>CM069549.1:12140000-13533750 GCA_035773235.1 Eospalax fontanierii
TGCTGAGCCATCTTCAGTTCCAAGGAAGCATTTATGGCATCCTTGAGTATATTGAAAAGTCAGTGAATTGTCTGAAACATGAAACATGAAAATAGCTCTATCAGGTGGGTTGTATATGAAATAGGCTGTTATTGAGGTACTTTATGTGCCCTTATTTCTCCAAGAAAAGGAGATTATTTCATTACTGACTGGGGAGAAAAAATATTTCCAATATTAATCTTTATTTCATTTGGCAATTGTTTTTCTTTCATCTTATCAGTAGAATGAAAACAGATGTCTTTTTTTCTCCACCTAAGTATAACAATCCTAATTCTGAGATAGCTATGCTGTGATGGACAAATTTATTTTTAAAAATTTATAAATATCTTTCTTTTGTTTTTGCTTTAATTTAGGACTCCTCAGCTTATAATTCTTCTCAATCTGGATCATGCTGTTTTGAGACAGTGGAGTCTTTGAGTCCAAATCTTTGTCATATCCATTAGTGGGAATAGTTTGTTGTTTATTAATTCATGGAATAGGAGGAACTAGATAATAAGGTGGACTCATTGTGGACTGCATTTAAAATGAGAAAAATGTTCACAGTGATGGAGATTAATGATCATTTACAAGTTCTTTGCATCTGGGATGATATCTTTTTCCCCTGACACTTAAGATCCCAGTTCTGTGTCTGTTACATAGTTGTTCACCATAAAGCTTTCATGTGAGTAAGTGATCTGCTTAGTGACTGCCAAACCCAAAACCTGCCCTAAATAGAACATGATTTTTCCCCTATTGGCCCAGGATGATGACATAAGAATAATGGAAAATGAAATCCAAACTGTCCACTTCATTTTGATGAAGGCGAATGCCCTAAAGCTGCAGCCAAGGTGGCTCTGAGTGGCATGAGCTGCCTGAAACCAGATTACTGCAGCCCTTTGCTTTCCCCTCTACAGAGCTGGAAAAACCAGCTTAGGCTGGCTGGTGGCTCAGCATTAGTCAGAACTTACTTTCTTGTGGGAAATGGAGGAATTTCCTCCTTCCGAATCTGTGACAGAACAGATCCATAGTGTGCTCACTCTCTTTTCTCATTTGACCCTCATCGATATCCCCGCAAGATTGGTCACACCAGAAATTGTCGTCTTGATAGCCATAGGCACCTCACTGTGCTTTAGCCAGATTTTTTAGGTTGTCTGAACAACTGGGTATTTGGGGCATTTGTCTATAATACAACCGCTTTGTTGCATTCGAAACAGGGACATGGTGAAGATTCTGACATTCATTCTCAAGTATGTCTTTTTGATCCTTTGAGCCTTAGAGGTTAAAGAGAATCTTCAGAATTTAAATGTGACTTTCTGTCTCCACCGTAGCTCCTTCTAATTTGCCCAGTGGCTCTGGAGAAACAGTATGCTTCAGAAATAAGGCTACCTGCCTTGTGACATATTTATATACCTTGCCGAAGCCATTCCTCGTAGGCGCTTCATTTCATGGATGCTCATAAAATTCTTACATTCCCCTGTTCTCCTTGAGGGTCCTTTAGAGATACCACTCAAGAAAATCATCTAAGGGCAGCAGAATGCAGACATTATAACTTTTAGTTCATTCTCTTGTAATAAGAGCCTTTCATGGCTAATTATATTGTATTTGACAGTACTTGCCAACAGGTAAATATTATTGGTCCTGAGAGTTCTATTCTCAAAGGACTCTAATTTTAGTAGTGACTTCCTTGTATAATAAATATCAGACTGTTCCGATTATTATTATTTTTTTAAAGTAGACCAATCTAACTAGTATGGTTATATTTTTAGCTTAGAAATTTGCCTGTTTTGTCTATAGGAATTTAGGCAAACCATTTCGTAGTTTGAATCTTGACATATGGTGAATACTAGTGTGTCCTGCAAGTGTGAGGACCTGAGTTGAGATCCCTGGAAGTCACATAAAAGCTGAGTGTGTATAATCCCAGTACTCCTATGAGGAGATGGTAAGTAGAGACAGGAGACTCTCCAGAGCCTGGTATACACGGAGGAAAAGCAACAAAAAGACTCTGTCTCAAACAAGATCGAATGTGAGGACTGACATCCGAGGTTTTCTTCTGACTTTCACTCTACACCATGACACACACTTATCCACATTCACACACATACATGTGAATTTTTTTTAAAGAGAGAATATCAACATTGTATAGTATTTATGACAACCCTAAGAAGTAATTAATAATATGGTCCCAATTTAAATGTGAAGGAAAAAACCCCAGAGAAGTTAAATAAAGCACCCAAGGCCTCAAGTCCAGTGGGTTGGGTTGCAGAGCCAGGATTGGAATCTTCCATTGTGGTCCAAATCTGGGTACTGGTCAGGCTGGGTCTTTTAGATCCTCAGGAAGGATAGCTGATCTGGCTCTGGCCTCTCTTCACAGGTGGCCCCAGGGATGCTTCAAGTATTAAAAGACTTTGTCGTTTCTAGTATGAGTCAAAAGCTTTGTCTTTTCCCTTTTTTATGTACACGGAGAGATAAAACCTGTTTCACAAATCAGATTCTGTTAGGTTTATTAATATTATATTTCTTAATATTTATATGTCCACCTAGGCGGTTCGTTTTTAGAAGCTCAAAATTGCAACAAAGGCTGTTTTGCTTCAATGTATTTATTTGAAAGAAAAGGAAATGTACGCACAGTCCCTGATAATGATTTCTTGTTCATTGGGTCAGATTTACTGCCCTCAAGCATCCCTTTCTTTTATTACTCTTTTGAGTTAATCTCTAATTTCTTTTCTTTCTAACCACTAAACTTGTAGAAGGAGTCAGACCTGTCGCCTGCACTTCCTTGTCGCCCACTCCCTCCTTGTATCCTGCAGTCTGGCTTCCACTCCCCCAGCTTGACGGCTGCCCTTGGCCCACGCCTCTTCTGTGGACTTTCTCCCAGCCCTCTGCATCCTGTCTGTTCTGCAGCCTCTAGCCCTGTTGTTTACTTCTTCTCTGTATAGCCTTGTCTTCTTCCGTTTCATGTTCTGATGCCTCTTAGCCTGCCTGACCTCTTCCCTTTCTCTTTTGTTTTTTTTTTTCTAGACTTCCACCTATGTCGATGCTACCAAAAACTCTGAACTTGACTTTCCTTTCTCCCTATTTTCCTTCCTTGGTTACTTATTTTTTTAAAAAATATTTTCTTTATTTATTTTATGTATATGAGTGTATTGCCTTCATGCATGTAAGTGCACCCATTTCATGCAGTGCCCACAGAGGTCAGAAGAGGGCTTTGGATCCCCTGGAACTTGAGTTAACAGATAATTGTTAGCTGCCATTTGGGTGCTGGGAATTGAACTCAGGTCCTCTGCAAAAACACTCAGTGCTCTTAATCACCGAGCTATCTCTCCAGTTCCTGGTTGGTTGTTTATTTAAAATGCTGCCACACAAAAGTCACTTTGATGTCATAAACAACTCTCAAATCTTTATCCTTACCGTCTTCAATTTCCACAGCCTTCTTACTCCTAAAATGAGCTCCCCAGGATCCCTCTGATGTTTAAATAATCTCTATGTAAAGCGAACTCTTCCTTGTCTTAACATAAGGAGCTGTGGTACTAAGTCAGCCGTTACTAGTGATGTCTAGGCTACTGGTGTTTTTCCATCATTCCTCTTAACATCCTCTTTACACTGTTCTGCATCTCAGTCTTCCAAAGGCTCAGTCTGCTATGTCACCATGAGTCGGTTCATATTGTGAAATCCCCAGGGCTGTGCTGTATCCCTGTCATTCCTCAATTATAGGCTTCTCAGTCTCTTTCCCTAAACTCAGAATAACTTAGCACCATCTTATTTTTGTAAGGCCATTAGTCATTTTTTAAAAACTATTTTATTTATTATTTTTAAATTTGATGTGTATAAATGTGTTGCCTCAATGTGTGTAAGTACATTCATGTCGTGCAAATCCCCTGGAATTGGAGTTATGGATGGTTGTTAGTTGCCATATGGGTTCTGGAAATCAAATCTGGGTCCTCTGCAACAGCAGCCAGTGTGCTTAACCTCCCAGTCATCTCCAGCACTGGAATCCTTGTATTTTAGATCTGTCTATACAGTTCTCAGATTAGTGTAACTCCATGACTGTAACATCAAAGGAAAAGGCGGAATTTCATTTAAAATAAAAGTCTGTTTACTTATTTGGATACCACAATACTTGGAGAAGAACTTGCAATGGCTAAAAAACATACTGAACTAGCCAGTTGCTTGAATGTGAGCAGAACTAATTTGAATGTGACAGTTACAAACTGAGATGGATACAGGTGTGTATCAGTGGCTCAAGGGCCAAAGGTTTGTTGGTGAAGATTTTCTGAAATGTAGATTTTGTTCCTTGGTTTCTAGATATTTTATTCCTAGAAAACCCAATGTGTTAAAACTACAGGACAAAAATAGCCATTTTGGGGGGCTGAGGAGGAGAAGAGGAGGTCTAAATTTGATTAAGATGTATTATATGAAATGCACAAAAAACAAAAAAATTGGGAAAAATGTTAATTAAAACCCAATTCTTAAACTGTATAACATAAATTATTCTTCTTTAAAAAAATAGTCATTTCTATTTTAAGATGTGTTGGGATCTAGGTCAAAGGATTAGAATTTACCCACTTGAATGTCTTGATAGGATCTTTTCCAGAGTTGTGAGAGCTGTGGAAAATATTTTCATTCTGCAGGACTGGTCCACAGATTGCAGTACAATAGTCATCCTCAAGCTTGTATCCACCAAATTAGACTGGGGTACCCACTATGTGACAATCAAAATTGCCTCTACAAATTTCTAGAATTTCTCAGGGGTTTGGACAGTCTGTGCTGATCGGGCAGATGCCTTGCATTGCCTTGACTGGATTGTTCCTGAAGCTTCTGTGTCTGCTCCTGGTTGCAGATTTCTGTTCATGTTGTGCCTTTTGCTTTTTGAAAAATTTTAAAATTATTTTTGTTTTAAATATTGTATTGCCTGCATGGATGTGATGCACCTGTGTTGTGCAGTGCTTGAGGAGGTTGGAAGAGGGTGTCAGATTCTCCTGGAACTGGAATTACTGGCGGTTGTGAGCCACCATGTAAGTGCTGGGAATTGAACCTGGGTCCTCAGTAAGAGCAGCCAGCTCTTAACCACCAAGCTATCTCTCTAGCCCCAGTGCCTTTTGCTTGGAAAATACTTCTTTCATTCCCACTTTCTGAAAGCTTACTGGTTTGAAACCTCATCTCTCTGTTTAAATGGTACACACTGTATCAAGCGTTCCTTCAGGAAGGATGTCTTCCATCTCAAGTCTTGCAGTACTGTGGCTGTCACACTTTTCAATTCTTAAAACATATTACTTCATGGTAGTTGCTTATGTACAGCTGTCACATTACCTAGCAGCTTGAAAGTTCCAGGAGACACCAGAGCCCAGAAGAGGCTAAATTTAACGTTTTGCAGCAAGGTCCCAAATGAATAAACAAACTGGTGATTTAGAAAGAGCATTTGTGGAAGAATAAAAGGAAAGTTTGGCTTGCTTGTAGCATTTGAAACTTATTTTTACATTATACTGCTATTTTATCATCCTGTCATAAACTTCTAATAGTACAAATTAATAGTAGAAAAGGACACTGAAAGTCTGTGTGTCTATGATTTGGGCTGTATACATATTTACAAATATGTGATCACTGGACTTATTATTAAAGATAAGATCATTCTCTCCCCATAGCAAGAGTTTGGAGCAAAATGAAACCAGCCTTCCAACACTGTAGAGAAAATGTGGATAAAGTGCTCCTCCTTCATTCAGTTCTGAAATGTGCAGATAGAATCAGCTTTGAAATCAATCAGGATGCCTGTGCAGTTTCCCTGCTCCCCCTCTTTATTCAGAAACCTCAAAACCACTGTGGGTAATTCCCTCAAGATCTCCTTCTAACACGTATAGTCTGAAGAGTAAGAAAGATTTCCAAGAACCGAAAGCTTTCAACTTTTCTGAGCATCCCTCTCTGATGACACGAGCGAGAGAAGCCCAGGGCTCACTCCACCCACCTTTCATCTCTAACTAGAGGAGTCTGGAGCACTTGTGCAGTCTTTCCTGCCATGGCTTCACTTTCTGTCATCTTAACTCCATCACCGATCCTCAGCCTCCTAACAATATCCGTATGAGGGAAATCAGACCCCTTCAACAATGAGAAACACATTTAAGCTACTGTAGATCACCACCGCCACTAGAAAAGTAGATACTTTTTCTGTCAGTACATCAGCAACATTTCAGACATGTGCCGTTTCCATGGCTGTGTCTTCATGTATTAAAGAGTTAAATGGTAGGTGTTAATCAATGAAAGGGTTGTTTATGATAAGAAGAAACTTAACAACTCTTTGTTTACCACTTTTTTCTGAGGTAGGATGTATTTCTCTTTGAATATCAAGACTGTGCAAAGTGATCCAAGAAAATGATATGGCCAAACTGACACGATTAATTTTCATTACTTTCTTTCCATCTCGGCTCAGATGTATTTGAGCTTTGCCCAAAACTTACCTGGCTTGATTAAGGAAAAAAAAACAAACAAAAAAAAAACAACAAAAAAAAAACCTTCCCTCCAAAATTAAAAAACAAGTTTTAGATGATTTTGCTCAATTAAAACCAACTCCTCTTACAACCTGAGAGATGTTATTGAATAAAAGATATACTCTGTCCTCGAGGATTTTACATAGAGCCAGGAAATTTGGAAATACTTTCTTGAGATTACACAGAAGTGTGTGTAAAGGGAGAAAAGGAGTACAGACAGGGATACTGCAGATTTAGGGTCCACACTGATGACGACTCCCTCCTAAGGTGGTTTGTGACTCGAATTGTCCTTTCTCTGGTACTTGGAACATTTGCCTGAATCTCCATTAGCTTTTTTTTTCCTTTTGGGTCCAGGAGTTGTGCCCTCTGGAGCACCAAGATTGGATCTTAAAACTTCTGGCTCCGTTTCCCTTTGCAATACAACTCAGCATCCTTTATCCAAAGTGCTCAGGATCAGAGGGGCTTCAGACTTTGGAGTTTGTTGGATTTTGCAATATTTTTACACACAGTTGAACATTCCTGTTCCAAAAATCTGAAATCCATGGTGCTCCAAAATCTGAAACTTTTTGAGTGTCATGTGAACGTTCAGAACATTTCACATTTTTGGGGAATGTCAGCTTTTCAAGGTTAGGGACCCTCACTTGCACATTTTTCTCAAGACCTGCCCCAAACAGTACTTCTGCATTTGTAAACTGAAGACCCTAGTTGGGTCCTGTGGCTTTGAGGAAAACAAATGATTTCTAGGAAAGTCAAATTGGTTCATTTTAACCGGCCCCTTCTAACCCCCTCTTCTAGGAAAACTTTTGTTGGGTTCAAGTCCCCGAATTTGAAGCTTAACAAAAGTTTACATAACAATGGTATTCTGGAGACTGGGAATGTATCTCAGTTTGTAAAGTGCTTGGCTGGTATTCAGGAAGCCTTGGGCTCATCTCCAATGCTGTGTGTGGTGACACAGGCCTGTTGTCCAAGCACTGGGGTAGTAGAGGTAAGAGGATCAGAAGTTCAAGGTCATCCTCAGCTACAAAAACAAAAAACCCAGTGATATTCTAGTAGGTTATGTTGATGGAACAGTTTTGCTGGTTAGAGCCAGAATGAAAAAAAAAGGTGAAAGAGAGAAGGAAGGAAGGAAGGAAGGAAGGAAAGAAGGAAAGAAGGAAAAAAGGAAAGAAGGAAAGAAGAAAGGAAGGAAGGAAAAAAAAAGAAAAGGGCCACCCAAGAGCCACCTGGGCAAGCAGGATCTTTAAGGACTAAGAATAGGGGTTAGAGATTACTACCAAGGTTTTTTCAATTCTTCTGACCAAAAGTGCTACAACCTTTAATTTCTGTGGAGTGGTTCCCACTCAGTCTTCAACAGATTTGCTACATTAAGAAAAACAGATCTAGAACAAAGGAGTTCCTGGCTGTAAGGAGGATGTACAGCTTCCCTATGAAGAGACAGGTGACGTTTACCCATATAACTCAGAAGTGGTGTGTTTTTAAACTCCTGAGGAATTGTTGTATCGTTTCTTCCTCTTCTTCTTCCTCCTCCTGTTCCTTCTCCTTCTCTTCCCCGTGTAAAACTAAAGCAGTGGCTACACCTCCTCACCCTTGACGTATTTAAAACAAATCATTGTGAGTAGAGATTGAACACAGGGCTTTGCACTTGCTAAACAAGTGCAGTAGTAAACTAGACTCTCAGCCCTTATTTAAAGTAGTCAAGAAGATGATGTACTATTTAAAACCTTTTATTTAACTTATGATTGTCGTTGTGTGCGCACACTTGCCACAATGTACGTGTGGAGATCAGAGAGCAACTTTGTAGAGTTGGTTTCCTTCTACCTTTATGTGAGTTTTAGCGATTTATTAATTTTTATTACATGTGTTTGTGGCTTCTGGGGTGGGAGGTAGTGTGTGCAAGTGCCTGAGGAGGCCAGAGGCCATGGAGCTCCTGGAGCTAGGGTTGTAGGTGGTTGTAACTGCTTGATATAGGTGCTGGGAATGAAATTCTGCAAGAGCAGTATTTGCTCTAAACTCCTGAGCCCTCAGTTTCTTCCTTTCTTGTTTTCTTTCCTTCCTTCCTTCCTTCCTTCCTTCCTTCCTTCCTTCCTTCCTTCCTTCCTTCCTTCCTTCCTTCCTTCCCTCCCTCCCTCCCTCCCTCCACCTCTGTCCTTGTTCCAGTATTTCAGCTGGGGTACAGCTGTCCTTGAGTTTCGGTACTGCTAATGTTTTAAGAAAAGAAATCTGATAAATGAAGATTAAGTAGACTTTGTTTTTCAATTATTTAAGAAAAATTCAACCAAACTTGCTTGACAACATAGTTCTCATGCATAGCCAGGGCATTTGCAGGTTTTTTTTTTTTTTAAAGAAGCTTCAAGATTGACTTAAAAAAAATCTAAATATCGTCTAGATTGCTAAAAACAAACACACACAAAAGCTCTGTTGTTGACTGGTGCAAAGATCAAAGTGTAAAGTATTATTGGAAATGAAAGTGAGGAGAAAGGTCTCCATGTCTGATCAGTAAGTAGACTCCAGGGAGAGACAGCAAAAGTGGAAACAAAGCGGGGCAAGGGCGGGGGGATAGTTTCAGTTAATGTGCATGAGGCTGTAATTTCCTTCTATTCTCCCCTGAAAAAGCATCCTTAGGTTTTCTCCCATCTTGCCAGGCACTCCCTCCAAAGCATTCCGTGTGTTCGATAGGCCACACACACGGGAGCTTGGGCTGTCTGTCACAGAACCCAGATGCCCAGCTGTGGAAGATATTCTTTCAGCAGCATCCGTCTGTTTCTTGGCAAGACATTTAGGCAGTCTAAAGAAAACAGCCCTGGAGAAGCCTTTGGGCCTGCCTTGTGGTTCGTACCGGCCTGGCTTGTATCTGATTCCCACTCTGACCTTGTAGGTCTGGCCTCTGCTTTCCTTACAGTCTTGGTCTCCATCTCTCTTTTTGAAAAGAGATTTGTGATTTTGGTTCCCTTTAGTGAAATAGCTAGAGAAACTTGATTATTTGAGTGGGGAGGTTGTTTTTGTAGTGATTCAAAGAGAAGTGGGTGGATATTGGAAAGCAAAGATCTTAGGGGAAGTAGAAGAGGATTTTTTTTTTTTTTGCAACACTCTAAGTGTGTTGGTAAAATGCAAAAAGTTTTCACTGGTTCATTTTCAGAACTGATGATATTTAATAGTCTAAAAGGGAGAATGAATTCATTTTGAATCAACTGCTGTATTAAAATTCAGATTCAGGGGCAATCTGGCACAAGTGAGCATATTCTGTTCTTAGGGGAATGTCTTTAGGCTTAAAGGGTGGTCTTTTTTGAAAGTACTATTTAATAGTTGTATTCTTTGGTTTAAATCTTTATTTTTACAGCATTTGTGTTGTTCAGCTTTTGTGCAGAAGGGATTTTATTTTCCTATCCTCCTGATTAGTTTAAGGTTAGCAGTTAAATGTTGCTAGAATTTACACAAGAGAGTGGTTCCCCAATTCCCCCAGCACAACTCTCTCACCTGCCAATTGTGTCTGAAGTAATTTCCCAGCAGTGCTGTTGACTTTGGAAGATGAAGCATTTTTGGTTCTTGGTGTGTGTGTGTGTGTGTGTGTGTGTGTGTGTGTGTGTGTATTGATGTATGTGTGCTGTGCATGTGTATATTGCCTTCATAGCTAGCTGATAATTAGTTGTCACTTAACTTGGAAGTTCTCTTCATCTCTTTCCTTTTCCTAGACCCATATGAGAATTAACATGTAGTAGTCAAATAAAGGTAGGGGGTGATGGTGCTTTATGTATGAAGACAGGGGCCAATCTTCAAGGAAATTTACCTAGTATTCACCCATTAAGGGTATGGTGTGTAAAAATGGCTTAATGTCTCTTTGAAGGTGTCAGCAGGCATGTGCGGACCACACAGAATGGGTTTCACTGAAAGTAATAGAGTGAAATTGTCTGCATAATTATTTTCCTTGGATTGAGAATCAGCAGCCCTCTTTGGGTTCAGGAAATCAACCTCTGTTAAAACCATATGGCACTATTCTCAGAAGAGATGTTATTACAGGGCCACTTCCCTCTGAAATTTTGAGTCAGGAGTTCTTGAAAGGACTCACATATGTGTGAGAAGGAGCATCAAGTTTTCGTTCCAGGTGTCGCAAACACTTTCATTGTGAAAGTTCAGTGTTTCCTTGGCTTTTTCTGCTAATGCTGTCATGGTCGTTAGGTAGGAATAAGGTCCTCTGAAACGGAGCCTGTGAAACAACAGGAGTGTGAGCCCTGCAGGTGTAGGTGCTGTTTGAATTATTGTCTGGGCCAAGGGATTTTGTTCTTTGCCTTAGAAAAGAAAAATTTTCCTAAATCCAGTGAAACATGATTTGTCAACATTAGAAACAAAGCTTACGGTTAGGATGATGTTATTCTGTCTAAACAGAACACATTTTTTGCTTTTTCTGTTTTTTCCCCTTTGCCCATGAATGACTTCGAAATTTCCCTCTGAACTGGTTATTTGCCATAGTGCCTGTATGCTCCAGAGAGCTCTGATGGAGTACAAGATTGGGGCAGCAGGTGTGTAGCTATGGCATGGCTAGAGAATATTTGGGAATTATTGAAGTTATATACATCTTTAAAATAAGACTGACACCATTTTACCACATTCTACATGCATTTAAGTACAGGACAGGCACAGTGTGTGTGCTGTGGTAAGTCATCTCGGGTTTTACTTTTGTTGAGGTAGGGGTTAGTTTTCCTGTTTTGTCTTTGTTGCTAGAAGGAATATAAGCAAGCCATTCATACTTGTTTATTCCTGTTCATAAATCAGAAATCTTATCAGAATCTATAGAGCTTCGCTTTGCTGTTGGTAGTGCTGGGAAGTTGAAATGTCTCCCTGAGCAGTTATCAGGCTCCCGTAGAACACTTAGCAGACATTAAGTCCAGCTCACTCTTCCCTCCCGACCCTCCCTTCTTTCTGTCTGTCTTTTTGTTTTTCTTTTTGAGATAGGGTCTCACTCTGTAGCCCAAACTGGCCTAGAACTCACACGTAGCCCAGGTTAGCCTCAATTTGCCAACTTCCTGCCTCAGCCTCCCAAGTGATAGAATTGCAGGTGTGAGCCATCTCATCGGTTAGGTCCAGCTTTTGGTTTTGTATGTGAGAAGAAGGCAGGATAGCTTAACACTGTGAATAACTGAGGCAGCTTCTCCCTTTGCCTTGGTGTTTTGTAGTGAGGACTGAGATTAATTTTATTTTATACTAGATTAAATGGTTTCTTGTGGTTAAACTCCTTCAGTCACCGATCCATCCTTTGTTTATTCAGCAAGCACTCATTGGGTACCAATCACTCACAGTTTTAAAAGTGTTGTAGAAATTGAGAGATATCCCAGTCATCTCTGACCCATCACATGGTTCAGAAAGAAACTTGAGAAACTTATTCTGAGACAGATAAGGCTTAGATATTCTCAGAATAATGGCTATGATCGTGTGACAGAAAGTGACAGGAAAGGAGAAAGCCTAAGAAGCTGGAAGCTGGGGTGAGATGGAATTCAGGAGAGGTTTGACTCTTGTTTGGGAGGGGCTGAAGGGAAGTCCTTATTTAAGACATGAAGGCATTTGAGTGGAATCCTGATTACTATTGGACTTATTGGCAGAACTTTCGTGATAGACAATACCAGGCAAGTAGTTTGTGAATCAGAAGATGGACACTGCATAACTTCTGTTTTTGTCATCATCCTCTTCCTCCCTCCGTCTTGTCCCTGGCTCTTTTTGCAGGTCTGTTGACAGACGGTAGGACACAGAAATGGAACGTCACATGCATTTGCTGTGGCTCAGGTAGTTCCTTCTAACTCACCAACACCTGTCTTCCTTCCCTCCCCCATCAGCTAATATAGTATCTACTTATTCAATACTAATCTCAGTTGCAATTGATGATCTGTACCAGTGTTGAAGTGATAATGTTTTATATGTCGTAGACATCCAATTGACTAGAATCTGATTGAATAAAATGGATCAGGCAGTTGAATGAAACCAGACCATACATATTAAAACTTATTTTCAGGTTAGTGTGAAGGAATACAAACTTATATTGTGAATTGGTACAAGAAATTATAGACCAGTCTGGGGTCTTATTTTAAATGGAGAAAAAAGAAATCCATTAAAAAAATCAGTAGAAGCAATAATTCTGTTTGTCTTCTCAGTGGCTTTCTAAATTGTGCTAGAATGTAGCAACCTCTGGAGTTTAGTTTTCATATAGGAAAAAAGGAAGAGATCCAGGAATCTTCAGGCAAATTTGGTGGTTCTGACTTTCTTTCCTAAGTCCTTTTATGTGTGTTTTTTACTTAAGTTTGATAAATGATAGCATTCATAGTATTGGCTTTGAACCCTTGCTGTGTCTCCATGTACAGCAGCTGGATTCTCTTCTTCTCCCCCCTTTTTTTCTGAAAGGTAGCAGAAATGAAAGTGCAGAGATGTAGAGAAGACAGGCTGAGTCTACTCTGTTCCCACATTTCCCTTAAGCTTATTAGAGTGGTAAATGATAGATAAAAAGCAGTCTCACAAACCTGGGGCAGGAGAGCTGGCTCAGTGGGTTTAGAGCACTTGCTGCTCTTACATAGGATCCAGGTTCAGTTTCTAGTACCAAAATGGCAGCTAACAACTATCCTTAACTCCGGGGGATCTGACACCCTCTTCTCTCCTCCATGAACATTGTATGCATGCATGAACGTACTTACATGCCTGTAAAGAACTCATACACATAAAATAAAGATAAATAAATAAGAATTTAAAGAGTGATCACATAAACAATCTCATGAAATTCAGGAAGTGTTTGGGAGAGGCACCTCACTCAGAAAATATGTTGGGGAGGATGCTTAATTTTAGAGATGTTTCTATCATTTCTTGCTTTTTTGTATTCTCCTGCATTGTTGATGCTGGTTCTAATCTTAGCATTCCCAATGTAATAGTTAGACTAGAACAGTGTTGTTCACTCTGTGGTCTGTGCGTATAGAGCCATAGTCTGGACTTGTGACTTGACCCAGAAAAGACTGATTACCATATCTTTGGGAAAGTTTTTAGTCCAGATACGTCTCCCATTTCTTTAAAACAACTTGACTAGAGTTGAACTTAGAGGATACTGAACATACTTACCATCACCCTTAGAGGTATTACAGAAGGATGCCCAAGAAGCAAGTAAAGTTTAGGAGAGACTGGAATTGTGTTTTGATAGTTGGAAGAACTCGAAGTCACGGGGTGTCAACAAGGTCACTTGGAAATGGATGGAGAGTGAGTGGACAAGAACATTTCTTTTAACTGTTATACCAAATTAACGTCATATCCTTGGCTCTGGAACATAAAGTTCCCTTGGCAAGCCCTCCGGGGCCCTTGTAGCAGCAGAAGAGGAAATTTAGAACTGTTTGGGGGGCTGCTTCCTTCCTGACTCTTGTCCTCCAGGAAGGCTGCGCCTGCTCCGTGGTCCTCAGACACCAAAGGCTCCCCCTCCTCCTTCTCCTTCTAGACTTCTTCACCGGCTCCTCTTTCGTGCTGGGCCCCACCCAAGTGTCTGTGCTTCATAGGAACTCCCTCAGGAAACTTCCTTCCACCCATTCTCAACCTGTTTCCCCGCATCCTCATTCCTGCCATTGGCTTCATCTTCCCCGGACTCCTGAAAGTTCATCTGTAGCCTCTTCTGAATGGCAGACACACATTTCCGTTTCTTCCTGTCCTATAGGTGGTCCTTCAGACAGGCATCTAAGCACAGTATTAGGCATTCCCATTCTCTGCCCAAACATGAATTTCCTTCGTTTTTTGCACTTTTGAGCTCCCCACATCTCATCCAGTCAATCAAACAGAACCCGTGCCTGCCTCATCTCCCCTGCTTTATTATTTGTTATTATTATTTATTTATTTTTCTGTCATGCTCCTGCTTATAGTTCTGATCAAGTGCACATGCATTCCCTTGTATCTGTGAGTACCTCTTAGCCTATGATATACAGCTAATTTCCTACTTTGTTTCTTGCCCCTAGCGAGACTCCCCGAACCTCTGCCTTCCCCTGGGAATAACATGGTCTCCCTAAACTGGTAACCAGCTCAGGGCACACTCTCACTTTCCGGACTTCAGTGATCCCTGTTATTTGGAGGATGAAGTTCAGACACTGTGGCATAGTGACAAGGCTCTTCAGCATCCGATCTGCTCAACTGCCTTCCACCCACAGGGCTGTGGCTGAGTGCCAATCTTGCCAAATTGCTTCACTCTGTACTTTCTTATCTCTCAGCCTTTGCACCTGCTGTTCCTTCTGGTGGTAATGTCTTTTGCATTTGCTTGACTAAATTCTACAGACTTTAAGCTACTCAGAGGGTATCTTGTCTGGGAACCCTTCTCGACTGTTTTTGGAAATTAAGTGTTTATTTTCTAGATCTCCTACAGCTGCTTGTTTATATAGTTATATGTATCTCTGCATCCTGCTATACAGAGCCCATGATCCTCATTTGAATGATTAGAATCCTGAGTCATAGAGATGATAGAGTACTGCCTGCAGCCACACAACAAAGTTAGTGGCAAAACAGGATGGAGTCCCAGGTTTGCTCCTTGTACAATCAGCCCCTTCAGGAAAGGAATCTGATTGCTGATTCTTTAAAATAGTTTATTATTTTTACTTTACGTGTATGAGTGCATTGCCTGAGTGTGCGCAAGTGCACCTGTGTTGTCCAGTGCCCATGGGGGTCAGAAGACTGCATCAGATCCCCTAGAACTGGAGTTACAGACAGTTGTTAGCTGCCATGTGGGTGCTGGGAATTGAACTTGGGTCCTCTGGAAGAGCAGCCAGTGCTCTTAGCTGCTGGTCTGACTCTCCGGCCCTCACGTTGCTGATTGTTTAAACTGGGTTAGACAGCTTGACATTTTGTCCAAGTTCATGACTTGCCACTACTAGGGGAACCCATAGCTCCTTTGAGTCACCTGTCTCTCCTTATATTGGAGTGACGATCATTTCTATGGCACAGTTCCACTACTGGATTTTCAGGGTTGTTAGTAAGATCTGTTAAGCCATTAGGACAGTTAATTGTTGTGAAAAGTGTATGTACCTAACAGAAAAAAATATGATTTCTGGGATCATCTCCATGCAAGGTCTATGAAACAGGTGCAACCAAGAAAGGAAATAGTCCCATGATGACGTTCTTTAATTGGTTAGTCTCCTTTTTCAGATTGCTTATCCAGTGAGCTTGATCAGTCCTTAAGCATATAGTGTTTTGAAATAAAACAAAGGCATCTAATGAGGCTGAAGGATGGGCGCTTCATACTGTAGGAGTGGTTTGTTCAAGGGTGAGAGGCTTTATTGTTTGTTGGGGTGCATATTGTACATGGAGGACTATAAAGCCTGTTGAACCTCAAGGACAGCATCTCCACCTGCGGTGAGGCTTAGAATCTATGTCAGTAACATGCTGTTCATTTGGATGTACATTCCCTCTCCATCTGTACATATACATATATCATATGCTAGAGATAAATTTGTACCCATAAATATGTATGTGTGGAAGATGGATACATTATATATTTCATTTGCTAAGAAGAACAACGTCATCAAACCACAACTGATTATTCAACATGAAACCAGCAGACAGAAATTCACAAACCTAACACTGACCTTGTTTATGAAATAAAAATATTTTAACTTTAATCACTTGTAGGTTTAAAATATATTAATCCATCCCAATCCGCTTTTCCTTTAGCTTGAACACAATGCAATTTTCTTTTCTTTTTTTAAAAAATTCTGTTTATTATTTTTTATTTTGTGTGTATGAGTGTATTGCCAGCATGTATGTAAGTGTACCTATGTTGCATAATGCCTGTGGAGGTCAGAAGAGCGTGTTTGATCCCCTGGAACTGGAGTTATGGACAGTTGTTAGCTGCCGTGTGGGTGTTGGGAATTGAACCCAGGTCCTCTGCAAGAGCAACCAGTGCTCTTAACTGCTGAGCCAGCTCTCCAGCCCCAATGTAATTTTCTAATAATCTGTGCCTTGGAAAAGGGGTCCAAACTTGCTTGTCTTCTCGTACTGTTTAACACTACTCTAGATTTCCTTTAATAAAACAAGAATGTGATCCTGCTAGAATACTTGGCACCTTTAGTGACAGTGGAATGTAAGAAAACTTCAGCAGATCTGAATATGAGAGTCAACTCCAGTAGCTTTGGAACGAAGAGGGAGACTTTTTAGTTCCTTAATCAGAGTTCACAGAAGATAAGAATCCCAGGATTAGCACAGTAGACTCCCTTCATTATACCCGGCTGAATAGAGCAATTATCTGTCTATCAAGTCTAGTCGATTGTGCAATAGCATTAAGGAAGAGTGGATGGATGGGTGGGTAAAAGCTATTCCATCGGAAGAAGGTGCTGACGTATGAGGTAACCCACTGAACTTCACTTATAAAAACTTTTATTTTGGAGTTTATCTCACCTTACCCTTGTAGCTTAAGAGAGAAATGAGTTTTATTTTATACTGTTGACTGTGTTTTTCAGCTCTTACCCATCTGAATTTTATTAGGGACTTGTTTCAAAGACATCTCTTGTTTAATTATGTTTAAACAATCTGTTTAAGACCTGTTGTGCAGATATAAACGCAATAGCCCCTTGATGTAGTAAAACAGACTTCTGACAGACATAGTCCGTAACAGACACACATCCATTATTGCTTAAGCTGTTGCCTCGCCCATGCCTGACCTGAGAGTGCAAACCACAGAGCTCAGGTGACCACATTTGCCAGTTGGAGGATCTGGACACCAGTGTGCCATTTTGATGTCTCACAGAGAGTCACAGAGCAGCATACAATTGGAGAAGCCTTAGACTAGATTAAAACTAAGTACCTTAAATCTGTTTTAATGGCTGTGTTTACATCTCCCTCTTCTTCGTTCCCTTAAAAAAGTAGTCAGGTTTCTCAAGCATTAAGAAAACCACCTCTCCTTGCCAGCTGGAACAGGTCCAGGTTAAGCGAGAAATCCTCCCCAACCCCCAGCCCCGTCTTTTTCTTTCTTCTTCTTCTGTGATCTTCACTTCCATTTGACACAGTGAGACCAGGTTGCGGGAGCTGCCTGACTTTTTCCTTGGTCGTTACTTTTTAACATTTGCTTCCTGTTACAGAAATGGGAGAATTGAGAATAATGTTGTGCTGCTGTGGGTAATGATTCCAAGAGAGGAGCGCTTCACACTTCTCAATCCTTTCCCCTCCCCAAATATATATACCAAATCATAATAATGGAAGTGAAACAGTATGCCTACTAATGAAAATGGGCCTAGCATCGGGGTTGCATGACAATCTGGGCTGGTTGTCACTAGACTTTTTGAAGCCCAATACCATGGGCTGGATGGTATCCATGTTTGGCTGGATCACTGGAAAATAAACAGTGATGTTTTTTGTTCAACCACGGAAACTACCATTTACACTGCTAAAACCTTACCATTAAAAATAACTTCACATCTCTCAGTGAGATCTCTGTAAGTGTCCCTAAAACAAAGACCTGGTATGTGTGAACACATTACAGTAGAAGAAAGCACGGGAAGAACCAGGCATGGCAGCTGTACATGCTTTTAATCCCAGTGCTCAGGAAGCAGAGGCCGGTGAAGCTCTGTGAGATGGCGGCCAGCCTGGTCTAGGCCAGCTGGGCTGCAGGTAGACCCTGTCTCAAAAAAAGACCCATTTTCAGAATTACACTCAAGTTTTATATGTGTTGGAGATAAATGTACAAACAGAGAAAGAGACCTTTTGTTCATTTCTCAGGGAGATGAAGGGAGAGATGAAGGTTCAGATGGCCCAGGATGATGTTGGAAATTGGGGTATAATTAGTAGATAAAAATGTGTCCTGGGTAACAGAATCAGAAAGGCTGAGTATAATGCTGTTAAATCCTTGCAATAGCCTTTCCTACCTTTCCTCATTCTGTTCTTTCAGCCTCTGTTCCTTTTCTCCTTTTGGTCTTTTCTTTGATGGCAGTTTGGTGCATTAAGAAAAAAATGAAGAGGGGTCTGTAGCAGGCTGGGGAGTGGCCCCCTCTCCCCAGCCTGCTACAATAAGTTCCACGACTTACTGTAGTTCCACGACTTCAGTAAGTCAGAAATCTTATTCAGGACACTGATTAATTTTCTAAAGTAAAGAGTTTGCTCTCAGGGTCAGTGAGATGGCTCAGCAGGTAGAGGTGCTCGCCATCAAGCCCAAGTTCAATCCCTATGACACGTGGTGAAAGGAGAGACCAAACTCCTGCAAGTTGTTCTCTGACCTCTACGTCTGTGCTCTGGCACAAAAACAAACAACCAATAAATACCTGGTCTGGTAAAGTCCATATTCTTTTCTAGCTCTGGAACATTCATATAATTTTCCTTTGGATGGGAGGAAAGGCAGAAAGAAGTATCCCTTAGAAACAGTAGGCCGATGAAGTCAAGAGTAGCAGCCTACTAGTCCTGGAGCATTTGGGTCAAGGAGGCACAGTGGGCTGCAGCTGTTTTAGGACCTGGGTAAGGGACTGTGGGGAAGCTGTCTTGCCTTCTGCTAGCTCTGCTCCTTGCCTGCGGAGGTCAGAAGTGGCTTGTCAGATTCCCTGAGACAGCGGTTGTCACTGGATCCTCCACAGGAGCAGTCAAAGTTCTTTACTGCTGAACCATCTCTCCAGCTCCTGTCTAAATTCTCAAAATCTTTTTTCTCAAGCTGGGCATGATGGCCCATGCCTTTAGTCCCTGCACTTAGGAGGATCTCTGTGAGATTGAAGAGAGCCTGATCTACATTGTGAATTCCAGGCCAGCTGAGGCTATAGGGAGATCCTGTCTTAAAAAAATTAATCCTTCTTTCTCAGGGCTAGAGATGTAGCTCAGTAATCCAGTGCTTGCCTAACTTGTACAAGGCCCTGGATTTGATCCCTCAAACCAACCAACCAAACAAAAAAACTACACATCCAAAATAAACAAATAAAACCCCGTTTCTCTTTTCAAGTTCCAATGTGTTTCTTTTTTCATAACTATCTGAAGTTCTTTGAGTTCATTAATCCAAGAAAGGAGAGCATGTTGTAAGCATGTTTATTAGACTTTATTCTCTAGAGTGTGACTGATAATAGACTAGTTTGATTGCTGTGTTGTTTCTCTTAGATACCTTTTACTTTGATTGTTGTGATTTGCCACATCCAAAAAAGTTACAGTTATGAAGGACTTAAAATTATACACATACAAATTGTATGTCACTGACTCATTTGCTCATTTATTGAAAGATCTCAAATTTCTTAACTTCCAGAAGCCTACATTTTGAAACGGGCAGGTAAACGGGCAGGTCTTCAATTTCCTCTCCCACATATCTAATTATTAATTTTTTAAAAGATTATATATGCAATCAAGAGAGGGAGATTTATGTTGCTAATCTAAACTGATACCTCTATTAAAAGAAAGTAAATTTAGCTTTTAACATTTTTAAGAAATGAAGTAGAGTTCCTAGAAGATTTCCTCAGAGTCTATGGCTTAACTGTGTAATTATGTCTTTGGAGTAGATTATATTTTTCTTTTCCATGATTACATTTTACCCAAGAGACTAGAAAAGCTCCAGACCTCTCTTGAGTAAAATTGTTCTTCCTGTCTTCTTTCTTGATAAAGCCTGGATCCTACATGCCTGACTCTGTTTGAAGACTGAAAGAGGGCTCTTGAATATGTGGTAGTGCTTGTGATTATTTTTCCTTTGGAAATTGGTTTATATATTAAGAGGGGCCCTTCAAGAGAAGCTCATTTTTGAAATGTCATAGAGGAGAATCTCCTGGAATGAGACTTGTTTACGGTCTGTGGTCCTCTGTCTCCAGCCACACACTAACATTGCTCCAGGGCTGTCTCCTCTTCTGAGCTGTCCTGGGTCATACTTACATGGCTGTTCTTATGTAGTGGCTCAGAGTAGCTAGAGGCCTTAAATATGAAAACAGTTTCTAAGTGCCTTTCATTTATTCTAGTCCAGAAATAGCTTTTGACTTGAACCAGACAGTGTACTCTTAGGACAAAAATATGACTCAGCAGCCATTCCCAGCAAAGAGTAGAGACTCATCAATTTTACTGTGGGAAATGTTTCTTAAAAGCTAGCCTTCCACCCCATCCTCTCTGTCTTCTACTGGACAAAGGGAGAGATCATTTTAAGTTCATCCATGTTCTTCTCTGTTGATTTAATCAGCATTTGTGTGCCTCCTCCATAAGACTGTGCTAGACAGAGCCCATGACACCAGCCCCAAGGGGTGGGTGTCTAGTCAAACTGAGCAAAATATGAAATAATAGGGTTTGAAATTTTGTATAAATATTTTATGTTAATTCACAGGAAGCTAATGCTTACCGAATGCTTCCTGCACCTAAGTGTAACCATGTGCCATGGACAAAAAATACAGTTGTAGTTGCCTTCAGCAGCTGAGATAGAAACCAGGGGGAAGAACCCAGACAGAAAATACCAGGACATCAGGGTGGCTTATTGGTCTAGACACTGCATTCAGAAAAGAGTAAGAAGTGCTGACCAAGTTAAGAGTGGAAGTATTTTTTTGTAAAAATTTTACTGAATTTTTGTGTATTTCACACAGAACGTCTCGGTCATCTTTATAGCCCCTCCCCTATGGCGCCCATCCACACTCTGACTCTGCTAGAATGCATGTATTCTGTCATTTGTGTTAAGGCCTAGTGAGTCAAGTTAGTGTCCCAAGATGTCTCATCCTCTGGGACCCGGTCAGCCTATCTAGAGCCCCTCCCCGCTTTTAGAAGATCAGTTCTTCCTCATCCAGCAGTAAACAGCTGCTAATAATTCTTCGACTAAGTCTGGAGCCTGCTGCCCGTTTCCATAGCTCTGCGGTGGGTTTTCATCTGCTTGAGTTTTTATGCATGCTGACACCATTGCTGCAGCTCGTTTGAGCAAAAAAATCCTAGAACTCTGTTCCGGTACGGTCAAGCACTTCCTCCCCGACTCTGTACCCTCTTCCGCAATGGCGGTCTCTGAGCCCTGGGTGGGTAGAGTTTGATATAGGAGTCCTGTCCAAGGACCCAACAGTGGTTAAGAGATGTTGCCAAGTGCAGTTTATGGGAGAATATGTGCCTAGTTGAGGGGACAGCTTGAACCAAGGAAGGCATCAGACGCCTTTGAAGAACCAGAGCGAACTGAGCATGGGCTGAAGATGGTGGAGCCGTGGCAACCAAGAGTGACAGCGAAGACTAGGACCATGTTTCCAGGTTCTACACTGCTGGGCTTGGAAGGGGATGGGTGGGGTGGTGTTGATTCAGGTAGGTGAGTGAATCTAAGCAGGTAAGTAGCACTGAGTTGTTTAGGGTTAGGGGGACAGAAACAATGTTAGGACTTGTGAAAAAATCACCCTATGGTTTTGGCAGGCGAAGAAACTGAGCCTCTGAGTTCTACGAAATCTTTTCCTGGTATCAAATGACTGGATGCTGTCTTTTCAGATGTGTCAGGGTGCTGCTGCTTTGGTGTGTGAACCGTAGACCACAGCTTAGGAGTGGTTTTGAGGGGGATGGGTCCTTAGGGTGGTCTAGAAATGGCCTTGAGTGGATGATATGTAATATAGGAAAAGAGAAATCAGAGATATACATAAGGGATCTGGAAGACTGGGAAATGGAGATAGAACTAGAAATGAGGAAGTCAGAGATGAAGTTGGCTGAGACTGTATGGGATAAGGAAGGGGAAAGCAGACTAACTAAACATTGCACGAGTCTATGGGTCTTTGATTTCTAAATGTCCACAAAACTCTGGTGAAATATGGACATCTGAATGTGATCAGAAGACAGGTTCACTTTTCTCAAGAATATTTCCATTTTCACACCTGTGTAGGAGCAGAGAAAATCAAGGTATTCAGTCTAAAACCTCAGTATTTCTAGATGATTTGGATCAGTTCTTTGATAAGCTTTCCTGAGTCTGCGTAATCTTCCTATTGGGTTGCTTTTGATAGAAACCATCAGCTGAAATGCTAAGATGCACCAAGGTCCTTTCTCAGGTGCAGATTTCTGAATAAATCATTTGAAAGTGATGCTCATTAGAGGGCAAGTGACAGAAAGGTGAAAACCTATACCTTGTGGGAGGAGATGGTGCTAAATACAGATAAGCTTTCAAAGTGTCACTTTCCTCTCTACAGACACGCTTCTTGTTGGCCTGATCTCAGGATAGAGATTAGAAATAAAGTGCCCCATTAGTTTGTCCCAGAACTGCTGCAGAAGAACAGCTTTGCTTGCATGCAACAAATTTACTCTGAAAAATGGTAACTGACGCATGTGTTCGTCTTTTCTTCTCATTTTAAGACAAGCTGTCGCAATATCTTTAAACCGTTCTATCCTGTGACTTCAGACCTGGAGTATTAGACCAGATCTCATTCTGTCACATACTTGGTGACAGCAAAATTAGCTAACATTTCCTCAGTCACGTCTCTCCTTCAGGGAAGCCCACAAATGTGACTGAGGAGGTTCGTGGACTTTCAGATATCATTTTGTAGGTTAGGGGATCTGTCTTGAAAGGGCAGATTTCTATAATGTATTGTCTAACTTAAAAGAATCAATGCCTAGCCTAACGTTATCAAGTGATTTCAAGGATGGGGTGGCTTGGCTCAGATTAATATCATATGTTTTCAACATCATCCGGTCTCACAAGATATTTATTATCGTGTTTCTGTCATGTGCCTCCTTGCTAGCTGCCTCCCTCTGTCACTGCTTATCAAAATCCTACTTGGCCTTGAAGGATGGGCATGATGGTCTCATCAGTGACTCTTTCCTTTTAGTCGAAAATAGTTGCTGCCTTGTCCTTTTTCTGTTGCCATTTGTTATTACTTTTAGATTTTTATAATGAAAAAGTTTACAAGCATACACGAAAATATTATATTATATTTACCCAGCACCTCATTTTTTTTAAAACCATATTTTCTTCATCTATGATTTTGCCAAAATGTTTTCAAGTGAGTACCAGATACCATGACTGTTAACTCCTATGAATATGTCATTCCGCCTGAGATCACAGGACAAAAATCACACTAAGCACCACTTCTTTAATAATATTATTATTAACATTATTTTATGTGTATATTCATACTGCTTGCATGTGTGTAGGTGCACCTGTGTCATGCAAGGCCCATGGCAGTCAGAAGAGGGCCTTGTATTCCCTGGAACTGGAGTTGCTGATGGTTGTTAGCCACTATGTG
Source organism: Eospalax fontanierii (assembly GCA_035773235.1). Taxonomy (NCBI): domain Eukaryota; kingdom Metazoa; phylum Chordata; class Mammalia; order Rodentia; family Spalacidae; genus Eospalax; species Eospalax fontanierii. The sequence continues at coordinate 12,163,606 of CM069549.1, forward strand.
GGTGCTGGGAATTGAACCTGGGTTCCTGCTGAGCCATCTGTCCAGTCCCCTTCTTTAATATTTTTAAGTGGTTTCAAAATATCATCAGTTGATCTCCCTCACCATAGTCTTTCTTCTTTTATGTCTAGTGGCTTGCTTGTTTTTCTTACTAGACTGAACTCCTTCAGGCTGAACTCTTAGGCTTTTGCGTCTCTTCCTCCTTATAACACCTAGTGCCTAGTAAATATCTAATATACACTAACTGGACTAGATGACTCTCATATGGATATGGTGATTAGCAAAGTGACTCTGTTCCATTCTAGGGTGGACCAGTCATTCCATAACACACTCTTTTTTTCTAAGTACATCTGGCCTCCCATAGGAAGAGTGCTTTAACTAACTAGACAGTGCGTTGAGTGAGCAGTTCTCCCTCCAGGCACACAGTTCTCCAGTTATGAAGCATCTCTCTATCAGCTTTTAGAGACGAAAAAATGGCCACATTTGCCAGTCTCGTCATACTGGTTTCAGATGTTTGATTTTTGAAAGCGGAAGTTGTGATGGCGGTATGTGAACCTTCACTGTGTGTAAGGATCAACAGGAGGATTTGCTAGATTGTGGCCCAGTGGCTTAGCGGTGCCTCATGTGTCTTTGCTTTAAACATGTGTGAACGCAGTGACCTTTTGGTCATGCTTTCTTCTTGTGTCCCTGAATTTATTGCAACAAAAGTCATATTCACCCACGCACACTGGACTTTTTGAAAGAAATCTTTTCTGAAAATGACTTTTTCTTTTCCATTTTAAATTCATCTTTGGTCACGATTTCCCCTGAATGACTTTGGCTGTACTGTTATGTCCTAAAATAATCTCTTTGGCAACCCGAGAGAAAACAACATTAAACATTAGACTAGCAATTGGGGAACCTGAGTGCTAGTCCCACCAGTAGCCATGTGACTTTGAGGAAGTCGTCTCTCTCTCTCTCTCTCTCTCTCTCTTTTTCTCTCTGACTCAGGGTCTTTGTATGTAAGGGAAGCACACTGCTCTAAAATTTAGACTCTAAATTACAACTGTTACCCTTTTCGTCTCTCTGATTTGAAATGGCTTTCAACAATGCTGGAGAATTATAGTGAGAAAATGGAGTTTTTCAGAAGGCAAGTGAGCTTTTGCTTAAATGACTGCCCTTTAGTCCAGTTTTCCAGGAAGCACCAATCAGGGCCTGTGTCTAAAGAAAGGCTTTGCCTACTGGCTTCGTTAAATTGCAAAAAAATGAGGCATTTTTTTAGGGATACTGTTGTAATGTGATCTCCTGTAAGAGTGCATTTTTTCTAATTGAGGCATTTATCTAAAAGAGGAGATATTCAACCATTCATCCTTTGCATAAATATTTATTGAACACCTACTGTATAACAGGCACTGACTGGATTACAAAAATCTAGCTGTGCGCAAGAGACAGAGTCCTCATTCCCATGGGATTTACAGTCTTTCAAGAGAGACAAATAAACATTCAGGATAATTAAAGATTGTGACAACTGCCACAAAAGAAATAAAGGCTGTGCTCAAGAGAGTAGGAACATTTTTTGGTTATGGGCAACAGGTCAGGATTCTAGAAGGAGGTGGTGTTCACCCTAGGTCTAAGGGATATGAAGGAGTGGACCATATAGAAAAATCAAGGAAAATATATCTTGAGTATGGGAAGGTCCTGGGTTGGGAGACTTTGAAGCAGACAATGCCAAATGCTCTGGAGAGATGGATGGACTGTTGGACCAGGGTTGTGCTTGGAGAAATGCGAAGAACTGACTGAGGAGATATGAAATAGAGAATCAAGACAAATGTACAAGTTGGCCATAGATTGAATAGGAGAAATCAAGGAAAATGTCTGTTCTTGCCTGTAAGCAGCTGGATGGGCAGGTGACACGGACTGATATTAGGAACTGTTGGGGAGGAGAGTAGCATGCTTTGGAGAGAGACTCAAGAACTCTGTTTTGAAGATGCTGTATTTAAGATACCTGTGATATATCTCAGGGGACTTGACAAGCAGGCAATGAGACAGCCAACCTGGAATTCAAGACAGAAGTCCGGAAACGTGGGAGTCATTAGTATGAACAGGTTACATTTATGGTGTAAGTCAAAGTAGCTTTGACAGAGGTTTGCAGTCCTGCTTACACATTAGATCACATGCAACTTTAAAGAAAAAAAAAAAAGTTTCCTCAGGACTTACCCCCTGTGGGGCCTGGATTTCTGTATCTTTCAAAGCTCCATAGTGGGATTTTCTTATCCAGCCAGTCTAAAGGGGTGACCGCCCTAGGCAGAAGGTACTCCCAGAGAAGAGAAAGCAGAACTGAACTTTTATATAAAATCTTCTTTCCCCCCGTGTGTGTGTATGCGTGCATGCATGTATGCATGTGCGTGGTATGCTGATACAAGTGCGTGTATGCGTGCCCACATGCATTCACATGTGTGTGTGTACATGTGGAGGCCTGAGGTTGGCATCAGGAGTCTTCCTCAATTGCTCTATACCTTATTCATGGAGGCAGAGTCTCTCAGTTGAACCCAGAGCTCACGAGTGTGGGTTAGTCTTACTAGCCAGTTGCTCTGGTGCCTTCTGAGTACTGGACTTGATAAGTGGGCCACTAACCCCACCCAGCATTTACCTGGGTTTGGAGAGCCAAACTCTAGTCCTTTCATAGCAAGTGATTTACCCATTGAGACATCTCCCCAGCCACTGAGTCTTTTATACAGAGTATGAACACGAACGTTTTCCACTCTGCGTGTCTTCTTCCTGCTTGGAAGAGCTCCTCTCTGTTCTGAGGAGTGAGGTCCAGTCCTCCCTACAACATGGCCGAGTACCTTGTCCTGACTGAAGTCAGTGTTTCCTTTGTCTCCCTTGGTCTCAGTTTCTGAAGGGATTGCCTGGGTGCTGAAGATTCCAGTCCACTTTTCAGCCTGTCATTTGAGCACACCCTGATGTGGTTTAGTGGTAGCTGGTATTTGTCATGGTTGAAAGATGAAGAACCTGTTTGACTTTTGTTCTGCATTGTACTGTAAGAATTTTGTTGTGGTTGTGGTGGTTGCTATGAAAGGTACAGAGCTACAGGAGGAATGTGTGTGTGTGTGTTTGTACACTTGCACCCTCCAGTAGCCATTCTACTATTCTGTAGATACTTGGTAGCTGTCGCCGATAACTTCTAAAAAATCATTGAGGCTTTAAAATTTTGCTTTCTCTTCAAAATTTTCACTTTTAAGTGCTGTTCAAAGTCCTTTACCCTTGCCTGCATCCTCCAGGCACTAAAAGCATGATACATAAAAATGTATTCTGCCCCCCCCCACACCGAGCTCACGTCTCATGTATTCACCACGAAAACCTAATGAAAAGACTGTTGCAAGCAGAAGCAAAGCTTATTAAATGTTCTTATGACCCGTGCCCCACATAAAGTCCTAGGGTACAAAAGAGCCATGCCAGATTATACTGCCCCCTCTCTAGCTTTCAGGAAATCTGTCATTCTAGAAAAATATGGCCTATTAAAAAAATAACTTCCAGGGACAATTCCATACGCTTTCTTGTTAATGTTTATAGCTGTACCAACACCATACCCATACTGCGTGTGTACATGTATAATAGATTCCATACATTTCAGTGTGACTAGTATTTATATAATTCCTTGACTGTGAAACTAGTTAGACCCAGCAAGACGTATTAATAGAAGTTCAGTAAGTTAGGCTGCAGCCATTTGTTTGTGGTAATGGGTGAGTTATTATCTCTGTAATCCAACCCTTGCTACCCTTTCTGCTTGTGTTGAAAACCAGCCTGATTGCTCACTGGACTTACTTCTTAAGTGTCTTATTATATGATCTAGATACTTTTAGTTTCCCGTAGCAACTTGGAGAAGAAAGCAGAAAGCCAACATCGATTGTGCCCAGTAATGAGTGGGTGCTTCGCATGTAGCTTCATCCTCGTTAACCTGGTCAAGAGTTGAGGGCCACAGTTAGTTTTCCTGCCTCTTCAGGCCTCGGTCACTTTATCTGTAAATCACCCTATGAGCTGGGGTACAGGGACTGTTTTGAGTCACCTTTAGGGTTCTAAAATGTATTTGCAATCTGCATAAAATTGGGAAAGCAATCATTAGCCACACACATTCTCAGTTTTTCCTGATTATTTTTTCGGCTAGGTCTAGTTCCTCTGTTATAGCAGATGCCCACAGCTTGCTCTGGCAGGAAATAGGGTGGTGGGTGCGTTTCAGTTAATGGGCCTCGTTGGAACATGTTTGGCCATGGAGACAGCTACACTCATGTTACCAAGCCTTGGCTTCCTGTCTGTTTTCTTTGGGCTGGGCAGGCCATGAAAAAGGAGACAGGAAAATACATTTTGGGGCAAATAAAATAAGGAATTTGTCTTATGAAGACAGCTTATAGTTTGGAAATTCTAATGCTCAACTTAACCCTCTCCTGATGCAGTCATCCCCCCTCGTCCTGCATGAAGTTAAAGATGAGGTGTTCACACCACCGTAGAGGAGTGACAGACTCCCAAGGCTATTAGTAATCTGTATTCAGTGTTTTCTCTCTTTATGAGTAACAATCCTAATTGCCTTAGTTTTTCTTCAGGAGGAATATTTCTCATGTAGTAGTTCTTTCAATGATTCTTTCTTGCATCAGCTCCAGTTACATAAACATTTATGCTGAAGTGTTGGAGCAGCTTTCCAGGGCAACCCTAGCAAGGTGTGCTGGGCACCACTTTACAGTTACACTCACTCTATCAAACCCAGAGTCCGATACACGTCTGCTATCGCACAGAGCTATCCCTGCTTCTTAATGCTTGGTTTCATGATTTTGAGGTGGTCTTATAGTGCTTTGGGTCCATTTTAATTTGTACATTTAAAATATCCACCTTTTCTTAGATTTAAAATTTGAATCAACCACTAGAGAGAAAGGTTTTCTTTTCTTTCTTTCTTTCTTTCTTTCTTTCTTTCTTTCTTTCTTTCTTTCTTTCTTTCCTTGTTTTAAAATAATGCATGATCACATTCACCGGCAGTATTTTCCATACAAAAGTAAAGCGGTAGCTTTAAAGTTCATATGCCATATTCTGTGTGACTTAAGAGTTGATTATGTGATTTGGGGCTTGCATTGATCATCAGATACCCAGCCCTCTTTGGAAATTTGGGTGTCTTTGTTGACCTGTCCTGCCTCCCCTTCTCTTCTTTCTCCTCCTCTTTTCTCATCTCCTCTCTGTCTTTCCCTCCCCCGCGCCTCTGCCCTCTCTCTTTCTCCCCCTCCAGTCCTTCTTCTCCATTCTCTCTCCCTCCCCTCCCTTCCCCTTATCTCCTTGCTCTTATCCTGTTTCTCCTTTTGTCTTTTATTTTCTCTTAAAGGGATTCTAGGTTTGAGTTTTAAGGTTTTTTTCAGCAAGGGATAGTTGTAACATAACAAAAGAAAAAGTCACTGTCGTCACCATGGAGACTGCTCTTTGAAAATACGTTTGCCTCTGTTTCAGCCCCAACTTGGTGACAGGGTGTCTAACATGCACAGACTCTCTGAGCTGTCAGACCTGGTTTTCCCCATCACAAAACAAGGAAAGACGCCCCAGTACACACTCAGTTTCTTATCCTTTCATGGACAGGGTTAGAGGAGCCACCCAGAGTGCTCCTTTCGAGCTCTTGACTCCAAGTCACTCTCTGGGAACCTCAGCAATCCATATCCAGAACAGACCTGGGGTCTGCTTGTAGAACAGATTGAAAAAGGAAGACAATGCAAAGACACATCAGTATAAATATCAGTATTGATAATTCCTTGGCTTAAACCACCCAGTATGTATGTTCACATATCTATTTAGCATGGTCAATTGTTCAGCTAATTAATATGCTTTTATTTTATGATTTGCTGTTTCCAGGGCACAGACAGAAGCTTGATGACTCTAAACCTAGTTTGTTCTCTGACCGCCTCAGTGATTTAGGGCGCATTCCTCATCCCAGTATGAGAGTAGGTGTCCCGCCTCAGAACCCACGGCCCTCCCTGAACTCTGCACCAAGTCCTTTTAATCCACAAGGACAGAGTCAGATTACAGGTAAGACAGACTCATAGGTTTCACTTGGAGACTGGCAGGCTGGGGGTGAGGGGCTATCAGATAAGATGTGTTCACTTCAAAACTTTTGGAGCTGTGAAACAGCTTGTTGTGAAATAATTGAGTTGTGAATATACTGATTTCTTCCTTTATACTAAAAAAAAAAAATCTGACATTCAGTAACTTCGGGATAAAAATTGGGGGAAGTATTTCTGTGCTCCACAGCACTGTCGATGGGCACAGGGTGGAATGGTAATAACTGTGCTCTTTGGGAGAATGTTTGTTATCAGTTTCTATATTGTATCCAGGTGGGTGCAGGGGATAACATCACACCCTCACTATTAGAAGATTAGTGTTACTGACTCTGATTTGAGCTTAAATTTCTTACATGTATAACTGTTTCATTAAGTTTGCTTAAAAATTGCCCAGGGCTAACAGGAAACCTTGATTGGTAGTTGTAGAGCAGGGTCAGGGAGAGGCTCTTCAGACAGACAGAACTCCCTTCTGATTCACATTTAGCTCTGGTTCCTCATGGCACATTTCCTTTTATACATTCCAGTGAGCTACTTACTTGATATTTCTTCTTACAAATTAACATCAGCAGACGAACCCACTCACATTCAATGCATTCAGATCCCCAGCTCTTTTTGTTTTCGGCCCCACTTGTGCAAAAGCAGATCTTACTGTAGGATTAATTTAATCGCTTTTAGGACCCGACGACAAGAAAGCATGTTAATCATGGTAGATCTTTAATATGTAGATCAAAAGTATTGAGAGATCAAAGAATGCTCTGTCGTCTGCTTGTTGTCTTTGCTGGAGGTGGACTAGAAGAGCAAGATGAGTCAAAATAAAACATGTAATAAACTCTAAACATGGATCTTTTTTGATGGCTAGATTTTTGTCTGTAGTGGTTAGACTTGAGTGTCCTTAGTGGTCTCGAAACATAAATGTTTATAAATGAAATGACCTACCTCTTCCCACTTTCCCGTCCATGTTATGCAAATCTACTCCTGGACATTTTCTTAGAGTAGGTTTCTCTTTCTGTGGGTGCAGTTAGTGAATGGATGGGTTTGTATGAGCACATATTTGAAAACGAATATGGAATTGTAAGGTAAAATGTCTCCACATTCTGACGAGAACAAGGTATCTGCCTCATAGATAAACGTTAGAGCTCTGTGAAGAATGACCATACTTTAACCTCTCTTAAACTTTGAATCTGTAAGGCAAAGAATGTTGTCCATGATAAAAGCACAGGGTGAATGAAATTCATACTCACCCACGAATGTTAGTGACTTAAAGTACTGGACTTATGTTCAGTGATTTAAAATTCAAAATACCCATCCCTTTCTCCTTAGAATAACCCCTTACTCTTTCTCCACCCTCATCTCTGTATGAAAGAGAGAGAATTTGTATATCTATATATTATTTGTTATGGATTTATGATGTGTAATTATATATTACATATACATATGCATGTTGTATGATTTGGCAACAACTAGATTCTTTAGATGTCTGGTTTCTATATTCTAATCTTTAATCATTGCTAATATGTTAATGACTAATGGCTCTTGGAACCTGTTTGGTGCTAGATTCACTTCTGATGTTTCCCTCAGGGATTTGTCCTTAAATATAAAGGTGGATTCATAGAATAGATTCAGAATATGTTAGAACCTAAGGGCAAAATAAGTATCATGAAACTAAAAGATGGAATGGCGGTAGGAAGGATCCACATTTTGGCATCATTCCTATATACACATGTGAGAGTGAGTACCTGAGAAGGTGGGGGTGTCCTGGTGACAGAAGCACATTCCAGCAGACCAGCAATGTGACCCCTTCTGCAGAAGGGGCTTGCCTCCACTCCTCATGCTCAGGAAGGTTGAGCTTCTTGCTTAGAGTTGCACAGCAAGTTAATGGCTTAGAGTTGCACAGCAAGTTAACGGCAGGGAAGTGTATGCATTCTCTGTGTACATTTCTAAAAAAATGAAAGTATAAAGCAAGTTTATAGGTCTTGATAGCATCTTGGAAGTTTTAAAAGAGTATCAGTTCTTCATCTGGAGATTCTAGTGTCAGTAGAATTGATTTATAGAGAAGTCAACACTTCTGTTTTCATTATTCTGATCTTCAGTAGTATTTATCTAACTTCCCACATTTGGAGGTGGACAAACATACTCATGGCACACATACACCCTTTCTGTTCTTGGATATGTAAATTTGCTTTAGATGCTCTTGTATTGCTAGGGAGGTAACAAAAATACTTACAGCCAAGGATGTACAAAATCTTTGAACCCAAATGAATAGGAATTCCAGGTCACCCTGGATATCAGTGACTAGACCACGGTGAATGGAATAGATTTAATCTCAGGATTCATTTTCTTGTTTATTATGAGTGTGCTTTCAAGTCTGCCACATGTGGGGCACTCTGTCATTGCCAACAAAGGGGGCAGAGGAAGGTGGTATCCCCGAGTCAGTTTAACTCAAGAGGCTAATTTGTACCCTTGTCCTTGCACACTGTATTTTTTATGGTATTCTATCTGTCTGCTGAGGAGATTCCACTCTTTCAGGGTCACTGCCTTATCTTCCTTGGAGAGTCCTGGTACCTTGTCCAAAGGCTTCCCCACCACCTTCTGTGTGTCTGTTAAGGTGACTTTATTTTCTAGACTGCTGTTATGCATTGTCTGAAGAATTTCTTTTCTGTGATACCTAGCACAGTAGAGGGTCTCACTAAATGTTAACTTAATGAAAGTTCAGTTGAGAAGAAATTGATGCACAAAGGGGCTGGTATATCATGCTCTTCTTATTAGCATGAGCTTTGCTTTCTAATTTTTCAAAGGATGTTTTTGTTCCCTGAAGATGAAAAGTAGCCAAAGTCACATTTCAATCTAATGCTATAGAGCTAAAACATTTCGTGTCATTCCATTAGGATCACTATAATTGTGTCATTGGAATTATGTTCTTGAGACTTACCTGTCATGGATTTAGTGACTTCTCTGCAATATTTCTTATCTACATTGTAATTAGTTCATGGACTCCTCAGTACAAGAGTGTTTATTGCAGGACCTGGTTTTCTCTCATTAGCTTGGTGCTCTTGAGTCTCTGATCCCCACACAGTAAATAATGGTCATGGTTGTATGATTACCACCACCTCTTTGTCTCGCTAACATTGAAGGCCGAGGACCTTTTCAGAGTCCCAGAAGAGCAGAAGGAAATTCAAGGAAGTCATTAACATTTAGTATTTCATAATTAGCTTTCTCTAATGTCTCTTGCAGTTCCTAAGACCAAAGGTTCTAGCCATGTGGTGGGCTGGCTTCTCTCTGCAGGGTCAATCTGCTGGTGACAGTCTGTAGAAGTCTTTGATGGTTCGTGTTCTGCCTGAAGGCCCAGGGCCTCCCCACAGCTTCCTGAGGAAGTTGCTTCCTTCATACTTCTTTTTTATCATTCTGACATCTGCTGCCTGTCTCTTGGCACCAGGAAACACCTAGTCTATCACAAACATCAACCCCCTGTTGATTCAGCATGTGGTGATGGAGGGTGCTATGCTAGGAGGTGTCTCTTGAATTCTGGCGATTCAAGCCCTTGGGTTTGGTGACCAGGAACATTCATTTCATCTTTGAGGGGACAGTATATGCTGTTATTCTGCTTGTCAGTCAAGAAATGTCTGGAGTTCTGAGTGTCTGCCAGGCAGTATTGTAAGTGAACAGGACAGACACAGTTTTTGCTTTTACAGTCTTGAGACTTGCCTATACTGGATTTTGTGACTTCTTTGCAATATTTTATGGTTCTTTCTCATTAGCTTATGTTTCAGTGACATTTATAGTCAATAAATGAGTAATAAGAGTATACAAAATAATTTCAAATAAGGACCTTGAGAAAAATGCAACAGTCAATGGGTGTAGAACAACTTAGCTCATTTTGATTGGAAATCAGGGAAAAGGATTCTTTGAAGACTGGTGAAGAGCTCTAAGGAACAGCTTGCTAAGCAGAAGGAAAATTCATGTAAAATGGGTGACAGAAAGGCAGGCCGGGGTGAGGTTATTGGGGGAGGGTCTTGAAGGTCACCATAGGAGCTTTTGAGTGCAGTGGGTAGGGAAGGGCATATTCAGATTACTAACATGTTTGAATGATACCTGTTTGGGTGCTTTGTGTTGCGAGGACCCCAAGGGGCCAGAGGTCCAAGCAGATATGTTCATGAAGCTGTTTCTTTAAACCATCCTGCAGCTGCTAAGGAGAAACATAGAACTTAAGGGAAACCTGCTTTTTTGACCTGGGCAGCTGGAGGCTAGTGATGTCATTTACTGACACGAGGACGACTCATGGAGGATGAGTTGTTTTTAAAGCATTCAATGAAAATTAACTTTCCCTGTCTATATCTATGTGTGCTGGAAGTAAATATATAAGTCAGTTTTGTTTTTTTCCTGGCCCTGACCCCGCTTTTCAGTGGCTGTTTACCCAGGAATCGATTCTTGACATGTCTACATAAGCTGCCAGATGGGCCTTTGTCTTATTTATGCAGATGCTGTCCTTTTATAATGTGTATGCAAATGATTTGAAGTTCCACTTACTGTTTCTTTTGGATCATTGTATTCCTGCTTCTCTCTCTCTCTCTCTCTCCCTCTCTCTCTCTCTCCAGATATCCTTCTTTTAATTGTTTTTCCAAGGACATTTCTATTCTTTCTTCAGAACCGGACTCCCTGCGTCCTGTTTTAGCCCTCTTCCAGCCTACTCACACTGAGTCAGGCTCGTGTGCCACCTTGTGCAACCCTCTCTTGCACCATGTTCCATGTGGTGACAATTACCTGAGCACATGCTGTCTCCTCCATCCAACTTCATACTTTTCAAAGTCTAAGGCCATGTTTTATTCATCTTTGTGGCCTATTGTCTTAAATAGTCCCCAGGGCTCGGTGAATTTTGATTTGGTGATATATTTTTATAGTACCTGTTTGACTGAACTACTATTAGTGACCCCTTATTAGTAACTATCATGAACCAGGCATTGTTCTGATGAATTTAATTTACACACCCTTCACAACACCTCGATGAAATAGGTGGCGCTGTTGTAGAAACTGAGGGACAGAGAAGTAAAGTAACTAACCCCAAATCCTATTTACAACTAGTAAGCTTTAGATACAGGAATTAAAGATAGACCCACATAGTTCTGGAGTTCTATGCCCTTTATCTCCACACAATCCATGGTATTCTTTCTAATTGGATGTTATTTATGATCCTCAGAGATGGTATATCCCTAAAAGGGCTATCTTAGGAGTATCTGAATTATATTTAAAATGTTTATTGAAACCTGAAAATAATATACTTTATGACTAGGAGAAATTGATATTGGAAGGATGACTTGCTGAAGGCCATTTCAGCTGTTAATATTAGTTATTTATGAATTTCAGATTCTTAGTGGGAAGTTACTAATCCTCATCCTGAACATGTTGCCTGCCATCTAAGTGACATATGTCACGTGCGAGCATTTTATTTTACTTTCCTTCTCTTCACTGAATGTTACTTAGGATGCTCAGAGATGATAGTATCCTAGAATGCATATATTAGGAATATCTGAATTATACTGTAGTATGCGATAGAAGTTTTTAATGATTATAGTACAGTTACCTAGACTGTATATTCAAGGTAATATGTTTTAGGAATATTTGGAAAAAATAGTTTGCCAGACATTCTAAGAATAATATTAATCTTTTTTGGCAATTACCTTAACCACGCACAGGTCATCTTCACCTACTTGATTCTGTATTCTCTTAGTGGACAGAGCTTCTTTAAAAATGAAGAGGATCCCCAGCCAACTAGGCCAGTGGGATTAGCCTGTGTACCTTTGGCTGTCCTAGGCCCCAGTCCACTGTGCTTGTCCTCAAGCGTTTATCAGCATAATCCTTTCATGAAGTAGGAAAGCACAGCTGAGCAGTGTGTGTCTCAGATTACCACCTCGTCAAGTGCTGAATGAGCCCGTGATTCTGTGATGTGAAACAAGCTGGGAGGTGAAGTGGGCGTGGATGGTGGTGGCTGGGTGTGTGAGGGAGAAGGGAGCCGTGAGAGGCCTGGAGGGTGCTGAGCAGGAAGACTGGCTTCAGGGTTCCCACCAGAGCAGATCTGGAGAAGAAAGGAGTGAGGGTCCAGGTTTCATAACCACTATGTTCCTGTCACCCATTGACACAATGGGTCTTAAGGAGCTGAAGCCACCAGCACTGGCTTCTTCCTGTGAGAGCCTTTGGGCAGGATATCCAGGTAAATATACTGCCTTGCCCACATGTGTACAGGAAATCTTGTTGGAGGAAGTTGATAATCACAAACATTATGATTTTGTTATATAAAAAAGTTCAGTTATTGCACTTGCATTCGACAAATAGGAAAATTGCCCTGGGTCTGTCTATCCAGCAGCTAGCATGGTAGCATTAACAGCAGATTTCAAGCCCGAGAGTCCACACACCATGACCACAGGGTTTCCAATGTACTAAGAATATTTTCCCAAAGCATCTACTTGCTTTTGGAGCTCATTACTATCCACAATAAGAATAAAGTGTTAAGGATTTAACCAACAGACATTTGAAAGCAGGTGCTGAGTTCATTTTAGATCACCTTTGCTTTGAAGCCTGACTTCCTTTCTGATCTTCACTACTTAGTTCATGAGAATAAAGGACAAGCCTTACTATTATTATTATTATTATTATTTTAAAGAACACAAATCCTGTGTGCAAACCCTGGTAGCCAGCCCCAGAGGTGTAGCCTCTGCTTGCTGGCCTTAAAGAACGAAATGTCTATGAAGGTGTGATGGTCACCAGCTTCTCTGGTTGCTTAGCCTGCTAGTGGAGTCCATGGATTACCTTCTTGAAAATGCTCTGCCTGGATTTGTCAGGTGGAATTCTCTTACTTTCTGAAGATTCTCTGGTATGAGTGTGCTTTCAGAAAAGCAGAGAAGGAAGACTTTCTGAGAAAAATTAATTTCTTATTCTAAAGACTTTTCTATGTAATTTTTCTCTATCTAGAACCAAAGGGTCATAGCTAGCATCTAGTCGTGATAAGAAAAATGCATTTCCTAAATAAACATGTCAGTTCATTCTTCTTTAGTAGTTCATTTCTGGCTTGCCTGTTAATTTCTTCCCAGAGGAAGTTTGGGTTTCGTTCCTCCACCTTTCGAAGGCTCATCTTTCTCCTTATAGTTTCATGTTGGATTTAGTTTTACATACATGCATATATATGTACACATATATACAAACATACATGCATACCATTCCTCTTTATAGTTTCTGAGGGACCTTTCTTAACCACCTTTTACTTTGTAGGCAAAATGCTCAGGAGACGATTTTGGAAGGAAATGTTCAGTTACAGGACCAGTCCAAGGTTGGGGCTAGAAGCTCTATAGCTGAATTTTCATGTGAAATCATGTTAAGTTTCTGGGCTTCACACAGAGAGCTGGTGTACATTGTCTATGTAAGATTAATAATAATAATTTATTTAGATTCAAACTAAAAGTGTTTTATGCCATTTTAATTCAGCATATTTATAAACATAGTAACATTATTATATATGATATACTATCATTTGTGTGCAATATATTAACATTTAATAAACGTGAAAGTATTCCAGGAATAAAATTGCCTGGCCTTACTTCCATTTATGACCACTGGATTACTTTTAGAGGTTTGCTCATTGTGGTAAAGATTTACTTTATAACATTAAAAAAAAATTCCTTTAATAGTATCAAAAAGGCAGGTTTAGCAGGGATATCAGCATTGTGAGTCTTATTTAATGACTAAGAACTCTGGGGCATTAGAAGATTTCCAAAATCCATAGAGCTGGAATTTGAAATCCAAGCCGCTGAAGTGAAATTTGAGAGTAAGGTTTTAGGTGTGGAGGGCGGGGAAGGTGGGGACAAACTTTAGAATAAGAATGTTAGTATGCTTAGAGATGTCACCAGAGTGAATGGGGGGGGGGGGAGAAAGGAAACTGAATGAGCATCGCCGAGGACCGTCTGGAGAACCAGGCAGCACAGAGATGGAGATACCCCTGCACTTCCTGTGGTTTGTGCACAGGAATGGGTGCTGGGGTGCTGGATCCTTCATACGAAAGCCATCTCCCAGGATCCACAGTTCTCCGTAGGAGTTAGGTAAACAGGATGATGCTGAGCCAGTCACCTTAGTAAGGAAGGAAAGTCTGAGGAGGAGTTGACCCAAGATACAGACTGGGAGAATGGACAGCGGCCAAGCAGAAAGGGGAGGAGGAAAGACCTGTGGAAACCCAAGTTTCAGTTCAGATGGGAAACTGGAGGACAGTGAGGAAAGGTGAAGGCACAGGAGCTCTCTGCTCTTCCTTTATCACCTTCCCTATGGTGGGCGGGAGGTCCCACACCTTGCTGTTTCTCTTCCAGTGCTTCATCTGGCACGCCTCTGGGAGCAGGCAGTGCTCTCCCTGTGCTTAACTACTGATGGCTCTGTCCGCACACCTTAAGATTGCATTGCCCTTTTGTGATCACATCATACTGTGGTTTTCAGACTATACAAAACTCTGCTCTTGGGGCAGGCCCCCTCATCGTGTCCTACAGTTGGCCAAAGCACTGTAAGCCTGTTCTGATTCAGCTCCCTATTATATTGTAGGATTGTTTTATAGTTTGAATTTTCCATCCAATATGTTGATTATTCCTCACAACTTTACCGCACTTTGGAGCTTAGAAAGATTGAGTCTAGTCCTTGAAGACTTTGGTAAAGAAGATGGACAGATCTAGGACAGGAATGCCACTGAATGCCTCTGAGATGGCCATGGTCTATAGTAATGACCACCTCCTAATAATCCTTTTAGCTACCCGTATATCATGTTAGAGAGAAAGCGTCTGTCTTTCCCAGGTTTGTGTATACAGTACGTAGGTGAGCTTTCTTCTAATCAGCTGCACTAATAATCTTAGGAGCAAGTTTTTAGTGAGCCATTTCTGCCTTCTGAGTCACTATGGAGATCAAGTGTTAAAAGTGCTTTGTATGTTGGCTTTAGAACATGTAGCAAGTGTGTATAACGGACTGCAAGCAAGTTAGCACTAACAATGGCTTCCCACAAAACTTGTTGAAACTTCAGCTTTTACTGAAAGCAAAGACATTTTGAGAAGGAAAATGTTATAAAGAAATATAAAGCCCGCCGTGTTTTGTGCAGTAAACTTGGAAGGTATTATTGTCAAATCATTTAGCAGTTGTTATCTGGAATAGTAAACCCAGAGAGCAATGTTAAGATAAGTGAACAGAGTCATAGGGAGACATTTTTCACATGTGTGAGGAGGAACTTTCCAGACCCAGCTCTGTCAAGTAACCCTCCCTCCTTGTCCACTGGTCACCATAAATTCTTGCAATATCACGGGACATAATTCATTTTGGAGCAGAGTTGAACCATCTATAGCAGTAAGCCGTTCTTCTTTATCTCTTCACCTCCCTTGGCCTTTCATTTCCTTTTAAGCATGCATGTTTGTTATGCTCTTTTTATTTGAAGAACAGCTTTCTTGATAGGGAAGATTAAATCAGAATTGTGTTGGGTAGTTTTCCTTTCTAACTGTCAAAACTTTATGCCCATCGCTGTCAAACTTTGGCATAGTTTAGCTTCACCTGGGGAGATTGTTAAGCAGATGATGATTCTTCATCCTTGAATCAGAATGTAGGAGGTGAAACCAACCAAAACACCTAGGGTCCAATACCCCCAGGGTCATTATGCCTATCCAGAGCCAATCCTAGTGCAGCCCGGGGGCATCTCACAGAGTCTCATTTCCACAGTCAGATGTTGAGGCCACTGAGTGTCCCTGCTTGCTACCAGGTTTCCTGAGTAGGGCTCCCGGACTCACCTCTATCCTCATTTCAGTTGCTGTTTTCCCTGGACTGGATTTCGGCTCTTTTTCTGTTATGATGCTGTCAGAAGAGATTTTTTTAACATGCATAACTGATAATGCCACCCCATTAAACAAACAAGGCAGAACAAAGAAACAACCTGAAGCAACCTCTAGTGTACTTAAAGACCAGAAACTTTTAGCAGAGCCCAGAAGGCGTCACTTGGCTCCTCTCTGCCAACTCTTCTTTCTCGTCTTAGACTACACTGATGCCCCTGTCAGTGCTCCATAAACACATGGTCTTTCTGTTAAGTCCTCAGGAAGATGCTGCTGCTGTGTCTTTCCCAGGAATAATGTAACTGTTCTTTCGTCTTCTTTTTCTTTTCTTTGGCCTAACATCTGCTAGTCCCAATTAGACGTCTTCTGGGCTTCTGCTTGCTGGCCAGGTCTTGGCTTAGGCATCACGACCTTAGAGAAGCTACGCCTGGTGTCCAGGTTTCTCCCACTGTATGTTCTTATGGTATCGTGGATATTTCCATAGCATTTATCCCAGCTGTTAATGATTTCATCAATGTCAGTGTCTCCTACCCAACTGTAACGCCAGAGTGCAGGGATTAGTTCTGTCTTTACCTAAGATATCCTTAGCATCTAACACAGCAGTGAAGTAGACTGTAAATATTTTCCAGTGAATGAGTGAGTGAGAAATGATTTCTAGAACCATGGATGATGACCATCTACCTAACCGCAGATGCCCCGTGCCCCGGGAGCTGAGATACTCCAGCTGCTCTGCCTTGACTCCTCACCCCCACCACTTTCCAGTTGTGGACTCTAGCCCAGTATTTACTACAGTCACTTTGATACTCTGATTTTCTGAACTTAGTGTCATTCCCCATGACCCAGTTATATTTCAAGCTCTGGCCTACCCATTTGGAGCTTATTCCCTTCCTCCTGCTGGCTTTACCATTGAGCTCCAAGGTCCGCCAGGACCAAGGCCAGCTTAGGCCTTGCATGTAGTAGAGCCTCTTGCTTCTTCTCTTGGGATTTTCTTCTAAACACAAAGCCTACCTTTCCTGTAGGGCAGCCATGAGCCTCACACAGCTCAGAGTCCGAGACACAACCCAGAGCCTTAGCAGTGCAACTTGTTTTTGGTTTCTGTTTTCTCATCTTGTTCTGGGATAGGACACCTCAGATTGCGTCTCTCATTGATCATTCTCTTCCTTGCTTTTGTCTTCCAAGATTCATTAAGTCCCTTTCCCCCCAGCTGTTCGCATTGTACCACAGCCTGTTGTCATGTCCACTTTTATTCACACATCCTGCGGTTTCTTTCTCAAATTTTACTTTAAGGGTCTGTGAGTCAGTTGGGTTGACATCCTGCCAAATGATTCTGTTGGCCACCTTGGTTGGTTGGAGAAAGGCTCTGGTGGGGAACCAGGAGAGAAATCAGAATCCTGTTCCTGGGCTTTCTTGGCTGACATGAGCCCAAATGCCCAGGAATGGGAGATACTCATGAGTGTCAGATCCCATCAGCTGCCTTTTGAATAAATGTATGGCTTCAATTATTTCTGTTGCAACTACTGTCTCTAGAAAGGACTCTGCGAAGAGAGCTCACTTTTCTGACAAGGTAGAATCATAGCATTTTATACATGGAATTTTATCCTAGAGATAAAACCTTCATTCTTGTTTTATCAGAATGGTGAGACTCTGACAAAGTAAGTTATTGGTCTTTGGACCTACAGCTAAGTGTCAAAGCCTCCACTTCAGCCTCTTCCTGTGCTTGGAGGAGGCTGTTTGTATTTAGGTCATGATGTCCATTAGACAAGAGAACCCAAATCAAGTGAGGTAAGCTCATTCTAAAATTCCAGTCTAGCTAAAAGGATTTTTAGAGAAGACATAGAATGTAACATATACTATTTTGTGTTGATTGTTTAGAGCTGGAAATTTTCTGTGTATATGAAAGTATGCATGAATGTGAATATGTGTGTATTATGAATGGCAGACATGTGTCAGACAATGGTAAATTGTTCCTCTTCAGCATTATTGACTGTCTTTGACTCTGGTAACAATCACCAGACATAGTTTCAAAGTAGTAGACTCTTGTATATGCTTCATTTTAAGTACTTCAGTTTTCTCACGAAATACCTGAGGTTTACACAGCCCGACTTGAGTACCAAGCAGGGAAAAATGGATGGAAGTTGAGGGGTGGGAGTTTAGGGATTCTTAGTCGCACTCCCCACCTGTAACACAGGGTCACCATAACACCCGGGCTCAGGCAGAAACCTCTGCCATGGCCTTGTTGTTTTACACAGAAGTCTCTTGGCAGCACCAACAGGAAGAAACTTTCCTGTGCTGGTTCAGGCTCTGCCCTTGGTGACTTGTTTCCTCCCATCTCTGTGTGAAGCTCAGCACCATGCCCATGCTGTGCCTCCTTATGACTGAGTCTTACGAAAGCCATCCCTCTGCACACGCACACTTGTTTAACCAAAATGTTTACCCAGGGAGGCTTGCTAACAGCAGCCTCTGTTTCCACATCTCCCTTTTACTGGCTTTGATAAAGCTCCCTGTCTGTTTTTCCCTTATCCTGATTATATTCAGAAAGAAGTTCAACATGTTTTCCTATAACCAGTTCGTTTTCCTAGGGTGCCTTTTCCCGTCCTCTTTAATTCTTAATGTCTAAAGTTCAATTATACAGGCACATTTTATATGTGTCATTTGAAAGTGTATAGATTGAGAGCCCACAGCCTATTTATCTATGATTTTAGGGAGTAGGCAGCCACCCTATAGACTGGCTCCACAGACAGTTTCTTCCTTCATGTTCCCATGATTATCTGGATGGCTGTCTCCGTTTTTATCGATGGAAGTCCACTCGAGGCATATGGAGTGTGCCAACCCACTAAGTGCCTTGGAGTACCCTGCTTGGAGTGCTTTCTGACTGTTGTGTTTGGAGTTTGTAGAAAGGAAAGCAGCTGTAAGCCTTCCTCAGGAAGCCGGAGATGAAGGGACGCCATTCTGGAAAGAGAATTTAGAAACTGTGCTCTGGCCTTGGCGCTCCCAGATTCATTTCTGACTTCAAGCTTTCTTGAAAACACAAACACGTGGGATAGACATTGTCTCAGTTGGAGCCAATGCTCAAGGGATTCGTTATATCAAATAATTGGTTCTTTATTTCCTGCCTTTCATTAACTTTCCACTTCAGACAGTCAGGGAGAACTCGAACTGAGATTTTTTTTTAATTTATAAAAAAATTTAATTAATTGTATTTTTAGTTTATGTGTATGAGTGTTTTGTCTGCACACATGTAAGTGTATGCACATGTATGCAGTGCCTGTGGAGGCCAGAATGGGGTGTTGGATCCCCTGGAACTGGAATTAGGGGCTGTTGTTAGCCGTCATGTGGATCTTGGAACTTAATCCAGATCCTCTCCAAGAGTATCCAGTGCTCTTAACCATCAAACCATCTCTCTAGCCCCTAACCTGTGATCTGAATAACTGCTGTGACAAAGGAAATCATAATTTCTTCAGGGCACGTGGCATAGTTGCTCTGAGAGACTGATAGATAGCTGAGCTCATCAAGCCTAGTGGTCACTCTAAGTTTGCTTTCTTGGTACTGAGGGCTGTTTTCTCTTGTTTCATCCTCAGGATCTCTAGAAGCAATCTGCATCTCTGTATCTCATCTGCTTTCTCTTCTATTTTGATTAATCACATCCTGCCTGTAAATACATCAGACCTGATTTTCTGTCTTAAGTTTATGTTACGTGTCAAGTTTGATTTCTGGGTCCCGTTAAAACCTTCTACTTTAGGCGGCAGGAGTTTGTGGGGAAATAGAGATGGAATCATATTTAAATACGTTTGTGATTCTTAGTGTTTCAGATTTCTCAAGCATCAAAGAGTGT
The DNA here is from genome assembly GCA_035773235.1 of Eospalax fontanierii. NCBI lineage: Eukaryota > Metazoa > Chordata > Mammalia > Rodentia > Spalacidae > Eospalax > Eospalax fontanierii. The sequence continues at coordinate 12,183,327 of CM069549.1, forward strand.
GTGTATATAAATGCAACACCAAAAGGGTTTCTGTTTGTTTGTTTGTGTTTGTTTTTCTGAGACAGGGTCTCCCTGTAGCTCCAGCTGGTCTGGAACTCCACTATATAAGCCTGCCTCTGCCTCTCGAGTGTTGGGTTTGTTTTAAACTTTCATATTTATATAAAAACACTCATATGTCTACAATGCAGTAAAATACTTTTGATACCAGTGTTGAGGAATATAAAATGAATGAATGACAACTTTTAAGGTATCATGAAATATCAAAAGTTCTACAACAGCTTCCTTTTCTCTTGACATTTTCCATGAAATAGTGTGATCATCTTAAGAACTTGTAGGCACTTTTTTGGTAGTTGTTGGTCACCCAGGGAGTCATCTCAAGGCTGTGATTTGCACCTTTGTCCTCTGGGACTTAGAAATCAAGGCCCTTCTTATTTGGGGTGGTAGCTCCTGGTATTTGCCCCATATTTCTGTAGATCCAGAAGGACAAACCATGCAGGCTCTGGATGAAGGGATGAATTTCACACTTGCTGTGGGACCTGAGGTTGAGATAAAGGAGCTTCCTGTTGTTATGGTTGATTTGTAGGTTTGTTGCAGAGTTGGGCTCTGTGTCTTCCTCAGTGGTGACTTTAGTGATACCTAAAACACATTTATCACCTGCTCTGACTCATCCAAGTTCAGACTGAATCTCAGAAGGCTCAGGTTTCTTCAGGAAGCAGAGTTCAGAAATGGTTCATGAGATCCGGTTTAGGTGACTTTTCTCTACTGTAAGCATTAATAATTGTCTACAAAGAACAAATATGTTGTAATCATATATTTAAGTTAGGATTATATGTTCTTAGTGATTGAGCATTTAGGAAACTAAGATATTTTATAGCCATATTTTTTCCCACCACAAGATTGAAAAGTCACAGGGTATGTTATTTGAAAATACACCAGAAGAGATGAGGTTTTGTCTTTCTGAGAAGAAAAGAAGTCTAAAAAGGAACACGGTCAAGGTTAAAAGATCATTCGGGATATCTGCATGATTATAACACAGATCTAGCCTTCAAACTGTGACGTTTTAAAAGATGAGGTGCACTCTAAAAACTGTCCCCTGTCAGAGTAGGAGATGGGAGGTTGTATGGTAAATACAGAGTGAAAACGTGGAGTCTTAAACAGTGGTGGACATCGACTGGGTCCTGTTCTTATCGACATTGGCAGTCTCCATTCTCATAGCAACTTTAGGAAAGAGATATTCTTGTTTCTCCCCCTGTTGCAGTTGAAGGAAGTTGGAGCTTAGATAGGCGTGTCATTTGTGCAAATCAGTAGTCCAGAGGTGGAGGCTCTGGAATTGAGGGTCTCTCCTTTGCAGGGTATTAGAAAAGGCCTAGGAGATGTGGGGCTTTGTTCAGACTACAGACTATTGTTTTTTTTAAAGGTTACCTCCTTCCTTTTAAATTACTGGTACCATATCTAATGAATCCCATATAATACTTCTTATATTTTATTTTTATTGTCTCTCTCTCTCTCTCTCTGTGTGTGTGTGTGTGTGTGTGTGTGTGTGTGTCTCTGTCTCTCTCATTATCATAGACTTCTTGTAGGGTGGCGATTCTGAAAGAGACTAGCTGGCCTGACTTCTGAGAGATAGAAATGGAAAGAACTCTGCCTTCTTTAGGGATACTGAGAGTGAATATCTATAGCAAAGGCCTCTACTGAAAGGGAAACTGGCCTTTAATTGACTGTTCTAGAAGATATTGGTAGTTGGAAAGTTGATGTAAAACCCAAAATCTCCCCATGTGACTTCTTTATAGCTAAGAGGAAATTAGAATGACTAATTACAGCATCATTTTACTATTCTGTTATTTTATTCAAACCACCTGGAAGTTCATTGCTGAATGCCTCCTGTGTACAAGGCCCTATGCTGAATTTTACCAAGTGATCTTGGAAGTCTTTAAGGATAGCTCCATATAAACCCAGCTCCTGTAGATAGTTTGGAGTCTTATACATTTACTCCACGATTTGCCATTCAGTATACTTTATTTTATTTTTGCTATGAGGCTCTAACTTGGAGTTAGTGTGGTCACCTCCATTTTACAGATGAGGAAATTCAAAGTCAGCAATATTAAGGAAGATACCCCAGGTCAGATGGCAGAACCTTGGCCATGTAAGCTCCTAAAAAGCATAATAATGATTTTAACATAGATTACACGTTATCACAATGCTTTGCTTATATTATCTCACCTAATTTTCCAAAGATGACAGTAGTTATTATTGAACTCATTTTGCAGATAACACTTCTATTTATTATCTACTTAATATATGCTGTGAGTGGCAGATAGCTTATCAGATATGGCCAGTTTATGTTAAGCTCACAAAAACCCAATCAGGACAATTACTGTCATTTGACAGATAAACCACTGGGGGCCCAAAAGTTTAAAAGTCTTGCTCAGCATAGTGAGGAGCTGTCAACCTAGCCTAGCTTCATTTCCATGGTTCATAGGCATGGCCACTTGGCCATATTCACTTCAGCATACTATGCAGCCTTATTTCCTGGATGAGGAAACTGGAGATTCAGAGTTGGCTAACACAGCTGACATCATACAGCTCATAAATAGCAGGGCTAAACCTCCAGCTCACATTCTCTCATGAGAGGGCCTGTTTATTTCCCACTGTACTGACTGCCTCTCTGCCCAGGAGAACTATTAAGACTTGATCTTATATCTAAGATAATCACCCTCATTCATTTGTGATATGTTTAATCGTTTTAGTCATTTCGTACATTTTGTTGAATTCCTCCCATTTTTTAGGCAGGGAGTATTAACCTATTATAAACATGCTACGGTAGTGGAATGGAGACACAAATCAAACTACTTGCTCAGAAAGTTGTCTGATGCAGATAGATTCAGACAAGGCAAATCCAAATTTTATTCCTCCACACTCACGTCATGTAGCTGTGTGGTAGATGTCTCTTTTATTTGTTAAAACGTGCTTGAGACCAGACTCTTGTCCTTTATGAAATAGGTCTTCTGCTCTGTCAGAAATGAATCTTTTTCCATCTGAAGATGATTTCCCATGTCTTTAAATAGCAACTTCGATTCATGGTGTAAGGTAAGGAAGTATGTCAGTGCTGGATGATAACTAGGGCCAATGACTTGCAGTCGAATTGCTGCCAGTCTGTACACCCTTGGCCTTGAGATTCCAAAGAATAGAAGTTCATTATTTCTAACGATAAATTATCTGTTAGATTCCGAAGGGAAAATTTAGGTTAATACAGTATGACCCTTTTAGTTAAATTGCAAATTCGGGTAAACTGTCTTTAAACTTGAATTGTTTCCCACTCCTCTTTGTCTGTTAATGTCAGTAAACATCAGATAAATATACAAATGTATTTAATTATTTCTACTCAAGGAAGTATGTCTTATTTAGGCAGTCTTTAAATAAATTGTTTCCAATTGGACAAATAAACAAGAAATTTCTGAAATTAAACAGCTTCATCAGCATAGAAAAATCTAGAGGTTTTAAAGGAGGAAAACACTCAGGAAAAGCCCATGTCTCATTGTATATTTATTTTTATAGTGAGAAATAAACCTGAATTGACTATTCAAATACATGAATAGTTTTTGAAAATTAAGCTGTTCATTTTGTAAAGCAACAGATAGGCACTGGATAATTGCATGCCTAGTCCAGTCCAAATGTATGCACCCTAGCTCAGATATATGTTAAACATGTAATAATCCCTGTCACGGGAGGGTTTACTTTTGGGTGTTTTTTTGCTGTTTGTTTGCTTGTTTAATTTTTTGGTCTTTTTGAGACTGGGTGACTGTAGCCTTAGCTAGTCTGGAACTCACTATGTAGACCAGGCTGATCTTGAACTCACAGAGATCTGCGTGCCTCAGCCTCGAATTGCTGGGATTAAAGGCGTGTGCCACTGAGTCCAGCTTGTTTTTTTTTTTTTTTAAAGAGAAGAGTGAATACTGGAAATTAGGCTCAGAGGTTGGAAGCACATACTGTTCTTCTGGAGGACCTGAGTTCTGCTCTTGGCATCCACATTGGGTAGCTCATAATGCCTGTAACTCTAGCTCCAGGGAATCTAACACCTTCTTCTGGCCTCTAAAGGCACTGCACTCAGGTGCACTTACCTACACACAGACACACAGACACATAGACACAGACACACAGACACACACACACATACGCACACACACACACAATTAAAATTAAAGATAAATCTTTAAAACAAAGAATGGGGGGCTGGAGAGATGGCTCAATAGCTAAGAACCCTGAGACCCAGGGTTCAATTCCCAGCACCTATATGGTGGCTAACAACTATCTGCAGTTCCAGGGAATCCAAAGCCCTCTTCTGGCTTCTGTCAGTATTTCACACATACAGTGTACTTACATACATGCAGGCAAACACTCATACATGTAGAATAAAAATAAATTAAAAATTAAAAAATGTATATGTAAAGATTCCTGTGCTTGGAGTAGTTACTCCAAGATTATACAGAAATTGGAAATCTCAGAGCTAATTCTGATTCCAGTTCCAAACATTCCAAAGTCTACGTAGCTACTGATGCACCAACTATCGTATAAAACAGCCAAGTCTGTTACGTTTAAGTTAGTATAAAACTTTAAGTTAGCATTTAAAATGTGTTAAGTGAAATTTGCTTATGATTCTGTTAGCTTTCGAGTAAAGAGCATAGCAGTTGAAAACTGCCTACTTTTTATTGGCATCTATAACAAATTTACCTTCTTTTTTTTTATACAGACTACCTTTTAATGAATCTATTTAGTTTTGAGTTTCTACCTCTAGGAAACTCCATGAGATCCATCAAAAGACCTTGTTTGTTCTTGGCAATTAATCTTAATCAGTTTTCTGCCCATTATTTTTATTATCCGTGACTGTGGGTAACACTAGACCACAGTCCAAACACATGACATTTTTTGAACAAATTTCAGTGGGATCAAAAAACATTTTCCTGTTTGGGATCATTTGCTTAATATCAGAAGCTCACATGTTTGACAGTCAACCTGGATGACGGTGACAGTTTTCAGCTTTTAATGACCGTCAGTTTTGAAATTAAATTTTGTCTTTTTCTCAAAGGTTGTTCTCTGTTTTAACTTTAGCATGAAATAATGTATTCTGCTTCCTTCCTTCCTTTTCATCATACATGCTGCCTCCTCCAGTCTCGTTCTGATCCTTGTCCTTTAACTGCCATACTAGAAAGTGCTACTCTCTTGTCTTTCCTGGAGGGAAAGGGACAGCCTGGAAATCGTGGAATTGTGTGCTTTAAAACTGAGAAGTATATATCTCTTTAAAAGCTGTAAAAGTTAATTGTTCAAAAAAGACAATTCAAAAGAAAATGTGTTCAGGGAAGGAGTGTTAGAAGACATGGACCATAGTTTAAATAATTTCCACTTTAGAAAAAAATGAGCAAGGTAGATTGTTTTCTAAATGACCACTGAACCTTCTGAATAGAAATATTTATGCCAAAGATAGACAAATGGTCCTTATGCACGACCCGTTTTGTTGCATTCATGGAGATGTCAAGTCTGGAGAGTTTGGGCTATTTGAGCCCTGAGGTGGGGAGACGGTGAGACCAGTCCTATCATTATTTCTCAGTGAGTTGCATGTCTTTTAAGGCTACTGTGGCTGTTGTACTCAAGTTCGTTTTTTTTTTTTAATCTTTTTTTTTTTTCCAGACCCCAGGCAGGCACAGTCTTCGCCACCGTGGTCCTATGACCAGTCTTACCCATCCTACCTGAGCCAGATGACGTCCCCATCCATCCACTCAACCACACCGCTGTCTTCCACACGAGGTACTGGGCTACCTGCCATCACTGATGTGCCCAGGCGTATTTCAGGTAAAGACCTAGCTTTAACTAAAAGCCCACCCCTGTGCAGGGGCGAGGGTGGTGGTGATAGACCAAGCCTGCCTTGACTGCGCTCACAGTCCCTCACTATTAGAGGCGTGTGGGCAAGGGTGTGACAGTAGGCATCAAGTTTTCCGAATTACTGGGTTATCAAATATTTGAACATTTTAAGTCAAGTGATTGAAAATCCATCAGAAATACACTTTTCTTAAGATGAGGCCATCTTTCCATGAAGCATACAGCACACTGTTGTCACACTGTGTGACAGCCCCGGTAGTTAAATCCATTACTGAAAGACACCCCAAACTTATAGATCATAGTAGAAGAATGTATATGCAATGGCTTGGCCACCCCCTTCTCCATCCTGCAGAATTTAGTGTAGGGAACCAGAAAATGTCAGTAAGGACTTCGGACAGACATGTAGAGAAAAGTTAAAGGCCCTTACCCAACGGTGTGAGTCCCGTAAATAAGGAAAAGAATTTCCCCAATTAATGTACAACGTAGAGCATCTCCATGCCCCATTAACAAAAAGATATGGTCCCCAGAAGCACACACCTATCCCACGCCACCCCGTACTCTTCTCAGTGTCCGGGGCCCCAAGCACCTTTTTGACTCCTGGCCAGGTTAATGCCTTTCTTTCTCTCTCTTTGTGTTTCTGTCTGTTTCTCTCCCTCTCTCGTGTTCTGCAAAGCTCGAGGCCACTACTTTCTCCGCTGAGTCGCATCACTGCCAAGCTGAAGCTTCACCAGCAGGCTTGCAGGTTTCAATTAGTCCATTCTTTATTTCTTTCAACTCGGGAGGAGGGAAGGCTTTGCTTCTCAAGCGAATAGCAGGGAAGGGCTCTCTGGTCCTAGCGCCTTCACACTTTCTACTGCCATGGCCTCCCAGGGGTGAGTAGGGATGGGAGAGGGGTGGAGGGAGAACTGGAAGGTCCTCTGGGAAACCATGTTACGGCTTGTCATTTACCTCTGCTGCCATTACACTTATGAATATCATGGCATCTGCTGTGGAACTGTGCTTAGTATAGAAATTTAGTTTCATCTCCTGCCTGAAATCACCATCTCCTTCAGGCAGATATCAATCAGAGACACAGGAGAGGAAGGGGAAGATGCAAAGGAGGGTTAACAAGTTGGCATGGGGCTGAAGTCCCATGTTTGATGGAGTTGACTTAGCTCATCATTCCATCTTTATTTCCTACCAGAAGTCTGCTTTAGTTTACATAGGGCCTAAATGACACTGTAACAGAACAGACTTGTGGTAGACTTGCTTGGGTTAAGGTCCCCTTAGGCGTCCATCTGACCAGCCCACTATGGCTAAAACAGCTTTTGTTCCTTGAAACAGTCCCAGGGAGCTTTCGTAGATATAGTAACACTGACCTACAGGATTTCCTTAGTGAGGTGTATTCATATATGGATTCACCGTGAAAATGGTCCAAAATGACTTTGCAGAGTTGCTGCTTGACAGGGCACTCATCAGTGTTTGCCATCCTTATGTGTCTTGTAGAATACCAGATCACTTTGAGTCTGTTTACTGACAAGTCACTTAACACATTTGCATAAAATGACATTATAACTCTTTCCTGCACAAAGGAGGCAGGGGCAGAAGCAGACCAGTTATTCAGCTATAAATTGACCTTTAGCCAAAGAAACTCTTGCTTTAATCTGGTTTACAACCCAGTTTAGTCCAGTTTTTGTCCTCCCCACCAAGCATCTCTGTCAGTTGTGACTGATAAAGAAATAACATGAGGCCAAGGTGGGAGGTTTTGTATAAACATTAAAGAGAACAGAAAATCCCTCCTGTCAGCATGTGGAGAAAGAGGAAGAAACAACCAGCCATGGACTGTCAGGGAACTGGAAGAACCCTGCTCCACTTGACCCTGCTCTTGGCCATGGGGCTGTGCATGCACACCCCAGGACTACCTGATGGGCTTGGACCATACTACCTGGACTGAGCACCTTTCCCAGGGCCCATCCTGACTGCTTTCTTAGAGAGATGCTGCTTCATGGGTTCTCAGAGGCTGAGTTGTACAGTTTACGTTTTGTTATTCTTCCCTTCATCATATAAAGCTATCTTTAAAATCCGTAATATAGAGCCTCCCACAAGTGAGACTCAAGCAGGATTTTGATGCTTCTGAAAATAAAACCCTTTGGATGGAGACATTGCCTATGCCTCTGGTCCTCATGTGCTCTGTGCTAAAGAATACTGTGAACCTGTAACGTGGACAGTTAAATGCTAACCCTAACCACCCTCCCCAGGTGGCCCTGTGGCCACTTTTTGAGATGCTTTCCATGATACTTGATTTTTGTGGATAGAAATTAATTTTCATCTCCCTGTCTAAAGGGTTAAACACAAAAAATTCACATATGATGTTGGATGGGAAAGAATAGAATCTTCATTTATGGTAAGATTGAGAGTTTGACCCTAAATTTGAATCTCATTTGAATATTAGACAAGCTTCTTACCTGTCTAGAACTTGTATTTTTAATTTATTTTGTTCCAAATTAAATTTTTTTATTACTAGAAAATGTCATTCTTTTCTCTGATCTCTTTTTTGTAAATTTTTTAATTGAATTTTTGTATATTTCACACAGAACATCGCAATCATCTCAATACCTTCTTCCCCCATTGGTACCCTCCCTATTATTGATAAGGATGTAATATTGACCCCTTATCATTACTCTAAAAGCATGAACTTTCAGGGCAGACATGACACACTGCATATAACAGATTGTAGCTGATATGTTGTAGCTAAAATTGTTTTAAAAATTATACATCCATGTATCATTTGCAGGCAAGCCTTGACTTATATTAATAAAATAGAAATCTAACCCTTGAAAGGAGGTTATTTGCTTAACAAATAAATGTATCTCCACAGAGCATATTTTAAAAATGCCTTTGAATATTTCAATATTTAAATGAGTTAATAATGTTCCTTTGCCACTCAGAAATATGCAATTCAATATGTAGCACTTAGAATCGCTGAAACATTGGCATTATTGTTATTATTAAGATTTAAAATGACTCTTTTATAGAGCCAAAAGCAATTAGAAATCATTCACAAAAATTTTACTTAAGTATTAGGAAAAAAGTTCAATTATATCATAAATAGAAACTGTTGAGTTGTACTTATATTTACTAGGGATGGTAGTAGTCTGTTCCAAAGGGCTCATGGGAATACAAGCAATCAGAAAGATCTGTTCCTAAAGAAATGGCACTTTATCCTGAAATACCATTTGAAAGAAAAAGTCTCTGACTAAATCTATTTGAAGACCTCAAGAGGACCCAGTTTTCTTTTATTAGCATCCTTTCCTCTAAGGAACTTTTCAGGAGTGGTTAAAATTCTAGAATTTAATGAACTATAGTAATGACTCTGATATACCATGTAGTTCATGCAGTCTTCCTCAAATCCTTTGGGGAAGCCAGGTATAAACAAAATTAAGTCCAATAAAAAGATAGAGGTAGTTTTTCTAGGATTCCAGTTTCATTGCAGAGAAAGTTTTAATACTAGATGTCTTAAAGTTCAAAGGTACAGATAAAGATATGGGACATAGTTCTTTAATCTTAGACAGCCTTGAATGTTGTAAAAAGAACAATGGTAGAAATTATAGGTTCATAACTGAGCAGGATGTAACTGTCATCTAACTTACTTGATAATAATGAATTTGGGTCATACTCAGTTAAACTACAAAAATCAAGTTCAACATAACAGAAACCAACCTCATGACATAACAGTGCAGAAGAAGCTCAGTAAGGTCTGGTCCTCTTTCTCCACCAAGTGTGTTATGTTATATAAGGCCTTATTGTATAATAAATGAAATTTAAGTAGCATCCCTACCCAAGTGGTTTTACACATTTTCTCATTGTATCTGTGTCGTCCTAAAAGGCTGTTCACCCCACAGAAACAGCTAAAGTTATTTCTCAGTGGTTCTTTAAAAAAGAACATGTTTGACAAACCAAAGATCATTAGGCTGTGCACAGCCCAAACCATGATCTGGCTTTGTCATTGTAGTAATGTTGTCACCCATGATGTGGGGAATGTGTAAGGCACCACTGAGGTTCGATACAGAGATTATACTTACTTTAATGGAGATCATTTCAAAATACTCTGTAAATAATTGTTGACCTTCAAAATGTATTCGATGTAATAATCCTGCCACAGAAGGAAGGATGACTATTTGTTGAATCTGATTCTTGACTTGTGAGTCAGATAGGTGTTCTTGTTACCTTCCTAAAGCTCAACCTACATGATTTCCCACTTCAGCTGACTCTTTCCCATCCCTCCCATCTGAAGTAACTTGAGCAAATCTGTACTGCCATATGTGAGGTGGAAGAGGCCAACGCAGGCATATCTCTGTAGTCTTGTCATGGTGGGCCTCTGAGACTCTGGAGGTCTTGTTGAAGCTTGTTGGAAAGACTCAAGGAAGGGTCATTATAGACGTTTGACTGCCTGAATTACCTTGGGAGAGGCCACTACAGGCTGCATGAAACATTTTTTATTGCATTTATAAGGGATTTTTTTGGTAAAGTTTTCTTTTCTGGAGTTTTCTCTTTCTTTTTTTGGTTTAAACAAATATTGTTGAAACGGTTCTTTCAAAATATTTTATTATCATAACAATTCCACTCAACTGCACAAGGCTGATGAAGCTGTTCCCATTTTTATGACTCGCAGTTTCTAAACTATGGTATTCCCAAAAGTCAGCAGAAAAGGCATTAGCCTAATAAATAAAGTTACTAAAAATTATTTTATCACTACCACAAAATCTAGAAATTGCCAGTGGAAAAACCCATTTGATCATTTGAGGTCTGACAGGAGGACTAATCCATGTAATTTCAAACTGAGTGGTACTGGATATAGCTCATTTTTAAACATTCCTTCATGACCCAGTCTCTGTCAAGTCTCCTGAGTCCAGGTTTTGAAGTCAATAGCTTTGGTACTATAGCACGTACATGTGTTTATTTCAGCAAAGAAGTTCTCAGTGCTCAAGAGGGGGCAATGCCTGTAGCAGGGTTAAAAGAAAACTCCAGCAATTAATACTAATAAACCAGAAAGTTAAAACAACGGCCATAAAACACTAGAGCGCCTCCTTTTTTTACTGCATACCCATTCCTTTATTAAGAACCACCTGTTTGGTAAACATACCTCTGCCATAGCAGCCATGGGCAAGTAATTAAGTTTAATAGGAGTCACTCTTATTTTGAAGAGGGTCTCTGTTTAAATCCACAGAGGGGGAAGTTATTAAATTTAATGGACCCTAAACAAAGGCAAGTCCTGTGTTAACAAAAGCTCGGTATTCTTCTCTGCCATATCAACAGTGGTGGATTGGGGCATTTTCACATTTTGTAAGTCAGAGATCACCTTACTTTCTTGCTTTCTCTAAAATGTTCTACCTATGACAAAAGCAGATGCTGTTTTACTCCTACCTAGACCTCAGTTTACTCTAACTTTTGATTTACTGGGGCTGAGGAACAAAGATACTGTTTCCTATCATACCAGATAGGTTGGAGATTGTGGAACTCAGGTCACAGGGCTGACTAAGCTTGGTTGTGTGACTAATTACAGTTACTTGTAGCTAGTCAGAGGTCCCATTGCTCAGAATGTAACCCATGTACATGGCTCAACTCTGACTTTTGAAAAAAATCCATGGGTCTTGTCACTTGTTTCCTAGGGATTTATTTCTGACACATGTACCACCATCTCCACAGAGGGAGAAGATTTAGTAATGAAAGGGATCATGCGTATGTGGGGATGGCAGGCACATGGTTATCAGTGTTATTGGAAGCTGGGCTGCAATCTCTTTCCTCTCATAGGCGTCAGCATGAGGGCGAGTGCTCACCTCATTTCACTGCAAGTATTGATTTTCTCATGACACCGTGGCTTCTGTGGTACTCAGGGATCTGAGACGAGGGTGGGGACAACTGAACTGAGGAAACCTGAGTTTTAGTTTGATTCTTTGTGCTGTTCCCAGATGCATTATTTGGCTTATTGGGCTTTAGTGGTTCCATGTAGCTAAATGACTCAGAATTGCCCAGTCATAGGTCTCAGAGGTTCTAGAAGGAAAAAGGTGATGTCTGTCTACCCGCTTACCAAATGAAGGGTTGTGAGAAGAATAAGCAGCATTATTAGTTTTTAAAGACTGGAAAAATGCTGTAATATATAAATTAAATTAATTATATATTTAAATTAATATGGATGAGCAGTTTTAGCTTTATGGGAAGATTACTTTCTAGTACAGTATGCGTGCCTATCCTTACACAACCTCCCATTTTCTTTTATTATTTACATCTTGCATTTGTTACCATTGAATAATGATGTATTGTTAAGAAATTAAGGCCCTGGTCTGCCTTAAGGCACACTCTGTATGTTGTTTAAGGATCTTGTCCCTTTATGTTATGGCTCCATTGCTGCACGATGATACAGATTTGGCTCCCTGACCTGAAACTTCCCTGCCCTCCATGTATTTATTGCTCCTCTCTTTTCCTTCCAACCCCCTAGCAAACACAGATAGCTGTACTGTCTCTGGGGTTTTACCTTTTTGAGAACGTTGTATAATTGGAATCCTAAGACTATATGGCTTTTTTTTTTCCCGCAGAATATTTCTTTCGCTTAGCAATGTGTTTCCTCCATGTCCGGTGCCATGGCACATTTTTCTGTTAGTAAGTAGTATTGTGTTAGAAGAATAGAAGAATGCCCTTAAATGTTTTTAAAGCATACAGATAGATCTCTCTGAATCTCCAGATTTTTTTTTCTTTTCTTATTGACTCAGTCAGTGACACTTTTTTTTGTTGTTGTTAGAAAACATTTTACACATATCTTCCTCCGGAAGAATTTCTGTCATCGCTGTAGTGACTAAATGGTTTTCCATATACTCAGTCTGATTTTAAATTGAAACCATTTTCTGTGAATGGAGCAGTGTCTCAGTGGTTAAGAGAGAGTGCTGCTCATACAGTGCATCTAAGTTTGATTCTCAGCACCCCCATGAAGGCTCACAACTGCCTGAATCCAGGAGATTCAATGCCCTCTTCTGGCCTCCAAGGTTCCTGTGTGCACTTGGTGTGTATAAACTCACACAGGCTCACACATACCCATAAATTAAGAAAAAAATCTTTAAAAAAGCACAAAACTTTTTATTGAGATGGGGAGATAGGTCAGTTGGTAAACTGTTTGCTTTGCAAGCATTAGGACCTGAGTTTGACCCAGAACCTATGTAAAAAAAGTCTGGGCTTAGTGGTGCATGCTTGTAATTCCATAATGGGGAGGTGGAGATAGGTAGGTCCCTAGCCTAAAGAGTAAGTTTTAGGCCGAGTAAGAGACTCTGTCTCAAGAGACCAAGTGGACTGCTCCTGAGGAATGACACCTGAGATTGTCCTCTGGCCTCCACATGCACACATACACACATGCGTGGATACTCCCCCATGCACCCTCCCCAACAAATACAACACACACACACACACACACACACGCGCGCGCGCGCACACACACACACACACACCAAAAGTAACAAAACCCCTCTTTTTCTTAATTTGGCCTTTAGATAAATTCCTAAACATTCACTTTTATACGATCATTCATGTGGGTACAAAAATAGAACAGACTTTGTTAAAAGTCACAGGCCATTTATGCTCTGTATTTGATGCCCCTAGCTTAAGGTGCTTCTGTTCTTTCTCAAATGCTTCGCAGTCCTGAAAGACCCAGTGTCGGTCGCTTCCCATTCCTGCAGCTGGTCTCAGTCCTGCTGTGTGACCCCTGTCGCTCCCGTTCCTAATCGGTGCCTTGCTCTTAGCGAACCTTTCCTGTTTGCACTGTACTCTGCATCGTCTCTGTATTCTGTATCTCCTGAGATATAGACATGTATTGTTTGATTTCCAGGAAATAGTGGTTGATGACTGCTGGTAGAAGAAGAACAGGGACTCTGTGTGGTTGTTTCAAGGTAGCTCTGGGTAACTTAAAAGGTTACCCAGAAACCTTGAAAGGTAAGCTTTTCAAGGACAGTGACTAACTTACACATTCTTGAATCATTGTAGCTTAGCACAGATTTGGCATATAGTTGGTGCCTTTTAATGTACGATAAAACATTATTAGTGAGAAAGAGGATCAAAAAGCCAAAATAAGAGAATCATATAGAAGAAAAAAAGAGGGGGCTGGGAAGATGACTCAGTGGGTAAACATGCTTGCCTTCAAGCTCAGTCCTGGAAACCTGCGTGGTGGAAGGAGAGAATTGACTCTCAAAAGTTGTTCTCTGACCTCCCCATGAGCTCTGTGGCACATGCACACACACATACACACAATGCATAAATACAAATAAATAAATAAGTAAACAAGTGTAATTTGTGTAATTTCTTAAAAAGAAGAAAAAGGATTTTGTTCACCTGGGACAGCAAAAGATGGGCAAAATAAGAAACTTGCTTGCTGATAAGGACAGGAAATTGCACAGCACAAGTGTGCATAGGCAGCGTATATTTTTATCTCCAAGTCTTTTTGCAATGTGTTTCATATTTAGAACACATATCAGGACTGCATCTGCTTCCAGAACTTGCTGCTAACTGTTAGTAATAATGCCAAAACATACGCCAGGTCCAACTTGAAGCCAAACCATCACATAGAATTTCTGATTTCTAATTAAGAGTCTGACATTAATTATAGCCATTGGGTAATAAAGTGTCAAAGCCTTCTCTCAGAAAATGATGGAAGTTACATTAACTCAATTGAAAACTGAATGCGAAGCTATCCTAGAACCAAGTGAAAGACCCATTTTTGACAACTGTCGTTTCTCATGAAATCTCACCTTCCTTGTGCTGTTTTCCTGATCCTTCTCTTCCCCCTTTAAAACCCTCTTTGCTGTATGATAAGGCTTCATGTTGCCTTGTTGTCCTGGTTAGCGATCTCTGGACACATCACAGAGATCCTTCTTCGTGCCCGATACCCGGAGTCAAACTCCACCTCGATGCTAAGCCCCTGTGCTTGGAGGCCGTACCACACAGCACTCCAGGATTTAGTATTTCCCCATTTGCTTTAACAGCTGCCATTGCACATCCCAGTCTTAGACATAATAGTTACTCAGGTTAGGTTTCATTTCATTTCATTCAAGTGATTTCTGTCTGCTGGGAACTCCGTAGATTCTAAACATGTTATTAGCCCCTTATAATACTTCCAACATGAGCTGTCCTTCCTCCAATCATGTAAGTCAGATCAAAAAATATTTTACATATACTTAAAATGCACCAAGACAGTCAAGGAATGAAAGACTTAGAATCTTCACACTGAAGATACAACCCCCATTCTTATCCTGGAGACAGCTGTAAGTCAATATGACACAGGCACGTTGTGATGCAGCCCAGGATAGACTGGCACAAGCCACGAGTGCCCAGTGTTTTAGTGAAAGGAGCCCTCTTCTGCCTTCTGCTCTGTTAAGTCACACTTAGCTAACTTAAAGTCATTTCCTTTAGGAAATTAAAAATATCAGTTTTTCATGATAAAAGATTACACTTTTATTCTGCTTTATCAATTCTTCAAAAGTTGCATACGTTGCATTTGGCTTCATAATGATTTTTAAGATTTAACAAGAACACATGAGATCTTGTATTTTCCTCGCTAGATTGAAAGCTCCCCTAGGCCCAGGGCCTAGCCTTCTAATCCTTTGCTATCGTTCCATAACTCCATCTAGATTGAAAGCTCCCCTAGGCCACAGGCCTGGCTTACAAATCCTCTCTGTCTCTCTGTAATTCCTTTCTGTGTTCAGTTTGCATATGCTCATGAGAGGCACTCGCTTCCCATAGGAGAGTCTGCCCAATAGCAAGTGCTGCAAGTTAGGGTTCATAATTAGTTTGGCTAATGCATCCAGAGGTGGGCCTCTGCTAAAATGAAGCAGCACAGTTCACTCTAACATGCATTCACATGTGCATACATATGCAACTAACTGCACTTAGAATAGATTTACATGCAAATGTTCTTAATAGGCATATAATTTGTTATGTTAATGAATATCAACCAGGGTGATGCATTCTTCAGGAACTATAGAACCACTGAAATAATTTGCTCTTGAGATTATTTAGCTATTTTATTGAGCACTGATTTTTTGAGAAAATACTGTCACTGATGGTAGAAAGTGTAGACAATAAGAGTCTGTAGAGTGGGAGTCCTTGGACAGGACTCCTCTGTTAAACTCCACTGCCCCCCAGGGTTCATTGTGGAAGAGGGTGCGGGAAGATTGTAAGTGCCCGGGGAGGAGGTGTGTGACGACATGGAAACAGAGTCTTACAGGATCCTGGGGACCCTGCTCATATGATCCTACAGCAATGGTGTCAGCATGCACAAGATCCGTGCAAACTCAAACAGACAAAAACTCAGCATAGAATTGGGGCAAGAGGTAGCAAGCCACAATCTTAGCTGAAGAACTATTGGGCATCAGATTGCTACTGGGTGAGGGAAAGCTGATCTTCTTTAAGAGAGTGACTCTAGATAGGCCAACTAGACCCCAGTGGATGAACCTGCCCTGAGGGACGTCTGGGTACACTAACTTGACTAGATAGGCCTTAACATAAATGACAGAATGCAGGAAATCTGGTGGGGAGAGGCTATGGGACGGTGCAGACGGGGTATAGAGATGATTAAGAAGTTGTGTATGAAATATACAAAAATTCAATAAAAATGTACAAAAAGACAAAAAAAGGTAAAGGATGCTGCATGGTTATTTTACATTAGCTTTGGGGTTTGCTAATATGTAGAAATAGTTATAAGGGAAACTATAGAAAGGAGGCAACCAAACAAGTAAAAGCTTCTCTTTCATAATTAAAATCTTACAAGACAAAATACAAATGATACAACTTCGGCTCTAGTTGTTTTGGGTCATTTGTAGCAAATATTTTATTTTGAATGGTTCAAAGTGATTTTCAGACCTTTCCTTTTGTTTGTTTTCATGAAAATCAATCAGGAAGATGCATATTATTAAATTGGGTCAGAATATAAATAACTTCATTTGAGGCAAATCTTGGACCTCATTTGACTGACAGTATAGTCCAGATCACTGTTTTTATATAACTCAAGAAATGAGTGAATTTCAAAACTATGAAAGTCATGTAAAGTGCTGCTCAAAAACATTGTCCCTAAATATCCAAGGAGATAGTCTAAGCAGGACGATATCTATCTGTCTTTTCCAGAGAGACTGTGTCCTTAAGGGACCATGCCAGATATGCAACAGATATACAACCAAGCAAGGCTGACTGAGATAAGACCAGTGCTTTCTTCTCTCCTCCCCCTCCTCCTCCTCCTCCTCCTCCTCCTCCTCCTCCTCCTCCTCCTCCTCCTCCTCCTCCTCCTGCTCTTTCTCTCTCTCTCTCTCTCATGCTAGAACCTTGCACATGCTACATGGACATGCTAGACAGGTACTCTGGTACTAAACTACATCTCAGCTCATGACTAGTGTTTTCATATCTAAACTTCAGTGCTCAGTCTCTCTGGCCAAAGCAGTCATGGTTCCAGCTCTCTGTGGTAATTAGTAACAATGTTATAGTTAATGGAATAATAACAACAAATAAAATGATGGTTATAAACACACTCCACCCTGTGCCAAGGAGAGCAGTGAATCATGATAAATCAATAGTAAACTCATTGATGTGGCCACAATAAATCCATATGTAATTAAGAACTGTTTCTAAATAAAGACTCTGAAGGAAATAAAAACAGGCTTAGGAGAAAAATAAAAACTGATAGCAGTGATATGCTCTTCATCATGGAAGAGAGCAACCATAAGGCTCCAAGCTGTACCTTAGGAAGACAGTGTGTACTCAGTGTGGCTGAATGGTTTGTGGAGAACTGATCTATATATTTCCAAAAATGAAAGAGTTTGGATCTCCAGGCAGTTCACAGAGGAAGTCAAAAGTTCTTGAACTTTCAATGTTGGCAGGTGTCAAAGAACCCCTTGAAGAATTAATAAAACTTGACACAACCTCTTTAAGCCAGCAACTGGTTGAAACATTTGAATTGGCTATACCTCTCCAAAGAGCACTGAATGCAATGCTAATAAAGTAGCAATTGCTCAATCAAATCATGTTTACTTGGTTTCTCAGGAAGACATTTCTTCCTGGGTCCAGGCTTGTGTCACCGTGACTGGCCAGTCATAGCATTGTTGCTAGTGTGTTGAGCACATGATTTGGCTGGGAATAGAGGAACCTGTCTTGTGGATGTGCCTCTGTGTTGTTGAGCAGGTCAGTGAACTTCTGAAGGTCTTTTGTTTTCCTCGTGTGTGACCTGAATTTGTTGGGATAGATCTTTCAAAGTAGAGCATAGAGCTTTGGATGTCAGTAAACCTAAATTAAAGCTCCAAAGGTGAGGACTTAGCAATCATCAGACAGGAAAACTAAATACTTCTGTTAACAACCTCAACAAAAGCAAGGGTAGTATTTCCATGAAGAACTCAGTTAACAGGAACAAAATCCAACAGATGTCAAAGAAAGCTATGTACTTCAGTTGATGGATTATGGTGATTAATTAATGCCCAAAAGTTGTGTGTTCAGACCTTGTCCTCCGATCCCAATTAACCTCTGCTTAAGGTAGTACCGTGTGTGTGTGTGTATGTGTGTGTGTGTGTGTGTGTGTGTGTGTGTCAGAGTCCACAGACAGACTGAACACTGCAGATTTAATATTTAAAATTAAGGGATTTAATTTATTGACATGTTACATGACTTTGTGTAGTTGATCTGTGTCAGTCCTCTTTAAGAATGAGTGTGACTGAAACACAAGAACAAGCTAATTCTTCTGGGAGCAGCATCTGCTCTAAAACCCAGATACTCAGGAAGATCTCTTGAGCCTAGGAGTTTAAGGCCAGTCTAGGTGGCACAGAGAGAGACCCCCATCTCAGAAACAGTAATGACAACAGCAACAACAAAAATGAAAGAACAAGTTATTTTTAGAGGAGAATAAATGAGCTCAGAAGACAGGCTTCAATTTGAAGGAAATTAGATATAGTTAAAGAAAACAGGACTTGAATTGTAACAGGGTTCCTTTTGTTGAGTCGTTACTATCAGTGTTTTATGGACACATGATAAAAATGTTTCTTTTAAAAAAATATTTTATTATTTTTAAATTTTATGTGTATATGTTTTGCCTGCAAGTATGTAAATGCGCCTGTGTTGTTGTACAATGCCCATGGAGGGCACTGAATCACCTGGAACTGGTGTTATAGATGGTTGTTAGCCACCATGTGGGTGCTGGGAACCAAACCCAGGTCCCCTGGAAGAGCAGCCAGTGTTCTGAACCATTGATATCTCTCCAGGCCCAATACAAATATTTCTTAATGCAAATGATTACCAATGCTAGATTCATTCACTTCTTGAACATTATTCTGCTTATAGGAGGTATAGTGGACAGCAAGGCAGAAAAACTCATGAAGCTTTTGCTATTGTTAGATGGGAGACTGATTAAACGCTCCCATGAGCCAGACTCTTGGTTTAAGTCTGGATCCCATAGCTAGCGAGGCATCTATCTCATTGGTACCTCAGTTTCTTCACTGATAAAATGGGCAGGTAGTAATTAATAACAATAACACTTGCCTTAAATGTTATGTAGAGCACTGGGGATAATCAACAGGTGTAGAACCCTTTCAAAAGTGCCTGTCAGGTAGTACATGTGAGCTGTTACTATGAAGAGGAGCTCAACTATAAATCAGAACACATCAGCCGGAGATATTTACTAGGAGAAAGGTAAGCTAGATGGATATGAAAAGTCAACACTCACTATCCAGGAATTGGCCCTGTGAAGATCTGAGAGACAGAAACTCCAGGTAGTGGACAAAGCTAATAAAGAGTCTGAAGGGACTGGCAAGATGGCTCAGCAGGTAGAGATGCCTGCTGCCCAAGCCTGATGATTTGAGTTTGATCATCAGGTCCCACAGAAGAAGGAGGCAAACACCTCCACAGGGAAGCGTGAGCTCCTGTACACACAGACACAGACACACACACATTGACACACACACAGAGACACACACACACAGACACACAGACACAGACACACACACATAGACTCATACACATAGACACAGACACACAGACATAGACACACACACAGACACAGACACATACACACATAGACACACACACAGATACACACAGACACACACACATAGACACACACAGACACACACACACAGACACACACACACAGACACACAGACACAGACACACACACATAGACACACACACACAGACACAGACACACAGACACAGACACACACACACAGACTCACACACATAGACACACACACTGCTACTACTACTATTACTACTGCTACTAATTCACATACACACTGATAATAATTTTTTCATTAAAAGGGAACTTTGTTTAAAGAAGTCTGCCCGGTGACTGGACATACGGGTGACAAAAAGTGAAGCACTTGATGAGCCCCTACTGGTCAGGATGACAAGCCTGGATGTGCTGTTATGTGCAGTGTTTAATCACAGGAAGACTTCAAGCAGATCATGATATAAACTGATCAGTGTTTTCACATGGCTGCTCTAGAAAGCAGGCAGAGAAAGGAGTGAGGAGAAAGAAGCATGATTGGGAGGCTGAAGCAATCTCCCAGATGATAGGATGGCAACTTGGGCTTCTCTAGATGTGGCAGAATAGAAAGTCTGGGGTGGGAGGACAGGAGTTTTGTTAGGTCATCAAAACCTTTATTCCTGGAGCTGGAGAGTTAAGTGCACTGACTGCTCTTATAGAGGACCCAGGTTTGAATCCCAGCACCCACATGGCAGCTAGCAACTTTCTATAACTCCAGCTCCAGGAGAATCCCAGCCCTCTTCTGACATCTGCAGGCATTGTACAACACAGGTGCACTTCCGTACACACAGGCAAAACACTCACACACATACATCTTTTAAATAAAGGATTGAGTTTATCATGGTGGGATGACCTGGTGGCAGGAGTGTGAGGTTTGCTAGTCACATCGCTTCCACAGTCAGGAAGCAAACAGGGATGAAAGCTCAGCTCACATTGGTCTCTGAACCTCTGCACATGACATGATGCCTCTGACAGTTAGGGTGGGTCCTTCCCATTTCAAGGAACTGGATCTAGAAACTCTCTCACAGACAGACGTTTGTTTCTTAGATGACTGCAGATCCTATCCAGTTGGCCATCCACACTAACCATCCAGGGCAGAAAGAGAGTGGCAGTCAAAAAAAAAAAATTCAGCAAAAGGAAAATGTCAAACCAGAGTGCTAAATAGCAGACAGAGTCACCTGAAGAAAACAGTCATCACTTTTTAAAAGAAGATGTGAAGGCCAGGTGATCTATTGGAAAAAATGGTGTTTTCGCTTCCCATGAGTCAAGGAATATGAGTGCTCTTGGTACAGATGTGTATAATTAAGTGCCCCCTCTCCTAACGTGAGGGATTGGGTATGCTCACTGAGGTCCTCCGATTGCCAGGCTTTGGTGGTGGTCACTCTTCACTTAGCCACTGCAGTATAATATCCAAAATCCCGGCGAAGTGGGTGTAGGAATAGGCAATGGACACTCTGAGGAGTCTCAACCTAGAAAACTGAAGCTGTGGTTATGCTTCAGCCCTTTGTGGACTTTATACTTTTATTTTTTAAATATGTGTGTGTATGTATATGTGTGTGTGTGTGTGTGTAGTTGTTAGTGTAGATATGTGCATGGTGTGTATGTGAGTGAACACAGAACTCCCAAACTGGCTTTGGGTGTCTTTTCTCGTCCACTGTCCACCTTTGTTTTAAAAATGATTTGTTGGTTGACAGTTTTGCACATTTATATAATGAACTTCATTCATTTTTCATCCCCATTCCCTTCTCTCCCCACCCTCCCCACCCGACCCCGCCACTGGAACCCTTCTTCTCACCTTTATTTTTTGAGACAGAGTCTCTCACTGAACCTGAAGCTCAGAAATGTAGCCAGACTGACTGGCCAGTGGGCTTCAGGGATCTGTCTGTCTTCTTCCCCTACTGGTCCTCAGCTTGGGTTACAGACATGTTCCTGCACAGGCCTGGGTTCTGGGAATCCAAATTCACATCATGATTGTGTGGCACTCACACTAATGACAGAGCCATCCCCGCCGCTAAGATTTGCAAGCTCCTGGTTAAAGTGTGAGCTTCAGACTTGCAAAGCTACTGCTTTTGTCATGGGTCACTGCATCAGATCAGTTACATCTTCCTTCTCCTCTTCGCCACATTTTCTGGTGCCTAAAAGAGAAATTAATTTCTTCAAAGCGATCCCTGCCTATAAGGGTCTGCTCACCAACATTTTAATAAGGTTGAGTTTCAAGCTGTATGCTACAGAACTTGTAGATAAAAGTTTAAACAAAATCATTCTAAAGGTTTTCGAAGGTCAAATAAAAACTGAGTTAGTTTAAATTGTGTAGAAGTTGAACTGGATCCATTTACATTGAGATGAAAACATCCCAGCTCCCTAGAAATGTGACAGGCAAGTAGACTCCAACCAACATAAAAATAAACACATTAACACTGAGGAAGACAGGGAAAGAATGAAGAGACTGATTGTTACAGATCCAACCTGTGCATTTGGACTGTTAAAGTCTTTACAGCGTCACAATGTACTTGAGAAGGCCGCTGACCCTACATAGTTTACTGACAAGCATGTCTGACTGTTGATCAAGCTACTAGCTCTAGCTACTGGCTCCCAAGGATGCTGGCCCAAAGGCTGGTTCAGCCAGGAGAGGTAGAGACTCAAGTAGATGTAACAGAACCTAAAGAGAAACGCTGAGAACTCTACCAGAAGACATGGGCATTTTCTACTTTAATTCAGAAATCACAGAGAGTTAGGAACTTAAAAAAGACTCAAGATGCTCAGACCATCTAAAATGCTAGATTTTGTAATGGGAGAAGTTACTAAAAGCTTGTAGGTAAAACATTAGGATCTAAGACAGAGTAAATATAGAGAAAATAAGAATGATAGCAAACAAATAGAATGAAATAATTACATAGAAAAAACTTGTCATATTCATTCCTTGGTGTCCAAGAAGAGTTTGTTCTGGAACTTTCTGTGAATACTAAAATACACGAATGTTCATTCCCTTACACAAAGTCGTGTAGTATTTGTATGTGACTACACGTCTTCCTATATAATTAAGCTTCCTCTATGAACAATTTCCACATTGCTTATATTATGCTGCATAACATAAATGCAATGTGAATAATTGTTGTGTTGTATCTGAAGGAAATATGTGCATTACAGACACAATATAACAACTGTGTGGCTGGAGGGATTGGAGGGATGGCTCAGCAATTAAGAGCGCTTGCTTTTTTGCAGACAACCCTGGTTTGTTTTTTTCTCAGCACTCATAGGGTGGCTTACAACTACCTGTAACACCAGTTTTAAGGGATCCAGTGCCTTCTTCTGGCCTTCGCAGGCACACACAGACACAAAAATAAGTTTAAAAAACTCATGTTTTGGTTCACGGATGCAGAACCCATGGGTGGGGAGGACCAAGTCCATTACTGTTTAGACAATGCTCTGAATATGTAGAAAAACACTTTCACTTTCATTTAATCACTGCAACTCCTCACTGGTGTATTCATGTTCTGATAGTCTGTATTATGCTTCTAGGAAATTAGGGCTCAGAGGCATTGAGAGATTTGTCTGGGGTCACACAGTAACAGTATGTGTGTGTGTGTGTGTGTGTGTGTGTGTGTGTGCGCACACACTATGTGGAGGTGAGAGGACAACCCCAGTTTTCATCCCTCAGCTGGGGTTTTGACAGACACTCCTTGGGCATCATCCTAAGTGGAATTTCAGCCTATTGAGCTTTTGAGGTCATACATGGATAATACCATCAGCCTTTAGACAGTAGCCAGTGATCATGATAGAGATAGGTCAGGTGACCCCAGACAGGATAAACCTACCTACTCTCATCCAGAGCAACAGTGGAAATAATCTGCCTCTCAATTTTGCAAGCATGAATTTGGTTGCAAAGATTCAAAATGTACATATGGATGAAATATTATACTTTAAAGATTATGTTTTTGTATGTGGGGCAAAGAAACTTAAAGCTACTTAAATTATGCACAACAATGTAGCTTACTCTGCAGGAGTTGGAAAATATAGACATAAAATCTTTTAATTTAAAATAGTTTGGATTAAAACAGTTTGTGTAAAGAACACAGAACAATAGTGAGAAATGGCTAACACCATCTCACACATAGAATTTAGTTTTTAACCCCTTTTTATGTCAAGTTCAATAACGGAAGGTTTTCTTAAGAAAGGAACTGTTCCCATTTTCTTTAAAAATATTTTTATTACTACATTACTTATTTATTTATGTATTTTTGTGCATATGTATGTATGGGTACACACATGTTGAAGATCAGAGGACAACTTGTAGGATTCTGTTCTCTCCTTCCACCATGTGGGTCCTAGAGGTCAAACTCAGGTCATCAGGCTTGGTGGCAAGCACCTTACTCACTGAGCCATCTCACCAGCCCCTGTTCCTATGTTCTTTTGGCCTATGTTACAACCTCTTGTTAGCAATTAAATGATTTTATTGTATTGACAAATTCTTCATATTTTTGAGTCTACATTTAGTATGTAGAGAAAAAAATCTGGATCTTTTCATTGATTACCTCGCTTGAAATGGTCCTACTGTTTCTATGAAGAATGAAGACCATTCTTGACAAGCATAGTATTTCTTGTAGAATTTCTAATGGTACTTTTCACAGCTATCTAATATGTAGCAGCATCAGATTTTCAGAGCTGGACATGACATGGCAATAATTTAGTGAAATTTCCTACTGAGGTGTCTGTAGGAAGGGAGGGGAACTCTGACCTCTTGCTTAGTGGGGCGGTCCTGAGACCAGAGCCCACACTTCGTTCTTCTATCTTCCTCAGAGACCTTGGGCATTTTTTGACTTATTTTATGTGTATGAGTATTTTGCCTGCATGTATATAAGTGCACTGTGTGCGCACAATGCCCACAGAGGCCAGAAGAGGGTGTTGGATTCCCTGGAACTGGAGTTAGGGACAATCAGTAGTTGCTGTGTGGGCGCTCAGAACAATCAGTGCTCTTAACCGCGGAGCCATCTCTCCAGCCCATCTTGGGCATTCTTTACGTAGTCACGGTAACCTGAACTGCCCCTCCATCTCTGTTGCTCGTCTCCTCTTTCACGCTAATATTAGGACTTGTAAAGAGATTAGATGTCTGTGTTTGTGTACATTTGGACTTGTGTGCCCGCTTGTAGAGGCCAGAGGAAGATCATCAGGAATTTTGCTCTCACCTCAGCCTTATTTCTCTAAGAGCCAGGGTCTCTTACTGAACCTGGAATTTGAGCACTGGTAGCCAGCAGGCCTCAGGGGTTCTCCTGTCTGTTTCCCTCAAGCACTGGAGTTAAAGGCATGAACCCGGTCATGGTTGGCTTCTACAAGGGTGCTGAATCTGAACTCAGGTCCTCATGCTTGTGCAGCAAGCACTCTTACCCACGGAGCTGTCTCTCCTGCTCAGAGATCAGATTTTGCCCTGTGCCTCTCTCTCTCTTCCTGGAGCAGCTACCAGTTCTCTGGGTCCATATCTGAAGTGGGCTCAGTGGACATTCTCAGGCTGAGAAAAAATAGGACTTGGATTCTGATCTTAGCAGACAGATTGTTGGGGGAGCTGATACTAGCCCATTTTGCACTTGTCTTTCACCCTCAAATCCCACAGGATCAAAACAAGTAGCTCCTCTCTTGCACTTCAGTACACAATTAGGTGTGTCTGTTTATCCTCGGGAGACAGGGCTTCGTGTCTCAAAAGAAGCGTAAGGAGCCAGGAGCAGCCACAAACAGATGTTGAAAATGTCCATTCGTGGCCAGTTTATTGCTATAGCACCAAGAATAAACACTGAAAGAAACCCCTCAGAAATGTGTGTGTGTGTGTGTGTGTGTGTGCACGCACGCACGCATGCATATGTGTGCATTCATTGGGCATGGAGTATTATCAAGTAAGGAGAAAGTGAAAGAAATCCCATTTGGGGGCTGGTATTTGTTTATCTCCTACAATAGGGAAAATTTTACCATTTGACTTTTGCTGTTTGAAAGCTTTTGCCAAACGCTTGACAATCTGTGGGGTTTGATTTCCCTCAAAAAACAAAACAAAAAATACCACTCTGAGAACAAGGGTCTATATAACTAAGATGTGTTTGTTTTTGTTTAAATCGTTCAGAAGAGAAATCATCTCTTGTCCATTGTTAAAAGAGAGGTTTCAATCAAAGGAAAAGTCTACAGATTCTAAAATATACAAACAGCTCTTTGAAATGGATGCCAAATCAGACTCTAAAAGGGACGTTTTTCTTGCAGAAGTTTTGAGTTAATTCCGTGTGCAGGGCTTCAGTGGAAAAATGCAGACTGTCAGAGGAACGAGTTCCTGCAACACCACATTTGGACTTGAAGGCTTACATAAGGGGCATTGTCTTGGGGTAGTCCAGAATCTCCTTTAGGCTAAGTCCTAGTGATAAAGAAAAAGTAAGTCAAAATTTCAGTTAAATAGGAGATGATATTTTGGTTTCTGATACCATTGGATCTAAACAGCCAGTGTGAGAAAATAGACCAGTGCACACACACACACATACATATACACACGCATGCATACACACACAGTTAACTGGTCCTCTTTTTTTTTTTTTTTTTGAGACAGAGGTTAGTTAGGTAGCCCAGGCCTGCTACCAACTTGCAATCCTCCTGCCTCAGCCTCCTGAGTGCAGGGATTATAGACATGTGCTTCCATGCTTGGTTGAATGCTGTGTAGTTTCCTATGAGAATTCTGTTTGCATGACAGTTGTAGATGCTAACAAGGCAAGCTCAGTGTGGAAAATGAGCACTACAGGAAACCCCGTCATTTTACTTTAGTCCTGTCAGTAGCCACAGAGAGAGCGGAGAGCGAGCTTTCTTTTCTTGACAAAGCCTCCTTGTTATTTGTCGCCTGTCTACCTACCTCACTGACATTTTGTGAGGATAAAGCCAGATGTATGTGAAAGCAGGGAAAGATTGAAAATAGACAAATTTGAGATCCTATCTTTAAGCGTAATCATTCCTTCTGGGAGTCAGTGTTGATGTGAGGCCTGATCGTTTACCGGGACTGAAGTCAAAGGATGTTTTGTTTGTGATTTAAGGGGGCAAGCCAGGGCAGGGGGTGCAGGAAGAGAGGCACTGTGAAACTGGGGCACATAGAAGAGCTGTGGGTGTGGGCTAACTGAGGTGACCCCTTTGGGCTCAGATCCACACAGGTGTGGTAGGTCAGGAATGGGAGGAATTGAAGATGCACAGACAGAAGTCAGAAGGCGCATACAACCTGCAAAGGGAGACAAAGGTTTAGGTCACATCTTGAGACTCCACCTCCCACTCTCCATGCGCATTTAAACGCCCCTCACATATTACTCTGAAATGGGCTTCAGTTCATTTAAAGAAAGTGAGACAGAGTTCCCATTCTGAAAGAACTTAGGCCAGTAGAGATGCTAAGATCATTTTTGTCCCTTCCGATAACTCTAAGAGATGCAAATGGAAAACCGAGGGGATGTGGAGGATGGCAAGGTTGCTAGGGACTCTGACAGGAAGAAAGGACAGGAGAGAAGGGGACAGGGGAGCAGATTTAAAGGCTGTTTGCCATTTCAAGAGGAGGACAGGGATGTTAAGGGCAGAAGGAAGAATGAAAATCAAGACAGGTTGGACCCTAAGGTACAGGCCTGTAATCCTAACGACTTGGTGGGCTGAACCAGGAGGGTTTCCTCAGAAGGCTGAAGTCCATTTCCCTCAGTAGGCTGCAGAGCGAGTTCAAGGACTAGACCCTGCCTCAAAATAAAAAGTTAAAAAAAAAAAGTGTTAGAGTGCTTGCCTAGCACATGGGAGGCCCAAGGTTCAAGCTCCAGTACCGTAAAAGAAAGGAAGAGAAGAAAGGAAAGAAGGAAGGAAGAAGGGGAGGGAGGGAGGGAAGGAGGGAGAAAGGCTCAAAGGTGGTAAAGTGCAGGGTGCCACAGAAAAGAGAAAGACTTCCAGTTTACCTGGAGCACAGAGGTCCTAAACAGAGAGAATGAGAGAGAAAACGTAGGAAGGTAAGTTGGGATACTGTTGCTGCCCCGTGAATGTTTAGGCATCTCCTAATACATGGCTCTAAAAATCTATACACGCCTGAACAGTGGTGCATGACACGCTGGGTAGGCAGTCATGAACAGTGAAACCAGGGGACCAGAAAGTCAAACAAGAAAGGATTCGGGAATTCAGATACACCACCCAAACGGAAGATACACCACCAACAGAACTGGTCCTCAGTTATAAGGCAGCCTCTGTCACAACCAGGAAGTGCCTTATATATTTCCTCAATGCCGGTCAAGATGTAATCCCAGGGTGTGGTCAGCCCTGGCTTGTGTTGGGGAGCCGGTAAGTGGATGCAGCTCACTGGAGAGGAAGACTGAGATAGAAAAGAGGATAGGTAGGTCCTGGCAAGCTACGCTTTGAGGCTGGAGCCTGTGACCAATGCTAGGTCAATAGGTTTGTGTCATGTGGAGCATCCTGTAGTAACTAGAGTATATTGTGGTCACCTGGTTCAGGTTCTGGGAGCTTTGGGCTGTTTCAGCTGCATGCATTAGCGTCAGCTGCATGCGTTAATAACTCGGTAGCCCCAGCACCATTGGAGTATGCGACGGTGCTAAGCTTTTTGAGGGCGAGAATAGTAGGCTGGATTTTGCCCGATTCTGCCTTGGAATCACCTGCCATCTTCAGCCAACTTTTCGTTCCCCTTGCCTGTCTTGTGGAGCAGTGTGAGACTCGTTGAAGGGTTAGTGTCTGAGCCTGGATTGGGGACTTTCCTGTAGAGGGGCTGCTTTATAAAGGAAAGGTTTCAAACTTTATCCAAAATTACAGTGTGTGCATTCAGGGGTGGAGGTTATTGGTCTGCTTTTCCTATACCAACACCGGCTCTCTTCCCAGTCAGAGTTCTTAGAGAAGGGACTGGTTGGAACCTGGAGCTGAGTGTGTGAGGCTAATCAGGAACTTCAGGATCGGGAGTGTCAGTCCGTGTATCTTCTAGCTTGGACCTGATCTTTTAGTAACAGGTAAGAGGAAAGAAGGAAGGCTCTTTTGAGAAGGAGATGCTTGCTGTTGTCCGGGGACCTTTATTAGTTCCCAACTGACAAAAGCCAGATAGCCTGAGAAATAAAAGATACAGTTTGCTTCAGATCACTCAGAAGATCCAAATTTCAGAGCAGAGTCAAGTATGGCAAGTGGGTAGCAGGCATCATATTCCATTGTCGTGTCCAGTCCAGTCCCCTCCCCATGGCTGTCGCTGGGAGTTGATGGCAATCCCTTTGTCATTGCTTTCCATTAGCCATGGCCAATCTGCAAAGAGTTCACTTGAAAATGACCTGAATCCTCATACCTCAGCAGAGACTGTATCAGTGGAGCCCCGAAGTTCTGGAGTTAGGTTCAAGGTCACTGTGAATGGGTCTGTACATCTTAAATCGCTTCTTTGAGCTTCCCCTTGCCATTCACAAAAACTAGGTTGGTAACATTGTCTTCCTCATGGAGAATTTAATGACATCATAATGTAAGTAGAAGGGTTTCAGTGGCATCAAGCCCCTCTGTGGACCAGAGCTGTGGCAATGTATGTCAGGGGCTGGGTTGCCGCTCTTCTTTCTCAGCCAGTCTCTGCTCAAGCCACAGGATGCTGTGAATGTCCGATTACTTACAGGAGCTTACATAGTTGGGGAAAAAACAAATGAATCCTGGTTTGTTAAGCAATCACCAGGTCTGGTTCCCAGCCCACCAGCAGGCAGTGTCCAGTCAGAGCATTCCTCCACAATGGGTTTGGGCTTGCTACCAGGCTTGAAAAAAATGCTGCTCAGAGTTTTCCACTGCAGCACCCCAAGGAGCAGATGCAAGCTCAGGCCTCCTTCACCATGCCTGCCTTGCCCAGCCTTTTGGCATAGCAGAAATTCCCCAGAGGAGAGTATTTCCAGGTCTCTTGTGAAGTTTATGTTTGTCTGTTTTAACATAAGATATTTAACTTACTAATATCAGTTAGATGTCTTCCTTTAAGACTCCTCCCCCACTTGTCCTCTACTTTCTTATAGTTTATGCCTTCCTATCAGCTAGGCTTTGGGGGTCTAACATATAACATCTCAACCAGTTCATAAATTTCTGCTTTTAATATAGTCCAAGTTACCACTAGCTCAGGCTGTAGGGAAATACCAGGCTGGCCCTCTCTGAATTCAAGCATTTTTTTTTTGAAAGATTTACTTAGGAGCAATTTATCATTTAGTTGCAAGTTTTAAAATAATCTTAATTGACCACATATGCTATCAAATAAGAGCCGGTCTTGTAGCCTCTTGCCTCCCTCCCCAGCTGAGCCTCCGCCTCGCGGCCTCCTCCCGTGAGCATGCGCACTGTCAGAAAATTCATTATGCTACTCAGGGCCAATATCATCATAGAAAGCTGCCCAGATTTAAGATAAGATTACCTATGTAGAAGCTGCTGTTTTGAAGAGGGAAAGACTATTGCTTTCCAGTCTCTTTGCTTCCTTCCTAGTTCCTCCTGTTTTAACCGTGGCTTCTTGTTTTGGTAGTCATAAGTCATTAGTGGTTTTTAATTTTTCTGAAACCGAAATAGGGTCTGAAAGGGTGGATTTGCCCCCTTTTTTCCTCTTTTTCTTCCCCTTTTTTTCCCCTGGCTAATCGGAGGAACGCAACCACATCTGAAGCCACTTGGCTCATTGTGAATTTCATGGAAACTGATTCTCTGAAAGTGTTTCCATATGTGTGTTCCCAATATATCCCATCCTCTCTAAATGGGAGCACAGACGTGTGCATGGGCTGGAAATGGCTTCAGGATGTGACAGGGCAGTCATATGACTGCCGCGGCACCGTGGGTGGCCCCTTCTGAAAGACACGGTGTCCTGGGTGCTGGCCTCCTTCCTGCAGCGGATCTGGTTTCAAAGACTATCCACCCTTCCTTTAAAAAGTTCCTAATCAAGGCCTAGCAAGATCAGTCTCTCTCTCTTCCCCTTCCCTCTCTCCCTCCCGCACGCCTTTGGCTCCATCTCCTAAGCTCCCGGTCCTTGCCTGCACACACACAAGCTCACACGTCTTGTACCTCTGGCTCCCTTTCCCTTTCACAAAAAGGAAATGCATTATTCCAGCAATATCCTCAAAATTTGGGAGGTTTGAAGAGTGACTGAAGTTTCTGACAATCACCAGGGTTGGTTTTCTTTTTTTCCTCTTCTCCAGCCTTAAAATCACTGGTCTTTCAGAGTTTGTGAGCTATGGAAAAGCTCAATTCATTACAATCCTGGAAACTAATATTTATATTGGAGAGTTGAGGCCCCTTTTCCTCGTTAAAAAAAAAAACAAAACCTATGGAGTTTGCTAGTCATTATCTTAAAAAACCGTTTTCAGCCTTTCATGTTGCGGTCTTGTGTCTCACATGATACTTTCTTTCATTTTTCCTATAGAGTATAATCTCCTAGTTATTAGCTAATGAAGTTAAATCTAATGTATTCGTGTTTAGTATGAAGGGGTAAGTTCAGGGAAAACTGGTAAATGGGTATATTTCTTTAATATACAAAAGGATGAGTTGCATGTAGTCTAGTCTTAGATTCAGATATTGTGTATATATACAATTCTGCTTTCCTATTGTCCTTTGCTGGAGACCACACTAGTATTCCTCTGCTCAGTTGTGTTCAGCACTTGCCTTTTTCTGTTTTGTATTATATAGGATCTAAAAGAAGGATGGGCTGGGAGATGGCTCAGTTGGTAAAGTGTCTGCCATGCAAGCATGAGGACCTGAGTTCGGATCCTGAGCACACCCATATAAAAGTCAGGTGGTAGTGCACTTCAGTAACCCCAGAGCTGGGGAGGTGGAGACAAGGGGGATCCCTGGAGCTCATTGGCCAGACAGCCTAGCCAAATCAATGAGCTCCAGCTTCAGTGAGAGACCCTGTCTCAAAAAACAACATGGAGAGTGATGGAGGAAGACATCTCGAATCAGCCTCTGTCCCCCACCTGCATGTGCAGGCCTTTGCATCTGTACACATGAACAAGTACATACCATAAACGTACAGAGAAAGAGGGATAAAAAGGGAGGGAGAGAGAGGGGGAGGAAGAAATAGAGAGGAGAGATGGAGAGAGAGAGAGATAGTTCGTTCTCTTAATATGCTTTATGTTTTTATTGGGAAGTAAAAATCCCAATCTGAAAACAATGGTAATGTTACAGCCATGAAACAGAGTAGGAAGACATATACAGAAATATCAAGGCATTCATGATAATTAAACAGGAAGAATTTGTACCCCACGCGAAAGTTCTTATGCTGCGGTTGTGCTTGTTTGGTTTGGGAACCCTGAAGGGAGCCACAGCAAAGCTGCCAAAGCTGCCCTAAGGACCCTAAGTATACATCACATCCTAGGAGCAGAGGGGCACAATGTTGACACAGTGTGGAAGGGAACTCAGTATGCTCACAGCCCCCTAACCTTTCACGGCAAGGTTATTCAGCCATGCTGCATAAGGTGGTAGACTGGTGCTTAGGTCAGGGTGATACGCCCTGGTTTCCTTCCTCTACCACCTTGGTTGGAAAGGTCATGCTGGAAGTGGAAGAGTTTCCCTTCCCACGGAGTTTCCTAGAACGCCAATCTGAAGGAGCTCCAGACAGATCCTGTGCCCTTTCCCACTGTCAGGCAGCAGAGATGGAGTCGGATGCTGCACCCGGGGCTGGAGAGCACATTGGCGTCCCATGCTGCCTCTGAATTCACGGCACCTGCAGACTTCCCTGTCTTGTCTGTCAGAGTTATCTGAGTTATTCTGTCTTGTTCATTTTCATTTATTTCTTTCCTTTTTTTTTTCTTTTTGGCAGTTCTGAGTATGGAATCCCGGGTCTTTGCATGCTAGGCAAATGTTCTACCTCTGCCCACGTCTTTGATGCTTGATGACTGACATGCTAGTTCTATACACAAATGTATTACCTTACTCCAAGGGAACACTGCGACTTCAGTGAGAGCAATCGGCCCAAGATTATGAGCAGGGACAAGTGTGCTACCTTCTGGAAGGGAATGCAGTCTGCTCTGATTTCCTCATTCCCTGCTTCATTTCTTGCCCAGGGTTTTCTAAACACAGTCTGGCTCTGAGGCATGGCGGGTGTTGAGAAGGAAGGGGCAACAGACTAATAAACCAGGGGCAACTGTTTTACTAGTGGCAACTATTGTGGGGGAGTGGGTGGCCGGCTTTGCCTGAAGTATGAGGTAAAGTGATAAAAGGATGGTTAAGAATATCATTGAACACTTTAAAGAGCGTTTAACAAGGTTTTTAAGTATGGAAGATTGTTAAATTACAGTTTAGATTTGATGTCAGCATTGCCTAATGCTTAATCCTTCTTGTTTGTTTCTGGTTTTGTTTTGATTGGATTTGTTATGTTTTGAGACAGGGTCTCCCTGTGTAGTCCTGGTTAACCTGAAGCTTGCTATGTAGACCAGGCTGGCCTCAAATTCACAGAGATCCTCCTGCTTCTGCCTCCTGAGTACTGGGATTAAAAGTATGTGCCACTAGGACCAGCTGAATTTAAGTTTATTTTTTTCTTTTTGAGACAAAGTCTCATTATGTATCTGGCTCGGGCTGAGCTCAGACTCACTACTGGAGACCTTTCTTGCCTCAGACTCATAGTAATCCTCCATCTGTCTCAGCCTGTCTCAGCCTCCTAAGTCCTGGGGTTACCTGGCTCCCTAATGTTTTGATAACTGATTTTTAATGTGTTGAACATGTACCAGGTACAGCAGAATTGCTGATGCCTATTCTCATTCACTTACTCACTCACTTGTTTTAACAGCCATCCACTCACAATTTTTTTTCATTTTAAGCTCTTCCATTGTCCTGGGAGGGATGGAGAAAAATGAATCCTCTACTGTACAATGCTGATTATCATTGGAAAGGATGGGCTGAGAAACAGCTATTAAGTCAGGGAATTGGTGAGCAAGGGCCCCAAAGAATGATGTAGAAAATAAATGCTGTTGGAACAGGAGTGAAATAGGAAGTTATTATGTAAGTGAGCAGTTGGAATGGGGCAGCTGGAGTGCTGTAAAAGGGGAAGAAGGCTCAGAAGAGAACCAACCACACTGTAGATCCTTGTGTATTCTGTCTCCCTAGGAAGGATGCCACAGGTTAAGCAAATGTTCATGAGCTTTGTGTGAGATTTGCTGAAGCAACGACCCCTGCCATTTAACAGGCCCTAGTGCAGTGTTGTCCTGCCATAGAGATTCTGGAACTCTGAATAGGACCAATAATATTCTGAATGGGACACTGAATGTACCAATATATGTTCGGTTTGGATTCATGGCTCTTTCTTCTTTCTTCTGCCCTGACCTCCTTCTTTACCTGGTAAAGTCAGTTCTGCTTACTGTCTAATGGGAAAGCTAACATGGGTCCTGCTTCCCAGCAGATATCTTAATGACAAGTACTTCCTCTGTGATTCTTCTCAAAATTGAATTTCCTTTCATTGTAAGAACTCCTTGCCTTCTTTCCTTTAAGTGCTGTCTTGTGAAAGTCTAGTAAATGATAAGATGTATCTTAAAGGTAAAGCTTAGAAATGGCAAGCATTTGGGGAGAGGGCTTCAGCTTGGTGATAGAGTGCTTATCTAGCATGCCCGAGGCCCTAAATTCAATCCCCAGTATTAAAAAAATAAGTGGGGTTGGTTAGAGAGATAGAGCAACATGAGCGCCCTCTTCTGACCTCTGCTGGCACACATATGGCATACACACATATACATATAAATAAAAGTAAAATTAGAAAGGAAAAGAAAAGAAAGGCTAAGTATTACCTTCCAAGTATTCTTGGAAGGCCAAGAATTACCATTAGTAACCACTGAAGAGGAGACAGGACCTCTGTCTTTAATAGTTCTCTTTAATTGGGAGTCAAACATGATCCAGGGTAAGCAGCTCTGGAAAGCAGTGTATGAAAGACCCTTACCTGAGTTTCCCACATTTTCCACTTGCTCTGAAGACTCCAGGAGCTCAGACTAGGTAAAGAGAGACTGTCTCCTTTCCTCACATAGTCCTGCAGAGAAAGGCGGATGTTTTGGCTTTTAACATTGCTTCTGTTTCGGCTTGGGCCTCACAGCATTTGATTATATATTCTTCCCTATTTGTATTGAGCTGTGAGAGGCTGATATCGCTGTTGTGGTCATGAGCAAGGTTCTTTGAGCTCTTCGTTATGGCAGCTGCATTTGTTTGCAAGCTGTCTGGCTGTGGCTAGGAGTGTAGAAAGCATCTTCAGAAGGAATGTAGGAGGGAGGAGTCCAGGAGATCCTGAGGGATCAAGCCCTTGACCTTGATCTCACTCATGTTATAGCCTGAGCCACTAAACCAATGGGCTCACCTTATTGGCAAGGCTAGCTTAAATGCACTGTGTAGTCCAGGTTAACCTTAAACTCACGATGGTTCCGCTTCAGCCTCCTGAGTGCTGAGGTTCCAGGTATAAGCCATCACATCAGGCTCATTCTGAAACGTCTAACCAGATGTCATGTGAATGGTGGCAGGCTCTACTTTTAAGCAATTTCTGTTTTTCAGAACAGTTTATTGTGCTTTGTATACAGAAGCAGTTCATTCATGGGTAACAGTAAAAAGAGACCCTACTGCCTTTCAGAAGGTTCCTAAAGTACCCTATATTCAGTAGATTTTAGTAAGGAGCTTTAAGTTGGCTTTGGGTTGCTCAGAGGAAATTAGATTGGGGTACCATTAACTTCTAGAACTCTCCAGACTTTCACTTGTCAATGTTTTAAATAGGTCCAATTGACATTTTGTGCAGTTGATTTAATATCTTTTTAAATTAATTACTTTTTAAAAGTTTGTGGTCATAGTGTGGCTGGTGACACAAAGTAACAATGTTTAGGACACATTGTCAGAACCACTCAAAAAGGAGGTATTAAAAAAAAAACCGAATTCATTACAAAACAGATGAAAAGTTTAGATGCAAACCTATTTATGCAAAGAAAATGTAGTTATATTTCTTCCTTCTGAAGTAATGATCATAAATAATTTGAGGATTAGCAAGAGTTTATATTCTTTCTTTTTAAGCTTAGAATTCCTCCTACCTGTCCACCATACATAATTATGTAAGGCACTTCAAATCATATCATGGAAAATTATTATTTTTTCATACTGAATCCATGACAGTCTGCTTCAGAAACCTTTCTTGGTAACATAAAATGACTAAGAAAATTCCGGAAAATTCTGTTGTTTTTAGGTTAGGGAAAGTATTTTGTACCCCCTTTCAAGTCCACGTTAGTTCACTTCATCAAGAAAGGGAGTTCCTTAACACGTCACAG
Organism: Eospalax fontanierii; assembly: GCA_035773235.1. NCBI lineage: Eukaryota > Metazoa > Chordata > Mammalia > Rodentia > Spalacidae > Eospalax > Eospalax fontanierii. The sequence continues at coordinate 12,219,462 of CM069549.1, forward strand.
TCTCAAATGTCTAGAAGTGATGGGTCAGATGTAACCCTAGCAGACCCTTGTCCCATTGCATTCAGTCACTATAAATAAACTCCAACCAGAGCTCCTTCATTAAAAGATGATTGTCCATGTATGATAGGTAACATCTATAAACCCAAAAGGTATAGCAATCCTGATCCTGATTATGTGCCAGGTAATCAAAAGATCAGCAAAATGTATCAGGTACAAGAGAAGTGTGCTTGGTAGAAGTAAATTCAAAGCTATATCAGAGTTTACTGGCAGCCCTTCCCCATAAAGAGTTTTAATAAGGCTTCTGCATCAAAATAAGCAAAGCCATATGGAATTTTAACTATTCTTGCAATGTATTTTTAAGAACAAATAAATATATCTGAGAAGCCTTTATTTTTTTTTCCTCTTAAACATTAACATGCCTGTCTGTGTGAACTCTGTTTCCTCAAGGGGCAAACCTTGATGTTCTAAGTGCAATATCTTTCCGTTTTAAGTTGCTGGTGTTATTCTGGCTGTTCTTATGGGCGCTGAGTATTGTGTTTAATGCACACGGAAGTGGCCTGCCCACTGGGCTGACTAGGTTCACCCAGATGGCTCTGGGGCTAGAAAGCTGTTGAGAAAGATCTGTGACCTGCGCTCAGGTTATGTATTGTTTGAGACAGCACATAAGTGGCCCTGAGTGGGGAGGTGGGCACTTCCAACCGCTCCCATGTCTCTTTCTGTCATGATCACTATACTTGCATATTCTAAAACCTGAGCTCGTCCGAATTTCACATGGAGGGAGGGGTTCGGGAGAGGCGAGTCCAGGGTGGAGGGATTTCTAAAAAGCTATCGTATGCATCCTCTGTGGATGGGCACATGGGTTTGGGAAGGAACTAATGAGGGATGGGAACCCCCCCCCCCATCTTCCCAAGATGGTTGCTTCTCCCTTGTCTTGGAATTCCTGGTCCTAGAATTCCTGCTAGAGCTGGAAGGGAACTTAGAGTTCGTCCCCTCATTTTTCAGATGATGACACTACCACCTCTGACTTCTGCCTCTGGCCTTCCACTCTCAGTAAGAAGAGCCAGGCAGGTGAGACTTTTCACAATTGCTGGGCTGGGCAGGGCTGGGCTGGGCGGGGCTGTCTGATGGCTACTGTCCAGTGTGTGTGAGAAAAACAAAAAGTTTTTTTAACCATCTGTTGTTTTCAAGCAGTCATTTTGTAGTACAAATGCATTTCGAGCCACTGAATCTTAGCATCTTGTGAAGGTCATATGCATTTTAACAAACATGAATTACCTTCTATCATGCCCTTTCAAGACATTGGGATTATCCTTTTAATAAACAGCGTACTATCCAAGAAGAAAGACTGACCAAAAATTGGATTGAGGAACATATTTATTAAGGTCTTTAAGAATTGCTAAACATTTTCCTTTATAGCTAAAAACTATAGCAAGGCAAAGACAGGAAATTCAAATGATGGGGGATTTTTGAAGGCATCCAAATCTTAGCAAGAACATGGGTATTATAAATGGCTTGCCATAATTCTGTCAATTCTGGATAGTTAATTAACTCAAAGCTCACAACTATGAGTTTTTATGCATTTCAGGAAACTAATGTCCACATGAAAAGTTCCTACCTGTGTCTTAATAAGTTATGCAACAACATCCACAGAGGAGGCCTTCTCCGAGCTTGACAAGTGAAAGGACTTCACATCTTACAAGGAAGCCATCTCTACTTCTAGGTTACTGCTTTAAATCCACCAGAATGCCTTCTGTAGCACAGGGGACTAGTGCAGTAGAGCCCTTCTCTTAAACTCCCCTAGGCCTCCCCTAGCTTCGATAAAGCTGCCCTGGGCACCTGGCCTCCATCAGGTCCTTCATCTCCCATCAAGGTTCTAAGCCGACTTTCTCCCCCACTTTATTCTTTCTACTCTAGTTTATGACCCAAAGAAGAATTTCTGAGGGCTAGACTCACCTTGACACCCCCAGAAAAGCAAGACAGTGTTAGATCACATTGAAATCTGCCTTGATTTCACTGTTCCTAGGATGAGGATTATAACAAAACTGTCACTTCTTTCAAGGGTTTAAAAGAAACGATAGGAACACATTAAGGGTGTCTGTTTGATGTGTTTTTTTTATTGACGAAGGAGCCCTGCCAAGGGTAGCGATAATAAAATTGATTATTTTAGAATTCCTTTATACTGGGATAAGAAAACATCAACTGGTCTGATTTTGTAAAAGTTTCGCTTCGAATATCTGAAGTGGAACAAGAAACAAAAATAGAGGGGGAAGTAGATGAGGGCTCAGTCTTAAAGTCCGGTGAGTGTACCTACGACTGGAGCCCCGGGGCTGGCTTCCCCTTAGGACTTTGCACATATTTGGCTTTTTAAAGCCCTTTGGGATTCTCTGGGGTGAAGAACTTCAGGGACAAATGCCATTGAGACTGTGATGTGGAAAAAAATAAAAGGAAAAAGAAGACTGAAGAGACGGGTGCATTTGACAGTCTGTGGCTCGCTGTTCCTTTGGGGGAAAGCTAAAGTTTTCTCTTTTTTTTAATCTTGTAAAAATTCTATCATTATTTTAATTGATATTTACAGATGTTTCCTCCCCCCATCTTCTGTTATAATTTTTAGGTGCTTCAGAACTGGGCCCTTTTTCAGACCCCAGGCAGTTCCCAAGCATTTCATCCCTCACTGAGAGCCGCTTCTCCAACCCACGAATGCATTATCCAGCAACCTTTACTTACACCCCGCCAGTCACGTCAGGCATGTCCCTCGGCATGTCGGCTACCACTCACTACCACACCTACCTGCCACCACCCTACCCCGGCTCTTCCCAAAGCCAGAGTGGACCCTTCCAGAGCAGCAGCACTCCATACCTCTACTATGGTACTTCGTCAGGATCCTATCAGTTCCCCATGGTGCCGGGTGGAGACCGGTCTCCTTCCAGAATGCTCCCGCCATGCACCAGCACCTCGAATGGCAGCACGCTATTAAATCCAAATTTGCCTAACCAGAATGATGGTGTTGACGCTGATGGAAGCCACAGCAGTTCCCCAACTGTTTTGAATTCTAGTGGCAGAATGGATGAATCTGTTTGGCGACCATATTGAAATTCCTCAGCCGTGGCCCAGTGGCATCTGGGGGCCACATTCCACTTGTGTTAATATATACATATATAAAGAGAGTAGACATATATATGTATATCCATTAGTTATCTAGAAGATTTCTCATTCGCTCCCTAGTCATGATCTTGCAATCTTCAGAGGGTAGACAGAAGCTGAAAGCCGGAAAGACGATCATTACTGGGTTTCATGTTGTTTACTATTTAAGATGGCCTTTGTACCAAGGAACCATCAAGGGTAAAGGTGTTGTTGTTTGGTCTCGTGTCATAAATAACCTGTTCCCACGCTGATTCAGAGAGGTGGACTCCGGGTTGAGGGAGAAGAGCAAAGCGGCTTCCTCCTCCTGCTCTCAAACCACACACCTCCCTCCGGTTGCAGCTGTGTGTGGGCCGTGCACCCTGCAGACCAGCTTACAAAGCCAGTCCTGGTGCACACATAAAGGGATTAGAGGTAGCGTGGATGTGCCCAGTACCATCCATTCTGAATTACTGTTCCCAAGTTTGCCTTCAGACTTTCTACGGTACTCATTTGAACTCTTCAGTTTATTATTATGTTTTCCTATTCTAAGAAAGTGACTTCAAAATTACTATCAGGATAGAGTATTTTATTTTACTTTTTAAATACTTCCTCCCTTTTCCCATTTAACCAAAAAGACATTCCATCCCCTAGTCCTCCCTTCCCCTTCTCCTTTTATGAAACCTAAAAATGGCAATACCTTCTTAGAGCCATAATGGTATAGTGTTTGAGTTGGCTGTGTGTTATTTTGTTTTTCTTTTTTTTAAATTATGAATATGTGTAAAATCTGAGGTAACTTGCTAACGTGAATGGTCATATAACTTTAAAGATATATTTATAATTATTTAATGACATTTGGACCTTTGAAACATTTCTTAGTGTAATGTTGACTTCGGTCTCTAAAAGTGCTCTTTATTAATTAACAAATTTCTTCAGTGGGCTAGAGCCATATCTGAATTATTGCTAAGCAATTTCAGGTCCTCCAGGCACAATGTGAGTTTTGAAAATACTTCCATCTCCAAATCTTTTTAGATGTAGTTTGTTTTTTGTGATGTATGAAGGAAATGTTATGTTTCGTTCTTTCGGGTCTTTCATCTCCTTTGACACAGCTTTGCCTTTTAAAGCAATAATTAGGGATTAAAAAAAAAAACAAAAAACAAAAAACAAAACCACCCTTAGCCCTTTAACACTTAATGTTGCCCCTTTACCAGCATAAAATGCTGGAGAGATGTGGTTTCCTAATTTCTTTTTTTGGATCATTATGACTCTCGTCATATTAAAGGACACAAGCACAAGCGAGGGTTGAACTGCAGACAAGTGCTCTGCGGTTTCATAGTTAAGCAAAACTCTAAATCTACAGGCTTCATGGTGAAGACCTGAAGAAAGCCACACAAGTGGTGAAGGATCTACATAGAGTATAAAGCAGAGTCCCACCACAGACTGCACCAACCAGCCTTACCAGACAGTTATTCAGGGGAATCCCAGAGTGCCTTACTCAAGGCCCCGCTGGCAGCTTTGCAAGGAGGTTGCATTTTAAGAAGCAGAATGAAGTCACTGTCCTAGGGGAGCTGGTCATCTGAGGTAGTGACCGAGTTCCAGCTGATGTCAGTAGACAGAGGGCCTGTGGGAACTAACAGGCAGCCTTTGACATGAGCCTCTCTCACAAGGTAGGGCCAAGGGTAGGGAAGGCCTGCCCCTGTGTGTGAAACTGAGATCCAGTGGGATGCACTTTGATCATTCCTGGCACCACATGGCCAATCCCCGAGTGTAACCCTTAATCCAAACCAGTGATCACTGTGTGACTCCACCAGGCAAACCCTGCCCTCTTCCCACACAGCCAGGGCACCTTCATTTGAATCCCAAGCCCTCCTAAGCAGAGCTCTGCAGATATTTGCCTCCAGCCCCTCACAGGTCTCCTACTAACACCCCCGACCCCACCCCACAAGCTCTCCATTCCTTCTCAAATTCACCTTTGTTTATCAGCAAACAGTGCGGGACAGCTGGGGCCCAGGTGGACCTGTATGTGCCTCCAGCCTGAGTTTCCCTTAGACTTTACCCTGACTCCTTCTGATAGAAATCAAAGGTGGGCGGGGGGAGGACCAAAACCCAAAACACTTTGCCTTCTAAAGGTTGTGTACCAAGTATGTTTAGATAAATAAGCCACTTTTGTATTACTGAAGATGGAAGTGTAATTGATGCTATTTATTGTTTGTGTGTGGTCGCTTGAAGCATACCACCGTCCATTTGTTTGTTTGATACGTGTTTGTTTCAGCAGCACTTAAAAAAGCCAGTGTCTGGTTACACTTTTCAGTTTTAATTAATTGACATTAAAATGTTACTACCAGTGCCAGCTGCACCCTATTTAATAAAAAAAGGTACTATATTTGTACATTATTTTTTAATGTTAAAAGGGCTTTCTAAGTTTACAGTACACATATTAAGTGACTATAGGGATGCTTTAGTGTCAAAATGCTATTGTTATTATAGTGGCTGCAGGCAGCAATCCAGAAACACTTTTGGGGAAAAAGGTGGGTTCCCCCCTGCAACTTGGGAAAAAAATTCAAGCATTTCTCTCCACCTTTCATCCAGCCTCCTCAGTAGGGTGACTCACATCACTTAGAACAAATTTTGTCTTATTTTTTTGGTCTAAGGGTTCAGATCCCTTCTCCTTCTTGCCCCCTTTTTTTCTGAACTCCTCATTTGTACTGGTTCATGTGTATGATTTTGTGATTTCAAGACCAAAGCAAAGTCTTAACTACTTTTCTGGAACCATCTATGTACGAGGCAACACTTGGCTTCCTTGGGGTTGGAATAACATGGTTCTTGATGGAACACAAACATTGCTGGGGTTTACAGTATGACCAACACAGCCACATGTTTTTTATTTTTTGTTTTTTTAAATCTTTTTCATTTGTCTCAGAAATTTTAACCTATGTCAGAGTTCCCAAACAGGTACCACAACTTTGGTCTTAGATTAGCAGAATGACGTCCAGCCCGAAACAGAGAGATTTAACAGATTAACTACTGTTTACTCTCTAAGTGAATTCTTCACCCCAAGGCCCTAGAAAAATGAACAGAGAAACAACTCCACAACATTAGAGACTGTCCATTGTAGAGTCAGAAGAGAGGAGACATGTGTGCTGGCCTTGAAGGTTCCTCTGCTCCAGGGAAAGGGACTGACCCAGACACACAGTGCACTGGGCAAAGTCATGACACCCATGGAATTTGAAAGAACACTGATAAACAAAACAAAAGATGATTCTTCCAAAATTTGAATCTGTTGTTCTTAAAGATAATGCATCTAAAAAGTTAATTTTTTTCTGTGTGAGAACTTTTTTAGTTGTCTGTTTACTTCATGTTTACAAATAATTGTTTGCTTTTGAATGCAGTGCTTAAAAAAAATATATCAGCCAAAACCATAACTTACAGTCATTTCTTAGATATTCTGAATAAAATTCCATGTCTTTGGATATGCTTACCATTCTTAGATTTCTGTGGAACAAAAACTATTTGTAGCATCTTGTGTAAATACAAGCTTTCACTTTTATTTTTGTTTTTTTTTTCTGATTGCTGTTGCCCAAGATTTGCTTCCCATGCACGTATTGTACAAATTCTGCTTTGTGCCACAGGTCACGATTGTGGATGAGTTTACTCTGAACTTCAAAGGGACTATTTGTATTGTATGTTGCAATTGTAAATTGAATTATTTGGCTTTTTTTTTCTCGTGATTGTAATATTAATTTGAAGTTTGAATTTAATTTTCAATAAAAAGGCTTTTTTGGTTTTGTTATGTGTGTACACTGGGTCTTTTCTCGTCCTCGGTTTCTTCTTTGGTCTGACATCTCCTCCTGTCTACACCTGGGTACTTACTGCTCTTAGGACGAGCCAGGGCTGGATGAGGGCAGAAGACCTCTATCTCTGGTAAGAGATATGTGTGTGGGGCATCTTGACAAGCACTTTGCTTGCCCTGCACCTGAAGAGGAGTAGACGAAGACTCTAGCAGTCAACATGTGTCTTTAGCACTTGTTTCTGAAGGAGTGCTCATGTTATCCTTAGGCAAAGCCCCTCATTCCAAACTGTGTATAGACCTCTGGGAACACGAACTAGAACCAGCAAATGACCCCTGGCTCAAATCAGAAAATCTCAAGCAGCATATAAGAATATAGGGAGTAGCCTACTTTCCCTCCAGTATCTCTTTTGGGTCTTCAAAAACAAAAAACAAAAAACTAAAGCCTAATGGTGAGTAAAAATGGACCTTGGCCCCAGGAGGCTTTAGCTTCATAAGTTCTTTAGTTCTCTATTAGTGAATGTAACTGTACTTTGGGGATTTTTTTTTTTTTTCTTGGCCACTGTTTATTTTTGGTAAGTCCCTCCCCTGCGATGAGGCTGAGGGCCTGCAGGAGAGTAGCTGCTTGCTTTCCGTCCTGTGCTTTCTGTATGCTCTGACTTACCACAGCTCTGAAAGAAGGCCCTTGAGTCCATGCTAGAGAGATGCTCAGTCACAGCTGCTCCGGCCCTTGTAGTGGGAGTTAGAAGCCTCTTCTCAGAGGGCTGTTCTCGGAGACATCGTGGAGGCAGCTCATTTCTAAGAATGGGAGCCATCCTAAAAGCACCTAAAAGCTTTAGCCAGAGAACTTGTTTGCAGCTCTTCCCAGATGTGTATTTATTTATTAAAAATCAAACATCTCTGTGGCTTTTAAAGGCACCCACCGGGAAGGGGCAGAGAAACACTCCTAGTTCTGTCCAGTAGCCCATCACTTCGCTCCTCCGGAGTCTCAAGTTTCAGGGCTTACTTGTAGTCCTTGTGTGTGTGGCTGCCCCTAGCCTAGTAGGATGTTTCGCAGTATCCCCGACCTCTCCCTACTGGATATCAGGAACACCTCCTAGTCCCCACAACCCACAATACCTCCAAGCATTACCAAGGATGTGCCCTAGGGGCCAAATATCCATCCGCTGTTCACCCTTGCGTTAGACTTTCTGCCTAAATTCTTAGGTGGAGTTTTATTGACGGAGCTGGCAGTCAGGATCAACTGCTGTCTAAAATGGGGTCATCAGGCAGAAGACCGATGGGTCTCTTGGCAAATTACATTCTTCTACCTGATGGACCCCAAGGTTTGCATGGAGTCAGAGGGTGCTTCGGTCTGCATGTCTCCCCTTCTCTCTGTGGCCAGGGAGCCTCCCAGCTGTGGGGTTCTGTGAGGTCTGCTGCTTGCCCATTATTTATCGTGGCTGCTCTGTTTTCTCACTGAAATGGCAGGCGGAAGAAGAAAGTCATTTCTTCAGTGTTTCTGACCCCTCGTGTCCCAAATATTTAATCATCAGACATTTCTGTGAGAGTGGGTGTTTCCTGTTAACTCAATCCCAGCCGAGACTGGCCCAATAAACACCTTAGCTCTCTGTTACAGAGTTTATTTGGCTGGGAAATGGGTATTGCCATGTAAACAGGAAGCCCCCTGAAGTTATTATCTACAGATGTGGTTGAAGAGCCACATGTTTGTATTTATGAGATTTGAAAACAGTCTGAAAGGCAAGGGAGAACATCAGGGAAGCCTCAGTCACAGCCAGCTTGCGGAGAACTCTGAGCTCAGGTTTTTCGTTTCTTTTGGAAATGATTGACAAGCAAGAACAGCACAGCCAAGAGTTCACTCTGGACCATGTAGGGGCTAGCTCATCTGAATTAAGTAACCCACTTTCCCTAGGTTGTTGAGTTAGAGGTAGATAATCCAGTTGTGGCCTCTGTCCCAGCTATGTAAAAACCAGGTTAGAGACCACTTCCGGAAAACGCTTTAAGGGCATTTAAAAAGTAGGTGACTTTAAGATGACATTACAGGCTGTTTCTTCACCTTGCCCAACAACTGTGGTTTCAGTAGCATTCACCAGCTCGCCTGAGCACGCCCAGCTACCCTCACAGTACTTGCTCCTAGGGAGTAGATCGTCCTGGCATTGATACTCATAATTCAGGGGAGAAGACTATCTTGCTTGCATCCCAGGGCTGTCCACTTCTGTGCAGGGCGGCGAAGCGTACCTCATCCACGGCTCTCCTTTCCCTCCAGCAGCATTCTCTTTGCTCTTGGAGAATGTGCTTAGGAAAGGCCTGGTAGGAACTGGCATTTAAAGCATGGGTTCTGAGCAAAGACCTTTCCTTTCTTCTCACCACCCTTCCTTCCTGTGCACCCTGATAAGCCTCTCTGTGACTTCCTAGGGGCCGGGCCCCAGTAGTTATTCAGCTTGGAGGCCTTGAGAATGAGATTTTAAAGAACTGCTACTCATCAAAACAGGATCCAGTGACAATGTAAAGGATAACATAGCATGGTGGAAAGAGAGAGAGAGAGAGAGAGAGAGAGAGAGAGAGAGAGAGAGAGAGAGAGAGAGGAGAATGAAAGGGGCACCTGAGCAGCCGTTTGAGGAAACATGAGGTTCACCACCCACATAACTGCTCCTTTCCCACAGCACTGATTTATCTGAATTGTTTGTTATTCTTGCAAATTGGAGTGAGGAAGGCACCACAGCTGCTTACTCTTCTTCACCTGGAAACGGGACACAGGATGCCCCTCGCATTAGAGGAGCGTGTTGAACTTCACATTTAAAAGAGATATAAAGCTTTTCTTTAAATGCTTCTTGTGACTCAATTCAGTTCTGTGATTCAGATATGCTCAGCTAACCAGAAAGCAGAGGGATCACAATCTGGAAACTCATTTCACTTTTGCTAAAACTTATTTCATTTATAAAAATTAATTTAAAAGGATTATGTGTATATGTGCGTGTCTGTGTGTGGGTTTGTACATGTGCATGTGGGTACCCATGGGGGTCAAAGGCACCAGATCCTCTGGAAGAGCAGACCCCACTCTTGACGCTGAACCATCTCTCCAGCTCACCTCATTGTTGCAATGATGTTGGGCTACTTAGTGGTTTGCTGAAAAGCGTGCTTTATGTTTTTTATCATTGCAAATGTAGCTCATGTTCTCCATCCCCCCATGTGTATGTGTGTGGTGTGTATGTATGTTTGAATATGCCTGTGTACATGTGTTTGGGAGTCGAGCACATGCGTGTATGTGCATGTGGGGGTCCATGGTTGACGTTGGGAGTCATCCTTCCTCGCTCTCCACCTTACTCATTGAGGCAGAATCTCTTAGTTGATCCCAGTTGATCCCACTAGCCAAGTTGCACCAAGGAGCTCTTTTCTCAGCCTCTCCTGACTCTGCCTCCAAGAGCTCTGGAATTGCAGGTAGTCCACCACACCTACCTGGGTTTTAGGTGGGTTCTGGGAATCCAAACCCCGGTCTTCAAGCTTGTGAGGCAGATGTTTTATCCACTTCTTTATTGCTGGGTAGTCTTCCCAGGTCAGACGGTTCATTCTTGAGCCACTAGAAAGAAAACATGTTACCTGCCATTTCCATCAAAAACAGATAGACAGATAGACAACCACAAAATACAGCAACATTTTTTTTTTTTCTTAAAGAAAAGTAAAACTCTACCTTGGGACTGGAGAGAGAGCTCAGTGGTTAAATGCTCTTGCAGAGCACCTGGGTTCAGTTCCCAGCACCCACATGGCAGCTAACAACCATCTGTAACTCCAGTTTCAGGGGATCCAACACCCTCTTCTGACCTCTGTAGGCAATGCATGACACTGTGCACCCACCTCTATGCAGGCAATGTACTCGTACTCATTTAAAAAAAATCAAAAACAAAAACTCTACCTGGAGACAAAGTGACAGAAAGTTATTGTCATTCTTGCAGAAGCAATTTGAGTTAGGACCGGAACAAAAATGCAACTACACCTCATGTGGCTTTGTGCTCTACAGGCCTTAGGAAACTTCTAGAACAACAAAAGCACTCGAGTTAGCTCGAATGTGGAGGAGGAAGGAGAACAGGACGCAGGCTAAGTGCAATTAGAGATGCAGTACAAGGTGTGTTCGGTAGGGACGTCAGAAACCCCCGAGATAGAACTGCATAATGGATTGATGGATGTGCAGATTTATTCTTTAAAACCAGCAGAAAGCTAATCATAATACCACAGGACATAGAGCTGCAAGAGTACTAAAATCGTGGTTTAATGATTTACATCTCCTTGGATGACTTCTCCTTCCTAAATCAAGTCATTTATTTTTCTGCAACTCCATCCATCTTTGGTGGTGAAACACCAACCAGTTTCTCTTTCATTTTCTGTGTTTCTTCATCTGCTTCCAAAGGAGAGGATCATGGTCTCTACTGGTCATACCTTTAACCTCATTTTTTCCCCTCTAGTATTTAATATTGAAGATCATAGGAATCATGATGACCTGAGTCATGTAGCAGGGTGCTTGAAGAGACTTTTTTTTTTTTTTTTTGAGGATCTGTGGGGCAGAGAAAATGTGTCTGTGTATAGAAATTTCCTTCTTGGTGTTTTGACAGACCAGAAATGCAGATTGCCATCAATTGTAATTCTCACTGACATCCTCTAGAACAGACTGTGAGCTCAGGTCAGGCAGAGGGAGAGGTCAGTGGGCCAACTTGTAGTCCTGTGGCCATGCGAGGCAGAGAAGCATCCACCAAGAAAGCAAGTGATGAATCTGAGCAAGGAGTTAAGTGGTTAATAGGAACTAAGGTTTTTTATTGGCTAATAAAACCTCTCAAGGTTTTTATATTATATGGCTCCGTCAGGCTCCTAGCCCAGTGCTCAAAAACAGAAAAAGACAAAAACAACAACAAAAGGCTGGAGCCTAAATACCAACGATGTCCCAGTCTTGTTTACTTTTTCATTTCCGCAGTTGTTAAAAAAAAAAAAAAAATTCCTCTGGTAGTTCATGGCAGTGATTCCTGCCTCCCCTGGAAAGGGAAACCTATGCTTGGTCTCCTCTGTTTCAGGAGAAAGGGGACTTGATAGAAATGTTCGAAGGAAAGTGGTGGCGGAGGAGGGGGATCAGACATTGCGCTGGAGCTCATCTCTGGACTCCTGCATGCAGATGATCTCTGTCCTTTTATTGCTAGTGGTGCTGCTCTCCCGACAGAGCAGGATGTTCTTGTTTTTAATAATGGTCAGACCAGATGCTAACTTCTCCTCAGCAACATGCTGTATAAGTGAGAAGGCAAACAGCTGATTCCTGTTAAGATGAACACCAGGAGAATAAGCCAGAAAGTATGAGAATTCTCTGGAGGCTTTTGCTTTGTAAACCCCTGTTTGGCAGAAAGATCACAGAATCAGAGCTGAAAACACTGTGTCCCAACCCCCTCCCCTGCACCCGTTCTTCAGCAGGGCTGCTGACTGGGACCCTGGAGCCTCTGCCTTTGCCACCCAGCCCTGTTCTGAATTATGCAGAGGATGGGCTCCAGGTTTCCCCAGAGGGAGAATCCAAAGCCCTGGGCCCTCTGACTTTGAATGACTGTAGAAAAATACACATCCCGATAGGAGGAACTCTCTTGCTTGCTCCTTTGCCATAGAAAATAGTGAAATCTTGATCACAAGCCAATCTTTGAAAATGGCATCTTTGTTCCATCTTTTTGACTCCCTTCTTGCCCTTGTCAGAGTCCATCAAGTCTGTCAGATACTATTTTGCTTTAGAATACGTCCCCAGTTACAAGATCTTGGCTTTCTTCTTTCCTGAGAAGGAGGAGGAGATGTCAGAGCTAGTGTGGGGCTCTGTGGGAGGTCAGGCTGCTCTGATATCACTTCTGGGATTCCAGAAGTGCCCTGTGACAGGGATCTACATAGAGCTTTCCAGTCTCTTGGGACTTGCCTCCCAAGGCCAGTGGGTTGGTAGGGGTTGGACAGGAGGCTCATCCCAACAGTCATTTCCTTCTTTGCCTCATCCCCATACTCTGGAACTTCCTCTTACAAACTGCTACTTCTTCCAGTCACTGAAGAGGGGCTTCCAGCCTTTTTCTGTTTTCCTCACTAGCTATCCTTGAAATTCCTGTGGTCCAGAAAGTACCAGGGGAAGAAAGAAATGGGAGGGGGGCTCAACACGCCTCTCCTTAGGGTAGTATTTGAAAGTCATTGTTTTAATTCCCCTTTGGGGAAAAAAGTCAGATCTAGTATTCGTAACACAATGGCCAATATGCACCTGGTACTTTTCGTAATGTTTCTCCTGCCTTATCTCTGTTTTCCTAGCAGCCTCTGAAGAGGTTAGTACTGTTTTTATTCCCATTTCGCTGATAGGAAACTGAGGTTCAGACTTGTTCCAGGTTGTGCAGCTATTAAGACTCAAGCCTAGATCTGCCTGATTCCAAAGACTGTGTTCCTAAGCTACAAGTTTGCACCCAATCTCCTTTCTCATCTATATAATGGGGTGATGAGAAGTAAATGAATTTGTGAGATATGAAAATGCCTAGCAAGGTGTCTGGCCCATAATAGCTGTAAAATAGATGGTACCTATTATTACTCATAATAATTAAGGTGATTATTTTAAAAAGCATACGAAAAACTTTCAATTAGTTTAAATCACAGTAGATGTGGAGCCACAAGTTAGTTTTGTAAAAATATCATTCTAACCTTTAAAACATTTGAAAGTGATATTTTGTATAGATTTTGAACATTTATTTCCTTCCTTCCTTCTTTTCTTCTTTCCTTTCTCTCCCTCCTCTCTCTCTCTCTCTTTCTCTCTCTCTCTCTCTCGCTCACTCACTTGCTTTCTTTCCTGTGGTGCTAGGGACTGAACCCCAGGGCCTTCTGTGCAAATTCTTTACCACTGAACTAGATCTCCAACCCTGAAATTATATTTTTCTCTGGAGCATCAAGGTAGATTTGGCAATAGGCTTACCTGGGTGCCTTCACTAAGGAACACAGAGATTCACATCATATCAGCCTACGTGTAAAGCACATAGACACATTCTGAGCAGAGATATTGACCCTATGACCCTATCTTGATCCCAGTCTCCAATCTGGTTTTTCCCAGTGTTTTCCATTTATTTTCACGAAAGCATTGCTTCTGAAAAAAAGTATTACTGAACTTAATTTGCCAGTTGCTGGACTCATTTAACAGGAAAGAGAAAGATCAAAGCTGGGAGATTCCTGTCAACTCCAACTCTCATTTTTCCGTGAACGATTCTGGGGTCTTCCTTGGCATCCAAAAAAGGGTAACACCCAGTCCCCCATTTCTGAACCGAGGTCATTAAGAGGCAGTGCAGTGGGGTGGAGATTCCTGATCTACAAGGCTTAGGGCTGAGGAAACCAGCTGTAGTCAGAAATGGAACTCCTGGGTGGGTTAGGCTTTGTACCCAAGTACAGGCATCTGAGGAAACTCAAGGCTAAACCATATGGCCTCCTTGCCCTAAGTCATTTTAGCCACTTTTAATGGGGGTGGGCCTCCCTCTGGGTGTCTCAAAGTACTTTCCAGACTCTTCTAAAATCTATTTCCTACAGAATTAAGATTCCATTTACGGGAAGCCTAGATAGTAGAAATGGCCTCCTTCCCTCCCACTGCCCCTTCTCCTCTGGATCCCGAAAATCTTTATTCAAGTCCTAGCTCTGGCGAGAACAATATGTGGGAAGACTGCCAGGGCTGGGAAGCATGGGAAAGCATCCCTACTCACCTTCGCCCATCTTAGCAAGAGACATTTTTGCCACGCCATTATTTGTTTTAAGTCCGTTCCAAAAGTTAAAAAGTTAGCCATGGGGGTTTGAGATGACTCAGTGGATAAAGTACTTGCTGTGCAAGAATGAGAACCAGAGTTCAGATCCTCAGCACCCACATGAAAGTTGGGCAGGTGTGGCGGCTACCTAGAATCCCAGCACTTGGGAGGTTGAGATGGGGAAATCCCTGGAGCAAAAGCAAAATTGACAAGCTCTGGGGTGAGGGAGAGAAGCTGGCTTAGTAAAGACAGTGCGAAGCAATGAGGAAGACACCTGACTTCAGCCTCTCACCTCTGTTTCCACATGCACACACGCACATGCACACGCCCACACGTGTGCCCCATGAATGCAAACAGTAACACATACATAGGGCACACCACACGCATACATGTATATGAAGAAAAAAAGTTAACCATTTGTTTATAGAGAGAATTCAGGTAGTTTTGATTTCTGTTTATAGCCAATTTCATTTCCCATTTCTCGTTTCCTATAACACTGAGTATTTGTAAGGTATTCAGCATCTATATTTAGTCACACAGAGCCTTTCATTCCCACCACATATAAGGGTGACTTGGTGTTTAACAAGTGGGTGATTTCCACACAGAGGACAGAGAGCTGCTCTGCCATTTCCTCTTCCTGTTGAAGCAGTCAGGCAGCCAACTTGCATTAAGGAGTCCAGGGGGTATACAGAAACGAGGTGGCAAGAGGTCACAGAAAGATGTGGGTTCCAGACCCTTAACCCCTGCTAACTTGTTGTGTGACCTTGAACAATCCACTTAACCTCTCTTGACCTGCTCCTTAAGCATGGACGATAATAAATTGCCTGCCAGATGGCTTGCTGAGGGGTCATACAACTTTTACCTATAGATTTGAACTGGCTTTTAGAATGAAGAAATTATGGGGAGTTTTAAGAGGCAGCTAGAGCCGGCCTAGCAGTAAGAGAGAGAATGAGGGCCATTGTTTCTCAGGGAACTGGCAAAATGGCCATTTTGTAGAGAAAGACGGAAAGAAATTCTAGAGAGGTGAAATCACTCAAGTTCACCTTGTGGATGGACAACTGGAAACCAAGGGCCTGGATGTCTCTTTCTAAGCTGCACTCCCTCCAGAACAGACAGACATCTTCCTTCTAATAGTAACATCTTCTGTATTATATTTTCATTAAGCACTTACACTTATTGGCTTTTCTGGTTTTCACGAGCTCATTCCTGTTTGTCAGAAATTTGACAGACTTAGTCAAATCGATGCAAGATAATCTTTGTATCTTATTCCCAACACACCAATTCTATCTATACAGTGCTTCCGCTAACCTTTTTAAAGATGGTAAATTACCTTCTGAAAAACAAGTTAAAGTCAATCTTCCGGGTCCAACACAGTGGATCTGAAATTCAGCCTAAAAGAATGAAGCCATTCCTTCCCTGACAAAGATATCTTATCCATTGGTAGCACTTTTCAAGTTGATCTTCCTTTACTGGACAAGACGTCTTTTCCTGTCCAGGGCATTTGTCCTCCGTGTTAAGGATCAATGAAGTGACCTTGTAAGTAAAAAGAATTTTCTATTGTTTCACATGCTGGTCTGTAAGATCAGACCATACTGTGGTCTATGATTTGCATGATATCCTAGTCACCTAGACACATAAGAACAGCTCATCTGGGAAAAAAAAAAATACTTCTCATCTCAGTTGTACTTTTTTCTTTTTTTTCTATTTGAGTAACCTCTAACTGATGTCGCTTTGATGTAAGCAGTGGAAGGGGAAAACCATACCAGCAGGGCTATGAGAGCGCACAGAAGTCAAGTTCGTCATTAGACAAAAGTTACACAAGAGTTAGCCATACGACCCCCTTCCTGTTCAGTGACAGACACTCCATCTTCACTGCGATGAATGCTTATCAAATATGAGTACTCCTGCATTTACGGGGCAGAAGGAAGGATGCTGGGAGGGGGAATTTGTAGTTTTGCTCTATCTCTAGCTTGAGAAAACAGTTATTGGTTGGCTTTACAGTCCCTACATCTACTCTGATCTTAGGGAAAAGCTTACATTTTTATTTCAATAAATATTGATTGTGCGCTTATGATTGATAGAAAATGAATGAGCCTGTCCCCTCCCTCTACCGCCCCAACACAGTATCTGGGAGAAGACACACCTTGGAGCTCCATACCTCTTCAGAAAGAAAAAGAGGCCGACTGACAGGACCCAGTTCCACTTACAAGTAGGGAATCTCAAAAGGAGCTGGAGTTGGGGTTGGGAGGTGAACAGAATCAGAATCTCTGTGAGGTAGAAACCATGCTTTGGGACATGATACTCAGTGAGGGTTGGCTGGGCAGGAGAGAACAACCTGAAAAGATGTAATGACCCCGGGATGAAAGACGCCAAATCAGCCCTCTGGATAGGTGACTGAGCTTTGGAGGTGAGATACTAGAATTCAATACTTTAAATCCCAAAAGCACAGGTTGGTCACCACCCAAGAACACTACATTAAAAAAAAAGGAATGTGAGATTTTACTGTATAAACAAGTGGGACACAGGCACAGCGAGTGTTAGGGGACGGCAGAAAGCAACTGATTTTCAGTACAGATATTGGACACGATTTGTCCAGTTGCTCACTCTACACCTATTGCCGAGGGAACTGGAGCCTTGATGGGACAGTAAAGGGCAGAGTTGGCATATATGCTTTTCAACATGCAACAAGAAAGGGTTCAGCATTCAATTCATAAATGTCTGGGGTAAATTTACATCCTGAACATTCAACCAACTCCCCTGTGACTAATCTGGGATCCCATCTGCTCACACTTTCCACTCTCCTTCTGAGACCCACCATGCCCTTAAAGGACCTCCCATAGGTTCCCCCTTCAAGTCCATCCCGGTTTTGCCAGTTCTGTGGACCTCCCCTTTCATAAAATAAACCAGTCCTGTCTCTCACCCTTGAAGAGTAAGAATATTTGCATTTCAAGGGAAGTTTTCTGGAACCATTCAAACCTCGCCCTCAAAGCCCTGTAGGAAACTTCTTTGCGATGCTTTTTTGGCCTCTTTCATTTCTAATCCTGGGACTGCTGCACCCTTTCAGGCTGTGCCTTCACACAGGCTGTTCCTGCCTGCCCAACTGAAAACCAATTCTCATTCTTCTTTCTCTTGCCCAAATGCCCTGTCCAGATCCCTTTAAATAAGAGAGGATTTGTGTTCTTGACCATCTTGGGCTAGGGGGAGGGAGGTGGCTGGCTGTACCTGAGGCTCATTTAGGGACTTGCTTTCTTTCTGTGCCCCTGAGAGTCAGTTTATTGATAAATGGGCTCTTTATTAGAGTTATTAGAACAAATAAAACACATGCACATATCTATAAATCCATCTATACCCCTCCTAAACCACTGACCGGTGAAATGTGTTCTATTTTCAACCCTGACATCTTGCCAGTTTGTCATTCTTCCTGGCCACATCAAGTTCCATCGGGTTTGAGTTTATTGGCTACGCCACGAAGTTTATGTTGTCACAGAAATTAGCCTTGATGGACAGGGATATGGCCAGGGGATCAGGAGAGCTCGGCAGCCTCATGCTGTTGGCATGACTGAGATGTTAGGGTGCCTAGAGCCCTCTCCAAGAAAAATCAAAGCTGGCTCTTTGCAGCAGCAAATGAGTGCAACAAGACACTCCCTAGGGACAGGAGCCTGGACGTGACTGCGAGTCCTCCAGTTCCCTTTCCTTCCATCTGCCTACCCGCCTTCCTCCACAACTAAACCCCTGCGCCCATGCCAAACATCCTCCCCTCATCATGGAGGTGGGATTCGAAGGTTAAGCTGCTCGCGTCTACATTTCGTGGTTAGCTTTCGTGGGTTCTTGGCTGTTTGACAATGTTGGATAATAATTCAATATTTCTTACTGAAATACTTGACCTTATTGTTAGTTTTTGTGACAAGGGGAATTTAAAGGAGCTGCAAAAATGCAAGCAAGTGTGGCTGAAAAAGGCCAGGGTACCCCGCCGGGCAGTGAGCAGTTTCTTTTTCTGACATCTATAAAATTTAGGTGAAAACAGGTCAACATTGATCTTGGCAAATGGGAAAGCCAGTTCTATTGTTAGCAAACCAGCTTCAGATAGAAATGCGAGTCTGCTTCAATCAAAACCACATTTGCTTTTAGAGACTAGTGATGTGCTTTCTATAAAAAAAAAAAGAAGAGTATTTCTATAGACACACGAAGTAAAAATATTCTTGGTCAAATAGATCATTTTCTAAGTATCGAATCAACCTGATGAAGCTGAGAAGGAGTCCCTTTCATTTTCTCTTTAGATTTGTGGGACTCATACACCCCACATCCTCTGTTCTCTTTGAGTTGGCGAGGCCCATTGGAGATAAAAATCATATATTAAAAAATATTCTGTATTGCCTGATGGAGAGACTTCTTAGAGTTTGCTAGCTAGTGATTGAGAAATTAAGTTGTAGGTTTCAAATATATAGATAACTCTCCAGATTTGAACTGAGGCTTATGATCATTTTTGTGGGCTCCTCTCAAGAGCCTCCTCTCAAGAGTTTTGATCTCATGGAGGAGGGCATTGGGGAAGTTCAGACACTTGCCAGTTTTGGATTGTGCATGGTCAGTTAATTTCAGGGAGACTTGGTGATATTTCTGATTGTGCAGGGTCAGTTAATTTCAGCCTACTGGGAGACTTGGCAATCTTTCTTTCTTTCTGTTTTGGGATCATCTGCAGTCCTTGCCCTGCTAGGTATGGGAATAGTCTTAGAACATCAGACTTCTCCTTGGTCACCCAGTTAGCGAATGAAGAGGTCATGATCTGATATGAAATATATGCTGGGGATAGAATTTTAAAAGGGTTTACTCTTTCTTGGGAGATTATTTTACTTTATTTTATTTGAGGTGAAATTTGCATAAAAGAAACCAAAATATTTTAAAGTGAATGATGAATGGGCATTTAGTGTTGTTCCTACTCCCTCTAACTCCAAAGTATCACCCTAAAATGAAGTCCTAAACATACTAAGCACCTTCTTTCCTTTTCCTACTCTAGATCCATTTGTGTGCATGTGTGTACATGTGTGTGGAGTCCGGAGGACAACCATGGGTATTGTTCCTAAGTCATTGTCTGTCATTACTTGTCTCCCTGTAGCCCCAGCTGGCCTAGAACTCACTATACAGACCAGGCTGGCCTTGAACTCACAGAGATCTGCCTGCCTCTCCCTCTTGAGCGCTGGAATTAAAAGCGTGCACCACCATGCCTGCCATCTTTACTTTTTATATTATAAACAGAATCTCTCAATGGCCTGAAACTTGCCAAATAGCTTGGCTGGTCATTGAACCTCAGGTATGTACCTCTCAAGCACTGAGATTACACACATGTGCCTCCACACCCAACTTTTTAAACTAGGACTCTGGGGATCAAACTCAGGTCCTCATGTTTGCAAGGGAAGTATTTCATGGATTGAGCTAGCTCTCTAGCCTATCAATCTAGTCTTGAATACAAGTGTTCCATTTAGCTTGGTTTCCAGAGAGTGCCTTGTTAGGACTCCAGGATTTTAACTAAGCATGGCTATATTTCTAGAAAAGACTGAGGAGAGGGAAAATTTCTAACATGGAGCCACAGAGAGGGTCTGGACTTTCAGAGTAACAGAGCAATCAGCCTTTCTGTCCCTGAGGGGATCATCTGTTGGGGACTCTATTCCTTCTAGAGCAGATTCTTGGTTTCCTGCTGAGGTGATGAGCTCTTTAAAATTCTCAGCATTCTCACTCCCAGCATCTCCCCCTCATCCAGGGGCATCTTACTCCTTCAATTTGTGTTGGTAGACATCCAAGTCTGGCACCAGGCAGTCCCTGCTTGTAAAGCGGGAAGGTAGTGTAGTCTGACCCAAGTCTAGAAAGTCTTCCCCAGGGTGCTAACTGCAAGCTGTCTTCTTCAATCCATATCATTCCACCAGATAATCATTTTCAAATGGCAAACAATAATAAAAGCTTTCCTCTATTTCACTTCCAAGTGTCAACGTTTCTACACAGGCTATGGTTGGAAATGTGAATTTTTGCTTAAGAGAAAAAGAAGTTTGGGGAGTCCCCAAGTGTTCCAAAAAGGTGCATTGTCTTCAGTTGCATTCCAAACACTGTGGGTCTGTGGGCTCTGGATTGTGTTTAGTCTCCATTAGGAGAGGTAGGAAGGGGTGTCTCTTGGGTTCCTTGTGAGTCTACTGGTAGTTCCAGGATGGGACTGAGACAGAAATGGAGAATCAAGAATCCAGTTCTGGCTCTGGAAGATGTGTAGCCACACCCTCAAAAGAAAAATCCCAAGTCTTTGGCCCCCGGAGCAGAGAGGAGACTGAGTTCTCTCCTCAAAGTATGCTTGTTCTGGGTAGGATTTATGCAGGACCTTAGCTTGTGCTGCGACACTTCTAGGTGTAGTATTACTTTTCCTTGAAGAGACAGGGGTGGATAAGATAAAGTTAAATCATTTAATAGGTAAGTAATTTCAATCATTAAAAAATATTTATTATTTTATGTGTATGAGTGTGTTGCCTACATATGTGTAAGTGCACCCATCTCGTGAAATGCCCACAGAGGTCAGAAGAGGATATCGGATCCCCTGGAACTGGAGTTATGGTTGATTGTTAGCCACCATGTGGGTGCTGGGAATCAAACCTGGGTCCTCTTCAAGAGCAGTCAGTGCTCTTAACTACTGAGCCATCTCTCCAGACCCAATTTCATTATTTTTTTTATATTTAACTGTAGACAAATAAACTATAGAATACAGTATAAAATTCATAGTTGTAAAGACAAAACAATTTTGACAAAATCTTATAGGAGATCACTTTGTGTCAAAGTCAGACCAGCTTCCCAGAGCTAAGGCAGGTAGGTGGTTATAGAAGACATAGTTGGCAAGTCTTGTCAGTATTTATGGAATTTTCCAGGAGGCCTGTAGATAGGCTACATCTTGTAGAATTTCCTCCCCATTCTTTATCCTTTCACTCATCCAACTCCTCCCACAAGCCTTCAGGGCCCTCCATGGTGAAGATATCCTTACCATCCTGACCAAGTGGCTCTGAGGTAGCGAATGTAGACTATCCTGAAACTCTAGCATTCACCCTCATGTACCATTTCAGTTGTCTATAACTGGCTAAGACTATAACTAATAACTATACTATGACTGAGTGGTTTAGAAGAGCAGCTGTGTGTCTACCTCTCACATTCTGTTCTGTAGGTCAGAAATGTAAGCAGCACTTGGCAGACTCAGCTGGGTGGTTCTACACAGGGGATCAGCTGTTGTCCTTCAGTTGGCTGCACCCGGTAGGGACTGGGCTAGAAAGTCCAAGAAGCTTCCCCTCATCCTCGTTATTCTTTCGCATGGCCTTTCTTCTTCTTTATATGGCAGGCTTGGGCTTCTTCACAGGGTGGTGGCCACAAGGTCCTTCATGTTCCAGGTTTCCAAGAGGTGCAAAGGTGGATTTTGCAGCTCTTTAAAGTCTCACCTTGGAAGAGGGTCACTTCCACTATGCTCCATTGATCAAAGCCAGTCACAGGCAGCATCCTAGGGGAGAGAGACGCAGGAGGGGAACATAGGATTTAGTTATCTCTAAGCTACCACATGTAGTTGAAGACCCAGGAAAGCCTAAGATCTTAACCACTCTCCAGTGATTCCTCTTCCGTACCAATCCTCACTTAAATTAATGCTGATTGCATGGAACTTAGTAAACATTTGACGATTTCTCCAGCATTCAGGATTCTAGCATCAGTAAAAGATGTTCAAGGAAAACAGAGTTGAAGCAGGAAGAATCCCTGCATGGACACTCCAAAGCACAAGAGCAAGAGGCACTGCAGTATTAGAAAAAGGTATATGCATGGCAGGAAAGGGTAAATCCCTAGCATTTCGTCCAAAGTCTCATTATAGGTTTTCTTGAATCCTGTGATGAATTAAATATGTCAAATGTCCTATAGTCGAAGGACCTTGTTAGGGAGAAAATGACAGAGTAGTATATCGCTTAAGAGTTTCACGTTCACCAGGGAAGAGCTGGGTGACAGGCTTCCTCTAGACATGCTTAGGGCACCCCGAGGCAGTAGGGTTGGCAGGACTGGCCTGCCGTCACTCAGAGATTCAGCAGGGTCCAAAGAGCCACCCTTTCAGGAAAGGAGAGCCGTGACTCTGCAGAGAAAGAGGCTATTGTTCCCTACCACGTTGAGCAGCTGATGACAGTTCAAAGGAATGTAGTTAGGACCCTCCCTTATAACTATGGAAGATCACAGCTCAAGAATGAGATTCTGGAAGCTTTGAGATATAAGGAAACCCCGGGGAGAGGAGAGCAGAGCCAGCATCCCCTGGGGGTGCCCGTGCTGACTGTACAGCCATCCCCAACCCAGCTACGAGACTCCATCTCAGGGGCCTTGCTTTCTTCGTATGCACAATGCAGTGGTAGTTCACAGGATAATTTTTTTTGTTTAAGCAATCTGGAGAAAGGGTGCATGGTACTTGTCATAGAATAAGTATTTCAAAACCCCAGCTTCTTTCCAAAATCTTAAAAAGGAGACTTGGGGAACCATTAAATCCAATTTGCAAGTGACTACACTGAGCCCAGAGATGTGAAAATGATCTGTACAAGATTACATGACATGTTGTCAGATTCCTGTTTCTCGACTGTCTCGTGCTCTTCTCTCTGTCCCAGAGATGTTTAAGCCCCCAAAGGTTGTATTTTTCATCACAGTCTCATTTCAAGTTGTCATGACCAATTTTTGCCTTTATCCATGTGTATAGTGTATACTCCATGTGACTCTAAAGATCTTGGGAAAAGAGACAAAAAGGTGCTTGAGAAACAAAGAAAGGGGTTAGAGAGATGACTCCGTGATTAAGAACACTTGCTGTTCTTCCAGAGGACGGGGGTTCAATTCCCAGCACTGACATGGTGGCTAACAACCATCCATAACTCCAGTTCTAGGTGATCCACACCCTTTTCTGGCCTCTGGGGGCACTGCACACATGTGGTGCACTTATATGAATTCAGGCAAAACACTCACACACATAAAACAAAAAAATTATAAATAAAATATTCTTTCAAAAAAAGAAATAAAGAAAAGCCTGGAAACATACAAATGAACAAGTAAGCAAGGCCAAGTCAAATAGCAACACATTTCAACATGAACATCTCCAAATAAAACAAATCTCTTTAAATTGCGTCATAAGACTTTGTTGCTCTCTGTGTATCCATTTACATTTTCTTTTAAAAATGGCCTTAAAGGTCAAAGTTCTGAATAATAAGAACGTCCGCCCTTCCTGGCTACCCTCCTTCCCTGCCTCCATGACCTACTACTAGTAGATAATTTTCCGAATGGCCTCCTTTTTTGGCTTCCTTTTTCCAAGTAGTAGTGAAAGTGCCGTAGATCTCTGACAAGGAGTGAGGGCATTTCAGTCTATGGAATTCAGTCTTCCTGTTGGGCCGAGAGGGTCATGGGGCCTAGATTCCATGAGACAGTGTTCTTTCTTACCATACCCAACACTTAGTGGTTCAAGAGAACAGCCTTTGTTTGTACTCACAGGCTCTGGGGATCAGCGGTGTGAATCAGAGCAGCAGGAGCAGTCTGTATCCACTCTATAAGTATGTGGGACCTCTGCTGAGAACGACCCAAGGATAGGGAGAGGGCTCGGGCGGTAGATGTCATAAAATGCTTGACTTGCAAGCTTGAAGACCTGAGTTTGATTGCTAGTATAAAATATATATTAAAAGCTGCATATAGTGGTGCTTGTGATCCCAGCACTGGACAGGCAGAGACAGGAGGATCCCTGGGACTCTCTGGCTAGCCAAGTCTAGCCTATTTGGTGAACTCCAAGTCAATGGGAGATGCTGTATCAAAGGAGGATGATATTCTGAGGATGACACCCCAAGGCTGCCTTCTGTCCTACACATATACCTGCATACATACACACTTGCACATATACAAACACAAACACACAAATAAAATTCATTCATTCACTTATAAAGGAAGGTGGGGAGAGACTTGAAAGACCGAGGCTAGAATTTTCGGAGGAGTCTTCACTCACATGCCGGGTACCTGGGCTGGGATGATTGAAGGGTGGTTCTGGCTGACATGGCCTCCAAGGGGCCCTGTCTAAGAGTTTGGTGCTCTCAGTATTGTTAAACTGCTTCCTTGATAGCTTGAGCCTCAAGAGCAAGTGTCCCAGACAATCCTACGACAACACCCTAGAAGTTGCGTGGTCTCACATTCTCCACACTAGGTCGGTCAAGGCAGACACATGGTTCCCTACAGTCCAGAAGAGCCATGCCCCCAACCAAGGGAGGCAGTGTCAATAACTTTATGTTATTTAGCTGTCACACACAGTGAATAGAGAGGTTGCAGCTTAATGAAGTCTCTGGTGTTGCTTCCAGAGAGAGGAACAATCTAGAGATGAGATTTGAAAATTATTGATTGATTTTCTAAGTCTCCTTAAGCATTCTGATTTCATACCCTAGACCTGAAGCCACCGTCATCTTTTTGTTTAACTGATTTCCCAGTGGCCTCAAAGAGACCCCTTTACTCAAGAGCCTTGAGCTAGACTTTGTCATTTTTTATCCATGCACACAGAGGTGACCATGGCACAGGGAACTCTCCCCAAGAGCTGAGACTAGGGGCTGGTGTTGAGGAGGAGGCTGAGCCCCGCCCTCCAGCCTTCCCCACCTGCGTACCCAGAAGGAACACTGTACTGAATCCAGAGTAGAGGTTCTGAAGCCCTCAGAGATCTTTGGAGCAAAGTGCCTGGTGAGGTGAGAGTATTCAGGAGGCTGAATGAAGGGAGGGAGCCTGGGCCAGCCAGGCTGCTCCAGGCCTTCAGCAGCTGGAGTGATGATGCCATGGTGCCCCATGTGAGGCCAGGCAGACGCAGCAGCAGCACAGCCTGGGGCCAGCAATGTGAATCACTGCTTCTTCCACAGGCCTGTGCCTCAGTAACAGAAGAGTATGGGAGGGTGAGGATTTGAGGGCTCCATGCTCCGTGCCCTGTGAAGCATGTTGTATCTTTAGAATGTCTCCTTGAGTCCTCACGGTAGGTCTAAGGATTCTATAGAATTCCTATTACATAGTTTGCAGACCTACACTCAAAGGAGTTAAATATCTAGTCTCAAGGTCAAAAGGGCAGGTTGAGCTTTTCCAAATCAGTTTGGCCAGGGGACAAGAAAGCCACCTTCCGCTCCCCTCCACTTCTTGCCTTAATTATGTTCCGTTCTTTCCTTTGACTCTGAAAACCACAGAACTTCCATCCCTGGTCTCCTGACATTTATAGCACTCAATCTCCCCACAGTCAGGGCCGAAAGGAATTTTCTGCAAGCTAAATTTGAAGAAATGATGCCTTATTCGAGGTCTAGGACTGTAGCTGGCTACTCGCAACAGCACAGCTCTTAAGAAAACTTAATCAAACTCAATGAAATTTCAAATGCAGCTCCCAAGTCACATGGCTAGATTTCAAATGATCCTTAGCCACAGGAAAGGAATGCTCCCATCCTTCTGGTACATTCAACTGCACAATGCTGGCCTTAGGAGTACAAGAAGAACTCGATTTCATAACTTTCACTATTGTTAATTCAATTAATGTTTTTAACAGCACTTGGAGTATTTATTTTTCTCCCGGTCTTTCTCAGTGGTAAAATAATAGGCTACGTTTTCACAGTATATGACATGGTTTATGAACTATAAAGCATTCACACAGGTGACCTTACTTATGATGATCACCTTGCAAGGTGGGGTTAGGACTGATGGTACCAGTAAGGTAAAAAGATTCAGAGAGGCTGAGGTGGTTTGGCCACAGTCCTATAAAGTGTGAGTGGAAGAGCCAGGATTACAACACAGCCTCTCTCGCTGCGCTTTCCAAAGAGGGAACTGGTGTCTATGATGCCTGAAATTATCCTCAGGCCAAATTAGTAAATCAAAAGTAATTTAGCATAACTAGGTGTGATTGAGGGTATAGATAGATACGCAGAAAGGTAACTGACAATGCCTAGCTGGGCATGATATTTACCAACTGAATACATAAAGAGTAACTCACCTACTCATTCATTTATACATTGTGTATAAGATGTGGGCCATCCATTGCTGCAGATTCTGGAGATGGCAAGGCAGATAAATAGCAAGATGCACCACAGCATGGCATCGAGTGGTACTAAGGGCTTTGTGTAAACAAAAAGGATGTAAAGGGGAAGAGTAGATGGGGATATTGTTTTAAACAGTGAAACAGGGGCGAAGGAGCATCCCCTAGAGGGTTCTTAGTCTCATCCATAAAAGAATTTAGGAATGGACCCAAACGGAGGCTTTAAGACAATTTTATTAGAATTTAAAGAAACATCCTCAAGGCAAGAAAGCTGGGAATCTCAGCAGCTTCCTTGAGGAGGAGAATGGAGGGAGAAGAAAAAGGCCAAGAAGCCTGCATGAGGTCAGACATGTGGCAGACTGTCAGCCGCATGTCAGGGAGAAGGAAGCCTTAGAGAAGAAATGAAGAGATACAAGATGCTAGCTAGGGCAGCCCAAAGCAGTCAAGAGAGCATGCTAGAAAGTGATATGAGGAAGAGAAGGAGGCAGGCTTACAGTGACCCCATGGCCGTGGCCAGGTCCGGAAGCACTGCACTGGGAAGTGGGATTCCAGACAGGAAAAGTTCACTATCTCATTAACACATTATTTTAGCATGTGTTAATTTCATCATTATTTAATGCATCTATACATCTATTTAGCATGACTGAAGGTGAACCCACCTTCTTAGGGGTGGTCTTATGACCAGGTGATTGATCAGTGAAACTGGAAAGGTGGGTCTTCCAACAGATAGAGATTTTTTATAGTCTATCCCAGTTAATATTCTGGGACTTTTTGATACTCCACCATTAGGACTGTAAGGAGAGATAGATGATAGATAGATAGATAGATAGATAGATAGATAGATGATGGATAGATAGATATATAAATAGACGCTAGAGTGAAACCCAGGACTTTATACATGTAACGCAAGTGCTCTACCACTAAGTTACACCCTTAGCCCAGAAAGTGCTTCTTCAAGAAGGAATACTTGAATGGGAACATGAGAGAGTGTGCTACAAGTCCAGGAAAAACTATCTTAGGCAACAGAAGCCAAAAGTACAAAGGTCCTGGACAAACATACACTTTGTATTCTTTTTGCAGCACTAAGGAAACCAAACTTATATTCTTTATCAGATCACACATTACTGCCTGTTACTCCAGTTACAATGCCCATGCTTGGCTCTAGAAATAATACATACTACTTAGAGGGTGTATGTACCACAGTAACGTAGTGAGAGTGCAGGGTGGCTCGAGAAGCCAGGCAGGCAGCAAGAGATAGACCGTGGAGGCCCAGCAGACCGTGAAAGGGTTCTGTTCTGAGGTGGCTGGGGAAGCCCATGGTGTGGCAGACAGTGGGCACGAGCTACATTAAGTTTTGCTTGTTGTATCATCTTTAAGGCAACTTTCCATTTTAAACATTTTCATAGCTTCTGAAATGTTGGCAGAAATGGACACCAGATACACATAGGTTCTAAATCAACTGTTAGTTTTCATTCCGCCAAATTCCTTTTCTTCTTTTTGTGTACATGTTTACAATATACACAGAAACATAAATATATCTGTTCTCAACTATTTCAGAATAAGTTGCAGATATCATGGATCTTCTTAGCGTTCCCAACCATGATGATTACATCCAAGAAACTTTAATAAAACAATCTTGCCTACTGTAAGTATTAAATAATGTACTTCTGTGCAAGGTAATATTAAATATGCTGAATTACTATTTATAATAATTACAAATACCTTTAGTAATTACCATAAATATAATAATATATAACTTATAAGTAAATATAATAAATAGCAACCTAGCATAAGTTTAATGTAAATTTAATATAATACATTAAATGATAAATACATATACTTGAGGAAAGGATTTATTTCAGCTTATACTTCCAGGTCATGGCCCATCACTGAGGGAATTCAAGGCAGGAGCTTGGAGCAGAAACCAGGGAGGAAGGCTGCTTATTGGCTCACTCTCTGACTTGCTCAACTAGCTTTCTTGTCTAGCCCAAGACCACCTGCCTAGGGATAGCACTACCCTCAATGAGCTGATCTCACACATCAATCATCAATCAAGATAATCTCTCAAAGCTTTGCCCAATCTGATCTGGGCTAATTCTTCAGTTGAGATTTTATTGTTTTTCCAGGTGACTCTAAGTTGTGTCATGTTGACAATAAAAACTAAGCAGGACAAATAACCCTAAGGAATATTCTTAGGACAATAAAGAAATATATTATCCTAATGTATTATATGTATATATATTATTTATATATACGATATATAATATAGTATATGTATTTATCATTTAATGTATTATATTAAATTTACATTAAACTTATGCTAGGTTGCTATTTATTATATTTACTTATAAGTTATATATTATTATATTTATGGTAATTACTAAAGGTATTTGTAATTATTATAAATAGTAATTCAGCATATTTAATATTACCTTGCACAGAAGTATATTATTTAATACTTACAGTAGGCAAGATTGTTTTATTAAAGTTTCTTGGATGTAATCATCATGGTTGGGAACGCTAAGAAGATCCATGATATCTGCAACTTATTCTGAAATAGTTGAGAACAGATATATTTATATTTCTGTGTATATTGTAAACATGTACACATAAAGAAGAAGAAAAGGAATTTGGCGGGGTCAGTCAGATCTGTTACAATGTTGTCTAGGTAATAGCAATGTCTACCATGCCTTGATTTTAGGATTCTAAGGAAGTGCTTGGAAAAGTGCCAAATGCAATGTAGCTAGAGGGTTATTAATAATGTTATTCTTAGTCTGGCTTTTCCTGCATGTGTGTGCAGTGTGTGCAGAGGCACGTTCACATGTGTCAGTGTGCATTGTGCATGTGGAGGCTGGAGGTTAACCTTGATAGTTTTCCACCTTATAAACCGAAACTGAGATGCTCACAGAACCCGGAGCTTGTGGATTCAGCTAGTCCAGCTAACCAGGTATCCTCTCTCTTCTCCTTCCCGTGTATTGGGGTTATAGGAGGGCTTCAGTGTCCACTCGGAAGGTATGTTCTTCCCTTTGCCCACTGACCCATTTCCTCAGCCCCAGTTCTGCCTTTTGATTGATGAGATTTTGGTAAGGGGAATGCTCTTGTTCCCGTTGTCCACAGGACCTGTTCCCCAAAGGAAATCTCAGTCTCACCCCACCAACTTGCCTTGGAACCACATCTTAGACTGGTTCACCCAAGAAAAAGTCGCTCTGGCTCCGAGCAGGCATGAAAGTTCATTGTAACATTTGCTACCAATAAAAGTCCAATTCTTTCCACGTGAGAGGCATTACTGCTGTCAGATGGTCATTGAGTGATGATACCTGAATAATGGGAGAACAGGAACAGGAAAATGTACAGAGAAACCTCGCAGAGAACATTTGCCATCACCAAGCAGGGAAGATGAGGAGAGCAGCGGAGCTGGGAAGTGGAGTGAAGCGGCAGAGAGAACTAAGAGCATCACCGGCGCCTGTGGGGCAGTCGCAGATGACTACGAAACACCTGTAGTCACCACGGTGGTCTACAGACCGCAGCTGTTTTATGGCCAGCTGCTCAGCCTGGGGGCTAGTAAACTGTTGTCTTCTGGAAAATTCTGTCACAATAGCTCATGCCTTTATGTTCAAGCTCCACTGGTCACACGTTGCTCTGAACCTCATTGGAGATACACCCAAGCCTGAGAAACAGGGACTGGGCCAGAGCACCAAGCAAGGAGCCTTTGAGGCTGCTAGAGAGGTTCAGCCTTCCAGGCCAGGCAGGACACGGACCCACCCCCTAGTGTATAGCTCTTTCCTCTGCTACTGCATCTCCTGGCCCTTCCCAGGTCTGCTGCATATGCTCACGCTGCCAACCCACCCCACTGGTAGGTCAGAGGGAATGTAGGCTAGTGTGGTGGGCAGAGAATGGGGCTCTGAGGAAAAGTTGAGGTCGAACATGGCTCTGCCTAGTGGTTCTTCATCTTGAGTTGCTTCATGGGTTCAAGGGGAAGTGCTCCTCCCTCGTGGTTGAGGATGATGCACTCATGGTGTTAAGTAGTGAATCTACTACCTGCCCCCTCAAAGGATGCACACCACGGAGGGGTTGCTAGGATGACCCTACTCCTGGTTTGCCTGAGAGAAAACTGTTTTGAACTATCATCCCAATGAAGTCAGAGATGAGAGACTCCCTATACAACTCTCAAAAGTGTTCTAAGTTGAGTGAGATTTAGCAGTCATTGACAGATTGAGATCTGGGGAGATTCAATGAGGCTGCGGGTCCTCAGAACCCTGTGGCCCCCGATCATCCCCTTCTTTGTTACAACAAAGTCCTGAGTCACCTTCAAACTAAGAATTCTTCAGTTGGTCCATTAAAAGAAACAACAGCCCTGTTTTAATTTCAGCAACGGCCTTGGAATGAAAAGACTACTAATTACTCCAATTAACCAAGCACATTAAGTGCACATGTTCAAACAAATATAAAAATACCATCAATCTGGGTCCTGAGGTTCTTGAGTGGAATGTGTAAACATTTAGTGGAAGAAACTGACTTCAGAGGAAACACAAACAAAGCAGCCTGTTTGTTTGTGTGGCTGCCTACTTGTGGAGAGACTTGGAGGACACAGACATGAGGGGAGATCTCTCTCTCTCTCTCTCCCCCAGTTTATGTTTGCAATTCTTACCCAGAGGAGACGGAACAAAGAAGTTCCTATTAATAGCCAAAGTCTGAAAGGGATGGAGGAGAAACTTAACTATGAGAAAACACCAGTCAGTATCGGCATTAATAAAATAAAACGAGTTTATCAAGGGAGCAGACTGTCTTCAGGGCAGTAAGCAGCTCCTTCCGTTTCCGGATTCTCTGTACTTTGCAGGCCAGTGACGAGGGTGGGAGTGGGCCAGCTCCGCAGGCACAGAGACTGACCGCCTTTCTGGTGCAGTCTCGTCCCGGGGCAGGACAGACACCAAAGTTTCAGGGTGATTGGGGCCCCTAAACCACTGCGAGCAGCAAAGTGGAGGTCACCTCTCCGTGCTTCTGTAGCCTCTGGCCATTGCGCGGTGGATGAAGCCCAAGAACAATATCGGCTAAGCAGAGAGGCTTCTGTTCAAAAGTACAGGTGACCAAGGTTCAGTCTCATGTTGACTTGGAGTAGATTCAGTGTCTGAGAGGAATGCCAGGATGGCAGCCTCGTAGTCGTGTGCCCCCTTCTCCCCTGTGTTCATGCCATGGCACAGGTGCGGAGGTCATAGGACAGCTTGAAGGAGTTAGTTCTCTTCTTCACTGTGTGTGACTCGGGGATTGAACTCAGGTCGTCAGGCTTGGTGATAAGTACTTTTACCTGCTGAACCATCTTGCTGGCCCTCATTCACACTTTCTCTTGCTCATATTAAACACAATACATAATTTTAGTTTTTCAGAACTGAAATGATGTTTGTTCTATGCTCCATGCTTGGATGAGGAAGCACAGCTTCTTGCCCCAAAGGCCTTGCAATCTCATCACACACAAGACTTCTCTCCCTGATCACTGATCATGTGATTCCATGATGGGCCGGCAGGCTCTTGTTCTCTGAATCCGGGTGGAGTCTTTTCCTTTCATCCCTTCTACTTTGTTCTATCAATTTTTCTTTCCTTTTATTATTTCTCTTCTTCCCTTTACTTTTCTAATAGCATTGTTCCAGAAATGGAAAGGCTCTCTTTAAAAAATTTCAATAGGGGCTAGAGAAATGGCTCGGCAGTTAAGAGTGTTGGTTGCTTTTGCAGAATACCCTCACAGCAGCCATCTTTAATTCCAGCTCCAGGAGATCTGGATGCCTTCCTCTAACTTCTTCAGGCATTGCACGCACATGATGCATTTACATACATGCAGGCAAAACACTCAGACACATAAAAATCAATCCAAAATTAATTTGAAAAATAAGGATCAAGTTAAGCACATTGGTCAAGCACTATGTCAAAAACCTCTATTGTCATATCACTGAACTCTCACAACAAACTGTGATGAGCCTGTCATTGCCACCACCATTTTACAGATGAGGAGACTAAGGCATGTGTCTTGTGCTAGTCACACATAGAGCTTTTAGATACCACGCTGGAGGCCCTAAAACAATAAACAAGCATGCCTCCTGATTCCTTGCCTAAGATCTCAGCTCATCTTATTCCTGGATGATATTGGTCCAGTCAGTAGCTGATCCAG
The DNA here is from genome assembly GCA_035773235.1 of Eospalax fontanierii. Classification (NCBI taxonomy): domain Eukaryota; kingdom Metazoa; phylum Chordata; class Mammalia; order Rodentia; family Spalacidae; genus Eospalax; species Eospalax fontanierii. The sequence continues at coordinate 12,252,329 of CM069549.1, forward strand.
TCACAGAGGGTGCAATTGCCAGCTCCATTGGAGAGCCCAGGGCATAGTTTAAGACTTCTCCATCCTTCCCAAAACTTTATCAGAAAGTCTGAGGTTATTTCAGACCCTCTTCTGTAATGGACTGGGACTGGAGAGGGTCCCTGGGGGAGATGCAGATGAACTTTTCTTTTTTTTTTTTCATTTCAATCATATTGACTTATGTAGTAGGGGGCTTTCAAAACTGTAAGTGGTATTTAGCCTCTGTTGTGCCAAATGACTTCAAGGAAAGCTTTCAGGAAGGTGTTATTGTATGAACTGAATTCTGTATGAACACCCCAGAATGTGCCTGTAGGTAAACCTCCTGCAGGAAGAGCAGGTGAATTTTGTTATGATCCTTAAGCAATGCTTGCTCCTTTCCTCAGTTTTGTGAAGTTGATTTTAAGACCACTGACCTGCAGGAACAAGAACAATCAGCAGGTTCAGGCACTTTTAGATTTCTCGTTTTCTGTCCCACATGCATCTTATGGACCCAGGCTCTCACTTTAGTTAAGCCACTTGTTCTATGACTTTCAGTCTTTGTTTTCCGATTTCTCAATCCATCTTGCCTTCCATTTCCATAAATAGGACTTCATTCCTAGATCCCTCCTCACTAAACGATTTCTAATAACTCCTTGTCTACATTTCAACTGGAAAGATAAATTTTCCGTCTCAAGTTCAAACAGTACAAATGCATGTAGGAGAAATGGTAATTCCCTTAAAAATTTAATAATAGATATGAATTTAACATGTACATATATGAATCTATATATTCAAACTGAAAACCAAAGAGTCAGTCTTTAACTTCAAAATTTTCATCAATGTAATCATATATATATAAAAACTCATTCAAGTAAAAATACAAGTTTTATAGCGAAAACCAAAGTTTTCTTACTCCATGTTTCAACAGCATGGTCTTTAGCTAATCAAATGCCTTTAGCTAATCTTAAGGGTTTTTTTTTTTTGGAACTATTTATTTATTTTAGTGTGTGTGTGTGTGTGTGTGTGTGTGTGTGTGTGTAGGTCAGAGGACAACCTTCTGGAATCAGTTCTCGCCTTTTACCCATGTGGATCTGGGAACTGAACTTAGGTTGTCAAGCTTGGCAGCAGGTGCCTTTTCCTGCTGAGCTATCTTGCTGGCCCCTCAATTAAACTCTGAAAGCCCCTTGTGACCTGGACCTTGTTTCCACCTCTCAGTTTGGACTGACTACTGTTTCCAAGATGACGTCTCCTTTCGATGTCTTTGTCATTTAATCGGAGATTTCGTTCACTTGTATTATTTGTAATAGCCAAACTGGGTTCATGTTTAGCACTTTATATTTTCCAGTAATATGTCCTATTTCGTCTCTCTCTTTGCTTCTTTGTTTGCATTGGGGTCCATTTATTCTGTCATCAATTTCAATTCCCCCCACTGCCTGAATTCCAGTTTCTTTTACTGGTATTCTAAAAAATTTTAAATTTATATTTAACATAATATAATTGAAAGGTAGTCAACATATTTGAGATTTTCTTGACTAATACAAGAATCAAAGGAGTGTTGAAGTCTCATTGCACATCTTTAAGTTTTATGTGAAGCTGTCATACTTTAATTCTCTCCTGGTTTAAAAAAACTCACAGGTTAGCCATTAGACATGGATGTCAGTATTGTTATTATTTATGTTTATCCACATGCAACTTTTATCTTTGTCCGTTGATTTACTTATATCTCAGACCCACCTTCATTGATCATTTCCTTTCTAAAATACAAATCCTTTAAGCATTCTTACAAAAACAGTGTTCTGGTAGTAAGTTCATTCAGTCTGTGATCATTTTAAATTGTGTTTCTTTGATCTTGTCTTCTTTTTGTGCAAAAGACTGTTCCTTGCTTATAATTCTGGCTTGTTATTTATTTTAATTCTCCTTGCTTCCCTTGAGAATTCACCTGCCAGCCCATGATTTTCTTTCAGATTATCTATTTGCTCTGACTGCTTTGAGAATTCTTTTTTATTTGTTGTCCTAGTTTTACTATGGTTGGCTAAGAGTGAGTTTCTTTTATGTTTTTCTTGATTATGTTCTGAGCTTTCTCAGTCCGTATACTGGTGTCTTAAATTAGTTTGGAGATTTCTCTTTTGTTGTTTCTTTCAATTTGTTTCTCTTTGTGCTCCTCGCTGCTTTCTGAACATTTCCACTCTGTTTTCCAGGTTTCTTAACCATGCTTCATAATCCTCATTGCTTCCTTTCCCTTCCACCAAAGGCTATGCCATTTCTTCAGTATTCTTGTTCGTCTGTCTTTGGTCTACTAACTGAAATTTTAACTTCATTTATCGACCTTTTTACTTCTAAATTTCTACTTGGTCTTCTTTCAGAGATGGCCAATTATGATAGTATCTTTTTCCTTTGTTATTTGTACATCTTTTTAATATTCTGAACATAAGTATACTAATATTATATTCTGTCTGACTAACTCAAGTACTGTGGATTCTGGAGGTCTGATTCTAGAGTTTATTTCTGTCGTCTCTCACTCAGGGTGATTTATTTGCTTTTGTGTTTAGCAATTTTTTTTCAAATGGACTCATATTCTTTGCAATTTAATATGAAGGAATTCTTTGAGACCTTACTTAGAAGCATTTTCTTCCAGAGAAGACTGGAATTTGCATCTGCCAGATGCCTGAGGGTATTACCAACTTGGAACCAATTTACATCTTCAGGGTTTTCTTTCAGCCACACTGATGTGTATATATTAAGGCCCCGAGCTCATAAATGTACAGATCTGTAATTAGAAAAGGGAAGGGGATTTTTCCTTTTTTTTTTTTTTTCTGTTATACCTGGAGGTCGGACTAACCCAGGCAAGCATTTTTATTTTCTTGTACTGCTGTTTTGTTTTTTTTCTTTTTCTAGTTCACTCATTCGAGAGCAGTGCCCATCAACCTTCTTGGCCTTGTTTGCAGCTATCTACTCTGCCTTTTACTTACTGTAGTGTTCAGTGCTAACTCTGTGTGTGACTCTGGATTTGTGCTTTCTGTTTTTTTTTTTTTTTGAGACTCAAAGAATTGCATGTTCTCTAGCTGTCTCTGTCATATATTGATCTTTTTGAGACAGGGTCTCCCTGTAGTCCCAGCTGGCCTGGCACTCATTATGTAGACCAGACTGGCCTCAGTCTCACAGAGATCCGCCTGCCTCTGCCTCCTGAGTGCTGAGCCCAAAAGTGTGTGCTGTCATGTCCCCCTCTGTCATATATTTGAAAAAAAAATGTTTTTATGTTTTATCTTATATTCTGGTGATTTCTTTAAAAGTTTAGTCAATCCTATTGTCCCAAAGGCAAGATTTCTTTTTTTTTTTTTTTGAATTCTAATATTTGGGAAGTTATATGTCCAAGTTTTAGTATCTGTTATCAGTAAGATGGAATAGTACTCATTCTATTAAGTTTTTTTTTTTGTGGAGAATAAGTAATATGCTAGATGTAAATGGTTTCCTTATAGAAGTTTAATATATGGCAGTAGTGACTCTTCTTACTGTTACTATTGTATTAGTTACTACACTCAGAACAACACTCCGAAGAGCCTGCTATACCATGTAGATTCAACTCTCAACATCTATGAGATCAACTCTTTTGGAGTTTAGTTGAATTAAATTTTGTAATACTTATCTTTCCGTGCCTGACTTATTTCATTTCACACAGTGTTCTCCTGTTCCATCCATGCCATCAGAAGTGAAAGATTTCCCTCTTTCTGTGATGAAATGATATTCTAATAGGCCATATTTCCTTATCCACAGTCATGGTGATGGACCTTACGGTTGTTTCCTGGTCTTGAAGACTGCAAATTGTTCAGAAACAATTATGGAAGTGCAGATGTCTCTTTAACACCCTAATTTTATTCCTTTTAGAGACAAACTCAATAACAAGATGGCTAGATCAGAGGACAATTCAATTTATGATTTTTCATCAACTTCCATTTGTGTAAGGGCTGCACACATTTCAGTCCACAGTGTGCAAGTGTCCCTTTTTCTCCAAATCTTCACCAACATTTATTATCTTTTGTCTTTTTGATCACATCATAGCCATTCTAACTGGAGTGAGACTCTGCTTCATTGTGGTTCCTGAAAAAAATTTATTTTATATACATATACATCATATATGTTACAAAGGAGGTATGTTTTTTCTTTAGAGGCAAACAGTCACAACTCTGAAATGGCTTAGAAGAGATATGAGCCTTGCAAACAAGAGTCTTTGTTAGTGGTTCTTGGAGTTATGCTTTTGATGCTGGTATGTGTGTGGGCTTGAAGCAAGGCCCGGCTTGATAACCAATGTTGAAGCCCATAGTGGAAAACACTTCCGTTTTGTGCAGCATGTGTGGCCAAGCTGAAAGAACACCATTTATTGGAAGTAAGGTGCTACGTATATACAATGAGGTGTTATATTTATTATTCCTATTTTATATTATCCATTGAAGGAAGAAGTCATGGCAAGAATTTTTAATGAGGTCCCGGGTCATTTTGGGTTCAGAAGCCCAGAGGGGAGCATAACAGGGTTCTGACTGTGACACACGTGATCTCGTGCAGGTCAAGTAAGCCCGTAGAGCCTTATCTCCTTATGTGTAAAGCAGGATGAAAGGACTGTGCAGTTTTAGCAAAGTTCATCTAAATTTTATGATTCTCATCTCTTATTCTCATCCATGTCTTCAGGGCTCCACAGTTCACTAATTTCTAAGACCCATAACCACAGTTGTGTGAAAGAATTCTGCTCAATCTGACAGAGTCTGCCCAGAATCACTCGTTCTCTAAGTGGGAATCAGTAATCAGAACCACAACAGAAACAGAACCCTTCATGTGGCTTTGGCTCTCTGGCTCTATGAGATGCTCATCCATCTCAGATGTGCGGTTGGGACATGAGAGACTACAGCAAAGTACCAAAGTTGCCATCTAAGGAAGGAAGTAGTTGGAACAGATGCCCTGTGAGTACAGTTAGTCATGCGCCAAGTGGGCCACACCTAGACACAGCTTGCTGCTGTGTTTCTAAGACTCAAGACACAATTAAAACCCATCAAGGAGAAGGCTTCACATCCCCAGGCCCAGAATAAAATTCTAGGAACAGAAAACTCAGTGGTATTGAAGCCTCTGGGCCTGAGGATTGCTCTCCTTTAATTAAAAGGGGAGGTTAGCAATATTAAATTTGCCAGCACGCTCAACAGAGGCTTTCATCTTAGAATAATAAGAAAGTCTGACGGAGGATGATAAGAGTGGGTAAAACTTGTTGACTCCCTTGTAAAGCTGTCTTTCCACCATTACCTTCTTAGTTATGTATGATAGAGTTCTTGCTATTTCTGCCTATTTTTCAGTTGGTAACTGTATTAGTTACTTCTCTCATTGCTATGACAAAATACCTGACCAAAGTCCCTTAAGGGAGGAAGGGTTTATTTTGGCTCACAGTTCAAGGGTGCAGAACATTATGACACAGAAAGCACACTGGTAGAGCTTGAGGCAGTTGGTCACATTGCATATGACTCAAGAGAGATAGATGAATGTGGGTACTCAGCTCACTTTCTCCTTTATAATAGGTTCAAGACCACATCCCATGGAGTGGTGCCACCCACAGTTAGAATGGGTCTTTCTGCCTCCATTAACCCAATCTAAAGGCTTTCTTATAGACATTCTCTCTAGGAGATTCTAGATGCTGTCAAGATGACAATCAGTATTAACCTTCATAAACACATTAAGGTTGAGAGAAGAAATGACCTGTTCATACCAGAGCTAGCTGGGTTGTGGGCATTCTGAGAACCAAAGAAACGTGACTCTCCACTGCAGTTTTTCAGGACAGGACCCTTTCTTTCTTCACATCCCAAGGATTATTAAAGCTAAGACTTTCTCACCCACTGAAAACACAGCTGGTGTTTCCTAAAAGCATTTCCCATATCAGGAGTGACAGGCATTCTGCAGGGAAGAGCTCAAGAAGGCCTGGTCCCTTCTCTGTCCACCCTCCCATCCATGGGACAGATGAGCCAAAGCCTTGGTCTCTGTATTCAAAGGTATGAAAGAGACAATAAAGATTCCACAATCTAGGCAAACTTCCAGTGGAGCTGGTTCTTGATTTCTACAGTGAGAAAGAGTAAAACCATTCCCATTGAGAAGAGAGTAAACCATCAGCAGACAGTAGTGCTCAGTGGCTCCTAAATAGATCTCCATGACTGGCTCAGGGCCACTGTTTGATGAATGGATGCTCATCCGTTACATTTCCCATGATCCAATTAATAATAAAATAACTGTCTCATGGTAGTTTTACCTTGTACCTTGCTTGTTTGTCCTGTGCTAACTTCACGGAAGGACCAAGTGTACAGCCTACAAAGATTACAGCATGGAGTGGCCTCATTTAGGCCTGAATCCATATCTTCCTGTGTTAGCACAAAGCAGGTGATGCAAGGCAAGCTGTCCATCTCCATGCTCCCTGGTTCCTTCACCTACAGACAGACTATAACAGGAGAGAGCCTGTAAGAAGCAGTTTGTGCCCTAAATTTAGTAGGTAGCTAGCATGCAAGAAAATTCATTTGTTGTTGTGGAGAGAAAGCAAAGAAGCCCTGGCTGGGAAAGAGAAGGTGCTTAGAGAGGAAAACAAGGATGCAGACTGGGTTCTGTTGGTTTCGTGGTACCTTTGGTTAATGTGTGAGATGAGGCATCCAGGCACACATTTCTTCCTTTCTCAGAAACACCTCAGTGCACAAACTCTCCCACCAAACACATCCTCCTGAGCCATGTGACCCACCCTGTTGTCCACTCCTGAAATGGGCTGTGGACGATGTGGCACTTTTGGAAGCAAAGTCCCTCATGTAGGGGGGCTTCCATAAGGAGGGTCCCCAAGAAGCAAAAGTAACATGGTGATGAAGTGAGTGGGAACCTGATGGTCACTGGGAGGAGCCTCAGGGTGGCCTAGAGGCTCCGAGGCAGAAGGAAAGTAGTATCTATTGATAGCTGAGGCGCCACTTTTTCAGCCTGGACCCCGGGAGGGCACAGCAACTTGTCCGTGGCACTCCGAGAGAGCTGCCTCTATCATGGAGTATGTATTCTGAACACTGCTAATGAAGTGGGGCCTGTCATTCTCCCTCCTCCTCCTTTCTCCTCTTCCTTCCAATCACTGTATCAACCTCCCCTTGCCTGTTTACTTGGTTTGTGGTTTTAGCTTAGATGTGGTTAGAGAGGTGTGGTCGGGGGATAAGCTCTCGGCCCCACTCCACCTCACCTCCACACCCAGAAATGTCCTACTTATTTGGAGACCAGGGCCTGATGCTCCTGGCATAGAAGATGGGGGAATTCAATTCAGTTTCCCTTGGGTGAGGTGTAGGTATTGGTGTCTCTGAAAAGCTCCCAGGTGATTGAGAGCCACTGGTCTAGTTATTGAAGGAACTGCATGACTCACTGTACTTTGAAGGCAGGTTTCTGGGGAAGACTTGGGCCCAGTCACAGTGAGAGTTAACAACAATTATTCCTGCAGAAGTGTCAGCTAAGGATGGTTTTGGACTGTCTAGAGTTTTGCCCAACTTTTCAAGTGTTTATTCCAAAAACATCGTGGATGTGGACAAACGTTGTTCAGTTCATTTTCTATTTGCCAAAATGGCATGCTTAGTGAACTGCCAGGGGAAATAGGAAGTTGTGACACCAGTGAAATGATGTAGCCCAGGTGGTGGTAACAGAGACCAGCCAACGCCTAAAACCTCTGATGATCAGACCAGTACAGATGTTACTGACCTGGTGGGTGTGCTCCACCCTGTGCCATCTGATGTACCGGCCTTTGCGGATGTACTGGGAGAATGTGGGAAATATAAATGCAACCTACAGGAAGATCACAGCCAGCGCAGGCTTCCCACAGAGAGATTTATTGACGTAACTGGGGGCCTAGTGTCTCAGCAAGACTTTACGGGAAGCTATGAGGAAGGCTAGAGATTTTTAAGGAAAGTGGATCACTTGGGCAGTGTTTCTGTGGTGAGGTTGGAGAGTCAGTGTGGTATCGGGACATAGCAGGACATGTAACAGGTCTTCAGGGGGCTCAGGTGTGAAGAGCATAGAACATGTAATCAGTGGCAGAAGCTTCTCTACCCTCACCTGCCCAGCCCTGCATTGCCCCAGTCCTTTAGATCTCTCACACAGACTCAAACTTCATCGCCTGCAGTTCAAAGGCCAGTGAGAGACCCCTCTGTTGCTTAATTCATCCTTCCTTCTCTTGCATATTCAAGATTCCTCACCCATAAACCAACAGAACAGTTAATGGAACACAGGGTACCACTTGCAACAGCAATAAATGCCCTAAGAAATCTGGGAACTAGCCTAAGATTATCTGAACGCATTGGGGGAAATCTGGAAAATTCTTTCTAAATAAAATAAAGAGTGGTATTACAGCAGAATATCTGTAATATAAATTCAAACATATTAATTTTCAGAATGACTTAGACACAGTCAAGGACTTACAGTAAATAAATATATATAATAAGTAAATAGTAAGTAAATAAATAAATGGGAGGGGAGATAAAATAGGGGATTGCAGACATAGGTTTATTTTCCATCTTTGTGTGTGTTTATGTGTGTGACAGAGAGAGAAAGAGAAGAGAGACTGGGAATGGATGTATGCATGCCAAGGTTCACGTGTGAAGGTCAGAGGATAAGCTTGGGTGTCAGTCTTCATCTTCCACCTTGTTTGAGACAAGGCCTCTTGTTTGCCATTGTGTAGGAAAGTCTAACTGGCCCACAGGCTTTTGGGAATTTTTCTTCTCTGCCTCCCATCTTGCCGTAGGACTGCGAGGATTACAGACATGCCTTATGAGAATTCTGACATCTGAACTCAGATCCTTATGCCTGTGCAGCAAGTCCTATACCCACTGAGCTATCTTTCTAGCCTGGACATAGACAGTATCCCTTGACACTTAAACACATGTCTTCTGATTATAATACTATTCATAGTTGCTTTTTAAAAAAAAATATATAACCAAACTAGGCAAATCTGCATATCTTCCATGGGTTTAGGCATATGTGAAAGGTATTCAGTATATCTTATTTTGATTCATTTATTTTTATGAATGTTTTGCCTGCATGTATGTAAGTATATCTGTGTCATGGTACAATACCTGCAGAGACCAGAAGAGGGTATTGGGCCCCCTGGAACTGCAGTCAAGGACAGTTGTGAGTTGGGTGCTGGGAACTGAACCCAGGACCTCTGGAAGAGCAGACAGTGCTTTTAACCACTGAGCCATCTTTCCAGTGCCCAGTGTATCTTTATTTAGCATGTAAAAATGCTACTAAAATAATATTTACACATTATAGAGTGATTATTATATAAAACACATCATTACAGTGAAAAGTTAGAAAATATATAATAAAATTTTATATTAATAAAAACACAGATAACCAAAAGTATATTCAACTTATTCACTAAGTCAGTACTTATGGATAACTATTAGAAACATTTTAGGTGTATTCCAGTTTTCAGTTATCATATTCTTATGACTGGTTGATTATTTTCTAAGCTTCCATTTAAGGATTTTGTCATTATGTAGTATTAATGCAAGAACAAGTAAAATGAAATCAATAAGTAAAATACTTGCCATGTAAGAGAAAACACAATGTAGTATGAGGCAAGAATACTAGCCTGAAAGTTTGTCAGAGAGTGAGCGGGGGTGGGGGTAGGGGGGTGGGGGTTGAGACGGTGTTTGGCTCAGGGTGAGGGAGAGTGGTTGGCCAGGGGAAGTCCAATAGGGATCAGCTCACAAAAGAACCCAATAATAAATGTTTGCAAGTGATGCAATCTCTGTCATATCTACTCACCTGTAGTTTCAAACTGTGAAAGCAGCCTTAGGTACTGTGTGCAGCAATGGCATGGCTGTGTCTCAATAAAACTTTATTGACACTGAAATTTGAATTTCATTGAATATTCATATATCATGAATTAGCCTTTTAATTAAAAAAAAAGAGTTGAAAATGATTCTTAGCATGTGGACCAGGCACATACAGGTGGAGGGCTAGATTTACCCCGTGGGCCACTGTTTGTAAAATCTCAGGTAATGTTTTAGGCAGACCATCACTGAGTTCAGAGGCCGGAGAGGAGGTTGCTCTAGATGGCTGCGTGGGAGGTGGGAGGTGTCAGGTGAGGGAACTGACTACACAGCAGACACCCACCACTCACTAGGCTCCCTGTGCTGTTGAAGAGTTTAAAGTCCAAGAAGGGAATCAGCTAGAATGAGCTTCAGAAACAGATCCAATCTGGACATGTGCGGAGATTGGAAAGGATGCTCGGATGACTCCGGGCAAAGAAGTCTAGTGCTGGGATCTTCTGAGCTCCCTCAAGATGAAGAAGCAACACCGAGGAAAATAGCACCCTCTCCCTATGGGGAAAACCCATGGTTTAGTTCAACTGTCCAACTTCAATTGGGGCAGGACAGACATGCAGAAATCACTTCCGTGGGCTCCTACCAGAGTCAGCCAGCATACATCTTCCAGCCTCCTTCAAGAGGCTCAACTTTGGACTCCTTTTCCTGACATTGTCCAGGTTACATTGCCGTTTCTATCCCCCGTCTGTCCTCTCCACTTCATCCCAAACTCTCTTGGCTCTAAAGTCAAATCACACTATCTAAATGGCCTGCCTTGTTGCTGCCCCTGCCTATCAGCCCTGTCCTGATTCAAATGCTGCTTTGAAATCACAGAGGTTCAGCATTTCCTTAGTTATTTCTTCCCCTCCTTTCTTCCCACACCTCTTCTGCCTCTAGGATGATATGCAGTGACTTGGTGTAGGCTGAGGAAAGATTATGTTTGCTCTCAGTTAATTACATCTTACTGAAATCACACATGAACCTCAGCACAAAATCTCAGCAGTCTGTTTTTCTACACCTAGTACCCAATCTTAGCCTGACCCCTTGCCTCCCTCTACCAGATTTCCTGGCTGTGGTGTTTTGGTATAAGAGCTACCTTCTTCAACGCCAGTCCTCTTCCAACTGCAAGAAAGCCTTTCAGGCTTTGCAGCTGAAGATTTGATTACTCAGCCTGGTTGCAGGGGGCGGGAGGGTTAAGGGGGTGATCTCTCAGGCATGATCTGCACCTTGCCCACTTGCTTAGCATTTTTAAGCCCGGGGGTTTCTGAACAGACTTGCATCACTGTCTTGGTTTGCCGGCCTAAATTATGAAGCTATTAATATACAGCACATAAACCTGTCCAGTCTGTTTGTTCTTGCTGTCACATCGTCAGTACTGATGGTAGGAACTGACTAATGAACAGTCCGAGTATTTGTGTACACACACACACACACACACACACACACACACACGCACGCACGCACAGGGATGGGCAGTGTGAATGAGCATGCAAAACAAGTATAACTGATAACAAATATAACTCCTACTTCCCCAAGAGTCTCTCTTCTATTTCCTAATGTTTCTTGCATAAATAGCTCAGGTCATTTTTCTTTCTTTCTTCCTTTCTTCCTTTCTTTCTTTCTTTCTTTCTTTCTTTCTTTCTTCCTTCCTTCCTTCCTTCCTTCCTTCCTTCCTTTCTTTCTTTCTCTCTCTCTCTCTCTCTCTCTCTCTCTCTCTCTCTCTTTCTTTCTTCTTTCTCCTTTCACATCTTTATGAAATTGAAGCCCTGTTTCTCATTTCATTGAAAAACCTTTAAGAAAAGACATTTTTCATACTTAAGACATTTTTTTTTTCAAATCTCTTCTAACCAACTAGACCCTGTATTGTATCTTTTGTAGCTGGCAGCCTTCCAGTGATAATCCTTAAAAATCCCTTTACAGTTTTAAAGGAAAATACAAGCTCTCATTTACCACTGGATCGAGTCAGAAAATAAAAGCCTAATGCCTTGACAGGCCTGGATATTTTTTTGAGGCCTAAGTCTGATTTATGGCAGTAGCCGGCAAACCAGGCTGGTGAAATATTTGCTGCTGCTCCCAGGGATATGGAAAAATGAAGTGTGAAGTTCTGGGGAGAGCAGGCACAGCCTTCCAGTCACTAAACACTCCCACCAAGTTGGCAGGGGAGCAGAGCCCTGAGCTGCAAGATGAACCTCAAAGGGATAGGAGAGGAGAAAAAGACTGTGCACCCCTGTCAAAATACTGCCAAGGCTTAGCGCTCGCCATGCGTTTTGTGACACCGGGTGGGATGTTTACGAGGGGGTTCAGGAGGACAGGGAAGAGAAACATTTTCTTCCTCCTTTATTTATTCTGTTTTCTTTACAGCTTCCCTGTAGGGTTTTAACGCAAGTAGAAGAAATTAAAAGCAACAACAGGAATGTAGGAAGTCGCTTAAGCCCCCTCCATAAAATCGCTCACATTGAAAAATATGATCTGGTTAGAGAGAAAGCCCTGGCTTGCCTTAGGGCTTTTAGCTTCTAAAGGGGAGAGACAAACACGCTTCCCCACACTGTGGGTCCCCAGACCTGTGAGCGTGGGAGCCGGGATGTTCGTTCCCATGCGAAGGGAATTTCCTAGAGATAGAAGTTAGGCGGGTTTTCCCCTCAGAATGTTCTCGAAATGAATCACCACAAACATATGCCAGGTAACGCTTGGTGCTTTTTTTTTTCTTTTCTTCTTTCCTTTATCTAAAAGGAAAGAAATGAACACCTGAACACCCACTAACCAGATTTGTTTTCCATTTTAGATGTTCAGTATTGGATATCCAGGCTTCCCTAAAAGGGCCGGGTGGATGTTGTTTGTAGGGGAGAGAAGGGCAGGGGTCCTATGACCAAGCAGAGGTTGATTCTTTTATGGTTTTCTGAAGTGAAAAAAAAAGTTTTGTTCTAGGTGATATTTTTGATAAATCCATGTCAGCAAGCACAAAGATAGAAAACATGTAATTCATTTTCTCTATAGGAGATTTATCCGTGAAAGATCAATTTCAAATTCTGACTCATTTGAAATTAAAATCAATCTCTCTCTCTCTCTCTCTCTCTCTCTCTCTCTCTCTCTCTCTCTCTCATAGCATCTTGGTCTGCCAGACAGAGATTTATGTTTCAGTGAAGTGCTGGATCAGTTAGAGCAGTTCTAGTAATTACAGGATTGTTGATGCCCAAGTGATGCCTCTCACTAAGTCCCTAATCAACACACCTACTCTTGCTTTAACAGACTCTCCCAAGTTTACTCTGACACCCCCACAAAACCACCTCACTCATTTACGCCCTTATCACACAGTTAAACTTCATGATATTTCAAGTCAATAAACATTTATTGATGCCTACCACGTCTAAAGTACTGTTGGACAAGCGGTGGGACCAGAGGCTGGAATAAACAAGAAGTCTGGTCCGAGGCCTCAAGACATTTGCAATTTAATAGAGGAAGGGACTGGACTTTGATCCATTTGCCTTTTGGTAAAACTGACTCTTTAATAAAAAAAAGCAAAAGATGCCCCCCTCCCCCCACATGGCCAATGGAGAGATGGAAACAAAAATACCAGGAAACTAAAGAATTTTCTTGCCCACCACAAACAGTTAAAGTAACACTAATCGAGATGCAGGTGGGTGAGTGACAGGAGGCAGTGCATCCTGGTTAGGGAGATTCCTCCTCCTTCCTCCTCCCCCTCCTTCCTCCTCCTTCCTCCCCCTCCTCCTCCTCCTCCTCCCCCTCCTCCTCCTCCTCCTCCCCCCCCCTCCTCCTCTTTCTCCTCCCCCTCCTCCCCCTCCTCCTCTAGATGGGCAAACAGGCTAGGGGTGCTTGGCTCATTCTCTAAGACCACAAAACAAAGCCTAGGGCTGAGACTCACAGTTCGCTCCAAAGTCCCACCGCACAGCTGAGCCTGTGCCCTGAGTGTCCTGGTCCTTGGCCCCGTGGGTTTGCTGCCCATCTTATCTGCAAGCTTGTGATGAGCTAAAGTTTAAAGGAAAAAAAACAAAATCCTAACACCGTATTTTGAAGAGGCTTGGGTGCAGAGGCTACAGAGCGCTCCTTAGACTTTATTTGGAAGGCCTGCAGTTCAGCCTTCGGGAGACTGGTACTTGAAGCAGACCTCTGCTCAGGGAAAAGGAGAAATGCAGGGTATGAACGAGGTGGCTGGACCTCCAGCACTGCTGCCCTGGGTTCTGGGAACCAACGTGCTAAAAATGATCCTTCGAAGGTCCTTTCCTCCGTGGTGACTGGCCACTCACACACAGGCCTTAAAACACAAGCCCACAGTTGAAATATTTTAGCAAACGTCCTGGCTTTCCTCCACTAGTAAAATGAAAGTGAAGGTGAAGTCATTTGGGGGCCACTGGAGTAGAATTCTCACCCTCCATAGCCGTCCATAGATTTAAATGTCTCACAGGAGACCCAATTAAACATTAGCAAGATCCCAGTTCACCAAAGGATCATATGTTCTGGCCTTTTTCATCACTCACACTTCTCAGCAATTTAATGATGAGTTTAGGATATGATCTCTTCCCTGAGGCACCTCTCCCACCTCTTCTATTTTATTTTATTGGGGGCCTGGCTTAAGTGTCTGGAAACAGTGTAGGCGAAATTCTTCAAACCAAGTTCCCGGCTGCTGTCTGCACAAATCTTATTTTTTTCGGTGATGTGGCACAAAGTTAGGGTGAAGCGCGGTTTGTCTCTGTTACACATGCCGAGAAGGACTCAAAGCCTTGTGGGACGGACAGCAGGCGCTTCTCTGGGTCTTTCCCAGAATGACCCATGTCTTGTGTCATCCCTCATGCTGAGGTGTGCATCTAACAGGGGTGGGGGAGTCATGTGTGAGGTGTATATTGGTTTTCCTGTGTAGGTGTGTGTATTCAAATGTACATGTACCTATGAACTTTGCGTGAGGAGGCCAGAGGTCAACATCAGGCCTCATCCACAGTTGCTCTCCATGTAGTTTGCTGTTGTTGTTATTATTATTATTAGAGAGTGTCTCTAACTGAACCTGAGCTCTTTGGTTTGAATAGGCTAGGTAGCCAACGAGTTCCAGGCACTGTCTGTCTCTGTGCCTCCACCACTGGAGTTTAGAGACATGCGCCTCATATTTGACTTTTTTACGTAAATGCTGGGGATCTGAACTCAAGTTCTCATGCTTACATGGCAGGCACTTTACTGAATGAGCTGTCTCCACAGCCTGAGGTATGCACCCTCTTTGAGGACACTTGGCAATTTGCTAGACGTTAGGCAGAGGCAGGTGGTAGTTTAGGCCTTGACTGCCAGACCCTCAACTTCTGTGCACACTCTTTCCTGAACTTAGCAGTCATGAGGTCATTTGGAAGGCATTTCTCCTACGGCAGAGTTTCATAACAAAGCAATGGGCTCTAGAGATAAAGGCTGAAAAGGGGCAGGGTCCCATTTGTTCCTCTTCCTTGGAGATCCCGAAAGTACATATGTGTATATGAAAACAGTCCATCCCCACTCATCCGTCTGTCTGTGAGAACAATTCAGAACCAAAGTAATTGGCATGGGCACCCATATCAGCCCACTTATTTGAGGTGAGAGATGTAGACAGAATTTGGCTCGGGAAAGGGAGAGTGGCTAATGGGACTGATATGACACTGCTTTGCCATTTCCGTCATTCAGCAGACATATTCCATAGCAGAACAATGTCAGTCTATTCCAAAAAGTTTCGATGAAAAGATAGTCCAGGACACAAATAGAGTACGCAGATTGTCAGACAGCAAGCATTTCCTTTAAAACATCCAAATGCATCAGGAAGAAATGTGGATGTCATTCTAAAACTGCAGCTTAAAAATACTCTTTCAGGTCATCCAAAATCAAATCACCGAGAGAAAACAGATTTAGAGAAAATCTGGAGACAAAGGCAAGGAGAAAGCTCACAGGCTAAAAGAGACTTGGGATTAATAAGATATTTTCAAAATTGTAGAAATCAGGGGTTGGAGAGATCATTCAGTGGTTAAGAGCATATACTGCTCTTGCAGAGGGCTCAAGTTCAATACCCAGTATCCACGTCAGGCAGTTCACAACCACATGTAACTCTAGCTCCTGGAAACTGACGCCCTCTCTGGACTCCACAGGAACTTGTACTTTTGTATACATATCCACACACAGACACAGACACATACACAAAATTAAAATTTTTTTAAAGTCTTAAAAATGTTTTTAAAGTGTAGAAATATGAAAAAGAGGCAAAATAAAAGGATAAAGTGAAAAATAAATTCTGGGAATGTTTAACAACCCTCAAACCAAGAAACTCTGAGAAAGCATCTGTACAGGGAGGTGAACATGGGACATAAGAGGCATGTTCTCAGCTGGCAAGTTCAGAAGAGTGGGCATAGGAGTTGAGGATCTGGCTGTCAAGGACAGTTGCATCGCTGTACCTGCAGCCTACGTGGATTTGCACGATGTTGTGTAGGTCTTGGTGAATTGTTCTCTCTAACCACTCGGGTCTGTTTTACCCATGGGAACATTCAAGAATTTAACTTCCTTTCTAAAAAGTTTGACTTAAGAGTCTCTAGAGTTTAATGGTTCATGTCTGTGATTCCAGCACTGTGGAGGCTGACGGCTGAGGCAGGAGGATTGCCATAGATTAGAGGCCAGCTTGGGTTACTTAGTGGGTTCCAGGTTAGCCTGAGCTGCAGAGTGAAACTGAGAGAGAGGAAGAGAGAATGAGAGAGAGAGAATAACAGACCAAAATCATGCACTTATTTTTATTTATGTATATATAAGCCCATATAAGTACACAGCCGCATACATGTGTGTACAGGTATGCATGCCTGCGCACACACAGAGACTAGAAGACCAGAAGAGGATGTCAGCTCTTTGGAGCAGGACTTACTATGTTTGTAGGATATTCCACTTGTTTTGTGGGTGCTGGGATCTAAACTCCAGTCCTCATGATTGTAGAATGGTCTCTGTGGGCCCAACCATCTCCCCATCCCTTCATTGGCTATTTTTTAGCCAGTTAGAAAAGAATTTCCAACTTGTCCTACAAAGACATTGACTTCACATATGTATTTGGCTGTTTGTCTCACAATAGGCTGTGAAGCTATATTCTGCACATCGGGCAGTTAGTTCATTCTGGAGCAGTTGGGGCAATGCATAACAGCCAGAAAGAATTCACACTGAGGTTCTTAAACAAACACTTCATAAAACAGACACACAGTTCAGACCCTACGAGAAGTGGCAAAAACACAGTGAAGATGCACAGTTTAGTGCCACTGTTATGCCTGAGGTTGCTGCCTAATTTATTGCTATCTGGCCTTTGCTACACCCCCATTAATCTGTCAGAGGAATGAGCTCTAATTATGCATCTTGTAACCTGGTGTGCTCTAGCACGCTGTGTTTGAGGGGGAGATAGACCTTCAAGATTTACTGCATAATTGCTGATAATCTGAGGGGATCTCCAAACTGGAGGGAAACTCTGCCTTCTCCCAATCATTGTGAACACCATCCAAGGCAGAGAGAGGCCGACGCTCTTGGCTGGAGATGATGAAGTTTTGCATAAGATTCAGCGCACACTCACAGCCTGACAAAATTTGAGTCGTGCTGACTCGTGGCTTTAATGTAGACAACGTGGAGGAGTCTGGAATATACAGTATACAAATGTTGGTTTCATTTAAGTGGTTGTTAAAAGCTTCACTCCCATCTCCAACTGCCTGCCTGTTGTATTGCATTTGACCTCCCTCAGTGGCTGGCCCATTTTCTGGATGGAATGGAGAGAGGAGGAGAAAGGGAAAGGCCATGAAAGGTGTTGGTTTTTGTTGTTATGGAGCAGTTATTTTGCTTACAACATCTCCCTGAATTGTCTTCAAAATCCTTGGGGCCAGGAAAATGGTTCAGTTTATAACATGTTAGCATGATGTCATAATTTGATCCTGAGAATTTGTGTAAAAATGCTGGGTGTGGGTTTGTGATCCCAGAGCTGGGGAGGCAGAGACAGGAGGATCCCTGGGGTTCATTGGCTAAACCAGTTCAGAGAATTGGTGAACTTTAAGACTCTGAGAGACACTGCCTCAAAGGAGCAGGTATCCTTTCTGAGAGTGCCACTTGAAGTTTTCCTCCAGTTCCTATGCATGCACACACACATCCATGTGTACCTGTGAGCATACATACATCCATGTGTACCTGCGAGCACATACACAAATACATCTGTACCTGTGAGCACACACACACACATACATGCGTACCTGCACTTACACATACTTTTAAAAAATCCTGTTTTTATTCATTATAATCTCGATTTTATTTTTTAGATGTGTTTAGTTAGTGTGCATGTATAGGTGTGTGTGTGTGTTTATCCATGTATGTGTGTGTGTATGTAATCCTTGGGAAGGCCGAACACCTCCAACATTTCCCATCAGCCTCTTTCCTCTCAGGCAGTAGTCTCTCAGTCTCTGGTCTCTCTAACATTAACTTCACACATTTCTAACTGGTATTCCCTTCCTATCCACATTTCCGGCTCCCCTAATAACTCCCCATCTAACATAAGGTTGTGGATAAATCAGATCATCCCAACAGAAGACTTTTAGTCACTTCAGAGAAAGTTGCTCACATCGAGAAGGGTTCAGAGCCCACTGGCCCTCGAGGAACCTGAGGACATGAAGGGAAAGGGTTGTCTCTAGCTACTGGTGTGTGCAGTCCCTTCTGGAACTCACAGTAGCAGATTGCCATTGGGGTGCCTTGTTACCCAAAGCATCTATGCAAGAAGCAAGAAAAAAAATCTCCATAACACTTTACTGAGTTTCATTTTTTTCTTGCCCTTTATCCCCAACTAGAGTCACAGACATGACATTCGGCAGGCCAGAATGTAGAAAGATTTTCTGTTTTAGTATTAATAGAAATCTCATTTACTTTTAGTTTACTTTCTTTGGGGGTTCATCTTAGCTGTGATCACAGGGAAAGCAAAGGATTTCCCTTCATTACAATTCTGTAGACTAAAAAAAATAATAAGAAAAAAATAAGAAAAGCAAGACTTTAGTGTTTGTTTGAGACTCAGACAGGCCCCCAGACACTGATGGAAAGGGTCATGGAATCTTTAAATTATCCCAAACATATAGAACTTTGGTTTTCATGAACAACCCTTAAACTCTCTGCCAGCAGCCCCTAACTTTCCTTTGACCACATCGGAAAGCCAGTTCTATAGACAGAAACTGTAACCACGATAGGTTCTGTCACTTCAGTGATCTATCTCTCTGAATATTATAAACCGGGTAGCTAAATTTTTCATTACCTTACAGACGTCCACAGCCAGAGATCTGAGGACAGAAAGTTCACGTCTCTCTCCATTAAGAAATTTAATTCACATTTTACTCGGTCTCGGCCTTTGATTAATCCTCTGGATACATCATGCAGCAGTCTTTAGGATTATGAAAAGTGATTTGTCTAATCTGCGTGTCAGTCTCCTTTGGGAATCTACATAGGGGGAGAAAAAAAAGCCAAACGAATGCTCTGTGGCTATTGATTTCGTAGCATTTGCTTGGCGTTTGCCTTTACATTCCTGCCAAGTCCGGTGGATAAAGAGCAATTTGATCCATGGAGTGTGGGGAGAGTGTTGTCACCATCCACAGAACCAATTCGTCTGGAGGATTTCACGTTGCACGTATCCATACTGGAAGTGGCTTTTAATGAAATCTCTAAGAAAATGAAGTTAATATAAAAAGTGAATGCAAAAACATCTGCTTATGGTTCTAGCTGGCTGGTGTGGAGTCACGGTTGTGCAGGATTTAAGTCCTCACATCTGACACTTGACCCCCAGGGAATAAATTATGGGTGATCAGAGGCCAGGCTGGACTGGAGGACTGGTGGATGTTTCAGGCTGCTCGCTTAGCTTCTGGAGGTGAATTAGCTCTCTTCTTATGAGGTTTTCCTCTCTCAGTGTCCACTCAAACATCCCACCACCAAAGCTGGCTCTCAGCTTTAACCTCAGTTCCACAAATCAACTTTCTTTGAGCAGGTCTGTTACTTTCTTAGGATTACTTCCTCTTTAAAAGGATGGTTAGCTAACTTGATGTACACATGTGTGCAAATAGCTGTGGCAAAGGTAATGCTTGTGTTTTCCCAGTCCCAGTCTAGATGCAATGCTTTACCTCAAAGTATTAACCATTTAGGGGATTTTCGTGGTAGTTAGTCAGGGAGCTATGTTGGAACCTCTGGGGTTTTTACACATCTATGCATTTGAACTCATACTGGAGATGCTTATTTTGTCTAAATACAGGCTCAGGCCTGTCAAGAGATGGGTATATCTTACAAGAGCCTTGCTTTAACTAGTCACTTGAGTCACAGTGGTGTGGAGGCATCAGAGTTGAACATTATGTGGCACTCTGACTCTGGTGCTGTCACTGTGCGGACATGCTAACAGACCCATAAGTGTCTCTTCCTGCTTTTATGAAAGCCGCCCTGCAAGGCACCTTGAAAAACAGTCACTGAAGATTTTGAGTATCAAACTTGAGCATCAGTGTCTGGAAGAAGCAAAATAAAAACCTAGTGCTTATCAACTGTGGTATCAGAGTTATCTATTTAAATGTTGCTGTTTTATCTCTTTTCTGGCTGAAATTGTCTCCCATCTTAGTTTTCTCCACTGTTTTACTTCTAAACCTTTCACTGTTCCTTTTAAAAGACTTTATTATTTTCATTTTATTTTTTGTGTATGAGCATATCGACCACGTGTTCTCGTGTCATGCAGTGCTCATGGAGGTGAGGAGAAGGCCGTAGAGCCCCTGAAACTGAAGTGATGGATAGTTGTTAGCCACTGTGTGTGTGCTGTGATTTGAACCCAGGTCCTTTGCAAGAGCAACCAGGGCTCTTAACTGCTGAACCATCTCTCCAGCCACCCCTACCCCTGCCCACATACAACTTAAAAACTTTGAAATACAGTAGCACACTGCTTGGCACTTGCAACATAGGTTGCATATATTAACAACTTACATTGGCATCATGTATAATCAAGACTAAGATAGAGTTACTGGGGATGATCAAGGCAAGCTCTAGAAAAAGTGTCAAAGATTCAGAAGTGCCCCAATCCAGGTTCAGAGCCCCACAGCACTTGTATTACCCTCAAGAAACATGAATCATGACTTTCAGCAAGTGACTTAAATCCTCTGAAGTCTAGTTTCTTCACCATGAAACTGGCAATGATATTCCCTTCTGGTATTATGAATATTAAATCAGTTGTAGCATGGGATTTATGGAAAGTCTGGAATGGGAGAATCAGAAGCTTGTCAATCAATGTGATGCCCAAGCTAGTTACATTACTAAACAGCTTCAGGACTGAAACATCAGCTGAAGACACACAGCACACTGAGAAGCATTTATTCCCTATGCAGTGCTGAGTTCAGAGCAGAGGGGTCTGTGGCTCTCTGTCTTCTCCAGCTCCATCCATACCGTCCCTCATCGCAGCACGGGGAAAGCCACGGAAGCCAGCACATTTGCTGCTGGAGGGCAGTGTCTTGCTTTGAAGTATAGTACGGGAAAGGCTACATTGGCAGCAAATGGGTAGGAAAGCCCAACATTGTAGCCGTTCTCATGGTGGAATTCTGGTTTAAGCAAGTAACAGAAAGAAGACTTGCCAGAAACAAACAGGGAAGTTCAAAAGGTGAGGCAACCCTAGTGGTGGCTGGAGGGCTGCGTAAAGATGCAAGTGTGTGCGTATACGCAGAAGTGAGCAGAGAAGGGTCTCGCTAGCCACACACTTTTGACTAAACATGAGGCATAATAAGTTAGGCTTAAAAAAAAAAAAAAACAAATGGGCTGGAGAGATGGCTTAGCAGTTACGAACAAATATTGTTTCTGTGGAGGACTTGAGTTTGGTTCCCAAGGCTCACATCAAACAGCTTATAACCACCTTTAAGTTCAGCTCCAGGGCACCTGGTGCCCTTTTCTGGCCTCCACTGGCACCTGTATTCATGTTCACATAACCACACATAGACACGTAATCAAAAATAAAATAAAATCTTAAACATTCTTTGATTTATTTTTATCTTATATGTGTGAGTGGTTTGCTTGCATGTATGTCTCTGCATCCTGTGTGTGCAATGCCCAGGGAGATCAGAGTTATGAACAGTTGTTAACTGCCACGTGGGTGCTGAGAACTGAACTTGGGTCTTCAGGAAGACCAGCCAGTGCTCTTAAACACTGAGCCATCTCTCAAGCCCCATGAACTCTTAAAAAATGATCAAAAGCAAACAGAGCTGGGTATGGTGGTGCATGTCTTTAATCCCAGCACTTGGGAGGTAGAGGCAGGTAGATTGCTGTCAGATCAAAGATAGGCTAGGATAGGTTACATAGTGAGACCCTGTCTCAATCCCCTCCCCCAAACTAAATAAAACAAAACAACCAAACTAAAAACCACCAACGAAACAAGTAACAGCTATCTCAGTGACTATATCCTATAGGAAGATAAGCTCTGTTTGCAGAGTTGATCTAAGGAAGTGACTAACCACTGACCAAAGTAGCAAGAGCCATCTTTGAAGAGGAGGAGTCAGTGTCATGATAACATATCAACTGATTTATTCAGTTTTCAATAACAGCAACCAAATCATATGACATGCAAAGAAACAGAAGAGTATGATTCATACATAGAAAAAAGTAGCCCAAACAAGTTGTCTTTGAGGAAATCCAGATTTGGGATTTAGCAGGCAGAGACTTCAAGGCTGATATTATAAACAGGTTCAAATACCTAGAGACATCCATGTTTAAAGAGGCAGAGGAAAGTGTGGTGATGGTACATGAAATGGAGAATATCAGTAAATACGGACGACATGATGGTATCAGGCTGAAAGTGTGGAGTTGAAAAGTACAGTGAGGGAAATGAAGAATGTGCTAGAGGCCCTCATAAGCAGATTGAAAGGTTAACTGAAAGAACTGGCAAACACAAAGGATGAAAAGAGAGCCACAGAAATGAGCCAAGCTGTAGAGCAGACAGAAAGCAATGCGAGCAAAGGAAGGAGAACAGCTGCAGAGGAGAGTGGGCCGTGATCAGGGAACTGTATAAATAACCTATTTTGGACTTTTCATGTAAGTTTATTTATATATCACGTAGCTCGCAAAGTTTGCCCACGTTATAGCTGCTGTCAGTACCTACTTCCTCTAGACAGCTAGGTTATATTGTATGAAAACATCACATTCCATCTGCTTATCACTTCATAGACTTTTGGAATGGTTCCGCTTTGGGCTATGATAAATAGTATTGCTATGAATATTTTAGGTGGACATATATTTCAGTTATTCTGGGTAAAAACCTAAGAGTAGAATTGTTAGGTCACATGCTGTGCTTCTTGTCTTGAGGAACCATCAACCAGTTTTCCAATGTGGTTGTTACTGTGTATGAACAACTCGGAGTTAAAGAAAAGTAAAGGGAAAGGCTGAAAGGTTTTCTCCTAAAGTAAGGAGTGAGACAAGAATGTTTGTACTTGCCACCTCTATGGTGCTGAATATTCTACTCAGGGAAATTAGCTAGCAGAAGACATGAAAAGCCAGTTCAAAGGGAAGAACTAAACTGTCTTTATCTGCAGGTAACATAAAATTATAGATAACAAATTTTAAGTATTACCCAGAAAATCTTTTAGAGCCAATGATCTAGTCCAGCAAAGCTTCAAGATACGTGGTCAAGGTACAAATATTCATTTTATTTCTATACACGAGTCACAAGGGATCCAAAATTTAATTAAGGTGGGAGGTAATGAGATGGCTCAGTGGATACGTGGTCCTTGACATCAAACCTGACAACCCGAGTTCCATCCCCAGAACCCACATGGTAGAAGGAAAGAACTGACTCCTGAAAGTTGTCTTTTGACTTCTACACAAACACTCTTCCCTGACATAAATAAATGAATGTAAAAAATTAAATCGAGATAGCAGCTCTATTTACGTAGGTTTGAAAAGCAGAAAATAATTCAGAATAAATTTAACAAGAAGAGCGTAAGACTCATACACTGAAAACTACAGAACATTGTTGAAGGAAATCAAAGGAGACTTAGAACAACAGAAAGGCATCCTATGTACACGGATCAGAAAACTTAGTATTGTGAAGATAATAACACTCCCCAGATTGATCTGTACATTCAGTGTAATTCCAATGCAAATTCTGTCTTGCTTGCAGAAACAGAGAAGTTCACTCTAAAATTTATAAATGATCCTTTTATATCACTGAAAGCATTTGGTTCATTTGTAGACTTCTGAAAAAATTGACTTTGACATGCTTAACTAGTGTTCTTGCTCTTGAGAAATTGACTTTCAGAGGTCTGTACACCATTTCTTACATGTTTCCAGAGGGAGACTTATAGCATCTATGAAAAGAAGAAGGATCTAACATTAGTACAGTCTTAACTGACATCTTAAGAAACTGGAAAATAATCCTAGTAAATTAAATCCAAATCAAGCACAGAGAATAAAACAATCCATATGAGAAAAGAAATGAATGAACAAAAGAAAGAGAAAACCAAGAGTCAAGTCTAATGAAACCAAAAGTCACTTCTTGGAAAAGATTCAGCAAATCTGACCAAGCTGTAGCCAGCTTGACTATGGAACACTGAGGGGATATGAACTATCAAAACTAGTGATGACTCTATCGGAAGTGGAAAGATTAGGAGACACTATGGATAGGTTCGTGCCACAAAGTAAGCACTCTAGAAGAAAGAGCTAAATTCTTGCTTTTAATTTAATGCTTCTTTATTTAGACAGGGTGTCTCTGTAGCCCCGGCTGGTCTGGAATTCACTATGTAGACCAGGTTGGTTTCTATCTCACAGAGATTCACCTGCCTTTGCCTTCTGAGTGCTGGGATTAAAGGCCTGTACCACCAGGCTCTGCATCTAGAGGAAGTAGATAAATTCTTAGAAAGAAACTATACCAAAACAAACTCAAGAAGAAGGAGAAAATCTGAAGATTTATAAAAAGCAAAGAAACTAAATAAAGACATATAGTGTGGAAAATGCCTATTTATGGAAGTATTTTCGCTAATGTTCTCTCCACCCAAAATGTATGACTATTTTCTCTGACTGTTCAAAAAAAAAAAAAAAAGATAAAAAAGATACCAAAGCTCTGTATGTAACCGCTCTCCTGTGTTGATTTCTGTAGACATTTGCTATATTCACTGATGTGACGAGAAGAGTTTGAATTTCCTTCTGAGGGGGAAGCACACTTTGGTGCTCATTTTGAGTAATAAATACTGGCATGATGAATCAGGCAAACTTAGATATTTAAACCTCAAGCAGACTTTACAGACTCCACTGTGAGCAGGGCCAGTCTTTAATGACACACACATGCACACACATGCACGTGCACACACACGCATGCACCCAAACCAGTCAAACAAACAAAAGCCCTTAAATATGGGCAGCTGTTTTCTTCCAGAGATGGTCAAAAGGGAGGTCACATTTCCAGAAGACAGGTGGAGAAACTGATGTTGAGCTTGAAGAGCTCTGAGTAGGGAAGGAGAGTTAAAGCTTAAACACTTGCCACTTAGTTTTCCAGTTAAAAGCTGGAAGAGACAGAAGGCCTAGAGTCTAGCAACTCAGTCCCTGACTTACTGCAGATGTTTCTTTTTTGGGTCTTACTGTGTATCCCTGACTGACCTGGAACTCACCAAGATCCGCCTGCCTCTGCCTCCTAAGTGCTGGGATTAAAGTTATGGACTACCACATACCTGGTTTGCTATTAATCTTAATCCAACTAGTTCTCCCTCTGAGCCCCAAAGGCCTCCTTTGAAACACCAGAGAGCAGCCCTTGTATCCTGAGGGGCCCTGTGGAAGACACATGTGGTCCTGCCCTGTGGGCATGCTGTCTTCCTGTCTTCCTGTCTCACATCTTCTAAGTGGATTTGATCTGGGCAGCTGATGGACCATGAAACGGGATGATTGAAAGTGGACATTATGATTAGAAAAGGAAAGAAAATTACCTTTATGAGTCAACTGTCCAGGTTAGGTGATTAAGAGAAACACAAGAGTAAAGGTAAAGAAAGGGATAGAAAATAATGACTTAAGCACAGATCAACGAACCAGAAACATAGGTTCAATGAAGGAGCAAAAATCAAGGCTGATTCTTTGGAAAGATAAGCCTGTGGAAAATTAAGCGTGAACAAGCTACAACGAAGGAGGTAGTACTGCAGACATCAGAGTTCAAAACCATGGGGACACTTTTCCTCAGATCATAAAGTTGAAATTTTAAGTGGATGATTTCCTATTAAAGCCTTTTACCAAACTTGGCTCAGAATACATATAAAACCCAGATAAACATGCAACAACTGAAAAAAAAAGGAAAGATGGGTAGAGACGGTGGTCTATGGGAATTCCCCTTCCTCCTTACTTTTCTCCATCTCTGTCTCTCCCTTTCTCACACACAAACACACACTCATTCATACTTTGCATGTTGTTTTTAAACTATTTTATTTTTTATGCATCTGGGTGTATTTCCTGTATGTATATAAGTGCTCCCATGTCATGAAATGCCTGGGAGGTCAGAAGAAGATGTCAAATCCCCTGGAATTAGAGTTATAGTTCATCATTAGTTGCCATGTGGGTGCTGGGAACCAAACCTGGGTCCTCTACAAGAGCAGCCAATGCTCTTAACTGCTGAGCCGCCTCTTCGTCCCCATTTCGTTTCATGAGTGTTTTGAACATGCAGAATTAATACTAGGATACTTTCCTCTTGAGATGACAACTTCTGGGTTGTTCGAAGTGAAGTTGTCTAAGATTTTCTAAAGGGCAGGTCTAGGTGATCAGCATTCTTACAGAATGTGAGTGTAAGAATCATTGGGTTTGTGTGTGTGTGCGCATCCTGGGTCTTCAGATGAAGTTAATTCCTAACCTCTGAAATCAGTGGGGAGAGGAGCGGTGGGGCGGGACATTGAGAACAAGATTTTATAAGTACCTCCCTCCAGTGTTTTCAGGAAGGCTTCTCTGTTCTACCAAGGCCTCCAAAAGCTGGAGATAGAATTTGAAATCACTTAAGCTCTACCCCTGCTGTAGGCACAGCAATCAGCAAGGCTGGACGTTCTACACTTGGCCTTAGACTGTGTGCCAAGGTAACTCTTCCTAGATCAGCATGTGTGTACTTTTATATAGAAAGGCATTTTTTGTTTTGTGATATGTGTGTGTCATGTGTGTTCATGTAGAAGTCAGAGGTAGACACTGGGTGTCTTCCTCAGTCATTCTCCACTTGAGTTTTTGAGACAGTCTCTCACTGAACTTGGAGTTCATCAGCCGGCTAACCTGTTCACCCGCAAGCCCTGGGGATCCTCCAGTCTCTGCCTCCTCAGCGCCGGGATTTCAGGCATCTACCAATGTGTGCTACTTTTTATATGAATTCTGGGGATCTGAACTTGGGTCCTCATGCTTGCACAGCAAACACTTTACTAACTGAGCCATCTCCCCAGGCCTAGTAAGGCTTCTCTGGAGGAGTTCTGTTTGGGATAGGCTGCCACAGTGATGCCAAGTGGCCATTGTGGATGTTTGGTCTTGTAGAGTAAATCTGTTCTGTATAGACATGCAGGGCCAGGTGGGAGGGAAACCCTTGAGCTGCTGAACCTCTGGGTCTGCCATAAGGACTGGGGACATTATACAAGTCACCCACCTTGGCTCCTCTCTAAGAGCTGAAATTAGCATCTATTTCTAAAGTATTCCCAAGTGAAAAAAAAAAAAAGCTATATTCTAAGAACACATCGTGTAAGAAAGAATAAAGTTTAAGTAACAGGGTGCTATGCCCTTTGAATGAAGATGGCACTGATTGGAAAGATAGCCACAAAAAGGGACATGGGGACAGGTGGTAAGGAACACTTTTATCATTTAAAGCAGGGTTAGCTGAATGTCTCTAGGCAAGGTGGCTGGCTGAAACTGGGACGCAGTTTAGACGGTGTTCTAATCCAATGGTTGTTTTTCAGGTTAGGCAAGATAGATTTTGTTTGATTGCTTTTTGCATTTTCTTTTTATCTTAGATAAAGGGTGTGCCTGGTTTTTCTGCTGTGAACAATGGCCCAATTGTCAGAGACCTTGCTTACATATGTGTGTGTGTGTGTGTGTGTGTGTTTTACGGTGAGGCCTGTGTTTTGGAAGTCTCTGGGGATAGATGATATTTATGAATGATGTCCCAAGGGTATAATCATAATGACTCATTCTTGGAACCAGTTTTATTCGTTAAGGGGTGCCAGCTGCACCCAGTTCACAGCTGAATGTGCTTGATATGTCTTCCTGAACCAGTCTGCTTCTGGTTTGGGGTCAGAAGGACAAGCTTAAGAGGTCTTTTAGTTTTTAATTTCCCCTGAGGTTGAAAAAGAGCCTGTTTCAGGATCACTGAAAACACATCCCTATGGGCAGTTTTACGAATGTCATCACAGTCGTGGTAATGGAGAATTCTTTCGTTCTCTATCATTAAGTAATTCTGATGTTAGAATTCCTAACTGTTATCATTGCTTCTCACAAGACGTCTTTTGGGCTGGCAGGGTGGAGATCACTAACTAGCTCTCCTTTTCTGTCTCTTACCTTCCTAACAGTCACAGATGACACTCTGAAACCAGAGATACAGCCAGGACTCCGAGTTATAGAATATTCCAAAGCCCCTCCAGCAATGCAAGGTCAGAATGGGAGAGCACATGCTGGTGTGTAGATTAGTTAGCTTTCATTGTCAATTCCACCCCCACCCAAGCAAGTCCAAGTTCCTGGTGGCATCTGAGACTTAATTAGATATTGAGGTGTGTCCTGCCATGATCTCTGCAGAAGGCTGGCCCTTTAAAAGCCTGATTGGCTCCCTGCTCCTCAGCCTCACATCACCTCATCTCCCAGGTATTTCCAGTTTTTGATCAAGACACTTGTGGCTGCTTGTGCTTTCTTGATTTTTCAAGAGCCAGCGGTCTGGAATCCTCGACTCAGTCCCGCTGTGGTGTCCTATCGCCCCTACCACACTTCTAGAATCTTCATTGCCCTGTTTTCACCTCCCTCCCCCACCGAATCAGACAAGCTGCCATCATAATGACTAGGCAGACAGCCTTCGTCTGTGAAATTCGTCTGTGAAATAGCTGCCTGATCTTGTCTCTCAGAGAGAAGGCATGCGGAGCCTCAAGATACACTTCAACCTGCACATCTGGCCAGCGGCCGGGAGTGGAATTCCTGGATGGGCTCCTTGTTTTGTGGTCTCTAGGGGGGGCTAGGGTTGCTTGTTGAGTAACTCCACATCCCATCACTTCACAGATAAGGAAGATGTCATCCCCGCGGCATCTCTGATTTCGGCACATGCTTCAGAAAACCCCAAGCAGCTAATCTAGAACATGATGCTTTAAGCTGCTATAATCACTGGCCAACTTTAAACATGTGTCCTGCACATGATGGCCTTCTCTTCCCAACTGCAATACTCCCCTATGGGACTGTGCCTTTGCTCCCAGTTCCTGTGGAAAGTGCTCTTGTGGGGGACACTGGGGAGGTGAAACTGAGCCCGGAGCTTCCATGCCTGTAGTTAGAGCTCCTCCAGCAGACACCAGGCTGCCAGTGTGATGGGACACCCAGGGTTCCTGCATGGCATTGAGTGGAGGTGTTTGGCTCATTCTTACCTTGGCACCAGCAATTCATGATATTATATAGCTCCCCTCTCAGAACTGAGTGTTCTTATCTGTCCAAAAGGCTTACATGAGGCCAGGAGGGATCTTGTCTATTTTAGGAAACTGAACCAGAATCCAACTGAGCCAGGCTAGAACAATGGGATGAAACAAAGAGATTAGTGAGTTAGAGTTTAATTGTGTGGGGGGGGAGATTTAAAGTCTCAGACTTGGGCTTAGAAACCAGCTGTACTAGTCAGTAACTGGGAAGGTTGAATGAATGGGGCACATGGAACAGGTGTTGGGCATTTCAGTTAATTGCAACGGAGACATGAGATTTCTGAAAAAGCAAGTGGAAACATAGGCTGCGTGAATAGAAATCCAGTTCTCAGGAGAAGCGAGGGAATAATACATTAGTCAGACCAAGGCTGAAGAGCCGGGTTCTGTCTTGGGCCCCACTCTTAAGAAGGCATTTGATTTGCTGAAGTGTTTCTGGAGAAAACCAATGACTATGAGGCAAGGTAGAAGCCAGGGGCATCCAGGGAGCTCTAGGAAGAACTAAAAATCTCCTTTTCTATTCTTGGGGAAAGGTCTGTTTAATAGGACCTGGTAGCTTCCCAGAGAACCATATGGAACAAACACACAGAGAGAAACAAAATTTCAGGAAACAGGGCTTGGTTTAGCTTAAAGAAAAATGGGCTGGAGAGATGGCTCAGTGGTTAAGAGCACTGGCTGCTCTTGCAGAGCAGTTGGGTTTGGTTCCCAGCACCCACATAGCAGCTAGCAACTTCTGTAACTCCAGTTCCAGGGGAGCCAATGGCCTGTTCCGACCTCCATGGGCGTTGCATGTCACAGGCACACTTATATACACGCAGGCAATATACTCAGACACATAAAGATAAAAGTAATAAAATATTTTTTAAAATGGATACAAAGACTAGTCTCCTTCTGATTCTTGTACTCTGGTGGGACCTTCTAGCATGACCCTAAAGTATACTGAAGCCAGGCTGCCTGGGTGTGTCCCCAGCCCTCTGCTTGCTAGTGGTATAACCTTCCTCAAGTTGCTTAACCTCTGTGAGCCTCAGCTTTGTAATTGGAAAAACAGAGATAATCATGGAACTTCTCTTGTCAAGGGGATGTGACCTCAAGAGTCTCCCTCTTGTTAAGGACTGAGAACAGCTCCTGGTGGGAGGCAAATTCCACAAACGTGTTAGCTTTCATTGCTCTGCTTGAGTTCTCCCCGTCCTCTGTGACCAACCCTTCCTTTCTAAAGTTTCACGTGTGTTCTTTCGGAATTTCGCAATACATACAAACACAAACATGATTATCAACCCCTTTCTTCTTCTTAGAGTCCTGAAGTGAGTGCATTATACACATTGTTCACTTTTAGTTTTTCAACTTGATGGTGTATCTTGGAGATTTTTCTGCACCAGGACAAAGAGGACTTCCTCATGCTTTTTCACAGCTGCACATATAAGGAAGAACTTTTTAACAATTAGAGCTTGTTTTCAGACACAGCTCTGACTGGAGGCATTCAGGCAAGGACTAGACAGCAGCTTCTGGGGGATGATGGGACAGAGATTTATGTGCCAGTGAAGTCATTGGCTAGAATGTTCCTACTGTTCCTCCCACTGCAATTTCCTGCTCTTGCTCTAAGTTTCTAATGAACAATTAAAACGGAGCCAGAAGTGGCAGTGCTGTTTTACCTGACTGCGTTCTGACCCGGGGCCAAGCCAACCCTGGGCCAGCTGGGTTTAAGGACAGTCACTTGCAAGATTAGCCTAAAGCAAGGGAAACTGAGTCAGGAACACAATTCATCGGCTGGCCCCAGCTAGACTCAACTGGATTTTGGGTTTAGTCATTGTCACCTGGAGGGAAAAAGGGACTCTGTTGCGTGGAGGCTCTTAAGTCACCCTTTGGGGAACATGGTCTCAGTGGGACACATCTCCACGGGAACCAGGTCTGCTTCCCAGTTCTCACCATTGCTGCTAGAACTTTGGTGGTGGTCTACAGAACCAGCTCTTCGATAGCAGTAAAGAGGCCCACAACCTGTTCTCCAACTGCCGAACTCGATGGAAAGTGAGCAGCTAGCTCAGTTTTCCTCATACAGCGAGCCGCTCACCGCTCTCTGGAGGAAGGATCTCCTGCTTGGCTTTTGTAGAAGGAGCGTCCACTCCCTCGTGTATGAAGTGTCCACCTGTCCCAACAGCCTTCACGATCCCTTCAAGAGTCTTATAATGATGCAGGTCCCTCTGGAAGGAATAGCACGAGGATTTTCCAGATATTAATTCCTCAGGGAGAGCAGCTAAGAACAGAACTCTTCATCAGGTACTTGGGCATAATGGCCAGAAGGAGTTTGTGTGGGAATGAGACCCAAGAAGGTGCTAGAAAGAGAAAGGAATGTTGTTAGTCACATGGGATCAGATGCTAAATGAATTCTCAGCAGTGGCCTCTCTACAGCTAGCGGAGCCAGGTGGGCAGGTATGAGAGAACAGAGCCTCCTTCCCATAATCCCCCCAAACATTTGTCAGCCACCTAAATAAACAGTGCAAGGCAAACTCACTTCAGGATAAGTTACCAGAATACCTGGCCCTTTCATCTAGAGGGAAGGCTGTGGTAATTCCTGATTATACACACTTTATTTCCATCCCCTGCCAAATAAGGCCATGTCTTAGACTTCTTTTTTCTTAAGGTACAACCAGAAGTAAACTACACATTTTAATGTGTACCATTTGATAAGTTTTGACATGTGTATACATCCATGAAACCATTACCACAGGCAAGCCAGTTAATGTATCCATCACCCCAAAATGTTTCCTTGTGATAATGCCTCCCTCCTGGCCCCCCTGACTTCCCCACCCTCAGCCAATCATGGATCTGTTTTCTGTCACTATATATTAGCTCGCATTTTACATAATTGAATCAAACAATATGTACTTGGGGGGGTACCTGGTTTCGATCAGTTCAGTGTAATTATTCAACTGTGGTTTTGCATATACATAGTTCATTCTTTTTGTTTGCTTGAGACACGGTCTCAGATAGCCCAGGATGACCCCAAACTCACTTCTTTGCCAAGGATAACCTTGAGTTCTGATCTGCTTGCCACTACCTCTAGGATTACAGTTGTGCACTATCATAGCAGGACTGTATGGTGCTGGGAATCAGACTCAAGATATCATGCATGCTGGGCAAGCGTTCTACCTACAGGACCACACACTCAGTCCCAAGTTCATTCTTTTTTTAAATTGTTGAATAACAGTCCAGAGTATATACAATAATATTGTTTTATCAATTCACCTATTTATGAACCTTAGGTTATTTTCAGTTTGGGGCTGTTACAAATAAAGATGTAAATGAATATTCACACGTATGTCCTTGGATATAGGCTTGCATTCTCTTTATTTAATGAATAAATTAAACTGGCACATAAAATTTTTTGTATTTATGGGGAGATATTTTGACATATCTATACATGATATAAAGTTCAAATCAGAGTATCCCTTTAAACATTATTTCTCTGGAATTTTATTTTTTAATTAGCTTACAAAGCAGCAAGTTCTTTTTTTTTTTAATGGCATTTTTCTTAAATTTTTACCTGTGGTGTGTTGGGGGTTCCACCACTCAGGGCCAGCCTGAGGGTTACTGAAGGGTGTCTGCCGTAGGGGAGGCGGCGAGTAGATGCAGAATCAAGACATCGACTCCGGGAGTTGAGCGGAAAGCCAGCAGTGGTAGTCTGCTGCGAACGCATTTATTCAAGAAAGAGCAGAGAGTCTTATAGATCTTGTTGGCCAATAGCCTTATGGGGTGGGGTCCTGACCACAGCCAATTGCAGTTTGTTCCCAGGTGGATCAGGTTCCCTCCAGGTGCTGGGCAGAAACTGGCTTCACAACCAACCGGTGTGGAGCACCACACCCATGAGAGCCATTCCTCCATTCCCCCTGGCAGGTGGCCTAGCTAGGCCCACACTGCATTATGCCCAACAGTTGTAAACCCTTCAAACCTTACTTCTTCATAGTGAAAAATATTCAAAATTCTTACAGCTTTCAAAAAATATGCAGTGCATTATTGTTGTTTATAGTCACTGGGAAATAGAAAGCCAGACTTCTTTCTCTTGTGTAAGGATGATCTTCTGTCCACTGATCAACCGTTCCCTATTCCTCTCTGCTCTCCCCAACCTCTGGTAGCCATCATTCTACTCTGCACTTTCACCTGATAAAACATTTTTGATTCCACATGTTCTTGAGATCATGGTATAATCATCTATTTTCACTTTTCTGGGTAAATGCCTGCGAGTGGGACGGGCTGTATTCTAGATGTGGGTGTAGCTTCTTAGGAAGATGCTAAATCTCCACAGCACAGTTCTCTGTGAGGTGTTCTATTGCCACCCAGCTTGGGATGAGATTTTTTTCCTGTTGCTCCGCTCACCAACGCCTATGGTCAGTTCTGGATTCTAGTGGATCTCTACTGGCCCGTGGTATTTCATGGAGGTTTTAATTTGTGTTTTCCAAACAATGATGAACACATTTTTGGGCATGTCTGTTCTCTTTGGTAAGCTGTTGAAGTCATCTGCCCACTTTTTATATTGGATTCTTTGCTTTGTCACTATTGTGCTTTGGGAGTTCCTTATACATGCTACGTACAAGTCTTAATAAGATATTTGGTTTAAGGACTGGGACAGTAACTCAGTGGTAGAGCACTCACTTAATATGTGGGGAGCCCTGGGTTTAGTCCCCAAAACCTCCAGACCAAGAGAAGAGAGAGAGAGAGAGAGATTATATTATTTACAAATATTTTCTTCAAGGTTATAGCTTGTCTCTTTTGCTTTCACCTTTTTCTTTAAATTTATTTAGTTGTGTGTATGTGCATGTGCTCATTGTGTGCACTTGTAGCATAGCCTAAGTGTGGAGGTCAGAGGACAACTTTCAGGAGTCAATTCTCTCTTTCCACCATGCGGATTCTGAGGCTTGAACTCAGGTGGCGAGGCAGAGCGGCAAGCACCTTTCCCTCCTGGGACATCTTGGCTGCCCTGTGACACTTTCTTAATAGTATCTGTACAAGAGCTAAAGTTTTAAATTTTGATGAAGTCTAATTTATACTCTCTTTCATGTATAGGCATGTTTTTGACATCAGGACTGAGAAATCTTTGCCTAACCTAACCTTTCAAATATTTTCTCCCACATGTCCTGCAAAACTTTTAGGTCCATGAGTCATGTTGAGTTAAGTTTTATGCGGTTCAGGGTATGGATGGGAGTCCAGTTTTGCATAGGAGTATGTAATGATTGCAGAAGCAGCATTTGAAAAGAATTTCCTTTTTCTCTTGAAATTCCTTTATATCGATGTCAGCAGTCAATTAGCCAAGTATTTGTGGGGCTATTTTCTTTTCTTAGCCTGAACCCTATTCTGTCATAGCCCCAGTTCTGGACAAGGGTTTAACAGTTCCTTAGGACCTAACTAAGCAGGTCCTCTTCAGATTCAGCTTACTGCTGCTGTCTGCAGGACAGTAAGAGCAAGGTTTGAAGGGCAGACAGACACTGTGGCCCTGTGTTCATATGTGCCGACCCCTGTTCACACAGCACCTGGCAGTCAGCACCAAATGAATCAGGGTCAGCTGCAGTTCCTGAAAACCTTGTAAGAGAATTAAGCTTCCCACAAAGCCAGCAAGTTTTCAGAGACTATGCCTCTAGCCTGGGTACCTGGGACTAGGCAATCCAAAATGCCATCTTTAGACAAACAAGGTGCTCCTAGACCGTTGGTGCTCTCACGAGCAGTAGTATCCATGAGAAAGAAAATGCCGGCTGCATATAGGATTTACATTTTGTTCTAGCAGATATGCTTTAAAAAATAAAACAGAATAGCTAAAGTTAATATGTTTGTGTGTAGTGTGTGTGTGTGTGTGCACGCGTGTGTGTGGTGCATGCATGTGAGTGCGAAGGTGCACTTGCCCATGAGTAAGCATGCAGAGATCAAAGCAGGATGCTGGGTGTCATCTCATCTTTTGCTCTCTTCCTGATTATCAAGGGACCTTGAGACAGAGTCTCTCACTGAGCATGAAGCTTGCTGAGCCTCCACACTCTCCCACCCCAATTCTGGGGTTACAGGCTTGTGCAGCCAGTCCTAGCTTTTTACACGGGTGCTGAAGATTCTAACTCAAGTCCCCATGCTTGGAGAACAAGCTCTCTCACACACTGAGCTACGTTCTACCACTTCACGTTAGTTTCATAATAAAGATTCTAACTTTACATACACAAAACATTATAACTCCAACCTATGTTCATGAGACATTGGACATATGTTTGAACTGTTTTCAAAACTGATATATATTCTTTGGTCACAACACATCTCAACTCAATCTGCCTACATATCAAGGGCTTGTTACCCACACGTGGCTTATGGCATCCATGTTGGGTGTGCATTTTTTTGTGTCTTTTTCATTTGTTTCTGTTTTGTTTTTTGAGACAGGTTTTCTCTGTAGCCCCAGCTGGCCCCACGTAGACAGGGCTGGCCTTGATCTCACAGAGATCCACTTGCCTCTGCCACCAGAGCACTGGGGTTAAAGGCATGTGCCACCACATCCAGGAGACAGTTTTTGATCGCCCCTCATGTTTCTTGCGTTCATGCTCCCTTGCTCCTTAAGTCTTTACTCAACGAAAGAGCCCTTGATTCTGGACACTAGCAGCTTCCTCTCTTTCCTCCAACCCCTGATGTTTCGGAAAGTTAGGATCAGAGGAGGAGAAGAGAAGCAAAACGCACTGAAAACAGAAGATAGGTAAACAAAGCCCAAAGCCCAGTGAAACAAAGAAAGCAAATATGTGTGAAGTAAAGGCAAGAAGAGCTGGCCAGGAGGTCTAGGGATGTGCTTCTGGAGGCCAGTTAGCAGATACAGCTGTTAGCAAAACTCAAGATAGATAAGCTTTCTGTTGAATACATTATATGAAAACACAGGTTCTAAATGTACAAACCTCCACACTTCCTACCCCTAGATTTCACTATGCCAGCTCTGGAGGTTATTTCTAGCTAATATCCCTTGAACACGGGAAATAGACCGGAACAACTCTTTCCAACATGTTCTCACAGCCTGAAATTGGTACAAGCATTTACAGCACAGAAAATGACAAGTGATTAACAGTCAGCTCCTTCTTCCAAGATTTTCCTGCGTAGATCTAGACCAAGAACCCCTAGGAAACTTCAGAAGGTATCAGCTCAGTGAGACGAGGCATGCCGGGTATGCTATTAACCTTGAACAAATGCTCGCTAGGACTGTGGCAAGTGGAAGTTTGAAGGCCTTAGGTCAAAAAGCCACCCTTCCACGGTCCTTTCTCCCCTTTTGTTCCCAAGAGGGAAGGATGTTTCTGTTTGAAACAGTCAGCATCATTTCTGTCCCCTCTCCCTGCTCTCTGCTTTTCCCTGTTCAAAGTTCAAGAATGAGATGAATCCAGAATCATCACAGACTCTCAATTTTAAAATTATTCCCTAATCTCTCTCTTTTTTATTGGTCTAAAGGACCAGGAGAGAGAAAAGACTTTGAAACTTATATGCTAGAATCATAAGATTCCCTGAAAGGTACTTTTTCTTTTCTTTACCTGCATTTTCTACTTTTTTTATAGTGACATTCCAGTTTTAAATGTGAAAATCTGAAACAATGTGAACGTATTTTCAAATGTCTTCAAAGCCCTGTTGAGCCCTACTAGTGTTAAGAACAGGAAGAGAGATATTAAGCATGAAAGGGTCTCGGCTGGAGTGGATGCATCTTCCTGACTGCCCAGCGTTTGGGGACGAATCAATTAAAAGGAGGTGAGACAGGAAGGCAGCAGACAGGTCTCTGTAAACCCCGGAGCTTTTCTGCTGAGTTACCCTTCCTCCCACGCGAGCCCTGCCATCCATCCTTAGAGATGACATGTGGGATGTCTATAATGAATATGGATTTGATGCGATTTCATCTCTCTGCCAAACTAGCTCACAGAACTCATTCGACTTTAGACTATGTTAAATGAGGTTTTAAAAAGTGTATTAGAGGCTAACTTTTGAAGTCTCTAAGATAGATCAAGAGGTGCATTTGGGAGAAGACATTGGGGACCACTCTTGCCCCGTGCCCATGGTTGGAGCCATGTTTTGATGTGTTTGATTTATTTGGGTGAGAGACTATGGGGATCTGTCTTGAGAGGGCTTTGACTTTTAAGGGATTCAACTAGTTGAAACCTTATGTGGCTTTGGAAATGGAACTCTTTTATATCACAGAATCTAAAGCTTGACGGTGAATGAGACGTCCAAAGTCAGTACCCTGAACCTGATTCAAATGACCCTTGACCTTCCTACATGTCTTAGACCACTGTCCAGTTCTGCTTGGCAAGTCTCTTGAGGCAGCTCGGTCCGTTTCAGGTGAAGCTCATAGAAAATTTGCCTATCTGACCCCAGTCCTGCTTCTTGTGCTGTCTCTAGGTCTGGAAGGTGGAGACAGGGACCAACCTCCATACAAGCGAGCAGGAGTTCTGTGGGGAAAGGAGACCTTTTTGTCAGTAGCTTTGCTCGATGGGCCTGGCATTTACCAAGCCATCTCCATGTGCAAGCCCTGATGTAGCCACAATCGGGGATGTAAAAATAAATACAATAGAGGACTAGGGATGTGATTCAGTTGGCAGAGTGCTTGTCTAGCATGCGTAGAACCCTGGGCGATATCTCCAATGTCACCTGGTATGGTAGTCCAAGCCTGTAATTCCAGCACTCAAGAGGTGGAGGCAGGAGGATCAGAAGTCCACCCTCAGCTATATAGTGAGTTTGAAGCCAGTCTAGGCTACATGAAACCCTGTCTCAAAAAGCAAAAATAATAGGGGCTGGAGAAACACCCCAGAGGTTAAGAGAGTATACTTGGGTTACAGAGGACCTGAGTTCAGTTCTTAGCACCCATGTGTGGCAGCTCACAATTGCCTCTAAGTCCAGCTCCAGGGAATCTGATGCCCTCTCCTGGCCTCCATGGGCACTGCACACATGTGTACGTCTACTGTCATGGAACTCAGAAGTGATGATTAAATACCATCGCTGCACACAGCAAACCCTAAGACAGAAGATGATTCAAGGAAGGGAATGAAATGGAATCAACGGTTGCTGGATACCAGGTCTAGGTCTTGACTTCCTGTCGTGAACCTCATGTAATCCTTGTAACATTGTACATTAAAGCCCTTGAATCTCATTTTCCTTATTTGTAAAATTTAATGGTGAACTCACTGTCCACCGAAGTCCCTTCCAGACCTCACATGCCATGATTCACCTCTCCTCTTCCCAGTCAGTGGCTCTAGGCTTCCCTCTTCTGGGTTGGGCTGGCTAGTGAAATGAAGGGGGGGTTTACAAAGACTTCTTTTCATTGTTGTTCTTTCTCTCCCCATCCCTGTGGGCTTTATTGTTGATTTAAAACCAGTTTGAACAAAGTACTGAGGGAGAAACCACAGGGAACCATCTTGTGTTGGCAGAGGATAACCCTGTGACCCCAGAGGCCTTTTCCAGCTCTAATTTTTATGATTCACTAATTTGCCGCACCACACTCAACCCTGTCCGGGAATCCAGAGTTCAAAAAAGATGCCATGCAAATTGCTGGAGGTAATGAGAAGCCTGCAGGCCTGGTAGGGCCAGAAGTGTGGTTTTCAGTGAAATTAAATACAGGAAGATATTTCAAGAAGCCAGAGAAGCATATTTTCCCCTCCTCCGAGAGACTTTCATTTTAAGGACCGTAGGGTAAATTTCAGGTTTGCTGTTTTCAGTGGTATGACTAGGTTTTTGTTATGATATGACTCCCACAGAGTTGCTTCTACACTTTATAGCCGCTCTAAAAACTACTTGATAGGGTTGACAAGATAGCTCAGATCCTAAAGATCCTTGCTACCAAGCTTGGTGACCTGAGTTCAGTCCCTGTGGAGAGAGCTTACTTCTGCAAGTTATCCTCTGACCTCCATGTGTATACCAAGGCATTGGTGTGCACCCATACACAAGCAAGCAAACACACACATGCAAAAAATAAATAAACAAATGTAATTTTGAAGAGCTAGTTGTTGGTACAGCTGTGGTTGTTAATCATGAAGTTCTGCCATAATTTATAGTATTTACTTAGAAGCAAGGGGATACATGACAGGAAGGTGAGTGTCCTCTAAATAGTCAAGGACCACAGTCTTGTTTTACGGGAACAACCAAGAGCCTGTTCAGATAACCGGGTATTTGATCTTTAGTGCATTCCATGAATTGTAGTGCTTTCTACCTTGTCCTCAATTTGCGGAGTCATGTGCCCTGACAGAATATTTACGAGTCTGCATTAACATTTTATATAATGAAGATGACGTGCAAACAACATGATTGTGCAAACAGTGTTGCTGTAAAGTCCGTAAGCTTGTGGTACCCGTGGAATTCTGTGAAAATTGGTGCCATAGCGAGAGGAAGTAAAGAGCTGGACAAGCCTGGGGTGGGGTGGGGATAATGGCCATGTGCTGCCGGGAGGAGGTGTCCTCCCTGGATACATGCTCTGGAGCTAGCTGTAGAGTGTATACCAAATGTGTTCAAATGGTTG
This sequence comes from Eospalax fontanierii, assembly GCA_035773235.1. Lineage (NCBI taxonomy): Eukaryota > Metazoa > Chordata > Mammalia > Rodentia > Spalacidae > Eospalax > Eospalax fontanierii. Next base: position 12,292,258 of record CM069549.1, read on the forward strand.
TTGGAAATGCCATATCGTGGTAAAACAATGGTGAATGTTTTCCTCTGTGTTTGTTTCTCTGGTTAGGTACCAGGTGAAAGAATTATTTTGTGTTTAGTGATCATTCTCTGTGAAAACTGCTCCATGGAATGTCCGACTTGGACAAAACTTATAGATTCAGCAGACACACCTGAAGCCCGGGAAATTACAAACCCGACAGTAGGGACTATAGACTCATGCTCCTCATCTTGTATGCTCCCTGGGGCCAATGCCGGGAGGAAAACCTCAAGCTTAACCATGAGCAGACTTGATATTAAAATTAGAGTTACCTGCCTTTTTCTCTCCAAAACCTGAAAGTTGAATTGGCAAGACAAATAAATGAGTGTGTGACATAAAATAACTGTACCAAGGCTTACATCTTTTTCTCCTTTACATTTCACAAGGACACCCACCCCCTCCCAAAGCAGGTGGCACAGTCCTCATTTCATACGAGGGAAAACAGAGAGGAGACATAATTAGCCTCAGCTTTTACACAGTGCTGGAATATGAACTTCAGCTCCAAAGCTTGTGTTCTTTTTTCTATGTTTCATAGACTGGATGCTCTGTGCATGTGTGCGTGTGTGCATGTGTGCATGTGTGCGTGTGTGTGTGTGTGTGTGTGTGTATAAGTGGAGTCCAGAATTCTACACTGGATGTCTTCCTACCTGCTACTCTACCTTACTTTTTGAGATCAGGTCTGTCACCAAACACAGCATTCATCAACTTTGCTAGACTGACTGTGCAGCCAGTCCCAGAAATCCTCTTGTTTCTGCTTCTCCAGTGCTAGGGTTACAGGTAGATGCCATTGCATCTGCCTTTTTTTTTTTTTTTTACATGGATGCTGGGGATTTGAACTCAGGTCCTCATACTTGTGCAGTAGCACTTTATTGACTGAGTCCTCTTCCTAGTGCTTGACTCAGCACTCAGGAGGCAGAGGCAGGGGTATCTCTGTGACTTCAAGGTCAATCTGGTCTATGGAGTGAGTTCTAGGTCAGCCAGAGCTACATAGTGAGACCCTGTCTCAAAAAAAACAAGAAAAAAAGAGGATGAGAAAACAGAAGGAACAGAAAAGGAAAAAAAGAGTATGGCAGAAAGCATATAGACAGGATCTATCAACTATCTATCTATCATCTATCTATCTATTTATCTACTATTTGCTACGTACCATTTATTGTGCTAGGCATTTTTGCATTTCTTTGTGCCCCAGACTGTACTAGCTTCCTATAGCTCCCTTAACAAGCTATCATGCTATCATAAACAATAGGTTAGATAACAGAAGTTCATTCCCTCATACATGGTTCTTCAGGCAGTCGAATCAGCATCACTGTGCTGAATCAAGGTGCTGGCAAGCGCACATTCTCTAGATGAATAAGGGAGAACGTGTTTGCTGTTCATCTGGCTTCTGTTGGCTTCTAAGATCCTTAGCTTCCACCACATTACTTTATTCTCGGCCTCTGTGGTCATATTATATTCCCCTCTTCTCTGTGAGTCAAAACTCACTGTTTTTCCCTTTACATGGCACTTGCGACTCTATTTGGGGTCTATTCAGTTAATTCTGGGTAATCTGTCTTCATTAGTCTATTGCTCATCGCTGTAACAAAGTACTCGAGCTGATCAACTTATAGAGTGTCTTAGTTTTTTTTTTTTTTTTTTTTTTTTTTCTAGTTGCTGTGATAAAATACTGCCATAGCAACTAAAGGGAAAAGAGGTTTCATTCTGACTCGAGGCTACAGTCCATCAGGGCGGGAAGTTACAACAGCAGAAGCTTGGGGGAACTGGTCACGAGGCATCCTCAGTCAGCAAGCAGGAGGGCTGAGTGTGCGCCAGTGCTCAGCTTGCTGTCTCCATTTTGTACAGTCCAGGATCCCCCTGTCCAGGACATGGTCCTGCCCACAATCAAAGTCGGTCTCTGAGGATCTATTACTGTAACAAAGACACCGCCCCCCAGGCATACCCAGAAGTAAGGTTGATGTTGGTCGGAGGCAGATGAGGCGGAAACCATCAGAAGCTCATCTCCTGGGTAATTCTAGATCCTGTCAAATTTACAGTCTTAACCATCACATTGAGGAAAGCTTGATTTTTGGCTCACGGTGTTGTTGGTTGCAATCTACATCTGATTGGCCCCATTGCTTTGTCCATATCAACTTCGTGGTGTGGCCAGAAAGCAAAGAGCTAGAGGAATAAACTAAGGTCCCACAATCTACAGTCTCCTTCAAAGGCATAACCCCAATGGCTCAGAATCCCACTTAAAGCTTCCACCACCTCCTCCTGATACCATTAAAACCATGGGTTGAAGACCAAATCCTTAATACATAGGATTTGGGGGAATATTCAAGATCAAAGATAGCACACCTGATCTTAGGGATCCTTAGTGCAGGTATTTTTGGGGGCAGGGCATGAATATCTTTTGAGGATGTGCAGACTAATTGTAGATGTTATGGGTTGCCCTAGGTTAACATTTTAGCTACTTATGTATATTACTGATTTCAAAAAATTTTTTTTTCTGACTCCAGATTCTATAGCCTTACTCACTGATTGGCTGTATGCCTTGCCTCTGAGGGTTACTGGACTGGGGAGAGAGTGCAGGCATCTACCAGCTAAAGTCAGTTCTATCCAGTGTTACTCAACAAGCCTTAGGGCTTGTGCCATGTGGGTAACTCCTTGTTCATATGAACCTTCCTGTTTCCTTTGCCATGACGTTTTCAGTTGAGATGCTTAATATGTGGACATCCTGATTTGGTCTTTATTCATAAGGCTTCACATGCCGCATCTAAAAGCCTGGGACTCACATCTCACACTATGCAAGATAAATCTGGGTGAGATGTGAGGAGAACCTATCAGAAAGGCATGTGCAGGGTCAATATAACCTTCTCAACCTGATGAGACATTGATTAGTTAGATTTGATCTGAGAGGCTCTCTGTATTACAGAACAAGATATGACCTTCTAGCATATTCTTCGATCTCTGCATAGAGGACTGCAGTTTGGAGGAAGAGAAGAGGTAGAGAAACAGACATGCTTGATAGCACCTTATAGTCCAAACATGTCTGTAGGCTTTAGCCATTAGGAAAGACATACTGTCCCCAAGTACCTGCCTGTCCTTCTGGGTGCACAAGAAGGACCCCTACAAAGAGAGGGCCAGGTGTTAGCCCTGATCCCAAGATGTACAAGGCCAAAGGGGTTTTATGTCTTGTGAGGAAATCTCTGTGAACTCTACTAAAGGCTTAAAGCTTCTCTTTTGAATTGAAAATTAAATACGCAGACATGCTTCTACCTTCATTTTAAATCCAGGATTTTCCAATTTCTTCACCTGGATCAGTTCACTTTTGCAGTTTACCTTTGAGCACAAGCATTTTCTCAGCCATGGAAGACTAGACCCTTGGTGTTAAAATAGACTCCTTCCTTTCTTCCTTAACTTCCTACCATCTCAGAATGCTTAGAGACAGAGGCAGACGGTCCAGGGCGGGCCTGCTTGATCTCCAGTAGATGCCAAACCAGGATAGAAAATCGTGTTGGCATCAAGCTCTTTCACTTGTTTGCAAATACTTTGAAACTGTTGCTTCGCCTCTGAAAATCAAGGTAACAGAACTTATCCCATAGCGTTACTGAAAAGGTGACATGAGATAATCATGATAATAGTTATTATTGTGTCATATTCAAATTCAGGCCTTAATTACCCAAATTAGAGTCATAATAGCTTCTTTCAATCAGTGGTTTTCAGACCTTCGAAACATAACCCACAGTGACAAATTTATCTTATAACCTTACAAACATACCTACAAAATGAAAATAAAAGCTTTACGATACCCTGACATTTTCTATTCTCATTTATTGCAGAAAGAATTGATTTCAATGAAAAAAGATTGATATCAAGACTCACTCATAGCCAAAGTCCCACAGTTTTAAAAAACATTGCTCTGGAAACAACAGTGATGATAGGCACTGTTTCTTTCTAATTCATCAAATGCCAAACCTTTTTCAAAGCTGGGGCCCCCTTCTATGTTTTCTAACCCTGGTCTCAGTCCCCATTCACACCATACTTCGTAATTCCAAGTGCTTTTTTGTTAAAGATTTGTGTTTATTATTTAGTTACATGTTTGTGTCTGTATCGATGTGTGTGTATATGCACATGTGTGTAGGTGCTTGTGGAGGCCAGAAGATGATGTCACATTCCCTGGAGCTGGAGTAAGCTAGCCTATAGCTGCTGTTGGGTGCTGAAAGGACAGCCAGCACTCTTTACCACTGAGCCATCTCTCCAGCCTCTCCAAGTGGGTGAGCTTATAGCATCTCTTTTAACCCACACCACTCCCAGAGAATGATGCTTTTAGTTGGCCAGTGAGGAAATTCAGGTTCGGGCTAGTAATCCTTGTCTAGGATCTCCCACCTGAGAATGACTGAATCAGGACTGAATCCAACTCCCTCAACCCAACCCAGAGCTTTCTCCACATAATATTGAGTTGGAAGAGGAACTCACATGTTTAGAAATAAGTAAGAACACAAATGGACCATAGTCATAGGCAAACCTTTGATTTTATGTGATCCTTCATACAACACGTGTAGGATTATCAAGAAGCTTTCTCTAAAAGAGTCAGCTGTACTCCAACACTGGCCTAGTGCCTCTGCCTGCTCACATGTGTCTTCATTTATTCAATAAATTCATTCCTATCTTGATTCAAGACACAGCTACTGATAGTCACGATCCACGCACTGGATACGAATAGTATGTGAACACAGGAGAATTTTTTAAAGTTCTCACCATTTGGACAGAGGCCTATATGGGATGAAAAGCATAAGCCATGTAGATCTGTGGAGAGAATTTTCTAGAAATGGGATAAAACAGGTTGAACTGATGGAAGAGAGGCAGGGAAGACGGGTGAAAGATGAGCTTGCAGATGGGCCCAGATTATATGGAACGGTCAAACCATTGTAATGACTAGCTGGAATCCATCTTACTCTTTAGAACTCTATGGAATATTCAGAAAGAATTTTTTTTAGATCATTTCGGCCCCTTTTACACCAATTTCTTTAAGCCTTAGTAGTTCACCAAACTTCTCCAGCTGTGCCCACACCATTATCATTGGTGATAAAACTCTCAAGCTGTGTCTTGAGAAGCCAACACACTCACAAATACTTACTGGGCTGGAGAGATGGCTTAGCAGTTCAGAGATTTGACTGCTCTTGCAGAGAACTCAGGTTCAATTCCCAGCATTCACATGGTGGCTAACAACCATCCATAACTCCAGCTCTAGGGATGGGTGCACCTATCTACATTCAAGCAATACATTCATATACATAAAACAATAAGATATTTTTAAAAAGAACTTAGTGAGTTGGGCAGTAACTTTATTCTTATAGAACAGGAACTCAAGTCATAGGAAAGTTAAGTTTTCTAAAATCAGATCTAGTCTGGACTCAAATTTAAAGGACTCTTTATTAGCTGACTAAATGCTGAGCCTTGGGGTGTCTGTTAAGTGGATCATAGACAGTGGTCAGTTGAAACGAGTGTTTGAAAGCTCATGTTCCTTTTATTTTTCTTTATTCTTGACTATTTTCTAGAGGACTTATTTTATATTCTGTTTCATTTTCTTTTTAAAAAGTATTTTATTTATTATTTTTTTGTATGTATGAGTGCATTGCCTACATGTGTGTAAGTACACTCACGTCATGCAAAGCCTGAGGAGGTCAGAAGAGGGCATTGGATCTCCTGGAACTGGAGTCATGTATGGTTGTTGACTGCCATGTAGGTGCTGGGAATTGAACTCAGGTCCTCTGCAAGAGCATCTATTGCTCTTAACCAGTGAGCCCTCTCCAGACCTCTCCCTTTCATTTTCTATGAATTCTTCCTTTGTGTTTTCTTTCTTCCTCAATGAAATAAAGTCTAATATCAGGAAACAATCTGATGGACACACAAGTCTAGGTGATCATACAGTCTTCACACCTTCAAAGCTTATGTCTAGCAGGAACTCATATATTCATCAACTATTTAAACAGTGCCCCCTACAGACAGCCCTGAAGAAAGTTCATGGGATCCCTAAAGAGGGGACTTAGTGGACTTTTGACACATAAGAGGACAGTAAGTAAATAAATGAAACTGGAGTAGGCCAGTTCGTACAGGATGTGAGTTTTACAAGAGCCAGTTCTTCCATTGTCCCTAGAACTCCTCACTGCTGCCTGCAGAACAGTTAGGAATCGGCCTACTCTGTTTTTATTTATCTAGTTATTTTTTTGCATATGTATGTGAGTGGTGTCGGTTCACATGTATGTGAGCCCACATAGGTGTATGGGTGCATTTGCACACGTGTGTATGTGTATGTGTGTATGTGTGTGTGTGTGTGTGTGTGTGTGTGTGTGTGTGTGTGTGTAGGCCCAAGGTTGATGTTGGGCAGTGTGTCTTTAGAGATCACTCTCCACCTTGTATATTGAGGCAGGGTCTCTTGTTGAGCCTGGAGCTAGTGATTATGGCTAGAGAGCCAGCTTGCTCCAAAGATCCCCTGTTTTTTGTTGAGACTAGTTCTCCTTGTAGCCCCAGCTAGCCTGGAACTGGAACTTGCTATGGGGAGCAGGCTGGCCTTGATCTTGTGAGATCAGCCTGCCTCTGCCTCTAGAGAGCTGGGATTAAAGGAACGTGCCACCATGCCCAACTCATCTGACTTTTAAGTGGGGTTTGGGGATCTGAACTCCAGTCGTCACTCTTGAATGGCAGGTGCTTTACACACTGAACCCCAACCTCACTCTAGATCTTTTAAAGAGTTTCCCAGGCAAACACATCAAGAAGGATTAATAATCATGTATTATCAATGTAGAGTTCACAGGACTAGCAAGTTTTGATGAATCAGGAAAATAGCAAGTAAAAGTCTAGAATGTACAGTGTCTTTCCTGTCAGACACAAACAGGGACTCCTGAGAACTCACTGGAAGGTAAAGGTCCTAAAATGAATGTGTGCAACCATGGCAACACTCCTCAGTTTTCCAAGTTGACCCCTTGGATCTATACTCTACTTTCTGGCTCCCAGATCATCTCTTCTTCGCCCCCACTCCCAACTACCAAGTGCTTTCAACTCTCCAGGCAGAATCTACTTTGCTCCTGGGCTGAAACACACTGGGCACATTCTTGAACAGAGTTCAAACTAACAAGATTTCCCTAAAACAAGCAACTCCCTGGATGTCCTGGGAAGCAGTGTGACTACTGGGGGGTGGGGATTAGCATAGCCAGAGCAATGTGGCTCTGGTCCAGGAAGAAAATGTATGTGCTTAAAGAAAAAAAAAGGCTGGCTCAGAGTCTTGGGAACCCCATAATCAGAAACATACTCATTCTGACGGTTTCAAAAGACCCAACACCCACCTCAGTACAGCCTGGCAAAGGTTCAGAGAAATCCACCCCCTCTTTTGTCTTTTGGATGGAATGCAAGAGCGTAGAAGACTTCCTGCCCAGAAGGCAGGCAAAGGGCAAGCCTCTGCCACCCTGTCCTAGTAAGGTGAAGGACGGTGAAGGCCATCCTTCATTCGTCTTTGAGTGCTGTGATGTCATCGTATGCTGTAGGGGGCTCTCTGATAATTCTATGTGGCGCCTGCATTGCTGAAAATCTGTTATCTAATTTCCAGTCAGTTTTTTTTTTTTTTTATTGGTTCATTCTTTGTTTTGTTTTCTGCCGAGGGAGAACCACTTGCAAGTTGGAGTGTGGGTGGCGCTTCTCAAGACTAGACATGCAGAGATGGAGCAAGAATTGAGATGAAGGGTCTACCGGCTAAGAGTGAGGAGAATGTTTTCCCCAAGGTCAAGGCAAGATTGTACCCAACCAGTGGCTGTGTAAGCTTGACGTCAGTGCAAGCAAGGTCAAAAACACACTTGGTTGGATACCTAGAAACAGTTGCTCAGGCTTGGAAGACAAAACAGCAAGGGTCTAAGAAAGAGGTTAGTCACCTTTGGTCTCTTGGCTATTTCAAGTCTAGGCACAAGTCTGGGCCTCGGTGACGGGACATATCTCTGTCTTTAATGAGCTAAAGACCAGAGCTTGAGGTCTGGAATTCAGGAGAGTCTAACAGCTGCTAATAGACAATCTCTTGTAGTGTTTGTCTCTAATCCACATAGCAGAGGACTTTGTTTGTGGGTGTTACATTTGCAGGGCACTTTGGCAAAGGAAAACAAAGAAGTCACCTGCGTATATAACCTGTTTTGAACCATATTTTTTTGCACCTAGGAATGCCACTGGAAGATTTAAAAATATTGGAGCTACACTGAGTCAGCTTCTTGGGGTAATGTATGTCTGAGAAATAGATGCTTCAAGCATCTCCTTAGAAAACCTGATTTTTTCTTGAAAACTGGTCAAATCTTAGAACGAAACTAGTTTTGCTGATCTGGCAACAGCAGCCAACCTGCCTATGTGGACCCTGGTCATGCTCTGTGCCTAGAAGTGGGGCTTGAGCATTGTTCCTTGTTAGTCTTAGTTTTGACATATGACTACAATGATGATCAAGTATGAGCATCATACTGCTCTTGCACCAAGATTTCTGAGTCAGGGCTTCGTGGAAAATGCCTAGTCAATACCTTGGTGGTTAATCCCTATTCCAAACCGATCAACTATAAAATCCTTCAAGAAACATTTGGATGCTTTCTATTTGCCAGATCCTATCAGGTGCTGAGGAAAGATTCAAAACTGAAGAGAGGGGTGAGTTGAATACAGATCTGAAGCTACCTGAAAAACTAGCAGAGTCATTCCGGCGTAGAGGAGCGAAGATACAGAGATCTTCTGAAGATGCAGGACAAGGCAAGCTTGAGGCGGTAGATCAGACTGATGCATGATCACAACACACACAGCAGTGGTGTGAGGAATCAGAATGTCTAACTGTGAAGGACTGGCATTGGGGCTTTTGATGACGAGAAGGTAGTCTCTTCTAAGAACACGTGGTCTGCCCTCCTTGGAGTCCTAGTTACGGATTTGAAGAGCCCCGCCTAACCTCTTGTCAAGTCATTAGAAAAAGCCAGGTCTGTGATGAATATATCGTTGTTTTGATTTGAGTAGGTGATTCTAAGCGGGCCCCAGAAGTTCTGTCAAAGGATGGAGTGGTGGTACATGCCTTTAATCCCAGGACTGGGCAGGCAGAGGCAGGTGGATCTCTATGAGATCGAGGCCAGCCAGAGCTACAAGGAGATCCTGTCTCAAAAAGACCAAACAAACAAACAAAAACCCAAGGAGTCTATTTAATTTCTCTTTGTTCTACTGACAAGAGCCAGGAGCGGATCCTAGAATGGGCATCCTCATGCGCATCCTTGAGCACTATACTGGAACGTCCTCAAAGTCAGTAGCATTTTCAACCATCTCATATCCCCGGGGCCTAACAGATGCTCAGTGCATTCTGTGAATGTATGAAAGATGTAGAATTTGAGTAAGACAATGTGGCAGAAGTGAGAAGCAGCTATTCTAGAACCTATCTGCTCTGACTGGGTCAGGGAAAGGAAGGCTTGAACCCGTCTCTCCTCTTCTCTGACCTTACAACACCACACAAAAGTTTGGTTTTGATTTCTCTCTTCTGTTATACTTTGTGCATAATTGTCTACAAGAAATTAAAAAGTGATGCAAGTCCAAGTAGCTTAAAAATCTTGGAAGGAAGTCGCTTTTGGCAAATTCAAATCCCTAGGGCGGAAAGCATCTGTATCAGTCAGTGTCTCTCCAGGAAAAACAAAACCCATGTGAAGTCATTTAGTAGAGGAAATTTAATATGGGAAATTAGTTACAAAGGTTTCCAGAAGAGTTGAAAGAGCAACCAAGGATGGTCAGTCAGCCCTAAGCAAACTGTCAAAGGTGGAGGTTGAAGGACCGATGGTAACACCTGAGTTCCTGAATCTGGATTTCAAGTTAGAGGCTGGTTCTAGCATGAGTCCAATTGATGCTGGTCTGAGTGAGGAAGACTTGGCCCCAAGTTCAGGTGATGCTTAAACCTAGCTTCTTTTTCCTGCCTCTTCAATCTGTGTTTGCGCTTCCCACAGGAGAAACTGAGCAGGACCATCCATCCTCTACCAGCGCAAGGCCCACCACACACTGCCTTCCCCAACACTCCACCCACCCCGCTTTTTGGGATGGGTTTAAAGAATCTGGGTGCACCCTGCTTCTTCTGGGAGGGTTGAGTTGAACCATTCCCCTTTCCCTTCCTTATTTAGACTCTTTCAGAAAATATTTAGACTGAATCCATTAAACCCCCAAACTAACTTCACACTTGGGACTGAAATATGCATGGGTGGAGCTCCTGTTAGAAGCTTTTCATGCGGTAAACAGGACCTGAGGCACGGGCTGGGGTGGAGGGGCGCAGGAGTTAGAAGAGGGGACTTAGAATTCAGATTCAAGGCCTTTGGAGTACTGATTCATAACGATAGAAGCCAAGTAGGTATATGAGAGAAATGTGGAGACTGAGGCTCACCCGAACTGTTGGCACCTTGTGTGCTTGCCAGAAATGAGACTCGGGGGTGGAGGTTCTGTGATCACACGACTAGACAGCTTTACTGGATCAGTTAGGGTTTGAGCAAGGGTGCTGGACCACCATAAGCAAACATGGTGAAGAAGAGATTCCTGTGGAGATTTTATGCATCATTATCCCATTGTAGGATCCACGAAAGGCTGCTGCCTTGGGTGATGGGGGTCCTGAAGTCACTGCAGGGAGTAGGGATAACAACCAGGAAGAGAAGGTTGTCAGTGAAATGGGAGAGCTCCTGGGAAAGACGAGAATATTCGTGCATGAAGCCCAGAAAGGCAAGCTGGGTTTATGTGTGTAATTCACTGTCTTAGTCCATTTGGGCTACTATAACAAAACACTTTGGTCTGAATAATTTATACACTAAACAACAGGAGTTTTTTCTCATACTTCTGGAGGCTTAGACGTTTGAGATCAAGGCACAAGTAGATTTGGTGTCTGGTAAGGATCTGCCTTCTGCTTCATAGATTGCGCCTTCTCCCTGTGTCCTCAAGGGGGAAGGACAAACCCACTCCCCTCAGTCTTTCATGCTCCATGTGTGAGTTCGAGACACTCATGACTCATCACTGCATATTACAAAGGCCTCACATGCTAATACTGTTTCTGAATACACGTAAAAGTTTAAGTTGCGTCATATGAATTGGAGAGGGATGGGAGTCAATATTCAGAAGATCTCATTTTCTACTGTGACAATAAAGATGAGTCACTGAAGCCAGCGTCCTTCACTACAGTGTCGAGGACTCAAAAAAGGAGGGAACTTACTGGATCTGCAGGAGCTCCAGACCCAGCCGTGCTCCCCTCCAGTAAGGCATTCAGGCAGAGGGGCCAGCAGCAGCACGTGCAGGCCCCAGTGATGTCAGGAGCCCGTGAAACCTCCTTCTTGGCATAAAGAAGGCCACATCATCTCAACCTCCCAGAGCCTACTCCACAGTCTCCTGTGGACTACCCTCACCTTGAGTCAGCCAGGGAAAAGAATTCTGGGAATCCCACTCACAGCCCAGCTACAGTGACACAGTGCAAAACCAGCACATGTTGCAAGAGGACTCTGAAGATTTATGACTGGTGCGGAGTTGCCTGTTTGGATACAGAAACGAGCCTTCATCTATCCTGAGAGAAGGCAGCTGTGTCTTTCTGTTTGGGGGTGGTAACAACAGTAAAACTTGTGACCATCTCCTACACTGGGGATAGAGCAGAAACCTTGACGTCCTCGGAGATCTGGGAGGATTGCGCGTCCTAGAGACTGATAAGGATTTGTCTCTCTAGGATGTATCTCTGGGATTCGGAGCCTCCTTGATACATTCCACCCCTCGCTGCAGGACACCTCCCACCAAGGCTGCTGTGAGGACTCATTAACTAATGCTGGGGAAAGGGCTTCGAGGGTGAAGACTGCACCATAAATACTGTCATAATTGCACACAGATGCCTGAGTCCAGACTGGCAGGCACTTTGCTGACTAATAGGAGAATTTGTTGGACTTGGTGGCGACCTTTTCTCCCCATTACATTTCTAAATATTTTGCTTGTCAGTTGTAAACAAGCCTATTCCGAAACAACAAAAACAAACAAACCAGACTTTCTATTGGTGCTTGCAAAATGGTTCTTGTTCCAAGGATCATTTCCGGTTTTCTTCTTTTGCTTCTGCTAGGGATCACTAAAGGAGGTCAACTTAGTCATCTGCTTTCACCCAGGGCAGAGACTTGGAGACTCCATTCACCACTGAAATCTTGTTCCTTTCACACCCATTTCTGACCAGGTAGACAGGATGTCAAAGCTGGTGACCATTTTCTGTTTGTTTGTTATTATGAAAGTATATCATTTGGCTTCTTGGTGGGTTTTGTGTGTGTGTGTGTGTGTGTGTGTGTGTACATTCATGTGGAAGCAGAAGGTCAACCTTGAATGTTATTCCTCAAACTTGGTTCACTATGTTTTTGAGACAGAGTCTCTCATTGGTCTGGGCCTTGCAGATTAGGCTAGGTTTGCTCAAAGGAATCCACCTGTCTCTGCCTTTCCAGCACTGTGGTTTCAAGTGTGTGCCTGTGTGCCTGTGCATCCAGATTTTTAAACAGGTCCTGAGGGATCAAATTTAGATACTCAGGCTTGCACTTTGAGGACTAAGCCACCTTCCCAGCCACTTTTCCTTTTCTTAATGACAAGAAATGATTGGCCCGTTATCTGCTTCTGTAGGTGGTATGACTGTACCACTGTCTGTCTGAATCTTTCCCCCTTTCTTGGTTCTGTTATACCCTTAACGTATATAACAAGGACAAGAGTGTGTGGGTAGGTGCGCACTGATCCCGCCTCTCCCTGCATCCTTCCCTTGGGATCTTGACAGGAAAGCTTTTGATTTTCTGGAATCTCTTGTGTTGGTTAGGCTAGGATGGAGAAAAGAAAGAGGAAGACATATCTTACGTAGCCAGAGAGGCCTAGCTAATCAGCACAGGAAAGAACTGAGCCAACAGGCATCGAGACGGGGAAGCAGCATGACATGGACCTTTCGGTGAGTCTGAGGGCCACAGAGAGGAAGTAAACAGATGGGAGCACAGTTTAATGCATCGACGAGGGCATCCTAACAGAATGTCACAGACAGGGTGACCTAAACAACAGATTTATTTTCTCAGGGTTCTGGAGCCTGGGATCCAAGACCAAGTTGTTGGCAAGGCCGGTCTCTCCTGAGGCCTTTCTCTCTGGCTGATGGAAGGCTGCCTCTGGCCAGTGCTCCCATGGCTGTTTCCCTTCGTACAGGCATTCCCGGTGACTCTCCTTAGTCCCGTGAGGACACCAGTTGCACTGGATGAGGCTCCACCCTGTTGATCTTAGGACCTCATTTAACCTTCATTACCACTTAGAGGCCCCGCTTCCAAATACAGTCACATGACAGGACATGCAGGGAGACTAGGACTTCAGTGTAAGGACTCTCAAGAGGGAACCTAGTTAGGCCATAATGAGAGTTTTAAAGTAGTAAACATGTACTCTACCCCTAATTTGGTATCTTCTAAAAAGAACAATTCAAGATTTAAATTCCTTTCAATTATATTTGTCCGTTTGTTTGTTTCTTTTTGAGGGGACAGGGTCTCATGTATCCCAAGGCTGGTCTCAAATTTGTTATGTAACTGGGGCTGGCCTTGAACTTTGGATCTCTTGCCTCCTCTTAAATGTTGACAATGTAGGTGTACAATGCCACGCCAGGCATACGCAGTGCTGGGGAAGGAACTTAGAACTTCACGCATGCTAAGTAAGCACCGAATCAACTGTGAGAGACAGACCACGGTCCTGGAGGATAGAACTTTTTTCTTTCCCATCCAGATAGTGGTTTGTGTTTTCAAACAGCTACTGATGCTTCCAAATGGCAGTGTCCACCCCCAGCCCTGTTAAGCGCTTTTCCCGTAGCATCACACCAAGCCTGGGTCACAAAGGTCCTGGACTTTATATGCATCAAGCATAGATTTAGGTAACTTACACCCAGTTCTCAAAGAATTAAGATGGAATAAAATAGACTCAATAACAAAGTTTTAATCTCTCATTTGTGATTTGGAAATCTCAGGAGGAGAGAACCTTGCATCAAATGTGAACGGTACCTCTATGAGAAGGTTAGATAGAATTTTATTGTTGGAGAAAAAAACCCTAATGTATAATACTTATGTTTTATAGGTATAAATGAGTATGTATAGCCATATGTAGTTCTGTACCAAACAGGTTTTTTTTTTTCTATTCAGAAAAATAATTATAATCTCAACCCTGACAGTTTCAGTTTTGATCATCCCTGAAATGAAACCCATCATTTAACGACTGCCATTTGGAAGTATCAATAGCTGTTTGAAAACACAAACCACAATCTGGATGGGAAAGAAAAAAAGTTCTATCCTCCAGGACCGTGGTCTGCCTCTCTGGCTACCCTGTAGCTGCCACAGAGTCACAAGATGGCCTTTATCAGCCCTGAGGCAGGGCCAAGAGAGCTGCAGCTTATTACACTCCCTGGCTGTAGACTCATGGCAGGATGTCCCGCACACGATGCAGTTCCAAAGATAGGCTAGCCTCACCTCTTCAGTGAGAGACTGCCAGGACAGGCCAGGGAGCAGTGTACTCAGTATTTTCCGTGGAGGGCGAGGACATGGCTGTGGCCGCTGGGCACATCCGAGACACTGCGTCATCTTGAAGTGGATATAGCAGGGTCTAGTCTCAGATTATCTTGCTGGCAGAGAGCAAATACAGGAGAAGGAGTGGGGGAGGAGTCTTCTAGATCTTGAGCTGGAAATCAGTAGGAGGAGATACACATCTCTTGTTTATTCTATTTTTCTCCAAGAATAATTTCTAAGCTCGTCAGATTGCTGTACATCAGTGTTGTAACTAGGCTAATCCTGTGCCTGCTCCCATGGATGGTAATAGGATGTGGGTCCAGTTTTACACACTATCATAGAAGTCGGTATACGTTTTCTCGGACTATACCTAGACATTTTAAAAAGCCGTTATTATTTACAATCTGTTTGTCTATGGACGATGACAGTTCTTTGTAGGTCAAATGATTGAAATCTGGGCCTTTAAAGCCCTGCCTGATTTATTTGTGCAAGGAAATCATGTTTTCTTTGGAGCTTTTCAATGAAGACATAATTATAGTGTTGCAAATACTGTGCTCTATTTAAGGGTCTGTCAGCATTTCCATAATAAACCTCTATTTTCAGGAGACTTGGACATCTCCAGAGAGACACACACCCAGGGACACACAGAGAAAGAAATCCTGCTAAAACATAAGCTTGGTGGTCCCATCCGGGGACTTTATTTAGAGTCCAAATCTGTATATGTGTTTGCGGCTGCAGGCACATTCTTCTTTGTTTGTGTGCTGGTGCCAGTAATATGCTTGGCATCTCTGGCCTCTGCCCAGTGGGACTTCGGCTGGAAAGCAGGCTCAGGTTGTTAACTGGAAGCGGTGGCTCTCTGGGTGGCTGGCCGGCTCCCTTTCCAGACCCCAACCAACTGCCAAGTTGTACCTCAGCCTTAAGAAAAGAAAAGAAAAAAGAAAAAAAAATTGCTCTTGCTGCGACTCGTTCTTCTCCTCTTTCTGGTTAACTTAGGCATCTGCTAAGTTGGATTTTGAAGAATAATATTAATAGACACTTTAAGTATGATCTGAGTGCCCGGTATGTGCCTGGCACTTTCCAAAATATTGAAATTTATAAACCTTATAATGATCTTGCAGAGTAGAAATTGTTATCCCTGATTTTCAGATGATGAAAACAGGCGGAAGGGGAGGTCGCTTGCCTGGCAGAGAACTTGGGAGGAAAGCTCACGTTGATCACGGTAGAGCTGAGAACCCACACTGGGCTCTGCGGCCTCCTGGAGGTCTTTCAAATGCAATGGTGAATGTGGAGTGAGGGAAGCTGGAGATGTGCAACACACACACACACACACACACACACACACACACACACACACACCTCCCCACAGGACATCTAGTGTCAGGCAGTTGGAATCATCAATCAAAGGAAAAGCCTCAAGGTCAACCTGAGGCATGATTTCATAGATGAGTGGGATTCAGGCTGAGGTTGGATTAAAATCTCTGGAGATTTTTGGAAGTGGCAATCCTGTATGTTACATGGGTTATCATGCGTATTTCCCAACTGGACCAGAGGAGAGACTGAATGTTTATGGAGGCTGGAGACAATGATGGGAATTACATAACCAGGAGGTGGCAGAATACCAGGTCTGGAATTCTGGTTCCTGACCATTCTGCTTGATGGTCTCCCAGGAGCCAGTCTCCTTTCTTTTGAGAGAGACACACAGTGTGAATAGAGACAGGAAGTTGAAACTCAGGATCCTCCTGCCCTACGTGGGAGATCCTGTCTCCAAACTGCCAATGGCCTCTCTCCAGGAGTTTGTGTGCTGACATTTCACAGAGGGAAAAAAGGTAATAGACACCCTCTGGCACTGGAGCAGGAGGGACAGGGATGGAGGGGAGACCACCCTCCCTTCTGTGTTCGCAGCCAACTCTGGGGAAACTGTTTTGTAAACTCCGGTTCCCTTGTGGGTGGTGAGATTTAATTCTTTTTCCTTCTCTTTTCTGGGACACTTTTCTACTTGCTGGTTCCAGCTGCGACTGGAAGCGGTAACACACAGTCCAAGGAAGCAGCTAGAAAGGGAAGAGGGACTTTTTACTAAGAAAATGTTCTATCTGCTGGAGAAATGGGCTCAGCGGTTAAGAGAGTGTAATGCTCTTGAAGGAGACCTGAGTTGGGTTCCCAGCACCTGTGTTGGACAGCTCGTAGCTGCTGTAACTCCAGCTCCACTGAGAGACTCTGATGCCAAATAAATAAATAAATAAATAAATAAATAAATAAATAATAAAGCCTGACCTCTACAGGCATATGAACACACGACACGTGCTTGCGTACTCACACACTGTGTACCTGCACACACATGAACATGAACTTAACCACACATGTACACAAACACAAGTAAAGGAAAGAAAAGACATTCTTCTTTCTTCCAGAAGCATATTCAAGAACCTTGTTGGGAAATTCTCCTCACCTAAGTGGTCTCTGTCCCCCAGCAGTGGAAAAGGATCTGATGCCTGTTAGAAAGCAGAAATGTATTTATTTTCTGGGAAATAACCCTCGGAGGCTTCAAAGTCTATATAGTCTACTCTTATTTTGGGTTCTGCTAAGGTCTGTGTTGGGCACTGTATTCATAGGGAAAGATAGTGTGACTGGCATGCAAGGTCTGACTCAAATGAGTGTTGGAGGGAATGGCAAAGAGGGCATTCCATGTTGCCAGAGCTCCCTGAATGAGACATCCCAGCAGCTGTCCTCCTGGGAACAGGACATAGAGGGAATGGTGTATATTTGGAGGGAGTGCTGAACATGAACTCAGTATATCATATTGACAGCACCTGACACATGCTGAGCCCTTAGCTGAGAGCTAGGCATGCACTGGGGAAATAGACCAAGTGGTCCCTGCTCACACAGCATTTACTCCCTGGTTGAGGATGGAAACACTAAATAGATCATCACACTCACAAACTAGATAATTACTAATTAAAATCATGGTATGTTCTTTTGAGTAGAACAAAAACATCTATGAGAACAGGTGGATTAGACACATTTCAGGGCACACTCATGCAAGTCATAGAAAGCTAAGTCAGCAGTGGCTTCTATGAACACATCCCCCCACATAACATTTGCTTCATTAGTTCAGCAATGTCGTCGAATTTCCAGGCTCTTTCTGTACCTTCTCTCCAGCATCTTTAATCATTGGCTTTTTACCTGTAGGCTTGTAGCCTTGCGACTACAGAACAGCTGCTGCAGCTCCTGTTTTAAGGGCAGGAAGCTCAGGAAACTAGGTGGGGATCTAAAGCAGCAGGCTTTTCTCTAACACAAGCGGATTTCACCACCGACAAAACTTCTTTCATAGAAACCTTTCGGGAGGCTTTCTGTTACTTTCCATTAGACAGAACCAGGTTTTTAAATGAAGACTAGAAAAGACAATGTAGGGAGCAAGTGTGCATGGAATGGTGACTAACCTCTCATCCACCACACTCACGTGTATGACACCTTCTGGGTTGTGTGTACATCAGTCCTGTGAGGACGAGCACTTTCTCAGGCGAAGACCTTGAGCCTTGACTGAGGGACTTGGCCGAGTACACATCGACCAGATGCCCTCAATTCGTAACTAGCTGCTTGTTCTATTGGGGTGAAACAGAATCTCTCTGGTCTTTTCTCATGGATGCCTCTGGGGTTCAAAGTCAAACAGGAGGAAAACAGCCCGGTCAGGCAGAAAGCAGCCTGCTCACCATAGCAAAGTCAGGACTTGCCGTGGGGCCCATTGGGTCTTTACTTACCATGATGTGAAAAGAGATTCAGAAAGTAGCACTTGCCAAGGGAACAACAAACTCATTTCTGGAGGACTTCAGAAAGCCTGATGGTTAGCAATTTTTAGTAACCCTCTCCAACTCCTGGTACCTAATTCTAAGGGTGGTATGTTTAATGTCTAGGATAAACAAGTGAATATCGATACCACAGCATCTCATGATACTCAAAGGGCAGCTTCCCCACCCCCCAATGCGGTCTGCCAATCAGTGTGACAACACAGTCTGTCTCTCAGCTCCCAGTGTGCAGAGTGTGTGTCACAGCATGGAAGACATCCTCAGGTCCTTGAGTTTCCTGCCTTTCCTATCTCCCTCCCTTCCTCTTAGATAGACCTGGGTTCTGAGCTTGCCTGTGAGTTGTAACTGGGTTGGTTGTGAAGGCAGAGGCAGGCCTTCTGGCTTGGGACTGTCCTATGGCAATGAGGACCAGCAGAGAGACTTGCCAGAGTACGGTCCTGCCTCTTTGCTTTATGCCAGTGAAAACCAGGGTCATGAACCTGAGCTGGGGAACATGTAAAGCTGACGCCGTAGACCAGATGTTCCGGACTTTTTGAGGCCTTCTGTAAAGTAACACTTATTTCAAAAGAGTGAAGCTTGCCTGCTCTGAGTGGAAACTTTTTGTTTTCTGTTTTTTTCAAAAAAATTTTTGGGTGACCTCTGCAGCACCTGCTGTCTAGTGGAGCTCTGGCCTGTCTAGCTGCTTTTGGGAGTGAGGGTGGGGAAGATCTATGTGGCAGGCAACCTGGCCCTGGGTTCAAAAGGCCAGAGACCAGGTTGCAGACTCAGACAAGCAGAGATAAACATGCAGTCAGGGGCTCGGATGTATGTTCTCTCTGTACTAGAGTAAATATGTTCCTGTAAGACTGGGCACAAATCTCCCAGCACAAATCAGATATCCCAAATAGGATCATCTTTCCTTATGCAAGAATTGTTTTATAAACAAAAACCTTCCCATTGAATTATCTTTGGTGTACATTTAAAGTTTCAAAAAAACAGATTTGGTGATTGCAACATCTGCCTTTATCATATAGTCTAGGAGGTGTGTCCAACCTTCAGCCACAGGTTCATGTATTCCAGTTTAGTCATGAATGTGGCCTAACACATGTGTAGATGATAACATCATGTCAGAATATCAAAAGGTTGGGCACCCCTGATAGTGTGTAGGTATTATAAAGTGCACATCTATTGTGGTTGGTGTCTGGAAAATGTCATTCACAGCAGTGAACAAGTGTCATGTGTGGCTGGGTGCAGAACATGGCAGCACATTCAGATGAAGGGTGGGAAAGTCCAAATTTTACTTATTGTTGGGGGAAGGAGATGGAGAAGAAGTGTTCTATGGGAGCAGAGAGGAGCTTCGTTTAGTAGGGCTGAGATGGATGTGTGTGTGAGTGTGTGTGTGTGTGTGTGTGTACTCAGGTGGGGTGAGGCCAACACTAGAGCAGGAGACTAGAGCTGTGGTGATGCATACCTGCAATCCTAGCTACTTGGAAGGACAAGGCAGGAGAATCTTGAATTCAAGGGCTGCCTCAGCTATAGTGAGTTCAAGGTCAGTTTGGGTAATTTAGACCTGGTCTCAAAATGAAAATGAAAACAGGGCTGGAATTGTAGCTCAGTGGTTAGTGTTTGCTTTATTCAGCATCCTCAAGGCCCTGAAATCAACCGCTTAAATAGATTCAGGCCTGGGGGATGGCTCAGCAGTTAAGAGCACTGACTACTCTCGCAGAGAACTGGGGTTTGAATCCCAGCTTCCACATGGTGGTTAACAGCTGCTATAACTCCAGTTCCAGGGGATCCATGTCCTCGTCTGACCTTTGCAGGCGTTACATGACACAAGTGCACTTGCACATGCAGATAATACACTCATACACATATTAAAAAAAAGATGCAGTTGACCTGGTTTGATTACCATCCAGGCCAAACCACTGCCACACACAGAACCAACTCCAGTTACCTCCTGAAAGGATGATGAGGAATTCACACAGAACCCCTTCATTTCATCTAACTTAGTCTTAGACTTTCAAATAGAAGCCACCCGTCGGCATCTATGAGTTTAGCTGCCTGACTTCTAGAGACTTTTAACTGCATTTGCGGTTGTCTAGCTGTGTCTCCCGAGAGGTCACTGTCAGAACCTAGGCCTCAGATGGGACAGGATCCTTTCTTTATCATGCAGTACAGTTTAGGAAGGAAGCAAGAAGCTGAACTTGGAAGGAGAAGCACGTGGAAACAGGTACTCAGCAAGTCAAGTCAAGATTCATGCCAATCTACTGAAGGGTCTCCAAGGTTCCTCCTTGTGGTTGTTAGGCAACTGTGGCTAGCAGAACCCAGCCTCAAAAAGCTTGCCTTCCCTGCTCTGAGCTACTTCCTTTTCCCTGAATCCCTCTTTTCTCATCTATGAAGAGAGGAAAATTAGACCAGATTCGTAAGGCCAGGATTCTTTGGGTAGAGCCTGTGTTAACTGGGTTTTCATTGCTGTTGCAAAAATACCCAAGATAAACAACTTAAGGGAGGAGGGTTTATTTGTTTCAGAGGTCCAGTTCATGGTTTTCTGGCTCCATAGCTTTTAGGCCTTTAGCAAGGTGGGCACATTTTGGTAGAAAGAAGATGGTCATCTCATAGTGGCAGGGAGAGAGAGAGAGAGAGACAGAGACAGAGAGACAGAGAGATCAGGGATTGAGGGAATGTTCCCAGTATCCTCCTTCCTCCAGTTAGGCCCCGCCTTCTGGTTTCTATCACATCTCAATAGTTCCATTGAATTATGAATCCATTAGTGGGTTGATTAATCCGTTGACTGGGTCAGAACCCCCAGGATCCAATCATTCTAGGTGGTGCTACCAATTGGAGACCAAACTTTCAACATAGGAGTGTCTGGGTGGATACTGTGTATCCAAATCATAAGAGAACCCAAATAGCCTTCTCCACGAAGTTCTGCCTACAAAGAAAATCATGCGAGGCAGAGATGCCATAGTGTCTTAATGTGAATTCTTATTCAGTGGACAGAGACAGACTGTTGATGTCCCTTCCTCCTCCATGTCTTGAGAGTTTGTGACTGTGTCTACATCTTCCGTTCTTCCCTTGCCTACTCGAATGACACCTCTTTAGACAGACACTCCAAATCTTGACTCTCTCCCTATCTTGGACACGCCTCATTTTCCACCTGTTTCTGTGGCCTCCCCGGTAGGACAAGGCCTGACCTTATCCCTAAAGTAGCAGATGGAAAGCAAGAAGCATCAGGCTCAGGCTGGAAGACTTCTGGCAAGGCTTCTTCCCTGGGGGTTGGCCCAGACTTACCTGTTTATAAAGGGTCAAGACTGGCATTGGAGTTTGCTCGTGGGACCTGACTGCCACCCATGGACAACTTGTCCTGCCTGTGTCTTCAATGGTGTGAGTGAAAACAACAAAGGCCATGTTAATAAACAAAGCAACACCAGACATGTCAGACAGAGGCTTCCCTGTACTCACAGACAGTGGCAGGGAGCAAAGGACATTTCCTGGTGACATTACATTAAGATGAACCATGTTTATTTTGAGCCAGTCTCCAGCGAACACTTGGAAACCACCTCCAAACTGCAGATGAAACCCCAGGTTGACTTTACTGGACTATTTCAACACTGCCAAATATTTTTAGTGTAAAGAATTCATATAACACAGTGGTGGTCTGGGAACTGGATGCACATACTTGAGACTGCTTTGGTGACAGGCCTGTTTGACTCCTCTACCTTGAAGTAAGTTTGGATTTGCTAAAGAAATAAATGTAAATGTAAATGTAAATGTCTCTGAATTCATTTTGCATCCTGGAAACTCTTATCTAGCAGGACCAGGAATTTTTTTTTTTTTTCCGCCTCTAGGAGTGATTTGTATTTAATTATCACAGTTCAGATTTTCTGTACTGTACTAGAAGCCGGAACCAGCTCCCTCGCCATGGCCCCTGCACCCCCTTCTAGAATAACGGCTCCCTGTGAACGATTATCTCCGCCCTTTGTATAGTCTGTGCAGCAGAAGTCTGATCAGTTTGCTTTAATTAAGCTTCAAAAGAGGACTGGGGCCTCCATCTTATCTCCAGCTTGCTCCTTAATTCCTTCTCCACGGTCCTGGTCCCTGCTGTGGGTGGGAAGTGGGGTCTGTGGTTTAGGGTTGGAGGGCGGGACCTCGCCTTCCCAAAGCCTCTGAACTTCCTCCAAGGGAACTCCTTTCTGCTGGCCTCTGATTTTTCTAGGGAGTTAATTGCCAGTGACCTTTTAAAACAAAAAACCCCTTGGGTGTTCCTCACTGCTACAAAGCCAGAAGGGAGAAGGGAGCAGAGCAAGACAGCAGGAAGCTCGGGTGATGGTGGGGTGCCTGTCTGCTGCCGGTGAACCCACCTCTATCTAGGTGCTGTGAGCAGAGGGCCTGCTTCCCAGCTCTTCTGGAAGCCAAGCTGCTCCAAAGGAGGCCTGTGAGGCCCTCATCTTTTTGTATCACCTTCCTTCTAGAAGAGGAAGGCCCTCTCATGGGGCCTTCTTTTGTCCCAAGAAGTCACCGGATGGAATACTTCTGTGTAACTCATAAAGAACGTTTATAACCCTGCAGCCTTTATGTGGCCTTCGATTAATAAACACGAAGCCACCTTTCTACACTGATGGAGAAACAATTTTTTTCCTGTGTGATGTTGCTGTGTGCAGGGTCCATGAATGGGGGCTTTCAGAACTTGGCCTTTCATGGCCAGATATCAAAGTGCTGCTCACACACCGATGGACCGCTTCACGGTGCGGTCAGGGCTACTGCCGCCTGAGTGGCCGCCCATGCTGCTGCTTTGCTGGCTGCGCTGGCCACAGGGCCAGACTGGTGACGACCCAGATTCTTCTCTGGGATGAATGCCGACCCACCAGTGGGAAGGCATAGAGCATCCCAGCTATTCCCCATCGAGCCCTAAAATAACCACACTGGGCTTTGCTTGTGTGTGCTCTTCTCTGTGGTATTTCTCTGCCATTCAGACCTCTCCTTTTGGGAATAGAAAGTTAATTTATTTTTTGATTTATTTATTTATTTTATGCGTATGAGTGTTTTGCCTGCATGTAGGTAAGTGCACTGTGTGCATGCAATGCCCACAGAGGCCAGAAGGAGGTGTGTCGGATCCCTGGAATTGGAGTTGCTGATAGTTGCCATGTAGTTGTTGAGAACCTAACCCAGGCCCTCTGAAAGAGGACCTCTTAACAGTCAAGCCATTTCTCCCACCCTGAGAGAGTTAAATTTAAAGGTTTCAGGCCTAATGTTCTTCCTCCCCCGACTCCCCTCTCTCTTTATTTTCCTTCTCGTGTCCTCTTCTCTTCTTCCCCTCACCCATATACACTCCTCTACCCTGTCCTTGGATAGTGAGTCCTGATTCTCCCACACCACCCCTGGGCTGCTTCTAGAATCTTCCTCCATGTGCTGTGGCCTTCAGGTCAGAACTGTGAGTTTTACTGGGACCTCAGAGTAAAGAAGCAGGCTATATCAGGCTGGGGACTGAGGATAGCAGTTAGTTCCCTTGGTGTGACACAGAGGGGTGTGTCCAAGTCTGGTTTCAGACGTGGCTGAGGAGGACACTGTGAGTCAGTCAGGGAGATGGAGGGCCAGCAGCATGGGAGCACTCAGCACCAACCATGAGCATATACACGGTCTTGGGAGGGCTTCTCCATTCAGGAACAGGGCTGTTCACATCTAGGCCTCCATTTGAATTAAGCAGGGCACAGATTCGGAGCAGAGGCGTGGGCTTGGGCAGTGGTAAGGGGGAAGAAGTGAATGAGCCTGTTGACTCTTCCTGTCCTTATTCTAAGGTGGTCCAGCCCTCCCACTGAGTGAGCCCACGATGCAGGGAAGATGGTTCTGTAGTTATCTTGATTACACAGGGTCTCACTAAGCAGCCCTGGATGACCTCCATCTCACAGAGATCTGCCCGTGTCTGCCTCTGAATATTGAATGTTAGGGTTAAAGGTGTGTGCCACCACACCTGGTTTACACCTCCTTGATTAAATCTTGACTAGTTCCCTAAAGGGATTGGGGGAGGTGGCAGACACTCACGTAGAGTCAGGGTCCTGGATAAGATGGTTCACCGGCCCCTCACCGTGAAATTCTGTGCCTGGACTCTAATGAAATGGGACCTTTTGGGCTCCCGTCTACCTGTCTGTTGGCAAATGGATCTGGTCAGCTGTTGGGCTTCATGGGTCCAGACACGTGGCCTGGTGCAGCTTTCTGAGCCTCACTCGAGTTTTGCAGCCTGTCTCTGACACTCCACTTCCGCCTAGGAGTGACTCAGCAAGGCGTACGGAAATGGCCTCTACCGGGCTACAGCCTACGTGGTGAAACATGATTGGTCCTTTTCTTCCAGTGTTTTTAGCCCCACCCCCTACCCTATATAAGACTGTGCCTGACGCAATAGAACGAGATCTTGCTGGACAGTTCTCCCGGCTGGGGTTGGTGTTTTTCTGGAGAGGGGTCTGAGTCGTAGACACTCACCTTCGCGCTAACCCCCCTGGAGGAGACCGGCTGGACCGGCTCCTCCCGCGCCCTACCTGCCGGTGAGAACCGGGCAGTCAGCGTCCTCGTGGGGAGGGGATGCCGTAGCAGGAGTGGAAAAGCTTCCACTGTGGAAACAGCGGAGGGAAGGGTGCTTAGCCCCCTCACACACCTCCACCTTCATTTGGGGTCTCAGAGCTGGGGAGGCCGCCATTATGGAGGTGATGTGGGCAAGAACACTGCGGTTTTAGGCTGGAAAAGGACCTTCACCGCGGCACAAGGGGTTGGAGCTCTTCACTGAGGTTTCTTCCTCTTGTACCCCAAGTACCCAGGCCTTAGGAGGGGAAGAAAAAAAAAAAGGCTGTGTACCTTGATCACTGTCCAGGCACTATCACCTGCTTTCCTCTGACAATTCCGAGCGCTCTGGGGGCTGGAATAATGGGAATGCTGAGGGGCTGGGACTCTAAGCCTGGCGGGAAGGGTGCTGTGGGATGGCGGTAGACATAAAGGTTCTTTCTTTGCAAAGCACCATCTGTTTTTCAAAGCTTACACTCTGATGGCGCCCGTGGGAATCCCCTGGCCTCCCACGGCGTCTGCCTCATGCCCCCAGCATCACCAGGGCACCCAGGAAGCTAGAAGGCACCCGTTCGTTTTTTTCTCCTAACTTAAAGGAAACGAAGTTGGTTTGTGGGAACATGTCCAGGCCAGAAGGCCCTTTGGAAGCTTCCAGACAAGGGTGTGGTCCCAGGCCCAGTCCAAGCCAACCTTCTGGGGATCTGGGAGTTGAGGGCTGGTGGATGAGGGGCTTGAAAGAACTTAGACCAGGTCCAAGGAGCGGGAAGCAGGAGAGACAGGCCTGTAATTAAACTATCCTCAGCTCCCGGTGCCAGATCTGCAGTTTTCCAGTCTATGCAGTGCCTTTGTTATATGCTTCAGGTACTGCTCGTAGCGAGCCTTTGAGGAGTGCTTTTCTCTGAGGGGCCTCCTGGTAGAACAGTAGCTTTGGTGTCTCTTTATTATCTCCATTGCCAGCACACACCCTAGAGTGAAGAATTGATAAGTTCTCCACTTAGCAAAGGTTTTAGAAGAAGAGGCCAGGCCAGCAAGTTCATTGTTATTAAGCTGTAGACCCCATTCTAAGACTGAATATAATTCAGGAAGAGTGCTGAGCATATTACATTGGCCCAACTGGACATTTGTTTCTCAAAATATTCTTTGAAAATGGGGTTTGTGGGGCGAAGGAGATAGTTCAGTGGGTCAAGGACTTGCCGTGCAAGCATGAGGACCTGAGCTTGAATTCTAGGAATTCATAGTTAAAAAGCCAGATGTGGTAAATTCCACAGGTTCCTCATGGTCCTGGAAATCCTTGCAGTGAGGCTCATCTTTAGCTTCATTTGGCTCAGAATGCACCAGTGTTAGTTGATGGAGCTGTGTGTTTCCGCCCATATTAGTTCCTTTTCTTGTTCCTGTGACCAAATGCGTGACCAAGCTGCATGAGGAAAGAACAGCTTATTTGGGCTCACAATTTGAGAGTGGATATAGTCCATCATAGTCGAAAGCCTCATCGTCAGCAGGATTGGGAGTGGTGTGGGAGCGGCAGGTCACAATGAGTCTGCTGTCAGGAAGCAGAGAGGGAGACGTGCTGGGGCTCAGCTCACTCTCTCCTTTTCCTTTCTATATTCAGTCTGGGATCCCAGCCCATGGGATAGTGTTGCCCACATTCAGAGTAGAATCTCTCTCCTCCATTAAACTACTCTAGAAAGGCCACTAGGAACAAACCTAGAGGTGTATCTCCTAGGTCATTCCAAACCCCATCAAGCTGACAATGAAGATTATCACACGACCCCTGGGAAACCCCTTTTAAAGTGCAATCTTATACAAGTAGGAAAGACTCAAGAATGCGAGTTTTTTTAAAGCACAAGGGATTGGAATAGGAGACTTTTATTTTATTTGTAATTATTTATTTTTAAAAATGTTTCATTTATTATTTTTAGTTTTTGTGTATGAGCGTATTGCCTGCATGTGTGAAAGCGCAGCCGTGTTGCACAATGCCAACGGAGGTCAGAAGAGGGTGTTGAATCCCCTGGAACTGGAGTTGTGGAGGGTTGTTAGCAGTTGTATGGGTGCTAGGAACCAAACCTGGACTCTCTGCAAGAAAAGCCAGTGTTCTTAACCACTGAACTGCCGCTGAGCCATCTCTCCAGTGCTGTGGAACTAGAGATTTTAAACAGACAGCAGGATTCTCATTGGATCACCTTCAGATCTGGCTTTGATTCCTGCAGGGGTGTGTGAAATACTGTAAGCGTTGCTGTAAGATGCAGTAATTACTTATGTCTTGCTGAAGAGCCCCCCCCCGCCACCCCCCACACCCAAGGTGAGCCAGGAGAGGAGGATGAGCTGCAGGGAAGAAGGAAAGGCAGGCTGAGGATGCGGTGGGAGACCGTATGCAGGGGGCTAAGAGGAAAAGAAAAGGAAGGGACTGGATGGAAGGTAACCAGGAAGAGACCCTCCTTCCCTACAGACAGGAGGAAGCTGCCTGGTCTGTCACTTCCCCAGGCACAGCCACACTTAAGATCCTTCCTCACTTGCTTCTGCCCCTCCTAGGAGAGAAAGACCATCGGGCTCCATTCTTCCTGAGGGTAGTGTGGATGGAAGCGGCTTTGATGCCAGGTGTGATGACCGTCAGTGAAGGGCCAGACATGCCCCCTTCTGGGGACACTTCCTTTCCTTCAGTGAAGCCAGGCAGGCTCCAGTCAGGGGAGGGGCTGCCCTATGCTGCCCCATTAGTCACAGGCAGAGGTGGAGTGCGCAGAGGGAACGTGTGCCTCTTGTCACAGGGGACCTGTCTTCTAGGGGTAGAGAAGGGGACAGCTAGGAGTGCTTCTTGTAACACCAGTCTGTGTCCAGGATCTGGGATGTGCTCCTGTGTGTGTGTGTGGGTGGGGTGGGAGGTGGCATAGGCACTCAACAAGTGCTCAGCGGGCAGCAGCACCTGCTCGGGTCGCAGCTGCAGCCAGCAGGACGGGCATTCTTAGCTGCTGCCTCATGGCCACACTACGCAGCTGTCTTCTGGGAGTTTCCTCACATTCCAAGTGTGACACATATGATACTGGCATCAGGGAGCCCTCTGTAGGGAAGAGCCATCCATTGCCTCCCGGGCTCCTTGGACCGGGTTCTGCTGTGTCAGTTAACCTCAAACCATGCGCCTGCTATGTCAGGCTGCGTTGGGTTGCTGATTTGGTTCCCTTGTTTGGCCAACAATCCAGGAGATAGGAGCAAAATTTACAGTTGAGTCCTGTTTTTTGTTTTTTTTTTTTTATGAAAACAGAGGCCAAGTTAAAGAAACAAGAGGTGCAGATGAGAATAAAGGCAACAGGGAAGGTTTGAGAGAGAAGACAAGCAAGGGTGGAAATGTCTCCCACGCCGGGTAATCCACGTGGGAGGAAAGGGCTTGTGCTCTGTTAAAAAGAAATAGTAGGCAAGATGTGGTGGCACACGCCTTTGATCCCAGTGCTCAGAGTCAGACCTTGGTGAGATCAAGGCCAGCTTGGTCTACATAGTGAGTTCCAGGGCAGACAGGGCTACAGGGGAAATCCTATCTCTTAAAACAATAATGCACAACAAGAGGAGGAGGAGGGGGAGGGGGAGGGGGAGGGGAAGGGGGAGGGGGAAACCGTAAAGCTGGTGAGATGTCTCAGTGGGTAAAAGCAATTGTCCCCAAGCCTGAAGATTGATTTTGATCCCCAGAACCTACATGGTGGAAGGAGAACCAACTCCAGTCCTCTGACCTCTACATGTGTATCACAGCACATCCCCACCCCACCACAAAATAAGTAAATGAATTTAATTTAAAAAATTTACAAAGAAGAAAACAGTAGAAGAATTTTTTTTTAAAGTAAAGCAAAGCAAAACAGGCCAAGGGTTATTTCAAGGCTTTCTGAAGCCCTCGCTACTCACAGAACTTGCTCCAAGTAACATTAGACACCAGGAAAAGAGCCCCAGGAGCACATGACAGCTCTGTAGAACATGTTTTCTTTTATTTAAACTTCTTTAATTAATGGGCCTTAAAACATTTCACAAATTTGCAATCAGTAAACCTCATCCTATCCCTGTGGAAAGGAGTGTTTTTTGTTTTGTTTTGTAATAGAGAAAATAGAAATGCACCAGTGAGCATAGCCTGTCTGAGTCTTGGAGAAAATCCAGGCTCAACAGTTTGTTTTCCCTCTGGGTGGAGTCTCAGCTGAAAGAAGCTCTTCCTCACAGCCTGTACCTCAGTAAGTAAACAGCAAGTGATATAAATAATTGGGTAGGGAAAAGAAAGGTTCTATTAGTTATCAACCAATCAATAAAATATAATATATAACAATAAAAAAATTTGAAGGAAATGTTTCATAAGCTTGCTTCATTAAGGTTTGATTCCTGGGACCAGAGAGATACTCAGCAGTTAAGAACACTGGCTGCTCTTGGCAGAGCAGAGGACCTGAGTTCGATTCCCAGCACCCACATGGCAGCTTCTTAAGATCCATCTGTACCTCTAGTTCGAGGAGATCCAATACCCCTTTTCTGGCCTCTGTAGATTTGCAAGTATTTGGACGCATTTACATACGTGTAGACAAAACACTCATATACACAAAGTGGAAATAAATTTTAAAAGACTTGATTCCCTTTTTTAGTCAATTTATTCTCATTTTGCCTTTAGAAGTGATACTGTAGCAATTAAAAACTATTTTGGAGGGTTATGGATATAGCTCAGTTAGCAGAGCATTTGTATAGCATACCCAAAGGGTTAAACCAGTACAGCATAAAACAAGTCTGGAATCCCAGCACTCAGGAGGTAGAGACAGAAGGATAAGAAGTTCACGATCATCCTAGACCGCAGAGCAAGTCTGAGGCCAGCTGGGCTACCACCGTGAGACCCTGTCTCTAGAATGAATGAGAAGAAAACTGAAACTGTCTATTCTAAAGATGAAGAGACTTTGGGCAGGGACCCGGAACAGGAAATGTTGAGGAGAGGTAGATGGCTTATGCATGGTGGAGAGAACCTCGGAAAGCACTGGTCTGCCTTTGACATCAGAATGGTAGAACAGACCGGAGCTCCCTGGTGGCCCCAGGAATCCTTCTGGGGAGGCCAACATGTCAGGTTAAGGTTTACTGTGGAGAGAGCTGACTTCTGATCCCTGACCCTCACCCCTCAGGACTGAGGACCCAGTGGTCACAGTCAGGGTCAGTACTGGCCCTCCAGAACAGTGGAGAGGAGAAGCAGGGGGACCCCCCCCCGCAAGCGTCCACCTCAGAGTGCTGCTTCCCTTTCCAAGTCATGTTCTTGCAACTGAGGATGAAAGACTCCATCCACCTCAGGGTCTTGGGGGGAAGGAAATGAAGGGGCCGAGGGCTGCAGTGTGGCTTTAGGACACACGGAGTCTCATTTTCATCTGGGCCCAAAGGCAGGTCACTTGGTGTCTTTCTTGCTCCTCGATTTCGGTATTTGAAAGAAAGAACTGAAGATAATTTGTCCCTTAACTCTTAAGGAGTGAGAAATTTGGTGCTGTATTTGTCAAAGGTCCTCATCTTTGGTCCCAGGTGCTGGGCCAGTTGTACCCTGGCAATTCAAAGGTAGCATTGTGTTGTAAAGTGTTTAAACGAGCGCCCCCAGCCTCCCCCACAAGCATCACAGATGTTATTGGTCTCATTTTTATACTTCCTTAAAAAACAATTCTGAGGGGGATTCTTTTTTGAGACAGGGTGTCCCTGTAGCCCCAGCTGGCCTGGAATTTACTATGTAGACCAGGGTGACCTCTGCCTCATAGAAATTCAGCTGACTCTGCTTCCTGAGTGCTGGGATTAAATGTGTGTGATATCATGCCCAGCTAAAAAAAATACTTTTATTGATTCTTTGAGGATTTCATGCAGTGATCATATTCAGACCCCTCCATCTTCACCCCCACATTGCTACCCCCCCCAATTCTTGTCCTCTATTATTAATTTTCTTTTATTTTAAGGTTGGGTGAGTCTAATTTGTGCTCCCCAAATGCTCTTGGGCATGGGTCCATCCCTGAGAGTATGATCAAGCTCCTAGGCATCACACCCTTAAAAAAAACTGACTCTCTCTCTTTTCTAGCAGCTATCAGTTGCCAGTGGATCCTCAATTAAGGCCAGGGCTTCCTGTTTTCCTCCCCTGTCTGTGCTGAGTTTTTGTCTATCTTGGGCTCACACAGGCCTTGTGCTGTCCCAAGTGATGTGTATTCATGTGTGCAGCTGCCCTGTGGTGTCCAGACAACGTGATTTCCTGGTGTCAGTCTATCACTTATGACTCTAGTAATCCCTCCACTCTCTTTTCCACAATGATTCCTGAGCCTTGGGAAGTAAAGTTACTTCCCAAGATAAAGGTGTCCCATTTAAGGCTGAGTACTCCACAATCCCTTATCCTCTGTACATTAGCCAGTTGTGAGTCTTTGGGCTTATCACTGTTTATTGTAAGAAGAATCTTCTGATGAGAGTTGAGAGATTCACTAATCTACAAGTATAACAATAAGTCATTAGGAGTCTGTTCGATCCTACCTTTATTTAGCAGAACAATAACAGTAGGTTTTTCCTTATGGCCCATCCCCTGTCTAGCCACAGGTTCTTGGTCCTTATAACATTGCCAGGTATGGGCTCTATCTTGTGAAGTGGGTGTTAAAGCTAATTAGAAAGTAGGTGGTTACGCCCAGAACATTTATGCCACTATTTCATCAGTGGGCATATCTTGCCAAGTCAGTTGTTATTCTAACTCACAGGGTTCACAGCTGGGTAAGGTTGATGATTACATTTCCTTTTTAGTAGCATGCATAGCAAAGGTTACCAGTAGAGATGAGGCTTTGACATCAGTACCAGCTTGATTTCTCCTTGTTTATTCTCAGACTTGTGCACGTGGTGTCTTCAGCAACAGGGTCCTTACAGTCAACTTCTAGAAAGTAATCAAGAGTAATGACAACAGCCAGTATCGTTTGAGGGACTATGGAACCCTCCCACCTTAAATCCAGGATTTAAAAAATAGATTTATTATTTTTAATAGTGTGTGCATGTGTGTGTATGTGTGTGTGTGTGTGCATGTATGTACATGCACTTGTGAGCTAGTTGTGACCTGCTCAATAATTCTGGTCCTTTGCAAAAGCACTAGGTACTCTTGATTGTTGAGCAGTCTCTCTGGCCCTAGGATTAAAATTAAATATCTCTCTCTCTCTCTCTCTCTCTCTCTCTCTGTGTATGTGTGTGTGTTTGCCAGTGTATGGATTCATGAATATGTGTGTAGAGGCCAAAGGATAATATCCACTGTCATCTTTAGGAACATACTCTACCTCGTTTGAGGCAGGATCTCTCATTGGTCTGGAGTTCACCAGTTAGACTAGGCTAGCTGGCCAGTGAACTCCATGGGTCATCCTGTCTCTGCCTTCCCAGCACTGGGATTACAAGCCACCACTTCCTGACTTTTAGTGGAATCCAGGGATAAAACTTAAGTTCTCAGGTCTAGGAGGAAAACACTTTATTGACTCATCTCTCTAGCACCAATTACCGGATCTTTTGAAAGGTGTCATTGGCCTCAGCCCATCTCCCCCAAACTCTTGAGCGGTAATTATAAGTACTGTGAGCAAAATCAGGTCACATTTGGTTTCAGCTGACAAGGACTGACTGGCCCTGGATGTCAGAAATCTTATACATGATGCTGTAATTAATTTACTTGAGTATTTCAGGTTGGTTGAATTGATGATTCTATTACCTATCTGAACCTGCAGAAATATTTTAAGTCTTCCACCATATCAGATAGTCTAGATCTGAGGAAAATTGTCCTTTTCTCCTAATTTCTTTTCTCATCAACTGCTTTGCTGCTATATAAATGCCCCACATGTAAAACTCCACAAAATCATACACAAAAGCTTAATTTTTAAAATATTTATTTTCTTTTTAATTATGTGTACGTGCGTGGTTATGTGCAGGTGAGTGCAGGAGCCGCGGAGGCCAGAAGAGGGCCTTGGGGGTTCCTTGGAGCTGGAGTTGCAAGCTGCTTGACATGGGTGTTGGGAACTGAACTGCACTCTTCTGCAGGAGCAGTATGCACTCTTAACAGTTGAGACATCTCTCCGGACCTGCCAGCACTGAATTCAGAAAGGAGGCAAGCTGCACACAGGATCCACACAGGAAGATCCTGTGTACGTACTGTAGAGAGGATGGAGTTTGGGATGAATGAACAGGGAGGCCTGTCTTAGCACCTTTCATTGACAGACACTATAGGGGCAGAGTGGGGAAGGGAGGTGACTCTCTGGTTTCTCATTCCTGGTTTCTAAGCTGTTTGTGATGCCTCAGGAAGGAGTGAGGGCCACTTAGAATCCTTCCTGGTATCACAAGAACATCTCGTTGACTCACAGCAAGATCCTGAGAAAAATTCACAGAAGCCAGGAAATTCCAGGCTGATGCTTGCATTGCACCCTCCTCGAACCCTCGGAGAGAGCATAGGTAAGGCCAGGCGGCTGGCCATCTCTAAAAAGAGAAAAAAAATTAAAGCACAGCTGTCGTCACCACATGCCTGGAGTCCTCACAGAATGAGCCTCAGCCCCAGTGACCCCAAGGTCAGCCAGATCTGATCTATTTCTTCATTCTAGATTTTCAATTTTGCAGAGCACCCCCAAACCCCACTTGCTTGACTATGTTTCCTAGCGGGGTACAACATCTTTCCTTTTGGGCAGTGCTAGGTGCCCCAGGTCCCTCCTTCCAATGAGCAAGGCCCGATTTAGAGTCAGCGTTGCTTGTTTGAGCTGTGCATGTATCTGAGCCTGGTACAGAAGGTGATCTTTAGTCAGAATGGCACAGAGGTACAGGGAAGGGGGATGTCAGACCCGAATTAGAAAGGAGGTCCTGGGGGAGACCCACTGGGGAGAGGCTGGGAGATCTAGCTTCAGAGGGAACCTTGGGAGAAAAGTACTGGATTCAATGCCTGGGCGGGGCTCTTAGGAGGCCTGATGTCTCTTAGGGCTGCCTCAGGTCTTGGGAGCAGAATCTGCCCTGCAGTTTTGTAGGTAGCACAGGAGAAATACTTATCCAATCAGCTGTTATTTATACAGTGTCTCACTTTGTCTCCCAGTGCAGTGGAGGGTTCTTTCCTCTGCTCCACCTCTGACTTCTTGAGCATCCTGTGTAAAACCATGCTCCTTAAAGCACTGGAAAACAAAGGTCATTGCCTCCCGACATCGCCAGATGGAGCGTCCAACTGTTGGTCCTCAGTGTGGGGAAGGGTTGGCAAGGGCCTTCACAGACTAGACTGGGGGCACTTGTCTTGGTTGAGCTGGTGAGTGGCCACGTGTATGTACACCTGCCACCCTTGGCATCTTTGGAGGTCTTGGAGCCTTGTTGTGTGATGAAGGGGGCCCCCACCAGCCTTGTGTGGCTAAGTACGGAGCTGCCCAGTCGGCCTAACTGTCCTGGCCGCCTCTCTCTCCTGTTGACTCATGCCAGAACTGGCACAGTGGGCTTCCGGTTGTTCCTCAGCCCCTCGCCAGACTGTCTCTCCTTCTCACATTCCTGGTGGCGTCCTGGCTCCATGTGACCCCGGGTTCTAATATTCTTGGGATAGACTACTCAGTTGGCTATGCTCCGGACTTTCTGGCCTTGTTAAAGGCAAAATGCCGTCTTTTATAGCCTGCTCTTTCCGTCAGGTTCACCACGCAGCCTGCTTTTTATAAGGGAGATGGCCCTTTGGATGAGCTCTTGCTCTGTCGGGCAGGGAGCCTGGGCTTCCTCAGGGTCCCTGGGATGGAGTCTCTTGGAATGGCTGCTGTTGTTTTCATGGTATTTCAGAAAATTAAGTTCAAAGGTGAGGCACTGTCTGGGAGGAAGGATTAACTGGGTCCACTTGGGATCTGTTCAACCCTGAGAAGCATTGCTGAGGGAGAGAATCTGTTTTGAGCTTTGCTCCCTGAGCCAAGATTGGTTATGGAGTAGAAAGAGCTTTCTCCTTCTTCTGTCTCTTTTTTTCTTCATATTCCATTTAAAAGAAAAAAGTTTGGGGCAAAGACCATACAGGTTGTGTAAACATTGTTTTTAAAGCTTTTCTGTATAGTCCCATCAGTCTCCTTCACATGGGTGTGTCACAGACACATAGAAATTTCTTTCACACACTATATGTAACAGCAACTTTAGTTGTTGGCAGAGCAGCCCTGTCTAAGTGAGTAGGAACGCTTGGCTTGGGGCTTAACAAACAATGCCATAAAACCCACACTGCCTTTTATTGCATGGTGATGTGTGAAAGACCTTGGTGGCCAAGTTGAGTGAGGATAGGAGCCAACATTCACAGTATTGTCATATAGGAAGGCAGGAGAGGTTCTATTTTGCTGAAATTCAATCTATTCCTAGAAAAAAAAATTGCTTTTAATTCTTGTTCACTGGACCCGCTCCTTTGGTTCTCCGTTGAAGCGTGTTTGGAGCTTATTGGAGGTCTAGGGAGTTCCTTTGATTTTTCTCTTCTTGTCTCCAGCTGGCTGTCGGAAGAATCATTTGAAGAAACAAATTACGCCTATCACTCACTTAGTTAAACGTGTGTGTGTGTGTGTGTGTGTGTGTGTGTGTGTGTATGTGTGTTGTATGTATTTGTGTTTATCTGTATGCACATTTGTGGGTGCATGTAGAGGCCAGAGGCTGATGTCAGGCATCTTACTTAATTACTCGCCAACTTAAGTTTTGCTTTGTGTCTTTTTGAGACAGGGTCTCCCTGCAGCCCAAGCTGGTCTGGAACTTGCTGTGTAGACCAGGCTGGCCTCGATCTCACAGAGATCTGCCTGCCTCAACCTCCTGAGTGTTGAGATTAAAGGTGTGTGTACCATCATACCAGGCTATTCCATCTTTGTTTTTGAGGCAAGGTCTCTCATTAAACCTGGAGACAATTGATTGTGTCAGACTAGACAGCCAGCAAGCTCCAGGGATCTGCCTGCCTCCCTTCTCACTGGCACTAGGATTGTAAGTGTGATTCAGCTTTTTATGTGGGTTCTGGACATCTGAACTCAGGTCCTCATGCTCGCACAGCAAGAACTTTACTAACTGAGCTATTGCCTCAGTCCCTGTTACCTTTTAAGCCATTTGATAGGGGACTCTTTGCCATCTGCACTCTGTACGCCAGTCATTTTAAACTGAGAGCTTCCCTCTATCATGGATGTGAACATTACAGCAAGTACATTTGACGTATAGAACAAAGGGGTCAGAAAGCTGATGTGATGGGGGAGGGGATGGCATTTATAAGCAGAATAGCCAGGAGACTTAAGAAAGTGACCGATCAAAAGCTGAAGGAATGAAGGAGAGAGCCTTGCCCGGTGGGAAGAACATTCCAGGCAGAGGCAATAGCAAGTGCCAAAGGCCTGAGGCAGGAACACGTTTGCTATTTTCAAGGAGTAGTAGAAACAGGGTGAAGGAAAGGCATGAGGTGGTTAGGAGTCTGGCTGAGGGCCATGGAGCTCAGGAACAGATACAGTTCCCATTCGTGTCTGGGGCCCATGCCAGGGGGAATTTGTGGCTCCAGGGAAGCAGCAGCTCACCTGTGAAGTGCTTGGAGGAGAAGCATCTTGTTTAGGAAGCAGAGGTGTCTAAAAACACCGTTTTCTTCCAACCTGTATCCACCCGCTCTCAACACAGAGATCTCAGTAGGACTTCCTGCCCTCATGAGTGGAAAGAGAAAATCTTTGCCATGTGTTAATGTTTAGGGTCTGGATGAACAATCTCATCACGGGGGAAGACCTTTTTGAGTGTTTCATCCACACTGGGTCCACAGAAGCCTCAACAGCAGGATATTTAATCCATTTGTGTACAGTTACGGATAGGTAGATATATCTTCAAATACCAGGACAAAACTGTAAGGTAATGTCCCACACAAACACACCACGGCTGCCTTTTATCAGCGCACAGCTCCGTTATCTGAGCCTAGCCCCCTCAGTATGCAGCCATCACCACCATCTTTCTCCAGAACGTTTGTGTCCTCTGCAGCTGAAACTCTGTGCCAATTAATCATCATGTCCCCATTCTCCTGGACCTCCAGTTCTGGGCAACTGCTGTTATCCTTTCTTACCTGTAGACTTCATCCAAGAGGATCCATACAGAAGTTTTGGTATTGGCTTTTATGACGGAATTATTTCACTGAGCAGCATGTCTTCAAGGTATGAC
Organism: Eospalax fontanierii; assembly: GCA_035773235.1. Lineage (NCBI taxonomy): Eukaryota > Metazoa > Chordata > Mammalia > Rodentia > Spalacidae > Eospalax > Eospalax fontanierii. The sequence goes on from CM069549.1 coordinate 12,329,240, forward strand.
CATGTTGTGTTGAAAGTTTCTGGGGTTTCTTCTTCTCAGGGCAAAATGATATTCTGTTGCATGTGAGTACCACAGTTCATTTATCCCCTGTGCCTCCGTGGACACATACCCCTTTGACTGCTGTGAATAACACGGTTGACACTCTAAGTGCAGAAACTGCTTTCATTTCAACATCTTGCCTTCCTGGAAGGAGCTCTGAGCAGGAGCACCTGCCAGTGGCTGCTCAGGCTACGTGGTGGCCTTCCTTCCATGCACCTTCATTTTATTAACACGGTGGCTGATCATCACTTCTCCTTAGTCCAAGAGAATGAAGAGCTGGATAGCTGACACTGAAGTCCACAGTGACAACTTTTCCATTGTCACTCCTTGGGAACATTGCTGGGAATGGAAATCACTGACGTTGCAGACTACACCACTGCCCTTAGACTGCTGAACAAACAGCACCTGAATCAAAATAAGTGAGACAAAAATACACACACACACACACACACACACACACACACACACTCACCATGTAGCCGACCCATCACAAACCCTCCTCTGTGCCCTATGCACATATCCTTCTTCCCATGGAGTAGCCTTTCTTGGTACCAGCTCTTGGCCAGGGAGCTGGGTCCCTCACATAGCTGAGCCTCAGTTTCCTCAGTGGTATGGTGAAATTAATGACAGAATCCATGAGGATTAGTGGACTGAATGCATGACTTTGGACTTAACAAGAATGAACGTAAGCTCTTACTATGAGTGTGGCCCTTCTCATCCTCATTCCAGAACCTTACTGCCTTCTTGCAATGGGGTGACCAGGCCCCGCTCCCCTGCTGAGCCATGCCCCCGGGAGATGCCTGCTGAGAACTCAGGATGAGACTGAGTCAGAGGTCTGTATAGACTTGACTCACCAGGTCTTCAAACCAGAAGATTGCCCTGTGGGTCTCATGATGTTCCTGGAAAATAAAAGAAGTGAATATTATTGGGCTGAGTTCATCAGACGCTTGCTCGGCCCTCCCTTTAGTGTGTCTGCTGTTCTGAAGGGAGCAGGCAGATGTCCAGCCAAGTCGGAGCCATCAAAGGCTGAGGCCCATAGGCAGGACGGAGGGAGCCTCTACTTCTTCAGACACCTCACCCTCTTCCCACAGACCTACTGCGCTTCATGCCCCTGGCTGCACACTTTCCCGCCCTCCAGGCTCCTGGGAAAATATTTCCAAGGGCTGCCTCTGCTGAGGTGTGTCACAGCTGAGTCTTGCTGGAGGCCTGGGTGTGGCTGGGAAAGGGCCACCCAGACTCCAGAGAACAAGAAAGAGAAAGTTCCCTGTCTGGAGCCTTGAGCTGAAGTCTTTTGTCTGAGACCTTCTCCCAGATTCCCCATGTCCTTGCTGGTGCGGCCCTGCGGCCTCTAGGGCCCAGCTGACTCTCCAGAGCTACAACCCCCTGAGCAAAACCCACTGCTGCCTTATAATCTCTCACCTATGGCTACAATCTCCTAACTTCTCCCTTCTCTGTCCCTGTTCCTCCTACCACAGTACCCCGCACCTGTCATTGCTGGTCAGACAGGTGAGCATGTCAGAACACACAACTCTCTCTCTCTCTCTCTGCTCTCTCTCTCACAGAGACTCAAAATCTTCCTACACCTTTCTCTTGTTCTTAGGATAATGGAAAAAACCCTAAATAGCACAACAAGGGAGCTGGAGAGATGGCTTAGTAGTTAAGGGCCCTGGCTGCTCTTGTAGAGGACCTGGGTTCAATTCCAGCGCCCACGTGAAGACTAACAACCGTCCGTAACTCCAGTTCCAGGGGATCCAGTTCCCTCTCCTGTGTGCATTGTACAACATGGTTGCACTTATATACATGCAGGCAATACACTCATACACATAAAATAAAACTTAATTTAAAAAGTGCAGCAAGGCCAGGCATATCAAGGCCTTGGGTTTGTGACAGAATATCTACATTTTAGTAGGTAAATTTGTTTTTTTCTCCTAGGAAGACTCTTCTGTTGAATCAGTCAGCACTGGAAAATTGGCACGGCTCTTAAAAGTCATGGGGGATTCAGGCTACTTTAGTTCTCTGTCACCCTCAGCATATGGTTTTTACTTCATGCCTAAAATGGACTGCTTGAGCTCCCGCCATTGAGCCAAACCTCAGGGCCCCAGAAAGGAAGACTGAATGCGACAGTTAGTTCTACCTGTGTCTGTCTGTGTGATGCTGAGACACACAGCTACAACTAGCTGAAAAGGAGACTGGAAAAACACTTGTATTAGTTACTTTACTTATCACGTGGCGACAACATACCTGACAAAAATAACACATGGAGAGAAGGGCTGATTTGGGCTCATGGTTTGAGGGGATACAGTCCCTTGTGGCGGGAAGGCACAGGATGGCAGGATCGTGAAGCTGTTGGTCGCATTGCATCACACTCAGGAAGCAGAGAGAGATGAATGTTCACTTAGCTGGCTTTCTCCTTTTGATTCAGTCCAGGATTCCAGCCCATGGAATGGTACTGCCCACATTTAGGGTGGGTCTTCCCTCCTAGGTTAAACACCCTCATAAACATGGCCACCCTTAGCTGTGTCTTTGGGATGATTCTAAATCCAGTGATGTTGACACCGATGATGATTAACCAGCACAGTGGTCAAAGCCCAGCTAGAATACAGAAGGAGAGGATGTGTGTTGGAGACAATTGGCAGTTTATGCCACATCCTGATCCCTACTGTCTCCTTGACCTTGCGTCACCTCATACTTTTTTTCCTTACCTCCTCCTGCCACATTAGCTTTCCCCATGAGTGCCATATGCTTGCAACATACACCCTCCTCCAGCTCCCCTCACCCTCCCACTAAACTCCTGTCCTTCAGAGCTCCACTTAAGTTGCATTTTGGTGTGGACTCCTTGAGAAAATCAAACTCTTAACCTTTTGATGGATTTTTGCTTCTGCCTTACACATGTGGCTTACATAGACCACATTACTGTCACAATCATGTGACGATTCTGTGCCATTACTGGATTTTTTTTTTTTTTTTTTTTTGCTCCCACGATGTGGGCAGGGTTTAGGGCTGGTCTGACATACTCTGCGTAGTACATTGTGGGTGTTCACTAAATATTTATTCAATGAGTCAATGAATAAATTTACCTATTACCAAAAAGGTGCCCCAAACACGGGGCCAGGATTTAGGTGACGAGTTTTCTATGGACAAGTGATAAGGGCTGGTGAGCAGCAGAAAAGAGGGACAACCCAAAATGACTCACTCAAATCTAGGAGGTTTTAGGTGTTGGGGAGAAAACACAGGCCAGGAAACTTCAGACATGGTTTCTGCTATCTGCTTAGCAGCTAACAGCTGGTCCTTGCCTGGGGACAAAGTAGTATCCTTGCCCAACCAAGCCAGTGCTCTTTTATTCAAGTCTTTGCTGGGGCCAAGTCAACAGCACCCCAGGAACATCACCAACACGACTACTTCCATCTTTATAATTAATTACCTTCCAGATTGCTTCTTTACCCTAATTGGTATAGTTTCGATGATGACAAATTTTATGCTTTATTACCAAGCTCATATATTTGGTTCATAGCTTTGTTCATTAAAATGTGGTCCCCGGATCAGCAGAATCCATTTCATTTAGAAATAAGGGGAGGATATATATATATTAAAAAAGTCTAGTAAGGCCCTAATGACAAACCAAAGTGTGATTCCACTAAAACCTTGCTTGAGGAACCATTGAATTTATTGGCCTTATTTGCAGAGGAGGGGTGAGGGCTACTTACATGAACATGGATGACTCCAAAGAGATTGCAGATGAAAGTCTCACTCAGCATGGAGGTCAGTTCCCGATAGACTCCTCCCACTCCAGTTAACCTCCCTCAGTCTATATACTGTATCATCTACAGAGAGGATAAGGTCATGTGCCATTAGGAGAGAATGGCATTCAAATGGCTGGAAGGTGCAGGAGGAGTGGCTGGAATCTCAGGGGAGGGTCCAATGACCTTCCTTACCTCCTCCTCGGAGGGAGTGTCAGCAGTCAACAAGCCCAGTCTCAGGGGTCTCTTGAAGTAGTCATATTTGTTATACTTGAAGGACTCATACAATATCAGGGTCTTAGGTACCACCCTTGTCCTATTTAATCATTAATTTGCCCTTAATAATGTCCCAGGGTGATGTTATACACTGCTCTAGAACATCCTATGTGCTTGCTTCTAGTAGACTTCTGTTTGATTTGACATAGAAATCTCTTGTCTGTTCCAAGGACTGGAAACGTCCAGTTGTCATCTTTCTCAACAGCATCAGAGTCAACAGTTTGCAAAGCCTCTCTTTTATTTCTTTCCAGTTCAGTAGTATGTGCACTGAGAAGCACCTGCAATTTTTTGGTTTGTAAAAGATAATCCTAGAAGCCTAGAAGAAATTGAGTTTAGGTTGAGGAAAGACAGTTGAAGGCCACAGTGCCTTGGGACACTTCTGTTAGAGTGTTCTCACCCACAGAGATCACTTTCCTCAAATATTGTCAACTGGGGGATGGTTGTTTCTCTGGTTTAGGTTGGACATAGTTCTGAACCGCATAAACCGGATGTCCAAACATATGGGGCCCATGAACAACTTGAGGATGTGTTGGATGCTGAAGTCAGGGCAGATGTGGGATAAAGCCTTCACCAGAGGTCTAAAGAGGGCTTTCTCTGAGGGTTAATCAGCCATCACTGAGAGCAGCACACCAGGAAAAACATGGAATTTACTTCCTCATATGCGATGAGATGTGTTCACTCGGTGACTTTTACCAGGCCTCCTTTCTGGGTGATAGCTGAGGGACTCCAGTAAGTTCTACCTTTGAGGGGCTTGGAATCCCCAGAGGGGACAGAAGGCACAAACTTACACTTGGTGGAATTGGGAGAGGGGCTTCAGAGACTGGCTCCAGTGATACTTGGGATCCATTGTAGAATGAGCACAGAGCAAGTACCCACAAGTGGCAAGTGAAGTGGCCGGGACAACTGAGTTAGGTTGTCTGCCTTGATGCCCTGTGAAGGGAGGTTGGTAAGCCTTCTTATCATATCCAATCCCACAGAGCTCCCCCTCACTTCCTACCTGGAAGTTCGAGGGCTCGGGAGAGATCTAACATGAGTAGATGTGTGCATGGCTGTGACACAGCTCACTGCAGCAAGCTGGACGGTGTAGGCATCTGATCAGTCTTCGAACACCCTGGAAGTCACTGGATTCAACCTTCTTGTGTAACTAGGGAAACAAAGCCTGGAGAAGGAGGAACAGAGTTTGTCTGGGGAACCTCACCCTTTCAATGTCATCCTGAGACCCTGGTGGTGTCAGTGTGCGTGTGTGTGCGCGCGCGCGCGTGTGTGTGTGAAACGGCTCATCTGTTAACTCCATTGCTGCTTCTGTGAGTCGTGGGTAAGGCCCTTCTTGTCACAGCTGACCCCTTTTGCCTTTGATCAGATTGCTTCCAAATGCTCTACATACAGCTTTGTCCCCTGCCTGGAGCTCTGTCTTCCCTCCAAAATGGCACCTTTCTGAAACCAATAGGCAGCTTCCTGTTAGAGTTATGTGCTTTGCTTCTGAGATCCTGGGTTGAGCTCCCCATCCAACCCACTTCTTTCTTGAGACTTTACCTGTTCCACAGCCCACTCTTCTCTACTGATTGCTCCTCTGAGTAGTAGAAAATACGATTCTACCACTTTGCTCATTTCCGTAATATTTATCATGTAGCTGACCGAAGAGATTGCATGAATGATAGACTGGTTTTTACTCTTTTCTTTCTTGACAGACTCGGAGCCTAGTACCTTGGACTCGCAGTCTTCCACCACGCTGTTCCTGTCCTCAGAGGAGCCGGGACCCTCTATCGCAGCACTACCATCTCCATCATCCTCCTGTGAGCCGCAAGCCTTCTCCCCAGGCCCTGCCGTGCTGCTGCCACCATTGCCAGCCACCTCGGAGGCCTCTGGCTCCTGCGCCCCTAGGCGTGCGGGCCTCTACACTGTGGTCGCCTCCTCCCCAGAGGCTGCGCCCCGTCTGGTTGACTGGCTGCCAGGCGGCCCCTCGGGCACTTCTCCCGGAGTCCGAGGGGATGATCGAGAGCGGCCTTTGCAGGTGCTGGCCCCGGCCCCGGTTGCAGAGAGAGGTCGCTGCCCGCCTCCTGGCTCAGCCAGCAGGGATGATCTTGCCAAGGACCCCAGCATCTCTCCCGCACCCTGTGCACAGCCAGCTGCCACTGCCAGCTTGGAGGCCAACGTTGGGGACATCCTGGTGGAGCTGCGGACAATGAACGGACACCTGGATGTCATAGCGAGGGCCCTTACTAAACTGGCATCCTCACTGGGACCACAGTCTCAGCCTCTGCCCGATGCCCCAGATGCCAACTAAGGAGGTCTGGGGTCTCCTAGGACAAAGGGATGCCGAGGGTATCAGGCATCCCCGCCAGTCTGTCCCTTGGGCCCTAGCAAACCCACCGCAAGAGCTGGCTATTTGTCTAGGTTCCCTTAGGAGAGTGGATGCCCCTGACCTGTCACTTAAAGAATGTCGTTTCTCACGCTGGCTCTCCAGGCTTTCCCAATCTGCCGCCTTCCTGCCTTCTCCTTGCCTTTCAAATGCCCTTCTCTTATTTTAAGTTCGCTGTAGAAGCAATGCCTCCAGACATTGGTGCCCCTGGATAAGATACTTAGAGAACCAGTGTTTTCCTCTCCACCCCAGTGCCGCGAGCTAAGTAGAGGGAGGGCGGACAACCCATCATTACACTCCAGGGGCAGCCCCAGCATTTCTTTCTTGAAATGCTAACAACAGTGTGTCAATCTCGGGTGAATTTCATATATTCTTTCTAAAAATATTTTTAGAAAAAGAAATTAATTTTTCTCTCATTTACACCGACGTTTCAATAAATTTGGGAAATAGAGAATTCAAAAAGAGATATATTTGAGCCGGGTGTGGTGACACGCCTTTAGTTCCAGCACTTGGGAGGCAGAGATAGGCGGATCTCTGTGAGTTTGAGGCCAGCCTGGTCTACATGAGTTCCAGGCCAGCTGGGACTACAGGGAGACCCTGTCTCAAAAAGCTGAGAGAGAGAGAGAGAGAGAGAGAGAGAGAGAGAGAGAGAGAGATATTTGGAAAAGGATATTAAGTCTTTCTTATGACTAAGAAAGTGTCTTGTATAATAAATAAAATGTGGATCTCCACTCCCTGAACTCTTGGCTTCTGGATGCCTCCCAGCTTCCGCACAGTCTTCGGCTTTCTGGTCATCATTGTTCGCTTAGCCTTCCCATATTCCTGGAATCGTCCAGTATTTTCAATACCTGGGAAGATTAAACTGATGAGAGTTCTCATAGGTTCTTCCAAAACTCCCAGCTCTCTCTAAATGTAATGAATGCATCGTCCTCTTCTGAACCAGAGTGGACACCTAGTGACCAGGGCAACCAACAAGGGAGAAGCCAGCACCCCCGGCCTCCGTCTCCTCCTTAGATGCTGCTCTCCCCAACTGGGTGAGCCCAGAATGTCTCCAGATGTTGCCAGTGTCCCCTGGTTGAGGTCCACTGACCTAGTTCAAAGGTCGTAAATCTGGGAACAACCCCTGCTTTTCTGGATTCTCACTTCCCCCAGCAGAGGAGAGGCTCACCATACCTTCCTATCAGAATTAGAGTTTGAACACCATCTACTCGTTTGCCAGAAGCGAACAGGCTGTCCTTTCCCCAGAAATAAACTGAGGGCCTATGAACATTTACAGGATTCACAGCTGGTACATGAGGCTCCAAGCTGGGTCCCTGCAGTTGCCTGAGGACTTAGTGCTTTTCAGACCTCGTTGTACAAGAATTGCTGGTGAAAACTCAGATTCTGATTCCTCAGCTCTGAGGTGGGGACCTGAGACTAAGTGTTTCTAATCAGCTCTAATGAGATGTTGATACTGCTGGTCCAAGAAACATTTTGAGCTGCAAGTGAGTGATGAGGGTTTGTAGGTTCTGGGATTCCAGCCAGTTTGAGGTGAACTTGAACTTGAGTCTCTATTCCACAGCTGCCTAGATTCTTTTGTTTCTAGGTAAATTGTTTCTGACAGCTCTTTGGGGGAATCTCTCTCAACCTCTGTCTCTGTCTCTTTCATAAAGTTCATATGTTCTAACCACCCACTTCTAAGGAAGTTTTCACAAAGTTCGTTCCATTTCAACATATTTACTGAGTGTCTACAATACTGGTGCTCCAGGGGCATGAAGATGATTAAGGTTCCTACCTTCCAGGGACTCCAAGACTCATGGCTCACACTAAGGGATTATCAGTAGTCCCAGAGTGTAAACAATGTGAAGGGAATAAGGAGCCACTGGGGTATATAAACAGTAGTATTCATAAGGAGACTGGGATTCTTGTGGGTTGACTTTAGGTGACTTAGTTAAGACTTCTGGGCCTTGAGCTCCTAGTATGTATCAAGTGGAGCTGATATCTCTGACCTTCAGAATCAGATATGGAAGGAGGGGTTTGGTACTTCAGGAAGTGCTATCTAAATGCCTGCTTAAGGCCTTGTGCTATCTTTAGGGTTCCTCTCGTTATTCTCCACCTTGGTGGAGGGAGTCCTGTAGTTAAGTCTCAGCTGCCTGCATTTCTGGAGGACTCAGCTCTTTTTCATTTTATTTTCATATATATTCACATATAAATACATATATGTATTTCATATACATTACACATACTTGTTGAGAAGACTGGCTAGGGAGCCAGTGAACCAGAGAGGCCTGAGGCCTGTTTTGTGTCCTGTGTCACCTCCTGGCTCTCCTGGAGTGAGGATTTCCAGCATGCTTCCATCCCAAGAGTGACTCAGTGAGTTCCAGGCCAGTGAGAGATCCTGCCTCAAAAAAACAAGGTGGACTATATTGGAGGGACAGGACAACTTGGAGCTGTCAGGTACTTTCATTCCAACAGAGGACATACATACACACACACACACACACACACACACACACACACACACACAGTGTTAGAAAGTAAATGTAGGTCTGGGGAGATAGCTCAGTCAGTAAAGTGCTTGCTTTGCAATTGTGAAGACCCGAATATGGGTCCCAGACCATTGTGAAAAGAGACTGGTAGGGTGTTGTGCACATGTAATTCCAGAGCTGGGAAGACAGGAACAGGTGGATACCTGGGGTTAGCCCAGCTTACTTGGTGAGTTCCAGACCAGTGAGAGTCCCTGACTCAAAAAACCCAAATAGATAGTGTTTGAGAAATGACAGCTGAGATTGTCCTCTGGCTTCTGCACACAAGTGTGTACACACATGAAGAGAAAGAAAGAAAGAAAAAAAGAAAGAAAGAAAGAAAAAAAAAAGAAAGAAAGAAAGAAAGAGAGAGAGAAAGAGAGGGAGAAAGGAAGGAAGGAAGGAAGGAAGGAAGAAAGGAAGGAAGGAAGGAAGGAAGGTGTAAAGTCCCTGACAAACCACCAGAAGTGTCTTCCAAGGCTATTGGATCCAGCATTTTCCTCTTAAAAGCACAAGGTGTTATTTCTATGCTCAGATGTCCTAGGGAGGGTGTTCACTTTCTGGCTCAACCCTCCCTTCCGGAGAAGGCACTGTCCTCGGTCTACATCATCCTGACAGTGTCCAACACACTGGGGGAATCATATTGGAGCTCAGTAGATATTGATGGAGGAAGTAAAGCTGAGGCCCAGTCTGGCTTCCCGAGGGACAGCTGGCTGTCTGGACGGAGATGAAGACATGTCCGGTGGCCGGTCTTGGTGTTGGCCTGGAAGGGAAGGTCATAACGACCTGTCTCCACGGCAGCTTCCGGGCCTCGCCTTTGCTTGTTTTCTGGGAGCCTCTGTGTCTGCCCACAGTGGCATGGCTCCTTCAGCCACCAGGATTCTTGGCATGGTATGCAGGCCGCAGAACTTGTTTCCATGGTGAAGCATGACAGGGATGATTGGCACCCTGGGCTGATTGATGCTCATTCCTCTTGAGTGTCCCTGAGCTGGACTGTGCCAGCCGCTCTGCTCCCCAAGGGGGAGTTTTCTGATGTGGAGTGGACTCCTCAAACTTGGCTGGGCTTTGAGCTAGAGTGAAGACTAACAGATTTTCATCTAGTCTTTTTCCTTAAGTCCCACTTTATTTCCAAAAGGGGGTTAAGGTGCCTGTAAGGAATATCACGTTTGAATGGGAAATGTGGGCACACTCAGGCCTGACCCTCTTCACCCTGAAGATGGATATTAGAAGGAGAGCCCAATAGACTTGGAACTGGCCGGAATGAAACTGCCTGGTTTCTGAGGCCTGTGTTCTCTCTACTGTGGTACTTCCTGATTCTCCTGGAGTAAGGTTTCTGGGGTTATTTCCCTCCCAGAAGCATGAGGTATTGGAGGCACAGGTCAGGGATTCTTGGCTGTCAAGCACCTCCCCTCCCACAGTACACACACACACACACACACACACACACACACACACACAATGATTGGTGACCTTCTCTTGGAGCTTGAAGACCCAGAATGACTTTTGCATACTTAAATTGTTGTATAAAACCTCAACTCTGGGACAGAGACCATATTGGATACTCAAGGTCTGTGAACTTTGGGGGAAAAGCTTGCCAAAGCCTAGGCCAAATGTTCAGCCACTTTTCACCTGGACGTGGTTTCTGAGTCTCTCTGGAATGTGGAGACACCATCCTTGTAAGACAGGGCTGGCCACCTTCCTAGCTCAGATCTGATGCTGTGACTTTCTTCTCTCATTCACCAGACATCTATGGTTTTCCTTATGTTTCTGGATGTTCCTAATTTTTTCTCTCCTTGAGGTAAATTATAGGAGACTCCTTAAGGTAAGCACTGTGAATTAGAGACTCAAGGGTGGCTGGTGCCCACCATAAGTGACCAGGTGACACTTCTGCCCAAGGTGTCCTCCAAACGACATGCCCCAGGTTGACCTGAGGTGGGGACTGAGAACAGACATCTGTCAAGAGTGTCACAAGGAAAATGTCTGTCCTGTCAAAGAGAAGCATAAAGATACGTGCAGTCTGACTACCTCTGTTTCCTCGTCACTATGGCAACTTCTTAACCAGTTCCTGTCTAGCCAGGCCACTCATTTCTTTTTAAAGTCACTGAACCAGAATAACCACAAATCAAGCCGGAAGTGCATGATAACCCGCTGAACTCTACACAGCCTCAACTGGGCTTTCTCTTAGCAAATAAAAGTCACCCCTGGTCTCCGCAGCTGGGAAGTGTCTAGTGCACTTCCAACAGCAGCTGAAGCTGCAGACTCAAGTCAGTGACTGCCACAGTTGGAAAAAGGGGGCCAGGGGGGAGCAAGTGGCAGGCATGGACTACAAGTAGGACAACTGCAGCAGTTCATGGTAGTTAAAGATTTATGGACAAGTCATTTAGAGTTAAATCACGAGATGGCACCAGGGTCTCTAACACACAGTGATGCAGAGGCAGAAAATGAACCATGAACTCCCCTCTCCAGGATCGTAGATGCCTTGCACTATTGACTTCAGGCAGGGCCAAAGCCAAGGTGCACTTCATGGGCTCATAAATATAACATTATTAGACAAAAAAGAAAAATCATTCTCCTACTGATTAGGCCCAGATTGGCCAGTCCATAAATCAGTGCTGAATAAGAGCCCTAATGCTGTGAATCAATGTGTCCCAGATCTCTAAACTAAAATGAAAGAACTCAGAAAAAATGTAGCTGGAGTTTTTGCAAGTTCTTGCTTTGTGTCCCCATCCTCCCAGCAGCTCTGTTCCTTCATCCTTCCTTTGCTCCATGGTCTGGCAGCAGACAGCATTTCAGGACAGGAAACAAAATGCCATCCATCCTGCTGTTTCTGCTCAGTACTGTTTGGCAGCTCTGTCCCGTCTCCCTGGCCAGACATCTGCCGTCAGTGCCACAGAGACAGGACAATCAAGATGCCTTGCGTGTGATGGATGTGTGGTAGGTAGGTGGTTGGCTCATGCTTGGTTGGTGAATGTATGTTTTGGGGTTCAGTTAATTTAAAGGCTCTAGGCCGCTACATTAAATACTAAACACACTAATCCATTTTCTTCTTAGAACTGTATAACACATCCCAAAGTGCCAAATGGGAGACTGAGGAAATGGCTCAGTGGTGAAAGCATTGTGTTCAAGTCTGGTGATTACCAGACACCCCAGAACCTACATAGAAGCCAGATTGCAGTAGGAAACATGTGGACTGATCTTTAGATTTTCTTCATATCCCAAGGGCTGGAAGAGACCTCAGTCCTATCCAGTTATGCCTGCTTATTTTAGACAGAAAAGGGTACTAACTTGCCTACAGTTGGGTTCATGTTTCTTACAATCCATTGGCCCTCATCCTAGCTCAAGCCATCAGTAACTGCATAGAGAAGGAAGTTCCCTTTGGGGGTCTCACAAAACTGGTCCTGAAGCAGGGGTTGGTTCTGTGGTTGACCATTTCCTGTGAATACTTCTGTTATTCCCATGTGTTCTCTTGGTGACTTGCAAGATCACAAACATACTACTACAAGGCTCTACAGGAAGAGTTTCCTTTTCCAGTGTGTGCCTCTGGAATGGAAGGAAGGTCCTGACAGTGATATTTGACTGATGAGCTTCATTTTGTGTTTGACTTCTGGCAGGCTCAGAAACTTTGCAGGAAGTATCTGGGGAAGTGGATTCTGTAGTGTTAGTTGAATTTCCATCACCCACTACATAATAATAGCACTGGGTAGAAAAGATGGCATTGGGAGACTTCACTGCAGCCTTGCTACTGAATATATGACACGTGTGCTTTGCATTACGCATGTCATCATCCCATGCAACATCAGCAAACAATACCTGAAACACCCCAACTCAGATTCCAGACTTCCGCATGTACGGATTCAGGATTTCTGCTATGCATACAGCTTTTTGCTCTTACAGAAACATGATGGCATCATTACAGAAATGAAGACTTAAAAAAAGTTTTATTTATTTATTTTTATTTTATGTGTATGAGTGTATTGCTTGCTTGTAGGGAGGTGAAGGGACGTCAGAAGAGGGTATCGGATCCCCTAGACCTGGAGTTAGATGGTTTTTAGCTTCCATGTGGGTGATGGGAATAGAACCCAGTCCTCTGCAAGAGCAGCCAGTACTCTTAACCACTGAGTCATCTCTCCAGCCCCAGAAAATGAGACTTTAATATATTGTCCCATCATTCTTCAGCATGTAATTACCAAATTAATACAGTTTTGGATTGTATTATGCTAAAATGCTTGACTTTAAAAGTTGCTGTTTGAGTTACAGGCTTGAGTTTCATTATAAAAATTACAAAGGGACTGGAGAGAAGATTTAATGGTTAGGAGCGCTGGCTGCTCTTGCAGAGAACCTGGATTTGATTCCCAGCATCCACATGGCAGCTAACAACTGCCTGTATCTCTACTTTCAAGGAATGTGATACCTTCTTCTGGTCTCTGTGAGCACCATGCACGTAATAGACTTACATGTGATGAGACAGACTGCTCATACACACATATTTTTTATTTATTTGTTTTTATTTTATGAGCATTTTTGCTTCCATGTTTGTAAATGCACTGATGTCATGCAATGCCTGCTGAGCCATCTCTCCAGAACTGATACTTAAAAAAAATCATAGGATATGGTTGCATACGTCTTTAATCCCAGCACTCTGGAAGCAGAAGCAGGCAGATTTCTGTAGGATTGAGGCCAGCAAGGTCTACAGAGCAGATTCCAGGCCAGGGCTATGTAATAAACATTGTCTCAAAACAAAACAAACAAAACAAAACAAAACTCACCAAATGGATTTTGGCTTCAGGACATAATTTTCTACAATTTCTGAAAAGGCCCTAAATATACTTATCGCTATTTTGTACTAGATATTTATGGGAAAGGGGAATTCTCAACATTGATAATTATCAAATCAAAACATTAATCAATTTTGAAAAAATGTTAAAGATGGTTTGCATTCCTTGATATCAGATATCTAGTCAAGATTTAATTCTTTGCATAAAAATAAACAAACACATTCATCTCATTAGAAATTAGCTTTTGTCTTTAATAAATGGCAAAATTATATGCAAAGAATTGTTTTAAAATAGATTTCTTTATGTGCTACCAATAAATATTTGGTTAGTATAATTATTTTATATACCATATTTATACCTATAGACAGAGGTCATGTAAAAATTTTCTCAGGATCAAAGGAATCCCAAGTGGAAGAGGTCTAAGTAAGCCTGCTATAGAGTGCTAGATTCTAAAACATACAATGTTGAGGGTTGGAGAGGTGGCTCAACAGTTAAGAGCACTGACTGCTCTTGCAGAGGCCCTGGGTTCAATCCCCAAGATCCACAGAACAGCTAACAAACTCTCTGTAACTCCAGCTGGATGGTATCTGACACCTTCTTCTGACCTCTGTTGGTGCTGTCTAGGGAATGGTACTACCCACAATGCACTGTGTCTTCCGACCTCAATTAACAATCAAGACAATTCCCTGCAGACATGTTCACAGGCCTATTTATTCTAGATAATTCCTCGTTAAGACCCTTCCCAGGGGATTCTAGGTTGTGTCAGGCTGACAGTTAAAACCAGCCAGCACATACGGTATAAAGTTTTAGAGCTTAGAAAATGAAAATTGTAGGGAATGCTTTTTAGCTACCAAGAGCTTCTTTTTGGCCCTGGTTCTCACAGATCATGGTGGGGGCCAGTGGAAGACTTAACAAATGACCTGATGACCTATTTGGTGTCTGTACCTTTCTGTGTAACATTGTGTGGGCCTTCAGTGCTGTCTCTTGGTTTAGTCATACACCTGAGTTAGCTGACAGTTTAGAGTGGAAGGTGACGTATGTTGGCTCCAAACCTAGGCCTTAGAAGCCTTACGCATTTCCTCTTATTTTCTTGTCTTGTAGGTAGTTCATCACCATGACAACATGCTCACATTAACTTGTTAGAAGAGGGGACACTGGAGGGCAGGGCCAAACTATCCCATTTGACCCAGGCAAAACAAGTCTAGATCAGTCTAATGCCACTCAACCCAGAACATATAAATAAGCCTAGTCCAAAAAAAAAAATACGAGCCTCTATCTGACCCCCAGCTGACCCAAGAGGGTTATTGTTGCATGTCCCTGTGAGTTTTCGGTTCTACCTCAGTGTTACTGTGGAAGGTGATGACTAATATTGGGTATTACCCTGTGCATTTTTTATCACTCCCTTTTTTCTTGTTGTGACCAGCTATTCATCTATGCCACTGGGACCCTGCAAAGTGTCTCTGTATTCCTCCTTGCCGTCTTTGATAACACAGCCATGTGCCCAGCTAAAATCCAATATCCCCAGCTTCTTTTGCAGAAAGGAGAGCTCATGTGATACCTCTTCATTCAGTGAGAAGCAAGTTACGTCCTGAGTGGGGATCCTGCAAGGATGGGGATGCTCTTTGTCCTTCCTGCCTGCAAGAGACTCCAATGGTCTGAAGTGCCAACATAAGCTCAGAACGATTGAGAAGAAGACACAAAGAGCTTGGAAATTGGATGGCATGGTTTGGGTTGCCATTATAGTTTACATGAGAGAAAAAGATTTCTTGGGCCAGTGAGATGGCTCACTGGCTAAAGGCACCTGACATCAAGCCTGACAACCTGAGTTCCATTCTTGGGACCACATGGAGGAAGGAAAGATCTGACTCCTTCAAGTTGTCCTCCAATCTCTACACACACGCTATAGCATATAGACAGACAGACAGACAGACACACACACACACACAAGTAAATTATTAAATAAATAAAATTTCCTAATCATCTGTGTCATGTTTTCCAGGCTCTTCTCACTTGTCCCTTGTGTTTCCTTTAAAAAGATTTATCTTTGTTAATTTTTAATTCTCAGTGCATATATATATATACATATATATGTATATATATATATATATATATATATATATATATATATATGATGTGTGTGTGTGTGTGTGTCTGTGTGTGGGAATGTGCATAAGTGCAGGTGCCCATGGAGGCCAGTAGAGGATGTCAGATCCCCTGGAGCTGGAGTTACCAGCATTTGTGAACTACCCAGCGTGGAAACTGAACCTGGATCCTTTGCGAGAGAGCAGTATGTGCTCTTAGCCTCTAAGCCATCTCTCCAGTCCATTTATTGAACTTGTTGGTACTATACTATAGGCACCTCCTCTTTCTTCATTTGAAGAAAATGCTCACAATCACGAAATAAAGGTGTGTTCTGCAGGACTGCCAGTTATCACATAAGTTTGTCAATTCCGTATATAAATTAACAATGACCTCCATGTGTTTATGTTGGTTTCTAGTTTATAAAGTTCCTCATACTCATTAGATCCTGTGCAACACATGTAGGATTATTACTACCCCATGTGTAGCCTATACTAGAGGAAACTGAGGTAAGAGATATGATGTTCAATGAGCTGTCCAAACAGAAAGCAATCTTCAGCAAGAGAATTGGAGAGAGTCTTGAAGACAGTCCCTAGGTTCCCAAGGAAGGATGTGCGATGTGTCTCCATCTCACTAGACTCCAGTGCAGAAGTTTCTGGATCTTGACTGAGCTTCCATTGAGGAAGACCAGACATACTACATGTTTTTACATCTGTATAGACCAAGATCCAAAGTCACCAAAGTCTAAGACAGGGTAATGTGTTGCCTTTTGTGTCTGCAAAATCACTTGCCCTGGCTCTGTTCCACTCCACAGAGGGGTCTGCTTTCTGCGTTCCCCAAGAGTATGACTTTCGTGTAACCTGGGTCCAGGCGCACAGGTGGGTCACTGCTACAGTGCCTGGATGAGGAGTGGCTGAGACCCACCCTCATCACATAGGAAGCTCCATGGGAGGATGCTTTATGCATTTTCTAATTCACACACAGCTACTTTATGGAGTGTTGGGAACCCCAGTGTTTGACACCTTTTGTATTTGACTCCTGAAAAAATTCCCACTGAACTGATTCTTTCTGAACACATTTTGAACCAGTTTTATTAGCAGCAACATGTTTCTGCTGTTGGGTGGTAGTTGCTAGGGATGGCAGACCCATGAGATCTGACCTTCATAATCTGACACAGAAAATTCACAGAAATGAAGCAGCAATCCATATGTTCAGAGAACAGGGAAAAGAAGCTATCTTTTATTAAGCATGCACTGTGCGCCAGGTAAGAGGCATTTTACATGTGGTACCTGGAGAAGTTCTTCCAGAAACATGATGAGGTACATTCTGTTAACACCTCCATTTTAAGGAAGAAGAAACAGGTACCAAAACGTTAAGTAACTGTTCAAAGTCAACAACAGTCAGCTGCCAAGTGCAGATTTGAACCTGAGTTTTTGGAGACTAGGGGTCATGACTCTGTCTTGCCTGTTCCTAAACATATAAAGTCTGCCATTAATGCAAGTGCAGCAAAGACAATAATTAAATTCATATGCCCCTCAAAATTTTCTGCCTTTTCTTGCAATGAGCTTGGGACCACATGAGTGGGTGCTTCTAATAGGATGTAGGTAGGAGTGACGTAAGTCATTCCCTGGCATGGCATTTACTAGCATGGTGGTCAACCATCACCTCTACAGTCACCCTGGGAACCAGGTGTTTCACTGCTGGCATCTGATGATGGCAGGAGTCTAGACCCCTGAATCACAGCATGGCAGAGAGTCACCTTGAAGAACCATCCAATTCACATCTTCTAGCGAACAAGATAAGACTTTGGTATTATGGGAACATAGCACAAATACTAGAAATAGTGTTATATATTTAGGCTACATAATTGCTTACACTGATCTTTCAAACAACTTTGAAAGCTAGACTGTGATTATGAGCCTCGGTTTACAAGAGAGGAAACCAAGCCAGGGAGAAGAGAAATGATCCTCTCAAGACCACACCACGGGTAGGTAGGTGGTCAAACCAAAGTTAGGCTCTTGGTACTTTTCCCATACTTTGCAATTTTATAACTTCCTAGCTTATGTTATAAAAGCAAGCAATAACCTCTGTGGGAATGAGGGTCCCACTGTATAGAGTTTGGCAGATTAAATTAAACACCTTGAAGGACTAAGAGGCTAGGTGGCCAGCAGACAGGTGTACCACATTCCGGGTGGTTCATATTCTTAAGTCAACAAGATGCTGGTGTCCCGTGACTGTTCAAACTCCTGGGTGGTCCTGAGGGGCAAGTCCCAAGCCTGAGTTTATAACAGCTAATGTGGAGAGCTCCGGCCTGAATCACAGGTTTTAGGGTATAAGCTAAAGTCATCTGCTCTGTGGGAAGATCCTCAGCCTGTCCAGCAGAGTCAGGAGCCCCAGTTTCCCTGCTCATCCCCAACACAGTATCATTTAATTTTTTTAAAGACAATTTCTTAATATAAAAAATTTGCTCTTTATTATTTTGTTTAATTTTCACAAAACCTGGGCAAAGGGGTGTGTGTGTGTGTGTGTGTGTGTGTGTGTGTGTGTGTTTGTGTGAAGGTTGACATATAACAGGTATGCTGTTTAACAAGAGGTTTTCTTCCTCCAATGATAAAATATGCATTTACTGAGTATTTACTCTGTCAGTTCTATATCCGTCCCAAGCTTGGAATCCCCACACTTGTTCCATAGTGAGGACTCTGAGGAGCGAGAAGTTTAAAATCATGTTCAAGGACATTGAACCTGGAAGTCCCTGGTGGGAGTTCTCAAGAAGACAAAACAGGTGCAGGGTACAGGGCAGAAGGAACTCATCTTATTACCTTCTCACACTAAGGATGTGCTATGAATACATATGTGTCTGGTCTATTCTGTGGCGACTTTAGTAGTCATGATCAATTTAAAGAATTTAAAGCTTCCTTAAGTCTAGTTTGGCTTTGGGCCTTACTTCTCAGGGGAGGGGATTCATGATTCTGTGAGATGTCTTTCTTTTATAGCCAGGAGAGTGACCACTGAGTTGACCTCCTTTGGAGGTCCTTGAGAGGTCCTCATTTCTGGGCTTTCTTTAGACCTCTTAAGTGTGGACCTTGCTCACTTTCTGGCTCTGTTCTTGAATACGTTTCAAGGGTTTTCTCTCTCTACATGAAGTTCCTGGGGTTCCTCTCCACAGCATCCATGAGCTGTCAAAAGCCTGGCTGTAACAGTGATCCATGTCACACCTCCTGCGGTCATTTCGTGTCCTCATTCCTGGGTGTGGATGAACTGCTGACCAGCATTCTCCCCTGCACAGTTCAGAGTGCTGAAACAGGAGGCTGTCCTTAAGTTGAAAGCTTCCTTGTATAGTCTCTGGTATCCCATTTTCCACCTGTGACTGGTTGTCCTCAGGGAGCAGGGCATTAAAGCAAGCTGCAACTTTGATCTTAGACTGATTCATTCATTCAGAAACAATTACCAAGTACCACTTTTATATTAGAAACGGCACTGGCCTCTGAGGACAAAAGGATGAACCGTCCTCATCGGTTCTAATTGACACAGACATACAGCTCCCAATACCGTCTTGGAAATATTGAAAAAAAAACATTAAATAAATTATTTATTGATTTAGTTATTTTTGATTCATGTGTGCCTGTGTGCGTTTATGTGCTCCACAGGAGCACAGATGCCTGCAGAGGCTAGAAGGGAGTTACAGGCAGTTGGGAGCTGCCAGATACGGGTGCTGGGAACGCAACTCAGGTTCTCTGCAAAAGCAGTAAATGCTCTTAACTGCTGAGCCATCTCTCTGGCCCCCAGACATTATTATTGACTTCTTCCCCAGCCTCAGCTCTCATGCTGCCCCGAGACACTTTTGCCTTTACCTAGTCATGACACTCACAGGACTTCTGCATCCCCTCCAACCATCCCCTAGCTTCGTCCTTTCATACTGTTTTTGCTGAGTCTTATAATTCTTGTGTCTATCTTGTGTCTATCTGATCTGCCACCTCAGTCATTGTCTCATATAGGAGCACAGGTAACTTGACAAAAGTACACACCTAGACCAGACACTCAAACTTTCAAGGGTCCCCCAGCACAGCGTGAAACCAGGGAGCGCTGGACCGCCCTCTGAAGAGCTGGAAGCAGTTATGGAAAAGCCTCCTGGGGGGCCACCAGTTCAGGAAGCAATGGCACCTGTAGGAGGGGAAAGGTTCAAACGTACTCTGCTGCTCCTCCTGCCAGATTGTGCTGTGTCCCCCGGCGCCATAGGTTTCCTTGTGGTCACCTGATTTCTGCCTTGGTAGTGCTGGGCAGAGGCTGAGTTATTTCAAAGAACATATCAGCAGCAGCCTTCAAGAAGTGTGCTGAGAATTCACCAGAGTGAGAAGGCCTGGTGGGATGAGTCAGCCCGAGTTGACCTGCTCTGGTTTTACAGTCTAGTATGGAAGCAAGCAGAAACACAGGGCCCTGTGTCTTCTTTCTGTTCTCTATTTCTATTTGTCTGTGTCCGTACAGTGTGTATGCAGACTCCAGGTAACAGTGAGGAGGTGACCCTTGTTTGTGAGTCTGGAAGCTGTGCTGTCCTTGTGCCCTGACTGTCACATCAGGGTGCACTCTGGTCGTCCTGCCTCAAGCCCTGCCAGGTTAGAAGAGTAAAACCAGCACTCACCAAGGCTCACCAGGTCACCCTCAGGACAGATCTCTCTTCTTCTGGTTCCTGTGGAAGGTTTTTTTTTTTTTTTTTCTTGGAGATTGGTATGGGAACCAGGGAGGGTCAGAGGCTGGGAAGCTCCTGGGACAGAATGGTGCACCGCAACAGGGGTTTGTCACTCTCAGCTTTGGGGGATGGAGTGGGGAGGGTGGGTGGGCAAGAATCAACTCTAAATGACTGTGCTTTGGTGATACAGTGTTTCAAGACAGCCTACAGTCTGTTTGACAGTATTACCAAGAGTATTAAAAATGGGTGCACATTTTAATCTATACAGTAGAGTACAATTCAGCAGTTAAAAAGGAATGATCTATCAAGAGAATGCTGCAAATCAACTTTAAAGTAATTATGCTAAGGGAAGCAGTCAGAGCATCCTGTATGATTCTATTTATATAAAATTGTGAAAATTCTAATAAATCGACAGAGACACAAAGCAGCAATGTTGACTGGAGAGGGATGTTTCTAACGCTAGAAATGAGAACTGAGACATCAAAGTCGCATATACTATGGATAACAGTGAGATGCTCAGCACATACTGCTGTCAGTAATTTCAGATCCAGTGAAAATGCGCGGTGTCATCTTCAAGACCAACTAACATTTAGAAGAGTGAGTTTTTAAAAAAGATTTTTTTGATTATTTATTTATTTGTATGTGTATGTGTATGATATGTTTGAGTGCCTGAGTGTTCTTAACAGTTAAGCCATCTCTCTTGTCCCAATGGTGGCATTTCCTAAAATGTTTTGTGGCTCTCCCTTATTTACAAGTAGAACAGCTGGACTCTCATAAGGGCTTCTGCCATTTATTGTGCTGATATTGTTTGTCCTTGAAGATAATCTGGACCCACAGAGACACACAGCTGCCCAGGGAGAGGTATTTCAACATCAGCTTCACTTAACTGTGGGCATCCTTTTTGACACTACACCAGAATTAAACCGTGTTTTCCAACAGCCAGTTAGGACATGGAACTTCAAGCTGTAACAACAATACCTTGTTTCATTAAAACCCCTGTCCAGCCCTCTACTTCCAAAGTGCCTTTTGCCCAGATTCCATGAATTGACCATTTGGAAAGGATGCAGTCATCCAGGATGTGGACCTTTTAAATATTAATGTATTTCAAACATGAATATGTTGGATGTTAATACAATAAATTAATACCAGAAGCATGTTTTGTTCATTTTTAAAAAATAAAATCTCTTTTTTCACTTGTTTATTTCATGTGCGCGTGTGTGTATATGCGTGTGTGTGTGTGTGTGTGTGTGTGTCACACACCACAGCACACTTGTGGAAGTCAGAGGACAGCTTAAAGAAGTCTCCTTCTACAGTGTAGGCTCTGTAGATGGAACTCAGGTTGGCAGGTTTGGCAACAAATGCCTTTTACCTACTGTGCAATTTATCTGGTCCTGTTTGTCTGTTTGTCAAGACAGAGTCTCATATAACCTAGGCTGGTCTCAAATTCATTATATAACTAAAGATAACCTTGAACTCCTAATCCTCTTGCCTCCCCTTCCCAAGTGCTAGGATTACAGGCTTGTAACCACTGTGTCTGGCTTAAAAAAAAAAAAAGAAAAAAGAAAAAGTCTATTTATTAATATCATCACCACTCTGACTAGAAAAGTCGGTGGTGTTAGAAAATTGCAGATACAGGTTTTCAGTGTTTTTGAATTTTTGCTTGAAAGCCTGTTATTTTATCTTTGGCAACAAATACCATCAGTTATTTCCCAGAAAATACCTGTCAGACATCCAAACTGGGGTAACCATGTCTGTCTGTAGCCACTTTTGCAAGTAAAAACGTGTTTCAAGGAAAAGAAACCCCCAAACAGGTAGTTCAACTTGCAACTCACACAATGGCAAATACTTCCCTTTGAGACAAATGACATGTTTGGGTAGATGGCAAAAGGGTTTTATGAATATTTCTTAGTATTCAAAAGATGTGCTCCAGGGCCTAGACTTAATGAAGTTACTAATTTGCACAGTTTCCTCGGGGAGAGACTTAGGTGAGATCAGTCAGTACCTGTACTATGACAAGTGGGTGGCAGAGAGGAGTCTGATGACCCTTAATACCATCGATGGGAGTAAAAGAAGAGTCTCGATGAAATGGGGGATTGTTACAGTTTTAGATTCCACAGCGTGACTGCTTGCTTAGTTCTGGTGCAGTTTAAGAAGGAGGCCCACAGTTCAATGAAGCTGAGGTTAAAATACTCTTCTCTTGTGTAGCTGTGTTTGAGTACGGAAACTGACGGGATTCGGGCATGCGCAGACCCGGCAAGGGCACTCACTGCTTTTTGCGTCACCCGCACAAAGGGTGATGGGAATGAGGATGTTTATGCTATTTGAGGAATAGTTCTGATCGGTCTCCAGAACCGTTTGAGTTTATACAGCACACTCAGAGCACTGAGGGACTGTAGAGATGGAGATGAGAGTCATGAAGAGCCGCACGGGGTGTGTTGTGTGTGTGCCTATGTATGCTTGTATGAGTGTGTGTGTGTGTGTGTCTGTGTATGTATGTGTCTGCGTATGTGTGAGTGTGTGTCTGTGTGTAAGAGAGAATGTGTGTGGACCGAGGGGGCCATATCAACTGAGTGGCCAAGGCAGGTTTCCAGGAGAGAAAAGAACAAGCTTTGTGGATCCTGAGGAGCAGGCATCCAGGCAGAAAAATCAGCAAGTGGTAAGGCCTACAGCAGGGGCGTGCTTGGAATGTTCTAGGAGCACCAAGGAGGCCAGGACGGCTGGATGTGTAGCCACAGGAAGTGGCAGAGAATGAGGCCGGGGTGTGGACAGGAGCTGGGCTGTGTGTGGGGCTCCACAGCAGTCCCAAAGATTTAGGTTTTGATTTCAAGTTCGCCTAGAGGACTTCTGAGCCAACATGTTACAGTTTGCTTCTGTGGTAGAAGGAGAAGTTGAGTGATAAGGTATGGTCAGATTCTATGTGTGTAACATCTGAACATTCGTCCGTGAACAGTCCCTGGCACACAGCAAGTACTTGAAAGAAATATGCTGAATGAAAGAATGTTCTATATTTCTGTACCTGTCAGGGAACAAAGGCTGTTAGCCAGCTTTTGAGCTACTAACAACTATCCAATAATTCGATGATTTATAAGATCAAGCAGAGCATGGAGAGATGGCTCGGGGCCTAAGAGCACTGACTGCTCTTGCACAGGACCTGGGTTTGGTTCCTAGCACCCATATGGTGGCTAACAACCATCTGTAACTCCAGTTCCAGGGGATCAGACCTCCTCCTCCGGATTCTGCGGGCATTGCACAACATGGATGCATTTACATGCAGACAAAGCAGTCGTACACATAAAACAAAAATAAGTCAAGAAATTTTAAATTAAAAATAAAAAGGATTAAGCATTGTTTCTTGCTTATATTTATTGAAAGTCATGTTGGCTGTAGCTTTGATAGAGATGTGAGTTCGTATTGGGTAATACTAATATAGTCTAATAGGGCCACTCTGAAAGTGAGACCATCATTAACTAATTATAGCTTTACCTGAATTAGTACAGTTGACTAAGTCTTTTGCTTATGGGGCCAGGCAAGGGCCATCTTACAAGAAGGCCACTGTCAGAATTGAGTCATCAACTTTGTACACAAAGAACAATGAAAATGATTCATTCCTAAAAACGGGCCACAGAATGATGGCCTTTTCACCCCGGGAGCATAGAGCTTATCACAAGATTGCTCAGCCTTGAGCAAAAGTATTATGTTGGGTCCCATGAAAGGAACAGAGCCTATGACTCTGGAAGAGGGTCTTGATCTTTTTAGGACTGCATTAGATCACTTTCTGTTACTGTAACAAGATACTTGAGGCTGGATTTTTTTTTAAGAAAAGCTCACAGTTATGGTAATTCAACGGCATGGTATCAGCACTATCAACTCTGGTGAAAGTCCCCATGACTGTGTTGATGAGTGACATCATGGAGTAAATGTCAAGAAGATGACCTTAATTTAAAAGCTAAATGCTGGAAGTGCTGGTGTAAAGCATAGAGAACACTTCAGGAAACACGTTTCAGGGAACGCACTTGCCTATAGGTATAGGCAAGAATGTTCTGAACAGAATTCCTTTAGTACAAGAAGTATGAGACTACATGGAATTAAAACCTTTCTGCACTGCAAAGGAAACTATCGGCAGAGCACACAAACAGCCCACAGAATGGGAGATAATGTTTGTGACTATACTTCTTCGTACGGGGGGCTAATTTCCAAAGAACTGCAAAAATGACCTCCCCTACCCCCCACCAATTAACAAATGGGCTAATGAAATGAACACAGTTCTCAAAGCAGAAACACAAATGGCCAGTGAGTATTTTAAGAAGTGTGTAACATCCCTAGCCATCAGGGAAATGCAAATTAAAAGTATTTCAAGAAACGACCTCATTCCAGTCAGAATGGCTATCAGTTAAGAAATCTGACAGAAGATGTTGGTGAGGATGTAGCAAGGGAAGAGCTGTTATTCACGGGTGCGAGTACAAACTAGTACGGTTGTTACAGAGATCAGCTTCTCAGAAAATGAAAACTAACGTTACCACACGACCCTGTACCACTCCAGGGCATACACCTGAAGGACTCTGTGTCCTACCACAAACATACCCACTCATCCGTACTCATTGCTGCTTCATTCACAAAAGCAAGGAAATGGAGCCAGCCTGGACGTCCACCAACACTGGAATGGATAATGGAAATGTGGTGTGTATACAGTGGACTTTCATTCAGCTATAAATAGAGATGGAATTCTGGAAGTTGCAGGAAAATGGGTAGGTCTGGAAAGTACAGTATTAAGCAAGGTGACCCAGTCTCTAAAAGACAAACGCAGCATATCGTCTCTCATATGTGAATCCTCAGCAGGGACAAGGGGGATGATGAGAGATGGAGGAGGTGAGGGGAGGAGAATATGCTCAAACACACTTCGTTTCAAAATGCCATAAGGATATCTAATACCTTGGATGCTGTTTTTTATTTTGTCGAGACAGGGTCTCCCTGTAGCCCCAGCTGGCCTAGAACTCACTGTGTAGATCAGGCTGGCTTCACTCTCACAGAGATCCAAGTACTGTCTTCCAAGTACTGGGGTTAAAGGTGTGCACCGCCACGCCCAACTCCTTGATTGCTATTTCTTAAAATGAAAAGAAGAAATTAATGTTGGGTATGGCAGCACATGCCTTTGACCCCAGAACTTGGGAGGCAGAGGCAGGTGGATCTCTATGAAAGCGAGGTCAGCCTGGTCTACATAGCGAGTTCTAGGCCAGCTGGGCTTGTAGAGAGACCCTGTCTCCCTGTCTCATCTTCCGTATATACACACACAAAGAAGCAGAAGAGAAGGAGAAGAGAGGAGGAGGAGGAGGAGGTAGACGAGCAGAAGGAGGCAGACAGCTCCTGAGGTTGACCTCTGGCCTCCCCAAACATGTGCACACAAGTGTACTTGCACCCAAAACTACATGTGCCTCTTGCCACAATTCTCACAAAACAATAGAAAGGTAGAGGCTGAGCTCATGACAATAGTCTATTCCTACCTCCTAAGTCATTGCCTTGTTCTCTGCCTTTGGGAGAACTCATGTCTTAGATCCTGGGCTGGTGTGCCAGTCTCAGCACGGTTGGAGATGTGGCAAGGAACCTATAAAGTCTTTCTTTAAAACTTTTTTATATTTATTATTATTTTATGTATATGAGTGTTTTGTCTACATGTTTGTAAGTGTACCACATGTGTGCATAACCAGTGGAAGCCAGAACAGTGCATTGGATCCCCTGATACTAGAGTTATGGAAGGTTGTTAGCCACCATGTGGGTGTTGGGAACTGAACTCTGGTCCTCTTCAAGGCACTCAGTGCTTTTAACCACTGAGCCATCTCTCCAGTCCCCTGAGTGACTTTCTTAATTAGTGTTGTATCAGTAACTTGCTTGGGCTACCAGAAGCCCTGGCCATTTTCTCAGTCTCTAACAGACTCAACTGTATATGTCTGACTGCTTGGAGAATAGTAAAAGAAATCATCTTAAAGACCCTCTAACCTTTGAACCTCAGCCTCTGGGTCTCAGCACACCCTGCTTTTGAGAAAAGCTTCCGGAAGACTTCTCCATCACAAGGACATATGTGCCAACTTGTTTATCGTTAGGTGACTTTGTGGTTAGAGAGCCATCCCTTCTTACTCATTTCCCGGAGATTAAACATGGATCATAGCTGTCACTGCAAGGGACATGGGTGGGACAAGTTTCTTCTCTTCAGGTCTCATCAAGTTCAGTCAGCTTAGGGGCATCTCTGAGGAGGCCCTTGATTGTGACACAGAATGATTTATGGCAGCACTACAATGTCTCACAAAAGACAAATGAATACTCAAACACCTCCTCTGAGAATGAGACTTCTACCCTGAGCCAAGAGGTTGTGGGAGGTGAGCTATTTCCTTCACAAAGCCCATTGGGTGGCAGGCGTGGGGGTCACACCCAGCTTGGCTCAGCATCCTGGATGCTTCCAAGTTGTCCCCGCTGTTGATTTGGTTTGTCTCTGTCTTTGTTTCTGGATTTGTGTGAATTCATTGTCCCGCAGTCAAAGAAAGCCACCAATGCACAGTGGGATTCAGGAGAGGGTGAGGGTCTGGAGTGGTTTGCCGGGGTGTGCCTCACGCTCCTCGTCCAAAGGCATCATTATAACACGATAATGCTTAAATTCCGTTGAGGTCCTTGAGGCTTATAACAGAACCCATGAAACCCCTCTTGTTGTCCTTTAGTAAAGAGGAACAGAAGATTCCAGAGTCTTAGCTGAAGGAATTTTAGATCCGTCTGGCAAGGGGAAAAAAAGAGAAAAAGAAGAAGAAAAGGAGGAAAACTCCAACTGGGAACGGGCTCATGTCCAGAGATCATGTGAGGCAAGGACAAGGCAAGGCTTTTGACCAGTGGAATATGTGAACACTTCAACCAAAAACTAGGAAATGAGCTGTGTGCTGTCAGGAGACCTCCCACCACCCCACCACCTCCTGCAGGAAGTAAGTCAAGATCACACATTTGCGAGCTCAGGTCCCCTCGTCCACCTTGAATCTTGTTCACCCATCTTGGCATTGTGGGGTTTTCCTTTTAACAAATTTTTCTCCTCTGCCTCTTTCCTAAAGCTGGGTATCCAAATGTGTGTGTGCATGAGGTGGGGAGTGCTTTGCACACAAAGTTAGCTGCTGGTATACTCTTATGAAAGGGTAACAGTAGAAACAAATGTCTTTCAAGAAGTTAATATGGTAACTTCTCTTAAGAGAATACTATGTGGGTATTAGAAATGATGATTGTTAAGTCAGTGTGATTGCACAGGAAATGCTTATGAGATTAAGAAAAAAACTACAGGATATAGATGATAAAATGTTTATAGCCAAATTAGGTAGGCGGAGTCCCCATCAGCACACAGAAGAAATACAACAAAATACTAATTGGAGTTGTCTTCTGGTGGCGGTGTTTGGGATGGTTTGTTTTTTTTAAAAGAGATAGTTCAGTAATTAATTTTTATTTATGTGTTTGTGTGTGTATACCACTTGTGTGCAGATATCCATGGAGGCCAGAAGAGGGAGTCAGATCCCCTGGAGCTGGGTTACAGGCTGTTGTGAGCCATCCCATGGGGTAGGAAGTTGATTCAGGTCTTCTGCAAAGGGCAGGAAGCACCTTCACCCTCTGAGATATCACTTCAGCTCAAGGGCTTTTTAATATTTATTTTATTTTTAATTAGGGGTGCGTGTGTGCATGCGTGCGTGCGTGCGTCTGTGTGTGTGTGTGTGTTCAGGTGCCTGTAGAGGCCAGAGCCGGAGTCAAATCATCTGGAACTGGAGTTAAAGGCAGTTGTGACCCACCTGATATGGGTGCTGGGAACCAAACTCAGGTATTCTGAAAGAATACCAAATGCTCTTAACTTGCTGAACTGTTTCTCTAGCCCTCCAAGGGCTTTTTGTTTTCTAACATCTTTCATAGATGATCAGTTATTAATTTTATATGATATTGTATTCATACATGGATATAGCTAGGTGCATATGCGTATACTATGTGATTTTATATCTGTGCATAAGTGTGCATTAAACAAAAGAATTGTGAGGATTTGGTCATGAAATAGGGTTTGACATGACAGTATAGGTGATCTGGTCTAAACCTGCTTCTTTCTTCAGGGAAATTAGTGACAAGGTTAATGATGTGTGCCTACAGGTCACACAACATCAACTCAACCAGTAAAGAGATATGCACACAAAAGAATTTCTGTCTTGGTAGATAGATACTGTTTCTGCACACAATAGACTTAATTTCTATGTGATCCTCAAGGTCTGAATTGCTCAGGTTGTGCTGATTCCAGAAGAAAACAAAACCAGGATGGAGGTGCAGGGTGGCCTCTGTCTGGTGCACAGAGCCACTTCCATCCTTCTCAGAAAGTCATCAAATCATCCTCTCTGGTCATGGCGGTCCCAGAAAAACCCCACATGTAATAGGCCCTAGATCTGTGCTTCTCTAAATTACAATGGTCCTTTCAACCAAGGAGAGAGACAGAGAAGTACTTTGGGTTAATTCTGATCGCTCGAAGCCCCGGCTGGAAAAGAATTATGAGTAAGCCAGAGGGCTGAACAAACAAATGGATCGAGGAACAAGCAAGCCTGACGCAGCAGTGAGAGCTGAGCTGGTGGTGGGTGTCCGCTCTGTGCCTGCGGCAGTCCAGTCAGTCCTTCATCTGAGAAACCCGAAGGGAACAGACCCCACTGTGCTTCTGCCTGAAAACACCAGCTGTCCTCCCCAAATACATTTGTGAATAAAACCTTCTCTCCCTCTGAGGTTCAGGATACCCTCCTTAGGAGAGAATTTCTGAGTCCATGAACTTTGTCAAAAGACAGCATCCCCTGAGGCTGGAAATGTAGTTCAGTTGGTAGAGAGTGTGCACAACATGCATGAAGCCCTAGGTTCCATCCTCAGCACTGCATTAAACCAGGCATGGCTGTGCACACCTATAATCCCAACACTTGGAAGGTAGAGGTGGGGGGATCAGGTGTTCAAGGCCACCGTCAGCTACATGGCAAGTTCAGAACCATTTCTGAGTAGAAACGAAGCATCCTTGATTTCATCTTTCCTTCTTCAGTTCTTCTCAGCATCGTCACTGATATCCATCTCTACCTCTATGCTGAGGCCTGCCAGAGAACAGAAGGTGGGTGTGTTGTTGAACTTTCAAAAATGTCTGTCCCCTGGCTTCAGTTAAGTCCTGTTGATACTTTAACGCCTAGTTCAAAACCTGTGCTGCGGTGGCCACTCACCTCATATGGGGAATTAGACTTGTTTAAAATGAATAAAATCTTAAATCCAGGGGCTGGGGAGCTGGCTTAGTGGGTAATGTGTCTGCTGTGCCAGTATGAGCATCCGAGTTAGGAGCCCTGTATCCACGTAAAATCTGAGTATGATCAAACATGTGTAACCTTAATGCTGAGGGGGTAGAGCCAGGCAGATACTAAGAGCTCACAGGCCAGTGAGCTAGCCAATCAGTGAGTTAGCCAATCCAAGACAATGTGGACAGCAACAGTGGAAGACACCAGGCGTCAACTGCTGGCCTCTATACACGTACCCATACAAACACACACACACACACACACACACACACACACACACGTGTCTTGGCTCAACTAACCATATTTCAAGCATTCAACAACTGTGAGTAGAGAGAATCCATAGAAGTTTCCATCGGCATAAAAAGTTATGAATGTTCTACTGTTTAAAGTACGTCTCCCTCCCCCTCTGTAAAATTTCCTAACCCATGGCGGGTAAAAAAAATAGCAAATTGAAGGCACAGGAAGTGATGGTGACAAATGACCTTTATCAACGAAAGAGGTAAGGTAGCTAGACAGCAGAACTTTCATTCAGTCAGTCATCAAACAAATGGTTATTGCACAGCTAGTGTGTGCCAGGTACTGGTCTTGGTACTTGAGACCAATCCCTTGTGCTTGCAGTCTATGGACCCACTAAGAGACACAGAGCTATGGAGGACATTTCGTATGGGAACTAATAGCCTTGATTTCTTCAATACCTTCTAAAAGTTTTGTCAGGAAATAATCCTGCTCAATATTACTGATATTTATCTTAGCCCATCAAGAAGTGTTCATATACTCTAAGAAGGCAACAGATATAACTATTTTATTTTTACTTTAAAAAATATTTTATTTATTACCTTTATTTCACGTGTATGACTGTGTTGCCTACATGTGTGTAAGTGCACCCATGTTGTATGATGTCCACAGGGGTCAGAAGAGAGCATTGGATCCCTTGGAACTAGAGTTATAGACGGTTGTTAACCACCATGTGGGTGCTGGGAATGGAACCTGGGTCCTCTGAAAGAGCAGTCAGTGCTCTTAACCACTGAGCCATCTTGCCAGCCACAGGTATAACTATTTTAGAAAGCTTAAAGTCCTAGCTGGTTTCAGTAGAAAAAGAAATCTGGGTTGCCTACTCCTTTTCCTTTCTCTTAGACAATGATCGTTTCTATGTAAAGGTCTAGGAAAGTACCCTGTTTATCAGCTTGTTTTTGGAGATGCGTTTGTATTGATCTTTCTGTCTCTTCTCATGACAATATAACTAAATTTCCAACTCTGTCTCTTGAGACTGTGTAACTCTAGATAAATCACTGGGACTTTTCTTTACCTCTGTCAGAAGATGAAATATCAAGAGTCAACACAGACCTGACTACAGATGGCATCAAGACTGTCACTAAAAATGCCTCAGATGGTTTCCTGAAGCACCCAGAGATTCAATATCCAGATTCTCTTTCCGGTTCCTAACCTCAAACCCATAGTAAATTCTTTCCTTGCCCTTTACAACTTTGAAAACCGAGAGGCCAAAGGGTATAAAATGTGCATGTTTTCTGAGAGAAATAACTGAAGTCTGATATGAAAAGAATTGTGTCAAAACAGGTGGTGAGAAAAAGTAAAGTCCTTACAGAATACTCCAGAGGTTGGAAGATATAATTCTTCCAGGGAGTAGCAAGAGCTTTATCAAAGAAAGAGGGGGGCATATATATATCTAAGCTGCTTTTTAAAATTGATGGAGATCAGAGCAAGATCCCTTAACTTAAAAAGGATATCAAAGCATTTGATGGTTTCTAGGGGACGGAAACTTGGTTTTCTTTAAGGCTGGGGCTCTTTTGTAGGTTGACAAGCTCCAGTGGACAGCCCCGCACCCAGGACTACCGGGGCAGCACAAATGGGACTCGGTGGATTATAAGAACAAAGAGGGCCAGGCCCAGCGATGCACGCCGTAACTCCTAGCACTCAGGAGGCAAAGGCAGGCAGATTTCTGTGAGACAGAGGCCTACATAGCGAGTTTGGGGCCAAATGGGGCTACAGAAAGGCTCCATCTCAAAAATAAAAAGGAAAAAAGACAGAAATTCGGTAGGGAAAAGGTAAGGTGTAGATCTGAATCCACGAGGAGTTGCAGGAAGAAATGGGTAGTTAAATGTGATCAAAATGCATTGTATGCATGTATGGAACCTTCAAAGAATTAATGAAGACATCATATTAAAAAGAGATGTCAAAGACATCAAAGATAATTGATGAATGGTAGACAATGTAGTATGGGAAAAGAACACAGTATTTAGAACCAGACAAAGCTCCATCGGATTCCAGCTCCAACACATGGGCTGTGACAACTGTCTAAGTAACTTGACTCCTCAGTGTCTTTGTTTAATTATTTGAAAAACCTGAAAAGAGATAGCGATGGTTTCTCTCACACAGGACTACTGTTAAGTATGCAGTAAAACAGTTTGTGGGAATCCCCTGGTTACAGCTGGTGCTTATATTTAATGAGGGTATCACCACTGTTGCAAAAATTAAATGCCAAATTCCAGGGAGGTTCATGCAATTAAAATTTATTTCCTGACAATTTGATACCAAATTGTGGAGAGGAGAGACTTACTTCCATGTGGTGACTCGGGATTCAGGTTTTCGTCTGTGACTCTCCATTCTGGAACCTAAAATCCTTTACTTGAAGCTGATGGGAAGAGAAGGAGGGGGGAAGAAGAAGAGAAGAGAAGAGAAAGAAGAAGAAGAAGAAGAAGAAGAAGAAGAAGAAGAAGAAGAAGAAGAAGAAGAAGAAGAAGAAGAAACCTTTATGCCTTTATTGTGATCTTAAAAGTCTTAACTTGCCCTTAAAGGGGAGACATCTCCCTTCATTCAGGGGTTGTAGATGAGATCTCGTGACCCAGGTAACAGGAAGTACAGTTGGGAAATGTGGTTCTCGTGTACAAACTTCCTTTTAGCAGTAACTACACTATGCATGGGCCTCCACAAGGTTTTGAAACAGTTCATTAGTTTTCCATGTGGGTCCATCAATTGTAAGCATGCTTAAATTATTGAATCTGAAGCATCCAGTGAAAGGACTAGTGATCTTTGTTGAACAGCAAAGTAGATATGCTGCATAAAAACAAAAAAGAAAAAAAATACCAACAGACAGTAAAAAACCCAAAGTCTGCGGGAGGAAGTTTGATGAATAAGCCTATTTGTAAGATTCAGTGGTATTTTGGGTGATATTTGATTCTGTCATGTTTGAAATCAGTGTGGCATGTGTTTGTTCATCCATCAAATATTTATTATACTGATTATATGCAAGACACTTTATGAGGCGGTGTGTGCTGAGGGAGGGGACCACAAAGATGAAAAGAAAGACCTCTGTCTTGCCATCAGGGTTTCCTTTCTGGTAGGGGAGGGAAGATCTTCCCCAAGAACCACAAGATCAGCTTGGGCAGTGGCCTGGGAAGTACTAAGTGCTATGGGATTTGAGAAAGGGCGGGATGGTTTCCAACCAGCATGACTCAGTTGCATGAGAACATTCCAGACACTCAGAGTATGAATCTGTCCTTATCTGCTAGCCCCTTGATACCATCTTTGCTTGTTCCACAGAAACACCCAGCTCTGTTTCTCAGATCCCCTATCTGTTCCATCTTGCTCCCCACTTCTCAGACTCTGTCTTTTGACTCTGGGCCTTTAGCCTGTTTCCCTTCCCAGGATCATCTCCAGCACTGGAATCTGATGAGCTTTCTCAAGAGTGCTGCTCCAGTGGGCTACAGAACAGTCAGGGTTCCTCTCTCACTCCTCTCAGCTCTCACTGAGTGCTGTTAGTATGTTACAAAACGCCATGGGGTTCAATTGAAAGAACTGACTTGCATCCAATTATATTCCAGTCACTAGACTGTAATACATTGCAAGAATACCTAGAGTGTGACAGGAAATTCTTGAAGACTGTGAAATCTTTCACAAACAAAAGTCATACCTTCTGCGTGCAGTATCTACCAAATATCGCCCAGATCACATCCCTTCCTCCCCAAGGCTCTGGGGTCATGGAGGAAGAAGAGTAGAAAGATTGTAAGCACCAGTGGTTTTGAAGGACTTCTACCAAACTGTAGAAGGGCTGCTGCACATGAGAACTCTCCTAGCAGACAAGACCTGCATGGGATCAGGCCAGCCAGAAATTCCAGCCTGAATGTGGGGAGGGCCTCATGAAGCCTCACAATTGAAGAGCTATTGGCAATTGCTGGTTACTGGGGAAGGGAGAGTCAGCTTCCTTCAGGGATTCTCTGGGAGGTGGACAGTCCTATATCCAGGTGCATACTGGCAACACTAATTGGACTCAGTGTGTTAAAAAGAGTCTATGTGGGGTTGGAGAGATGGCTCAGCATTAGGAGCACTGACTGCATTACCAGAGGACCCGGGTTTGATTCCCAGCACCCACACGGTAGCTAACAATCATCCATAACTCCAGTTCCAGGAGTTCCGACAGCCTTTCTGACCTTCACTGGCATTGCATGACACTGATGCACTTACACACATGCAGGCAATCTACTCATAGCGCTAAAATGAAAAAGAATTTTTTTAAAAGAGTACATGTGATTGGAAAGGAGAATTAGTGACGGGTATCAGAGGGCTGGAGAAGAGGGACCAGAGGACAGATTTGATCAAAACCCATTTTATATTTGTATGAAATTCTCAAACAATAAATAACATATTAAAATGATGACTTTATACACAAATATTGATGAAAGTAGGCTTTTAAGCAATAAATTACAATCTCATTAAGTTAAAAAAAAAACTGGATTGCGGGCCCCTGAATCAGCAAGTGACTGTACTGACGTGGGGTCTGGTGGTTCCTCTAATCAGAGAGAGGAGATTGGTTCACAGTCTGTTCAGGGGCGGGTCTCACTTTGAGGTTTGGTCTGTGACTGCAGACAATGCAAGGCCCTCAGCCTGTGTAGTATTCATCTGTTAGTTGAAGGTCCGAAACAGGAGGTGAAAGTGTGTCCTGCTCATCGTAGCCAAAACTGGTGTTGAATTTCAGTTCTCTAATCACCCTTACCGCTCCAGGTTCTCAGGAGGAGTGACAGGTGCCGGCGTGTGTGAGAACTGCTGAACCCTGAGGAGGGAGGTAAAGACAGGCAGGAACTGACAACCAGAGTAGTTTAATGGAGCAGAAGAACTCGGTTGTCCTGAACGAGGGCAGGCATGTTTGAAATAGACAGGGCTGTGGGTATAGTTCAGTTGGTAGAGTGCTTCCCTAGCATGCATGAGGAATGCATGCCACAAGCTTCAGTCCACGGCACTGAATAAATCTGGTGTGGTGCAAGTGTGAGGTGGAGACAAGAGAATCAGGAGTTCAGTCATTTTCTGCTACATCAAGAGTTCGAGGTCCATGTAGGCTACATGAGACCTTGTCTCATAAAAGAAAGGCAGCTGTGAAGACAGTAGAGAGGATGGAAAAGCAGGTGCAGGACAGGAAGTGGGAGGCAAGGACAGAGCACATTTGGGGAGTCACTGGGAGGCAATGCCATGGTCTTTAACAGAAGCAGAATGTTAAGATAAGCTAATGGCACCCAGAGCAGTAATAAGATGAAAAGAACCAGAGAACAATTCCAAAACGAACAGTGATGACTTCACAGCCATCCCAGGACCCAGAACTGTCTCACGTGCAGACACAGACAGCCCATGTCTGCTTTATTCAGATGCGTTTTCCAAACAGGACCAAAGCTGCACCTTCTACCCTGGGGCTTGGGACAGAGAGATGTGACTCTCTCAGCCCTGGTTGTGAACTCTCTAGCTACATGTCTTTAGTGAGGTCTAGTTATTGGAATGGTAATAAAATCTATGAGATCAGAAAAATAAATCAACAGAAAGAACCGGAAGTAATTGTTGAGAGGCAGACATGGATTCTGACTCAGCTAACTAGAATGGAGTTGCCTCAACCCCCCAAGGGCCTCTATTTTCAGAAAAAGCCTGTAACACATAGAGCAGAGGAAGGACTGACGCATAAGGAAACTCACCACTGGCTAGTGGTGTGGAACATCGAAATAGGACACCTGTTTCAGAGCAAGCTTGGGGGCGGGTGTGGTGTCTGGCATGTCCAGAGGCCAGAGTGTCTGGGTTATCTCTCCCACTGGCTAGAGGGAGCAGGGAAGCTTCAGACTGGGCAGGAACACCGTACAGAGGGAGTTTGGCCTATGTGGGTACCCCTCAGGGATGCTGTGAGGATAAAGTGAGGGCATCCACTCAGGGAGAACTGATGTGCTCCTCACATATGCCAGGCGAGGAGGTGGGGGGTGGGGGTGGGCAGGTGGGATGTGGGGGTGGGGAGAGGGGAATGAAAAGGTGGACGGAAAAGACAGACAGCCCTGCTTCATCTGATTCTGGAATGCCAGGGGGAATGAAAGCAGTGCGTGGACAGTTCAACCTCGGTATGGTGGATGGTGGTGTATGATGGAGAATTCTGGAGAAGCCGGAGGGTGGAGTAACAGTGGGCCCATAGTCAGAGGCCCAGAGAGATGACTGCGAAGCCGATGATGGGGTGATCTGTGCCTTCCAGGGCAAGAACGATTTCATTGGAAGGAGAGAGAAACACAGAAGCTCGAGAAAGCTACCAGGTGTGGTCTATGAGCTTCGAGAAGGTCCTTGTGGCTGGAGCTCAGTGAGAGGCCAGGGGAGTGTTGGGGATGAGGTCAGAGAGCAACAAAACCTCTGGGCTTTATAGACCATAATTAGAATTTTGGAGTTTATTACAAATGAGATGGAACCTCTGCAATACACAGAGCAAAGGCAGGCTCTAAAGTTGAGTGAGATCCATGTTTGCTTCCGCTATTAAAACCTGCTGGGTGTGTGAAGAATAAGAGGCTGCAAAATGCTCATCCCTGAACTGGATACCTACATCAAACTTCTGCTCTCAAGGTTCAGGGATCATTGAGGAAGAGAGGGCAGAAAGAGTCTAAGAGCCAGAGGTGGTGGATGACCACAGGGGAACAAGAGTTTGCCAGACAGGGACAGCTAGTCAGTGTTTTATATAAACTTACAGAGCAAAAGGTAACAAACAGCATGCAGAAGGCCCATGCAAGCTCAAAAAAAAAAAAAAAAAAAAAAATCCCAGCATAGACTTGAGGAAGTGGGTAAGAAACTCTAACCTCACCTAAGAAAATTGTGACAACAGATGGCTGTTGGGAGGGGCAGAGACAGCCTCTTTCAGGCATGGAATTCTTGGTAGATGAACCAGGCTCCAGGCTCTGGACCCACACAGAACATTAGGAGACACAAATTAGACTTTATAGGCCTAGTTATATATGTAATAGAGTGCATTAAATTGGGTGGGGTCAGTAAGGGGTACGCATAGGGGAGGTGATCTTTATACCGTCAAATTATATTGTATAAAAATCACAAAAAATTCTATTGAAAAATCGTCCAGGGAGAGGGAGGCCTAGGTGGTAAATGGTTCCTGTAAACTGTGTGTCACATCATCAACTTCTCATACACTGGTTGTGATAAAACTGAGGGATGTTGCTGGGTGTGGCAGGGCACGCCTTTAATCCTAGCACTCAGGAGGCAGAGGCAAGTGGGTCTCTGTGAATCGAGGCCAGCCTGGTTTACATAGTGAGTTCCAGGCCAGCCAGGGCTACAGGAAGACCTTGTCTCAAAATAACAAAACAAAAAACCGCTAAGGAATGTCAAAGTACAAATGTGCTTAGATAACTGGCCCTTAGCCTTGAAGCTGAAGTAGTGAGTGTCCTGATGCTTCGTAGGCGGGATAAGCACAGATTCAGCATCTCTCCTGTGCTGGCTCTGAAACAGATGTTGGTCAGAAATATAGAAATGAGCAGGTTGTTGAGGTTCCGTCTTTCATGGGGATCACTTCATTCAAATCTCTCTCTCTAGGCAGCGGGTGAGCCTGGTGTGGAACAGTTGTATCCATGATGATCCCAACCTAACAGTGAGCAGTTCCAAAGGGTCAACACTGGTCCTCTGGGATGCACTGCAGAGGCCCTCACCTGGTCCCGAGAAGTCTTCAAGGAAGAAACTTTTGTACAGAGAAGATGTTCTACAGGACAGGACCCTCAGTGAGAGGGAACATCACATGAAAAGGTGCTGGGGCAAGAAAGAGGGAGTTAACAGTTCCTCACGGAGAACAGTGAACCATGCTAGAGAAATGGGACAGAAAGAAGAAGACAGTTCCGGTCAGAGGGCAGCCTCTTGGCATGTGACGACTAGGACCTTCATTTGAAACTCAATGGGCAATGTGAAAGGGTTTCTTTCTTTGTATGTTTCCATTTTCATATGTGTGTTTGTACGTGTGTGCATGTTTCTGCATATGTATGGGCACATGGAGGCCATAGGCTGACACAGGGAATCATCCTCGATGCTCTCTTCTCCTTCTTCAATGAGGCAGAGTCTCTCTTGAAACCCAGAACTTGTCAATATGGCAGGTCACCAACATGGCGGGTCTCAGTAGCAAGCTTGCTATGTGGATCCCCTGTCTCTACCTTCAGAGGCTGGAACTGCAGGTGAGCTGCCATTCCCATTCAGCATGAATTCAGGTTCTGGGGATCTGAACTCTATTCACCTCTGACGCTTGCATAGCAAAGGCTTGACCCCTGGACTATCTTCCCAACCTCTGAAAGGCTTTTCAATAAGGATGTCACCTGATTGGACTGGCATTTAGTTATTGTGACTGGTTGGGGAGGGTAATGGGGAAGCCCTTATGGCATGGGATTGGTTAAACTGTGATACAGTATCCTCTACACAGAATACAAAGCAGGAGGATCCCCTAAAGTATGACCCCCCCCTGAGCCTCTTTAAAAATCCTGAAAGCCAGGTATGTTGGGAAACCTCTGTAATCACAACACTTGGCAGGTTCAGCTAGGAAGACTGTGATGAATTCAGGGTTTGCCTGGTACACACAGTGAGTTTGAGGCCAGCATGGGCTCCTAAACAAGACCCTGTCTCCAAAAAAAGAAAAGAAGAGAAAAAGAAAACCACCCAAGCTGGGCATGGTGGCACTTCTGAAATCCCAGCCCTCAGGAGGTTGACACAGGAGCATCAAGAGTTCAAATCTTGTTCCGTTATGTAACAAGTTGGAGGACAGCTTGGGCTATGTGAGATCCTGTCTCAAAAAGACAAAAACAAATAAAATCCCTGAACCAATAAGGACACCAAAACAAAACCAAAAACCCAACGAAGAACAGGAACAACTCTGGTGCTGCATCTTGTGTCGGCTCTGTTAAAGTGCCCGTGACGTCCCTATGTGCGCTAGAACTGTTAACTAGACAGAAAGACCACAGATGCGGGGATCAGCACAGCCTGGGGCTCCAGTCCTACCACCTCTTGTCTTCATGGCTACTGAAATGGGCAGTGTTCCACTTGCTATTGGGAGTGGCTTAGGAGGATTAAATGAGCTGTGAAGTCACGATGTGAAGTTCTGTTCCAGCACCTGAACTGGCAGGCAACGCACCAGATACACTTTCAGACTATTTTTCACAGAATGGGTCTGTATCGAGAGCTAGTCTCTTGAATCAGGTTTCTATTCCACAAAGGTATCTGAGGGACAGTGTAAAGAGGCAATGATGGTGTGAGATAGGAAAAACCACGACCTTTATCTTGAGGCTTAGCAGGTTGACTGATGCCCTGAGAATTGAAAACATGGACAATATCAACGGGTCTGGGTGAAAGGCGCTAAATGAATGTGAGACACGACTGAAGGGAGCTCAGAGGAGTTTCTGGTTCTGTATTAACTCATTTCTAAGCTTAATGAACACATATTTAAAAAGAAAAAAAGTCACAATCTTAAGTAGAGAAAACAGCCGCTAAGTCTGGTGAGACCCGATACACATGAGGGGTCTGGTGAAAGCCATCTACAGGACAGCTAGCTGGGATGTTTGCACATCTGCACTGAACCATTGATTCATTTGCCTCCCTGGCTCTTAGGGACCGATTATCTTTTAGGCTGCTGACGTGGCGGTGGGTGTTATCTCTTGATGACATAGTGTTGGCTTCTCTTTATTCCTCAGGAGACTGGAGACTTTCTGATTTGGTTCCTCAGTCAGAAACCAAAGGGAAAATTTTTTTTCTCAGTTGTATAAGGTTTTTCCATTGTGCCTTTAAAATATCAAGATTTCATAGTGTGCCTTGAAAGGTTCTGCTCAAATTCCCACCATTCCATTTACAAAAATGAAACCATTTACAAAGATGGTTGACCTCAAAGAATTCAGCTCATGAAATTGTAATGAAATGAAATAAAAAATATGGCTCCGAGACGATTCCAAAAACAGGACTGAAATGATAGCTTAGTCAGTGAAATGCTTGTCATGTCAGTGTGGTAGCATGAGTTCAATCCTCGGAACCCACAAATAAGCCAAGTATAGGGTTCTGGAAAGATGTGGTTCAGTGGTTAAGATCACTGCCTGTTTTTGTAGAGGACCAGGGTTCAGATCCCAGCACCCACATGTTGGCTAACAACCATCCATAACTCCAGTTCCAGGGGATCCAACGCCCTCTTCTGACCTCTCGGACATTGCACAACATGGGTGCACTTATATATATGCAAGCAATACATACATACACATAAAATAAAAATAATAAAGAAAGAAAGAAGGAGAGAAAGAAAGAAAGAAGCCAAATGCAATGGCATGTGCTTGTAAGCCCAGTGCTGTTGAGACAGAGACAGGAGGAGCTATGGGGCTCACTGGCCAGCTAACCTAGGCCACTTGGGTAGATCCAGGTCATTGAGAGACCCTGCCTCAAAGAAAAAGGGAGAGGTGCTTAAGGAACAACACTGGAGGATGTCCTCTGGGCTCTACACACATGTATATACATTAGTGCATACACATGTACACATATACACATGTACACATTCAGAGAGAGAGAGAGACAGAGAGATAAAGAAAACCAGATAATACAGTACACATATGGAGAAGCCAAAATTCATAGTTAGGCTCTCCCAGTTCTCACCTGGCTTCCACTATTTTAAAACTATTTTATTTATTTTATTTTCTGTGTATGAGTGGATTGCCTCCATATGTGTAAGCATACCTGTGTCATGCAGTACCAGAAGAGGTCAGAAGAAGGCGTTGGATCCTCTGGAATTGGAGTTATGGATGGTTGTTAGCCACTGTGTGGGTACTGGGAACTGAACTTTGGTTCTCTGCAAGAGCAACCAGTGTTCTTAACTGCTGAGCAATCTTTCCAGCCTCAGCTTCTGCTATTGAACTTAAGATGTCTTCCGTTATTCGCCACTATCACATGCCTCTCGGGCCAAACAGTCTAACTGTTGTCCCTTCATCCCTGAAAAACATGTAGTTGTTAGAGACACAATCATATTATAAATTCACCTGGGAAGTTATGAGATTTGAGTCATGGCTTTATTGGTTCTGTGACTGTTAAAATGGCAACAACTTTTAACAAGATGAAAACTGAAACTTTGCGAGTCACCCCATGGAGAGCCTGCCACGATCATATCAGACTGTCCTCCTGACCCATCCTCTGCAACATTAGTCACGCTATGCCTCCACCAGGGAGTCACCTCATGTGTCTGTGTTGAGCTCAGTGACCAAAAAATTGTGAGTCTGATGCTCCTTCTGTTAGCCTATCATTAGCTTGTCCATGAAGACAAACTCCTCTGGCCTCCCTTTTCTTCAGACTCCAGAATCCAGTCCTCCTCGTATCTGGGTCTGCATCCCTATTCAGCTAGGACCTCCTTAGCCAGGCACCACACTCTTATCCCAAGTCTTACTCTCTTAAGAACCCAGATTTGAAAATGGATTCTGACTAATGCTCATAGATGCTGCTCCTTCCAGGAAGGCAGGTGATGTCATAGCATGACCTTTGCTAGCTAGTGTCTCAACCCTGTGGCTTCAGAACTTCTCTATGGAGTCATCAGTGTTCAAGAATGTGCCTATAAGTTGCCATATGGCATTTGGAAACCCCTTTTTCTCTACCTGGATTAAAGTCCAGGGACCATCTACTTTCTTCTGCCTTCTTCATATGACCACACAGTAAAGCCATTGAGAGGAAGGGCTCTAAAGTCAGATCACTTGGGCTGGAACCCCAGCTCTACCACCTACCAACTGATCATTCAGCTTTTCTGTGTCAGGCTTGTCACCTTTACAGGATGAATGGTGACTATACACTGCGCCTGCCTCACAGGATTATTTTTTGACAGAGTTAAAGTGTCTGACACAGCAAGTGCACTAGTTAAGAGTTTGCTATGATAATCTACACGGGGTTATGCTACAGGATGTTCTCCTCTCCTCTCCTCTCCTCTCCTCTCCTCTCCTCTCCTCTCCTCCCCTCCCCTCCCCTCCCCTCCCCTCCCCTCCCCTCCCCTCCCCTCCCCTCCCCTCCCCTCCTTTCCTCTCCTCACCTTTCCCCAAACCCTTTCTCTCAGACAACATCTTGTTAGCCCCGAGTGGCCTCAAGCTCACTATGTAACCAAGGATAGCCTTGAACTTCTAATTCTCCTGCTTCTTCTTCCCAAATGTTAGGGTGACCAGCATGTACTGTGATACTCATTTTATAGAATACTTTGGATTGGACCTAGGGCTTTATGCATGCTAGACAAGCATTCTAGCAATCTTCAGTCTGTGCGAATTTTCATTTGAATGAGTTTCCACCACTTAAAAAACAAGTGAAAGCAGACCAAACTCCGAACACCCACGACCCACCTCCGCTCAAAATCTGAATAGCTTATTGGAACACTTACCATTTGAGCAAGCTTTTTGGACCTCTGAAATGCTACCTAAGTGTGGGGCTGAGCAGGTCTCAAGCCCACCTGTTGGCTTGGTCAACCACCTCATAACCAGAGTTTTGTTTGTAGATGCTGACTTGGGGACAGGGGGCCTCTTCGGGGTTCTAGTCCTAGTCTATTTCCTCCAGGGGATTTTATTCTTTTAAATTTATTATTATACATTTATTTGTTTATTTATTAGTGAGAGAGAGAGAGAGTCAGTTCTTTCATTTCACCATGTGAGTTCTGGAGTTGGACTCAGGTGGTCAGGCTTAGTGTTACCCAATGAGCCATTTCCTCAGGCTAAGTATATTTTCAAGATTTATTTTATCTTTTGGTATGTGTATGTGTATGTGTCTGGAGGTGCACAGCAACTAACAACAGTCCATGACTCCAGTTCCAGGGTATTCAATGCTTTGACACCCTTTTCTGTCCTCTGTGGGCACTGCATGACACAGGTGCACTTACATACATGCAAGTATACATGCATATACATACAATAAAAATAAAAATAATAGATAAAATATATGTTTTTAAATCTGGGAGAGGAACTTCTTGGATGCTTCAGTCTCTTCCATCTCCAGAATCAAAATCTCCTTGCTCTGATCTCCAATTCAATGTAAACTGCTATGCTTTTGTGCGTTTCAATCAGGGAACTTCTATTACTCAGAGAAGTTGTGGGCGTTGGAGGAGAAGGCAGACCTCAGAATTAGTCCTCCCTTTCACTCCACTGTCACAATGCCCCACAAGTTTCCACCTGGAATCTTTGAACCTCCCCAACCTCCAGTGGCCTCAGCTTTGCCACTGCTTTGTGTCTTTGACATTCTTCCTATCAGGGCTGTTCCATTTCAGAACTTGGCCTTGTGTCCTGGGAAGAGCAGCTCATCCCTAACCGTCCCCAGTCTGTTTCCTCTGGTGGGATCCACAGTCTGCCTGGTATCTGTCATCCTGTCTTTCTGGTCTTTCCTGTACCCTGGTGAGTCCACTGAAGGCTGGGCTTGTATTAGAGTCTCCAGAGTCTGGCACACAGCCTGGCACTCAGTAGGTCTTTAAGAAAAATTTGTAAAATGAAATTTTTAAAAAGCCCAATTTTCAATCGTTGGTGACACATTACTGAACATCTTGACACTTGGGAAATGAATTGTGAATCATGGTTAATTTCTAACTCATCTTGGGTCTTCCAACATGGAAATAATGATCTTTCTTATTAAAAATCTTTATTATTTTTATTTGCTTGGACTCAAGGAATGTCTAATGACATAGCCCACACCAGAAGTGGACTGATGAGCCCCTGGCCACTGGACTCATACTTTGGTGAGCTGCAGAGTAAAGATCAATATGAGTAAGCCTGGCAATGAGGAAGTCAGGACTTAAGCTCAAGTCACTTAACAACCTCCCCAGCAGTGTTCTGAGGAATCCAAGACTCCACCCTTCACACAGCTGTTACACCATGATACTCTGATGGAGTCAGGATTTTTCTATTGCATAAAAAAATCATTACAATGGCAAGGGCTAGAATCAGGACAGATGCAGCCTCTGGTCTGAGTTCAAGTCAAAGTGTTAGAGAGGAGTGTATTTAGAGGGGTTTACGTCCCTTGGCTTTGAGTACTATTTTGGTTGACTGATGCTCTGCCATGTACTCTGATGTATTTGTTGCTTCATCTGTGGGGTTCCAGACGTACACTTGCAGCTGGATAGAATTCGTGGAAGATCTGAGGGGGCACGGTTCAGCACGCCCCATGGTATTTCTTCTTCGTTTTGTCTCCCATCATAGTCAGCAGAATGTTAATCTTGACTATCACTTATGGAAAAAGCAGATTGTCTATACTCTGATCTCTCTAAACTCAGAGGAACATTGTGGCATTGTTTTATTAGCAAAGTTACAGCAACAGATAGTATCTCCTGGGTGCTTAGGGTGTGCCGGGTACAGCACTTCCTCCTTTTATACAGTACCTGCCATTTGTTCCTTGCAATAA
This sequence comes from Eospalax fontanierii, assembly GCA_035773235.1. Taxonomy (NCBI): domain Eukaryota; kingdom Metazoa; phylum Chordata; class Mammalia; order Rodentia; family Spalacidae; genus Eospalax; species Eospalax fontanierii. The sequence goes on from CM069549.1 coordinate 12,373,659, forward strand.
ATATATGAAAGTAGTGTGATGGTTACTATTGATTGATGGCCAACTTGACTGGAAATAAAGCCTTTCGCATGTCTGTGGGGGGAGTTTCTACAGTGAGTATTTAAATGGGAAGATCTAGATATGGGCAATACAATTCTAGAGACTGGGGACCCAAGTTCAATAAAAATGAGATAGTAAGCTGAGCAGAGCGTTCCTTTATCTCTGCTTCCTGACTGTGGATTCAGCGTGACCCACTGTCTCAAGCTCTGGCCATCAGGATTTTTTTTTTTACCATGATGGGCTGTGTCACCTTGGACTGTGAGCCCAAATCAACTCTTCCTTAAACTGTGTTTGTTAGGTATTTTGTCATAGCAACGAGAAAAGTACATAATACAATTAGGTACCTTAAAATTTTAGGGATGAGAGGATCGAGGCAGAGTAGGCCAAAGCGAGCTATCTTTGGCTATTCCAGTCAAAGTTGATGCTGCTGGGACTTGAACCAGTTTGGCCTAAAACGTCTGGATGCTTTTCCTTGTAGACCCCCCCCCCAGCTGTGGTAATGCACCCTGTTATTTATTTCTGTATGCCCTGTGGCTGTGTTCTCCAAACATTTCCAAACTTTAGAAAATATTTTGAAAATTCCCACCTAGATAGACTGAAGCAAATACTCCTTATTTTGCTTGAGATTGCCCCAGTTTCTTGCACCGTCTTTTTTCTATTCATCCTGGAGAACCACTCTCAGGGAACGAACACCCTTCTACCAAACCTCCACCCCATGTTTTCTTTCTTGCTTGGAGACAGATGCCAAACTGCCACACAGGGCTTTACAGAGCAGGACAGGTGCCTCTGGTTTCCACGAAAAGTGTGACCCAGAGGTCTCTGTTCTCAGCTCGCACCCTCTTTTTCCAGAACTGGGGCTGGCACCGGCACCGGGGAATGCTGGGAAGCTAGGTGCAGGCTTGCTGGGTGGAATCCAGAGTCCCTGCATCTTCAGTGGGGCTTTATAAAAGATAAAGAAACTTTGCATGGCTTCTCACTGTGATTTCGCAAAGGATGCTCACCTTGCAGCCCCCGCACCACACGGGGCGCCCTCCCACCTTTGTGGACGCTCGCAGCAGGGGCTTTCTCTGCTCTGTTGCTCCCACCCTCCCCTCCAAGAACAAATGGAGGGGAGAAATCACAGGAGTTGGAAATTCTAAAGAATCTTTTGCTTTTACTTGGGCTGAGGTTGAGTAAGCCTCACTCTCAGAAGATGGTGAGAGATTATGGACCCAGCTGCCAATCAGCGTGCATCCGGAGGAAGATTTAGAGCACCGTTGTCAAACTGAGAAGGGAAAAAGGAGGCGCCTGGCAAGGAAATCAGACATGTATTTTGTTTCTGTGCCTGTGGTCCCAGGCAACTGTTTGGGACTATGAAGATTTGCTCTGGGAAGGGAGAAAGAGGGCAGAGAAGGGGGACAACTCATCTGGGACACCGAGCTGTTCAAAACGGTTGATCTTGCCAGACCCCAACTTCTGACAGCTGCTAAATAAGGCACCTGAGAAAATAGTGTTGTCATTTGGAACTGGGAAGGGAAAATTCATTAGGCTAAATGCACAGGCAGAACACAGGGGGCTTTCCTGAGTCCGTCAGAGGCTTTTAGCTGTGACTCACTGAGTGACTGTGTGTAGAGAGTAGATTTGGGGTCCTTTAAGGATGAAAAGACACATTTCCTCCCCTTGCTTGGAGTTTGTGCACTGTCAATGGCATGCTTAAAGGAAGTCGCCTCTGTGCAACATCCCCCTCTGCTGGATTCTTGCATGGAGCACAGCACGCGACAGTCTGCTGCGGCCTAAGAATCTCTCCGAGCCTTGCCGGTACCTTAAAACTCACTCCACCACTACAGCTTTAATAAAATCTTCCTTAAACACACGTAGCCAGGGCAGATAAGACAGGGATCCGAGGCAGAGGCTGGACCAGAGGCTGAGCAGTATGGGGTTTGGGACTTAAAAAGATGTACTGCTGAGAGAGAGAGGGAGAAAGAGAGAGAGAGAGAGAGAGAGGGAGAGAGAGAGAGAGGAGAGAGAGAGAGAGAGAGAGAGAGAGAGAGAGAGAGAGAGAGAGAGAGGAGAGAGAGACTGTCTCCCCCATTAGAACTCTTTCTCTGGTGACTGAGTAACTCAAACGTATTCATGGTGGCTGAATCTCCAATTTCTGATCATGGAAATCACAGGGAGTGAGGGATGGGAGGCTGCCCCTTTATAGAGAATTTCTCTTTCAGTTCCTCCTTTTCTTGCTGTGATGGGGATCAGGGACTGGAGGGGGTGTATTATGTGTGGCTCTAATTGACCTCAGGGAACGGACTCAGAAATGGTCTGATGCCGGATCCTTCATAATCCATAGAGCCTAAGTTGGATAATGTGAGAAATACCCCCATGTCCTGCTCAAATCCGGGGTTGGGAACCTGCTCCTGTAGAGAAGTCACGCCTAACGCAGTGTGCCCGATACCGTTTTCTGCAAAGGTTCTGTGACACGCGTCTGTGCTGACAGGCCCATCGCCACCACTAGCCACGGTAGCTAATTAGCACTCTAAGCAGGGCTGGTGTGACTAAGGAAATAAATTTTAAGTTTCATTTAACTTGAATATAAGTTTAATTTCATTTAAATAGAAACAGCCACCTGTGCCTAGTGGTGACGGAGGCAGGAGAAATTGTGGAGACATGGGAAAAGAAAGGCGCCTTTCACTGGGGAATCTGAAGCCTTTGGGCCACCTGAGAATCAAGAATTCCAACACAATTAACATTTGCTTAAGGCTTTTTCTCCCTTTCTAGCTGTAAACCTGCAATTTTTGAGGAACTTCTCCAGAACCCCCCTTACAGTTAAAGACGTGCCCTAACTCCCTTGTGCAATCTAGTGACTCCTGGTTTCACGGGAGCAGGCTGGAAGCCCATTCAAGACCCCTCTGGAGCCATTCTGTAGTCTCACTTACCAAAGAGAAAGAGTAAAGGTAGGGGAGTTTCTTAGCAACCCCTTCAGACGCAGCTTGAGAGCTAAAATATGGCCAATGCAAAATACTTAATTGAGACTCCCCTGAGAAACCCACACCCATGTCGTCTGGTGTGTCCTAACTTCTTCCCTAGACCCTCTCCTTTTAGCTCTGGACCTTAGTATCTGTGCTAAAAATGTCTTTTAAGGCACTGGAGAAATGGTTCAGCTGTTAAGAAGGGTACTGTTCTTGCAGAGGACCTGCAGTGAGTTCTGTTCTCAGAGTCCTCTTCAGGTAGTCCACAACAGCCTGTAACTCCAGCTCCAGAGCTCCCACACCGCCTTCTGGCCTACTTGAGCACTGACACCCACATGCAAACAAAACTAAAAGTAAAAATTTTTTAAAATGTCTTCTAACAAACCCCGCTTTGTACTGGCTCAACCGGAAATTCTTTTCTGTGGCAAAGTCAATGATCCAGTTTTAGTGCAAGTCAAACTCCCTCAAAGATTAAGGAAGGCCTCAGGTTGCTGTCACAACGACCTGTTAGCATAGTTTTAGAAGGACCCCCTGGATGCTCATTACACCATCGATGGAAGGGGGACCAATATCAGTAGAGCTTTGAAGAGAGCCCAGGATAGAGAGCGGAGCCATGGAGCAGGAAACCAAACCCCAGGCTGGGGGTTTTGCTTCTGAGTCAGAGTAGTCATGTGGGTTTGGGGAAGAACTATCTCCTATTTCTATCTTCACTGTAAAATAGGCACAGGGGTGAGTTTCCCATCTTGCTGCCTCTGAAGAATTCTTCATTATCTTTTCTTCTCTGGACACCTTTTTCGATAGAAAACTAATTGTCACAAGCTACATTCAAACAAGACAAAACAAAAAGCCAATTGTTAACATTTTAAATAAGAAACTGTAATCATAGATCTGATCAGTACCAAGTAAGCTTGGTATATATCACATTAAACTGATATAACTCTACTTAACACAGGGAGACTTAATCAGTGAGTCTGACCGGTCTCATGGAACACACTTTGCTATGCGTCATGAATGGCTTTAAGAATATACAGAGGACAGGCACAATGGTGCTCAGTATTTGGGAGGAAGAAGCAGGCGGATCTCTGTGAGTTCAAGGTCAGCCTGATCTACATAGCAAGTTCCAGGACAGCTGGGACTACAGGGAGACCCTGTCTCAAAAAGACAAAAAAAAAAAAAAAAAGAAGAAGAATATTCAGAATACCTCTTGTGTTGTCTTTTCCTAAGGGAAATATGATCAAACATAGGGCCCCAACTACAGACCAAAAGAACAAGTTCACCCAAGTCTAGCTTGGTGAATCAACGTCTTGACTGCAGGAACAGGAGTGGCGGGTTGCTTGCGGGAGTGGGTGACCCTCAAACAGCTGCATCACCAAAGAGGCTCACCCCAGCATGGTTGCTGATTTGCATCCTCATAGCTGCACAGGTCGGGTCTCATTTTAGTCAACCTTACATGTCGAATACTCCTGTCTCCCACCTCCTAAGATCACGTGTAGTGGAGGCAGGTTTACACATAGCAGGCAGTCCAGGAGGGAGTGGTTGGAATCTCAGGTGAGGCTCGACTGACCCTCCCCACCCCATCCTTCTGTGAGGGACCATCACTAGACCCCATCGTGAGAGTGCTTCTCTTCTCTGATGAAGATGGTAATGGCTGTTGTGCTTGGAGGACAGTGTTCACAGCACTGTTGCCTGGTTGGGTTTGGAAGACTCAGAGACCCTGGTTAGACTTCAGGTGGATGACCTCTAAGCACCATCTGGGTTCTAGAGTTCCAAGTCTGACAAGGTTTGGGTAGGATATCTCGTTGGGAGGTGGCAAGCGGGTGAGATGTTTTCTGGGGGACCTGGGCTGTGTTGGGGAAGGGCGCTGAGGTGAATATGGAAATACCATGTAGAGGTGTTTCGTCTGCTTTACCGTTCTGTTTAAGGAGCTACTTGGTGACTGCTGGGAGGTGTTGGAGTCATGGGGTGCAGAGTTGGCATGCAGATGGAAGACCACCAGCCACCAGCCACCAGCCACCAGTTACCAGCCACCAGCCACCAGGTCAGGCAGGCTGTCCTTCTTGCCCTCTGGTACTGCTTCCACCTGCAGAGCCATTTGCTTCCCAGCATGCAACATTCCAGGGCTTGTGGAAGAGCTGTGGAGATGCTAGTTGGTGGAAACCTCTAGCGATGAGGCAGAAATTGAGAAGATGCATCCAAGGAACCTAAAGGAAGCTCTGTCTCCCCTCTGAGGGCCCATGGGGACTGAACCTTGTTGATTTTCTCCACAAGGGACAACATGTTGGTCCACTTCATACATAGGGAAGTGTATTCGTTACTTATTCTTCTTTGTGATAAATACACCATGACCAAGGCAATTTGGAGAAGCAGAGCTTATTTGGGCTTATCCAGAGGGGTGAGTCCATCATGGCAGGGCAGGCATGGCAGGAGGCAGCCAGAGCCGAAAGCTGAGAGCTCACACCTCCATGTACATGCAGTAAGGAGAGAGAAAGGCAAACTGGAAGTGAGGCAGACTCTCAGAGCTGCCCCTAGTGATGTGTTTCCTCCAGGCAGGCCGCACTTCCTCAGAGTTCTGTGACCCTTTCCCAAAGAGCTCACTAAGAATTCAAACACTTGAGGCTGCTATGAGGGACACTTCTCATTTAACTCCCATAGGAAGCAAAGGAGTTGGGAGACGGAGGACCACATCAGCTATTTAGCCTATGCATCACAACTGTGGGACATACCCCAGACAGCCGGAGATGTGGCTAGTGATGTGATCAGAGTCCTTGACAGGTGACTTGTGATAACTTGACCTGAGATGTCCTGATCATTTTTACTCCTATTACCTGGTACCTAACAGAGAACACCCTGACAGTTCAGCACCAAGCCCCACTCTCCCCGATCCTCATGATACCTGTGTATCATGACACCTTGCTATCTGTATGTGTAGGTTTCCATTCTTCAAAGAGCTTTCTTACATTGTTTAATTTTCTTTTCCCACAACTCCTGGCAGGTAGGCAAAGCCAACTTCCTGATTCCCATTTCATGGATGCCTAAACTGAGTCTCTAGGAGTACATGATTTTGCCACTAATTTTGTTGGATTAGTTAAATAGGAGAGAATTCTTTCGAATTCTAAATTTACTACATTTACTCTCTTGACTTTTGATGCCAAAGTATCTTTCCTACGAAACTGATACTCTCTTGATATTTTCGGTTGTTGGGAGAGGTTAAGAGATTTTTGATCACTCTAGTTTAAATTTTTTCTTATTACATTTATTTATTTATTGAATGGGGGTTACATGAATACTACGGTGCACAGATGGAAGTCAGAGGACAGCTTTTGGGAGTCAGTTTTCTCCTTCCTCTCTGTAAGTTCTGGGAATCAAACTCAGATCACCAGACTTGGCAGCAAGCCCCTTTGCTCACTGAACCATCTTAGCAGCCCTCACTCTGTGTTAATGAAGAATCTTCCCCTATTCAACACTTTGTCTCCTGTTCTTTTAGTGTTTCAAGTCTTGTGAACACAGGGTTACTTCCATGTGGTGGGTGTCTGTGTGAATGTCTGCATTAATCCCCTCAAACGTCTTCACATTCTCTCAAAGTCAAGTACGAGTTTCTCTACATTGCCTTAGTCAGACAAGTTAATAGGCACAAAGGTGCCTTGGCAGGGGAGAGCACCTGGGTCTGTATGGAGACTGCAGTTATAACAACCGATCTTGTCCGGTCAGGCTGGGGCTTGTCGTGAGAATGGTTCACAGGGCTGGCGTATGCTGCACTTACTTGTTTTTAAGTAAACATTAATTGAGCACTTACTATTTGCCAAACATTGTCTTACGTCTTCGTACCCTCATTACCCCTTTGAACAAGGCTCTTGTTTAATTCGGGTTTTGTTTGGGGAGAGGATTGGCACATCTGGAATAGGATTAGAGTAATCACAGCCCGCTCTTTTCCACTCTTGACTCTTCAGAATTTATTTCCCAGGAGAGAGTGTTCTGTTGTTTGATTTTACGATTTATGATGATGGAGGATTCTTTTTTTCTTCTTCTTACATTAAATGCTTGCCAAGGAGGTGTGTTCCACGGATGGTAGACATGGGCTGGAATGAGCGTCTGCGGTGAGGGCAGCTTAATGGGGGGAGGGACGGCCACATTAATAAACTGAGATCATAGAGGAACTGGGGGTGGGGAGTCCATGGCCTTTGTTGGAAAGATATTAATAGGGATAATGCTTACATTCTTAGCTGAAGAAACTATTTGATCTCCTGAGCATAGCTCTGATGTCTCTCATGATGTTTTAAATGTAAAACCCCCTCCACTCACAAAGTCATTTGTCACGTCAAGGGGTTAGACGTTTCTACAAAGTCCAGAGCCTTAGAAAGAAAGACAGGCATGGCTGGGCCATTGCAGATGACCTGAGAAGAAATGAACTTGGAAGGTTCTGCAGGATGGGGGACCTCACAACCAGGAGAATGAGCACATGCCATCAGTCAGGGGCCCAGGTATCATTGGATGGGCAGATGTGGGGGATGGGATGAACGCACTGTTAATAGTGGCTATGGGGTTCTAGAGAGGTGGCTCTGTGGGGAACGTGCTTACTGTGCAAGTATGAGGTCTTGAGTTTGATCCTCAGCACCCACTAAAAAGTCAGGGTGGCAGTGTGCACCTGAAATTCCAGTGCTGGAGAGGCCCGGGCAGGAGGATCCCTGGAGCTCAGTGACCAGCCAGTCTAACCGATTCAATGAGCTGCTGGTTCAGTAAGAGATCCTGACTCTAAAAAAAGATGGGAAGACACACAACCTCTGGCCTCCACATGCACACACACAAACACACACACACACATACATGTGAATCAAGTGGCTGATGTACCAAGCAATTTTCTCATCTAATCTGGACAATCATCTGACTGTCCAAGGTATGGAGTCTTCTTTAAAAATGGAGTGGGGCTGGAGGAGGCGAGAGATCCTGACTCTAAAAAAAGATGGGAAGACACACAACCTCTGGCCTCCACATGCACACACACAAACACACACACACACATACATGTGAATCAAGTGGCTGATGTACCAAGCAATTTTCTCATCTAATCTGGACAATCATCTGACTGTCCAAGGTATGGAGTCTTCTTTAAAAATGGAGTGGGGCTGGAGGAGGCGAGAGATAGCGGAGGGGAAGAGGAGCATCAGGCTCCCGTCTGTGTTCCAACAGAAAAAATGGAGGATCATCCACTGTACGTGTGTGACAGGTGTGTGTGTGTGTGTGTGTGTGTGTGTGTGTGTGTGTGTGTGTAGGTGGGGGTGTTGTTAGAAGATATTTTAGTCGAAACCATCTCCCTACTTTGGGCTAAAGATCCAAAGAGCTGAGATACTTTTGAATCAGATTTTAAGCATGAGCCATAGATGTCAGGAATGCCTGAATGTCCCTAACATTCCCAGTGAGAGAAAAATCCCTCTGAAACCATTAGATGCTATTTGTCAAATTAAGGGGAAGCGTGGGGACAGAGAGAGGACACTAAATGATACACACAGGTCTCATCTGTCCCTGTGAGTACCGCGTCCTGCCTCAGACCTGCAATGTCTCTATTATCCTGTGAAGGAAGTCCAGGTTGAGTGAGGGAGTGGAGGGGGCTGCTCATGTGTTAGGGTTCTGGGTAGGACAGGACTGTAGTCCAGCTGCAGGATGACAGGACAATCAGAAGAGAGAAAAGTACTCTCTCAACCACTTAGTCCACACAGTGAGATACTCAGTGGGGATGGCCAGAAAGTCAGGCAGGAGCGAGGAGAAGGCAAATAAAGGGATTGGGTCAGTAAGCATAGTCTTCTAGGGAAAAACGGGGAAGTGAACACTTCAAGAGAACCATGAGGAGACTACCCCTGTTCAGGGGTCCAGAGATCTTAGACTCCATGTGAAGAGCTCTGTGTGAAATATGTGGTTTTCTCTTCAATGACAGTCTCAAAAGAAAATGCAGTCATCACTCACATTTATCAATGAGTGTGCTAGGTCCACAGGACTCTGCTAGAAGCAGGACACAAGGATCCTAACAATCATTACGAGTGGATGATCATAACAGCTAGCTTTCTGTTGCTGTGATAAAATACCACGGCAAAGCCAGCTTAGGGATGGTAGAGTTTGTTTGAGCTTCTGGTTCCAGAAGGATGAGTCCATCATGGTGGAGAGGCACAGCGGCAGGAGCCAAAAGCCGAGAACTCACATCTTTAACCACAAAGCAAAGCAGAGAGAGCAGGCCGGAAGTGGGACAAAGTTACAAGCTTTCAAAGCCCACCTCCAGTCCACCTTCAGAAAGACTCCACTGCCTTAAGAATCTGTGACTGCCCCAAGAAGCACCAACTGAGCCTACGGAGGCCATTTCTCATTCACATCACCACAAAGCAATATCATCTTTTAAAAACTTTTTAGCTCTGAGAATTTTATATATGTGTATTGTCTTTGCACTCTTTTCATCTCTCCCAGCCCCCCACCAAGTCCTCCCATGTCTCACAACTCCCTCTCAGTTTCTTGTCCTTTTTTAGATTATCACTATTATATATACATATATTTATAAATATACAGACATACATGTAAATAATGCACTGAGTTCATTTAATGGTACTCATGTGTATCTAGGTTTGGAGTTTCCCACTTGGGATTAGATAACTGCCCAGGAAGCTAGTCCTTGGAGGAAACTGATTTTCTGTTCCTCAGCATCTATTGATTGCCTGTATCTCCTTCTCAAGAGGTAGGGCCCTGTGACATTCCCTCCATCCACCTTGGCTTATCAACTGGTTTTGTCCTTATGCAGATCTTGTTAGACTACTGTACTGTAGTGATTTCATTGGTGAGCAATATCATCTTAAAGACAGATTTACTGAAACTTTTCATTCAAATGGGTTCAGGTTGTTAGAGGATCCCCTCACCCATCTTCCATGCCAGGGGCTTCAGGGAGGTAGGGTCCTCACTGTTCAGGAGGGGAAGAGACTTTCTTCCCAGCTGATTTTAGGTTGTGTCAAATTGATCAAATTAACCATCACACTGATTTTCTTGAATGGTCTATGATGCAGTTCCGAGAAAAGGATTTAAGACATTTTATTAGAATGTTGGAATAAATGCATACGGCTTCCTGAGGTGAGGTTTGGGGTCCTGAGGTGAGGTTTGGGGTCAAGACAGTGTTCATTTGTAGGAAGTATTCTGTGTGTGTTCTCCTGTTACCGGAAGGTCCTGCTGGTTGAACAAAGAGAGTTAGTGCCCAGCTCAGCTTTGGTTGGTGGAAGTATTTCTGGCCTCATCCTTCCTACCTCTAGTGGGGAATCTTGTTTCAAAAAGAGAGAGAGTATCTACACTGCAGAACACAGTAGCTGCTGAATATTTAGTGAATGAATTAAAAGTGAAAGTTATGGCATTGCTTGACACTTGCTGTAAACAAAACTCTTGTTATAAAACACTCATGTGGCAACAGAGATCGCTCAGCAGTTAAGAGCATTTGTTACTCTTGCAGAGAGCCTAGATTCCGTTCCCAGCACCGTCACTGGGTATGGGCTGTTTTAGAATGTTTTAAAATGCTGACCACAGATGGCTTTAGGTGGATAAAAATATATTGCTGAAAATATTCTCTTCAACAAATTATTACTTTGGACAATTTTTATTATTTTATCTAAAATAATTTGTGTGTCTGTGTGCACATGTGCACATGTTCACATGTGTGTGAATTCAGGCACATGAATACCATGGTGCACATGTGGAGGTCCGAGGACAACCTCTCCTGTTGGTCTTTGCCTTCCATCTGTTTGAGACGGGGCGTCTTGGTTGTCTGCTGCTCTGCATGCTAGTTTAGCTGGTCACACGCATACAGGGATTCTCCTGTCTCTGCCTCCATCTCACTGGGTGCTCTGGGATTACAGTGTGTTCTATCATGCTTGGCTTTACATGGATTCTGGGAATTCAAACAGCTCCTCCTGCATACATGGCCAGTGCTTTTACCCATTGCTCCATGCCCCCGGCCCCATTATTCTCTTCTTGAGATGACGATGTACACGGTTATATGTGTCCAGAGTCCAGTGATAGAACAACATTCCCCATGTTCTCACAAGCTGCCTGGAGGGTGACTTCTGATTGGAAACACAGGGCCAGACCTCCAGTGCAGCCCTCACCCTGTTGCCCTGGTGTCATGGATGGAACTTTGTGACAATGGACCTTCGTTTCCCCCTGGGGGCAGTGGACTAGAGTGTGACTTCTGGGCTCCTCCCACCTCAAGGATCCTTAGCTTCTGGAGGGGACAGAAAAGAAAAGCGGAGAGAACCTCATAAAAGACGCAAGTCCTGGAGAGAAATGTTTGCACCTGGAGAGAATGTTCATGGCAGGCATGGCGAAGGCGGCAGTGGCTGAGTTTCAGAGTTCCAGAGGATGGTTTTGTGCATGTGTGTGTGGGGGTGATCATGTATACACAAATGCATGTTTGTGCACATACACGTGAAGGTCAGAAGACAGCCTTCAAATGTCATTCCTCAGGTATTGTACACCTTTTTCTTGAGACAGGGTCTCTCAATGGCCTGGAACTTTACCAAGTAGGCTAGACTAGCTGTCAGTGAGTCTAGAGATCCACATGTCTCTCTCCCATCTTGCCACCATGTCTGACTTTTTATGTGAGTTCTACAGATTGAACTCACATCCTCACGTTTCTAAGGCAAGCACTTTACAAAGGAGCCATCTCCCCAGTCCCAGAGCATGGATTTTTTAACTGACATTTTTAGACCACAGTTTGGCAAAAATGTCCATATCCTGGGACCTGTCAATCCCACTCTGCTGTGGACAGAATTATATCCTCCAAGATACAGATTTTAGAGCCCCAGCCCCTATTCTGACCCCATTGGAGTAGGATTTGCCAATGTGGCAAATAATTAGGCTTAGAGGAGGTCATGAGGGTGAGGCCCTTGAGACATTAGTATCCTTGTCAGAAGAGACAGCTTGGCTTCCCCTTCCTGTCTTGGAAGAACACAGGCAGAAAGTGGCTGTCTACTGCCTGGAAGAAGAGCCTCACTTAGGAACCCATCAGACTGTACCTTGATCTTGGGCTTATAGGCTCTGGAACTATAGGAAAACAAATTTCTGTTGTCTCAGTATCCTAGACTATCATATTTTGTTATAGCAGCCCAAGCTGACCAAGACATACTATTATGAGACAAGAGACATTGGGACAAAGAGACAACAATAGTTGAAAAACCATTGTCATAGCCAAACTGGGAATGTCCACTGGAGGCAGAATAACTAAGTGGTGGAATAATTATACAATGGAATTCTATATACCAATGAAAAAAGAATATATTCTTTATAGCCTACTGGCAGAATTCATGCCCATTTTTCATGGAGGATTATGTGTAGTAAAGACCCATTTATACAACATGAAGAAGCATACACAGTTTAATGACATATTATTATTATATTTCTATATATGTACTTACATAAAATTATGGAGACAATGAAAAGGTAAAAAAAAGTCATAAAATATAGGATAGGAGTTATCTTGCTGAAGGGATGAAGAAAACAAAGATTTGGAGGACATACAGGTGGATTACAAAAACATTCATAGTGACTCCGTGTTAGCCTGGGCTATGGGGCCACAGGTTATGTTTTGTTATTCTTTATACCTTCTGTATAGTGTTATGTATATTATTGTGTGTGTATATGAAACATTTAATCATTAGAAAAACAATTTAGGCAATGAAAGAAAACATAATAAAAGCTCAGGTCTTGGAGGCAGGCCAATCTGGGCTCTGCTCCAGGCTCAACTGCTGTATGAATAAGGCTCTCCCCTCTGTGACTCATGGCACCCCTAAATGGGGATCTGAAGGGAAGCCTAGGAGCCAGGCAGGGCAACCTGTACACAGCAGGTGTGTGTGATGATGCCGAGGGGGGACAGCCTTGTTCAGCTGCTTTGAGTCTGAGTCTTCTTAACATGGCCACAGATAGTGCAAAAGTTCTTGCCAGTCACATTTAATCTGCACACAAAGCACTGAAGCTTTCAGACCCTCACGTCTTTGGAGGCAAGAGACAGCATACTGGCGTGTAAAGAATGAATGAGCCAGGCATGAGAGCGCACACCAACACTTGGGAAGTGGAGGAAGACCGACCAGGAGGAGTTCAAACAGTCTTGGCTACATAGTGAGTCCAGGGGCAGTCTGGGCTCCATGAGACCCCTGTCTTAAAAAACTAGTGAAGAATGGAGAGCCAGTGAAGCCACCAATCAGGACAGAGATGGTTCACGTGATTTCTTCCAGACCAGGAGGACCCCAAAATGAAGAGGTCAACAACTCAGAAAATAAAATCTACCTGGTAGATCTCTTATCTGGGGAGACACACCCCAACCAGGGCTTTTTTTTTTTTTTTCTAGCATAAATGCTTATAAAGATTGGCCCAAAACTAGGCAATAAAGAAATCAGGAACAGCTAAGATGCTGTTTCTGAGTGCAGTATAATTAAGTTAAAAGTGATCAGCAAGTCTAAGAAGCTGACTCTGTGGGTAAAGGGCAAGCAGGAGGACTTAAGCACCCACATAAAAGCCAAGCATAGTGGCATATCATATCTGTGACCCCAAGGGGATGCAGAGTCAGAGAGATAGATCCCAGGAGCTTGTGGATCAGTCAGTCTAGCTGAAATGCTGGCCTCCAGGTTCAGTGAGAACGCTTCTGTCTCACCTTGCTATTGCTGTGATAAACACCATGGCCAAAAGCAACATAAGAAAGAACGGGCTTATTTTGGTGTGCGGTTGAGAGGGCAAGAGTCCATAGTGGCGGGGAAGGCATGTCAAGTCCGCAGGAGAAGAGAGCCGACGAGCACGCTTTATCTTGCACACTGGAAGCAGAGACAGAACAGGAAGCCAGGTGAGGCTTTCAACTCTAAAATCTACCCCCCTCCAGTGACGTATTTCCTGCAGCAAGCCTTCAGCTCCTACAGGTTCCCAAACTCCCCAAACAGCACCACCAGTGGGGGAATCTAATGTTCAAATACTCGAGACTATGGGGGGCATTTCTCATTGAAACCGTCATCCTCTAGCTCAAAAAATAAGATGGAGGCTAATGGAGGAAGACACTCGAATTCTTGAGTTTGTCCTCTGGCTTCAACATACATGTATGTGGGCAAGCACAATCACACATACAACACACACATATGATAAAGAGAGAGAGAGAGAGATATGAAAAATAGTACATGCATTTAACCACATCTCTAAATAACAGGAATCCAAGAAGAAAATAACATAAACATCAGCAGAGAGGTTTGAAGAACTGTAAGCACCCGTAGTCTTTCCTGTCCTTGGCTGATCCCGGGATGACGGCTGTGCTGATGATGTTTGTCCTGGTGTCCTGGGCTCTTGTCTTTAGGGCTCATCTCTTTTTAACAAGGCTTCAAGTGGCTGCCTGCTGTATTTAGTCAACATGCTGTATCCATGATGCTTCTGGGGGGAGTGCTAAGATGGGGAAGCCTGGCTGTGTAGCAGGGGCTGGAACTGGGGTGTGCAGAGGCACAAGACAAGATATAATTCCTGTCTATAAAGATCTAGTTGAAATGGAAAAATGATTACTGTGATATTCTGTGTGCTTGCGCTGACACGCAGGACACACCGGACTGCAGCAGCTGTCATCATAAATAACCACGGAACCATGGAATGAACGTCGTGTGTCATGGAAGAAGGGTGGATGTGGAAACCTATCATAGTCAATGTCAGTTCTAAGTCGATATTTGTGTGCGTGTGTGTGTCTGTCTGTCTGTCAAGTCCAGAGGTGTCAACCTCAGTTGTTAGTCCTCAGAAGACAACTATTTTGTTTTAAGAACATTTTTCTTTTGTACGTTTATCTTGCCTATGTATGTGTATAGGTTCACGCAGGCACGTGTGTACAGTCAGAGGCATAAATGTGCGTGTGTGATGTATATGTATATGAATGTGGTGTGTGTGCATGTGGAGGGGTGCATGCCCATCTGTACATGTTACATTAGTGTCTTCACCACTCCGCACCTTATTTTCTTGAGACAGGGGCTCTCACTGAACCTGAATCTAGCTGGTGACCAGCAAGCTCCCATTAATTTCCTTGTCTCCCTGACTCTTCCCAAGTAGTAGGATTATAGGTTTGTGCCAGATGACACTCGGCTTTTCACATGAGTTCGGTGATTTGGCATGTGCAACTAGCAGATGCTCTACTCCCCAAGCTGTCTGTCTAGTCCCCACCTTTATATTTTCCTCGCATTGATTTTAGAGACAAGGTCTCTCACTAGGAAGTAAAACTTGCTGATTAGGCTAGGCTGGCTGACTGACAAGCCTCACGGATGCCTCTGCATCCCAAGCACTGGGATTACAAGCACATGCCAGCTACCTGACTTTGATGTGATTGAGCTCAGAGCTCAGGCCCTCACACTTGCATGGCAAGCGTTTTACCACCTCAGACATCTCAAGTCCCTCCCTGCGGATCTTGAAGGCAGCCAAGTTCTCAGTGGGAGCAGTAAAGGAGGACCAATGGAGTGGGGCCTAAAGACCCCTGAAAGACCGCTGTCCCCCTAAAATACAGACATGCTGGGTTCTAAGGAGTCTGAGGAGTTGTCTTTGGAGGCAATGGGGAGTTGGTAAAGGTTAGAGGACAGGCACGCGACAGGGACAGAGACAGGTTGCTTCGCAAAGTAGCTGCTGTGGAGGAGATGGACGGGGGAGAGAGAGGACAGCGGGCCAGGCGGGGGCGAGGAGGCTGCTGCTCCGGTGAGGGCGATGAAAACATGATAAATGGATCCTGCGATGCTGGAGACTGATAATGGGCTCTCCCTCCTAGGAATTTTTACATTTGGACAGAGGACACTATGTTAACTCAAAGGAACGAGACCCTAAGGACAGCCATTCCTTGGATTGTAGGAGCCAGCAGGAGGGGAGTTTTCGGGTAAAGGGTCAGAGGGGCGTTTAGGGGCTCTTTCTAGTGTGTAAGTAGTCACCGTGCTTGTGGGTCACTTTGCCATTTTGTATACTGTGGCCAAGGTGACTCTCAGGTTTCACTATAAGTGTGACAAGAAGAGGTATCTCTCTAACTGCTGAAAACATGATTCCAGCTGGTGGGAGGGTTCTGCCTGTAGTTCCAGCACTCGGGAAGCTAAGGCAGGGGCATCAACTCCATTCTGAGGTCAGTCTAGGCAACATTGGGAGTCTAAGGCCAGCCTGGAATACATAGTGAAACTCTGTCTCAAAAAAAGGGGGGGTGCTGGGGGCGTGGGTCAGCTGTAGAGTGTTTATAGGTAGAGGCAAAGCCCTGGTCCCATGTACTGGATGTGGTGATATGTGCCTACAGTCCCAGCACTCAAGAGGTAGAGGCAGGTGGATCAGAAGTTCAAGATCATTCTTGGCTAAATAGCAAGTTCCAGGGTAACCTGGGCTATCGACCAGACCCTGTCTCAAAAAATAAATAAGTAAGTAAATAAATAAATAAACTCCAAGGGGCTGGGTTGATGGAGCAGCTGGTAAAGCACTTGCAACATGAACATGAAGACAATTTGGAATCTGCTGGGTATATGGTCTGGTGGCCCTCCTGTAATCCCACCCCACAGGAAGCAGGGAGTCCCCAGAGCCAAAGTAGCAGAAAGTCTGAGCTCTGGGCTCAGCAGGAGACACTGCCTCAATATATAAGACAGAGAGTGATCCAGGAAGGCATCCGACATCAACCTTGGGCCTTCACATGCATGCTTATACATGTGTACATGCATCCCCCACCACACCTGTACCCACAGACATGCAAACATTCACACACATGCACACATACACACACACGCAAAATAGATAAATAAAAATAACCCAAACCAAAGGCACCACAATTTGACCACATTTGTAAAAGAAAGCTATTTGTCCACCTAGATGTCCAAAGCTCAGACTACACTGTACTAAGGGTCCTGAGGGTGCTTGCTTCCTCACAGCTGGGCAGTGCAATGGCAGCTGCTACCCTGGAGCAGGGCCAGTCCAGAGGCAGAGGCAGAGGCAGAGGCACAGGGCTCTCCTGAAAGTCTATCCTTACTGTGGGACTGTGGAAACACTGCCAGCTTAGATGCCACAGGACAGAGGGGAGAGGCTAGGACGAAGGCTTGACAATGAAACCTCCTGTCATCTTTAGATCTAGGACTTCTGTTGGAACTCTGTCTCTGACCCTAAGCAGCCATTTTCTGTGCGTGCCATGGCTGGAGTGGCCAGAACAGATGTTGAGCCTCTGTTATAATGCAACCAAGACAATGAACTTTTCTGAGGAGTGGATGGTGTTAGTTGGCTCCTGCCTCCCAGCACTGGGCTGCAGTGGTCCTGAGACAGGGGCCCCTGAGGCTATCTTCTCTCTTGGCTTCCTTATTGTCTACACACCGGTAACAAATGACAAGGCAGCCATGAAGCCTGGTGCCGCAGGCCTGTCATCCTAGCTAGTCTGGAGGTAGAAGCTGTAGGATGCTTTAAGTTCGAGGCCAGCCTGAGCAAACTGGACTGTCTGAAAATGGAAAAGAGGCTGGGGATATTGCTCAGTGGTAGAGCAATTACTTGGCATGCAGAAAGGTCTAGGTTTAATCTCTAAGAGTGAAACAAACACAAGAAGTGAAGAAAGAAAGGAAGGGAGGGAGGGAGGAAGAAAAAAGAATGAAGAAAACAAAAAAAGAAGACGAGGAAGGAAACAGGGAGCTAGGGATGGAGGGAGGGAATGTTGGTAGCTCACAGCTATGACCTCCTGAGGCCACCCAGTATACTTGGCCTTATGAACATGAAGTCTTTGTTTTACATTTTATGTTATTGTTTGAGTGTATGGCGCGCATGTATGCAAGCACACCCATTGTGCAATAGTCATAGAGGTCAGAGGAAAGTGTTGGATTTCCTGGAATTCAAGTTATAGATGGTTGTTAACTGACATGTGGGTGCTGAGAATAAAACCTGCATCATCTGCAAAGGCAGTCAGTGCTCTTAACCACTGAGCCATCTCTCTAACACCCACATGAAGTCTGTAAAAAAAAAATTCTCTCTTAATTCTCGTTCATTTTTTATTGAATATTTGTGATTTTCATACAATATAATTTGATGGTATTAAGATCCCCACCCCATCTGTACCTCCCCGTACTGCCCCCTGCCCCATTTAATGTACTCTGTAGCCTGGTTAACCTACCAAGAGTTCCATGACTGAAGGAGACTATCTCTGTCCCTCTCCGCAGCCATCTGTTGCCACCCCATGATTTCTTTACGTGGCATTGGAGCTTCGAGATTTACTTATTTCTATTTTATGTGTATGAGTTTGCCTGAGCGTATTCAAGTGTACCATGTGTGTGCAGTGCCTTCAGAGGTCATAAGAGGGAGTCAGATCCCCTGGAACTGGAGTCATGGCCCACAGTGTGGATGCTGGGAACCAAATTCTGGTCCTCTGCAAGAGAAGCCAGTGCACTTAACAGCTGAACATCTCTCCAGCCCTAAGTATGAGGTTTCATATTTACCTAGTAGAGTTTTTCTGGCTTGGGATGCCTCTTCCATCTTAATGGAGCCCTTCTTAATACACACTGTACCCAGAATTTTTGCAGGTTGAGGTGTGATAGAAAAACTAGAAGCGATTTCTTTCTCCTTAATTCTTTTTCATAATTCACAAACTCGTTCATTTCACAAATGTTAGTGACTTCAACAATGTTTTTCTAGCCTTATTAAGTTTAGAGTTTTCCCCTTTTCACTTAAGAAAGTACTTCAATGGTTTTCTTGGACATCCCTAAATGGACACCATTGCTATTTGTATGGTTTGGGGCTACAGTAACATAAAACAGGCACTGTGATTACTGCTATGGTTGATCTGATAGCTGAGATGGTTTCCAAATGATTAATGGGGAGGTGATGCATACAGCTTGGACACTGTAGACAAAGGAATGATTCACATCCACGGTGGGATGGAGGAGGATTTCATCACACTTTTCAAAATGACACAGGACTTAAAACATGAATTTGGCTGTGTTTATACTGCCACACATGAGTTCCTTCCATTGAACGGGCTTTAAGTCTAGTTAGCTATCTGTTGATTACCCCAAGATAAAAGTGCCACTAGTATAGTTTACAGTGCCGGTCATTGTTGTGGTCTCTAGGCTTTACAGCTGGGGTTGAGCCATTGATTGATTTTCTCTCTTAGCAGCTTGCATAATGTCCTCCAAAACTATGAGAGCTAGTCTTTAGTGATGGCTGGAGAGGTCAAAGATCTTAGAGAAAGTTCTAAGTCTGTCACATCTCTAGACAAATGTGATTTCTTACTATATATGGATCCTTGTATTTACAGACAAGTATGCCAGTCACCACTCATCAAAGAAACTTCTTTTGCAACAGAGTCTATTACAGAGTTCCATAACTGGTTACACATAGAGAATGAGTGACTGTGAAATGCCCAACCCTAAGTGACACATCTACGGTGGAACCTTTATACCTAAGGCTCATGGAACACAGTGGAACAAGGGGTAGAGAGAATACTATTGCATCTCTCAACTCTCATCAGTGAAGCTTCCTCATGTGACAGACAGCAATGAACACAGAAGGCGACAACTGGCCAATGTACAATGAATTCTAAGAGATTGCAGAATGTGGGCTCCTAGAAAGGACTCCTACATTAAACATCACCTCAGGGTTCAGGGACCATTACAGAAAACAGGGAGGAAAAATGATAAGAGTCAGGGGAGGGGGTACATGACCATAAGGAAACAGTCTTACAGGCTCCTGGAATATTGTCATATGAACTTACAGCAATGGTGTCAGCATGCACAAGACCCATACCAACTCATTCAGACAAAAACCCAGCACAGCACTGGAGAAATGGGCAGGAGGCTACAATTTTGGTGAGGAATTGTTGGTAGCTGATCCCTGCTGGGTGAGGGAGAGTTGATCTTTTTCAGGGAGTGATGCTAGACAGGCTGAACAGGCTCCAGAAGATGAACTCGCACCAAGGGACATCTGAGTACACAAATGTGACTTGATGGGCCTTAACATATCTGAAAAATTCATGAAGTCCCGAGGGTAGGTTGAGCGGTACAGATGGGTAAGGGGGCTGAATATGAGTAAGGAATATAATATAAAATTCACAAAACTTCACTAAAAATACATGAATTTAAGCTCAGTATGGTGATGCACACATTTAATCCCAGCGCTCAGGAGGCAGAGGCAGGCAGATCTCTGTGAGTTCAAGATCAGCTTGGTCTACATGGCAAGTTCCAGGCCATCTAGGACTAGTTAGGGAGACTCTGTCTCATAACAACAACAAAGAAGAGGCACATTTCTTTATTCCTAGAATTTTCCATTTAGAATTTTTGGACCAGGGTTGACTCTGAGTATCTGAAACTGAAGTTATCAGGGAACTCTTTTGTTTCTATCAACAAACTAAGCAACTGCCACCTTTCCAAACAAGTGTGTAAGAGATTGGGAGACACTTTGTAACCTGGGTGGGACCAATTTGTTTCCTTTCCTGCGTGGACCACTGTTGGTTTTCAGCCAGCACATCTGGCAGTATCAGGGTTCCTCTCCTGGAATCCTTTGCCTCAATGTGCACATAACTGAGGGGAGTCCATGGTTGGGATTCATTGCATTTTAGGCAGATTCAGAATCAATGCGCAACATGAATTTGGTAGCTGGGCTTAACACAGTAAATGAGATATTGATACGAAACATATTTATTGGCACAAACATGAGGCAAGAGAAGCTATTGCTACTGAAGTTTAGGGGTGCTTTTTCTCCCCCCACAAATTAACTTGAAGATCATAGAGACTAATCTTTGTTCCAGGTCAGTGAGAAAAGAAGAAACAAGAATCGAACCTTGGTCTCCCAATTCCTTGTGTCTTGCAACTGGAACTGCGTTCTGAGACTCTTGACTTCATACTGGATCTTTCTACTCCCCAAGGATCTGTAGAATGTGTGTGAAAAGGTTCTACTCTGCAAAGTAATATTGAAACACATTTTTTGACATCTCCCTCCCTGCCCACAAACTGGCCCCTTGTCTCCCATCTTGTCTGAACAATAGGAACGGCTGATTTCCCATGAACTCCTGCTGTCCTTCCTAGTGTCTGTCTTCGTGTCATCGGGGGAGTATCATTTTGTCCCAGCAACCACAGATGAGACTCAGTAACTCAGTACCCTTTGGCACCCCGCTCTCAGAAATAAACACACAGAGGAAATCTCTGGTTTAAATGCATGCAATGTTCCTTTAAAATACACAAGCGCTTTCTAAGACAGCCACATTGCTTGGCAGTCTGTGCTCTAGGCCCCAAATAAAACAACAGTGTTAGTGAATCGAGCCGATTCATCCAATGTAAACGTATACACCAGTGTGGCTGGGCAAGGCAGGGAGGTGTTTACCCGGCGCCTCGGGCTTGGTCATTGGGGTCTGTCCTCCCTCCTAGCTTTGCCTGGTGCTCAGTGAATTCCTCTCTGCCTCTCACAGAGGTGGAAATTCTCCACCCAGGGTAAGTGAGCTCCCAGCCAGGGCTCCCGGCTCCCACTCCCGGCTGAGGAAACAATGTTCTTCTTGTGATCTTTCTTTCCTCCCTAAGGTTTGGGCTGTGGCTAATGGTATTGGTCACCAGACACCCATACATAGAAGAAAGGAAAACTAAACAGGAGCAGACTTCGTGCTCCTTTAAGCCAAGCACAGCACCATCTTCTTGGAAAGGTGCTATTTGAAAATAAAACTTCTAATACACGTGTAATATACTGTATTTAGCCCCCGATGACATGTCCATCTTATCGGCCACAAGTTAAGCCACATTCCTAAAGCTCCACAGGCAGCAGGAGCAGACTTGGGATTCACACCCAGGGGGTCTGGCTGGAAACCAAATCTGAATGGACAGATTTTCTGAGTCAGTGACTGGAGGTGGCACAGTTAGGGTTTCAGCTGTAAGGGTCTGCTATATGATCTGATTCTGCAGAGTCACAGGTGTGAGCTTGACCAAGCTTTTTCGTGTTGCCAGACCTCAATATTCTTCTTGCCACACCCCATGGGATTGCCACCAGGAAAACATGGCATGAAGAAGTTGGTGAAAGACGGTGTGGAAAGTGGGAGGGGCCAGGAGAATATGTATGCTGCTATTTGATTTATGATGTGCTTTAAAATTTTTTAAATTACTTTTACTTCGTATGTATGGTGGTGGGGTTTGCTCAGAGGCATAACACGTGCGTGAAGGTCAGAGGACAACTTGTGGGAGCTGGTTGTCTCTTAGGAGTTGGTTCTCTCTTTCCATCAGATGGGTCCCGGGAGGTTTGGTGGCTGGCCCTAGGATGTGTATTACTGATACTCGCTCTTCCTGCCAGCTTTCTGAGTCAAGTCGTCAATCCTAACTCAAAGACCAAAACACTGACACTTAAAGTAGAAAAGCAACTTTCCTTGGACCAACTCAAACTTGGCTGTCTCTATTCAAGCCTAAGCGTCTTCAACAGGATTCCTTTATATTAAGAGCTGGGAGGCTTCTGGGTGGGAATGGGGGTGGGGAACATCCTTAGTGTGCCCCCTTTTTTTTTTAAACAATGTGAATGTTGGGCACAGAGCTGTCATTTTTGATTCTGTGGTAGAGAAAGACATCACGGTCGGGAAAGGGACTTACTTTTTTGGGGGAGGGGTCTTTTTTGAGACAGGGTCTCCCTGTTGTCCCAGCTGTCCTGGAAAGCACTAGGTAGACCAGGCTGGCCTTGAACTCACAGAGATCTGTCTATCTCTGTCTCCCGATTAAAGGCAAATGCCATGATGCCTGGCCTACAAAAAGGGTGATGATTCATCTTCATTGCTGGGATGTAAAAATCACCATGAAAGCACACCTCTGAGTGTGTCCAGAAAAGTTTAACTAAGGGGAGAAGACTTACCCTGAACAACACCCCATGGGCTGGGGTCCCACACTGAATAAAAAGGAGAAGGCAAAAACTAAGCACCAGCATCAATCTCTCTGCTTCCTGACTGTGGACAGGATAAGACCAGCTGCTCCCACCCACTCCTGCCGCCTTGCCTTCCCCTCTAGAGTGGACTGTACCCTCGAACTGAGAGCCAAAATAAGCCTTTCCTTCCTTCTTTCAGTTGTTTTGTCAGGTATTTTTAACATAGCAAAGAGAAAAGAAACTAGTATAGGAAGGATTTAGTTTCATCTTGACTAGATGAAACTTGAGTAGATGGAGAGGAGGCTTGAAGAGACGAACATTAGGAGAACTGCGAATTCTGATGGAGCTTTCTGATGCATCTAGAGCCATCCTGGAGCACTAGAATAAAGTGGAATGCCTACAAGGGAATCTTCACTGGGCACTCAAGGATCTTACAGCATTTCCTGTTCACAGATGGGATGGGGATGAGAATTCATGGCGACAGGGAAGAGAAAGAGTTGAAATGGACCTGTGAGGCCATCTCACTCACCTTCTGACGCTCATCCAATCGACTGTTTTCTCACCGTGAACCTCAGAGGGTGACTGAAAACTCAGGCCCTTCTCTGTCACTTTTCACAGTTGAAGGCCCATGAGAAACTGGATTCAGGTGCCAAATCATTTATAAAAATTAATCAGGGCTAGCAAGATAGCTCAGTAAAGCCACCTACTGCCACCCCTGACAACCTGAGATCAATCCCCAAAGCCCCCATGGTAGAAGGAGAGAACTGACTCTGAAGGTTGTGCTCCGACTTCTAAATGTGTGCTATGGCATGCACAACCACCCTTCCACATACATGTACACAAAATAAACGGCTAAATTAAAAAATAAATGGGGGACTAATCTTGGGCTGTGAAAACAGCTCATTGTTAAGTACTTGCCTTGTAAGGACCTGAGTTCAATCCCCAGAACACACGCACACACACATACAGAGAGAGAGAGAGAGAGAGAGAGAGAGAGAGAGAGAGAGAGAGAGAGAGGAGATGTAGCAGTGTGCTTGTAATCTCAGTGCTAGGAAGGCAGAGGCAGGTGGATTCCTGGGTTCATTGGTCAGCCAACCCAGGCCAGTGAGAGACCCTGTCTCAAAAATACAGGATTGATGGTGCCTGAGGAAAAATGCCTGAAGGCTGACCTCTGGTCTCTACAGACAGACACACACACACACACATTCACAAACAAGTATAATCTTGAGAGCAAATTCTTTAGGCATTCTGGGCCTCAGTTTTCTGACTTGCAAAAGCATAGTTGATTATTTTCATTTAACTAGACCGCTGGGGGGATTGTTTACTTATCAACACAGAGTATATAAAGCTGTGTGAATCTTTTAATACACCCCTAGGGAAACAAAGCAAAACACAGCCCCCTCCCAACAGATCTCCTAAATTCTTCCACCTGTGTCGTGTGTAGACTCTAATGACTCAAAAATGCAACCGGGCATAGAGGCGCACATCTGTAATCCCAGCACTTGGGAGGCAGAGGTAGGACCACTGGAAATTGGAGGCAGCCTGGGCTTCATGAGGAAGTCTCGTTTCCAACAAGCTAGTAAAACAACAACAGACAAAACAAATCAGCAACAAAATCAAATGTTTAGCCTATCTGCACTGACTCTGGATCTTCTTCTTATGCTGGATCCAATTCCTTCTGTTCTTTCCAATAAGTGATTGTTATCTAAAGTATTTCCATCTGCAGCAGGAATTTATCAGGATGCATGCTAATTAATTTCTGAAAATCAAAGCAACCCACAAAGCTTTTTTCCTCTGTCCTTGGAGAAATTCTCTCTCTCTCTCTCTCTCTCTCTCTCCCTCTTTTCCTTTCCTATTTGGAAATGCATGGGACATGGGTAGGGAGAACCCTCTCCCTGAGACTCTTGTCCTCATGTTGAGACCCAGTTGAGGTGATTGACCTGAAAGATTACCTCAAGGCTCATAGGGGCCTTCTGTTTGTAGAGATGTTGAGCATGGCCCTCCAAGGGTGTCTCCTGTCTGCACCCAAACTGTGCGGTAGGTGGGGTTGATTGCCAAACTCTCCAGCTCCACCCCACAAATCTCTTACTTTCTCCTGTATCAGTCTTACTCAGGGGTCTGGCTAATTCCTGCTTAACTCAGGTGTTTATCAGCTTATTCTCTAAAACATGTATTTCCTTAAAAATCATTGTATTATGGTGCTGGAGAGATGGCTAGTGTTGCAAAGCACTGGATGTTCTTGCATAGGATCTGGGTTTGATTCCTAGCACCCACATGGTAATTAACAATCACCTGTAACCCCAGTTCCAAGGGATCTGATACCTTCCTCTGCCCTCTGTGGGCACTGCACGACATGTGTGCACTTAGCACATACAGGCAATACACTCATACATTAAAAAAATAACAATGTAATGAAGTATTTTAAAAATTGTATTATATTTATTCTCTCTCTCTCTCTCTTTCTCTCGTGTGTGTTTGTACATGCCATGGCACATGTGTGGAGATCATAGGACAACTTGCAGCAGTTGATTCTCTCCTTCCACCATGTAGGCCCAGAGTCAGTTGGGGTAAGAGAAACTGGAATGAGGTTGAGGCAGCCTCTCCGCCCCTTTCTCCTCCTTGACTCATCCTGAAAGTGCGTCAGATCTTGTGGTTTCAGCTCCGCATTGTTGCTTTTAACCTGAAAGTCAGAGATTCTCGACTGACCCGGGGAGGAAGAAGACCTGCGTGAACTGAAACCAAAAACAGATTCACGCAAACCCCTGTGAACTGAAACCACCGGATTTCACACCGCCCTGGTTCATCCATCCCTCCTCCCTCCGCCCTCACGTCCCAAGTCACATTCATTCAGGGAGCAAGTCAGAGCTGGATGGCTCACAAAGGCACCCAAACACCCAGCTTCCTCTCTGTTTAGTTGCAGATTGCCTAAATGCAGCAAGAATCAGGCTGGGCTGATGGATGTGTTTGATGCGTGGAGCTGTTTCATTCTGGGTAGAAAGCCCTGCACAGAGGGCTGCACAAATTCCCAAAATATACCGGTGACTTGGGGGCGGAGGGGGGGATATGTCTGCCTTCCTCCTTGTCTTTCCTTAAGAGTCTGTCTCCTCCCATGAAAACATGAAAAGACTTAAAACCTGGTAGCCTCTGCCGTTAATCCCAGCACTCAGGAGGCGGAGGCAGGAGGATTTCTGCAAATTTAAGGCTAGCCTGGTCTACATAGTGAGTTCTAGATCAACTATAGAACTATATAGAGAGCGATATAATGAGACCCTGCTTCAAAAACAAACCACAAAATAAAATACAAGACAAAAAGACTTAAAATCTTAGGTTGACTCAAAGACAGCCATTCCAAGGCTTGACCCAGATGTCATTATAGGAAATGATGAAGACGAGTCATCTGATTGAGAAAAACAAGTGGGTGATTGTGGAATGTGATCTGGAGGTCTCATGGAGTGGCCCCCAGATTCCCCAAATGCCCACCACTGGGGGGTCTACAACGCTCAAGAACCTCAGAAGAAAACAGAATTCAGAAAGCCTGTTGATGGTGTAAATCATTCCTTCTGTATTCTTTGGGCTGCATGCTAGAAAAGAATAATTCCCTAAGGCTCAGCATTCTTGGTGAGTAGATCTTTTATGTTTTTAAATTTTTATTTATTTATTTTTATTTTATGTGTAGGAGTGTTTTGCCTGCATGTATGTAAGTACATCCATGTTGTGCAGTGCCCTTAGAGGTCAGAAGAAGGCATCAGAGCCCCTGGAACTGGAGTTATGGATGGTTATTAGCCTCCATATGGGTGCTGAGATTTGAACCCAGATTTTCTACAACAGCAACCAGCACTCTCAACCGCTGAGCCATCTCTCCAGTCCTTTGGATGGATTTCTTAATCTTTTTTTTTTTTTTCTTACTGGAATCCTCTCCACTCAAGGGTGAAAGGAAAGGCCTGTAGGAGGAAGTGGACTGGAAGTGAATGTTGAATCACGTCCACTTTGCAGAAGGGATTCCTGCTACTTATGTGACGATGCACTGTTCCAATAAACGTCAACAGTGACTTCTGAAATGCACACACAAAACCAAGGTTCGTTGCTTTAGGGGATAGTTGAGCTGAGAATTGAACCCTGATCCCCCTGATTTCTGCACCCTTCATGCTCTCTCCCTGAAAGAAGAGATGTCCAACTAGCTGGGTAGAAAGGTAAACGAGTGACCTGAAAACACCAGAGTGAGAACAGAAGATGTGTGCTTCTAGGTTCTTAGGGCACTTGGAAACATTCTAATATGCTCATGAGATGGACTGCAGAAAAATGTATATCTTAAAGAATGTGAGGACAGGCTGAGTGATATGAGCCTTTTGCCACAAATTCCCTCCCTCTGTCCCTTACTTCTCTCCTTTTTCTCTTTCTCTCTCTTCTTTCTCTCTTCCTTCCTTCCTTTCTTTCTAAGTGGAGTCCCTTGGAGCTTGCCTTGGGCTCAAGGTGATCATCCTGCCTCAGTCTCCCTATCTCACTAAAATGATAAACATGCATCACCAAGTCTAAGGAGAACGTGTCTTGCTGCTGCCAAAATGAACTTAGCACAGTAAACATCAGAAAGCTCATGGAGGAGGATGAATTAAAAGTGCCATAGTCCAGTTCTTCCGCTGAAGAAAATATATTAAACTCAACTCAGTTACCATCCTTTAGGCTGCAAAGGAAGAACCTGGCTTTGTAAGACCCCATCTCTATATTTTAGCAGACTAGCTGAACTACCACAGATATGTCTTCTTGCCTCTGCCCCTTGCTATACTGACAGCAGGCACAGTTCACAATGCATTATGAGGAGAGGAGAAATCCTCCTATAAGCGCCCTTCTGACCCTGGCATAATATGATTTAACACGTGTGCACAGGCATCATGTCACATTCCCCCATGGATTTACACACAACGTAGAGATACCTGCATGATCCTTAGCTGGAATGATTATAGGGTTCTCTTTCATTCTTTTTCAGAGTCAGTGACTTCAAAGAAATGTGACATTGTTTCTGGGGAGGAGATTTCTTGCCTCTTCCACAGCCCCGCTGAAAATCTTGCCCAGGGAACAATACGTCTTCTGTGACGCTCTCTCCACAGAAAGTTGTGGCAATAAATCTCTCCTCTCACCACTGGCACTGAAGTCAAGCCGAGGAGAGCACAGAGGATTTGGGAGGATTGACACTCAAGGGAAGAGGGGAAAGGGTCCTGAATGTGGGACAGGCCAGGGAGAACAGGGGAGAAGTCCTCTGGGATCTTCTGCGGGGCCCTTCAAGAGTCTGAGCAAAGGTAGGAAGCGCATGAACCCTACCCTTAATAAATCTGTCATTCCTACTTCTTCAAACAGGCCCCTTTAGTGAGAGTCATATGGTGTAAAAGGGTCAGGGGCTCCACTTGTCTTAGCTCCTCTGTTTTATGAGCAAGAGGAAACCCACCAGCCAACTGGCCACGTGAAATGTAGTCAAGATGGCTGAGTCACTCCATAGTCAGAGATGAGTTCTAGGCTCTCTGTCTTAATTTCTTTCCTCACTGCTATGAAAAAAACACTCAATGACAAGAAACTTAGGAGAGAAGCGTTTCTTTTGGCTCCTGGCTCGATGGCCAAGACTTCATGGAAGGAAGAATGGGAACTGGCTGATTACACTGTATCCATAGTCAGGAAGCAGAGAGACTTGGATGCTGGCTCCTTTCTTACTCGTTTTCTTCAACCAGGGACTCCAGCTCATGGACTGATGTTGCCCACAATCAGGGTGGGTCTCCGCAGCTCAATTAACCTAATCCTGAAACTCCCTTACAGATTCGCCCAGAGGTTTGTGTACTTCAAAATTCCGGGTCCTGAAAAGTTGACAATCAGTATTAACCTTCACTGTCAACTCTGACTCAGGTAGGGGAGCCAGATTCTCAGTGGCGCATCCTCGAGATAATC
Organism: Eospalax fontanierii; assembly: GCA_035773235.1. Lineage (NCBI taxonomy): Eukaryota > Metazoa > Chordata > Mammalia > Rodentia > Spalacidae > Eospalax > Eospalax fontanierii. Next base: position 12,402,395 of record CM069549.1, read on the forward strand.
CATAGGATCTATTTTGATGAAGCCTCTTGTGTTCAACAGTGAGAGGTAGAAACAGTGAAAGAATCTGCTGAGTCCATATCCTTTATGACCTAAGGCATGGTTAGAAATAATATGCAACTTAAAATTACGTGCGTACATTGTGTGTGTGTGTGCGCGCCCCCCCCCTCCCCCCCCAGGTCACAGTGGTGTCACAGTGCATGTGTGGAAGTCAGAGGACAACTTATAGGAGTTGAGTCTCTCCTTTCACTATGTAGGTCCTGGGGATTGAACGCAAGTCATCAAGCTTGGTGGTAAGCACCTTTGCCTGCTGAGTCATCTCATAGGCCCTCAGAGTCACTTAACGGGGCAAAGCCTTGGCACTTTATTAAGTGGTGTCTGCTCTCTAAATGCCTCCAGCTCCCCAGAAGTCTCTCCTCTGCCTTTTCATCAAAGCACATGCACCTCTATGCACACGAATTCCTGTTTACTCTGTGACTTTTCTCTCTGGATTTGTAGGTACGGTTCCTATATTCAGGATTTCTATTAGGACAGTGCACAGATGCAGGCTGAGTCTCTAAAATAGATGGTACGGAGTGAATGTTCCTTCAGTATTTGAGGATTTAAAAATGAATGAAAGCCTTACTATGAGGCAGGCACTGTGCTGGGGCTTACTCTAATTTGGGATGCATCCCCTTTCCCCGCAGCCTATATCAACTGCAATTCACACATGAAGAAACTAGGGCTGAATGAATTTAATTGGTTGCTAGAAGCTGTCTGAGCGGCTTGAAGAGTTAAGTCCCCTGAAGGTCACTGGCAAAGGTGCCAAGGGAGGCTGAGAAGCCATTGCCTCTTCACCACCTCCACCCCTCCCGCCTGTCCCCTCTGCGGTCAAGGTCTGTGCTTCCAGAAATTTCTTTGAAGGAGAAGCCCTGCCCTCTGTGGTTCTTGAGGCTCTTTCTGGCTTTGCTGTGGGTTCCTGCAACCTGACGTTCCAAACAGAGGCATTTGCTAATTTCCTGAAGAAAACTCCAGGAAGTCTTGTTCCCGGGTGAAAGTTGTTCACAGTAGGTGAGAAAAAAGGAAGTTCTCAGACCACCAAACACTTGGAGGTTTCGTTTTCAGTGTGGTGTGTAGCTGACAAATAAACCTATCTGAGTTGGCTCTCCCTCCCACTTCCCGTCGGCCCTGCCCTGCGTCTCCTCTTTTCCAGATTCCTGTGAGTGTTTTGGTTAACTTTATCCCCTCCTGTGTTATCGTTGTTGTACCACATATTAATGTGGGGCTTCTGTAGCTGACAGGAGTACGGTTGAGTTACAGTAACAAGCTACAAGCTGAAGGAAAGGGCTGCGGTTTCTGGCTGGTCCGGTCCCAGATATACACACTCACATCTGGATAAGCGATCATGTGACAGTTCGAAAAGCCAGCAACATAGCCTGGATACCATAAAAAATGGGGTCTGTTAAATTAAAAAGGCTTTAAATACTGGCTCAGCTGGTTTGGGGGTCTTTAGTTCTTTCTTTCTCTCTTTCTTTTTTCATTGTTCCGGAATGTGTTGAAAGATTTGTGATTGCTGTATACCTCATTTAATATTGTGAGCCCATCATACTGTGAATTTGTTTGCATGTTTTTCTGAAGTCTAGCCAGCCCTTCTCCATTACCCTAAGTTAACACGGGGCTTTGTCAATTCTGGGATCAGAATATCCTGTCCTGGTAATAAACACTCTAGAATGAAAACATTTACTCCAAGTCCCCCTCACCACCCCGTCTTTCTGCTACACACTCCCTCCCATCTCCTCAGAACAGCAAACTTGAAAATTCTGGCCAAAGGATGCCTTTCTTTTACAATCTTTAAGGAAGATACAGTGGGGCAATGGGTTTTAAAAACATTACCAGTGAATAGAAATGTCGTTGTTTTTATTGGATAAAATCCAGAACAGATTGGAAATAAAACATTTCTTGAGATAAATGGATGTATAGTCAAGTATAGTCAAGACTTTGTTCCTGCAATTCAAAAAAAATTTTTTTAAACCCCTGTTTTCTTTTTCTTGCACAAAAAACAAAAACAAAAACAAAAACATTCTTATGGTGCCCACTGGACATAATCTTCCTCCCTGGTTTTACCAAGATCGAAGAAACCAGGATTAAAAAAGGTATACATTCCAAACCAAAAAATATGTTTTCTCGACCTATCAAAGACCGAATGGCTCGGGAAGGGAGCATATGATAAAGGATGATGGGTCACAGTACCTAATTTGTTTTAAGAGAATAAAAAGTCAATTAGGTGACATTCTCTCCTGGGACCCATAGTATCTGCAGGGGATAGTTCAGTTTTCAACTTAGAAGTACATAATGGAAACAATACTAGTAAAATCCCACCAGCTGTGGGTTTCTCATGATCTGTGACATCATCTTACTTTAGCATAGCCTTTTCTTTCCCTCATTAGATGGGAGGATTCTGATGAGCCCCAGGCCTAGGAGCCTTGCTCACTGTCTGTCTAGCCGTCAGGGCTCAGAGGAGTGGGAGTTCACTCAACACTGCTTTTCAGCTTCCTGTTGTGTCTGCTTACATTCTACTCCTCCTCACCTGGGCTGGCCCTCGAACTGAATGTGGCCTACTTCCATGGGGTCTGTATGACCTATTCAAGGGCTCTCTATGGCCTGTGTTGTACATAGGCTCTTTATGACTTGTGCCCAGGGCTCTCTGTGACCTGTGTCGATAGGGTCATTGTGACCTGTACCTGAAAACTCTCTGAAATCTCTGCCCTCAGAGTGCCTGTGCCCAGAGCTGTCTATGATCTGTGTCCATGGCCTCTCTGTGACTTGTGTCACTAGGCTTTGTGACCTGTGCGTACAGGGTCTCTGGAATCAGTGTTCATATCTGGGTCTTCAGAGATGAAGGAGCCTCCTCATCTCAAGGCTCTGCCCATGCTACAGATGCTTTTCTCTACTATAAACCCAGATGTAGCTCCAACTGCATCCTGACTTGGTTTCTCTTGAGATTAATGGTGTGAACAAATTGCTGGATTTAGAAAAGGCCAGTGTGGAATCACTTTTTTCTTCATCCCAAATTACTTATTCATCAGTAAATACCCATGATGCACCTTAGGTATGGGATGGAAATTTCATTTTATCACGAATGCCATTTATCCATCAAACATGGCATTCCAGAAAATTCTGAAGCAGTCTGGTATCAAGGAGAAGATATGCCAAGATCAACTTGCAGTGTCTGCCATGGACACAGAAGTGACGTTTAACCGTTATATACATAATCAGTATTTGTCGTCTCCATTGGGTGACACTGGGAGAACAAAAGACAAAGGTTATCTTTGCTCCAGCTCTGCACTTTGCGATTGCTCAAGAATGTCTGACGTTCAGTAGCTACTAGCTCCTGAGATAATCTCCAATGGTTATTTGATTATAGAAAAGCTTAGTTCACTAGACTGTGCCTGTTATCATTATTTACAGTAATATTCTATTTGCCAGTTTGGAAAATACAAATTAAATGGAAAACTTTCCATCTATTTTCTTGGCATGTAAATCACAGGCCACAATGACTAGACAGTTCCCAAACTTAAGATGAGGATCTGCAAAGTTAGGGCTTGAAGGCTTCCTTTCTGAAGATCTTTCTCCATGGGCCCATCTTCCTGCCTTTTCTTAATACGGAAATAGACATATATTAGGAAAGTCATTCATGGCGGCCTCTCCATTTTGGTTACGGTCATGTTTGATTCCGTCTTCAGCTGTGCTCATAAGATACTAGATTTGACACGCAGATTTCCCAGCACTGAATTTCCGGTGTCCTGGGCATACATTCCTCTGGGATCAGGTTTCTTGATGGCCCTTACTTGACACCTGCTCCTTTTTCTTGAACCACATTTCTTTTCAACTGTTTCACTTAGCCGCCTTGGGCCAGTCACCTGCATGCACTTCCGGGCCTGACAGGACTGGATTAGAAAGTCAGAGACAATTTAGTTCCTCTGGTGTTCTTTTCCTATTTTGTTTTTAAGATTTATTTCACTTTTATTTATCTGTGTGTCTATGTGAGTGTAAGCAGGAGCTTACCTGAAGAGGTGACAGAGGGTGTGGGGTCTCCCGGAACTGGGGTTACAGGCAGTCTGATACGCGCGCTGGGAATGGAACTCTGAAAGCACAGTAAACACTTGGTGCTTACTCTGAGCCATGTTTCCGTCCCTGCAAGCTGAAAATACCAGACATCAAAAGCTGTTTTTCTTTTTTGAGACAGGGTCTCTCTGTAGCCCCAGCTGGCTTGGACTTGCTACATAAACTAGACTGGCTTTGGTCTCACAAAGATTCACCTGCCTCTGTATCCCAAATGCTTGAATTAAAGGCATGCACCACCAAATGCATGAAAAATTGTTTATTTTTCATCTACCTATCTACCTATATACCTTTCTACTTATCTATCTATCATCTATCTATCTATCTATCTATCTATCATCATCTATCTATCGTGTCGCACATGCACGTATGTAAGTGCACTGTGCTCTTGGTGGCCAGAAGAAGGCATCAGATGTGCTGGACCTGGAGTCACAGGTGCTTGTTAGCTACCATATAGGTGCTGGGAACCAAACCTGTGTCTTCTGGAAAAACTAGCCAGTGCTCCTAACTGCTGAGCCACCTCTCCAGCCCCCGTCAAATGTTTTTTTAATGCATGTAACCTGCCAAACATTCTAGCCTGGCAGCACAAGCCACTTTTGAGTACTGGCTATTAGCTCCCAGGATCTGCCTAGCTGACTGGGAGACGTGGCTCACTGCCACTGCCCCAGCATCTCGAGATAGTATCACACCATCTATTTCTGGCCTAGGGAAAAATCAAAATTCTAAAATCAAGACATGGTTTCTACTGACTACATAGCTCCATGTACATCAGAATGCTGGAGGATTATAAATCCACTCATCTTAAGTTGGACACTTAAGTTGCCAAGACTGATTGAACACTTAACTTTGTGCCAGGCTGTGTTTGAACTCTATTTGACTAAATGCTTTATAGCAAAGATTAGTGGATGTTTTTTCTGAAAACTCTGAATAGTAAATATTTCAGCTTGGCGGGCTGTGAGCTCTTTGGCGTCGTCACTTGGCTTTATCACTGAAATGGGGGCTAGATGACAGAGAGATAACCAGGTGCTGCTGGACTCCTATTGCGCCTTATTTACAAGACAGGGAGTTGACTCAGTCTGATCATCCCACTTCATTTAAATTGTCCCATTGGACTCACAGGACAATCCAACTGGTGCTAGGAATCAAGTCACTTTCTGAGGTCACCTTGGTAGGAAATACTAAATCCAGGTCTCAAACTCCATTTAGGGAGCCCCCAGCCCCTTTAAACTGCTCTTCTGGGTTCCAAAAAGTACACTACTTTGACCCACCTGCACCAGGGCTTCCGGTGACTCCCTGCATCTCAGGTAAGTCCTTCTGACCCTTTCCTTCCTCTACCTCCCTTTCTGAAAGATGTCACTTTTCTCAGCCTCTCGTGTCCTCCTAACTTGCTGTCAGTCTCCAACACTGAATCTTCCTTGACCCCAGAAAGTCCTAGATCCCCTTTCAACCTAATTTTATTTTTTTATTACCATCTTTAAAACTTTTATTTTTTGAGACTTCCATACATAAGTATTGCCTTTGCATTATTTCCACCCCAACCCGTTCCTCTCCGACTCTTCCCATTTCCTCTCACCCCATGACAATTTTTTGTCCTCTTTATTATTATTACATATACATGCATACATTTATAAATATACATACGTATATAGTACACTGAGTCCATTTAAGTGTTGCTCCCGTGTACGTGTGTTTGGGGCTTCCCACTTGGGATTAGATAGCCTTTCGGGGAGCTAATTCCTGGAGGAAACTGCTTCTCCCTCTCTCAGTAAGTGCTGATTGTCTGTAACTCTTCATCTTGGGGTGGGACCCCGTGACATTTTCCCCGTCACCTTGGCCTGTCAACTGGTTTTGTCATTATTCAGATCTTGTCAGACTACCATACCGTGGAGATTTCATTTCATTCTCGTTATTAAGCCTTCTGCCAGACTGAGGTTTCTCTCAGACGACATACAATTGGAATGAAGTCACCAGCCGGCGACATGCAGTGAGCTCACATTTTTGCACAATGCCTGCTCCATAAAACAAACTGACTATCCCGTGGTTTTGAGGCCTGAACCCTAGCTCCACTGTGAATTCACCACACGACCCTAGCTATATCCAAATCTCTTGGCTTCTTATCTCTCGAGAGTGATGATAACAAAGCGACCTTAGCTTTGCTGTGAGGCCTTGGCGGGATCAGCGTCTGTGTGTCTAAAGAGCAGGACACCCAGCCAGAACTTTCACCCTGTTAAGTTCTTGGGGACCAGCAAGTTGCAGGGGTGGGTTGCTCCCGTGCCGCTGTGATCTGCCTTACCTTGATGCCAGGCGTTTTACTCGCGGTCTAGTGGTGGCCCTGCCATGCCTCTGGAGGGGGAGTGGACTGCTGCAGTTACCAGGCTGTATCTCGTGCTATGGGTACAGAGCCCAGTGCAGCGGGGGCAGTACAATCATGACTGCAGAACTGGGAAGGGTCTCAGTTGATAAAGCACTTGTTATGCAAATATGAGACACTGTGTTCTGTTCATTCCTCAGAACCCACTTCAACAACGATAACAATGTAGGAAATGGGGGATGGAGAGATGGCTCAGTGGCTAAGCCATTGGTTGCTTTTACCAAGGTCCTGGATTTGGTGCCTAGCATCACATGGGTGCCAATAACCATCAGAAACTCCAGTTCCAGGGGATCTGAGCACCTTCTTCTGGATTCCGAGGGCATTGAATGACACAGGTGAACCTACATACATACATACACACAGGCAAAACACGCATACACATAAAATAAATAATTTTTTAAAAGCAGGGCTTGGTAGTGTATGCTTATAAACCCGGTCCTGAGGAGTCAGAGACTGGAGGATCCTTGGGATGTGCTGGGCAGAAACCTAGCCTGCTTGGTAAGTTCCAGGTCAGTGAGAGACCTTATGTTAAAAGCAGACATGGCTCAGTGGTTAAGAGCACTTGCTAAGTTTGGTTCATAAAACCCACATTTGGCGGCTGTTCTGGTTTGGTTTCAGTTGCTGTGACAAAACACTCTGACCAATACCAACTTGGGGAAGAAAAGGTTTATTTGCTTTACATCTCTGGGGTCATAGCTCATCTCTGAGGGAGCTCAAGGTGGGCACTCAGGTCAGGAACCTGGAGGCAGGAGGTGAAGCACAAGGTCAGCTCAGTGCCACACACTTGCTGGGCTAGGACAGCATAATTATGAACTCCTCAACTTAGGCCTTGTATAATCAAGTCAGATCCACAAACACTCAGGCCCTCACCGTCCAGATTGTGGCTCCAAGTGTTGTAGGTTCCTAGACAATTCCTCATAATTTCTTCACCTGTAGATCCACACGCTTCCTGGAAGCTTGCTTTCTTACAGAGAAGAAAGAGGGACCTTGGGGGCAGGTAGGTCCCAGAAGCCTTATGCACCGAAATGGAATCACGGCAGAGGTATAGGATCATGTTTGGCATATTTTTATCTAGAAGCAAATCATAGGCCCTTTGTACTTCCATAGGGAGAAGATTAAACAGAGAAATGGACACTAACAGCAGGCTGCTCCTGGGTGTGTGTCATGAATAATCTTTGTCCCAAGACCCAGACTGAAGGAACTCTGAATAGGACATGTTGTTGTGGCAGAAGGAGAAGAAAGAACTTGTTGGAACCAAGGGTAGCTATGCCTCACTTCCCAGGAATCAAAGACATCATATAATTAAACCCCAGCAAACGGAGTCTATTTGATAGGAAGGCAGTGAATCACTGGGACAAAACCATAGTATGTAGCCATACCTAGAAAAATTCTGTCCTATGTTTATCAGCTGCAAATGTTGTGATGTCTGGCACATTGCTTCTGTTATTATTTATTTATTCTTATTCTATGTGTATGAGTGTTTTGCCTGTATGTATGTTGTGCAAAACCTACTGAGGCCAGAAGCATGGGTCTGCTGGTATGTGGAAGCCAAAGGAGGATGTTGGGTGTCTTCTATCATTTTCCACCTTATTTTTTGAAACGGAGTCTCTTACTGAACTTAGAACTCACTGATTTGTGTAGACTAGTTGGCTAGCAGCTCCTGGATCCTCCTGTCTCCACCTCAGCCCTGGGTTTATAGGTGCATGGTGGTATGCCTGACTTTCACATGATGCTAGGGATGCAAACTCAGGTCCTCAGGCTTGCACAGCAAGCACCTTACTGACCAAGTTACCCCCGAGTCCCCAGCTCCCTTGACTCAGTTTTCCATTGTACAATTGACACTGATTTAGAAGAAATCAATATACTCTACTCAGAGAACTCTTGGTCTTAAGGAACATGTTCATAGGGAAAGTGAACCAAACATTCTTGAGCCAGGTATAATAATGACCTTTTCTCGAAAGGCTCACTGGGGCTCTTCACCAAACTAAAAAAAGTCAGTATGCCAGAAAAAGAAGAGAGGCCATTTCAGTAAAAATGTTCATCTTGCAAGAGAAAATTGTGGCCAGAAGGGAAAAAAGATCTGTTCAAAGTCACATAGGACTGGCAATTTTATGCCATACACAGTATGCTAATGTGAGGGAATTGGGATCCATGTGCCAATAGTCCAGAAAAATATATTAGATATAGTGAAACAAATGCAATCGCGTTGTGTACACAGTAGTTAGGTGACTGCGGTAGCCTGTGTTCACAGGCTGTTCTCTTTGCGGGGAGGGGTTGATTTATTAGAGTCAGCCCTTCTTTGTTGAAGAGTGTGATACTTATGCAAACGCAGTATCCCAGCTGTCTAGTAGTAATTAGGAGGCTCTGATGGGGTCGGGCAAAAAGAAATTCGAGGCTGCAAACAGATGGCAATAGATCTAGAGCACGTCCCTCCGATGGAAATCTTAACAAACTATAGCTTATATTAGGATTATGCAATTTGATCTGCTCTGCTAGAAAGCACTTATCTGGGAATGAGGAGGTCTGGGTCTTAATTTGGCCATGTCACTGGGTTTTCTCCTTGCCCTCTCTGGACCCCTGTATCAGCATCTTTAAAGTGCAAATGATGCCCTATAGATAAGTGAATGAGGTGCTAGGTGGGCATCCACACGATGGATATTCAAGTGTTTTAATGATATCGGGGAACAGAATTTTCATTCCTACCTTCCATGTCCTTGGAGAATGTGTTGTTTTGTCCAAAGGTAAGATGTGCCCCTGAGATGCCTTGCACTCTCTGCCAGTGTCTCCCTTTCAAAAGAGCCTCTCTGACCAGCTTCGCACCACACCAAGTACCATCTCTCACTCCGTTTCCTTAGCTGGTCCTGTGTTTACCTTTAATGTTTATGCTTATATTAACTATATATTGGCGTGTTGATTTCCTCCTCACTGGAATGTAAGATTCCCCGAGGGCAGAGATTTGACACTTTTGCATACTGGCCTTAATCCTGCCTGTTCAACAAACACTTGATGATGAAGGAATAAGCAAGAACTCATGAGGAATGTGGCATCAGGCACACCAGACTTTAACAGTAGGGAGAGATGAGGGTGACTTTGGTGTGTGGCGATGGCTTAGGTGACCCAGAGAATTCAGATTTTGTGACCTGAGTGGGAGGTTCGAAGCCCACAGACACCTGAACAATTTGAAAAAATTTTGTCTCTGAATGTCGTAGCGTGTGAAAGGGAAGGGAGAGCTGAGAATCAGAACCACACAGAGCTGCGTAGACACCTGCCAGTCCCCACCTGGGCACGGGGAGAGCTGAGCCTTGGGGAAGTGCAGAAGGTGAGGAGAGGAGAGGGACAGAGGGCTGGGGAAGAGGCAGAAACGGGTGATATTTAGAGAGACACTCCTGCCATCATGAAGCGAACGGGTCTCAGCTGGACAGACGGATACCATGAACTAGAGGCAGTGTTTACCCGACTGGAGTCTGTCAGTGACTGACAAGGGACACGGATTTGGGTTAGATAGCAGAATAAAACATCCATCCACCAAGAATATTTGAACCATTGACTGGATGCACATCTGCTCAGAAAACTGTGTGTTGGGGGAGGGACAAGGTTTTAGAGACATCCAGCTCTGAGCAAGTCTTAGCACATCAGGGTCAGTAAGACTGATGTCACCAAAAGATAAAGTCCAAGGCTTTAACTGTCATGAGAGTACACAGGATACTGTTATACTGTATCATTATTATATTATTATTATTGTTATTATATTCATTATGGTAGGCTAAGTTGGACTAGATTATGATAGTTTTGATGTTTATTTTCAAATAATGTGTACATGTGTATCTCTTTATATGTGTGTGTGTGTGTATGAGTGCATGTGCCTGTAGAACCCAAAGGAGGGTGTTGGGTCTCTCGGAACTGGACTAGCAGGTGGTTGTGTGCGGCTCAACACATGTGCTACGAACAGCATGTGTTCTAAACCACTGCGCCATCTCTCCAGAGCCCCAGTCTGTGATAGCTCATATCTTACTATTATTATTATCTATGCATATTTGCAGTGTGTACATCAAATGGTCAGAGTCAAGGACAGGGAGAAAGAAGGCTGAAGTCCCTGTAGGCACCAGACTCTACACATGCTTCATCTCTAGCATCAGCCACTGGTGTCTGCAGAGCTCTGACTACCATGCCCTAAGCAGCTCTTGAAATGCAAGAAAGCAGCTGCCATTCCCGCTGTTAGCTGTTATGTTTGGTGGAATCCCAGGGTGGATGCCAGGCTCCTGAGTCCCCTGGTAGCTAATGCTGTTCCCGCTGTTAGCTGTTATGCTTGGTGGAATCCCAGGGTGGATGCCAGGCTCCTGGGTCCCCTGGGTAGCTAACTTGGTCTTCTGTGTACGCTGTTTCCTCCTGTCTCCCTTGACAGAGCTGCCTGTCAGCAATTTGGAGTTGTTTTCTTTTCTGAGGAACAGAGTCTGGGTGGTTAGAGTGCTGCTCTGGACTGGATGGGGAGCCTGGGAGTGTGTGGGTTTGGCCTGGGCCCATTCTTCCCTAAGGGATACTGATGACACCTCCCACCTGTGTGAGTGCCCTGGGTCTGAGAACAGCAAGCCCTTCTGGTTCTTTGGTGCCAGGACAGTGGGGAGGAGCCAGCTCTCTCCCTGTGGCTCCTCTCTCCTCCCTCCTCCCTTACCTGTGTTCCATCCATAATAGTTCAGTGGAAGTCTGAGCTGTCATGGTGGGATCCCTGATCTCTGCAGTGTTCTACTGCCTTGGAGTTGAATGGGTCATCCTAGGATCTTTTTAGTTTTCTGTGAAGCCCTAGGCAAGTAGCTTTTCTCCTCATGGTGATTTGCCCTGCCAGCCAAGTCTTGTTCCCATTGAGGTCATGGGAGATGAATAATTTTACAGAGGCATTTGCAATTGACAGCTCAGATTCCAATCTCCAAGTAGGTGTTGATGGCTAGAACTCCCAGGCATCTGTTTACAAGCCTCACATCTGCTCCACACCTTTGGGGTTTGTAGACTAGGCTCTGCTTCTTTTGAATTCAGTCTTACTGGGGCTCTGTGGGTGACTAGGAGTAGCTGGAACCTCAGTGTACTGCAGTTCAAAGCTGGAGCTAAATGACATCCTTGGTAGCCTGTGATACCCAGTCACCTATCAACTGCCAGCATGTAAAAGAACCACACACTGTTGTTTTCCTTTGTGATACATTGCTCCTTGGCCCAGCCCACCTCATATTAGACCATCTTGTGTTGTAACCGGGGGAGTTTCTGTTGGCACAGTCATGGCACAATTCAAATACAGGCCACAGAATAAGTATTCTCCAAGACAGCAGAGGTAAATGGATACTAGTGACCAAGGCCTCCTGTCTACCACTTGCTGCTTCCTTCCAGCGCCTCTGATGGATTATAGATACCAATGGTTCCGTCTGCCCTCCGTCCACCCCAAACCTGTCCTTTTCCCCCTACCTTACTCCAACATCCCTATTATTAGAAAAGCAGTGTTTTAGACAGCCCACAAATAAAGGTAAGTGCAGCTGTTGGAGTTGTATACTACTCATCCTTAAGGCACACTATTTTCTCTACTATGGATCTGTATAAGGCCAAATACCCAAGGTCCTTCCTAGCTCATTTCCAAGCAACTCTTCTCTTATGGTCCCTGTGTTAAAGGTGTATCTTTAGCTTTATATAGTCTGGTCTTCCTACCTTAAACATATTTAAAATTTTCTGTACTTGGGCTTTTGCAGACCCTCATTCCTTAGTGTGAGGAGTTCTATTTTGTGTTTTGTTTTCTTGTCTCTACCTCACTGAATCTCCTCAGTCCTTCAAAGTTCCACCTTCTCGGTGACATCCTTCCTGCCAAGGCGACCTGGAAGTCTGCATTCTTCTGCGCTTGTCAGTAGACCCCCATGAACCAAGATGCATGGCTGTGGTTGTGATAGGTTTCTCCCACAAGGTTGCCTCACTTCCGATCGCACAGCCTATTCATAGCATTCCAGCACGGCCCACGGTCAGGCTGCCTGGTGCACACAGTGTGCTCAGCCTTTGGTTCCTCCTAATTCCAGCATGCTGGTTCCAGTTGCTTTGTGAAGAATCCACTTATCCCCTTTCCCCTCCCCACCCCCAGCAATTTTATCCCAGTTCCTGGAATTTCATAATAACAGAGATGGTTCCAGAAAGCTGACACCGGCCATTTCCTCTAAACAAACCCATGTTTTCACATGACATGCCACAGAGCTCTCTATAAAAGAAGCCCTGTGCTAGAGTTCCACTGAATGCATTCCAAAAATTAATGACAATAAAACAACAATAGTTTATTTTGAGCTTGCAGACCAAATACTTTACGTGCATCACTTTATTCGATCCCCAGCAAACCAATGAAGTAGATATTTCAGTTTCCTTAGTTTTACAGATTAGTGAATGAAGATCCACAGAAAGCTATTTACCTCCAGCTATAGAGCTGATTCATGGAACTGAACCAGGTCCTTCTGCAGTTCTGGGGTCTTAACCACAGTGGTGGCATGTAAAGTTGGCCAAGTCTGGTCAATGGTCTATTTCAAAGACATGCTGTGGAAAGACACCCTGTGTGTGTTTTGTGGGGAGAGAGGATTCAGAAAAGACTGAATATAGCCAGAGTTCTCCATACTCAAAGATTGGCTGCCAGGAACTAGTTAGTGGACTTATCCTTCAAATTAAGTGACAGGACTAGGTCCCTTCTAATTCTAAGAATTTGGAGGGAGAAAGAGAACCCTTTGAGAAGAAAGAGCTAGCTTAAGGCAGACCACGAGCCTCCAGGTGAGAGGTTGAGATCAGAGTCTAAGCATATCAGGGGTTTGGAAATCTAGCACTGTTCCTGCAAGCCCATCAAACTCCGATCTCCCTGCAAAAGGATGCCTTGTCTTCACCAACAGTGAACTTGACCTTCACAATGGCCAAACGAGGCCAGCTGAAGGATACACAGATCAGGACCCCAGGATGTTTATCAGCCCAGTCATTTTGACCCTACAACAAGATGTTTCTTGAGGAAATTAAAAAAATATATATATTTTTTGAATTTTGGTGGGCTCTGACCTGCAGTTTTCACTTCAAAAATAACTTGACTTTTCTAAAGTGGTAATTTCATTTTCATGATAATACTAAACCGAAGCCACATGATCTCTAATTGGAAGCAGGTCTTGGACCTCAGGGCTGCCAAAAAGCAGTAAGAAACATGCTTATTCTAATACTTTGCTTCAGGCACTCAGCATTTTTGAATGCCTGGGCAGAAATATAGTTTTTTAAATAAAGCCAATCTCTAAGAGAAGGGGGAGGGGGTCAGAAAGGAAAGAAGGAATTTTTAACCCAAGGGGAAGAAAAAGAATATTCTTTCTTTTTCATGCTTAAACTATTCAATGGGTCCTCGCCATCTTATGGGTGAAATCAGGACATGTCCCTGTGCCTTGGAGTTCGGACTGCTAGTGTGACTGATGTTCTTTTTACTTTCAAGCTGATGTCCCTATCTTTTTTCACTGATAAGGCTTGGGCTGGCTTCCTAAGGGAAAGGAGAATTACCTAATCACTTTCCTCATTCTATTAATCATGTCCCAATGAGTCATGCACAAAGTCTTCTTCCAGTGGTCATGGGGAGACTGTTTCAATAAGTCCATCTTGGAAGGAGACAAGGACCGTTCTGCCCTTCCTTTCTTTTTTCTTTTTAGAAAATAGAAGAAACTGTCCCGAGGAAGGACCCAGAAAATCCTGACACGAAGGAAAGATTTTAATGACTTTTCAAAAAAGAAACCAAACAAATCCCTCTCTGAAAACAGAAATTACATAACAGACGAAATGCATATCGGAACTTTCTGACTGAAGCCAAGACTCTTGTCTAAATGCAGTGGGGAACTTAGTAATCACATGGTGTTTGGGAGATGTTTCCCTTCCAGGGCTGCCCTCAGCTTCCGGCGAAGGCACCATTTTAGACAAATTGGCTGGAGGGGACTCCAGATTGTGTGGCTCTTAACATCTCCTAAGTGCTGCTCTGAGCTGCCAAGTTTCCTCTCCTGATGACCATGTCCTGCGGAGCCCCTGTACCCTGCCTGGCTGCTCCTTCCTTTCCCTTCCAGCCTTTTCTGCCAGAGTGGCTCAACCCTTGAACTACAGTGGAAGGACCTTGGCACGATGGCCTGATTCTTGGCCTGTGTGCACGTGCATACATGTCGGTGTGTATGAATACATACATATGTGCAAATGCATATGTATGTGCATATGTGGAGGCCAGAAGACAACCTTGGCAATCATTCCTCAGGTGTCGTCCACTTTCTTTGAAATAGTTTCTCCCTGGCTTAGAGCTCCCAGTGAGTGGGCCCCAGAGATCCAACTGTTTCTGCCTTTCTCCAGGACCGGCTATTTTACATAGGTTCTGGGGATCTGGGGACTGAGCACAGTCAAGCACTTTAGTAACTAAGTCATCTTCACAGCCTCTGGACATGAGCCTTATTCTCCTCCTCCCTCTTTGCGCACAGTAGGTAAAGCACAGAGAACAGAGCAATAAACAGGTGAGCATTGGAAAAGAGAAAGTTCTAGATTTCAGTTTTGACTATTGGATCTATCTCTGTCTATCTAGCATCATCTATCTATCTATCATCTATAGCTATCTATCTTTCATCTATCTCTCATCTATCTATCTATCATATATCTATCACCTATCTATCATATATCTATCACCTATCTATCTTATATCTATCACCTATCTATCTATCATCTATCTATCTACCTATCTTATATCTATCACCTATCTACCTATCTATCTATCCTATATCTATCTATCTATCTATCTATCTGTCAATCATCTACCTACCTATCTATCATCTCTATAAAACTCGGAGCACTCTGGGTTTGAAAAGGGCAACCCAAACGATGTGTTGAAAGAGAAAGTCTTGAGGGAAAATATCTGGAAATGTAACCACAAAGCCTCCAGATAGGTGTGACTCAGCGACTTTCCAAAAGGAGGATTTCCAACAAATATCACATTGTACCATATTGTTTGCTAGATTTTCCTGCCGTGATCATCGACGTGTTTAATTTAAACCCCACTGCACTGGACACTCAATGTGCAGGTGGTGAATGTCCACGGGGGACACTGGCTTTCTCCTGCTGTCTCCAGGGACCTCCGAGCCCAAAAGTGCTAAGAAGCCAGAACAGCTGGTCTATTTCAGCCCAGATTCACAAGTTCAGCCAGGCATCTGGATGTTTTGTCTGTGCATTGCCAAACATCTGGGTTGACATTTCTTTTTTTCTTCCTTTCTTTTCTTTTTCTTTTTAACCAGACTTACTAGATGTTTTGGCATTGTGTAGACAGAAATTAAATTTTTTAATAGTTATTTCTCTACTTACTTGAGATTCTCAGCCTTCCCATTCAATGGAGTAGAGAGATAACAAAGGGTTCTTTTGTTTACTTTTTCTGATGAGTTTCTTAATAAACCTGTTTGTTTCCTTATTGAAATGTGGATAATTGTGCCAATCCTTTTTTCTCCTTATTGGGTACCTATGTGACCCAAAATTTTCTGTTTGATTGGGCTGCTGTTTTAGAGGCCTCCCCACAGTTCTAAACCAGTGGCTTAATTACTTTGCTTTCTCACTGGTGGACGAAATTGACCAAAATAATATGGTATTTTGGTCTTAACCATTCCAAATTAATTTTAAAAGAATTGAAATCTTAATGCTCCTAGTGATAGTTTAGAGGCACAGGAAATCGGATGGTTCTTTTAAAAAATGTATTATTTGTGTATCTATGTGTATTTGTGTGCCCACAGAGGCCAGAAGAGAGTCTCAGAAACCCAGGAGGTGGAGTTACAGGCTACTGTTTTCTGTCTTGGATGAGTGCTGGAACCAAACTTGGGCCCTGTGGAAGAGCAGTGAGCTTTTAACTACTGAGTCATTTCTCTACCCCTATGGGACAGTTCTTGAAAATAACTTAGAATTAATGTTGCTTCTGGGTTTTTATACCTATCTTTTCAAGCAAGATTGCAAGAACCTGGAGGGCAGACATGATGTTTTTTAAAAAAATTGAATTCTAGTTAATTGACTGCAGTAATAGCAGATAGGAGTTGATGATCTTCATTTACTTAGCACTTTTTTTGCTTTTTGTCTTTCACTAGATTATAAGTAAATAAACACACAGTGATTTGCCTCTTGAGAACTTTGATGGGTCAAAGATGCTGTTAGGAGACTGCACTTCCTTAAATAATAGGAAAAGTTGTTCACTTCTAAATTGTTTTATTTTGTCTATGTGGGTGTCTGTGTTTGTGTTTATGTGGCTATTCATGTGTGTGCATGTGTGGATGCGGGTGTGTACACTTGCATTAGGAGGCCAGAGGACAACCTTGAATGCCTTTCTTCAGGAGGGATATCTACCTTATTTTTGAGTCAGGTTCTTTCATGGCCTAGAACTTGCCCCTTGGGCTAGGCAGGGTGGCCAGTGAGCAAGCACTTTACTCACTGAATCATCTACCTGCCTACTCCACCTTCTTTTTAGATAGACTCTCATGTGTAGCCCAGGCTGGTCTTGAACTCTGTATAGCTAAGGATGACCTTGAATTTCTAAGCTTCTTGTCTCTACTGGGATTACAGATGTGTCATCACACCTGATTTTATGTGGTGCTAGACATCCAACAGGGCTTTATGCTAGGCAAGCACTCTACTAGTTAAGCTACATTCCCATCCCTTAATTAGTGTGTGTGTATGTGTGTGTGTGTGTGTGTGTGTGTGTGTGTGTACACGTGTGCTATGTCTCTTGTGTCTTGTTGGAGGGGGATCTTGGTGCTGAGAACTGCTTTCAGGGAGCACTTCTCCTACCTATGTACTCCCTCTGTCATCCATTAGCAGCCAGTGCTTTTGACTGCTGGTTTAATGTTTCTGAGGGGATATTGAGGAAAAGCCTTAGAACCACCCTCATAAGCCACATTGTCTCCTACATGATACAACTGACACAAACTTTTAAATATGGAAAAATTGATCCATAACAAAGAGGAAAGTCAGTAATATGATTAAATTCAGATGACAGGGCTGCTAAAACTGGGAAACACGGATTTTAAGAATGCTATTTTAAATGTGATTAATGATTGAAAGGAAAACATGAAAATCATGAACAAACCATGAATTATGGTGTTAAAAATACAATGTTAGGGGACTGGAGAGATGGCTCAGGAGTTAAGATCATTGGCTGCTCTTGCAGAGGACCCAGGTTTGGTTCCCAGCACCCACACGGTGGCTAACAGCTATTCATAACTCCAGTTCCAGTAGATCCAAAGCCTCTTCTGACCTCTATGGGTTTATATAACACAGGTGCACTTACATACATGCAGGCAATACACACATAAAATAAAATATAAATGATAAATAAAAAATTAATGAAAACTAAACATATGTTAGAGTGAAAAGTTCAATAGACTGACTTAATAAAAGACTGAGCATTACAGAGTGAAAAACCAGTGAGACAAAAGACAGCAGGATACACTATCAAAAATGAGCAGACAGAAAGAAGCATGAAATTAAAAGGCCTTCAGTCATCTATGAGACAGCATTAAGTGTAAAATTGGAATCTCCACAGGAAAAGTTTAAAAAATGGAATAGAAAAAGTATTTGAAGACAAAGAGGCTGAGAGCTTAAACATTTTAAATAAAATGAACCTGGAGCAGGAAAAATACAAATGTAGTCATAATCAAAATACTGAAAACAAAAGATGAAGAGAGAGATCATAAAAGACAAAAGAGATCCCATCATGGGTGAATGATGCTGAATGAAACTGGTTAAAGAGCTTCCATTAGAGACAATGCAATCCAGAAAACAAGACAGAGCACCTTTAACGTGCTGAAGAGAAAAAAATGATCTTTATCCCACAAAACACAAAAGTACAAAAATAGGAGCTCAAAGAATTTGTCATATAAGAGAAAAGTTAGAAGGAATATTATACCAGTTAGAAATCTCAAGTATAAGGAGATATAAAAATATTTGTAAATCCTAAATATGAAATAAATGTTCAATTCTTTAGACCTTTTTCATATTTTTAAAAAGATTGATTGTAGAGCAAAATTAGCAACACCATCTTCTGAGGCTTAAAGTGTGGTGTGTGAGAACTGAAATGCATGGTAATTATGAAAGGCTGTAAGGCTATTGGGTTATGTGTGAATAATGGAGTCCTGATTCTGAAGACGGGTGAGTTAATCTTTTAGAAATTTTAACAACAAAAATGAAAGATAAAAGTGGTACAGGTAAAAGCCAACTGGTTTGCGAGGGTAGCCTCATTCCAAAAGAGAAGGCGGGAAAACAGAAAAAGAGAGGCGGAGACAGGACAAATAAATGAACGGAAAATGAAAATGACAGAGTCAGATACAATCACATCAAAGAGTGCAGTCAGTAAATGTAAACGGACCAAACATTTCACTTAAAAGGTAGAGTGTTTCAGACCGAATTTAAACACAAGACCCAAATATGGGATGTTCATAAGAAACCCACATTAAACAGCAGGACTGAGAAGGGTTAGATGGGATGGGGAATGGGGAGGGACAGGTTAGGGGAGGACTGTGGGGAGGGACATCTAACACCAAGGCTTTTTGAAAAATTAAGTAAGGCACAGAAGACTCTAATAACATTGTCAATTAACTTGATGTAACCGACATTTGCAGAACACCTCACCAATCAATTGCAGAGTACAAATCTTCACAGGTGCTTTAAACTTAACTTTGAGCCCATTTGGGGCCACAAAGTTTAAGTTAAGTGAGGGTTAAAGGATCAAATCATCTTGGTTTTGAGCACCATGGGATTGCTAGAAGTAAATCAGAAAGTAGCAAAAATGTTTATAAATTCTTCAATACAAATAATTTAAGGATGAAAGAAGTTGTAGCAGAAAGGAATCAACTTTGAACTGAATTATAACAGAAACACAGCATCAGAATTTGTAGGACGCAGTTCAAACAATTTCATTTAAGAGTTTAAGCGCAGGGCCTGGCGGGAGAGATGACCCAGTGGTTAGGAGCGCATTCTACTCTCCCAGAGGACTGGAGTTTGGTTCCCAGCATCGACACTGAGTGGTTAATAATCTCCTGTAGCTCCAGCCTCAGGACATCCTACACCCTCTTCTGGCTTCCTCAGAAACATGCATGCTTCTGAGTATACCACAGAAGGCTCAATATGGTTTGTTTGCATTTACACAAAGTTCTAGTAGTCATCTCTGACTAGTACTAACCTAATACTAAATTGGAACAGAAATTGCTTCTGTGGTCATGGAAGAGGGGTGTAAAGTGGAGAGAAAGTTTTAGAACAATGGAAGTCTGGTGTCTCTTGATCGAGGTTTGTGTTACATGGATGCATGTACTGGTTAATCAATCCCAGCTATGTGTAACATTCCCAACACAGAGGTGGAGAGAAGGTGGAGAACACTTGCTGCCCTTTAGGAGGACCAGAATTCAGTACCTAGTACCCATATGGGACAGATCACAACCAGCTCCAGGCTGACACCTTTCTCTGGCCTCCATGGGCATGTGCATTCACATGCATGTGCATGTGCACACACACACAGAGTTAAAAAATAATAAAAATGAATTTTAAAAAATGATGAAAGACTTTCCATAGGGGCTTGAGAGGTAGCTCAGTGGTTAAGAGCACCGGGTGTTCTTGCAGAGGACTGGAGGTTGATTCCCAGCACCCAATGGCTAAGAACCATTCTCAACTCCAGTTCCAGGGGATCTGAAGCCCTCTTCTGACCCCTGAGGGCATTTCACATCACAGGTGCACTTACATACATGCAGGCAATACACTCATACACATAAAGAAAAAATAATAAATAAAATTAAAATCTCCAAAAGACAAGACTGAAAGGTCATGGTGGCAGCAAAAAATACTCACAATAGCTTTTTATCTTTCCTCTAGGAGAATGGGTTGGCAGAATTCAGGGTGAGGGAATGACTGGCTGGGTCCTTTTGGGTCTGTTTTGGGATCCTGTCAAGACCTTTAAATAAAAGAGAGGAAAAGTTAAAATAGAGGCTAAGTGGAAAAATGAGAATCTCATGAAAGCAGGAAACTCGATGTTCTGTGGGATTTCATTTCTCATATGCAAAGCACATTCTCTCCAACCTATCATTTCTGAAATAAATGATCCACAATCATTTAATGTGAATGCATCCCAGACCTGGGTTGGGCCCATGTAATTTAGAATAAGAAATGACTGACGGGTTGATGGAAGATTCCTGCCAATAAATTACATACATCCTGTTAGTACAGTCTCATACCTAAAAATATCTTTAGAGACTACAGAGAAGCTGGCAATTGCTATAGATGGACAGAAGGGGGAAAAAACAGCCAGGCATAAAAGCTAAGCAAAATTACAACCTCATTCCCTAAGCTGTCATTAAAATTAATTTGTTTTCAGACCAAAGTCAAGTATGCCATTGTACCATGGAATTCATTGAATCCATTCGGCAACATGCTAATTTAAACTCGATTCTTGCTGGTGTGCAGACTCAGCGCCAGGTAGGATGTGCATGCTCTCTTTCACGGAGGACTAGGATATTACCTTACTGTAGGTGGGCTGCATATAGCTCTGTGAAGAGTTTCTTCATCAGGATGAAGCTGGTGACAGTGATGAGAAAGATTATGGGATTCTAGTTCCAGGCAAATAAGTTGCCTATTTGATTCAGTTCTTCCATCTCGAAGTCAGGACCTTCCTCTTCTAGTTGGAAGTCACTTCCATGCAGTTAGACAGGGTACAGTTTGCCCACAGGAAGCAATTTGGAGCTTTAGAGGTTCTCAGATAGCTCCAGGGAATCCTCCTCTTCCACCTCCCTGATGGAAGACCCACATCTGGTTGCCAAGGATATTGCACAGGAAGTAATCAAGGTGGGCAGGACCTGGGCTGAGACTTGGGAAGGCTGTCCCTCAGCTCTTGTTCTTCAGTCACTAGTTTGGATCAGGAGAAGCTAAATAATTTGTTTAACCCAATCCCCTTTCCTACCTTTAGGGAAAGCTCCTATAAGCTCACTGTAAACACAATTATGTCATGTGGGCTTTCATTAATCTAGTACAAACCACAGCCTGACATCCACTGGGCAGGATTTACTTTTTTTTTTTTTTTCCTGAGCTCGTTTTCAGCACCAGCTTGCCGTCACACTTCCTACCCAGAGGTGGTTATTTGTACAGTATAAATTTTGAAGGAAGAGAATTTATCAGAGTCAGTTTTTGCCATTGAAAAAATGCCTTCTTGGACCCAGAGATGGTTTTAGATACTTAAGGTAGGAATTGAGGGGATGCAAAGTTTCTTATAAGGTACTGACAACATTCTCCTGAGAGTTAGGAAGAGGGCACTGAACTCCAGAGGTCATCCAGCCTGTGACTGCTGTTGGTTAATTTAGCAATTATTTTTTGGACACCCACTTTATGAAAGATCTGAGATAGACACAGAGCCACTGTCATAAGCAAGAGAGATGAGGTGTCTACCTTGAGGCTCAGTCTAGTGGCCTTGATTTAGTGTTCTTTCTCCCATATAGCCTTCTAGGCTCAGACATCAGCTATAGACAGCCACATGTTTGATCTGAGAAAAATCTATGTTGACTATAAACCCCAAGGGAGATTTCCTCTCAGTATATGTACACTGATAGAATATGTATATATATTCTAAATAAAAATATTACCATGCATAAAAAATTTCCAAAACAATATTTATGTATATTAAGTGTGACACATTCTAGTATTTTCTGTTCTTCTCTAAGTGCTGACTGTGACCCTCTGCTTTTGAGGGTGAAGGGTTGTTTTAGAGCTGAGTGTTTGCTGAAGTTTAAGGGTGTGGTGATGTTGGAGGAATTGTGATTTAATGAAGGTTTTCAAGGATTTGAAGGATTATGATGTGGAGGATGAGGACCCAGCTGCTCTCGTTTGCTTGAGGCACTGGGGACCAAGCTGGAGGAAGTGGGCTTAAATGTAATGGCTGTGATTTGGAGCAGACAAAGTTAGAGGCAAAAGACTGTCAGTAGACATTGACAAAGCTCCTTCCTGGGGCAGTGCCATCAGCTGAACTTGACAGTGGGGTGGAATGAAAGATTCCCCACAGAGCATTCAGAAAGGGGTCTCAGGGTACATTGTACAGAGAAAGGGATCAGGTGCATTGGGCCATGAAGCCCTGTGGATTTGTTTTCAGTGGGGACAGTGTACAGTCATCAGAGGAATGTGTTTGGTATACAGAGTTCAGGGACTCCTTCATTCAGCCTCTGGAAAGGTCCATCTCCTTCCAGAGGCCATCATCCAAAGATTCCTGAAGTCCATCTTTCTCAGGGAATTAACAGTGAGACAAGAGCACGCAGCATCACACACAGCAGCTGGTGGCTCTGTGAGCGCTCTGTGAGGAAAAGGAGGGACTGATTTGGAGCGGGGAAAAACTAGGAAAACCTAGCCGCCCCCATCTCCAAGAACTCAACAAAGCAGTCACATGGGTTACTGAGTAAATCTGTCACGTGATTTTTGGATAACTGACAAAACATCAATGCATGGACGAAATGGAGACAAAGGTCAGCTCAGAGTGAGAAAGAAATTTCTGAAGAGCAAACGCTGCCCAAACCTGCACATGAGATTTAAATTAGTAGAATTGTTTAAGAAATGGTTGGGCCTGTTTCCTTATTTGCCAGTATTTTCTGAGCTCTCCCTGTGTGGCACGCTATGCCAGCTAGGGATGCTCTTTGCTCTTGAGACACTGGTTTTTAAAAAAAAAAAAAGCTCGGATTAAGAAATAGAGTTTGATAACTTCCTAAAGGTCTTCCAATTCAAAGATTTTGTTCAAGATTGCCAGCAAATCCATAACTAAAGAAAGAGGTTCAATAGGGGCCAAGGAGATGGCTCAGTTCCTAAAGTGATTACCAGGCAAGCATGAGGACCTGAGTTGGGTTTTCAGAACCCTTCTAAAAAAGCTAAGTGTGTCAGTTGAGACACCGGTGATCTCAGTGCTGGGGAGGTGCAGACAGACTGATCCTTGGAGTTTACTGGACAGGCAGCCTGGCTGAACAGTGAACTCAAGTTTCACCTAGTCTCAAAAAATAAGACAGTGATTGAAGAAGACACAGATATTGATGTTTGGCTTCCAAATGTCCATGTACATATGCACACACATCAACACGTACACCATATGTGCACACACACACACACACATACACACACACAAAGAAGGCTCACCAAGACCAAATGTGATGGGGACACTTCTAAGTAGTGTTTCTGCAACTATCAGGAACCGAGAATGACCACAGGCAGGAATGAACAACATCTCACATTTGCTTCAGGAATTTTGCATGGCTCAGAGCCTATCTTTCAGGGTCCCTATTAATCATAGGATAAAGCCGTTCTCTAGGCTGTTTAGCTCAGCCAATTGATTTTCCCAGTCGTTGCAACATACCCTAATGCTGCCAAACAGTGATTCTCCGTGCTAGTCTGTCCAAACTGCTCTCTCTCCTCTCCTGCTGTTGGGGCCTGATGTACTTCTCTTCCAACATTCTCAGACCCCACTCACCTGTCCTACCATTCAAAGCCCTTCTGTAAAGTCTTCTCCACTCTGCCTAGTCCACATTCTAACTCATCACCTGTGACACATCCTGCCTTTCTTTCTTTGTTATTTGTGGATGTCCTGAATGGTCTAATGGCATCTCTCAGATACATGCTTAACTTTAGGTGCATGCCTAATTTACCTAACTCCTTGGCTTATGATGTTCTTGTGGGCAGAAGCCACACATTCTGTTTTGCTACGTTCCCTTTTTGCCAGAGGACAAAGCATGCCTTCAATTCATCCAACCTTGGCTGTGAGTGAACAGAACTTTCTTCACGCTGTTACAACATAGCCCTAGTTCAAGCCCATTATTTACATGAATAGAGAAAGCCTTGTAGCTAAAATTGCCGAAAATGCTTGTAGCAGGCTCATCTTTCACATGATCTTTGAACCACAAGTGCTTTTATTTATTGATTGGCAAATATTTATACAGCATTCACCACATATCAAGTACCATTTGGGCCCATTATTCTTTTGAAGACGCCCTTTCTTATCCTCCTGCTCTTGGCCATGACCTATTGGAACGTCTCGGTGTGACAGGTCATTCTCAGCTCAGTGTGGCTGGCAAAGGTCTGGAACTCCAGAGGGGCCTGTAGGATCTTTTGTTTTCTTTTGGCACCAGGGCTGTGTAGAATGAACCACAGCTCTGACTTCTCTAGCAAGACTTCTAGAATTTTCTACTTCTACTAACAGCTCTCTTAGCTCTTTGTTTTGCACTGGACTCTTGGCTTTCACCTTGAGCTATTCTGTGGACGATGCTTGGTCTCCCCCATTCGCTCATTGCCAGCCTCGAGGATCAGCGACCTTTAGAAAAGTTTGAGACAGACTCGTTCTTCTTCTATCATAGGGACATGCATGCAGTGTGATATTCAGGACCTCACAGAATGAAGTGACTTTAAATCTCCTATTTATTTATATTTTATGTGTCTGAGTGTTTGCCTGCTTGTAGGTATGTGCAGTACATGCCTGCAGTGTTCATGGAGGCCAGAAAAGGGTGTCAGGGCATCAGTTCTCCTGGAGCTGGAGTTGTGGATGGTTATTAGCCATGAGGTGCGTGCTGGGAACTGAACCCTGGTCTTCCGCAAGAGCAATAAGTGCTCTTATACACTGAGTCATCTCTGCAGCCTTGAATCACATGATTTTAAAAACACCATTTTTCCAAGTATTTATTTATTTATTTATTTGGTCTTTTTGAGACAGGGTCTCCCTGTAACCCCAGCTGACCTGGAACTCATTGTGTAGACCAGTCTGACCTTGATCTCATGGAGATCCATCTGCCTCTACCTCCCCAGTGCCGTGACTAAAGATGTGTGCCACCCCGCCCAGCCCAAGTATTTATTTTTTAATTAGCATACACAGCTTTAGGTTTCAGTATGACGTGTTCAAATTAAATTAGTTTTTGTTGAATGGCCTCCTGTCTCTCTTCGCTGTCCTGTGACCCTGCCTTGTACCCGTCTACCCGCCACAAAGCTTCCTTTCTGCGTTCATGGTTCATGTGCCTAAAGCGGATTTATAATTAAACCTCTTTTTTATTCAGTTCTCCTCCTTCTCTCTCCACAGAGCATGCGCATACCCTTTTCTCTTGGTTTCTAAATGTGTAAAAGAACTTCACATTAAACTGTAGTAAAATAGAACATCTGTCTTTCAAAAACAGAAATCCAAACCCCAGGTTTTAATAAGGTAATATTTTTCTGGATTGGTAAGGATAAAATTAAAGGGATTTGGGTATTGGGTCTTAATTGGTAATTTTTTTTTTTACATTTTGAAGAAAATTTATGTATTATTTATTTCGTATTATTATCTCTATATTTACATTTATTTAGTGGGGAGGGACACTGACCCCCATGGAGATCAGAAGATAACTTTGGGGAGTTGGTTCTTTCCTTCCATCACTTGGACACTGGAGCTCAAACTCAGATTGTCAGGCTTGGTAGGTAAGTACCTTTACCCTCTGAGTCTTAGCACCTTAACCGATTTCTATATTTTCACCGGTGAGGAGACTAAGACAAAGACTCAAATAGGCTAAGTTGTGAACTTGGGATCACACAGTTCATTCATTTGGTTTCCCATCTCAGGTGTCTCCATTGTTTTATTCCACAAGGGAATGTAAGAAATCCTCACAGCTCATGAACAGCTCCCTTCCTCCTCAGGCTCAGCAGGATGGCCATGCCCTGATGGAAATTGTCCCATGGTATAACTGCTTTTATTTGGGGGCACTAAAGCTGGGATTTGTTGTGAAACTGATTGGCCCTGACTCGCTCCTAGTATCACAAATAGGCTGACTTTATCCTTTTGTGATTCAACTAGCAGACTTTTATAAAAGGTTTATTAAATGCAAAGCTTGGGAAAACAAATAGGTTAAATCTTTCAAGGACTTTTTTATTTTGTTTTTACCAAGAAAGAGAGAAAGAGCATTTTCAGGATGACAACAAATGTAATGATTATTAGGAACTGATCCAAGATATCCAGTCAGAACATTGGAAACACCAACTGGGCTTGGAGAGAGACCATACATGCTACGTGTCCCATGTACTTCCATTTTCTTCTGGTAAATGAAATTTACTGATTAAATGTTAATAACTACTGAACTATGCCAGCGGGGCACAAGGCGGAACAAGGCAAGAGCCCAGCCTCCAACAACACCAGACTGATGAGGAAATGCTGAGACACTTGAGTTATGTTCTCAGAACGGATTTCTGATGGAAAGCCCACAACTTTCCTCCATAAAAAACTGTTCTTTGGTCAAAGGTATATAAAAAGTGACATTTTCCTAGCCTAAGTCCCTCATACGTATCTAAGTTTTTGTCCAATCTTTCTTGACTGTGTGTCCAATTCTTTTGAAATAACGTATTTCCTATAGATAATGATCTATAAAGGATAATGGCATATCCTTTAACTCCACGTGACTCCATTAAATAGGACCTAAATTTTTTGTTACTCTCCACACTATTCTCTCAAAGCTTTGATGAGTGGATGGAGGGAAAGGAGCCACCAGGGAGAGCCCATGGTCACCTCATTTTCTCCTTTGTAACTTTGTGGATATTTTATAGATATTGGTAATGTCCTTCCCACATGTTCCTAATTTAAAAATCTTCTGGCACTCTAATTATTTCAGTCCCGTTCTTTGAGGAGCTCGACTTGGGCCTTCATTTCGCCCTCTTTCTCTCTCCTCTTTGTTTATTTGTCACTCTTCTCTGTCCTTGTTTTCTGGGATGCCTTGTCTAGCTCATTATGATTTTGGGGTTGGGAGAATGAGAACAATGCAAATTAACCAGCTGGGTTGTAGCATGGCTTCACCGAGTTGATGGATAAAGTGTCTGGATTTTCAAAAGCAAAAGCAATTGTGCTGATTATGTGCCTGGAACTTTATTGGCCTTGTGGGACCTGGTTACACATAGGGACGATGTCTTTAGGGAACAGGATACAGAGCCTCTGACATTCTTCTCCTGTAACCCTTTGCTTATGGAGTACCAGTGGGTTATGGATCTTTCAGATGCCAAGAGCCCCTTTCCATGGTTGTTGTTAGGCTTCCACCATCCACGCAGAAATGTTTGCCTTATTTGCCTTGGACTTCTCACACCTGCTGGTTGTCTGATGAGGTGCCCAAACGCACGGTCCCAATTTCCTCTCATAGGAATGGATTCTTTCCAAATCTCTCTGATAGGATGACTGAATTCAAAACTATGTTCTTCTAGCTGGAATCTAGGACTATTAGAAAGGAAGGCATCCCACCCCCTGGTTTATAAGTGTCAATTATTTTTCTTTATAGGCCGGGAAGCATTTTACAAAGCTAGTTTAAGGTCTTACATGGAGGCTCATTGCAGTAACCTTAGTTTATGACTCTGACAGGATTTAACCACAGAATGGGTGTAAGATGGGAGAGGAAACTTTTCCTCACTTAGATTTGGTTCCTTTTACTTTTCACAATCTGTGCTAGGCTATTTAGGTCTTTTGATAGCAATTTTAAAAATTTTTAGTTATTTTTACCTTTCATGTGTATGAGTATTTTGCCTGCATGTATGTAAGTTCACCACATGTGTACAATGCCCACAGAGGCCAGAAGAGGGCATCAGATCCTCTGGAACTGGTGTTAAGGATGGTTGTTAGCCACCATGTGGGTGCTGGGAACTGAATCCAGGTCCTCTGCAAGAGCAGTCAGTGCTGTTAATGGCTGAGTCTAAGAATAATTTTGACCCTGTTATTTTTATTTCTATCAGTCAATTCTAAGACCTTACGAAGATGGTTTCTTGGGTTGAGTTGGGGATAAGGTCACAGATGATCCACCTTTCCCACCTCTTTTCCCCTTTTCCCCAATACAGGCTCCAAACAACATGTTTTTTTAAACAGAAAACTAGACCAATTCCATTCCATGCAAATATATATATATTAAAGATCTTATACTTTGAGATAGCATTGACTTGTTCAAGATCACATAGCTGGTCAGTAAGCTCCTGAAGCTGAATGTTTGCTCTCAAAGATCGATAGGCCATTGCTCTGAAAGAGCATGTTGGCTCTCCTTCCTTCTTTTTGCTCTAAATCTCCTCTGGCACTTTGTAAATAGTTATTGCCCATGCCTGGTGCCATTTAGTTCAAGCTGAGAGCAGATTTCCTATGAATCTCTTGCCAACAATCTCCTCTTACATGCTACTCATTTTTGCTAGAGTCTACAGCAACACTGCCACCCCTACCTTTCCATCCTCTGTTGCAGGGATCCTAGATTGTTCTTTGTCAACCCCTCGAATGAGCCTTCACAGCAGGAGCAATGGCTGTAGACCGACTTGAGCTTTGGAGCCCATCTATTGTCCTGGAATTCATTCTATCACTAACAGCTGCTAGATTTGGGGAGATATTTATAATAGACCTGGTACTATGTTAGGCACATTATAAAACTTATATATAACTACATGCTCTGAGGTAGGTACTGTTTTCCAGATGAGGAAATGAGGCTCGGAGGGACCTCACAGCAAGCGGCAGAGCTGGACTCAGAGCCTAGCTTTGTCGCTCCACAGTCTTCACTACAGACTTCTAGACTCTTCGGATTCATGGTTATTTAGAGCCAGGCTATCCCAAACCACCAGGACCCCTATTTATTTTCTGAACTATTTATTGTATGACTATCATAGTTAGAGGAAGATGTGGGGTGTGTTGCTACATTATGCAGCATTTAAAAATGATTTGAATTTCTGTTTGTGAAGCAAAGAGTGAATTAATTTATTCATCAAATTCTGGAATACTAGCGCCAACAGGCAGTTTGGAAGCTTGAGGTAAATCTAGGAAAAACAAGGAAATATTACTTCTCCTAGCACATAATAAAGTTATGGAACTCATTACTCTGAGAGGCCGTACAGACAGGAAATGTAAATGGATTTTAAAAGAGTTTGGACAAATTTATGAATGACAGATCCATAAAAGGTTTCTAACAGAAGCTGGAATATATAAGGTGTGACTATAAAGCAATGAACTTTTTTTTTTTTCAAAACAAACACCAGAACTTGTATATTCAAATAAATCTATATTTTTCTTCAAAGTGGTTGCCTTAGGAGAATACAATATTTGCTTATTTTAATACAATATGCTTGTTGAAAACAATTTTGAAGCTTAAAGGTAAGTAGAAGATTAAGAACTGCCTCCCCCTCACCCTGAGTTTACATATAAGGAAACTGAAATCCACAGTAAGTAAATAACTGTCTTTTAAGGTTTGAGTTAAAATGTCCTCCACAGGCTCATGCATATAGATGCTTGAGCTCTCAGCTGATAGCACTGTTTTGGGAGGTCATAGAACCTCTGAGATGTGAGGGGGATACAGACTCCCGGGGGCATGCCTTTGGTTATCGTCTGGGCCTGGCTCTCTTTGCTTCTTTGACCCCTGGCCGTCACACTTGACAGCCCCCTGACACTCACTCCTGCCACCATCCCTTCTCTGCCATGGTGAACTAAAATTCCCTGAAACTGTGAGACAAAATCAGTCCTTCCTCCTTTAAGTCACTCTGATGGTGAGAGCCATAACTAATGCACTTCCAATCAAGCAGAAGCAGTTCTGGGGTTAGAATCGCTGTGCACAGATCTCTATTGATTGCTCTTCACTGTCGTGTCCTGTTTCCTGTCTTTTCTCCAGTTTACAACAGATTCTTTAGCACAACCCTAATGGTGGTAAATCCTTTGTGAATGAGTTTCTGGAGCCATTTAAATGGATTTAGGTTTCAGGGTGATGATTAAATGTGTGTTCAAGCTGTATATCAACATTATTTGTTCAAGCGGCTAGGGAATAGCTGTCAATAACGTGCTTGATTTTAGTTTGATCCTCAGAACTCATATAGAAAAGTGCTGAACCTGAGAACTAGTGCTTTGGGAAGCAGAGACAAGTGGATCCCTAGGGTTCCCTGACCAGCCAGCCTGGTCTACTTGGTGAGTCCAGGCTAGTGATAGAAAAACAAAACAAAATACGTGGATGGCCCCTGAGGAATCCTCTGATCTCGACACACTCATGTGCATGCACATTTGCACCCAGAAGTGCACCTGCATATATGTGAACACATGTGCACACAAAAATAGACATACTGTTTAGTCAAAAACTCAAGTAACTTCAGTTTTAAATAGAAGAGGCAACCAGACCATGCTTATTTTGTGACTTGTAAGCTAGCTCTCTGTTGCTTACCATCAGCTGTCTCTGAGGAATGTGCAAGTCCTCTCCAGTTTTCTGAGCATGTTCTGTAAGCTGGTTTTGAACTGGGATACAGTCTCTTCTAGATTCATTTTGATGCTGTGAGAAAACACTCAGACCAAACGCAACTCGGGAGAAAAGGATTTATTTGGTGTGATGGGTAGCTTCAGCTGACAACTTGACACACCTGGGTAGGGGGAACCTCAGTTGAATTTCCTCCATTGAAATGGACTGTGGCCATGTCTGTGGGGCATTATCTTGGTTGTTGAGTGATGTGGGAGGGCCCAGTGTGGGTGGTGTCACCCCTGGGCAGGTGGTCCTGTGTTATATAAGTGAAGGCTAGGGGAGCAAGCCAGTAAGCATCATTCCTCTACAGTCTGTGCTCTACATTCTTTCCCTGATTTCCTGCCTTGGCTTCCCTGGGTGATGGACCGTGAGCTATATGCCAAATATACCCTTTCCTCCCCAAGTTGGTTTTGGACAGTGTTTGTTTTCCAGTTATTATTTTTATGTTGTGTGTATGAGTGTACTCCTTGCATGTATGTAAGTGCACCATGTATGTGCAATGCCTCTGAAGAAGCCAGAGACAGTATCAGATGCCCTGGAACTAGAGTTATGGATGATTGTTAGCCACCATGTGGGTTCTTGGAAATGAACCTGGGTTATCTGGAAGAACAGAATGTGTTCTTAACCACTGGGTCATCTCTCCAACCCCTTGGACAGTGATTTATCACAGCAATGAGAAGTAACTAGAATAGAAGTTGGTACTAGGAGTGGAGTATTTCTGTGACAGACTTGACCACATTGTTTTGGGAGGATTGTGGAAGAGTTTGGAACTTTGGGCTGGGAAATCCATTGAGTGCTTAGAGCTTAGAGCTGTTGCTGTGCAACTGATGAGTTATGTTGAAGAGTTAAAAGAGGAATAGTTGATAGAGGCCTGATTTATGAAGCTTCAAATGGAAGCAAAGACTATCAGCTGTTTGTGTGGTATACTTGGAATTAAGAATTTTTGGAAGTGAAACCTTTTATACTATACTGGAATAACTGATGCTGTTCAGCTGGGCCTGAAAAATCAGCTTGAAGTAACAAGACATCAGCATCCTTGAGTGAAATCTTCTGGGAAGTATTTACGCAGGGTCAGCACACAGTAGCTGTGGTCCAGAGGGGGCCTGAGGCCTCATCTCAAGCTAGGATCAGGACTTGGCAATGTATAAGTTTCCTGCATGCAAGGAATGAAGAGGTTCTGGAGAGCAGCTTAGGCTTGGCACTGTGAGAGGCTAGGAAAGGCCATTGGTAAAGGTATAGCCTCAGTTGCAGTGAAGACCTCCAGGACTGAAGGGGTCATGGAGAGGCTCTGAGCCTTGGCATCTGAGAGGGCAGGATAAGCCACTGGTGAGGCTACAGCCTCAGTTACAGAGAAGACTCCAGCATATTGGATATGCCAGGACCACGGGACAACCACCAAGGGGAGCAGCAGGTGTGTCATGGAGCCAGCCCAAGCCTATGAGACAAGCTGTGTGTGCTGGGGACGGCAGAGCCAGAGAAGTGCACCCGCCCAAGCCCTTTGGAGCCCAGAAGATTGTGAGTGAATCCCAGGTGTCCAACGCTGTGCTACATTGTTGGACTTTGGTTTTACTTAAGTGGGCCCAGTTATTCCCTATTGAAATAAGAGAGTGTATAACTTATTTTGGAGTTTACCATTGAGAGACTTTGGATTATTTTAAAGAGGCATTGAGATTTTAAATTGTTTAAAAATTTTAAGAACTGTGGGACTTTTAAAGTTGTGCTTTCTATGTTGTATTATTAATAGTAACATGAAATATTGGGGACAAGAAATACAAAGGTTGTAATTTAATAGTGATGTGTTTTTGTGTCAAGTTGACAAGGGGGCAATTATACTTCAGTTGTCAACTTGACAGACCTGGGTAGAGGGAACCTCAGCTGAGGAATTTCCTCCGTTGGATTGAACGGTGGCCATGTCTGTGGGGCATTTTCTTGGTTATTGAGTGATGTGGGAGGGTTCAACCCATTATAGGTGGGGCCACCCCTGGGCAGGTGGTCCTGGGTTGTTGTATAAGAAAGCAGGCTGAGCACAGGCCAGGGGAGCAAAGCCAGTAAACAATATACCTCCATGGTTCCAGGTTCCTGCCTTGATTTCCTTGATGATAGACTGTGAGCTATAAACCAAATGAACCCTTCCTCGCCAAGTTAGTTTTGGGAAGTGTTTTTATCACAGCAATAGAAAGTAACTAGGGCATTTTGTTTACACATCCAATTCAAAATCCATCACTGAAGAAGTCAGGGAGGAAATGAGGAGCTAAAACAGAAGCCATGGAGAAATGCTGCTGACAGGCTAGTTTTCTAGATTCCTCCTTGCCCATGCTCAGTCTTATATACTCCAGGCCCACCTGCTTAAGGATGGTGCTTTCCACAGTGGACTGGGCCCTCCTACATCATTATCAGTCAAGATAATCTCTCACAGACACGGCCAATCTCAGTTAAAGTTCCTTCTTCCCAGGTGACTGTAGGTTGTGTCAAGTTGACAATAAAATGTAACCTGGACACTGTGGAGCCTCTTTTTCTACAATAGGTGTTGTAAGCATAGCCAAGAGAGTGACTTAAAACCAGAGGGAGGTGAGCAGAGAAGAAGCTCATCTCAGGGAAGGAAGATGGCTTTGGAGCTCACAGACTTCCTGGAAGCAATGTTGACAGATCCCTCAAAGGCCTAGTATTGGGCTCAAAGGTATTTTGAATAATGAAAAAAGAGACCAGGGATTTGACAATGGAGGGTTAAAACATGGCATAGATAGCAAGGCTGTGCTTCAAACCCCGCCCCTGAATCGGGGTGTCTACTTCCATTATCAGTAAAAGACAGCAAGAGAATTATAGTGCTCAGTTGAAAAATAGAAGCAATATCTGTGACCCCCACAGAGGCAACAAATGTGAGTCTTGTGGTTGGATCTCATCAAGATGTGACCCTGGAAAGCAGGTCACCAGGAGCTCCTTGGTTTGTGTTCATTCATGCCTTGCCAGTTGGATTTACTTTGATCACCAAACATCCTTTTTACTTGGACTTCTAAGAAAAAAGGCAGAAGAAATGGGGGGTTGTGTGTGGGAAAGATGATGGAGGGAGGGGCTGGCCCTAGAGAAGTCTGTAAAGCATACTGGGTGACTTTTGCTTAGGCTTGGAAACTTTGCTTTCCCAAATGGATTTACAGCCTTGAACCAAAGCTAACAAAGAAAAGACAAACATGTCACCAAAAGTAACATGCTGACATGTGTGGATACCTCAGCCAAAATTCACAACATAACCCAGAAGGAACACTTGAGATGCTTGGCCATGTATCCTGGTTGATGGTGTGTACCTTGGGGAATTCTGGTAGGAAACATCCCAGAAACGTCAAGGCAAAGAGCAGAAAACAGTGGATGCTAAAAAAATTAAACTTATAGTCTGAAGAGGTGGCTCAGCGGTTAAGAGCACTGGCTGCTCTTGCAGAGGATCAGAGTTCAGCTCCTAGCAACCACATGGAGGTTGACAACTGTCTATAATTTCAGTTCCAGGGGATCTGATGCCTTCTGTCCTCTACAGGCATTGCACAATATGGGTGCACTCATGTACATGCAGGCAAAACACTCATACATATAAAGTAAAAATAAAAAATAAATTTAAAAATTAACCTTAGTTCTAAAGCTTTGCAGTAGTTGCAACAGAAAATTTGGGTGGGATAAAAATAGAAAAAATGTTTATCGGATTTTGGTGAATCTTTGGAGAGAATAAGAACAAAATGGATTTGTATCTGTACTCTGTGCATGTTTACACACAAACATGCATACACCTACATTGTGAAGACAAGTGTGTGTCTACCACACATCTTTTCTTTGGAGATGTGACAAACCCTGCCCTGTGGTAAAGGACATGCAGTATAGTCTTTGGTGTAGCCATGAATATGCATGCATGCATACATACACACACACACCTCACACCAGAGAATTAATATATAACTTTTTTGACCAAGGAAAGGAGAGGAGAGGGCTGAGCTTTAACTATAGGTGTGAAGTGTCCAATATAAAAAACTGTTTGGAAAATTCGACATTTCCACTTAATTCTATCTTGGCTCCAACCCAACCCTACAGAGCTATTTGTAGTTTTCAGAGATACGAAAATTAAAAGAAGACTTCTGAATGCTATGGGTGTATTTGTGTGTGTGTGCGCACATGAATGTGAACTCATGTGGATATGTCAATGTGTGCTCAGGTACACTTGTGCAATCAGAGGACACCAGGAGTTGTTTCTCAAATACCATCTACAGTTCTTTTAGATGGGGTTGCTCTTTTTGGCCTGGAACTCACCAAGGAGCCTAGGCTAGCATCCCTAGTGAGCCCATGGATCCATCTATCTCTGCTTCTTTAATGGTGGGATTACAAGTATGTTCCATCAAGCCAAACTTTGTTCTATGTGAGTCCTAAAGCTTGAAATCATATCCTTGTGCTTGTAAGGCAAATCTTTTACTCACTGAGTTATTGCTCCAGCTCCTAAATGAGAATGGTCCTCATGTCTTGGCATCTGCATTAGGTCCCTGAAATTAGAAGAGGATGGTCCCTTCAGGCTTATGAAGGGACTTCTGGCAGCATGTCTACCTATTAGTGTCTGTTTGTGGCTAACTTTGGAGGAAATGTGATTTCCTCAAAAGAGTAGTGAAGGTGGAGATGAGACTGTTGAAGTGTTCTTGCTTTTACTTGGGAATGGACAACTTTGTGACTGAATCCCCCCCCCCGTCTGTCTGTCTGTCTGTCTGTCTCTCTCTCTCTCTCTCTCTCAGCTACACAGGCACTTATTCTTCTAGATGCTTTGGTAGGCATGTGTTTGGGTCTGTGGTCTCTGTTATGATATGAATGTGAACACTGCCCCCAACACACATAGGCTCACATGCTTGAATACTTGCCCTCATCTGTTAGCCCTGTTATGGAAGGTTGTAGAACTTCTGAGCTTCCTGTTACACCTTGATGTGAAGACATGGAAGCTACATTCCTGTTGCCTTGGGCTGAGCCACTTTGCCACACTTTCTCTGCTGTGATGGACTGTGATTCCTGAAACCGTGAGCCAAAGTAAATCCTCCCCCCCCCCCTTTAAATTGGTTATATCTGGTGTTTTTACTGCAGCAACAAAAGTAACTGATAATGTTGTGCAAGGCCTACAGGTTAAGTCACAATCAGATCACAGTGAATCTAAAAATTGTTTTGAGTTCTAGCTAGCTTTTTTCCAACCAAACTTCTGGCTATAGGATTCTTATCTTAATTGTAGCAAATTTTATTTGCTTAAGAAAATTCATTCATTTTTGTATGATAGTACACATTACAGTTATCACAAAGACTAAGAAATAAGGGGCAACCAGTGCTTGATTCGAAAGGACAGGTGGGCATGAATGTGCTGTGCCTTTAATCCTAGCCCTCAGGAGGCTAGAATATATATATCTCCTATATGTATGTATATATGTGTGTGTGTGTATGATGTATGGGTATGTATATGCTATAGCATACACATGGAGTTAGTTCTCTCCTTCTACCTTTACATGGGTTCCAGGGATCCAACTCAGGTCATCAGCTTTGGATGGCAAGTGTTTTACCCATTGAGCCATCAGTGATGAAGGAACTCTGAGGTCCTTCTGAAGGACTAATTAGAGCCTATATGAAAGCAGGCATGTTTCTGGCAAGGTCCAGGGATGGAATGATTATATATTTTAGAAGGAGAAGGAGTCTATTCCTCACCTCTATGCTGACACAGACCATATATCTTTCTCTTAAAATTTTTAATCATTGTGTTAGTTACTTTTTTGCTACTGTGAACAAACACCTGACAGACACAACTGTAAGGAGAGAGGACTTAGGCTGGCTCACAGTTCAGAAGGTACAGTCTATCATGGTGGCTAGAGTAGATGGAACAGCTCAGTCTGTGGCAAGGAGCTTCTGGTAAGATTTACATGGTGCCAACCAGAAAGTAGACCCCAGAACTGGAAGTAGAGCTAGTCTATAACCTTGAGAGTTCTGCCCCCGTGACATACCACTGCCAGCTGGCTCCTGTCAGAAAGGTTCCACAACTTCCCAATGTGGTGTTACCAGCTGCGACCCAAGGATTGTGTGGTGGAGACATTTCACATTCACATCACAACTATCCTACGTGAAAACATCTATTTCCTAAGGTCTTCATTACCTATCTCTCCAGGTCCCTCGTGGTAGAGTCCTCTCAGCTGGAGAAACATCTCTCAGGAAGGAAACAGAGGTTACAGGCTGTCAAGGCTGATGTGTAGCAGACATGGCTCCCAGAGGTCAATCTCAGTTTTGGAGTAGAGTGGGCCCCAGGCTCCCACACTCACAGCCATGGTACACATCTGACAGTCTTGCCAATATACACAGTTATCCAGTCCCTTAATTAGAAATGCCACCGAAAGCCTCAGCTGCTTGTCAACAAAAACACATTTGTTCCAAGACCTTAAAACACACACACATGCATAAATTGCCAATTATTCCCCATTCATAGACTCTGGCAAG
Source organism: Eospalax fontanierii (assembly GCA_035773235.1). NCBI lineage: Eukaryota > Metazoa > Chordata > Mammalia > Rodentia > Spalacidae > Eospalax > Eospalax fontanierii. Next base: position 12,439,604 of record CM069549.1, read on the forward strand.
AGGAGGAAGAGCTGTTTGCTTTCCCTTAGGCCAAATTAAGACTTGCCTTTCATGGCAACTTATTTGTGGGGTAATTTTCCACCTCATTTAATTAGGCTAATTGATTCAGCAGTCTTGTCAAGGGACAACACAGTGTTGGGTGCTTGGGGCAAATTATGCTTGCTCTCTTTGGATTTACTCTGAGCAACAGTCTGATTAATTTTCCTGTTTTCAAACCCGAATCGGCCTTTTTAAACCTTGTATGCTTACTGAGGAGTACGTGGGTAAGTACATTCGGAGAGCCACTCATTTATTAAACCCTTTGAAAAGAGCTGAGTGTTGAGCCCTAAAGGGTGATTCTATTCCAGGGTCAATTAGCTCACTGAAGTGTGCGAGTGAACTGACACGCGTGGACGGGAGACAGTGAATCCAGCAGGTTGCAGCAAAGCAGACATCTCTTCAAATGTTTGTTTGGATTTTCCAGGAGCCATCCAGAAGAATAGGTTCAAATACACCCAGTTCATGGGTTGTTATGGCCGACAGGAAAATTATATAAGGAGTTGGTACAGCTTGAGTAACCCTAACCTGAGAATATGTAATCTGAAATATGGCAAATTCTAACTTTTTTGAGCACCAGTATGACGTCAGGAGTAGAAGCCACACCATGGAATTTAGTTTCATATGCAAAATTATTAAAATACCATGAAAAATTATCTTTAGTTGTTGAACTTGGTGGTTCAAGCCTGTATTCCCAGCTATCCATGAGGCTGAGGCAGGAAGACTGTAAATTCAAGGCCTGCCTCGGCTATGGAGTGAGTTCAAACCCAGCCTGGATAACTTGGGAAGACGTTGTCTCAAAATAAAACATAATAAGAGGTCTGAGGATGTAGCTCAGTCGTAGAGCATTTGCCTAGCATGTGGGAGGCCTTAGACTTAGTCCCCAGAAAGCAAACAAAAGCAAACCCTTCTGTCTACAAGCACAAGGTACATTTAGAGTTAGGTCCCCATTTCCAAGATGAGATATCCTGATACCTATATGCAAATATTCCGAGATTAGAAAGAAATCCAAACATTCCTGGTTCCAAGCACTTCAGAGAGGGGAGACTCAACCATCACCTTTATACTGTCAGGTTTCCAGATCTCTCCTCTCGTTTCTGTGTTCTCACTCCTGTATGCTGCATGGGAAGCTGAGGGAGGAGGAATGGTTACACAGAGCCCAGGAAGCTGTGGCCATGTGATGCTCTTGACTTTTCTCGTGCATTGATTAATTTAGTCCTTGCTACAAATGAATGAGCTGGGTATGATTACTACCCTCATACACAGATGGGGGAATGGAGCACATGGCTCAAAGGCTCACTATGCCAGGGCCCCATGCTTTGTTCTCTGCCAACAGTCCAGGAAAGGCTTATGATACAGAAAAATGTCATATTTCTGAGCTATGAGAGAAGGCATGCTCTACTTCTGCATTGATCTATAAACTTATTCCTGGTGAATTAGTGAAGAAAATGAGACTGTGTTCCAATACTGGTCTATGATAGAAGTTGGTAAACTTTTCAGTAAAGAGATAGATTTCAAATATTTTAGTCTCAGAGGGCCACATATGATCTCTGTTGCAACTACTGGATTCTGCTTTGTAACAGAAAGACAGCTATAGATGATGTGTAAACTATGTAAACAAGTGGGTGTGGCTGTGTTCCAATAAATCTTTATTTACAAAACAGGCAGCTGCTCAGATGGGACTCCCAAGCCATCCTGTGGCATACTGTGTATATGTGTGCATGTGTGTATGTGTGCGTGTTTTAAAGATATTTGTCTGGGTTTAAACCATCACAAAAGAGTCTGAAATCTTCAAAGCAAAAGAGATTTAGTAATTATATCTTGTTATAATCTAAGTACATATGTGCTTTTTCTACCCATGTTCATTTCTTGAGGCCTTTTTTCTATGTGTGTTTAATTCTTCCAGATAATGACTTAATCCATTGAACCAACTTGAATTTACCATTTTCCAAGTGTAAAAAGCAAGGTGGTCAGGCCACCCAGGGCCTTAGCAAATGGTGGATGAGGGACAGAACCATGTCAATAAACAACCTGAATGTTTGTTGTTGTTTTTGAGGCAAGAGGTCTCAGGGAAATTCCAGGAGCTTGAGGTTGGCCTGGACACACTGTAGAGTGTACAGCGTTGTCATGGGCCCAGAGCAGAAGTGCCCTCACTCTGTATACCTTTAAGAATACCCTAATAATAATTTCCTTGTCCTCATTAAGTTTGAATTTGGAGGGGGACATTTCAGAGCCAAGTTAAATACGTGGAGTTTACCATGTAAGATTCAGGCAGTTGCCATCCAGAAAAGGAAATACAGAACACTTGAAGTTAATCCCCTCCCCAGGAAGCAGATATGAAATAAGTCGTATGTAGGAGGGGTGGTATACAACTCCTCCTAGGAAATTTTTCCAAAGCCCAGCCAATATTTTAGTTAAAATAATGCAGACTTAAAAAGAGAAACAAATATAAAGCAAGTATTCACAAGCCCAAGACTCAACAACAAAACACAATATATGTAAAAAAAAAAAAAATCTAAAAAATACAATGTAGCTTCAAAGTGTGAAGGGAGAGACATTTTATTTGCTGATTGTGACATCTGGTCACAAGGTTTGAGAACCCAGACTGAGCTGCCAAGTAACAGAAAGAACCCTGAATATAGAGGGCATGATATGCTGTCAGGCAGAGAAAAGATCTGGCCCTCTGTAGTTTCCGGGTCTGGAGCTCATGGAGAACAGGCCTCCATGATGCCATGGACTCCAGATGTGAGAGTAAATAGGGCATTTGGGAGTTGGGGCAGTTTGAGACAGCAGACTAAATAGGTAAACCTACTGGAGGACAAATGAAAGATGTAGCCTAGTCTCCCAGGAGATCACCTAAGCCCACAGGGCCTTCTCTAAATTTAGCTCCTAAGCAGTTAGAACTACTACATGACCATACTGAGTTCAGAGATAATAGCCCAAGTCTACAGTTAAGACCCACCAATGTGAAGCCTAGAAAAGTCTGAATGCTCATACAGAGATGTCTACCTTCCACATATCTGACTTTTACTCAACACAAGAGTGAAGAGAGAGGAGGACATATATGAGGGCACTCAAAGCACTCAAGCTCCAAGCATCTTCCATCTGAAGGTAATTTGGCAGGTACAAAGAAAAGAAGGTCCTCATGAATCTGGAGCTGGGGATTTACAATGGATATCCTGACTCATTGTAAAGAACTGAAATACTCATTTACCTGGGTCATATGTTCTCCACAAGTACAATATTGTTCCCAACTGGAAGATAACTGTTGAAGTGAGGTTGAAAACTACAGTGGTTTGTGGCCTTCCAAAATGCAGCTTTCTTCAGTAATGCAATCAGCTATGCAGTCTACTTTATGCCATTCAAATTTCATAGGGACAGGAGCTGGAGGGACCATTAAGAAAGAAACATCTAGAAATTCTCCTGCGGAGCAGCAATCATGAAAAAAGCTTGAGAAACATTGATCTAGGGGAGAAAACAGACAGATAATAAAGCCTTTTCAATTTAAAATGCTGGACAAGGTTTTTCCACTTTCCTAGACACATATAAATTCCTCTCTGGATGACTCATACAAGAGAATCAGATTTATAGATGGCCTCCCCTTTAAATGGAGATTTGCCTCTGTTTTCAGGCTTCCCTGGAGGTCTTGGATCTGACACACACTCATCTTGCCTATTTTTTCCGTGCTGCTTAAATGTTATATAGACTTTGGGCTAGAAGGAATAGTTTCCAAGTTTCATCCCTTACAAACACATGATCCCAGCCTATTAGCAGTGTTCAAGGTCCAATATTTTTATGATTTAGCCCTGAACAAATGTGGCTAAGCCGGGGATTTGATGAGAATTTATGCCATCCAAATAAAAATGCCGAACAAGTTCTCAGAATATAGCAAAAGCAAACCTATGTGAGCTCGTATACCAATGCCACATTCCAGTCATAGCTTGATGCATTCTCTCTTCCTGTTTTGCATGGCTATGGCTAGTTAGTTAGAATTAATGAGGCACATTGTGCTTATGTAGGAACTGTTAGCCAGACAAAAGCTTATTGGGCCCTGTGGGAAGCAGGGTTGGCACAGTGGGTCCATCTCATGTTTCTGCATACCCTACATCCAGCCTGTTGCAGCCATAGTACTGTGTGTGTGTGTGTGTGTGTGTGTGTGTGTGAGAGAGAGAGAGAGAGAGAGAGAGAGAGAGAGAGAGAAAGAGAGAGAGAGAGAGAGAGAGAGAGAGAGAGAGAGAGAGAGAGAGAGAGAGAGAGAGAAGATACATATATATTTGTAGAGGCCAGGGAACAATTTGGCTATTATAACTCAGGTATTGCCCACCTTCTTTGTTGAGACAAAGTCATTCACTGTGAAGTAGAGTAGCATGCCTGGTCAGGAGTCTTGTCTTTGACTTCTGAGTATCAGGAGTGGAATGTACATTGGAAATGGGTGTAGAATGAGAGGGGGAAGCAGATTGGGAGAATCAACCCAAACTATGTATGCAAGAAAATGCTTAAGGAAACCTGTCATTTTGTAAGCGAATTAATAAAAAAAAATGTTTAAATGTTCACAGTTTTTTAATTGTTAGCAGTTAATTCAATTAAAACATGGACAACAGACAAGAAGAGACAGTTCTTCCACAAGGATCTACAAATCATGAGTTAATACAGGGAAGGCTTGCTCAACATCCATTAGCCATTAGGAAAATGTGAATGAAAACCACAAAAAGGTATTACAAACCACCAGTCAGGAGCACTAAAAGAAAAAAGTGGGTTAAATTCTGAAGAAGAGGTAGAGAAACTGAATCACTCCTATTTTGAAGGCAGGAATGTAAAATGAAACAGCCACAAGAGCTTGGCAGCTTCTTTAAAAATGAACCATATGACTACCATAGCACGTGCTAATTACCTTTCATTGATACCAGAAAAAGAAAAGCTTGGGGCTAGGGAGATGGTTTGGTCAGTAAAGTCCCTGCTGCATGGCACGAGGGCCTGAATTCAGATCCCCAGCACCCATGTGAAAGCCCAGCATGGCAGTGAGAGTCTGTAATTCCAGTGCTAGGGAAGCAAAGGCAGGAATGCCCTGGACCTGGCTGGCCAACCAGTCTAGTTAAATCAAAGAGTTGCAGATTCACTGAGAAATACTAAAAAAATAATGTGACTGGGGCCCGAGAGACGGCTCAGAGGTTAAGAGGTCCTGCTGCTCTTGTGGAAGACTGGAGTTTGGGTCCCAGCACCTACATCGGCTGGCTCACAATCCTTGAACTCCAACTCCAGGGATTCCAACACCATCTTTTGGCCTCCACAGGCACCTGCGTGCATGGCATATACACACATGTGCGTGTACACACACAAACACATACACAAAAATAAGAACGAAATAAATCTTTTAAAGAAATTTAAGTAGAGAGAGGTAAAGACATCCAACATCCAGACATCCTCTGTTCTCCACATGTATGTGCACACATGTGCACGCATCCATATGAATACATACATACACCATGCACTAAAGAAAAACCTATGTTCACATAAAAATGTACATACAAATGTATGCATCAGCTTTATCCAAAAGGACCCCAGACTGGAAGCCACCTAAACAGCCTTTAATGGACGAACAGTTAAAAACTGTGCCATGTACCCAGGGCATGGAATATTGCAATAATCAAAAAGGAGTAAGCAACTGGTATGCAGACCAGCTTGAGGCAACAAAGAACTAGGTTTAATGGCAAAAGCCAAACCTCAGAGGTTAAGTATTATACTCTTCCATATTTCTAAAATTCTCAAAATGACAAAATTATGGAAATAGAGAATTCATTCATAACAGCTAGGGGTTAATCGTGGGCTTGGTGTGAGCAGGGGAGGTGGGTGTGGCTACCCGAGGGCATCCTGGGGCTGCTGTAGAAACGAAAAGCGACCTGTGTTTTCCAATATCACTGTCAATATCCTAGTTGTGGTACTGTGTACTATGTAGTTTTGCAAGTTGTCATCACTAGAGGAAATGGGACAAAAGAGATAGGAATCTCTTTGTGCTATTTGTTACAACTGTCTGTGTATCTACAATTCTCTCAATATGAAAGACTTGATTTTTGAAGGGAATGGAGAGATGGTTCAGTGGGTGTGCTGGATAGCTTTAGTGTCAATTTGACACACCTGGGTTGAGGGAGCCTGGGTTGGGGAATTGCCTCTATTGGACTGGCCTGAGGCCATGTCTATGGGGTATTTTCTTGATTGGTGAATGCTGCAGGAGGGCCCAGCCCACTGTGGGTGGTGCCATCCCTGGGCAGATTGTTGTCTGTTGTATAAGAAAGCTGGCTGAGCTGAGCCTGGACCAGGGGAGTAAGCCAGTAAGTAGCGTTCCTCCATGGCTTGTGCTCCAGCTCCTGCCCTGGGTTGCGACCTGGGGCTCCCTTAGTGAAGAACTGTGACCTGGGAAATGTAAATGAAATGTGCCCCTTCCACCCCAAGTTGTTATTGGTCAGAGTGTTTTGTCACAGCAATTGAAGACAAGCTAGGACAGAAATCAGTACAAGGATCATGGGGTGTTGCTGTGACAGACCTGCCTTGGTTTTTTGGGGAAGGTGGAAGTGTTTGAAACTTTGGGCTAGAAAAGCCACTGAGTGCTTAGAGTACATTGCTGTGGAGCTTGGAACAGTTATGCTGAAAGAGTTGTAGACAATGGAGGCCTGGCTTGTGAAACTTCAAAGGGAAGCAGAGACTATTAAGGCTGTTTGTGTGATATTTTTAATTGAGAATCTGTCGGTTCTAGACAGGCTGGGGTTGAAGAATCAGCTGTAAGTAAGAATAAACCAGAATCTGAAGTTTTACTAGGAGAATTGAGAATTGAAGTTTTACTGGGACAATTGATGCTGGTTAACTGGGACTGAAAAAAATCAGCTGTAAGTAACAAGAGACCAGCATCATCAAGGTGAAATCTTTCAGGAAGTATTTCCTCAGGGTCAGCACGTAGTCACTGTAGTCCAGTGGGGGCCTGAGCCTCTGTCTCAAGCTGGAAGCAGGACTTGATAATATGTAAGAGTCTCCTGCGTGATTCTGGTGTTGAAGGTGTGAAAGAGTCACAGAGAGCAACTGAGGCTTGTCATTGTGAGAGGACAGGACAGGCCACTGATGAAAGCCTCAGTTTCAATAAAGACTCCAAGATTGCAGGGGCTGTGGAGAGAATCTGAGGTTTACACTAGGAGAGACCAGAAGAGCCCATTGGCAAAGGAGCAGCCTCAGTTTCAGTGGAGACCCCAGCTTTTTGGAGATGCCAGGCCATGGGATAACCACCAAGGACAATAGCAGGTGTGGAATGGAGCCAGCCTGGGCCTGCGAGACAAGCTCTGTGTGCTGTGGACGACAGAGCCAGAGAAGTGGAGCTGCCGAAACCCTTTGGAGCCCAGAAAATCGTGAGTGAATCCCAGATATCCACCCTTGAGCTACTTGTAGGAATTAGGTTTTGCTTAGATGTGCCTGATTCTTCCCTTTGAAATAAGACAGTGCTTGCTTTGGATTTTACAGGATCCCAAAATTAAGAAACTTTCAAAAGAGTGTGAACTTTTAAGTGTTTGGATTTTTTAAGGACTGTGAGACTTTTAAGGTTGAACTGTCTCATGTTGTGATATTAATGTTAACATTTTGGGCACAAGAAATGGAAAGATCATGGTTTAATAGTGATGTGTTTTGTGTGTCAAGCTGACAAGGGCTCAATTGTGTTGGATAGTGTTGGTGTCAACTTGACACACCTGGGTTGAGGGAGCCTGTGTTGGGGAATTGCCTCCCTTGGACTGGCCTGTGACCATGTCTGTGAGGTATTCTTTTGATTGTTGAGCGTGGGCCAGGGGAGCAAGCCAGTAAACAGTGTTCCTTCACGGCCTGTGCTCTAGCTCCTGCCTCCAGGTTCCTGCCCTGAGTTCCCACCTTGGCTTCCTTAGTGATGAACTATGACCTGGAAGATATAAGAGAAATATAGCCTTTCCTCCCCAAGTTGGTGTTGATCAGAGTGTTTTGTCAAGCGATGGAAGGCAAACTAGGACAATGGTTAAAAGCATGTACTGCTCTTCCAGAGGACCCCATGTCAGACAGCTCACAGCTGTCACTCTAGCTCCAGCAGCTCTGATTCTCTCTCTCTCTCTCCCTCCCTCCCTTCCTCCCCCCCCTCTCCCTGCCCCCCCCTCCAATGAATGGGTACTCCAAAATTCCATTTGCAATTTCCACTCTGGGTGAGAGCTTTGTAGCAGAATACCTATTTACCAAGCACGAGGGCCTGGTTTTGACCCTGAGCATGACAGAAAACACTTCCCTGTCTCTTTAACTAGTTCATGGTATATTTCCCATCAAGGATCTAGATTATTTCTTTCTTCTTTTCCATTAGCCTCCTTACTTTGGAGGCTCTGGTCCCATGGATCACGCCTGTGGGCACCAAGCGTGTTCTGAAAAACACTTGAGGGAAAAGAAAAGGCAAGAGCTGAAACAAGCAGACTGCTGAGTTTATTCTTTGAGAAAGCTATCTGGAAAAACCCGGGGTCAGCTTCTGCTTATACTTCTTGGGCAGAGCAGGACCGTAAGGCTGCTCTTACCTTCAAGGGAGTCTGGTGATCTGAACAGTTTTACATAATTACATTAATAACCCACAAACCTGGGTTCTGTGAAGAAAAAAATAAGATACTAGTAATTTGTCCCCAGCCTCCTTGTATACTCAAGGACACATTTTCTAGGGCCCTTGACTGTGAATGTGTATGTATCTGTGTTTATCTGACTTTTGGCATACACGGCTAGCAACAATTGATATTAGCATGATTCAAAGCACTATTTTCCTTTTCCTTTTATTTTTCTAATTTTCTCTTGTCTTTCTGTCTCTGTCTCCTTTTAAGACAATTCTCACTATGTAGCCCAGGTTAACCTCAAACTAATCTCCCTGCCTTAGCCTCTTAAGTGGCTGGAATTTCCAGTGTGTGCCTCCATGCCTGGCATGGCAGTAACTACTTTTACTTTTACATGTTTTTAGGATTTTTAAAAAACTATTTTAAATGGTGGCAATGATGAATGCCTTCAGTTCCACCACTCACTCTGGAGGCAGAGGCAGGAGGATCTCTGTGAGAAGGAGGAGAGCCTGGCCTATATAGTGGGTTCCAGGCCAGTTGGTAGGATCTTTGAAGCATTCTGCCATCTTGGATGTTACAGTTCCCTTCCTAGGACAGCTTTCTCCTCTCCCCTGTCTGTTCCTACCTTCTAAACTCTGGGTGTAGTAAATTTTGGCCTTTAAGCTACTTTGTTCTATATTGTTGATATGACTATTTTTAAAATTATTTATTAGGACTGGTCAGATGGCTCAGTGGATAAAGGTATTTGGCACCAAGCCTAGTGATCTGAACTTGATCCCCATGATCCATATGGTGGAAAGAAAGACCCAACTCCCACTGCCCCCCCCACACTGATGTGCACAGACATAAACACACACTGCACACAAATAAAAAATGCAATGCATTAAAAGTATTTATCATTTTTATTTTGTGTATGATTGTATTGCCTATGTGCGTGTAAATGCACCCATGTCATGCAATGCCTGTGGAGGTCAGAAGATGGAGTCAGATCACCTGGAACTAGTGTTATAGATGGTTGTTAGCTGCCATGTAGGTGCCTGGAAATCACGATGTGAACCAGGGTGGCCTCAGTCTCACAGAGATCCACCTGCCCCTGCTTCCTAAGGGCTAGGGTAAAAGGTGAAAGCCACTATACCCTGTGAACAATACATTTTAAATTACTTTTTAATTCCTAAGAGCTCTTATATTGTTAGCAAGGTTGTTTTGCTTTTTAAATGACATTATATCCTTGTCTTAGACATATTGTCTCTTCAAATTCTCAGTGTCTACTACTTATATTGTTAAAGATATCTGTTAAAGATAGCTGTTAAAAGATACCTGTTAAAGATATCTTTTCTACTGGACTCTTTCTTTCCCTGAGGCCGACCTTTTTAACTCATCTTGTCTTCAGTGGAAAAACTTGGTGGTGAGGTCCCCTTTTGTACAGGGCTGTGGATGCAGCTGGCCTCTCCTGTGAAAAGGACAGCAGGATGCTTCTCTGATTAGGGGGGCAAGCCCCACGGGGCTCCGCACTGGGGTGTGTATGTGTGTGCAGCAGCCTCAAGAATCCAAAGCAGGAGGATGGATTCTGTGTGGAGTTATAGGTCTTCAAGGTATTTTATTCCTGGAGATGGAGAAACTTTTTTATTTCTCTAAGAATCTGATTGGGGTAATGTTAGAGTTGTCAGAGGGTTTAACACAAACTCAAACTCAGCCCTCACCTGAGTCTGTTCCAGACCAACTCAGATTATACTCTCGAGGCAGAAGCTGCCAGCAGACATCAGTTGCTGCAGAAAGGGAGCAAGCTCACTGACTCAGCTGTTTGGAACAGACTTTAACAATAATAAATAGGCTGATGATTGTAAAGAAGTCTCTGCCAAACACAAGGTGCCTGATGCTCATAATTGGAACCATCACATCATGGTTTACAGCCTAGAATATGTGGAGAATTCTATGTTTAAAAAGTTAGAGTGATGTATGTTTTCTTTTAGAAAGTTTTGTGACTCCAATTAAAAATGTAATTTTAATATTTGGGAAAGACATGAATAATAACGTCATGCAAATGGGATATTAATCTGATCGCAGATGAGTGTGTATTGTGCTTGTGTACATATATGACACAGAGACAGCTCAGTTTGAGGTCACCTGATCTTCTGTCAGGTCTCTGCTTCAGTCACCTACGAAGCACTCAGCTTTGAGATAAGTGCCAGAAACATTTCAAAATTTTTATTCATATTTTTATTTTTATTTACTTGTTTTACATAGGTCCACACATGCCACAGGGTGCATGTGGAGGTCAGAGGACAGCTCCAGAGGTCAGTTCTCTCCTTCCACAATGTGGATCCCAGGGATCAAACTCAGCCCATCAGGTTTGGCAGTAAATGGTTGAGCCATCCTGCTGGCCCAACAATTCTAAAAGAATATAAGAAATGAACAGAGAGCCATGTGCTTTTTAGAATCTGGTCACTCATTCATTATTAAGAGTTTTCTTTTGGTTTCTTTCATGGACTTCTTAGCTTGAGTAGTAAGATCCTTTTTCTTCCTGTGAAATTCATAGAAATTGCCTTTAAAAAAGTTTATAACTTTTTTAAAACTACAGAGTCATCACTATTCCAGACACGTGATTTGAATTATCAATAGAAGTGTATGTGTCCTCTTAACCAATACAATTTTAATTCATGCTCTCTCTTTTTACCACCACGAGTCTAAATGAAATGGAATACCACGTAAGTAGGCACACAACCTAAATCATTAATGGAATACCATGTAAGTAGGCACACAACCTAAATCACTAATAGAATACCATGTAAATAGGTACACAACCTAAATCACTAATAGAATACCATGTAAGTAGGTACACAACCTAAATCACTAATGGAATACCACATAAGTAGGTACACAACCTAAATCACTCTTCTCCTACATGTGGGTGGACATGACTTTTCAATACTTTTTAACAGAGAAGAGGTTCAACATGGTATCTTCATCTTGTAGGACCATAAAGACAAATTTATAAACTTTATGAGTTTATGAATACATATGACTCAATATTTTGTTCCATTCCATGAACTGTTATCTCCCCCAACACTTCTAGGAACACTTTTAGGTTTCTTCATTCCTCCTAATTAACATTTATTAATATTGTTAAAAATATTATTTCATGTAACTATATATATATATGTGCATTTAATGTCTGCCTATTGGCTGCTAAAAGCAACTAAATCTCATAACAATCAACAAATGAATAATAGTGTCCCAGGAAGCCAAGAATAAGTCTGCAGAATGAAGTCCTAGGATACCATTCTTATTCTCTCCAATTTCCTGACCAAGAGGGAAGCAGAAGACCCAGGATGCTTTGCGTAGGATCTACACACACATCATCCTCCTGCAGCAATGCCCCGGGAGACATAAACATGGAGGGAAAACCAGATAAGCACTCACAGTCTTCCCAACCACACAACCAGGACACCCACCGTCTGTGTGTGTGTGTGTGTGTGTGTGTGTGTGTGCACATGTGTACAGGAAGCAATGTAGATGTGTGAGAGGAGATGTGCATACTATATAAAGGAGTGTCAGAAGTGCACTTCCAAATACTAGAACTTAATTTATACTCAAAGCCAAGTGAGCTAGTCAATACCGATGCTGCGTAGTCTATAAGAGGTCCTCAAAGACCGTCCCTGTCCTTACAATAAAGAATTCAATGAGGAAATCATTGAAGCTTAGAGGCTGATGATTCTTACAAACCTTACAGGTTATTTTTCTTCCATTTTCTACATAGGGATGAGGTACAGACTGGTGAGGTGATTTTTTTTGTGAATCACTTTGCTAGGTAGAGGCTGCTGTTGGAACTGTCCCAGTCCTCCTAGCTCGCCAGCCTTCCCCCTCTCTCATGGACCTACCACCTGCCATTCGTTTCTATGTTCCAGTGGCATCCCAGACACATGGCACTGGTGCAGTGAGTTCTGGAACATGCACAGTCCAAAGCGCTGTGCCCTCCTGGAGCAGACTCTGTCTTCATTTCCTCCCAGCGTTGAGTTGGACAGTGTCTGCCGCACACCACACTCGTCCCATGCTCATCCACTGTGCAGAGCATCACCAGGGAAAGAAAATTTTACTTGGAGCTCACAGTAGAGAGTAATACAAATCATTAAACCACAAAGTTTAGTGTTCTTAGGCTCTATACTCTTTTTTTTTTTTTCGTCTTCATAGGCTATTTGATGTCTCTTTCCTCCAATCTGTCTCTCTCTGTCTCTGTCTTTCTGTCTCTCTGTCTCTGTTTCTCTGAGATGTACACAATTTAATTCAGGACTTTCCACACTGTGAATTTTAAAGCAATAGTGGAATTTTGAAATCAATTTAGGAGGGTAAGAACAACCTGTTAATAAATGAAATAAGTTTTCAGAATTGAAATTGAAACTGTGTTTGTGTATCCCAGTTACATTTCATGCTTTGAATCACAGTGGAAAATGTGCAGAAACATCCTTTACCATGCTGTCAATGTTGTCATCTATGGGTGGATGCCACTCCTTGAAGATGATGGCATGGGGCCCTGTTCATTTAAATATACTCTAGATTGTAGGGACCACTCACTCTGGGAGACACGAAAACGAGTCTGTGGGGTTAAGTACAGCAAGTGATTTTGTAAAGCGTCATGTTCAAGAAGCCGCAGGGCATTCCCTATTCCAAATGAGTAAGGGATGAGGCTGGAAGCTAAACTACCCTCTGTGTTTGGAAGAAATAGGAAATAACAATCAGAGGCTGATGAGAAGAGAGGGTTAGTGAAGAACATTGCAGAAAGAGATCCACAGACGGCAGCTGGAATCCTCCTGAATGTACAGAGTGGGCACTGGGGTGGCTTTCTCATTCAAGAAAGGACCACCACACCAGGGTGGGAAATCTGTGATCTGGAAAATGCCACTTTTTGCCTTCTTTAATTTTTCCTTATAACTTTACGTTTTAAAAAGTTTATTTTCGTCTCTTTATTTTTATTATTTATTATAACCTTTTCATACATGTATCATTGTGCTTGGTTCCTATTTGCACCCCTTATCAACCTTCTCCCACTGACCTCCTGCCTCCTCAAATAGTCCCTTGTATTAGTGACTTTTCTCTCAGGAAGGAACAGTTGGTTTGGGCTCATGGTTTAAGAAAGGATTCAGTTCATCATGGAGGGAAGGTACAAGAACAGAAGCTGGTCACATTTCATCTGCAGTCAGGAATCAGTGAGCAATCAGAAAATGGCTGGGCTGTAAAAGCTCAAGGCACACCCCCAGAAAAGTGAGGTTCCACCTCCTACAAGTCCTACACCCTTCTGAATAGTACAGAGAGTACTGGGAGCCAAGTGCTCAAACAGCAGCCCAGGGTGGCGGGGGAGGGGGGCATTTCATGTTCAAACCACAGCATCCCTGTTCTGTCTTCATGTTTTATATGTATATTTTGTATATGAAAGAAAACATGCCATATTTTACAAATCAAGCTTCCGGGGTGGCCCTTTTGCTCTGGGATAAGCTTGCATGTGATGGCAGAAGGAAAAAGAGTGGCAATTTCACACGTCCAGTATTCCATCCAAAGTGTGAGTGTTAGGCAAGGCACTAAACCCGGAGCTGTTCATAGTCCCTACGTGTGCTACTGGGCTTTCAAACTAACTTGTGCTTTCTTTTTAATTATTTTATGTATATGTGTGTTTTGCCCACATGTATATAAGTGCCTGTGGAGGACAGACGAGGGTATCAGATCTCATGGAGGTAGAGTTCTGGGTGGTTTGAGCCATCATGTGGGTGCTGCAAACTGCCGCATCCCCAGCAAGAGTAACAAGTGTTCTTAGCTTCTGAGCCATCTCTCGAACGCTGAGTTCTGCTTTATTGATACCCAGAGTTGGTAGAACTTTGAAGGTTCATGTCTATATACTTACAGGGTGATAGACTTGTTCAAAGTGTTCCTCAGGTGTTTCTGAAAGTTTTGTGGGAGACTGTGTTTGGAACAACCTCTCATGTTCACAAAACAGGACTGCTGCTTCTTAAAAAAAAAAAAAGTGTGTGTGTGTGTGTGTGTGTGTGTGTGTGTGTGTGTCGGTAGTTATGCACACATGTCTGAGGAGTGCCTTTGTGTGTTGCATGGAGGCCAGAGGAGGGCACCAGGTGTCTTGTTCTAAACACTATTTTATTCCTGTGTCTTCTGATTGAATCTGGACCTAGGCTGGTGCCAGCAGGGCCCACGCTCTTCCTTTCTGTGCCTTTGACAGCTCTGGAGATATAATCATGTGAGGCAGGATCCAGCTTTGTACATGGCTGACCAAACTCAGGTCATCCCCTGAGCCATACTGGAAGCTCAGGGGTACCTGCATGAGTCTATAGGGCATCACAATCTCCTCCCTGCACGCAGATTCCTTGTCTCTAACAGACGCAGCAAAATTTCCCTTTCTGGCTCAAAGATTATGTCTCATTTCTTCCATTATCCGATCTTTCTTTTATCTCCTAGAAAATTCCACTTATATGCACCAAATAGTAATCTTTCCCCTTTGCTCCAGGAAGATAATAACCAAACATCCCTTGATCAGTACACATCACAAAGTTTGGGCTGTTCCATCTTATCTACAGTCACTTGACAAAATTTTCTAGAAATGACCATTCATTGCTTAGGGAAACAAAGCCAATGTGTGGAGTTGTCTGAAAAATTACCTTACTAGGTTCCTTCTTTCTGCTCTTCCCTCACCCTGTTCTCTCTGAACCTCTTTCAGTTTCTCCCCCTGGCTTTTCAGACCATGAATACAATTCCCCTTCTTTATTGCATGAGGTCCTAGACCCTCTGGCTTCTGTTGATATAGATTAATTCGATACATATTTTTTTGACATTTATGGTGTCCTACTCTGCTGCCAGACTACACAGTTTGCTCCTTTGCAAGAGACCTTGTAAATTCATCTCACCAGTATAACACATGTCCAATGGCCCATATCTGGAAGCTTCCCAAAGAGAAACAAACATGCACAAAGATCAGAGAGTCAAGACCTGTGAGGGCTGCTAGAGATTTGTCTTAATTCCAAAAGGCAGGAAGAAAATCTATTTGGGCAGGGTACATTGGAAGCTATAATAAACCAGAAGTAATGTGTTCATGCAAATTTACCAGGATTCCAGAGAAAAATCATAAATGAGTATTTATTTTTAATGCCCCTTACCAGGTCAGTTTAATTAAAGTCTTAAGTTAAAGGGAGTTGGAAGGTTTATCAGCCTAACATCTGACCTACGTTGTCTTCAGTTTCTTTGCTGGGCTTTGAAATTCTTCATGCTCCGTGATTTTTGTTTCTTTCTGAAGTTTTTGACACAGAGCTTCCACTGAAAAGAGGAAATGAGGAGGATACTCATATAGTCCCGCCCTTGAAGAGCACAGAAGGCACCTTGGTCACCGTGAGGAAGAGAACTCAAGATGACAGGGGGCTCAGGGTGCTTCATGGAGGAGACGAAGAGGCCCTCCAGGGAAGGGAAGGGAACTGATTGAAAAACATCCTTTTTGAATACATTCTCTTTTCTGGTCCAGTTTGTCTCAAGTACAACCAGAGGCAATCCTGGACCAGCAGCCCTGCCTAGCCTAAGCATTTCAGTCTGTCTATCACTGAACTACGTTGAAAAGTCACCTAGGGAAACAGCTGTTAGGAATGTGGGGAAAACTGTGTCAAGTTTGGCTCACACTTTGGGATTCTGTAGTTTCAACTTGAATTTAAACCTTTGGGGGCTCAGATGTTTTTCTCTCTCTCTCTTGGCAAATCACAGAGGCTTTTATTTAAAGAAAAGAGCTTCAAGAGAGGCTTCCTGGTCATCAAGTCACCTTGAGAAAACAACACTTTGATGAGTTAAGTGTAAACGAGTAAGAAACATGTAGATTAGATTTACCTCAAAGTACAGGAGGGTTTGAAGAGGAAGGAGGGGAAGGTTTAGGCAAAGTCACACTTGGGTTTTTGCTTATCTTTCTATGAGTGAAAAATGGTGTTGGAGACATCATGGACTGCCAACCCCAGGATGTGGTTGGTCCTGTGTGTATCGCTGTCATTGTTGTGATGATGATTATTGATTGTGTATGTGGGCACGAACTGTCTTGGAGTGTTTCTTTTGCTGTATTGTCCTAGTTGCTCAGACCTTCCTTATAAAGTGGAATGCCCAGAGCCAAGGAGGATTAGAGGCGGGACTGTACTTGGACACAGAACTTACACTTGCTTTACTATGGATTGAGGCTTTGTCTCTACCAATGGGTGAGGATAGAATTGTAAGTCTACAATGCCTAAAAGTAGATTGATTTTAGGTATCAGGGGAGACTCTCCAACCTTAAGATGACGCACCTTCTAGGAGACAAGAAATCCAGCGACTTCTGGAAGGACGTTTACGTGGAAGGGAAAGGGGATCTGAAAGATGAGGGCTCATGTGTCTGGAAGCTTGGTCCCCAGTTAGGCAAGCTGTTTTGGAAGACTGGAATTTGTAGGAGGAAGAGTCTCTTGCTGGTGAAAATGGGCCACTAGGGGTGAGCCTTGCGGTTTGGTAGCCAGGATCACTTCCTGTCCCCTCGCTGCTTCTTAACTGTGGATCCTTTGTGATCAACTGCCTCATGCTTCCGCCTCCTTAGGTTTCCCACCATGATGGGCCACGTCCCTCATTTGACTAAAATAAGTTATTTCTTCCTTAAATTGCTTTTGCCTGGTATATTTTGTCTCAGCACCAAGAAAAGTATCTAATACACATCCAGTCTTCTAACCTGTGCTCTCACTCTGTCTTTCCATGGGGAAGATGTTCTCTCCTTTCTCAAAGACTAGTTCTTCTTCTGCTTTTGGACCAAGGCTGTCCGATATAGTGGCCACCAGCTGCATGTGATTATTGAGCACCTGAAATGCATCTATTCTGAACTAAAATGTGAACTAATATATGCAAGTATAAAAACCTTTGCATGAAAAGTGAATGAAAAATACCTCCCTGACAATCGTTTATAGTGATTGCACATTAAAATGAGATTTTAAATATACAATGAAAGATAAAAATAGACCTCTAAATGAAGTTTATGTTTTCTCTTTACTTTTTATAATGTGGTGATTAGGAAATTTAAAATTGTATACGTAACTTGTATTATGCTATAAATCCAAGGTTCCCCAACATCTTAGTGACATTACTATGTGTCTTAGTTACTTTTCTGCTGCTATGATAAAATACCCTGACAAAAGCTACTTAAGGAAGGAAGGGTTTATTTTGACTTACAATTCTGGAATACATTCCATCATGGTAAAGAATCATGGTGACAAGAACTTGAAGCAGCTGGTCACGTGGCATCTGCAGTCAGTAGATGGGGTGATGCTACTGCTTGGTGCTCAGCATGCTTTCTCCTTTCTGTCACCTCAGTGAATGATGTCACTTACATTGAGGGTGAGTCTTCTCACCCAATCTAGATAATTCCTTATAGACATGCCCAGAGGCTAATCTAATATTGATACCATCCCCCAGGTACCTGGAGGCTTGTAACAGATTTTCTAACAGGTCAAGTTGACAGTCATTACTTATCACACTATTCCAATAATTTTTTTCTCTTCAACTTGCCAGTCTTGTCTGAATTGTTTGGTTAGCTTCTGGCTTGCACAAATGGGCTTGTTCCTCCTCTGCTGTTAGCCTAAGTTGGCCTAAGTGCTTCACTTACCTAAGCCTCTCTGGCAGATTTTGTATAGGTCATTAAGAAGTTAAGTGCTTGATGCTCTCTCTGTGTTGATGACTCTGAAATGTGTATGTCTAGTTTCTGACTTTCTTTTTTCAGTTTTAGACTGGCATACTTAATTGTTTATTGAAGAGAGGTCACAAATAGGCCCAAATCTATTTTCTTAAGGGTTTTCTCTCTCAGTAGGAGACAAACACAGCCACACAGTTGTTCAAGCCAGATGTGACTGGGAGTCTTCCTCAAGCACCAGTCCAATGGCCAGTCCTGTTGATTCTGTCTTCAAAGTTTACAGTAAATAAACCCGCAGGGTCTCTTCATAGACATCGACACCACTGGTAACTGGAAGGGGAAAGCCTCAGCAAGAGTTAGGAACCTCTTGTGCTATTTTGGGAGAGGAAGTCGGTGGTTTGAATTAAGTTATGTCTTACATTTCAAGCCCTGGGAACAGAGGAGAGTGTTGAGAGGAGAAGGCTGGGGAGAACTGAGAAGAGGACTCAGGAAAAACACACTAACACACTGATATTGATAAGCCAGTAGAAGAAGTGGCACTGGGGTAGGATTGTGAGAAGTAGGATGCCCAGAGCGACCAGAAAGGGAATCCAGAGTGGGCAGAGTTAGCCAGTTAGCAGGCAGCAGTCCCATGTGTCACTGCAAAGAAGATGAAGATGAGCCACGAGAGTATCCATCAAATCAGGCTCCAGAGTGTGTGTTGGTGATGCTGACACGGGGTGCGTGGGGAGGCTGAGCAGAGTGCGAATGGAATGGCACATTGCTTATGTAGACAATATTTTTTAATTAGCAAAAATAATTAAATAAGGATGTCGGATCAAGTCAGGTGCTTTCAATAGATGGGATTCTTATTTTTTCCTCTTTACTGTGACAAAATATCTGACAAAGACAACTTAAGGAGAGGAGAGGTTTATTTTGGCTCTGAGTTTAAGAAAGACTTCGTGGCCTTGACAGTGGGAGCTTGAGGTAGCTAGAAAGAGAGATAGCTGCTGTGCTCGGCTGGCGTCCTCCTTTCCCCCTTTTTATTAAATCTGGTACCCTAGTCCATAGGATAGCACTGGTATTCAGCAGTGGGAGCTGTGGCGGGGGTCTTCCTTCCTGGGTTCAGCCTCTCTGGAATCTTCTTCAAAAGCACACTGGTCTAGTTTCTGTTTCTGTGATAAAACTCTCTGGCCAAAAGCAACCTAAGGGAGGAAAGGGTTTATTTCAACTTATGCTTCCAAGTCACAGTCCATCATTGGAGGAAGTCAGGCCAGGAAATGAAGCAGGAACTGGAAACAGAAATCACGGAGAAATGCTGCTTGCTGGCTTACTCAGAGATTTCATATTTAGCTAGCTTTTCACTGCCTCTGACAGTGGGCCGGGCGCTCCCACACTGAGCCATCCAGACAGTCCCCCGATGACATGCACATGATCCCATATGATTTGAGACCATTTAAAACCCCCTTGTTAGGTGACTCCTGGCTGTGTCAAGTTGACCATTAAACTAGGGCACACACCCAAAGATATGTCTCCCAGGTGCTTCCAGTTGGGCTGACATTCAAGATTAGCCACCACAATGGAAGTGGGCAGGAGCATATTTCCTAATGTGAACAATCTAGAAACAAAATAGAAATGGAAGACACAGGAAACGCCAACACCCACACTTGTCCTTTCTCTAATATCAGAGTTTTTAATACTATTTGTGGAGGAGCCACAGTCCCATGGCTGTGGCCCACTCCCCTTTCACATTGAAATCAGCTTTGAGAGGGTCCACGATGCCTTCAAGTCAAAGGAGAGACCCTCTGTCTTTCTCTTTGCCTGTACATTCTTGTGATCTCCACAGACACATGCTTTCTGGAGTTATCTGGGACTGAATGGGAACGTTTTCGGTCAGATGAAAACATATTCCCAAAACATATTCCCAAAACATGGTTCAGAATCCACAAATTTCCCTTTGAGTGCAATATAAATGCTACTGTGGACCTCAGAGGTTAATCCATTACAACACGGCAGTTAAGTTTAGGGACCGTTTGGAAGATAAAAAACGGTGAGTAATAACCAGGTCAGAAAACTCAGCCATGATGGATTTCTATAATTTCCTCCAAGTTCATGGAGCTGCATCTGGTGACCCAGGGCAGGATGGTGTGACTACCCAGTGGTGTCAGAGAAGTGAGGGGGAGACTATTTTTATTAAACAAGTCACTTCTGAAGCATTGGTCTTGCTTTCCCTTTCTTTCTCAAGGTCATTTGCCAGCTGGTAATACATTTAACCCTTAAAAATACAGCCAACCTCATGTTAGCAAGGAGGATCATTTTACAACCTGCCCTGGGTTTTCTAATAGCTCGGGTTAGATTCTCTGTTGTTCACCTGCTTTGGCTTTGTTTGTTTGACTTGTCTAACCTCCTGATGAAGTTTGCATAGATCATTGAGAAATAAGATACTTAGCATGTCCATCTCATCCTCAGAGGGCTTGGCTACAGGGAAAGAAGAGGAAGATGGGAAACTCTCAGATCCTGACAGTTTTATTTAGTTTTGTTCCTTGTTCCTCTTCTCAAAATTTCATTTATTTTTATTGAATTTTTGTGATTTTCACACAATATAATTTGATGGTATTTTAGCTCCTCTTCCCAACCTTGACTCCCCTTATTAGCCCTTACCCAATTTAATGTACTCTATTATATACATGTATTATATATGTACATGGTATATGTATGCATATACGTGTGTATACATGTATGCTATATATATGTAGATACATGTGTATATATGTATATATATGGCTTATAGAGTCTAATAAGTATACCAAATGTCTTCAGTATGGATTTCTCCTCTTTTAAAATTTTTTATTTTTATTTTTATTCTATGTATGTGTATGAGAGTTTTGCCTGCATGTATGTAAGTGCACCACATGCATGCAGTACCCCTGGAGGCCCGAAGAGGGCACTGAATCCTCTGGAGCTAGAGTTATGGATGGTGGTTTGCCACCAAGTTGGTGCTGGGAACTGAACCCAGATCCTTCCCTAGAAGAGCATCTAGTACTCTTAACCACTGAGTCATTTCTCTAGTCCATCCTTGCTCCTCAAAAAAATGTCTTTGTGTGCATGCATGTATGCATTCGTGAATAGGGGCACGTGTGTGTGTGTGTATGTGTGCATGTATATGTATGTAAGTGTTATATGCGAGAGGAGCCCAGAGGACAATCTCGAATGTTGCTCCTCAGGGACCATCCATCTTGTTCTTTTCCCATAGGCTCTCTCATTTTAGTCTGGAGCTCAGCTGGTCTGAAAGGCCGGCCATTCAGCTGCAGGGATCTACCTGTCTCGAACTCCCTAGCACTGGGATTACACAGCTTTTTGATGTGGGCTCTGGGATCAAACCTTGGTCCTCATGTTTGCACAGCAACACGTTGCTGACTGAATCGTCTTTCCAGGCCACCCTGCAGTCGCTCATGAAGCTTACTAACATCCTGAAGGGCTCATTTCACACATATTTCCAGGCACCCATTTGTCCCGTGCCACTGTTCTGGGCATCATGAGTGACATAGTGTTGAGCCATGTAGGTCCGCCCTTTGGGAACCCGTGCCTGATCTATTTTGGTGTGGAGGGAGATGGTGTTGCTGGCATAGGCATGTTGGGAGATTTCTTTCTCAGTACCAGATTTCCCTGTCTCATTAATAACAGTCTCAATTTCTATCATGGTGCTTGGAGGAGGGTTCTTGTGAGACATCCAAGAGGGGAGCCTCCTTCCTGAAGATAGTAGCTGTTTACCAATTCAGGAGCATAATAGAGTTCATTTTGAGATTTGAGGGAAAAGCAAACACAAATCAGTGGTGATCAGGAGGGTTACCACAACTATCAATGGACAATTTAGATCATTAAGCCACTTACAGTGATCTGTTTATCACCAAGAACTCGAGGAGCAGACTGTCTGACCCAGAGGATGGTGGTTTGGGATTTGTAATCAGTAGGCTGAGTTCAAGTCCCAGCTCTGATTTTCTGAGCGTTGTTCCCTTCTGAGCCTGAATGACTCAGGTGTTCCTAAGCCATTTATCCGAACTACTCCATGGGGCTGATGTGGAATAAAACAACATAATACTAAACATAAGAAGACTTTGCTAGCCAGTAAAGCACCATGCACTTGTTATTATTTTAGAAACTTAAGTTAACAAGAGATAAAAATCTTAAATCAGGGAGGAATTTTTCTGCCAAGCAAGTTGGCAAGTTACTTCTTTTTTTTTTTTTTTCTCCTTTCTCTTATTTGTTTGTATCTCAGTGAGTTAGCAACTACACAGAAAGAAAATGCTGTTATTAAAATGTGAGCCAGCAGAGCGGGCAGGGATGTACCAACCTAGGCATTTTTAGCAACGTGGCTTTTAAGACTCTGATTTGCATACCGCAAACCGTCTAGTCTACTCCGGAGCAAAAATGTACCTGACGCATCTTTGATTTTTAACTTGAGGCTCATTTTTGAATGTCAAGGAATTGACTCCCAA
The DNA here is from genome assembly GCA_035773235.1 of Eospalax fontanierii. Lineage (NCBI taxonomy): Eukaryota > Metazoa > Chordata > Mammalia > Rodentia > Spalacidae > Eospalax > Eospalax fontanierii. The sequence goes on from CM069549.1 coordinate 12,462,364, forward strand.
CAGACAAACAGGTGGCTTGGGATGTTATGCTGAAGAGTAGAAGTATAGAAAAAGATGGGGCATCAAGAACCACACTCTGTGCTCTGCAGCCACTCCTTCTGTCCTTTCTCTGAGAGGCACTGCCCTGTATCCATCAGGAACTGGCAAGGCTCAGTAGACTGTATTTTGTGAAATCAGCTTCTAGAAATCTATTTGAAAATGAAAATGGCAGATATCCATATACAGTACTTGCCCCCCCCCCCCAATTTCTGTTTTCTTTTCAAAATCTCTAATCTTGGATAGGTGAGATGACTCAGTTGATAAAGGTGCTTGCCACCAAGCTTGAGGACCAGAGTTCGATTCTTGAACTCCACTTGGTGGAAGGAAGGAACTGACTCCTTCAGTTTGTTACCTGACTTCCACAAAAGCACCAAGGCATGTGTACACACACGTACATAAAATAAACAAAAGTAAAATAAACTATTATTTTTGTTTTCTTGCTTGTCTGTTCACCAATTGCTGGGTGTTTAACAATTGGTCATGCACCATTAAAGATGGACCTTTGAAAGAGTCATTTGGAGCATTTATTAAAAATGCGCAACAGAGGCCCGTGAGATGACTCATAGGGGAGAGGCACTGGGTGCACACCTGATGACCTGAGTTCCATCCATGGATCTCACAAGGTGTCAGCAGATAACTGAGTCCAGAGATCTGACCTCTGACCTCCATATGTATGCTGTGGGATGTTTATGCCTGAACCTCCCTTTCCCCAAACAAATAAATAAATATTGCATAACCACCCCTTTTAAAGCTATCAAATAAGTCTTTTCAAAGGCAGGTCCTGGAGCCAACATCCTCAGCAAGTTCTGCAGGGAGATTGGGATTTTTTTTTTAATGATCTAACACAGGAGTTTGGGGGGTTTTAATGCTTTTTTTTCTCACAGTCTCAACGTTTCTGGGCCAGTCCTCTTGGTTTAATTTTAGACAACAGGATCCATTCTTACTGACTCTACATTCATCTTGAGCTTTTGTGAGATTGTCTTTCAGATGTGCAAATTGAAACTAGCCCCTCTGATGATGCCCTTGGTTCAGTCCTACTACAAAAAAATCCTTACTTGTCTCTTGCACCAGCATTCCTGCTTGACAGATTGGGGCAGCCGACTATCCTGGCTTGTTTATGAGTCTCCCAAGTTTAGCTCTGAAATTTCTAAATCCTCAAAGTCTCTTTGGTCCCACAATGGTTGACCAACTTATCAGGAAGGAGATTAACCTTGGTACTCTTCTTACAGCAAGACAAACTTGTAATTTGGGGACTGGTTTCAAATTCATCTTTTGTATTCTCCCCCTTTCTCTTGCAGTACTGAGGTTTGAGGACATTCCCCGTCAAACACACGGATAAGTGATTCAACAAGATACACACTTCTGGTTTTCCTTAAAGTTATAGTAGGTCTCTCCTACTCGAAGAGGTACGACAATCAGTACTGTGGGCTCCAAATGAATTTTTAAAAGTTCAAGCCATCAGCCTAATAGCTGCTTCACTTCTACTTTGAAAGGACTCCTTGCGCTCTCCACAGGCATGAGCTTTGAGACCATGGTGTGATGCCTTCAGATTCTTGATTTGCCAGATGCTCTGCTCTGGAGTGTCCCATATCTCTGGGCAGCATCACCCATGCTCTGAGCAGAACCAATCCTGCTCTGACCACTGTATATCTTCCTTCTTGTCCTGTTCCTTTACCCATGCGTTCTCTCTCAGTGTTACATAGTTTCCTGTTCTCATTGCAGAGACACTGGGCTGGGTTAAATGTAAATTACAAGGGCCTTACTTTTCTCCTCTAACTCAAGACCGTATGTATCTTAAGCCAGAATGTAAGCGAAAGGATGGATTTTAGATAATGGAAGGAGATACAGGAAGCAAGCTATGTACAGTTTCCTGAGATCGAGGAGTCCAGTTAAGGTCCGAGCCAGGTGTGGTGGCATTCACCTATCATAGCAGTACTTAGTAAAGAGAAGCAGGAGAATCATGAACTATATAGTGAATTTGAGATTAGCCTGGCCTACCTGAGACACTGTCTCAAAACTACAAACAACAACAGCAACAAAAACATAAGCATTGCATTAGTCACAAAAATAAATTGGTTACCAAGTCGAAGAGCTTAGTTAACTCTTGGAAGAAGCCTGTGTAATAATCACAAAGTTAAGAGGGGTCAGCACACAGAAAAGGTACATGGAGAAACAATACCAGAACAAAGAAAGAAACGCAAAGCAAGAGGCTGGAGAGATGGCGCAGTGATTAGGAGCACTGGCTGTTCTTGCAGAAGACCCAGGTTTGGATCCTAACACCCACATGGCACCTGGAAACTATAACTTCAGTTACAAGTGATCTGGTGCCTTCTGTTCTCTGAACACAGGTGCACTTTCATACATGAACACGATACATGCATACACATTTAAAAAAAAAAGAGTCCTGAATCTGCTTGAGGAAAATATTGGTACTCTGATTGTGGCTGGGCTTTTGATGCTTCTCTACAGCATAGGAACCAGGAGCCCTAGTTCCTCTTCTGTAATTAGGCCCCAGGATGGGCCCTCTGGGGACAAAAGAAATAGCAATCACAAGCGTGCTGGAAAATTCTTTCACACTAGGTGGACTGAAAAGTGCGACTTAATATCTGGGGAGCTTTTTGATAGACTCTCTCTCTCTCTCTCTCTCTCTCTCTGTGTATGTGTGGGGTGTGATCATGTGTGAATATGAATGTGGAGGTCAGAAGACAACCTCGGGTGTCAATTCTTCCTTCCGCCTTGCTTGAGACAGTGTCTCTTGTTTGCTACAGTATGTACCAGACTAGCTGGCCAGAGAGCTTTCGAAAATTCTCCTGCCTCTGCCTCCCATCTGGTCATAGGAACACGGAGATCACAGATGCATGCCACTGTGCCCTGCCTCACATAGGTTCTTTGGGGTTAGATTCAGGTCCTCAGGCTTGTGGGGTAAGTGCTGTTACCTATCAAGCCCCTCTACATTCCCTCTTTTAAAAAGTTCTAATTGAATTTTTGTGTACTTCATACAACATACCTTTATCACATTTAGACCCACTCCCCTATCTGCACCCCCTTTAAACTCTCCTCCAAGATTTCATGAATTCCATCATATATGTTATGCCTATCAAGTCAAGTTTGTGTCCACAGATGTCCCTCAGTGTGAGTTTATCTACTGGAGCCCGGTCAACCTGTCTGCAATGACTTCTTTAAAGAAGATCGCCCACCTCTCCCTCACCTAGCAGTGATCAGTTGCCAGTAGTTCCTCAGTAAAGTTGGGGCCTTCTGCCCATTTCCACAGTTCTGTGCTGGGTTTTCATCTGGTTTGCATTTGTGTGGTCTTGTGCATGCTGTCACCATTGCTGTAAGTTCATATGAGCAAGTTCCCAGAGGCCTGGAAAACTGTTTCCCTCTGGTCATCCACCAGCCCTGGCTCTGAGAGTCTTTCCACCCCGTCTTCCACAGTGGTCCCTGAGTCCTGAACAGCAGAGGTTTAAGGTAGGAACTTTAACTCACACAGAGATTTTGGATGAGGATGTGTGAAAAGCTGAAGATCAATGCTAACATGAAGTCACGTGATTTTATTTTCTCCCCCAAATATGCAAAACGACAGTGGTTGTTAACTGTTTCATTCAGATGTGATGTTGAAATAGAGTATTTTAAAGTGATAAGTAGAAAATTCATGATAATAACTACATAGAGGCTTTAATCTGTCCCTCACTAGAATCCCAAGCACCGCTTACTCCTGGAAATGTGTTTGAATGATGGGAATGATACCATCAAACACTCTCCAATAGAATCACGGTTAAATGGCCCATTTTCAGACATTTAGTATTTCAGTCACAGAAAGATACACACCCTGTGAAAACATTCCTAATTTAGAGGCTTTTTGACCTGGGTTCAACATTTTGTAGAATGGAGCATCATAGAAAACTTCTGATGCCTCAGCTAAATACTGTCAGTCTTGAAAGAGGTCATAATAAATAAGTGTATCTGAGTTAAAATAGCATCACTGGCCTAAAATATAATCAATGTAATAGGAATGAAATGTGATTTAAAATGTACCCACCTTCTGCCTCCTCTCAAAGAAAGCAATCACACACAAAGTCAGTGTCAATAAGAAAAACAACTTTCGGTGAATATACAAGTTTGTGTTCTATTTCATTTTTAAACTGAACGTGTATAATATATAAATTTTGGGGGAAGCTTTTCAAAGTAAAAACGTTTTTAAAATGACTTACTGGAAGCCTGAACATCAACGCACGTGTGTGTGTGTGCACGCATGCACACACACACACACACGATTTGTATTAGTCAGATCCTCATAAACATTTCTAGCTGGGGCCTCCAGAATTTGAGTGACGGGGAAAGTCATGAAAATAATAAGTTAGAAAGCAGCAACCGTGCGGGAAAAGCCAAAGACCTTGGCGTCAGTTAACCTGGAGAAGACAAGAACCCGGTTGATTTAATAATGGCCTCCCACTTATGGAGAGTTATTATGCAGAAGATGGTGTCCAGCTGTTTTTCATTTCTAGTGAGGACAGGGGGAAAAAACCTGAGAGGCTAGAATTGCAGCAGGGGAGATTAGAGTGAGAGATGAAGCAGGTTTTGGTTGATAGGGTTGCAAGACTGGAATGAATAAGCACAGAGAATTATGAAATCTTCTGGAATTCTTAAATTAATATGATCTGTGTGCATCCACATGGAGGAATGGTTTCCTTATCTGTCTCCTAGCCAGCAGAGGGATGGTGGAGTGCTGAGAGTCTGGAGCTGAGTGAGTCCCTCTGAGCCCATGGCAAGGAGGCCAGAGCCAGCAGCCTGCTGCCTGGGGCAAGGCTGGGGGTTGGGGGGGTAAGCTGACTCTGCATGCTCCTTCCCACTCAAACAGTTCCAGAGTCATTTAGGATCTTTCTGACTGCCAACTACCACCTTGAAATAGGAAAAGTATTTTAAACAAAACCCCCAGTGAACAGGCAGGCAGAGTATGTATATTCAGTGTTCAGAAGACATGGTCACCAGATACCTCCTAGGGACCACAGAGAACTATTAGCCCAGCAGGACACTTGGGGAAGAGAGGTGGGAACTGGGGAGAACTGGCTGTCATACCCCTCTCCAGATTTTGGACAAAGACACTAAGTCTTCTTGATTTCTTGATAACTGGGCTCCTCCGTTCCTTTCACCTTATTTTTTTTCTCTCTGTCTTGAATTCTTCCAAGCTATTAATTTTTTTTAACTTGAGAACAAAATATTTAAAGTATGACCACTGAGTCTTGTAGGATGCTGAGAGGCAAAAAAGAAGCAATCCAGGGTTTTGGTTGTTGTTATTGTTGTTGTTAAAAAATAAAAGTCCAGTGCATTGTTTGACTTCTAGAAGGATGCTTTGCCTGGTGTCTGTTTTAAATATATTTCTTCAGGTGATGAAACAACAGAGCTGTGTGTGAAGAGATTTGTGTGCAAAGGAGGATTTTAAAAGGTTTTTTTTTTTTTTTTTTTTTTTCCAATCTTAGCATTCCTGCAAGCAGTCCAGTCTTCTACTTCAAAGGAACCCAGGTCTACCTAGGGGAGGCCCTGCCTCGGCCAGCAGGCTTGATTTCCATACCATGATTTTTCTGGAAATGTCCTCTTTCCGTCTGCTACCTCAGAATCATGCCTCACCGGGAGTGACGATTCCTGATCTCTTGGTTGTTGGGATGCTGTGAGAATCCCCGGGGTATTTTGAGCCTGGAATCCAGGCTCCGCCACATGTTTGGATTAACAACCAGTTAAACCTTGCTAAAGCAATATTTTTCTATGCAGTTAGTTTTTATACTAAACAAGGTTTGTAGTAATTGGATGCCCTACTTGAGCGAAACTGTTTACCAGAAAATAAATCACTCCTGGCATTAAGAAAACACAAGCCCGGGGATTCGCCAGCATAGCCCCATCCCGTTCATTTCTCATAAACTCAGCCCCAAACATGTGCGTGCTCATCTAGGGTGACTTATGCTTTGAATTGTGGTTTCTTTATTTCCATACTCATTATAGTGCTTACCTAAACATTTCCCTCTGTTTAGCTGCGGTGCTTCTGGTAATGACTTCTATTTGGCTGCTGGGAAGTATTTGCCAGCTTTTAGCAAGCCCTATGGAAAAAGAGACGGGGGAGGGGTGGGGGGGGAGACAAAGATAGTACCGAAGGGCGGGAGAGAAGGGAAGAAGGATGAGCAGAAAAGAAGCCTGCTTCAGTATGGTCAAAATATACAATAGACTCGACAGAAAGTGTCTTTATGAAAACTTATTACTGTGTACAATGAATATAAGCCAAAAATGAAAGAGGAAAAGAATGAGGATGAAGATGACCAGTGTTTCTTTAAGTCGTGATGAAATGACGGAGAATTAGATGAAGGATTGGGGGAGGGGGGTTCTGTGATTCAGCTCCTGCAGTTTGTGGGTGAAAGTCCGAAGAGCCAAGTGTGTTCTGAGCAACGCAGGAGGTAGCAAGTGAGGTGTTGTAGTAACTTTGCTGCTGTGATGAATCCCATGACCAAAATGACTTAATGGAAGAAGGAGCTTATTTTGGTTTATGGTTCCAGAGGAACAGCTCATAATGGTGGGAGAGTCGTGGGAGCAAGTGTTTGGATCAGGAAGCAGAGAGAGCAAACTGGACATGGTTCAAGGTTATAAGCCTTCAATCCCACCCCTACCACCTTGAGGTACTTCCTCCAACAAGGCTCCACCTCCTAAAGGTTCTGTAACCTCTCCAAACAGTGCAACTAACTGGAATCATTTCTTAGGCAAAACACCACAGGTGTGTACTCCGGACTCCTGTGGACCATCTTTCTGTCTCCCACACTCCTCTTTTTCTTTAGAGAACTTGACTGTCTAAGGGGGAATTTTACCAAAGCAAGACACAACAGACATATCACGCAAGGTCCTGTTAGGGAGTGAACATGGGACTGAGCTCAGGTTATAGGCTTTGTCATCATAGAAACACCAGGGTCAGAAAGTTCAGGAAACAGGAGCATACGAATGAATGATTTTGCCTAAATCTGAGAGGTTTGCTGTTGTTGCTGTGATGGGATGTAACAGGGGATGGAACCTATCCACAGCTTCATGCATACTATGCAAACACTCTACCATTAAGCAACATCTCCAGCTCACTGGTTCTTGAAAGCCAATCAAAGGTACGTTGGAAGATGTCATTAGAGGCATAAATGTTAGAACAACAGGAAAATGGACCAAACAGATGATGTTGTAAAACTTTGCATTCTTAAAGAGAATGAAAGCATGCTCTTACCTTATTCAACCCCCAAATTCCCACATTGTTGAAATCCTAACCACAGCCAGGCATCATAGTACATGCCTTTAATCACAGCATTCAGGAGGCAGAGACAGGCAAATCTTGGTGAGACTGAGGCCAGCCTGGTCTACATAGCAAGTTCTAGGCCAGTCACAGCTACATAGGGAGACCGTATCTCAAAAAAAAAAAAAAAAAAGCTAAAGAAAAGAAATCCTGACTATTGACATGATGGTATTAGGAAGGTGGGTGTCTTTGAAAAGTGACTAGGTCATGGTAGAACACTGTGGACGAGATATCCATATCTAGAGAGAGTGCTTGCTCTGTCCTGCCCCACCCCCCGCCCCCAGGACCTGAGTTCAGCTCCCAGTCCACATGTTGAGCTGCTCACAACTACCTGTAACTCCAGCTCCAGGGGATCTGATGCCCTCTTCTGGCCCCCAGATTTACTGCATATGCACAACATAAACTCACACAGACATAAACAAATACATAAATAAACAAAAATAATACAAATAAATCTTTCTTTAAAAAAAAAAAAAAGAGGCAAGCTTACCCCTTCTACCACAGGAAGACACAGTGAGAAGACATTACCTGACAGAAGGCAGCACCTGCCTCCAGACACTGGACAGGCTGGTGTGGTGATCTTAGACTTGCTTTGTGGGAAGAAAATTTCTACTGTTCATAAGACACCCAACTCACGGTATTTCCTTATAGCAGTCTAAGATACCACTGAGTAAAGATTTTAACTTATGAAATTCAAGTTAAGCTAATAGCTCTAACAATTACAAATGCATCTAACCGCTTTTCCATCAGTAAGAAGACCTGGTTGAAGTCAATTCTGCACAGAACCACAAGAGCTAGAAAGGCGGACATGCCCACCAAAATAATCCAAGAAATCCCCAATTAGCCTTCCTTATTGTTTCAGTTTGACTTTGATAGCTTGAAATATGTTGGGTGTATTTGCTATTAATGTCTCTATTTTGACAAGGAGGCCAAATCTATGATTTTTGAGATGAGAGTCCAGAAAAATAAGCTGTAAAGCATGAGAAGATTTAATCATTAATGAAGCAGGTTCATGCTTTGTTTTTGTCAGAGAGGCTGGAGGTCATGAACCTCCAGGGAGTTTCCTCAAGTCCTCTATTTCAAAGGTGAAGCTGTTGTCGTGGAACCAATTCATACTAGGATTCTAATGTTGAAACCACTTCTGTTCTAAGTTGCCTGTGCCGGAAATATCTTGAGAGCTGGGACAGATTCTTGAATCTACCTTATTGTCTAGCATTTTCCTTTGTAAATTTCTAGGTAATAAGTGAAAGATCGTGGGCTAGTGGCTAAAGGCGGGTGCTGAGGTGAATTTGGGAGGCAGATAAAAAGTTTATCAGAAGAGTTCCTTACACCACAGGTAGACAGAGAGACGACAGCAGTGTCGTGGGGTCCTGAGGAGAATGGGGCCCACAGGTAGAAGGGAAGTTATGTCTTATACTTCTCAGAGCAATCAATAGCCAGGCTGTCCCTAGCCAGTCGCACAGGGTAGGAGGGAGAAGAATATGCCGTTAAGGTAACCCTTTGATGTGCCAGAGTCTACAGACTCACCTGGGAGTCTGTCAGGTAGAGATCTCAGAGTGCTCTCAGTAGAGAGCCTGCCGGTATCTGGGAGGCTGGGGAGGAGAGAAGGCTGCTGTGGGTGTTGTGGCCTCTTGAGCAGTGGTCTAGTCTGAATTCCAACAGTAAATACACTTTCATGGAGGATTCCCTGACTGAATGCTCGTGTGTACCCTCTACTTTCCTACTTATAGAACTCTTTGCCCAGGTCCTTCTGTGTGTGCTGCTGTGCTGGGAGGCACAGTGGAACACAGATGTCTGTGTGACGACACATGGTCTCCACCCTGAAGGAGCCTACACACTGCTCAAGGCAGAGCATAGCTCTTTGGTGTCCTCTGCTGACATCATGCATGGTGTTAGCCTGAGGGGTCATCAGCATCCTCAGTGGTCTCTCCATCACAGGGAGCAGATGAGGCTGGCCATAGTTTATACCTTTGCTGCCCACAAGATTCTGGTTCATCAGTTTTCTGTCAGTGTGATAAAAACGTATGAGGTCATCAGCTGACAAGGAGGAGGGCATTTTGTCTCACAGTTTCAAAGGTGTCAGTCCAGGGTTGGTTGGTCCACCCTTTCATGCCTGTGGAGAGGAAGCATACCCTGGTGGTAGAAGATGGTCACTTTGTGGTGACTGCAAAGTGAGGAAGAGTGAGGGAGAGGGAGAAAGAGAAAGCCCATATCCCATAATGACATGACCTCTTCCCATTAGGTTACATCACTGCCAATGGTGCCACAGCCTGCAGACTAAGCCCTTCCTTATGAGCATTTGATGGACACATTTGAGGGATCAGCCAAACCCTCTTCCTTCCAACTCTCTATCATTTTTTTTTTTTCCTTTGGGCCCCGGATAGGACACTGTGGCTGATATGTCACTTTCTTAAACAATTCAGTGGATAATCCATGTGCTTTTGGGGACTGTTTTTAGAATTTTTTTTCCAAGAAGTTCCTCCTAGTTAGGACTCCTCTATCAGCCAGACAGACCCACTTTTCGAAAGCAATCTTTTTCATTGACTGTTCTTCTAGAAGGTAAGAACCTACCGGTCTTGGTTAATTCTAGATGAATTATCCCAAAGTGGTGGGCTGCTGTTGGTATGAGAAGTATTTTCAGAACTCTCGTTTACTTGCCAAAATAGTCTGATTTTAAATAAATACACCATATAAATTCTAAAGTAAACAAACCATATGGAAAGGTGTAAATAGCCCCAAGTGGGGCGACTTCAGGAGGGAAGCCTCTTTTTACCATAATCTCTTTTGCTTAAACCCAGGCTCCTTAGTCCTGGTTAGAAATTCCATTGATTTGATTTGAATTAAACAATACCCATTTAGTTTATTTTAAACCAGTCCAATAATTTATGATCATGTCTATTTAACCCAAAAGACCTTGAAGAAGAAGGAGGAGGAGGAGGGAGGGAGAGGAGGAAGAGGGAGGAGGAGGAGGAGGGAGGAGGAGGAGGAGGAAGAGGAAAAAGTAATCATGGAGGAGGTGTAAGAGGAGGAGAGGGAGGAGGGAAGATTAGAGAGAGAGTGAGGGAAGAAAATCTTAAACCTCTATGACCCTTCCATAAAAAGAGCTGCTGATAATTTTCAGTGAAGTGTCTTCTAGACTTTTTCCCCAAAGAGGTAATACTTTGAACATGCAAATCATTGTGGGAAGCTGAAGGGAAACTAATAATGACTCATGGTTTGCTGGCGATAAATTTAATCAAATGCTTTCAGAACTGGAAGTGACTTGAAAAATATTTTTGACTGTTTCTCAATCAAGGATGACATTATCCCCGAGACAACATCTGGTGATGTCTAGGGATGTTTGATTGTCACTACTGAGGGATTCTTGCAAGTAGAGGCCAGAAGTCTTCTAAACATTGTGTAATGCCCAATGCACCCTATACAGGCAAAGAATTATTACACCCCTACATTGGTGACTTTTGTACCACCATGAACATATACCTGACAGTAAAACCTTAAGGGAAGAAAACTTTATCTTGGTTCCCAGTTTTGGAGAGATTTCAGTTCATGGGGAGGTATGGCAGGAATGTGAGAAGGCACCCAGCCTGAGAAATAGAGACTGCAGGGTCAGATCAGTGGCAGCTATAATCTTCCAAAGCTCACCTCTAATGATCTACTTCTGTCAGCCAAGCTCTAGTTCTTAAAGACTGTGTAGCCTCACGGCTTTCAAAACACGAGCCTGTGGAGGACATCCCAGTTTCAAACCACACCATCCCCAAATATCATTAGTGCCGAGGGTGAGGGGAGGGAGAGGATGCTCTAGAACACTGTGTTTACTTTGTGGGTGAGACATCTCAGAAGATATTTGTACAAGGTCACTCAGCCCACTGGTAGCAGGAGAGAAATGGGAACCTATTCCTGTCTGCTGACCTGTTCTGGACACTGAGATAAATGCACATTTTGATAGCCGAAGGGGGACTTGGGAAAATTAGAGTTGTAATGAGGATTTTTGAAAGCCTGTTATGGAAAAGCTACAAGAAGAGTGATGGAGACACAACAAATATTGCTTGTGAGCAATTTCACATGAATATTTGTAGGATAGCCAAGGCCTCTAAATTTACCAATATTAAAACTGAAAGCTTCATATTCTGGAAATTTCTTTAGTTATGGGCAAATGAGGATGGTTGGTCACTCTGGTGTCTCTTTCTCTCATATAAACATTTGAGCAAAAGTTATTATGCATAAACTACAGAGGGTTTGGCAAAGCAGAGGGAATTTGGTAAATAGGGGATCTGTCTGTACATTTCTGCAACTTGTAAATATATAATTATTTCAACATAAAGGTTAAAAAAAAGTAGCTTAGTGGATATGATCTCAGTAAACCACCTTCTCTCAGCCGAGTCCACGGGAAACTTTTGTGTGCCCAGATAAGACATTGGGAGAAGAAAGATTTTTAAAAGAAATTTTAATTAATTTTATTTATTTGAAATTTTTAACATATATGAGTGTTCTACCTACATGTATATAAGTTCACGTGTGCATGCAACACTTGCGGAGGCCAGAAGAGGGCATCAAATTCCCTGGAACTGGAGTTATAGATGATTGTTATTCACCATGTGGGTACTGAGAACCAAACCCTTGTCCTCTGTAAGAGCAGTCAATGTTCTTAACCCTGAGCTCTCTTTCCAACCATGTTAGGCATAATGTAAGGTGGGCCCAGCCTAAGGCCACCTGCTAGGAGGTATAGAGGAATGGTTTCTGTGGGTGTGGCGTTCAGCTCTGGCTATTTGTGAAACCAGCACCTGGAAAGAACCTGTCTACCTGGGGACAAACTTACTATTGGATTTATTTGAGACCCCACCCCATAAGGTCATTGGCTATCCAGACCTATAAGAGCTTGTGCACCTATTCAATAAACGAGTTTACAATGCCAGGTGCTTGGGCTGCTTCCCGTCCAACTTCCAGAGTCTGTGGCTTGACTCCACATCTACTCACCCCCAACCCCTCTGGCTGGCCCTCCAAAGTCCCCCCGGGCTGGCTCCAAGTGGTGAGACACGACGGATATGGAAACGACTATACAACCACCCTCTTTCTTTTAAAGATCTATTTTTATTTATGTGTCTCTGTGAGTATATGCCATGCCTGTGTAGGCCTCACAGAGGCCAGAAGAGGGCATCAGATCCCCTGGAGCTCCAGTTACAGGCAGTTATGAGCTGCCAGACTACATAGGTCATATAACTGAACTCCAGTCTTAGGAAGAACAGGAAGTGCTCTTAACCACCAAGCCATCTCTCCAGCCCCAGAAAGACTCTTTATAAAGGTGTCATAAGGCATCATCACCCAGACAACTTTATGGGGTACATGAAAAGGCAGGGAGGGTAGCATTTTGCCCCAACCACAAATGCTGTGGTTGGCACAGAAGCTAGGCTATGGGGTTCCTTGCTCTTGATATAGTTCAAGTCTTCATGTCATCAGAAATAGTGCATCTGGGGGCGAAGGAAGGGCAAGTAGTCTATATGGGAATAATTATAAGGCAAGCCTGCATTGAAGGACTTGTTCAGTTGCTCGTAAGTTCACTAATGAGTTCACTCTGTATAGTGCCAAACACAGCTAAGGACTAGAACAGAATGCTGAATTGGAATTTTTCCCTTGAAGGGTTTTTGGTTTGAGTGCCAAAAGAAAGACACGGAAGAAAAATGTACCATTGTTAATTTTGTAACAGAAAATACACTTCAGCCATAAGAAGGACAAGAGAACATGGCATAAATACCTTCCATGTTTGGGTCACTACACAGGAAATTTAAAGTCTCAGTGTCTGTGTCTTTAGGCAGATGAAACAATCAGAACTTATAGAGTTTCCTAGGGTTTTCAGTATATGGAAATCTTTAAAAGAACATTTTAGTTTAATATAAATGCCTATTTTTTAAAAGAGGAAGATCCATATGCAGAAAACATCAAGAAGTGCCCCAGCGTGTCTGGAGCTGGCAGTGGCTAGCAGTTTCTGACTAGATTTCTTAGTCTGGTCCACATTTCTTAGTATTTTTAGCTAAACCCTGGGGCAGTGTCTGGTTTTCTACTGGAGGTCAAGTGTGCAGGACTCTTACACATAGTGAGAAGGTGCCGTTTTACAGGATTTTGAATGCTGCTGCCATATGTTTACCAAAAACCAAAGAAAAGTCTAGTAGGCACTAGACCATGGCCAGTGGGTCAAAACAGAAAGGGAATCAGGAAACAGATGGTAAAGAAGGAAGGAAGACCTGAATGTGCTAGAACAGAACTGGAAATGCTAGAGACCAGGCCTCACCCTCCTCTTTATACTGAGAGTTTCCCTGGGGGTCGGGGGTTAGTGCTGCTGTCTCGTTTGTAGATGCAACCCTCCCTAGGGTTTTTTCTGAAGTCTTTATCAAAAGAAGCAAGGCTGGAAGAATCACTGAGGGCAGCTTTCAAAAGTAACTCTGCCGGGGCCCCATTTCCAGGGATTCCGAACACATAATTAATAGGTCTTGGAAGGAACCTGAACATTAGCATTTCCCTAAAACTCCCCAGATGACAACAATCACTGAGACCCACTTTCTAGAATAATTTTATTTTTTTTAAAATTATGTGTGTATGCACATGTGTGCAGGTACCCACAGAAGAGGGTGTCAGATTCCATGCAGCTGGAATTGTGAGCAGTTGTGGCTGCCAGACATGGGTGCTGGGAACCTATCTCTGGTCTCTGCAGGGACGGTACACACTCTTGACCTCCTAGCCATCTCTTAAGCCCCTAGCTCTCAAATTTTACAAACATCAAGCCCTAGAGACATTAGGCAATTGACAGCACCCCACAGAGCTGACCCAGAGGTGGATCTAGCGAGTACCCACGCTCCAGCTCCTCCTGCAATAACTCCCAGTAACATACTTAGAACTGCATGTGTGTAAATACAATACCAGATTTGCTACAGATCCTTCCGAAGTCTCAAATCTTTCCCTAACGGACTTTTTCTTTTTTAGTCCCTCTCACGGTGGCTGGCTCATAGCAGCACGTAATAAATATTTGCTAAATGCAGGAGGGTGGCACGTGCTTGATTTCCTCCCTCTGCTCACACCAGAAACATTAAAATAACCTCCTCAGGTGCTAATGTGAGGTGCACCTGACTTTCCCTTTCGATTTCTTGCCTAGCATTTCTACCTTTCTGTGACTCGACTTATGAACCCATGATTAGTAGGTCAGGGGGATTTCCATTAAAGCACTGAAGTAACAGTTAGCTTTTCAGTTTAAAATTCTTCCCCTTGTTAAAGAAGCTGAAACCATACCTTGAGTAGGATTGGCTATTTAAATCCCTTCGAGTGGTTTTTCAGTAGAAGTGATTGAAGATTGAAGAAAACCCTTTTTTTTTTTTTTTTTAGGAATTTGTCCCATTCAGTCCTGTGTTTCATCACAAACAGTGTTTTTTGTTCCTTCTAGCAAAAATTATTCCTCAGACCATAAATATGTGGTGAATGCCTCCTGACTGTATTTTCACACAGGCTGCACAGTTTAGCCCATTTTTCTCTATGTGGAGACACAGCTCTTAAAGACCTGGAATGAGGAAGGTCTTCAGATCACCCTTGGTGATTTAGACTGAAATTAGCCCAGGGCCTCTGGTTCTGGTCACTTCCATGAGTGGCCGAGGAAGGAGCACTAAGTCTACTTCATGTTGCTCTGGAGAATAAGGGTTAGGTCACTCTCTCACGTTATGGTCTCACACAAGGAAAATGTCCTGAATTATACATTGCCAATGGGGTGGCAATGTCCCTCAGGGATGAGAATTGATTCTTGATCTGAAGAGTGGAAAGAAAATCTATGATGGCACAGTGGCTTGCTGTCATGGCCCAACAGTCACTGTGGCATTAAATTTTCCTGAGGAGATGGAGTTTCTAGAAAGACTCATTAGGGATACCCTAATAAAAACCAAGGTAGAAAATCATTGCTGGAGGCAGTTGTTGATAGACTGAGCACATAGAAGGGTTAGAGGGAGTGGAACAGTTCTGGATAATGCTAAGAGACAGGGCTTGGTACTCTGTGGTTTACAGCTATCATGAGGGAAGAGTACTGTGCTCAGGGATTTGGCCAATGGTCACAACCTCTTGACTTTCTTTTGCACTAGTCTTTATCTTCCCATGAGCACTTTGATCTGAGAGTAAGCACCAAACCACAGGCCTTGAGATGTCTCTGTCTTTTGCCTACTCAAGTATGAAATGGGAGGAGTGTGGCAGAGTAGCTCCCTAAAGGTGAAGGTACGGAGCTGAGGACCACCATGGCGGCAGCAGGCGGGAAGGAAGGTGACTGAGCTGGCAACGATCCAGCAGCTCTCTCTTACAAAGCACCCATCCCACTGTGAGTTACTGCTCCTTTCCAGAGTTGGGTAACCTGTGAATCCCAGTTTTTTTCATTTCTAAAATAAACACAATGCCAGGTGCTAAAGTTACTACATTGTGGGGTTCTTGGTCATATAAAAGGAAAGCAAACACTCTAAATGGTGTTAGTTTGTGTCAGTTATTTTTATTCTGATTATTGGAAGAGTATTAGCAATACAATGCATTCCCCATGACTAATGTGATGGTTGCTGTTGTTTGGCTGTTTGACAGGACCTAGAATCACCAAGGAGACCCGGCTCTTGGCATGTCTGTGAGGGGGTTTCTGGAGTGGGTTAACTGACCTGAGTAGAGACATTCTAAATGTGGGTAGCATCATTACAAGAGCTGGGTCCCAAACGCCCTGGAGAGGAGAAAGGAAATGGAGCACAAACTTGCCATCGTCACTCTCTGCTTCCTGACTGGGAATGCAGTGTGAAGAAGCATCATGCTGTCCTTGCTGTCTACCCCCAAAATGTGGCGCCGTGAGCCAAAGTAAACCCTCTAAGTAGCATCTGTCAGCTATTCCATCATAGCAAAGAAAATGTAACTCACTTCCCACTCCTCAAATAGTCCAGACCCCTGGAAGATTCCATCCACTCTACCTGGCCCACTCTTCAAGGGGAGCTTGGCGAAGGGAACCCAATGGAGGAGCCATGTCCTAGAAATAATTTTGAACAACAGAAGGGAAGCACAAGACAGAGACCTGGCAGTTTCTGCCATAAAGGAAAACAATTTTAATTTAACAAATGTGTATGAGTGGGGGCTGGAGAGGTGGCTCAGTGGTTAAGAGTACTGACTGCTCCCCCAGAGGACCTAGGATCAGGGTCCCAGCCCCGACATGGTGGCTAACAATGGTCCATCACTCCAGTTCCAGTGAATCCAATGCTTTGGGCCTCTAAAGACAGTGTATGACATACGTGAAGCAAGCACTCACACACATATAAAAAAAATAAATAAACTGGAGTTGCAGGGAGATGTAAGGTTCCATGTGGATGCTGGTGACCAGACCCATCCTCTGCCAGAGCATCCAGTGCTCTTAACCACTGAGTCATCTTTCCATTCCCAAAGAGAATAATTAAAACTGTGCTTAAGAGTGTTTTTCTGGGGCTAGAAAAATGGTTTAGAGGTTAAGAGCCCTGGCTGTTCTTGCAGAGCACTCAGGTTCCGTTCCTAGCACCTACATCGTGCCTAACAACCACCCTTAATTCCCATTTCAGAGGATCTGACACCCTCTTCTGGTTTCCTTGGGCATTGCTCAACACAGGTACACTTACATACACTCACACACATAAAACAAAATGAATAAATATAAATCTCTAGTACAAAGATACCCAGGAAGTCAAAGCATCGTAGGTGAGCCCCCTGGAGGTGCTCAGCTTCTGCTCTTGTTCCTCTGTCTTTGTTCTCAAGTCTCTGCCTTCTTTAGAAAGTGGCTTAATTTTCTTTTCCATTGTGTGAGTTTCACTATTTTGGGGAGTGTGACCTCACAAATAACAATTTCTTTTACTTTCGGCTCCAACCTTCACTGTATAGCAGTTCTCTTCTAAATCCCCTAAAACCACCTCTGAGGAAGGTACCCTGAGAAGCAGGCATTCTACAAGACCTTCATGCTAATCCAGTGCGCATATGGGCACAGTGATTGTGGTGCATTGTCCACATGGGGTGAGGAGAAGCGTCCTAGACCTTCCAGTTTTCTGGAGTGTTGTTGAACTATACACAAATACACAGACACACACGCCACACACACAACACCCCTCCTCAGGGGAGCGGTCTTCTGATTGGCAAATATGAATTATGAATTTTCAGGGAAGTTCTAGAAAAAGAAGGATGAATGCTCTCAAATCCACCCCATGATTAGGTCGATCACTTCTTTCCTGGACGTCAGGATTTGAGTGTGACGGAGATGACTGTTGATTTTATTCACTTCTGATTTTTAAATGTATTCTTAAACTTCTGAGAATACAGCTGTTGAAGAATCGGAACTGTCATTCACAGCAATCCTATGAAAGTCAAGAAAGCCTTCCCCTCACACAATCCCTGCAGGGTGGGGTGAGCTTTAGTCTTCCACTTGAGGCTGATCTCCATTTCCTGCAGCCTTTTCTTCATTTCCCCTCCGCCAGATCTGTTCCTTCAGTTTCACACACCCTCTGAAGGATTCAGTTTTCATCCTTCAATACCAGCCCAAGCCTTACTCCTTCATAGAACCCTCCCCAGCTTCTCTGGCCTGCACTGTTCTCTCTCTCAGAGCCTCCATTGTGTTCCACGAAATCCAATGGACAATTGTGTGTTTTTCTTCTGTTTTCTTTTTTTTTAAAAGAATATTTATTATTTTATGCGTATGAGTATATTGCCAGCTATACGTAAGTGCACTCTGCCATGCAATACCCTTGAAGGTCAGAAGAGGGCACTAGATTCCCCCGACACTGGAGTTATGGATGGTTGTTAAGCACATGTGATACTGAGAATTGAACCCAGGTCTTCTGCAAGAACAACCAGTGCTCTTAACCACTGAGCCATTACTACAGTCCCGTTCTATTTTCAATGTTATATTTGCAGATACACATAGTAAGAGCACTTTATAAAAACTTATTAACTGAATTTCAGTGCAAGATCAGAAAGCAAGAGAACATCTCTGGATTATTAATAGAAGATAGTATTTCTCAAAAGAGAACAAAGAGATAACTATATAGTTCCATAGTCATAGTAATTGTGAAATTTTGAGCAGTTTACCTAATACCTTTAAATCTTGGTTTATTCATATATAAAACATAGGTAATGGTATGACCAGGGAATTCGGGCTTCCCTTTTTTTTGAGTGTTTAGTCTTGTTAATGAAAGAACTCAGAGACAGAAGTAGAAGGAAGTTCAAGGAAAGTTTTAGTAGAGTTTGAGAGAGAATGTCAGAGCAGGCAAGTGTAAGTCTTATATCAGTAGCTTCCCAGAAGAGAAAGATGAAGAGGAAGAAAGAAAGCCATACATTTTAAGTCAGGGTCCAAGAAAGTAGGCAAGTTCAGCAATGGAGGCCAGCAAGTCTCCTTATGGCAGACAAGAAACCACATGGTTGAACAGGTGGGCAGGATTTCAGAGAAAGTGAGAAAACCCAGAGTGTCAGGGGAAGTACGCCCAGGCTTCAGCCAGTGCCTAAAAGAGTAAAAGATGTTGGAAGGAAAATGAAAGTTATGCCTTTCTGAGTTAGGATTCAGAAAAGCAGACAGGTTCCAAAGTGCTGCGTGAGAGAGGCTCTCTAAGTGTCAGCATGGGGTAGGCTTTTGGGATGGATAAGTCTGTGATCTTATTAAGGGTTTTATCATTCCTCCCATTTCCTTGGCTTGTCTGGAAGTCAGTCCAAGGGGATGGACTTCTGATCAGGTGGCTGACAAGCCCAGTTGGATTAACTCTTTAGGGAGTGCAATATCCAAAAAGTGTGGGGTGTCCACATCTTTGGAGCGGGTCAGAATGTCCTGTCTCTACCCAGGGCCAGAGGTAGATTTTATTCTTATGACCAGGAAGCTTAAGGGGTGGCAAAGCTGACTGCTGCCTTTCTAAGAGACAGAAGGCAGAGGGGGACTCAAAGCTAGCCTGGAGGGCAAAGTTTATTTCAATGGCCTCTAAGGCTACAATAGCATTCTTCCTTCGGGAGCTGAGACCTTAAAATCCTTTAACAGAGAGGCTGAAATTAGGGAACAGCTATAATCTATTTCTATCATGAAAATCCAGAGATCCAGTTTGAAAGCTGTTAACCAGGAGGGATGAGTGTCTAGACTGGAGGCTTAGTCACACCCTCACATTGAGCCTCTATTAGTTAGTCTAGAAGAGATGACAAGAACCCAGTTCAGGAAGTATAATTTTTTCTTGCATCTCTGGCCCATGGCTAGGACAGGACCAAAGACATTTCCAGCTTCTGACCAAGGTCATGACTGAAACTACTGCCTTCCAGACCCCTGTCCTAAACTTCCTGATCTCTTGCCGCCTCTGTTCTCACCAATGATAATCACTGTTCCTGGGGGTTTTGTTGGGGTTTTTGATCTGAAATTGGTAATCGGCTAATTCAATGTTTGTCCCGTAATAGGTTCTCAATAAACAGTATCTATCATTCCTTTTACTATTGCTGCTGAATTGTTATTTTCCGTAGAAAGCACAGTACCTAGCATAATACGTGCAATGTGTTCCTGACTCTACATGAATCCTGAACAATGAGGTCCCACCATGTCCTTCATTGTTCTGTACTTTTCTGTACGATTTCACTCAGGGAAATAAGTTGGAGGAAAAACAGGAAGACCCAGAGGAATACCATAAACGAGCATAGCAGTGATGAAAGCCGGAAACTTCCGCTGAACTGCCTCGACTGGCCTAACATGTCACCCTATAGCTTCAGTCTGTTTTTTTAGCCCCAGCTGGCTTGGAACTTCCTAAGTAGACCAGGCTGGCCTTACTCTCACAGAGACCCATCCACCTGCCTCCTGGGATTAAAGGCATGTGCCCTGTTAAACTAGGACTCTAAATAGTGGTTTTCTTCAGGCAGCTGGGATAAAAGCCTTACCATTCAATTTTTTATCGATGATTTGGACATTTTAGATCGGTTGACATTGATTGGTTCAATGCTTGAAATCAACGTTTGGGAAGTGAAATCTGTTATTGATTGACTAGATTTTTTTTTTCTTCTCTTTCCTCAGAGCACTGACTAAATCCTCTACACAACAAGTACTGGGGGCCTGACAGTCTTCAGGGAAATGATGGGTGGTCTTGGGGGAGTTTGGTGTTGCATTGCTGGCTTCCTGAGTGCACCTCTTCAAGCATTCACTGTCTGAGAAGCAACACATCTCTCTCTCTTTCCCAGGGAAGGCCTTCCTCAGCAGATGGTGAGCCCATGCACAGGAACAGAACTTGGTCTCTGTTCAAGTTGGGTCCCTTCACAGTTCCTCCTCTATCGGCATGAATCCTGCATTTCACAAGACTGCCTCTCAACTTCTGTACCGTCACCCAGAGGGGTGAGCTATGGGCTCGATATGCCTATCAAAGAGACAAGGGAACAGGGTGAAGAGAAGGTGGGCATAGTCTGTGTACGCACTGACCTTCACTCTGCATGGGTTGGAGTTAGCAAAGGATGAATAATAATGAAACCACATCGCAGAGCCAGACGCTGCCCTATGCACTGAGCGTTGTTTTATGTGACTTATTTCTCGTAAGCATCCTGGACATGGGAAGTGACTCTCCTGAATAAACTAGGCTCAGAACGTCTGAGCAGCCAGCCCTGTGTGGCATGGCTGGGTGGGCAGGTCAGCTGGGTTGCTTCTGCCCCTGTGATCTAAGATGTGCCGCAGGAATGTCTTCTTAGACCTGGGTGTAGTGAGGACATTCACATCATCAGAGGGAATGAGCTCAGAAGTACCTTGAAGAGGAATTTCCCTCAAGGTGGGAGAGCCCAAGTTCGAATCCCGTTTCTGCTATTAACTCTTCCTTAAGTTTCGTATAAGTCAAACGCACAGTCTAAATCTTTTCCCAGATGGAAGGAATATGTAAATGGAGAGCTTTAATTGTCCACTTGACACACCCTAGAATCACCTGGGAAGGCTCCCCAGGGACTGTCTTCATTGTCTAGGCCTGTGCGGATGTCTCCTTTGAGTTTAATTGATGTTTGAAGGCCCAGCCCACTGTGGGCAGTGGAATTCCCTAGGCAGAGGGTCCTGAGCTATAGAAAAAGGGAGAAATCAGGCTGAACACCAGAGAACAAGCCAGCAAGTAAGCACACACGTGTTCATTTCTTGCTGCTCTTGATGGTGGATGTGGCATGGTTTGCTGTTTGAAGCAATCGCCTTGACCTCTTCCAGTGACAACTGGCTGGAACCTGGAATTAGAAGCTGAAATAAATTCCTTTCTCTCCTATCAGGGTGTTTTCATCACAACATGAGAAATGAAACTAGAACAGGATGGGGCACAAAAATCTCTGCTGCCTTTTAGTTTTCTGGTTCTATGATTTTCACCAAGCATTTAAATATATTCACAGAAATAATATGAAAATTCTTTTACCATCTAGAACTCAGTGGTCCAGCAAGCCTATTCATGTAGAATATCACGAAGAAACAGATGGCAAGAAATGGTGCTGGTCCAACATTCATTAATGTGAGGTCCTGAGGAAGCCAGTCCTTATCCAGAGCCCACTTATTTATTCATAGTTTTCAAATTACTCGAAAAAGTTTCTTGAATATCAGACGAAAAGCATGAATTAGAAAAGTCAGGGAAAAGTTGGCATAATAGGCCAAAAAAAAAAAAAGAGAGAAGAAGAAATAATGGGGGGAATTTTTTTTTTCTTGAACTCAAGATCCCTGAGGAAGATCAGCATAAGACTCCTGAGTACGAAGTGGGAATTTTCAATAGATGCTTAGGCCCTTATCACATTAGAAAACACCAGAAAAGCAAGATAGACACAAGTTGGTGTTCATATGGATAAACTGGAATCACTGGGAAAGGGTTAATCACTGTGGATAAGCTTTGTATAAGAAGAAAGGAAAACATGTTCTATTTCCGAAAGTTTTTCATTCAAAAGAGTGAATATTCTTCTCTTTCAGGTTTCTGATTCCTAACTCAGTACAATCTTGGTTCTCTTTGTAAAAAACTTAAAACTTCAGTTGTCCATTGCCGCATAAGAAAGCAAACCAAAATATAATGGCTGAGAGCCACAACCATTTTATTGTATGCCATGATGCTGTGGGTTAACGGGACTCAGCTGGAAGGTTCTTCTGCCCTGGAGGATGTTGGCTGGCCACAGTCAACGGGGGCTCAGTTGGGCTGGAACATCTGGAGATGGTTCTCTCACATGGCTGGCAGTAGATGGTAGCTGTCGTCTCAGAACCCATGTGGGCTGCCACCCGGAGCCTTTCCATGTGACTTACAATTCCTACCACATGGCTGCCGGTCTGAGAGGAAACATCCTAAGAGTGAGGGTTCCCAGCGGGAGCAAGGGGAAGCTGCCGTGCTCCAGAAGACTAAGCCAAGGTCTGACACAGCATCTGCCCCGCCGTATCTTTATTTAATATGCTGTTTCTGGGCCAAATCAAGTTCATCCAAAGGGGAAATAAACTTGACCTATCTATGAAGAAACGGTAAAGAAAGAGAGGCCGTATTTAACCCACTGCCACCCATTTCCAAAACAACCTGTTCCCAGAAAGAAGCATCTAGAAGGCTGAATTTTTACATACTTCGCTTTCATATCCCTCTTGATGCTTTTATGAAACATCTTGGGTAACACGATTTCATTAGACTCTCGTTTCTAAACATAGCTGCCAGAGAGAGTCTTGTAAAACCAAGTCAGATGATGTCACCCCTCTGCTTAAAGCTCTCCATGGACTCCTGTCTTACTGAGAGTCAAAATCAGAAACCTCACACGACCCTATATTACTGGTCTTGCTTCTCTCAGTTTTTCCTAGTGGCTCTGTTCAGTATTCCACTATTCCTATGCTTTGAATATGCCAAGCTCACCCTCGCCTCAGGACCTTTGCACTTGCCATTCCCATCATCCAAAATCCTCTTTCTCTAAATGTTCTCTCAGCTCTCGCTCTTGCTTCCTTTGGATCTGTGTCCTCAAGGCCCCTCTTGGAAAAGGAACCCTGCTCTCTCTCCTCTTTCTCCATTCTCCTGTTTTATGTTTTCACCCACACCCTTAGAAATCCAGTGTGTTGGGCTCATTTATGGTCAGTTCACTCCCCCCAGTGGAGGTCTAGGGAGAGGCGAACTTTACCTGCCATGTTTATGACTGTGCAGGGTCTGCAGCAGTGTCTGGTCCTTTCTGGTGGCTCAGAAATGAAATGTTAAATAAAACAAATACAACACTATCATTTACTAGTCATTAAGAGTATTGTGTTCTCAGCGTCACAGATGAATGAGCAGAGGCCCAGGAGTTTCTGTGGCTTGCCAGGGGTCACACAGCTGGTACTTGAGACTGCTTTAGATCCTAGATACCAGCACCTGCAGATGAAGGTCTTTGGAGTACACTTAGCTGATCTCTATGCAGGCGCTTGGTTGCCCCAACGCCAGCTCTGGGCAGGTTCCACGCTTAGCTGCTCAGGCCTCCCCTGCAGAGAAGAGAGTCCCAGCAGCTGTCATTTCCTGGACAGAGAAATATGCTTCTTGCGGCTAGGTGCAGGGCGATAGTAATTACGAGAGTCTGAAGGGAAGTGAGACGGAGCATTGGAGACATTTACGAAGACCACTGACTAATAGATTATTATTTACGGTAACACACAGCATTTCCTCTGCAGAAGCAAAGATGCAGGACACATCAAAGCTGTGTTTCTTAAAAAAAAGAAACCTGAACTCTAATAATGCTCTTCAGCAGCCAATGGAGACGAGAAGAGGGTGCTGGAGGCAGGTCGGGATGGGCTTCCTGAGGAGCTGAGAGCAATGGATCCTCTCTGTTCATTATTAAACTCCTCCCAGAAACTCTGTGAAGATGATCCTGGGAAATCCAAGAAGCACACTGTACACCCTTGAGAGGGTGGACTGGCTTTGGATTGTCCTGTATCTGCTTTGCCAGGACAGGTATGAAGAAGCGTAGGGCTGGGAGGAGCCAGGTTCTCATCTTTTCCAATCTTATGCCCAGGACAGAGACCATCTGCCCATTCCGAAATACAGCTGCCTGAACTAGAACACTTCCCTGTCAGGGAGCTTGCCATGTACCATGAAGTATGTTTTCTGAGTACTGAGTGGAGATGTTGTCTCCTATAAACTCCGCTTTCTAGATCTAATTGTTTCCTCCAGAGAGACAGGATATGTCTACTACGTCAGTATCAGATAAAGTCTCTTCTATGTAACCAAACTAATTCTCATTGCTCATGGGCTCTAAAAGGCAGAACTTGGTACCAAGAAGTCCTTGGCAATAGGAGTTTCCTGAAGCCCTTCCCTGTGTGTGTGTGTGTGTGTGTGTGTGTGTGTGTGTGTATGTGAGAAAGAGACAAAGAGAGACAGAGACAGAGAGAGAGATCACAGGGGAAAGGTGTTTCTAGTCTGGGACCTCAGAGCCCAGTATTGGAGTCAAGACACCTGACCTCACTTCCAGGCTCTGTCACAAGCTGTGTGATACTTAGCATCTTGGTGTCTCAGTTTTTCCATCTGTCAATGGTTTGTTGGAGGACTACATATGTTTCTGCCTGCTAAGTATTAGCATAGGGCCTACTTAGCACATTGCTTGGGACTGACTCCTGGGGTGTTCTTTGCTAACCATTGCGTTTGTGGAAGGGAATGCTCAGCACGTGAAGGAATACTGGGGAGTTATCACAACCATTTCTTGTGACTTCCCCTTCTCTCCTCTGCTCCCTTCCAATTTTCTTCTCTTTCCCCGTCCCCCCATAGTCTGAACTCAAGACTGTGTTCTTGAATCTGCACAACCCTGTGAGGTAGTTGTGCCTGGGAACACTTTACTTTCATAAGAAACCAGAGACATCCCAAGCTCTTCAGGGTCCAGAGCAGTGATTGATTTCCAAAGGTCACATCTCAGTGTGGTAGGAGTGTCTGGGGGATGAAGGAAAAAGTCTCCTCAGCACCCGCATCCCCAGCACTCACCACTGGGACTCTTGGTTGGGTGTGTCAATGAACGTCTTCTTGCAAACTTTATTTTTGGTGTGAGTGTGCACAGATGCATGTGTGTGTGTATGTGTATAGGCCAGAGGCTGGTGTCCAATGTCTTAATCACTTTCCACAGTATTCTTTGATTCAAAGTCTCTCACTGAACCTGGAGCTCACTGATCTTCTAGGCTGGCTGGTCAGGGAGGCCCTGGGATCCTCCTGTCTGTGCCTCTCCAATGCTGGGATTACAGGAGCATGCTACCGTGCCTGGTGTATTTTATGTAGGTGCTAGGGATTCAAACACAGGTTCTCATGTTTGTACAGCAAGGGCATTACCAACCATGCCACCTCCTCAATCCTTCCACATACTTTGAACTTGAGACTCTCTACCTTGTTAAGTCATGAAATATCTTTTGATATGTCCCAGTCCACACATTACAATGAACTGCTATCGACTTAAATCCAGTGATAATTTTTTAAAGGACAAGAGAGATAAGACAATCAATGAATGATATTAGCACTCTGAATTCTGAATAGGTCAAAAATAAAGAAAGCTAAATGACATGTTCAAGGGCTTATGATGCTCTTTACCCTGTGCTGGACACTTACCACAGTCATGGGTGTGGGGTGCATCAGTCTGCCTCCATAGGTGTATGAACTGCCCAGAGCTCACAGAAATGGATCAAGAACCATAGTCCTAGACAGTCTACATCCGGAACAGATGCATGGGGCAGAGAGGAAAGCTTCGAGAAGGGGGCCAGTAGATGTGGCTTCTCCTCACAGATACGCTGTCAAAGGCTGATTGTTCTTTCTTTACACAGGGAATGAGAATATCTATCTCAGTTCTTTCAGAGTATAGGAAATAGGTTCAAATAGGATTTCTTATTTATTTACAACAGTAACGCAAAGTGTCCAGGATTCTTGGAGGGGAAGTGTCTCTTCTTGAGCTCTGAATGTCCTCATCAGCCATGTCTGTCTTTACTTCTGCTAATTCCAACCACAAGCTTAGATAATTCTCATATAATATTTGTTCCTTAAATATGGCCAACTCAAACTGCATCTGGGCCTTTATGCCATCACACAGATTTTATCATATTTACATGGTCTCTTGTCTTCTATGAATTATGTATATTAATATTCTCTTTTCTGTGTGTTTTTGAGACAAGGTCTCCCTGTGGCCACAGTTGGTCTGGAACTCACTATGTAGATCAGGCTGGCCTCAACCTCACAGAGATCTGTCTGCCTCATATTAATATTTTAAAAAATATTTTTATTTTATGTATATGAGTGTATTGCCTGCATGAATGTAAGTACATCTGTATTGTATAATGGTCACAGATTTCAGAAGAGGGTGTTAGATTCCCTGAAACTATAGTTATAGAGGGTTGTTAGCTGCCGTGTGGGTTCTGAGAATCAAATCTAGGTCCTCTGCAAGATCAGCCAGTGCTCTGAACCACTGATCCATCTCTCTGGTCCATCATATTATCTTCAGTTCTTCTTGTGGTTTTAAAATATTTTATTTATTTTTATTTTATGTGTATGAGTGCATTGCCTGCATGTATATAACTGTATCTGTGTCATTCAATGCCCAGGGAGGTTAGAAGAGGGCGTTGGATTCCCCTGGAACTGGAGCTATAGATGGTTAGTTGTTAGCTGCCGTGTGGATGCTGGGAATCGAACTTGGGTCCTCTGCAAGAACAGTCAGTGCTCTTAACTGCTGAGCCATCTCTCCAGCCCCATTCTTCTTGTGGTTATTTTTGTGGTTACTGAAAAACGTATTTCAAATCCTCATTTCATGCTTCATTGACCTGAAGGCAATACCTTCAGTGGACTGGCCATTGGGATGGAAGGACACTGGGGCTGAGAGTGTCCATCTTACTGTTTCTTGAGCCTTGAAAAGCCCAGAAGAGTTCTGACCTGCACATCGTAATGGGACAGTAGTATATATGAGCCTCCCCATTCTCTCTCCCTCTCCCCCCATCCTCCTCTAAAGTATTCCATTTGGGTTAACCCTATCTATCATGTGCGGGTATGTGTGTGGGGGGGTGCATGTACATGTGTGCCCATGTGTATGAAGGCCAGAGGTTGGCATTAGGTGTCTTTCTCGGTTACTCTCTACCTTAATTTTTGATACAGGGCCTCTCACTGAACTGGAAGCTTACCCATTTGGGTAGACTGGGCTGGCCAGCAGGCGCAGAGATCTACCTGTCTGCTCCTCCAGTGCTGGGGTTACAGATGTACACCACAAAGCTTGGTTCTTAAGTACTTACTAAGGATCTTAACTCCTCATATTTGCATAGCAAGCACTTTACAGACTGAGCCCTTTCCTCAGCCGCAGGGCTTACCTTTTCTAAGATAAGCATTGCCCATCACACTAGCCTAAGTCTAGCCATGAAGAGCATGGCAGAATGGGCCTGCTGCCCTTAGCCTCAGAGAGATGGAGACCTCTCCTATCCTAGGCCTATCCTAGACCTCCCAAGTTCTGTCTGGAGGGTAAGTTTGAAAATCTGAAAAGCAAATATACAGGATGTGAGGGTCAAACAAGGGACTGCAGGAGCAGCCCTCAGGGTAGTGTTCTCAACTTGGGTCATCTCACAGGCATCGAAGTCCTTACACAGCAGATTCCTAGGCCAGAAGGACCATCCTGGTTGCATTTCTGATCGGGTCCCAGTGACTCTCTAGAACAGTACACGGCAGGGAATCTGTGCTGAGTTTGTTAGTCACATTTAATTCAGAGGATAAAGAAAAGAATAAAAGAATACTACAATATGATTGGAACACTCAGCATGATTAAATAATCACTCTTAAAAGAGACAGCTACCCCCTACAGCGCTGCATGGGGACCAGGGACAGGAAGGCGACCTGGAGATTTCTCAGAATCCAGGGGATTCTGGCTTCTTCTCCCTCTGCAACTAAATTTATGGGTTTAAAAAATGGAAACAGGATCTGGGGAGTTGGAATAGGCCAGCTTCGCCTCTCGCTCCAAGTATTTTGGATTTATCATGTCAGTCGGTGTTATGGAAGTTAATGATACAAAACATGGAACCCCTTACATGACCTAAAGGTAAAGCGCTAAGTCTGTCACACATAACAAGAAAACACCGCAAGCTCTTAAGGTCTGACACAGGGCAGTTACGGCTACAGTACTACAAAGGCGTAGTCAGGGACCTGTGGAATGATGGATCTTGACAGCAGGCATCATAATGATGTCAAGTTTATTCCAGTGTTCACCATGGCAAACTTGGAGACACTTCTGAACTCGCTGAGCTTCAGGCATGTGTCAGTAATGGAAAATATGTTCCTTTCGGGTCTTTGAGAGGATATAAAGCATTAGAGTTCTGTTGGTACAGGGATTCCATATCTTTCTGTGTCCGGCCTTGTCTCTGCTCCCAGTTGGTGCCCCTGTTAATGTGGAGACAGGAGAACTGAGCAGAGAGACTGGCTGGGCAGGGAAGGCAGGCTCTGAGGGCTCATGGATGAGGGAAACTTCAGGATCCATGTGTCTAGCAAAAGCACAGATCATTGCGTATCATAGAACAGACAAAGACCCAGGTCATGACTTCTTTGAGTTTCCTATTTAAGAGATTAATCATTTTGATAAAGAGAATCAACCTGGGTAGAAAGCAACAACTCTTCACATCTCAGACTCTTTCCCAGGATCCTCCATCATTTGTCAAAGACACTCTTGGCTTAGGGCCAGGTGTTTACTGTAGTAATGTTGAGGAGACTGGAAATGTATTCACGATCCGTTGCTCTCTCCCTGGCCTCGGTGTTCCTTTATCCTCTGAAGTCGTGCAGTTGCTGGGGTGGCTTTGTTCTGATCTGATGGAAAGCCTGCATTCTAATCTGGTCGTCTGCCCTGGGAATGAGGAGTCGGAGAAACCAGGGGTCCAGGAGGCTTCTTTTGAGAAGCCATTAGGGTACCCCAAATATAGAAGAAGAAAGGTTAAAGCCTTGCAGGGAGAGAAGAAAACGGCTCGCTCCTATGTCTGGGCTAACTCATAGCGCTCTGAGCATAAGTGACCTTTTTTCTTTAATTAAAAAAAAATCTGTCCGAGACAGTGTCTTTCTGTGTCTCCAGCTGGCCTGGACTCTCTGTAGAGATCAGGCTGGCCTCCATCACACGGAGATCCGCCCGCCTCTGCCTCCCGAGTGCTGGGATTAAAAGCATGCATCTGTAACCCAGCTCTGACCTTTTCTAATTAGCTTCCACATGCCACCCCCTCCTCACACATATGAACTTTACTGTCCACACTGCTGTAGGGAAAGGTTAGTGAAATGTGCACCTGATTGTTCTATCTCCTTTCCGGTTCTGGTCTCTATAGTTCCACTGGGTCTCCCACCCCTAGAAATGATGGAATTCGGCACAGGAAGCGTCCCTCAGTTTAGTTCCACTGAACTTCCTAATTCATTCCCGTTTCCTTCCTTCCCCCTTCCCACACAGGACTGTGCTGGCTTTCTGAACTGTTAGATGCCCTTCCTGCAACCACAGAACCCACCCAGTGTCACCTCCTCCCCCTGCTCTAGAATCATGACTCCCCTGTCTGCAGCTTGGAGGGAGGAGCACAGTTTGGCGAAGTCCATCTGTATAGCTGCGGCCCCACTTGTGACCCCCAAAGCCCTCTAGTTTTCTCGATCCTCCTGAAAGTACCATCAACATGCCGATGTGACCAGCTATCTGTGACCTTCATGGTCTTTGCCGCTGTCCACCATGGAAGGTCAGGCTGTTGAATCTTCTCAGCAATGGTCAGCATGCTCTGCTGCTCTTGGGTTGACAGGGCATGACAGCCCCATGCCCATGTCTGCTGAAGGCTGAGTTCTCTTCTCTTCAGTTCTCTATGATGTACAGTGGCTCCCAATCATAAGCTGTAGTGTTAGTACAGGGAGAGCATCAACATGGGGACCAGAAGATGCTGAGCCCACTTAGCTAACACACATAAGCCGTTCGCTTTAATTCCCAGGCTCACCCTGTAAGGATGTCTTGTTATTCTCATTTTGCAGGGCAGAGTGACTGCCCTAGTCAAGGCAGGGCTGACTGACTCACCTACATTCTCACAGGTTTAAACCCAGGTCATTTGGGCTCCGAGAGTCCAGAGCCTGGACCATTCATTGGTTTGTGTGTCTATGCAGTA
This sequence comes from Eospalax fontanierii, assembly GCA_035773235.1. Taxonomy (NCBI): domain Eukaryota; kingdom Metazoa; phylum Chordata; class Mammalia; order Rodentia; family Spalacidae; genus Eospalax; species Eospalax fontanierii. The sequence goes on from CM069549.1 coordinate 12,492,759, forward strand.
TGTACACACCAGATCTTGGTGAAATGGCCAATCCCTGATCCCTGCAACTCAACTACTGAAGCTCTACTCCATCCCCAAGAGCTTCTGATGCATCATGGGAGCTCAGTGAATGTTTAGTAAATGAATGGAGACTTATTCTGACCTGGCCTTCTCACCCCTATATATTGGACCTGGAGAGAAACACCGTGGCCAACTTCCCTCTAAACTCAGATCTTTTATTCTTGTCTAGATGGGAATCTGAACTTGCTGAGTCACTCATGTCTCCAAAATGGACCTAAATCTTCTGACCTTGATGGTAAATGAACTATTTTACCCTCTCATCCATGAGCTTGCCCTCCAAAGAGCGCCTGTTTCCCATTCTTTTAGGACCTGTGGAAGGCTCTGTCACTAGCTCTGGGGTTCTAGCTGTGGTCACTGTGATGTCCTGTCCGACTCTGGACCCTCCTACGCTCCTTTCTCCACCTTATGCACCAGAATCCTAAGTCCCTGTTCAGGACCATCTCTTGTGACAGCTGCTAGGCCTCAAGGTACCAGAGCCATCCTGTGTTCTGTTCAGATATGAAGGGGACACCCTTACATGTGTATGTGTCAGCTGCATGGGACTTAGTCAGGTCTTGACATGTGGGCCTGTAGCTGACCAAGCAGAAAGTCTCTTTTCCAAGTTCACATCATAGCTCCTTTTTCCAAGGTGCCCGTATGGAGATTGGCTGGTGTGTGTGTGTGTGTGTGTGTGTGTGTGTGAGAGAGAGAGAGAGAGAGAGAGAGAGAGAGAGAGAGAAGCAGAGACAGACAGAGACACAGAGACAGACACACAGAGAGAGACAGAGACAGAGAGAATGCTGTCTTCCTTCCCTTTGCTCACCACACTGACACTTGGGCAACACTTTCTTTCTCTCCCCCACGATGCTAATCAACCCTTGGATATAGATGTTGCTGCTCTTGGTTCCTCACCCTCCTCCTCCCTTCATCAGGCAAAGCCAGCCACATACGGACTCGGTTTAAGGATGAGGTGAGATCACCCCCACTGTCATCCCCTAGCTACAACCTAGAGATCAGCTGGCTGGTCCAGACATCAGGTGAGCCATTTCATTGGAGGGGCAATATTCAGCTTTATCAGCAGGTCTGGTCTTTTGAGATTTATAGTCTAGATTTACTTCCAAGGGGATGGCGTTGGAGCTCCGGGATCTCCCCAGCCTACCACTTGCTGAGGGGGCCCCCAGTGCTCAAATAGAGTTCACAGAACAGAAGAGGTAGTTTTGGCAGGCTTGTGTCTTTCTCCATCTTTCTTCCATCACACATCCCTTCCTATCAAACAGCCTTGGAGTAGCTGTGGGAAATTGGGAATCTTTACACAGGGCAACTGACTGTGAATACATTTGTTCAGATTGCTTGTAGTACATTAAGGCATTTTGCTATCAGTTCTACAATGGGAATGGGAAGGAATGGCAGGTATATCCTGTCACCCATGGGAGGACCTGTTCCCTATCATGGCATGGAAGTATAAGACCAACATCATGATCATTCATCATGTCCAGAGCAGGGCTTTTAAAATGTTTTCCCCTCATGACCTGTTTTCATCTTTGAAGTTTTTACATGATTGTAGGAATCATAAGTATATACAGTAGGTATGCAAATCAAGCATTTATGGATAATAATTCATAAAGAATGTTATTTGAGAACAATTATTTGTCATACACGTATTTTACCACTTGTTAAAGTGTTAAGATGAAAGCAAATTTGCATAATAAGGAGATGGATGCACTTGCTTATTTGTACATGAAGCATTAAGCCTTGTCTGAGATTTAATATTGCAGGATGGAGAGACTCTTCCACAGTGTTCAGAGTTGACTAGTACTTTAATTTTATGGTTGTCAGTGCTGAGAATGCGGCTTTGCATACATAAATAGTACAAAATGACAGAAGTAGGTTTAAGGCTATTTCAGAACTTGTTGGAGATTCTGTTCTAATTCCAAGCCAAAATTCATTGAATGAAACACAAGAATGAAACTCAAACAGCAATGTTTAAGATCAACCATTCTAATACAATACAACCCAAAGATATACTAACTTGACACTTAGGTGCTAAAGAATGATGGTAAGAAAATATTAAAAGCCTTTGTTACTGTTCCCATCTGTTCCCACAGGGCATCCCACTCAGCTTTCTCTATGGGACCCATCCTTGGATGGCCAGAACATAGCACCCACATCTTGTAACTCACCATGTCTGAGTGACCTTATAGGCTGTTCCCCCTCAGATTTCCTTTCTCTTCACCAGCCCTCTGCACTGAGATCTCTGACCATGTTCTTGTCCAGCCTGAGACTCAGAACTGGTTTCCATCTGCTTCTTGCTCTGCAGTTCTTCTGGGCCAACTTTATTTGTTCCTGGAACCCTGTCTGTCCACACAACAGTGTCCAGACTTTGTCTCCTCTGCTCATGATAGACAAACTGTTTGGGGCTAGAGATTCAGTAACTGAATATGGATCTTCAGTATCTTCATTTCTCTCAGTTCTAGAAAGAAACATCTAGAAAAGTCATTCCACTGCCTAGGTATGACAAGGAATAGTTTATAAAATCCATGGAAAACGTCTCATTCCTGATCAGTTGGTGATATTTGAGAACATTTAACATTTTAAATCTATATCAACATAAGAAAGCTTGATAATTATTATTATTTAGACTTCAAATGTCCATCTGAAGCTCATGTGTTGAAGAATTTCTCCTCAATTCACCAGTGTTCAGAGGAGGAGCTTTGGGGAGGTGACTGGATTGTAGGAGCTCTGACCTCATGAACTGATCCGGGAGGGTCCAACTTCTGACATTACAATACAAGTGTAATCTACAAAGTTGACTCTCAACTGTGCAACTGAATTACAAAAATAATCTCATATTATTTGATAGATTTAGAGAGAGAGAAAAGTCATGGACTTCAGTTGCATTCCTACTGATGACGCTATCAGGCTCCAATGGAGAGTTCCAATTCAGGGCTCACACAGATGGCTCTGGTTCAACTAAAGAGGTTACAAAGCAAAAATCAAAAGTCATGATTAGGAAATGGGTAGGAATGGGGCAGCAGGAGGTTGATAGGACTGGGAGGGAGAAGAAAGAGGCTATGGAGAGAACATAGACTATACCATGGGTGTGTATTGATGAAACTGTCAAAAAAACCAGAATTCATGAATAAAAATAGAAAATGCATTAATGGTCTCATGATGTTTTAAATAACTGAGTTTGTGTGGGGCTGCATTTGTGACTGTCCTGAGACACATGCAGCCCTTTGGCTAGAGTGCAACGTACGTGGCACACATTTATTTATGAATTCATATGTTAATATCCTATTGGGAGGTGGTAGGACCCAGTTGGAGGGTATATTTTGTCACCAGGCCCTTCTTCCTGCTCCCTTTCCGCTTCCTGGCAGCTCTAATGTGAATAGTTTTGCTCTACCATGCACCCCTATGACAGGCCAAAGACAACAGAACTCCATGTCCATAAGCTGACACCTCTAAAATCATGAGCCAAATCCCTCTTTCTCCAAGTTTATCTGCCTCACGTACGTTGACATAGCAATGAAAACCTGATGACAAAAAAGGAATATGCCTGATATCCCGTGTCCTTTACTGCCATGAGTGTGATGATTTGTTAATTTCACTCCTAAGTGGGAAGATCATCAGATCTATAATCAGCTGTGATTTATATACTGACCTTGTCACAAGCAGCCTGAGGGTCCTTAAGCAAGACAATTAAAAATTTACATTCTTTCTTTCTTTCTTTCTTCTTTATTATTTATTTTGTGCCCATGTGTGCATATGTGTCACAGTGCATGTGTGGAGGTCAGGTAACAACTTGTGGAGTCCATTCTACCTCTACCATGTAGATACTGAGGGCTGAACCTGGCAAATCTTGCCCGCAAACACCTTTACCCACTGAGCCATCTCTCCTTCCCAAGGAAGTAAATTCTATGTGTCATTTATTGATCTATAAAATGAAGTGATGGAATTACATGACCATTACAGGTTCCCAAGCTGTAAATGATGAAACTTTCTAAATCCTTCTACTTGCAACATCTCAATAATATTCAAATAAACAGAATCCAGTGTGTTCTAGTTTCGAAGGAAAGGGAAGGGGGTGAAAGAAAACGTTCAAAGCAGTGACATCTCTCACTAGACCTGAATTTTCAACACACATTTAATAACCTGACAAAAGCTCAGCTGTGTTTATAAGACTTTACTTTCTAGATTAGAAAATCGATTGGGGGCTGGAGAGATGGCTCAGTGGGTAAGAACACTGGCTGCTCTTGCAGAGGACCCTGGTTTGATTCCCAGCACCCACATGGCAGCTAACAACTGTCTGTAACTCCAGTTGCGGGGGATCCAACACCCTCTTCTGACTTCTGTGGGCACCACATGACAGATGTGCACTTACATACATGTAGGCAATATACTCATACACATAAGAGACAAGTGACAAATCAAAGATCTTTAAAAAGAAAATACAGATATTTGGAGTGAGTTGCAGCTAAAATTTGTATTTTTGGTTGTTGCTCCTTCCCAAGATTCTCTGTCTAATGTCACAGTTCATCCGTGCGAATGTGCACTGAACTTTCTGCTATGGCAGCTTTCAATTTCACACTTGAGAAATAAATCCTGGGGTCAGAGAAATGGCTCATTGGGTAAAGGAGCCTGCCACCAACCTTGTTGACCTGAGTTTGATCCCGGAGACTCCTGCATGATGAATTCCTGGTAGCCACTTTGCATTCTTGGGGTGTCTTTCCAGACAGAGCTGGAAAGACAAAACATACCAGCCGTCGGCACTTAGTAAATGAGTCTGGTGTATCCATCGGCCCCTACGGACTTGGTTATTGAGCCTCAGACCAGAGGAAACCCACCTCTAGGTAAAGGCAGACTGACTCCAGCTGCTGGCCTCTGCCTGGCTGAGGACTGGGGCATGTGGACAGCCTTAAGTTCATCAAGCTACTGTTTCTCTGGGAGCCAGCCAGCCTGCCCATGATGACGAGCAGCCCTCCCATTCAGCTGCCTTTTAACTGTAACAGATCTCAGAATATTTCGCAAATAAGTAAGTGCCACCCCTGCCTTTTGGAACTGCTACTTAGCTTGTACAAACAGGAATTTTTTCTTTTACCAAATTTGGTAGTCTGGCTTATGGCTCCCCACTGCCCTCTGACAGTTTCTATGCATGTGGTTTGTCAAGGAGCACTGGCTCTTTGGGGTTCATGGTTTGTTGCTTGGGTCTATGTGGCAAAAGAGGTAGCATCCAAGAAACACATGTTTAAGAAATTTGGGAAGGAACAAGGAAGTGGCTATGATCATTGGCTAATTGGTTTGTCAGGCCCAAAATGTCTTTCGGTGCTCACCACAGCACCATCGCCATTTCCTAAGTACCAGTGACCTCCCTTGAGGTTGCTGTGTGAAAGACTATGATAGATGTCTGGTTTGGGAAGGTTCTCTCTCTTAGTTCTTTCCTTGTCCCTACTCCTTTGGTTGTTTGGGATCTTATTGAAAAATCACAAACCAGAAAGAAAAACAGCTTCCAGGATCCACAGCGCGCAAGTCCAGAATCAGGTTACTGTGGCCTGTGGCTCTTGAACTCTACTGGAAGAAGATCCAGGCGGCTCTGGAGAGCTCTCAGTTCATTTCCTCAAAATACCCAGCTACTCTTGGTTTACCAGCAAGCACAAGGTAGGAGAGAGTAAAAGACCTGGGTTGAAAAAACGGGCGGGAGAAATCCATTCCCAGCCCTCTGCAGTAATTGAATCTACATAGGACTACCCGTTGAGGACAGGGCTTTGGAACAAAAATGACTCCCTGAGGTTGAGCACATGGCTTGGGGAGAATTGAACAATTTTGTAGGCGGTTCTCCATGTACCTTAAACAAGTGGTTCAGCGGCTATGTGAAGTTAAAGCGCTGGGTCAGCATAAGATCATCTAATGAGGAGCCAAGACAGACCTGGAACGAGCTGTGTTTTCATAAAGTAAACAGCGGGGTAGTGAGCAAGGCGGGCCCTGCAGCCAAAAACCATGCTTGCAAATGCTTGCTGCATTTCATGCTAAACTGGAGAACCTTTGAAGAATTGGTTTGGGATCAATTCTTTGATGACATGCTTTCCGTGTTTGCCTAAATACACCTCCAATATCCCTCCCACCACAAATGCTTTCATCATTACCAAGAATGAGTCATAGAAAGCAAAGTTGCATCACCATCAAAAGCATCACATTTTCCATTGTGGTGTATCACAGAACAGCAATATTATTAATTTCCACTCAGCTGTGGTACCAGTTCACCCAGAGGGAAAAGAGCTAGAAGGACACCATGTTTGAAAACTAACTTCAATCATAATCCATGTCACAAATAATGGCTCAACACTGACTATGCAAACGGGATCTACCCTTTCAATCCTGTATTTAGTATCTCTCTCTCTCTCTCTCTCTCTCTTTTTTTTTTTGGCTAAATGTAAAAGGCATTCCTTTTTAAAGTTTTAAAAATTTATTTGTTTTTAGTTTATATGTATGTTTTGCCCACAAATATGTAAATGCACCATTTGCATGCAATGTCCATGGAGGTCAGAAGACAGCACCAAATGCCCTGGAACCAGAGTTATAGACAGTTGTTAGCCACCATGTGGGTGCTGGGAACTGAACCCAGATCCTCTGCTTGGGCAGTCAGTGTTCTTAACTGCTGAGCCATCTCTCCAGCCATCCCCCAAAGATAATACACTTAAAACAATGTTTTCTTTGTTGTTATTGTTGTTGTTGGTGGTGTGTGTGTGTAAGCTAATGAGTGTGAACGCAGATCGTGAAACTGGTGAGACTGGCTGAACTCCCCACTCCTTAGATATGTGTATTTTTATCCCCTACAGTGCTGAGGTGACAGGCACCTTCTGCCACACCTGACATTTTACATGACTACTGGGGATCAGAGAATGGGTCCTTGTGCTTGCACAACAAGCACTCTCACTCACTAAGCCATCTCCGCAGTCCCAAAACATTGTTTTCTTTTTAAAAAGGTTTTTAAATTTACACATTGCATGTATCTGTGTCTGTGTGAATGTGTGCCAGGTGGATATGCATGCTCGTGGAGGCCAGAAGAAAGCATCGAACCCTCAAGGGGGCTGAAGTTACTGGACTGATGGGAACCGAACCCAGATTCTCTGGGAAAGCAGCAAGCAGTCTTAACCACTGAACCAACTCTCCAGCTCCAGCAATAATTTCTTTTTAAAGCTTATTATTTATTTATTTATTTTTGGTTTTTTTGGGACAGGGTCTCCCTGTAGCCCCAGCTTGTCTGGAATGCACTATGTAGCCCAGGCTGGCCTTGAACTCACAGAGATCCACCTGCCTCTGCCTCCCAGGGCATGTACCACCATGCCTGAGAACAATATCTTCTTAAGAATGCTAGATACTGCTTAAAAGCCATATATATTACCATTCGCTTAGATTTGCCTATGCTCCCTCAGGAGGCGTGAATTCTAAATTAGTGAGGTCCAAATTAATGAGGTGTTTTCCTATTTGCTTGTGGAATGTGTTGGAGAAATTCAAGATAATTCTTGAATTACCCTGAGCTCAGGAAATAACTGTTGTCATCTATGACACTACACACGAAACATGGATTTCTTTAGCAATTGCCAGGAAAGACAGAGTTAATGGAAACCCGAATGGGATTTCCTGAGTTTTGAATGTTAATACGTACTGCATTAATCCTGAGGTGGGCAAGGGCCTTCGTAACAGAGTGAAGCACGTGCCAAATCTGGTATCTAAAAGCAGTAATATAGACTCCAGTCTCCTGATTAAATTCTTTGGGATATTAAAATTTGGTTTGACCTAAATTCAAAGTGACTAGATGTTTTATTTTCTTGTAAATTTCAGGGAACTCCATACCAAGGCAGGGGGAGCTGCATCGAAATCTCTCTCTTTAAAAGACATTCATACCAAAACAAAAAAAGTCTCAATACTAAAAGTTTCCATCGAGCACCAAGGAAATGAACAAAACAAGTTGAATTCAAACAGCAACAACAACAACAACAACAAAATAAAATTAGAAAATTCTGTAATTAGACCTCAACATGGAAATATGTTCTAAATAATTCCCAGTAATTGTGGTCCAATAAAGAACAGAAATTGTCAAAATGATTCCATTTTTTTAAATTGGTTTCTTTCCCTGGACTCATTAGCATCCTAGAATTTAGCGCTGGAAGAATCATTAATGAAATGGTTCCAAAGTCCCTATTACAGAGGGGCAGGCTAGAGGAGCACTGTAGCCTACTAGGAGTCAGGAGTCTCTCATGTCCGAGAGAGTACTGGAACCCAGCTCTCCACGAATGACCGTACGGCACTTCCTGGATGTCTATGGGATCAAATTAATTTAAGCCCATTGGGTATTTCCTGGGAACAAAATCAATCTAAAACCATCCAACTCCCCTCCTTTCCCCTCCCGTGTGTGTGTGTGTGTGTGTGTGTTTTCTTAAGATATCGTTTCTGGGTCAGATTTCTTGGACTTGTAAAAAGAGTTGCAAAAAAAAAAAAAAAGGCTATGAAGCTGCTGAGAGAAGAGGTTTTACACCTCATCGAATCACACCCCATTTCCCAAATGAGATTAAAAATTTTTTTTTAAATTTTATTTTATGTAAGGGTTTCTTATTGACCTGGAACTTTTCAAGTACATAGGCTGGCTGGACGGCCAGTAATCCTCGGGGATCCCTATGTGTCTGCTTACCTAGCACTAGGATTACAATGCATCCCACCATGACCAACTTTTATATGTGGGTTTTGGGGATCAAAGGCAAGTCTTCATCCTTGCATGCCAACTACATTGTTGGAGCTATCTCTCCAGCTCTCCAAAAGCAGTTTTTTATGGAGGCAATGGTTCATTAATTAAGCAAAGTAAACAGAGGAACAATGTCAAGTTGAAATGGAGCAGTTTCAGATTCAAAGTGACCTAGAACAGCTGACTGGATCTATTAGGTCTGAAAATGGCTCTAATCAGTATCAGGAGGAAGAACGAAGGGGGTGCCCCACTGAAGTGAGTTCCTTTCACCCCTGAAGAGCAGACATGCTAGACAGGGAGGAGAAGACCCTGACCCGCAGTACCAGCGCATTCTGGGAAAACAGAAATCGTGCCTTTGATAGAGAGGTCAGATTCTGCAGGTGAATTTGCTCTTTCTAACCACGAGAAAACTGAGGCTTGGAGAGGTTTAACAGCTTGCCCCAAGTCCCAGATTAGCTATAATCTGAGTCTAGTCTTACATCCAGGTTTCCTTGTTGTTACAAACAGGGGGAGAATGTTTCTTCTTTCTGGCATTCCCATCCCAAATCACCTAGGTCTATCTTGTTCATCAAAATGCTAGGCACATAGTAGACACTCATGAAATGTTAGAAGAAGGAACGAAATCCAGACCTCAGTATTAATCAGGTCCAAAACTAAAGCTGAACCGAAACATTGGATTACACTCTACCCAATGAGTGCTCAGCGTATCTCCACAGGCAGGTTGGAAATTTTATCCTGGGCCTGGACTATGTATACACCCAAAACAATCTACAGTCAAAATGCTGTGTTGAGCTCAGGGCTTGTAATGTGGCTCATTGGTGGAATGCTTGGCAGGTATGCACAAGGCCCTGGGTTCCACTCCCAGCACTGCAACTGATGATGATGGTGGTGGTGATGATGATGATAATGGTGATGGTGATGATGATGATGATGGTGATGGTGGTGATGATGATGATGGTGATGGTGATGATGATGATGATGGTGATGATGATGATGGTGGTGGTGGTGATGATGATGGTGATGGTGATGATGATGGTGGTGGTGATGATGATGATGATGGTGATGGTGATGATGATGGTGGTGGTGATGATGATGATGATGGTGGTGATGGTGATAATGGTGATATATGGAAGGCGTCTACCTTTCTCTTTTACCTTATCAGATTAAAAGGATGAAATGAGTGTGTATTAAATACGCAGTAGAGAATAAGCACTCAGTGGTTGCTAGTGGCCCCATGGCTGCTGCTGCAATATCAGATGGAAACCCTTGAAGTTCCTTCTGATCTGTAGAGATTTGGCAGGATGGACCATTGCCTTTTAATAACTAGAACTAACACAGAAATAGTTATGCAGCACACAGTGCCATTTTGATAAAGGACAAACTCTATAATCTACACCATCTGAATCTATACAAGTCTGCTCTGATGTTCATGCCATGATGAACTAGCCTGAGAATGAATTCTCAGAGCGAAACCCTATCTTTAAATGATGTGTAACTGTATATTATTCTAGAAAAGAAGAAAAAAAAGGGGGGCCTTTGGGATGCTCAGCAGGTAAGGGTCCTTTATGGCAACCCTAATCTGAGTTTCATCTCTAGGACTCACTTGATAGAAGAAGAAAACAGACTCCTGCAACTTGTCCTTTGACCTCTACATGTGTGCTGTGGTATAAACACACACACACGCACACACACACACACAGCCCAGATACTCACACAAAAGAAAGTCCCCACCACCAAGAAATCCATCCCTAGATACGGACTTCTTAATAGTCAGGCTTTCCACAAAGGCTGGAGATGAGAAAGAGCAAGCCAGAAAGAGCTGGATTTTATATCCTAACCACTCCCTCAATAACCCAGTCATCTATTAGTCCACAAACTGATTTGTGAGTAAGCTAATCCGTTCATGAGGCCTCCTCATGGTTCAATCACCTCCCAAAGGTCCCACCCCCAAATACCATTACCATCTGACGGTGAGGGTTAAACTCCCAACACACAATGACTGGGGCCAGACATTCAAACCATACCAAAGAAGAGCAGAAATTTTCAAAGTAAGATGGTATTCTAGTTTTGTCTCTGTTGCTGTGGCAAATATCAAGACAACAAGCAGAGCAGCTTAGTGAGCAAAGGGATTTATTTGGTGTACATTTCTAGGTCCGTCATGGAGAGAAGGCGAGGCAGGAATCTAAGCAGGAACTCAAAGCAGAAACCAGGGAAGACCTCTGATTGCTGGCTTGCTTGCTTTCTCAGGCTCAAGATTAGCTTGCTTTCTTACACAGTCCAGGATCACCTGTCCAGAGAATGGCATTGCTCACAGTGAGCTGGGGTCCTTCCAAATCAATTAACAAGCAGTGCTCTACAGACATGCCCACAGGACAATATGAGCTAGGAAATTCTTTAGTTGACGCTTTTCCTTTTAGATGACTCTGGGCTGTGTCAAGCTAAGAGCTTAGGCTAACAAGGACAGGAGGGACCCATCAGAGAAGGAAATGAGGCTTTGGGCTCAGTGGAGCACTGAGGACTGGTTTCTATAAAATGGGGATGTGGTATCAGCCTTGCGACATCACTGTGAAGGTTCAATTATATGATTCTTGTAAAAATACCTTTTGTGGAACAAATTACAGATGGATTTGGCAAAATAACTCTTGATCCTATCTTCCAAAAGGGTGTTGTGCCTTCTAACTGCAGTACCACACACAAGATGGAACTCCTGAGTGGAGATCTCAGTCAAGCTATTGATAGATTGGCTTGTGATTATGAAATAAACAATGATAACCAGGGGCTGTGGAGGTGGCTCAGTGGTTAACAGCACTTACTGCTTTCTGAAAGGGTCCTGGTTCTGATCCCAACACCCAAGTATCACAGTTCACAACCACTATAACTCCAGATCCAGGATATGCCCTCTTCTGGCCTTTGTGGGCACCTGCACTCATGTGCACATATCCACACACATACACGTAATTAAAAATGAAATAAACTTAAAAAATATTCCCTGGAAATCACAAAGAGCCAGTGTCAGCCTCTTTGTTGTGTGGGAGGCTTGACTCATGCAGAAAACTTACCAGAAGACATCAGGTCTGGCTCTGAATGAAGTAATTTGCAAGACTCTTTTCCATAAGCTGATGAATAAGATAGGAAAAATGTCAACAGAAGGATAAAGCATTTTGCTGATTTACAAACAGGTTGTGTATCTGTGTCTCTTATGTAAAGACTGTGGAATCATGTCAGTCTGCAGATGGCTTCGAAGTGGCACGTGACCATCTCTTTCTTGCTCAACCCTTTTAAGAAAAAGACTTAGAGAAATATACTGAAGGTCTGTTTGTGAAATATGCAAATGCTGAGGTGCTTGGGAGAAAAATTAATATTATGTAATAAAGCCTGGAGCTTAAAAACTATTATTTAGAGAGTGCTATAGTGCTTAGGGTTTAACAATAAACACCGTTTATTTCATGATGAGTTTTCAGAACACAATTATCCACACATTCAAATCACAAACACACTCTACCCTCTGTCTTGGCTCCCAAACTTCTTGCAATATTGTATTCCCCTGGCACACACCCAGTGCCGTAGGAGCAGAACAAAGACAGAACCTTCCTTCTCAAAGACCGAACTGTAAAATTAGTGGAGGAATAAAAAACAGCTGGCGAAATACGATAGCTGTTATTCCGAGCTCATGAACCTGAAAAGATAGTTTATTGTAGAAGACAAACAAAATCTGTCTTCTGTTTGATCTGGCGCAGCATCCACCGTCAGAAGCAATCCACTCGTATTTAGGGACTGGAGGGCTTCGGGACAGGCAGTACAAGCGTTGTAAACAAAGAACAGAAAAGATCAGTTTCCATCTTAATTTGACAGTAAACAGTACTAATTTGACTCTGTAGCTGTTTATTGATATCCGGGGGGGAAATGGTGAAACTCCTAGGAAGAACAGTAGCCAGTGTGTTGGGGCAGAGTGGCTTGGAAGATGGCGGGAGCCAGGCTGTCTTGATTCCCTCCATATTAGAAGAACGCAATGTAATTGCTGCATGATGTGGTTTTCGTCTGGCAGCAGGGCCAGCGCTGGGAGCCCCTAGCTTTCAGCCCTCAGAGAGAGCTCTCTGTAGTGGCTTCATCCAGATTTGTCTTAGTAACTGCCAATGGCCTCTCTGTCAATCATTTACCATTTTACAGAAAGCAGGTCTGGCCCAGGGCAAAATTCTTTATTCACTCACTCGTTGACTCATTTTACAAATGTTTATTAAGTGTTACTATGGGCCAAGAGCTGAGCCATGGACTGAAGGGAAAAGATGCGGATTAGCCATGGCTCTGTGATCTTCCCTTCTGAGCTAAAGAGAAAGCTTTAAACAAATGATGATGGCCCAATATGGTAAGAACAGGAGTGGAGATGCACTGGGTGATCTAGAGCCTGGGAGGCTGAGCTCCCTTGCCTATCATTCATGAATGGCCACTAATGGGAACTAAATGAATAGTACCATGGAATTGATTCAAAAGCTGTGGCCCCTCTTTCTCTCCTTCCTTCTTTCCTTCATATAGAACTAAGCTATTGTATCAAGGACTGGGTTTGGAAGCTGTTTCTCTCCCTCCTGTCTCTTGTCCCTTGCTTCCTTTCTTTCTCCATGTAACACTTCCTCCCTCCCTTCCTTCCTTTCTTCCTGCATTTTGGGTGGTTCTATTGTGGACTGATACTCCAGGTGTCTTGGGAAATATCTTCACACATTATCCACACCATTCCTCCCAGTGCCATTAACAGTAGTCACTGTTACAGCAACATTTAGCCAATAAACCTATGGTATACAGACTGAGTTTCTCGTCTCTAATGGTGCAAAAATGGGAAGCCAGGAGTAGAACCAATAGCCTCCAAACCCCATGGTCTTTGCAATAAGGCTTCAGTTTAAGGTGTTTAGAGATAATGGATCTGAGGCATTTCATGGACATCAATGATCACTGTCATATATTCCTGGAAATGGATGGGGTTTTCCAATGAATGCAAAACTTGTTCTAACAATTTATTACAATTTACATCACAAGACAGTCTATAGAATATTAAGTTCTGCACCTGTGGGTAATGCTCAGGGTCTTCTCCTTAGGACGTACAGTGCATTTCAGTTCTTTAAAAGGTAATTCTTAGGCTGGAGAGATGGCTCCAGTGTTGTGAAGAACTTACCACTCTTGCAGAGGAACAGAGTTCAGTTTCTGGCATTCTCACGGAGTGGCTCACAACTGCCTTTAACTCCAGCTCTAAGGGATTAGAAGCCTTCCTCTAACATTTGCGGCTACTCCTACACACAAACATACATGTGCACTCACATACATAGACACACACATACACATAAATAAAAAAATAAGTCTTTCAATAAAGTATTTGCTGGACACTTACCATACTCCAGGATCAAACATGGGCTCTGTCATTACTGAGAGCCATGAGCCCAGTTAAAGCATCTCTCTGATGTTACCCTAAGCATTCTTGTCTGCCTTCTCAAATCCACAATAAAACAAACACACTCCCACGGCATTTTAGATAATTTTGAAGATCTTCACCATTTACCATCATATCAAAGAGAACAGCAAAAGGAGAAACTATTGGAAAGAGAAAGCCCTGTTCATGTTGAGTAAGACTATGCCATTTTACTGCTTAGGTTTGAATTTATCTTTCTTTCAGATGCAACTGAATATCCTTCCTTCAGCCATATCTGGCCTGGCCAAATAAAGCATTCTATTTAGAAAATGGAACACTTCGTTCAGCCAACATTTCTCCCTTTCACTTAAGGAAGGAAAAATAGGAGCAGGCCCTTGTGACTTCCAAGTTATTTCACACGATTGATTTCCCCATGTTACCATGTGCCATGGATTGCCAGTGAGCCCTGGAAGCTCAGTGGTAAAGGCAGTGTGTGAGTGTTTGGAAAAGTGGTGGGATTTCCTCTAGAGATGCACTCAGAGAGATGTGTTTCATTTCTTTAGAACAATCATCCTTTGTTGCACATCAAAAATGGGTGAGGCAGAATGAGCCAGAGCTTAGGGTCCCACATTCCATTTCTCATCACAGAGCTATACTCTACACCTCTTTGGATTTCCTGGTTGCTTGTTACTCTTCTCCCCACTTAAACCAAAGTTTGAAGCATTTGGTGCAACTAAATTGTTACATACTCCACGATATATTAAAAAAACAGGTATACATCTGTAGCTATATGTATAGATGCAGAGCTATATACCTGAGTATGTGCATATACACATTTATATAACTATGTATGTTACAGATAGATACATATATACACATGTATGTTTGTATATATGTCTGTGCGTATCTATATCAGTATGTTATAGTGATAGATTTCCTAGGCTATATTTTTATTTTATGTGTGTGAGTATATTACCTGCATGTATGTAAGTGCACCCAGCTTGTGTGATACCTGCAGAGGTCCGAAGTGGGCATTGGATCCCCTGGAACTGGAGTTGCAGAAGGTTGTTAGCTGCCATGTGGATGCTGGGAATCGAACTGGGGTCCTCTGTAAGATTAGCCAGTGCTTTTAACCAGTAAGTCTTCTCTCCAGCCCCTGCCTAGGGTATATTAAGATGCTTTTATAGAATGCCACAGCACTCAGACTCCACTGCTGTTAGCAAAACACATATATATGATTCCCTATGACAATTCAGAGCTAGAACATGTGATGGTTAATCTCGGTGGTCCGCTGGCTGTATTTAGAGTCACCTAGGAGACTAGCCTCTGAGTTTGCCTATGAGGGCGTATCCAGAGAGGTTTAACCAAGGCAAGAAGACCCACCCTGAATGCGGATACTACTGTCCTACGTGCTGAGTCCTGGACTGAAGAAAAGGAAAATGGGAGGAAAGCAGCTGTTTTCTCTCACTTCCTAACTCTGCAGTGTGGCCATGCTGCCTCACACTCCTGCCATCACGCCTTCCCCTCCACAGTGGGCTGTGCTCCCAAACTATGAGCCGAACATAAAGCCCTCCCTCCCTCCCTTGCTTTTTCTCAGGTATTTTGTCACAACAATAAGAAAAACAACTAATTCCAAAGACCTTCAAAGTTGAGTAAATGGCTCAGTGACATCATCAAAGACTCAGGTTCTCTCCTTCTCTCCACTCTGCTAGCCTCCAACAGTTGGCTTAATGGTCCAGTGTGTTTCTTGATGATGGCTAAATGGCCACAGACCAGAACAGTGACTTACCCAGATAGGGCCACAACCAGGGGAAGTGTTGATCCCATTTCTTCCTTGTGTCTTTTTCTAAAAGCAAAGAAAGCTTTCCCCCAACACCCAGAGAACACCTCCCACTCAGTGGTCAGAATAGCATTCCGTTTCCTTCTTTCGTGCTATTACTGGCAGAGGGAATAGAGCAACCATTATGCGCTTAACCTAATCATAGTACATCCTGTCACACATATGACCATGTGGGAGAAGAAGATCCCTGAACAAAACTGGAGTTTGATGGCCAAGGAATTGACTGAGGATATACCAAGTGTATGATAGTCATGCCTGTTCTGTAGCCTTCAACTAGCCTTGTGTAGAAAGGAAGTGGGGTGATAGCTCCATCAGTAAAGTGCTCACCTTGTGAGCAGGAGGGCCTGAGTTCCATTCTCAGAACTCATGTAGAAAGGTTGGGTGGAATGACACACATTTATAATCCAAGGCCTGGGGAGGTTGGGACAGGGAGATGCCTGGGGTATTCAGGGTGGGTCTTCTTACCTTGGTTAAACCTCTCTGGAAACACCCTCATAGGCAAACTCAGAGGCTAGTCTCCTAGGTGACTCATCCTACTTGGTGAGTCCCAGGCCAGTGATCCTTGTTTTCAAGGTGGATGGGCCCTAAGGAAATACCCTCCGCATGCTCACCTGGGCCGTCATGCACGCACGCACGCACACACACACACACATGCGCACACACACAAGAAAGCAAGCACAAGCAAGGTATTACAGCCCCCAAGAAGGACAGGAGAAAACAAAACATTCATTAGTTTTCCCAAGGCCACCTGGAATTAAATGACAACGATTCCAACCAGTCTTTAGCCTTGTGTCCCATGTGCTTTGTGTGCTCCTTGGCAAGGCCAGTGCATATGTCTCGTTATTTTATAGTTTGTTTTCTTTCCTAATGCTGAACTTAACTAAGACCCATACTCTCTCAGTGACAGATATATAGCTGACTTGGAAAGTCCTGCACTGAGCACTGCACGGCGAGTCTCACAAAACCCAAGTCACATGAGCCCTGTGGGCAGCTGGGTCCTGTCCTGGGCAGCTGGTTCTAGAACCCATGTTCTTCACTATTACACTATCCATGGAGGCCACTGTCTGTCAGCGATGCAGTAGGCACCTGTTATGCTAATTCAATAGTGAGGCAATGAGGGATTTCCTGTGGAAAGTGATTCAGAAGAGTGGATGATGTGCCCTTGCCTGAGGAGGAATTTTGGTATCCTGTCTAATTACCTGTATAATTATCCTGTCTAATTATTGGTTATTAGACCTTGGAAAACATTTCCCAAATGAGCTGGTGTATTTTTTAAAAAATATTTTTTTATTTTTATTTTTATATACATGAGTATTTTGCCAGCATCCATCCACGCTGTGCAAAGTCAGTCAAGACCAGAAGAGGGAGTCAGACCCCTGGAACTGGAGTATGGATGGTTACTAAGAATTGAACCCAGTTCCTCTGGAAGAGCAGTCAGTGCTCTTAACCACTGTGCCAGCTCTCCAGTCCTGAGTCTATTTTAAAAAAATATAAAATATTTATATAAAATATAAAATAATATTAAAAAATGCCCATGAAGGTCAGAAGGGGGTGTCTAATTCCCTGGAACTGAGGTTACAGATGGTTGTTAGTCACCATGTGGGTTTTGGGGAGCAATCCCAGGTCCTCTATGAGAGTAGACAGCGCTCTTGGCCATTCAGCCATCTCTCCAGCCCTGAGCCTGTGTATGTTTTATTTGCAATATAGAAATAAAAGTAATCCCAGTTCCTCAGTGTTATCATTACAAAGATCAAAAAAGAATATAAGCAGAAATATTCTATAAACTTTAGAACACAGTACAGTGACGGTTATACATACATATTTATTTATATATACATGTATATATATATGGTGGGGCTATACACACCACACACACACACACACACACACACACACACACACACACACACACATTAGATAGAATCCCATCCGTAGCCCCAGCTGGCCTGGAACTTGCTTAAAGGCATCATGCCCAGCTGGTTATTAATAAATTTTTAGGTGATCCATATTTTTGGCTTACATTCCTGTTTTTTGAACTAGATGGGAGATGGAAGAGAGACAGAACTCTGACAAGTGAGGCTAGAAGTCATATAAATGGCTGATTTATGCCATAGACTTAATCCTGTCCTGAGTCTTTAGTTCCTGCCCCTGCCCCTCCAGGAAACCTTGCTTACCCCTCTAGCTGTTCCACACTGGTCTAACCTCTTGCTCTCAGAGCTATTTAATGCCCTTCTCTGTTGTGATTTTTCTGTAGATGACATGGCAAAGATAAGATTGTATGAATCACTAATAAAATCAGTGAATCGAAATAAATCACCAGATAGATGAACTTGGGTACAGGGCAGAGGTTTTACCTGAATGGAGTGATAACTTCTCAGGGCTGTTTTCCCATATGCTGCATCAGACCTGGGAGATCACCCTTGAATGTTCAGCATGGACCACAAGACATACAGTCAGAAGAGAGAGACCCTCGCAGTTGCCTGAATGTGCTTGTTCCAGATGCTCGGGGATGTGACTAGGAAGTGTTTACCATGCATAGGATTAAACACAGTGAAGCAAGGTTTCTTTATTCATGGTTGAATTTCTGAAGTCTTTAATAGAGGCTTTTATGGATATATAAGAAAGAATTTTCCAGAATTCTCAGTAATCATCTGGCAATTAAACATTTTCCTCTCAGCAGTTCATTTGATGAACACTGATTCAGTTCAATTATATTATCCTATATTGGGGTAAACTGAGGTCCAGAAGTATTAACCAAGTGATACAAGCCAAACGAAGAAAGGATTTTGGCTCACCAGACCCTCCACATGTGGTTCTTCCTCTTTCCCGGGCCTGGGCATTAGCATTCCTTGAAGGCTTGTTAAGTACACACTTGTGGGGCCCATCCCCTGAGGTTCTGATTCTGTGGGTCTAGGAAGGGACCTGAGCTCCCAAGTAGTGCTGATGTTGCTGGCCGGGGGCCCACTTCCCTATAGCCCGTGACTCTTCCGATGTGTGTCATGGTAGAACACAGACGTGGGAGGCTTCTGATGCATGATGTGGTCTAGCTTCCAGGGTGCAGAAGCAGCTTTAGGCCTAGATGCCTTCACAATGTGATTTATGGAGTTCTAGGAGACCAGTTCAGCCACCAAATTTCTCCCATCTCTCCTGGAGTTTTTACTTTCTCTTTGCTCCCTGACCTGGCTCCTTACTAATTACAGCTGCATGTTTCTGCTCTGTTTATTTTTGTTGTTGTTTTAAGTTGCCCTGTTATAATGTAAGATGTGTTTGGAAGTTGAGAAAGATTACCAATCATTAATACTTGAGTAAAAGTTACTTAAATTAGATGCATTTAAAAATATTTTTACTTGTTATTTTGTTCTTTTTATTTGTATGAGTGTATTGCCTGCATATATGTAAGTATGCCCATGTCCTGCAATGCCTGCAGGTATTAAGAGAGGGTCGAATTCCCCTGGAACTGGAGTTATGGATGGTTGTTAGCCGCCATGTGAGTACTGGGAATCGAACCCAGTTCCTCTTCAAAAGCAGCCAGTGCTCCCAACTGCCGAGCCATCTCTCCAGCCCAAATTAGATTCATTTTTGTGCTTAGCTGATAATACTCTCTACACACAAGGGCTTTTGGATTGGCTTGGAGAAATCAAAGGAGGGAATATTTGTTTGGGAAGGTTTAAGGGACCTAAAAATGGTTTGCAGGAGGCCTACTGAGTGGACAAACCCAGAAGAAGTCGTGCTTCTTCATGCTGTTAGTATTCTAAATATGGCAAGTTATTGAGTGAGGAGAGAAGAGGGATGATCCTCTCGTGTTCCAGAAGCCCCATCCTCATTCAGCTGTGACAGCCTGTGGCAGTGGGTCAAGGCTCCTGATGACCAAGAACCCTCCTTTGGTGGCGGAGTAGATAGAAAGGGATCTGGTGAAGGAGTGTGAGCACCGGGTAGGCCACATCTGCTGGTTTCTCTGCTCATCTATTTACTAATAAGCCTGTCACTGCAGACTATCACCAAGGCCCTGGCCTTCTGTCTCCTGCTTGCTCACTTTTGCCATCTTGATCTTCAACTCTCCTTCTCAACTTGTGACCTCCTTGCATTTTCTGTTTCTGGTCTCTTGCTCCATGGCTGGAGAAGGGAAGATGCTTTAGAAGATGGTGAATGCAACGCAGGTACCTGGATTACAACTGTCCCATTGTTGAGGTCCCATTTATACAGAACTCTGCCAAATGTCACCCTCTCAAGTCAGGCTTCCTCAACAGGTCATTGGTCCCTTCTCTGGACCCTTCTGCTCCGGGGAAACAGGTGACTGCTTTTAGGGTGCCCCTAAGCTGCAGATGGATGGGAATTACAGGCGCCTGGAATGCCGGCTGGGGAAACCAGAGCCTGTGGGCTTCCCATAGCTGTCAGAGTTCCAACTCACACTGCAGGAAGGACAGTAGTTCTCTGCAGCGAGCCTTTGCTTGATTTCTCAGATACTATGTTCTCTTGTCAAGCCCTCTTGTCCCTGCACGCCTTGCCTTTTGTCCTGAGACCCAGGGCCATGTATAGCAAGGACCAACACCCATGGAGAAGTGTGGAAATCATTTGCTGTGAGTCTCCCAGGGGAGGGCGGAATTCCTGATCAAAGTAAGAATGAACCCGTCAGACAGTATTTACCAGCCCCTTTCTGAGTCCTGATGACTGACATTGTTCTGTTTTTATTACTGGCCCTCAGAAGCAATTGTTTAAGAAAAATATCGTCTAGACTTGAAATTGAGTGAATATGACATTAATTATAGAGGCTTTCGTCTGGATGTTTCTTTGCCAGCTGTGTTCTATGCGCAGGAGCTGCTGGTTGCTCCACCATCCACATCTCCCTCGGAGCCGAGGAAACTGGAGGATCAGATGGGCTGTGGCCAGGTCCTGGACTCTGCTGTGAACACAGGCTTCCTCCCCTTCACCCTCATGACAACCATGACACGTTCATCCCATTCTCCTTATTGGATGACTAAGGTCTGAGGCTCAGGAAAAGTCAGATATGTTCAGGAACACACAGGCAAACAGTAAAGCCAGGACAGAGAGCTGGGGTAGATCTAGCTGTGAAATGTGCACTCTTTCTATCCTACTGTGCAGTAGGAAAGCTTGAAATAAGGCAGGCTCCATTCATAAATGGATTCACTTAAAGAATTGCTAATTTCGATAGAAGTTTTTAAGATGACGCTTTTCAAATGCAAACCTCCACTGTTCCATGCATGCTGCACCAAAGAGGACAGAAGAGGGTGTGGGACTAGAACTGGAGTTAATGTTGGTGAGCCATGTGATGTGGATCCTGGGAACTGAACTTAGGTCCTCTGCAGATCAGTAAATGCTCCTAACGGGGGATCCACTCTCAAGTCTCAGAAATGTTTGTTTTAATAACATAGTGATATGTATAAGTATATAAATATGATCCATTTAATGGGCCCAAGTCTTACATGATTTGGTATACTCCATACAAAGATTGTACAATTATGACACAATTTTTAGAATAAAAATAAAGCCATAAGATTTAGTGACTTGTTAAAAATTTGATTTATTTGTTTTTATTTTATGTGTGCGAGTAATATGCCTGCATGTATGTAAGTGCATCCCTGTCGGGCAGTGCCCACAGAGGTCAGAAGAGGGCATCAGACCCCATAGCTGCTCTGTGAGTACTGGAATTCGAACCCAGGTCTTCTGCAGGAGCAGCCAGTGCTTTTAACCGCTGAGTCATCTCTCTGGCCCCACTTTGGTGATTTTTTTAAGTTGACCATAAAAATTACATAATCTAGAAAACAAAATGTTTTTGTTAATTAATACTCTGATACATTTAGTAATACCAGTCTTCCTATGCCTTTGGGATGAATAATTTATCTTTTCATAGAATAGTAATAATGTAATATTTTCTTCAGAAAAAAAACGAATTGGTCTCTTCTTTAACGATGTTAAAACTTTAAAAAAGAAAAATTATTTGCTCAAAAAGTTTCAGCATCTCGACCTGATATGTCTTTGAACATATCAAGATTTGGAAAGGGGCTCAGTCAGTAAAGCGCTTTCTGAGCAAGCACAAGGACCTGAATTCAGATCCCTGATCCTCATGTGAATGCTGAACTCAGAGGTGATATGCACCTACAATCCCCCGGTGGTGGGGAGACAGGTGGATCCTTGGAACTCGCTAGGCAGTAAGTCTAGCCAAATCGATGAGCTCCCGGTTCACTGAGAGACTGTCTCAAAAAACAAAGTGAAGAGAAATTGAGGAGGATACCTGATGTCAATCTCTAGTCTCTGCATGTGTGAACACACATGTTCATGTGCACCTGAACACACATATACACAAATACATATACACATATATACCTTCCACACACAAAGACTTGAGATCTATTATACTCCTTTACTATATAAACTGGAAAGATGGGAGGAATTTTCCATAGACAAGCTTCTAGCTTCCAAACATTAAATTTCTTTCTGCCCTATGGTCACATACTTTCAGTGACCAGGCATCATAGGATGTTCAGGTAATGCTGAGACCCCTAAGTCTGGACTTTTCCATTGTAACACCTAACATATCAGTACAGTGAGCTATAGGAATATTCCTTCAACTCATTCCTACCTTGGGAGGACTAGCAATACTTTACCTGACCAAGGAAGTGACAATGAGCTGCCTTTCCTTCTGTAGATCTTTCCAAACTAGACAGATACCCAACTCCTGGCCTCATCTGCTAAGTGGGGACCTCAAAATTTCCACATGCATGCAACACTTACAGAAGATGGATGCAGGCAAAATTGGAATAGAACGAAATAATGAATGGTCTCTAAATCTTAGTTTTTCAAGTGTTATAAAAACATATAACCACAGAGCACATCACTGGGGCTCTGAGGCCATGTGCATGTTAGCAACTTTGAGGTTTATATTTCATTAGCTTTGTGGAAAATCCTTTTCTCGTGTATGTGTGTCCTGGGATCATTTCTACCACAGGGATAAGACAGCATTACTGATGGGAATATGCTTTTCCCCCCATTGGGTATGTTATAGAAGGCTTGAAAACCAGAGCTTTGGGGTTTATCGAATGATGCTCCAAAGAGGGATCTACTTCTAGAATATATCCTGCAAACTTTTTCTGTGAAGGGCCAGCTAGGAAATATGCTATGTTTTGTGACCATGTGGTCTCAATTTTCAGCCACTCAACTCTGCACTTGTAGTGAGTAAGTAGACCCAGACACTGTCTGTACACTGCTCGGCCATGTCTACCATTACCTTATTTAGAAAAATAGTGGTGTTTTGCTGATCCTTGTTCAGTGAGGAGATTGCTCTTGGATTGGAAGATCCCTATTGTAGACAGGGACGCCTTTAAGGAGGAAGTGTGTGACTTCCAAAGCTGTCATGTGAGACAGAGTCATCCCTGGCTCCCAATATCTTATGATGACTTTGGGGCAAGAGAGATTTGAAAGAAGAAAGAGAGGCTTGTAAGATGGACAAAATCAAGGGCATTTTAGACACATACATTTTATTTTCTGCTTCTTCTCATTTTTAAGTCAAGCATAGACCAACTTATACAGCAGTCTTGTGTTGTAGAGCTGTCACAGGACCTCTTCACTCGAGGTAACTGGAATACTTGGCCACCCTAATTAGTCCTAAGTCCCTCCTACTGATCCTCGCTCTTTAAGCCCGTCGTTTCTGATCCATGTCCATTCCTGCAGCATATATGTACACATTACCAACATCTTAATTTTCTGAGGTTATAGCATTAAAATGATTAAGGTAAAGTTACTGTACTTATCTTCTTCCAAAAAAGCTTTAGATGCAAAAACACAAAACTTGTTTTTTTTTTTTTTTTGCTCCAGAGACTTTAAATTATTTCATCAAATCACTATGATGATTGTGTACTTCAGAGTTAAAATTAGGAATAAATTTTAGTATTGCTTTCTGTCTCTTCTATTCCCTGTCATTTTAACTGAGTTATAAGAAAGGACTTGATTAAATAAAGTGGAAGGCATCATGTTGTAATTTAAGGCATTTTGGAGCTTGGTTTTCCTTGTGTATACTTTCTCTTTATTATATTACATTTCCACTCCCCCAATTAGCTGTTTAGCATCAGTAACAGATGCATATGATCCATCTAATGTACACAGATGGGATCATGTCCACTGTTAGTCCTGGGAGCTAGCTAATGTTCAACACAAATAGTATAAAAATATTGTATTTAACCCTTCAGGAATGAGCAGGGCCAATACTCTGTCCTATTAAGAAAAATAAATGGCATTTCATTCACATTTATGAGATAACAAAAGGAGTCAGTTCTGGCTATTGACCAATGGATTCATTAGAGAAAGCTGTTATGGTTTGAATATGCAATGTCCCCATAAGCTCATGATTGGAATGCTTGGTCCCCAGATGATGGCACTTAGGAATCAGGACCCAGTTGTAGGAAGTAAGTCACTAGGGAATATGCAATTTCCTGTTCCTGTCTCTCTCTTTATTGAGGGTCATCCATGAAGAGAGGAATGGTCTTTCACCCCCACTTTTCTTTGAGACAAAGTTTCACGCTGTAGCCCTGGCTGACCTTGAACTCAGAGATCTACCTGCTTCTACCTCCTGAGTGATGGGATTAAAGGTATGTGCCACCATGTCCAGCCCACACACACTCTTCATGTCCAACTGCATGGGGTCAAGCAATCATGAATTTAAGCTTCTGAAACTGAGAGCTAAAATAAATGATTCTTTCCTTAAGTTGTTTCTGTCAGGTATTTTGAAAAGTTTATAAAGACAAAAGCTGATGGTTAGGACTTTTACAAATGCTAAGTGCTTTTGTTTGTGTTATATAACTGCTTTCATGGAAGTGGAGTTTTATGTTTCTACTTATTCATTCATTCATTCATTCATTGTGTTTTGCCTGCAAGTACACCCTAGTGTGCAATGCCTGTGGAGGCCAAAAGAGCGTGTTGGATCCCCTGAAACTGGACATACAGACAGCTGTTAGCTGCCATATGGGTGCTGGAAACTGAACCCATGTTCTCTTCAAGAGTAGCCAGTGCTCTTAACCACTCAGCCATCTCTCCAGCCCCAAGGTTTTATATTTCTTTTGTGAATTATAGAGGACCTCACTGAAAGGATATGTTCCAAGTCCTACCTTGGATAAGTGGTTGAGGTGGGACAATCATAGACCTGGGTGTTTCATCAAAGAATTTCCCTAAGACAAGTAAGTGAAGACTGGTATTGGCTCTCAGCATGGGGGTTGTAGAGAGTAAAAAACAAGACTTTGGGGGACTGGAAAGATTGCTCAGCAGTTAATAGTATTTACTGCTCTTGCTAAGGACCTGAGTTCAATTCCCAGCAACCACATGGAGTAAACCACATTGAGTGACTCAATATCACCTGTAAATCCAGATCTAGGGTATCCAACCCACTCTTACGGCCACCACAGGGACCTCACTCCTGTGTATATCCTCCCACATGGGCAGATACTCATATTCATAATTAGAAACAAAAATAAAATCCTATAAAAAGAACAGGGACAGGAGAGATCATTAATTGGTTAAGGGCACTGGCTTCTCTTGCAGAAGAAATGAGTTCAGTTCCCAACTCCCACATGGCAGCTGACAACCATCCATAATTCCAGTTCCAGGGTATTTATATGCAGACAGGAAAGACAGTAGTACAGATAGAAATAAATAAATAAATAAATAAATAAATTTGATTCAGTCTGAACCATGGTGGCTCCTGACCTTATTATTTATCGAGGTAAGTGACTTGAGGCATTAATTTGATCTTTAGAACCCTCATCTTTCATGTTTGATTGGAAACCTTGGCATCCCTTTTTATTTCTTATTTTATTTGTATGAGTGTATTGCTTGCATGTAAGTGTACCCGTGTCATGCAGTGCCCAAGGAGGTCAGAAGAGGGTGTTGGATCCCCTGGAATTGTAGTTAGGATGGTCGTTAGCCACCACTGAACCTGGGGCATCTGCAAGTGTAGCCATTGCTCTTAACCACTGAGCCATCTCTTCAGCCCCAAGAGCATCCAGTGCTATTAACTGCTGAGCCAATTCTCCAGCCCCAAATACTTCCTTTTGTAAGAGTTAAATGATACATCAGAACATTTGAAAAACTGTTACTGACCAAGTTCAGCTAAATATCTTTTCTCTACTTTAGTTTCTATTAAGCATGATTATTGACCTTGGATGTATGTTTTAATTACTAGGATGACTCTCGATGCCCCAACATATACCAGAGCAATAAAACCCGATGAGTAATTGAAAGTTAGTGAAGTTCATTTTGTTGTTCAACACCAAAAGTGGTTTTAAATGAGCTGGCAATTTTACCTACTCTCCAACAGAATGTCCTTTATATGTAGAAAGGAGATGGAATAGCGGGAGAGGTCTGTAACAATAGTATATATTTTCACAGCTCTTTTACATTATGTTTTACAGAGCACTTTATGTATGTTACTGATTTTATTATCTTGGCAACTCCGTAAGTTTTTTCAGCTTCAAAAAGATCATACCACTTGCAAAAGTTCATGGACTTTTCAAGTGGCAAAATCAAGACTCATTCCCAGGCCTTCAAGCATGATATTAAAGACCTACAGAAGACACATTATCATTTTGGGATGCATTGATTCCTTCTAGGAGAACTGGTGATGGCTGGGGAGACTAGCACAAAGCTTCCTGATGCTAAACCACCAGCCATAGCAGTAAACAACTGACTTTTCAAATAGCTGGAAGAGGCTCATTAATGGTGATAGAGGCATCTCATCTATAACTTATACGAATGATTCTTAAATGTTCAGCTTTCCATGTAGTGCAATTGCCACCCCCGCCCCCCGCGCCAAGCTAGGAGAACTAACTTCTTTATTTAACTGAAGGAAGTGCAGATTCCTTCCACGATTAACCGATGCCATTTTAACCCAGTCATTTACCACCACCTCCAAAATGGCAGCATGTAATGTCAGAATAATGAACAGGGTGAATAAATCTAACTCCATGAATATCATCATCATTCGTTCTCTCTCTCTCTCCACCTCTCTCTTTCTCTCCCTCGCCTCCTCCCTTCCTTCTCTCTCCTCTCACTTCTTACCTCTCCTTAACTCAGATCAACCCAGTCTATGAAGTAGCCTTGGAGACCCAGAGGTGAAGCCCTCCATGCTTCCTGGGAACGCGTCGTCCCTTCTCTTTAGAAAAGGCTCTCTGGGCGGCAGTGAACTAAACAACTAATTGCTTCCTGAGTTTCTGTGTTTCTAAGAAATGCGGAGGATTTAAAAATACTAGCACGCCATGACGCAAGGCAGCATGCAGCTGAGGACAGCAGGCCACCAGAGTGTTGAAACGTGCCCACTGAAAACAAAAGGGGGTGCAAAGATCTCCACTGCCATAGAAAACAAGCAGACTGGAACCTGCCCTGGCACCTGACAGCCGCGGAGGGATCTCTAGCGAAGGGCCTTGGCACTGTTAGCAGAGGGTGGAGGCTGTGTTTCTTGGACAGTGGCTCCGGGCTGGACCCGTCCCTTGCAGGGGTGATTGTGTTTCCTTCTGATTGGATTTAATGTTCTTGAAATCACACTCGAGCGTGAGTCACTTCTTTTCCTTTATGTTTTCCCACCCTCCTATCCACACGTTTCCACAAGTACTCACCCCCTCCCCCGCCAGTCCCCCTAGAATTCCCAGAAACTCCCTACTAGGCCTAGTTCTTTGGCTGAGGAATAATCTGGTTCTTCTGTGATTTGGGACGTAGAAGATGGGGAGTGACCCAGATTCATGAAAGTTTTGTGAGGACAGGTTGCATTCTGCAGGCTCAAAGGGGGTGTCCACTTGGCAACCTTGGGACTAAGTAGGAGCTTTTCAGAAGTGTCCCTGCTCACACCTGCCACATCAGAACCGCAACCTAGCAGGACTCCGGGTGATGTGCAGGTCCCCTAGGGTCCGAGAACTGCAGCTGGAGAGCACTTACTTTGATGATACTGGCTTCCCCATGTAGCTATAGAGGGAGCATGAGTCAAAGGTCTGTTAGCCTCATTCATCGGGAATTCCGGAAGATGCTCAAACTACTTTGGAAGAGAATACAAGAGCTGAATGTGGTGGCTCATGTCTGTCATTCCAGCTCTCTGGAGGCGGAGGCAATAAGGGTTAGGATCTGGAGTTCCGGGAAGGCCTGGGCTGAAAAGGGAGACCCTGCCTTCAAAAAGAGAAAAGAAAGGGAAAGGGAGGGCAAGAGAATACAAGAGATTACAGTGTAGAGACGCAGCAGAAGACTACAAACATAAGACATAAATGTCAAATATAAAACTAGTTATTGTCTTCTGAGGGTTGTCTTTTTTCAGTCATAATGGAGGACATAAAGTCATGGGGCTGTTAAGGGAAGATGGAGCTGGGAGAGGGGGTCTGAATATGATCAAAAGACCTTTATGAAACTTTCAAAGAGTTAATACGAATGGTTTTGAGATTACACTCAATGTGTCCATCTTCTACAAATGAATAGCTTTACTAGAATTTGGGCTTTTAATATTAAAGAGGTTTAAAAGAAAGAAAAAGAAGTGGAGATGGTTCATCTAGGGCAGTGCTTGCTGACAAGCATGAGGACCTCAGTTTGGATTCCCAGCACCCAGGTAAAAAGCTATAGTAGCTTGAGCCTGCAGTCTTGCTTCTGGAGAAGCGGACACAGGTGCGTTCCCACAGCTGCCTGGCCAGTCAGGTTAGCCTAGTCGGTGAATGCTGTGTTCAGTGAGAGACCCTTCTCAAAAAACATGGTGGAGAATGAGTGGGAAAAATACCCAACATTAACCTCTGGTCTCCACAGGTGCACACACGCAAGTACACACACACACACACGCACGCACATGCACCACGCACACACATCAAAAGAAAAGAGGGGAAAAATAAGCCCAGACTGCATTAAGTAAGTTACAGACTTATTAGTGCTCTGTTATGACTCTGAAAGGGAGCTCAGTTAATTTTGGTACTATTTCCATTTTATAAAAATTATAAAAAAATTTTATAAATTTTTACATTGATTTATTTATTATGTGTATGAGTGTTTTGTCTGCATGTATGCAAGTGCACCACATGCATGTAATGCCCACAGAGGTCAGAAGAGAGTCCAGAATTAGAGTTATGGATGGTTATTAGCTGCCATGTTCAGTACTGGGAACCAAACCTGGGTCCTCTGTAAGAGCAGTCAGTGCTCTTAACTGCTGAGCCATCTCTCCAGCCCCTGATAAACCTTTCAAACATAGATTACAATCAGAGAGGTGCTACAAGCTTCCATCACCACCCATCTCTACTGAGTTTCAGCTTCCCCTTCTGGAGATAATTCAGCTTAGAAAGTGAGATGGAGCCGAAGTCTCTAGAAGGCAACCATAAAGACACATCTAGTTTCCCTGGCAAAGACAGCACAGGAACGAGTCCTTGGTCCTAAGAGAAGAGACTGATGGAAGCCCCTGAGGGTCAAAGAAAGCATATTTACCAACTCCTAGCATTGGTCACTAAACTGCCTTCGGGGCCAGTTTATCCTGAGTTTCACAAGACAACTTCAGGCACCACTAAAATTATCAATAGTATTTTATGTTGATGTTAATTTTTCTAAAGAGGGACTCCATAACTTTTGTCACAATCTCAACATGTTACCCCTCAAATAATTCAATGACTGACGAGAAATAAAAGTTTAAGAAGGCTTAAACTCAGGGCTGGATAGATGTCTCAGTGGTCAAGAGCACTGACTGCTCTTGCAAAGGACTTAGGTTCAATTCCCAGCACCCACCTGACAGCTAGCAACTGTCTGTATGTCTAGTTCCCAGGGGTCCTAAGCCCTATTCTGACCTCCATGGATGCATGACACAATAAGGGTGCTCGTAGACACACAGGCAGGGGAAATACTCACACACATAAAATAAATAAATATTTTTAGAAGTAGGTTTAAACTTACAAAGTATATATTACTGACACCAGAGGCTGACCACAAAGGAAAATTGGTCAATACAGAATATAAATAATGCCTACTTTGAAAGTTTTCTCAAAAAAAATAACAAATGTTGGTGAAGGTGTGAAGAAAAAAGACCTTTGTACACTGCGATGAGAGTGAAAATTGATACAACCACGATGGGAATCAGTATGGTTTCTCAAAAAACTAAAACCCAAAGGTCTACCATATGATCTGGCACACTAGCTACATGGCAGAAGGAAAACCAAGTCAGCCTATAGCAGAGATAGTAGCACATCTACTAGATGCAGCCTAGGTGCCCATTAACGATGCATAGATAAAGAAAATGCCTACATACACACACAAATCACACACACACACACACACACACACACACAAAATGGAGTTTTATTCAGGCATAATGAAGAATGAAAATATGTCATTTGCAGGAAAAAAAAAATGGATGAGGCTGGAGATCCTCATGT
Organism: Eospalax fontanierii; assembly: GCA_035773235.1. NCBI lineage: Eukaryota > Metazoa > Chordata > Mammalia > Rodentia > Spalacidae > Eospalax > Eospalax fontanierii. Next base: position 12,523,148 of record CM069549.1, read on the forward strand.
TAAGTGAAGAATGACAGACTTAGAAAAACAAACATAATATGATTTCTCCTAGATATGAAAACTAAAACTAAAATAAAATAAAGACTTGAAAACAGAAGGGCTGTGAGGCTAGTGAGGGGACCTGGGAGTAACAGGAAGAGGCGGCTGGAGAAGGAAGGGCAGATATGCTTGAAGCATGCCGTATACATATTTGGAAATGTCACAGTGAAACCGATGAATCGTGTGTGTGTGTGTGTGTGTGTGTGTGTGTGAAGTTTCCTGTGGAGATCCTGGTACAGTCTTCCATCATTGGACTGGTCCACAGGGTGATTCACCTAAACTACCCTCGCCTCCTGTGGCCTTACTGCTCCTTTTTTTCTGGAAAACTCTCTTCACGTCTTTTTTTTTTTTTGAGACCCATCCATCCTTCAGGACTCTCCGCAGTGCTTTTCTGCAGTTCTCCAGCCCTCAGAAGGGCCTTCTGTATCTGTATTCCTGTGGCTCTTATTAATAATGCATGTCGTTCTTTCAAATAGTGCATTTGAAATGTTTTAGAACAGGGAATGGAGAAGGCAGTTCTTTGTTTCCCAACGGCGTTCTGCTCGTGCTGTTCTGTCGTTACAATCTGATGTTTTATTTTGGGGCTCTCTGGCTCCCTGTGTCGGAGGTTAGGAGACCTCTTCCTAGGTTCCTACTGACAAAAGCAGAAAATAGAGAAAGACCCAGATACAGACCAAAGGGAATGAAGTGGTAATGGCTAGAAACCCTACGCTGTGATTACAGACTCCATTTTACTCGGCTTCTAACTTGAACCATTTCCTTTGCAAATTGTTTGGCATGGAAACATTTCAGCACTGCTTGAAGAGGTGGAAACGAAGATAAGTTTGAGAAAAAAGCGTAGTTTGAAAAAGCAGGAACTTTAAAAAGGAACACAAACTATAGTTTGCGAGGTAAAGCAAGAGGCTGTGAAAATAAACAAAGACCAAGAAACTTCTCCAGACAAGCTGGGTTCATCCAGCCTCGTGCATGCGCACCCCACAACTATGTTTGCACAGATAGATCAGGGGTATCAAGAACGCTATAATGATACTCCACCACCCGTGGTTCTCATTTTAACCACTGTAATAAGCAAAACATACAGAGCACATTGCTGGCCCTGAAGGCTATAATTTTCTCTGAGGAGAAATATTGCAAAAAGGGAAAAAGAGAGAGAGCGAGAAGAAAACATGATATTTTGTTCAGTTCCTAAAAAAAGCATTTTTCCCCTTTCTCTGCCGCTCTTTCCTTTCATTAAACTGTCCTTAAGTGCTTTTAGAGAAAACTAAGTAGGCCACAATTCTGGGCTGCTGACTGAATAATTATAAGGCTGAGAGGCTTCTGGGATGGCCAGTGAGAGGCCCAGGTCCCTTTCCTGAAATCCAGAGATCCACAGGGACTGTGCCAGTTGCGGCTCGACTCCTTACATTGAAATGGTTTCTCATTTTTGAAGGAAAATCAGGGACATTCTTATCCCAATGAGTCCTCTGAAAACTTGGGCCACCGCCAGATTTTATTGGAAAATTGCAACAAAGGAATTACAGATAGCGAGTCCTTCTATTCAGAGGGTTACACGAGAGGCATATCAAAACCATGTGATTTCCAGCTCAGCCTTGCCCCGTGAGCTACAATATATTCTGTGCTTTTTGAATATTCACGTTTCCTTGAACTCAGATTCATGGTTAACGTCTCTTCCTTTCTCTGTGCGTGTTTGGGCATGTCAGACCCTGTTACTGGGTTACTAAAAGGGGAAAATTTAGCATGGGGGCGTGGGTGAGTCGTGGGCCACTAAGTTCAGGTTCACTGGCTAAGCATGAGTGTAATGGGGCCTACACATGTTGGGCCCATGAAGAGACACTAGAGAAGGGACACAGAGCCTGTGGAAAAATAGCACAGAGACTGTATATGGTCATGCCGGGCATGGTGGTACATGCCTTTAATCCCAGCACTCAGCAGGCAGAGGCCGGTCAGATGTCTGAGAGTTCAAGGCCAGCCTGGTCTATATAGCGAGTTCCAGGGCAGCTGGGGCTACATGGAAACTTTGTCTCAAAAAAAAAAATAAAAATAAACTAAAACTAAAAATAAAATAAAATGGTTATTACTAAAAGCCCAAGAACAAATGTGTGAGATGCTGGAGTCACTCCATGGTGAGGATGACTGTTCTGGTTTGCGTTATATGGTTGTTGCTAAAACACTGACCAATACAAACTGGAGCAGACAGATATTTTAGTTTTCTGACTATAGTTCATCATCAAAGGAAGTCAGGATAGGATCTCGGGCAGGAACTGACACAGACACCTTGGAGGAATGCTGCTTCCTGGCTTGCTTCCCCTGCCTTACTCAGCTACCATTTTTGTGGCGCCCAGGTCGATTCACCCAGGGATAGCACTGCGCACATCAGACTGAGGTCTTCCTTCACCAATCAGCAATCAAGAAAATGCCAGGCCAAGATTCTCATAGGCCAGTGTGATGGAGGAAATCCCTCTTTCCATTCGTGTCAAGTTGGCAACCAACACAAGCCATCAAAGTGTCTAAGCTTCCCAAAGCAGCCCAGGGAGGAGAAAAGGCTCCAGGCTACGGAGGCAGACACACTTGCTATTGGAGTCTAGTTTTGCTCCTGGTTTGTTATCACTGGACAAATTACATACCTTTTCTTTGTTTCTGAAATGAATTATAAAGGATCTTCCTAGTTGCTCCTTAATCTAATGTATAGGAGTTCTTCATTCAGTAGTAAAGCTTTAGAAAGCATGGCAGAGTTTTGTCCAGCTCATATGTACAGCATGCAGGCTGTGGGGGGACTTGAAGTGGGTGTGAATGCTGTCTCTACCTTCTTTCCTCTACCTCCGCCTCACAGAACCCATTTATCGTAACCTTCTATCCAGACACTTCTTCATGTTGCAGCTTCACACTTCAGAAGAAGAAATATTAGGGGAGAGGCAAGTGTTAGCAATGCGAAAGAATCCAAATGTGATCATCATACAGACTCGTGAAATCGTGGTCTGTTATGTGTGTCTTTGCTCTATGATGATAGTAAGATCACAAACATTAAACCTAAGGTGCTGGCAAGATGGCTCAGCAGGTAAAGGCACCTGGTGCCAATCCTCATGACCTCAGTGCAATTCTTGGGACATGTGGTAGAGAGAGCTGACTCCTGTTTGTTTCCTTACCTCCACACATGCAGCATGGCAAGTACACGTGCATGTGTATGAGCAAACAGACACACACAGACACACACACACAGACACACACACACACACACATACACACAATTTTTTTCTTTAAATTGGGGAAAAAATAAGGGACAATCATGAGCACAACCTCAGGCAAAAAGACATCACTAAGTTCGATGGCACTGTCCCCTCAGCTCTGTTCTATGCACATCATCTAATACCCCTGTAAGATATAGTAAGATTAATCCCAAGAAAGACAGCTTCCCTGCCCAGTAACTGAGAAACACTGTTCACCTCATTTGGCTCCCAGTTTGACCTGGTGATAAGAATCCCCAGTTTCAACACTGTTGGAGTTTCAGATTCTCCTTCCCAGAGCCGCCAGCACTGGACATTGGCCTGGAACTCTGATTCCTGAGGAATAGCCACTATATTTGTTACTTTTCCCATCACTGTGACCAAATCCCTGACAAGAAGCAACTTAAAGGGAGGGAGGATTTATTTTAATTCACAGCGTAAGTGTGCAGTCTGTCCTGGGAGGGGAGGCATCAGGGCAGGAGATGTGCACAGCTGTGGGACAGGGACATTCTCCTATCTGGGCAGATCAGGAAGCAGAGGCCAGTGAATGCTGGCACTCAACTGGCTTTCTCCTTTTTCCTTTTTATTCAGAATGGGACCCCAGGCCATGAGATGGCACTACCCACATTCAAAGTGTGTTTTCCTTCAGTTAATCCTCTCAGGAAATATCTTTGCTAAACCTCCCAGAAGTATGTCTCCTGGGCAATTCCTCATGCAGTCAAGTTGACAATGAAATGAACCATCACAGAAATCTATCTCAAAACGTTTTATCTACGTTGGTCCAACAGTATGAGCTGGGCTGTAAGAACCTGCGAAGACTAAGAGAAAGGGCCCCTAGCTGAAAGACTGATCTGGACCAAAGATATGCCTAAGTGCCTCTCATTGGCCTAAGTGGCTTCCAGGAACTGATGTAAATTCGAGGGACCAGCACAAAGACAAAAACCATTTGGATATGGGATAGATATCTTGAGATGGTTTCTTTCCGAAAGTGGGCATTCAGAACTTTATTGTCATTTCATACTATTGATTTTTACACATCTGTACAACAGAACCAAGGTGATAAATACAGTATTGATTTAATATACTTTATATGTATTCCACATACTGTTTCCCAAAATTACTTCCTCTTTATGTATTGAAATAAAAATGGAGACAAAAGATCCCTTTGCATTTACTCAAAGACAAGAAAAGATATGAAGGTATCCAAGCGATTACACTGCTCTACAAAGGTCAAGTCCAGTTATTCTTTTCTATTGCATCGTTGGGAACATATCCTCGGCTAATAGTTCCTGCTTATTATTTACCCAATTCAATGCTTTTTATATAATTGATCCACGCTCCTTCAGGTGCAGTTATAAAGAAAGTACAGCAGGATGGGGACTGGCGCTTGCTTCAAGGGGTCTTTGAAGTGAGCTGTAATGTCTAGAAGTACTAGAGGAAGAAAAGTGGCCTCTGTATTCCTAGATGCTCAACCAGTTCAGACCCACAGTCAGATCTTGGGTGAAGCTTGACATTCTGAGGTTTTGTTCCCTTAGTTTCCAGAAAAGTTGATGTGGTTAACTTTCCATATGTTACTCTATTTAATCTTTTGATGGCAAGAACCAAGATTCTTATGATTAATAAGAATTCTTATTATTAATGCTGTCATAAAACTTCCTTGACAGACGAATGAATGCTTCTTGTATCTTATTGTTCTGGGTGGTTCTGTGGATTTTTCCTCCGGGACATGTTTTGGTGGATTTAGTTGTAGAGATATGGATTTGACTAGAAAGATCAATTCAAACAACCTTAGGGTTAGTCAAAAAATTCAGGTACTTAAAAACACAAGCAGAGGCATGGTGCACACCTTTAGTCCTAGCACTCAGGAAGCAGAGGCAAGTGGATCTCTATGAGATCAAGGCCTAATTCTAGGCCAGCTGGGATTTTAGGGAGATCTTGCCTCAAAAAACACCAAAGCAAACAACAACGAAAACCACAAGATGAATTATCTGGCCCAGGTCAAACACTCTCTCCTCTCTTCCTCCAGAGGTGAATTCTGAACCACATAAACCAATTGACTGTACTCAGAAGCTTGCTAGAGACCTCTCCTTCCCACTTCCCTGGCCCCCAAACAAGCTTGGCATCTTGTCCCATGGGTGGCTGCTGGCACTGGAAGGTGAGCATCATACCTCCATACAAATCGACTGCTCATCTCTGCATCTCGACCTTTGTCCTATCAGTTAGCATTCACTGGCCATGTCAGCATCCCTGCCAGGAGCTGCTCCTTCAGCATCACTCTCAGATGCTGCTCCCAAAGCCCCCCGGCCCCCGTCTCATTGCTCTTTTCACTGCGGCTCCCGCTTTGCAAATGTCAGCCTGGCTTCTCTCATTGTTCACTCACAAAGAGCTGCATCAACAGTGGATTGGAACCATATTTTACCCTTTTGGCAGGGATCCATGCAAACTGTAGAATGATTCTCCGTGTGTATTTCAACACAAATTTGAATCCGTCCTCCTTGCCGTCCTGCGTCAAATCCCACAGGAGCAAAGACAGGGCCAGAGAGCTGTGCACTGAAGACGGCTCTCAACAGATACTTGTTGGAAGCATAAAATCTATCAGTGACCTTCCTTTTGATTCCTCGTTTCACATCGATAATGGTTATATATGGTAAATATTGGTGAAAGGATTCCATGTTTTACTGACAACCTTTGTTTGCCAACTAAATTCTACAGCGTTCAGAGTAATAACAACTAAGAGCCTGAGATTCTCTCACTGTGTCCCTCCTGTCCAAGTCTACACTCATAGGCCCCCAGACATCTGTGATTGGCCTCAGAGGTGTTTTGCTCTCCAGCCAATGCACAGGTCACTTGCAACGGGCCTTCTGTCAGATGGGAACCGTATCCGCCTCTGTAACGGGCACAATCTGTGCTTAGAAGTCCTCTTTCATTCACTGAAATAGCAGCTTTTCAACTTGACTAAATTTAGAATTGCACAAAGGTGTGTCTGTGAGGACATTTCCAAAGAGACTTAACTACAGAGGGGAGATCCACTCTGAATGTGGATGGCTGGGGTACTGGACTGGACTCAAAGGAGAAAGAGAGCTGAACACCGATACTGATTCCCTCTGTTTCCTAACTGGAGATGCAATGTGCTCCCAGGCTCCTACCGCCAAGCCTTCCCTTCCATGAAGAGCTGTATACCCTCAATCCACAAACCGAAATAAACCTGTCCTTCCTTAAGTTGTTTTTGTCAGGGATTTGGTCACAGCAATAAGAAAAGTGGTCGGTAAACCCCCAGAGACTGACTCGGGATTGGAATGGTCTAGGGATCAATTTGAGCTTGTTCCTAGGGAATAGTAATGGAGGAAGTCCAGGCTTTGAGACTCCCCACAAAAGTTTCCCAAGATACACCCTGTCACTGCTGCCAAGCGACCCTCTCCCAAGGATCTGCCAACAGAAGGCAATTGCTTAATTGCCTAGACCATGGAAAAGTGAGTTTTAAACTCTCTACCTCTTGATTTTCCTGAGTGCCATCTGTATGGTCCTCAGTTCTGTGAACTGGAAACTAATCAGTGTAAGTGTTCAACCCTATTCTAATGAATGTCATTTTATATGAACTCTGAACCCTAGCACAATCCTGTGAGGTCTGTGCTTTTAGCAATCCTAGTTTGCAGAGAAGAAACTCTGTCTCAGAAAGACAATGTGACTTTCTCAAGGTCACTGACCTTCTAGGGAGCGTCAGAAGGCGTGAAGGCAGGGTGGCTCCATAGTCTGCTTTAAGCACCAAGCTGGACAGCTCTCCCACACTGTGCTGTTAGCACTCAGGAGTTCATGAAACTCAGGAGAGTTACTTAGTTCAGTGTATTACTTCTGTTTCTCATTTCCACGACAGAACACTTAACAGAAGCAACTTCGGAAAGGAGAGGTTTCTTTTGGCTTATGGAATGAGGATGCAGTCCATCTTGCTGGAGAAGGCCTGGTGGCAGGAGCCTGAGGCTGCTACTCACACCGCATCCTCAGTCAAGGAGCGGAGAGGTGAATGCTAGTATACCACTTCCTTTCTTTTTTTAAAGCAGTCCGAGGCCCTATTGAGCCCCTATTGGAGTGGACTGTACTTATTAAAGAAGAATCTGAGTTGTCACTGGGCTATGTCATTGAGTAGGACTGCCATTGGTAAGAGGCACAAAAAGGCGCACCGTATTATGAACCAAGAGAAAGCAGAGGGAGCCTGGGAAGGAAGCTCAAGCTCAGAGCAGACCAGTAGGAGAACAGAGTAAGACAGGAATGCAGAAGGGGAAAAGGCTCTGAGTGGGGACAGGAGTGGGCCCGGGAGCCATGTGAGGGAATTGCTGGCTACCCAGCGGCCTGTCCTTTCCCTCTGTGCCAGCATGCCTGTCTATATTCTTACTATCTCAGAGGATGGATCTGATGGGTCTAGCTCAATGACAGCCACTCTCTTCCTTCCCCTTTGCCAGTGATGTATCCTGGGATAGATGCATGAGTCTACTTAGCCAGTAAGACATAAGTAAAACTCTGCTGGAGACCTCTAGGGATTTTCCTCCATAATACACTAAGAAAGGAGACGACTGCTAGGATTTGAATGTGTATCCTTGTCAAAACTTGCATTGAAATTTTTGGTAACAGGATTAAGAGGTGGGACCTTGAAAAGGTTATTAGGTCATGAGAGTTCCACATTTATGGTTGAGATTGGGTGTCATCAAAAGGACAAATTCTCTCTTTCTTTCTCTCTCATTCCATAATGAGATGTAACAAGAAGGCTCTCACCAGACGTCAGTCCCCAGGTCTTGGACTTTTTTTTCTGTCTACAAAATATGAGAAGCAAGTTTTTGATGGTTATAAAGCAACTACTTTCAGGTATTATGTTATATCATCAAAAGTGGGAAAGTATTCTTGACCTGCTTCTTCTTGGGATGCTAGTATATGGAAGACATGCTGTTTCTTTGGAAGTTATCTTGCAACCAAGAGAAGAAGGTAAGAGAATCATGGAAGCGCCTACCCAAGTCCCTGAACCTTGGATGACACAGAGCTACTGAACCAAGCCCTACCATTCTTGATTTTATGTAAGATAATATAATGCTTTTATCCCCTGGGTTACTGATAATCAAACATGCTCTTGCCAGTAGCTAAACGCATCCTAATTTTATGAATTACTTTTCTGTTGCTGTGATATAATACCCTGATATAAAGCAACTCAGAGGAAAAGGGGTTCATTTTAGCTTACGTTCCAGAGGGGATACAGTCCGTCATGATAGGGAAGGTACGGCAGCAGGAATGTGATGCTAGCCCGGCAGTCAGGCAGCAAACAGCACATTTCATCACACGGGAAGCAGAGAGAGAGGATAGGAAGAAAGGTCAGGCTATAAACCCGCAAAACCCACCTCTAGCAATGTACTTCCTCCAATAAAGCTCCACTTTCTAAATATTCCATATCTTCCCAAACAGCTCCATCAGCTGGGGGAACCAAGTGTTCAAATACATGAGCCTAAGGAAACATTTCACTTTCTAATCACAAGACCAACTGATAGGGATGTACTAGTAAGGCAGGATCAGTGCTGAAGTAACAATAACAGTAGCTATCAGTGGCATTGTGCTTTTGCACATTTTTTTTATCATTTAATTAGAAACAGAAGAACATTAGCTATGGAGACAGAGAGCCTGGGTATGAATCCCAACCCTAATTAGAGGACCTCAGAGAAGCCATTATCTTGGACCTTGATTTTCTCATCTGTAAAATACCCAAATAATATCCCTTCCTTCTGAGTGTGAGGACTAAATATAATACTTTTTATTTGTTTGTTTGTACATTTATTTATGTGTGTATGTGGGCACAAGCATGTGTATATGCCATGGCATAGGTCTGAAAGTCAGAGAACAACTTGTGGGAGTCAGTGCTCTCCCTCCTATGTGCAGGTCTCAGGGATTGAACTCAGGTCACCAGTCTTGGTGACATGTACATTTACCCATTGACCCATCTCTCTGACCCAAATGTAATAATATTCTTAAGGTATCTATTTCAGCATTCAGTGCTGACTAGATCTAAGAGATTACACTATTAATAATGGTAAGTATAAGAAACAGGGAGCTGGAGAGATGGTTCAGTGGTTAAGAGCACTGGCTGCTCTTGCAGAGGACCTAGGTTCAATTCTCAGCACCCACCCATGGTGGCTAGCAACCATTCTAACTCCAGTTCCAGGGGATCTGATGCCCTGTTCTGAACTCCGTGGGAACTGCATGACACATGCAGGCAATACCCTCATATACATAAAATAAAAATAGTAAATAAGATAGTTTTTAAAAAGAATAAGAAGCAACTGTTGTGCTTCTACTGTATGTCCACCTCTTTATCAAGAACTTTGTTTGTTTTACTGAATCTTCTTGAAGACGGGTTTTGCAAGAATCCATCTTCTTCTTCACAGCAGATTCCCTTTGAGAAATGCACAGGCTGATGTTCCCATTGTTTTTTCCCATTCTGCAGTTGAGGACAGGGTACAATGAATGAGAACTACTCCCTGACATTTGCCTGCTGGCATAAGGGAGGCACAACTCAGGTTTCCTTGATCTAAACCCATCACCTCTTCCTGTATGCATCTCACTGGGGTGTTCTCAGGACTGAGCACTTACCTTGCTCTGGCTTTGCTTGTTCACCATGGTGGAAGCATCTGGAATTGTTACATAAACATCTCCTGCTACACAGTGACAAGGGAGAGACAGAAATGCCTTGTCTATCTCAAGACAGATCTGTGGCTTCTAGCTGATGTTCTCAGAGCATCCATCCAATGGCCTGATGGCTCCAGCTGTATGAGGTTGTCAGCAGTGGTTAGTACATGGACTTGTTAGAAGTTTCACCTCCCTGAGTTCTTCATAAGGCAATAGGTTATGAGGAGTGGGAGGTCTGAGGAAAGAGGCCAGCCTCTTGTATGGAAAAATCTCCTCTGAGCAGGTATAAGTTCTTTTCCACTTCCCTGTGAGGACCACCCAGACTCTGGAGTGCCCTGGAATGGAGAGGGGAAGCAACCATGTGTTTCTATTTAGCTAGGAGTAGCTCAGTTGTGCAAGTGTCACTGCTGACATTGTTTCAGGCCCCTGCTGCCTCTGGTTTCTGAACACAATGGCTCCAACTCCTCTGCTCTGGTTTTGATCATGCAAGTGGAAAAAGAACCATGGAAGCTGGATGGGGCCTGAGTCATTAGTGAACCTTCCTTAGTGGTCTGAGATGAGTGCGTTTCTCAGACTCACACAGCTGGTTAGTGGCAGAGCCAGGCTGGGACCTGGAGCAGCTGCATGTAGAGCAGTGCCAAGAAGTACCAAGCTTGGTTATGCTTTCTCTAGAAAACAGAGGATCAAAATAGTGAGACTCTGTCTGGAAATGGATCACCGGGGTCAGACTGATCAGTCTATCATCTGTCTATGTATCTGTTATCTCTGAGTAGCTATCATCTCTCTGTTCTCTATCATCAGTCATCTATCATCTCTCTATCATCTACCAGTCTATCAGCAGTCATGTCTATCTATTATCTATCAGGAAATTATCTATCATCTATTTATCAATTGTCTACTTTTTCACCAGCTGCTCACTATTTCTCAATCAGCTATCTGTCCTCTATCAACCATCTATATATCTACTATCTATCTGTACCTCAATGTATCTATGTATCTACCCATTCAACCATTAATCATCTCTCATCTATGTAGGTATAAATATATTCATACATATAAAATATATGAATTTGTATATATAATATCCATATATATAATTTTATCCATTCATTGCTATTCTTGTGCACAATTTCATGTGTGTTAAGCTATATATATATATATATGAAGTTTATATATATATATATAAACATAAAACACATGATAGTCATACTTCATATATATTAGCTGCTTATTTACCCATCTATATATTCTATATATTTATCCATCTATCCATTTCTTTAACGCATAATAATTACTACCAGGTCAAAAAGAACCCTGAAGGTAGTTTCTAGGGATGGTTAAAAGATTAATATTAAGATAGATTAAAATAGCGGGGGGCATGGTGGCATACGTCTTTAATCCCAGCACTTGGGAGGCAGAGGCAGACAAGTATCTGTGAGTATATAGCGAGTTCCAGGCCTGGTGGGGCTATAAGGAGACCCTGTCTGCAAAGTAACTCCCTGTGGTCCAGTCTGAAGAGATTATCTCTGTACTTTGTATATTCATATATGTGATAGAATATACAATAGTTTGTTGTCTTGTGGTAGTAAGCAGTACTAGAATTGATTTAATGCCAGTGTGTTCAAGAGTTTACCATGTTTGTATCGTCTTTCTTACTCAATCCTCACTTCAGTCTCCAAGGTGAATGTTACTGTTATCTGTATTGTATGAAGATAAATATATATGTATATGCATATATATGAATATATAATTGTATAATGTATGCCTATTCAGTATGCACATATATATGTCAAGTGGTCATGTTCTGAGGTCACAGAGTTAACAGAGGACAGAGTTAGTTTAGTTATTTAGTTGGTTAGTTTCAATGCTCTCAAAGCTATCCTGATATTTTCATGGGTCCCAAGTGCCTGGGCTCTCTGGGAGCACATCTCTTTATTCTACTCTTTGGGTGGTGAAGCTGTAGATGAAGAGAATGCTACTTGGCTTTTTGCTAGGTTACTTTTCAAAGACCTGAAGAATCCTGCATCCACTGTGATTGCTCATCTCCACTGTCAACCTGGTAGGATTTAGAATCATCTAGGAGACACACATCTGGTGGTACATATGAGGGTGTTTCCAGAGTGGTTTAACTGAAGGGGGAAGAGCCACGTGAGTGTGAATGGCACTATTTCATAGACTGGGGCCCCAGATGGATACAAAGGAGAGAGTCAGCTGAGCACCAGCCTTCATCTCTCTCTGCTTCCTCTGGATGAAATGGGACCTGCTCCTTCACATTCCCACCAAAATGGCTTCTTGCCATGGTGGACTGCACCAAAAGATGAGAGCATTTGGACCTCATAGGCAGGGGAAGAACAACAGTGAGGAAACAGACAAACCAGGAAGCAGAAAGCCGAACTTTGGACTTCACCCACAGTTCCTTTGGACCACATCAGCTCTACCTGAATCTGAACTCTGAACTTTTCAACATCTACTGTGGTCAGAGTCCACATGAATAGCTAACTGTGAACACCCAGGAAGACGTGCCAGACAGAGTAAGAGCCCTGCTGTGTGGTGATGGCAGGGATGATGTCTGTGGTGATGCAGGGATGGCAGGGGCATGTCCATGGGTGGCACGAGACCCTGGTTCTGGTGTTTCCATTCTTGCCTGAGGAGACGAAGGGAGTCTGGTCTTCCCAGGGCAATTCTAGCCCAGCTCATTTGTGCATGTTTTACAATGGTGTTGATAAAATCCCTATGGAGCCCCAGAGCATGTGTGAGGAGTTCCCACCAGAAATCTAAACAACGCCCTGGTGTTGCTGACAGCTTAATAATGTGACAAAGTTCAGCCCCTCCAATGACAGGGACAGGAATGCAGCTGGTCTGGTCTGACCTAGAGCTTTGAAAATATCCCCCTCCACTCCAACCTAGCATTTGACAAATAACCTTTTCTTAGTCTCCTTGAAGGCCCCAGACAGAACCAAGTGCCATGCGGGGGCCACATGCCACCATGAAAATGTTAAATGGAGTGGCAAGAGCCACTGTAGTCACTCAGGGGCTGACATTTATCTTTATTATTATTATTATTAATAATGCATGTATTGCTTTTCTGGAACATTCCAGGTTTTCTTGTTTTTTCTTTTTCTTTCTTTTTTTTTTTTCTTTGCATTCTTAAATCATGTGGCTGTACATCATCATAAAACCCGATAAATCACCCAGTGAGCCCAAATTCAATGCAGCTGTCAGGCCAAATCGGAGAGAAGCAGAGCTCACTTAATTGTGCTGCAGCAGAGACTCAATGGGCGTTGCCCAGAAAATCAGAATAATAGCAGTGTAGCGGGTGACATTTCAAGAGCTAGACTTGAACTGGTAGGTTTAGCTTTAATTTTACAAGAAGGAAATAAATGGTTGTTGGGGGGCAGGGATGGGTGCAAGGAGAAACCCAGACTTCAACAAATATTTAAACACTTATCTTTTTTCCCTTTTTGCCACAAAGCCCAAACAGACAATGAGTTCCACATTTAAGAATCTCAGGAGAAGAATCCCGTGTTTGCATCTTTCTGTGTCTTCACTCTTCTTCTTCTTGCCCCTTCCTCCCATCCACGTCCCCCCCCCCTTTTTCAACAGAAAGAAACGCTGAAAGGAAAAGAGCAACAGGGTTTGAGTCGGAGCCAATTTAAGTGGGCCAAAGGGTTACATATGGAGCCAACAAATCACGGAACCATGAAGGATATTACTGATTTAAAGTTATGTATGTTAAAGCCCAAATCTTAACAGCATTCATAAAGGTAAAGGTAACTAATGGAGAGGCTTTAACCGACAGAAAATGGGCTTTATCCCTTGGCTGCCCGGCTGCCCTTTTCAAAATTGCATCCTAGCTGGGAAAGGTCTTCCAATCACAGAGCGGGTCCCCCCAACTCTACTCCCCAGGAAGTAGAGCTGCTCACCAGGAAGAGGTGGTGAGCTCTCCTAGATTCATCAGGGATAAAAGGTCCTGGCATCATCGTTTGGTTTGGTTTATTACTGTTTGTGCCCTTGTGTACATGTGTATGTGTGTGTGTGTGTGTGTGTGTGTGTGTGTGTGTGTGTTTCTTCCTCAGCTGTCTTGGCATTATCAGAGAAACCATTCCTTCCCCCCCTTAATTTTTAAAACTGTGTGTAATTTCAAGGAAATTTGATCCACGTGCTTCAGATTCATTTGCACTTAATCATGAAAATCTCTCTGGAAATAGTTATTTTCTCTCCCAGAGGAACTTGGTGCCCTTTCTAACAAGCCCAGTAAGTATGTTTCCACCCCAAGCCATCCTCTCTGGTGCAGAAATCTGACTTGGCCAACTAAGGTAAACCACCAGAGAGGCAGGGCACATTTGAAATGCTGAACTCATGAATTTGAAGTGTGTTCTAGAAATGGGGAAATGTCAGGAAAAGAATGGCTTCTTAAAAAAATGAATACTGTCTGGGGAGATGGTCCTGAGGGTAAAATACTTCCGTGTAAACGTAAGTATCTGAGCTCTGATCCCCAGACCCCACATAAAATTGGGGCACGGTAACATGTATCTATAATCCCAGCACTCCTGTGTTTCATGAGAAGTGGAGACAGAATTCCCAGAAGATGCAGGCCAGCTAGGTGGTAGCATTCTACAAGAGAGGCGGAAGGTAAGGATAGTCACTTGAGGATGTCCTCCAATATGCGCCCCCTCCCACATGATGAAATAATTAAATAAATAAAAAGAATAAATGTTTTGGAGATGTGCCGATAATGATAGAACACAGTATTCCCTGCCAATCAGAAGGTAGAGCCCACAGGAAATGCTCCGTGGCTATCCACAGGTAAATGTTAGCTTCTGGTTCATAGGATCATGATTTGCCTTTGCCACCTCTCTTTGTACTTCTTAGGGAAAAAGCTTTTATCCAGAAACTCCCAAATACCCCAGACCATCCCCGAACCCTCTGGGATGGCTCCCAAAGGCCATGACATGACTGTGCCCAGGACACATATCTCCCAACCCACCATCCACAACCACAGCAGTGAGACCACAATAGCATTCTTTCACTCCAAAACAAACATGTCATTACCAATCTTAGATTAATTGATGCCATTTGTGTGCCCTGCCTGTTGGGTTTGTGCTGGAGTCCACCCAACAGCAATGACCACCACCCTTGTAAACCTCAAGGCACTCACAACTTTGGCTCTTGGCAGAACTTCCTTAACTGTTCTTTAACCCTATGGCTCCAAGCTTCCTTCCTGCCCACTCCCTCCCACTTTGAGGCTTTGCGTAATTTTTGAAGTGAGTTCCTAGTGGAAGGATATTTTCTGTTCAGTGGAGCTTTCTTTCAGTGGACAGTCAAGGTCTTTACTGTCTTTAATTGTTAAGACAGACATTTACTTTTGTTTTAATGATCTAGAAATTAGTGTGTTTCTATAATTGATAAGAAAGTATTATAATGAAGTCATGGAAAGCATTGCACATTTGAATAGAACAAAAATAGTGAGGTGTGGGCTGTTCTTGCAGAGGCCCTAGGATTGGTTCCCAGTACCCACATGTCCCACAATGCTCTGTAACTCCAGTTCCAGGGAATCTGATGCCCTCTTCTGGCCTCTGAGGGTACTGCATGACATGGGTGCACTTACATACGTGAAGCCAATAATACACTCACAGTGGTAAAATACAAATAAGAAATAAATTTTTAAAAATTGTGGGGTATCTAATCTAGTTGCCAAGAAGATATAATTGCTTTTCAACGTTTAATTCTGTATTCTTCAATTTACGATTCCTTCTTCAGTTAACCACGTGACTGACTGACTCTCTGCACAGAGAAGGAAAGACTAGAAGAGTGTTAAAATGGCTCCTTCCTTTTAGGAAGTTATAATTTAGTTCTAGACATAAGTGCATACACGACCCACCATGCAAAGTGCTAAATTAGTGGTGTGGCCAGAAAGTGGTAGAGAGGATGGAGATGGAGCCACAAGGCAGATGGAGAGATTCTGAGCCAGCAGGAAGCCTGCTGCTGCCTTGTCTCTGTGATCCAAGGAAGTAAATCCTGTCCTGTTGCCTGAAGTGCTTGTTCTAGAGCAGAGTGTATCCCACAGAACCCAAGGGCACACTTCCAGAAAAGGATTCCACAGTAAAGCTGGGGTGGAGTCTTCCCCACACATATTAGCATAGAATGAGTCCTGTGACAGTCTCCAGTGAAGAACTTTGTGCTACTTACAACACAGGCCTCAGGTAACCAATGCAGCTAGGGGAAAAGCTTTCCTAGCTAGTTTTAACTGTCATCCTGACACGGCCTGGAGTTATCTGAGAGAAAAGTCTTGATTGGGGATTATCTTTATTGTTTATTGCTGTGAGAGGGTCCAGTCCACTGTAGGAGGAACCATTCTCCCTGCAGGCGTGTCTTGGGCTATATAAGAAAGGTAGCTAAGCGCAGGTCTGCAAGCAAATCAGCCAACCGTTCCTCCATGGTTTCTGCATCAAGTTCCTACTGATATTCCGTCCCTGACTTCTGTCCACGATGGACTATAACCTATAAGCTGAAAGAAGCTCATTCCTCCTTAAGTGGCTTCTCATCGTGGTGTTTGTCATAGCAACAGAATAAAAGTAGAACAAGGTCTATTTTGGCTAATGATTCCAGAAATTTCAGCTCATGGGCATTTGTCCTATTGTTCCTGGCCTCTCGTGACATGGTATGTCATGGCAGGAGAATGTGACAGAGGGGGACTATTCAGCTCAGTGCATCCAGGAGGCAATAGACAGGCATGATGGGGCTAAGAATCCAATATATCTAGGATATCCAATATCCATGGCCACAGCCTTGCTGACCTAACTTCTTCCCAATGAGTCCCATCTTGTCAAGGTTTTGTCACTATCCAGTAGTGCCACAGACTGATACGCAGGGTTGAACCCACGGATTTCTGGAGGACATTTACCCAAAATGTGGCAGACTTCTTTAAATTTTATTTAACTCAACGTTTCCTAAATACATTGATTCTAAGGATTCCTTATTTCACTGAATAGTTGTCATCATGATTAACCACAGTACAATTCTAAGATGTCTTTCAAATATAATAGTCTAGGAATTCATGAAACGTGAAACTATAGCTCATGGGGAAACAAATGACTAAGTCAAATCATATGTGCCAAGCTCACAAGTGATGGGCTCCCAGCATGGTGGAGGGGTGACATCACTGAAAGAGAATGCTATATGGGTTGCTCAGAGAAGAAACACGAAGTATCTACTGTGTACGCTGCTGGGTGCTTGGAACTTGTAAGTGGAATGCTGCTCCTGACCTTAAGTGACTCCCAATCACAGAGGAGATGAAAACATGGCCATAGTTAGATGTGTACCTGGCCTTTGAAAGGGTAGAAACAAGTGCCCAGAGGAGACAAAGCATGCTTGAAGGAAATACACAAAGTCTTTATGTATGGAGGCAACAGAACTGGATCTTGAAGGAAGGATATCAGTATATATCTGCCCAGCACAGAAGCAGATAGAAAAATTCTAGGCAGTGAAAAGAACATGAGACACACAGGCATGGAGAACGATAAACAGCTTATACTATCTTTGGAACAAAAGATATCTTAATGAGAGCGAAACTGAGGCTGATTGACTGAGAACAGACTGTGAAAGATCCATATCCTTTAATTCCCAGCGCCCACATGGTAACTAACAACCATCTATAACTCCAGTTCTGGCGGAATCCAATGCTTTCTTCTGACCACCTTGGGCATTGCATGACACAGATGCACTTACATGCATTGAGGCAATACATTCACTCATCCACACAAAATAAATATATTGAAAAATTACTATATACTTTCACAGATATCCTCAGGTCAAACTGAGGTCTGTCTCTGTAAGGGGAGGCAGAAAGTGAATATAGACAACCGGCCAAAGATGGTTATGTGAAGATGGGAAGACTGGAGTCACACTTCCACAAACCATAAACAACCTGGGGCTGCAGAAGCTGAAAGAGACAAGATTTAGAAGAAGAAAAAAAGATTTCTTTTTCCCACAGTCCCCAACGCCTCAGCTTCCCTCTCAGTCACACGGCACAAGGAAACTGGGAAAGAGAATTCTTTGGCAAGGAAGAGATGCAAGGTATGAGACCCGTTAGGATTCAGTCAATGTAGCTGCATCATGTACTGAGGGAGAAATTAATTCTGTTTAGTGAGCGTTGACATTTGGCAGTTGTTGGTTATAGCATACGTGCAGATCCCAGTGCTCAGTAAGGAAGGAAGATAATATAGGCTCCTATATGAGTTATGGGACTCAAGGCTGGATCATACTAAACATAATTTTGGGGAAAGGAGGAACATTGTAGATTATCTACCTATGCCCTTCCCTATCTCCAGAGGTTATTAGTAATCTGTAATGACCCAAAGTATAACACACTGTTAAAAAGTACGTGAAATTTTCTGTGTATGTTTTAAAAATCATGGAGTTAGAAATGAACAACTTTTTCATCAAGGCGAGGAAAAAAACAAAACCAGCTGACAGTTCAGAGATCTAATTGAGAGACTTCATACTCTGGTTTTACACAGGAGAGGTATGTGTTGTGGCCAGTGTTATTCCAGAGGAAGCCTAGTCTTTGCCTGAGTTACTTAAAAAAAAAATTTCTATTACTTTTATTTTATGGCTATGAATGCGTTGCTTGCATGTAGGTAGGTGCACCTGCGTCATGCAGTCCCTGAGGAGGTCAGAAGAGGGTGCTGGATCCCCCTGGAACTGGCATTATGGACAGATGTCAGCCATCATGTGGGAGCCGGGAACTGAACCGGGGTCCTCTGCAAGAGCAGCCAGTGCTCTGAACTACTGAGCCATCTCTCCAGCCCCTTCGTCTAGGTTTCTTGGCCTAGGTAGTTGTAGGTAAGAGTCTGAAAGATTTAACTGTTAATGGAAATTCAGAATTCATTATTCCTTGGGTGTGAGTTGTTGTGTGTTCTTGCCTATATGGAGGGATTTTACTGATCCTTATAGGGAAGTTGATCCTTGTAGTGCAAATGTGGTTTTCCTGTGTGACTATCAAGCTGTACTTTCTTACCATTCCCTGACTTTAGTCCAGTAAATCCCTTTGTCTTTTAGCCTATGCCTATGAACAATATCTTTTAATAAGGAAAATGAAAACATCTCTGTAGAGTTGAAAGGGGGAAACAACCACCTTCCACGTTCTCCCCATTCCGTCTTTCAGTGTAGCTCTGGGTCAAGTGGTCTCGCTGACTATCTAGTGGGCCTTCTGCCTTGAGGCATTTATAGGGTCTTTTATTATTGACTTTGGAGTTCCTTTTAAGGTACTCAAAAAAAAGCATTTAAAAATAGTCTCTAGTGGGCAGTTTACAATTTAACTGCTCCTTTCATTATCCTCCTCAACACGCCTGTATAGTTCCCTTTTCTAGAATTAAATAACCACAGATCACTTGGGGGCTCCATGTCTCTTTTGAATGTTGAACTTGGCCCTGTTATGGCCTTTATTATTCAGTGCTTCAGTGAGACTCTATGATCTTTCACAATTATCACCTTTTTCCTAGTTTTTGTCTGTAGGTTATATAGCACCCTGTAAAGGTAAGAGTCAAAAATGAAGCACTGTCTTGTTTTACTTGAGAATCTCTGTAAGAACCACTGCCAGCGTGACAGGAGATGATCTTCATGCAGCTGTGTGATACATGGTATCATTGACCATCAACAGAAAAGATAGAGAGACTATTTTCCAGAAGTCCTTCTGTTCCAGCTGAATAAAGTCTCCTTCAACCACTAATTGGCCTAAGATTTAAGGATGATGACTTTCCTGTCTCTTGGGGCTTATTTGAGAGTCCACAGTACTTTGGAGGCCATTATCCTAGAAATATTCACTTAGATCTTAGGTTTTCTTGCTTTGTTTTCACACTTCCACGAGTGCCAAGGCAGTGCCTGCCAGCTCTCCATCTTTCTCCTCATGCCTCCGCATCCATCCTAAGGATGGGCTTGATCTAACTCTTTGCACTGAGATATCAGCATATTCTGAGAATTTCTGGTAGAGCTTTTCTGGAGAAAGAAACCTTAGACGATCAGTGCTTGTGCACGTACTGTTTCCAATGTCAGAGAAGACCCACCTGCCCATGTTGTTCATATCTCACACCCATTCCTTCTCCAAATATGTTCCTCTCCCTTTGACACTGTACTGGCAAGGGAAACATTGGGCTTGACTTAGGATGGCAGTCTTGGTGTGACAGGGGTATTTTTACTTTTATTTTTAATTCTTCTTTAAGAACTTTTTGTGGGGAGAGATGCCCTGGAGAAATGGCTAGGTGGTTGAGTCCTGGCTGCTCTTGCAGAGGACTCAGGCTTGACTTCCAGCAGCTATGTGATGGCTAACAATGATCCTAATTCCAGTTCTAGGGGATCCAATACCCTCTTCTGCCCTCTGTGGGCACTGCACAATATGGGTGTACTTATAGACATGCAGGCAAAATGCTCACACACGTCAAATAACAATAAATCAAGAACAAAATTAACAAGGAAGTATATGTGATGGCATAAACATATTTCAAAATGCGCACAGTCTGAAGCAGGAAGGGCAACGTGTACTCCATCCATCCCACTGTGTGGTAGCTTCCAGAATCATAGCAGTGGAACTATAGGGGAGGAAAGTGCACTTATTTTAAGAGAAAGAGAGAACCTAAACA
Organism: Eospalax fontanierii; assembly: GCA_035773235.1. Classification (NCBI taxonomy): domain Eukaryota; kingdom Metazoa; phylum Chordata; class Mammalia; order Rodentia; family Spalacidae; genus Eospalax; species Eospalax fontanierii. The sequence continues at coordinate 12,543,702 of CM069549.1, forward strand.
GTCTGTGTGCTTTGAAAAGTTCTCCAATAAGCAGATAAAGCCAGACTCATGAGGTCAATGTCAGATGTCAAATGGAAAAGAACTGAAAGATGATAAAACCCAATACTGGTGATGATGTGGGTAAAGGAGCACTCTTGTATTCTGCTGATAAGAAATCACAATGGCGTCTGAATGCCAATTTAGCAATATATACCAGCAGCCTTAAAGCACTCATGTTTTGACTTAGTGATTTCATCTCTAGCTATCTGTGCCAAGGAAAGAAATGGAGCAGAGATTATTGGTGTGTCATTGTAGCATTGATTTTTCTGAGGAAAACATTAGTAAGACCTCAGAGGGAAAATAACAGGTTACTGGCTAAATGGGTTGTACTATGTGAGAATAGTACTATGGATAAAAAAGGTCATGTCAAGCTCATCATACACAGGGGGGGAAAATCCCATAGTGAGACAGTATTAGGTTGATTGACAGTTCCCCAAAAGACCACAAGAAAAACGTATTGATTAAGCAAAGCTGTTTATGACATTTATTTCAAGAACCAAGACTTCCTTGATAAAATCTCAGCAGTATATCCAAAGGAGGAATTCATGGGAGAAGATTTATAAGGCATAAGGCCAGAACTGAATGATTAGGAGTCTTGAAAGAAAGGGAAGTGGTTGGGACTGGGCAGAGTTTATGATGTCATAGCCTTGGATTCATGGGCCCAGTAAGGAGAGGACTTGAAGTAATTATTGTTAAGTAAGTTTTTGGTCTTGGTAAATAAACAAATGCTTCCTGAAGCTTGTGGTGGTTATTTTTGGTCAGGTTCCAGTATTGTTAGGCACAGAAACAAGAAATAATTTTTGGCCCTGAGTTGTTTATCATGGGGCTAGGAAAACCGTTGGGGGTTAGTTATCAACATTAGCTTTCTTTTTAAAATGTTTTCATTCTGTTTTTATTTTATGTGTGTGAGTGTTATGCCGGAATGTATATAAGTTCACCTGTGAAGTGCAGTGCATGTGGAGGACTAAAGGGGTGTCAGATCCCGGATACTGAAGTTACGAATTGTTGCTAGGGGCCACGTGGGTGCTCAGATTTGAACCTAGGTTTTCTGCAAGAACAGCCAGGGCTCTTAATTGCTGAGCCACCTCTCTAGCTCCTAGCCCTCTTTTTCTTAAGAAATTTTTCTTTCTTTTATCTTACTAGATGGAAGACTAGGAAGATAATTAATCATGAAGTAACAGTGAGGGGAAAATGGATGTCATTCAAATTCTACTTTTCAGCTTATTTCTATTTTCTGGTTTCCCTAGTAAGCATATATCTAGAAAAAAGACAAATGAATGCTTATTTAACCAGCTAATTCTGGAACTATAATATCCAGAATTCCCCTCATCTTAACCCTTCTAATTCATCTGTAAGTCCGTAAGTGTACTACTTTCCTCTCTTTTGTTTTAAAAAAATATTATTTGTGTGTGCACGCGTCCGTGTGTGTGTGTGTGTGTGTGTATGTGTGTGTAGGTTGCCAGTTAACTTACGGAAATCACTTCTCTCTTTCCACCGTGTGGGTCCTGGGATGGAATTCAGATTGTGGGGTCTGCAGCAGGTGCCTTTACCTCCTGAGCTGTCTTGCTGGCCCTATAAACATATAATACTTTAAGTAGCTTTGTTGTTGTCCTGTTGGAAAACTGACTAAATCATCACCTAATCCACACGAAAAGATGTAGTGAACATTAGCCAAATATTTGTTTTCTTGGCCAGACAGAGAAATGCTGTAACGATTGTTTTCAAAGGCTCTACTCTTCAGAAGTATGCTGCAATCATCTTTAACTAACCAACACCGTATCTTCTCCTGCACTCCGAAACTAACAAACTAACCAACTAACTGACATCTGCTGCTGTCCTCCAATACCACCATGTCAGGATTACAGTGTAGAAGGGGTCAGGGACTGCAGAAAATGAAGAGTGACATCCCAGGTGAACCCAGAAGGCTGGAATACAGACCTCACCTATCAGCCACTAATCAATACTTTGGGGGCATCTTATATTGCTGTATGTTAGACAAAATGAGGTCAATGTTAGAGAAATCAGATATCCTATGGTTTGTGCTTTCAAAATCAGTTTTTAATTTTGGAAAGGTGTTGAGGACTACCACACGAGGAAATCATTCCAGATAGAGAGTAAATGTTGCAAAATCAAGCACAAGTGAATGCTGTCTGATTTTATTCTATACCTGTATTACGAATCTTAATTGCTCTAGATTCCAAAACATAAAAATTTGGAGACAAGGACGTTTAGGGCATTGAGATCTCTAGTTAAAAGAGGCTAAAATGAATTTTTTTACCCATATTCTTAAAATTTGTTTTTAGATATGTGTATATGACTGTGTGTGTGCACATGAGTTCAGGTTCCTGAAGAGGCCAGAAAAGGGCACTGGATCTCCTGGAGCTGCAGGCAGCTGTGAGCCACCTGATGTGGGTGCTGGGAACTGAACTTGAGTCCTCTGTAAGATCAGTAAGTGCTCTGAACTGCTGAGCCATCTCTCCAGCCCCTTTGCTCACATTCTTTACTGAGAATGTGTTCAAAGTTTGAGTCTGCTGTACTTTCTGTCTTAAATAGCTGCAGCCTGATAAGCCTTATGGCAGGACCTTGGAGTCTCATTCCTTGTATAGAGATGCAGGTTTCCTTGTGTGTTGATGGAAAGATAGGTGACCAAAATATTATGTGAACTGACTCCTAGGTATCTATGCTGAAATTTATTTCAAAATTAAAAATCCACATAGACAAATACCTGTTATTCATGTATTTTTCTGGCAATTGGCTTCCTTCCACTGACAAAGGCCACAGAGAAACCTTACAGTATTCCAGTTGTTTAGAATGTCATTCCTGCTGAAATAATTTCTAACTACGGGTAAGTTTTCTTCTGTGGAGATTGCATTGCTTCCTGACAAGAGGGACGTATGACTCTCTTGGAGAAACTGAGGCCACAAACACTCCTTGCCCAAGATCACAGAGTAATTCAGTTGTAGACCCACAAGCAGACTTATGATCCTGTCTTCAGTCTGGGCTGCCTGCCTCTCTCTGGTCTGATTCTCTATGCCTTTTCCCTAAAATGAAACTTACTACACTGCATGCTTGGGAAGCCTAGCTGCTAGACATAAAATGAAAGAGATGAAGTTAGGGACATGGCCTAGTGGGTAAGAGCACTTGTCGTACAAGCATGAGCACTGGAGTGCAGATCCCAGTGCTCCATAAAAGCAGGCATGGCTGTCCACATGCCTCCAACCTAGGGTTGTGTGGGCTGGAGCCAGGAGAATCTTTAAGAACTACTGGCCGCCAACGTAGTTCCAGGCTTTGCTCGGTGAGAGACCTTGCCTAAGGGAAGAGGGCCAAGAGTGACACAGCAGTGTACCATGTCCTTCTCGGGCCTCTATATATACATACACAAGGCACATGCTTCCACACAACACGTGTGCATATACTACATTCAAATACATATGTATACACACATGCAGGCTTTCATAAAAATAAAATAAAAGGGTCAAGCTGACATCTTTGAGAAAACTGAGCTGCTTTCATTTCCTAAGTCTCTCTGGAGACTTCTCTTTCATGCCACACAGATACATGAACCTCGGCATTTATTACTTACCTTATCACCGTGACCAAGTACCTGACCAGAAACAACTTAAGGGAGGAAGAGTTTGTTCTGACTCACAGTTTAAGAAGAGATGCAGTCCTTCACACAGGGGACCATATGGCACCAGGCACATGAAGTCCAGGACACACTGCACTTCACCTCCACCCACAGTTAGGAAGCAGAGTGCAGACTGGAAATAGGCTGGACTGTACCACCTTGATTCTGCCTCTAGTGAGCAACCTACTTCCTCAGCAAGGTTCCAGGGTTCAAAGATTCCACAACCTTCCAAAACGACATGCCAACCTGGCACCAAGTGCTCAAACCCATGAGCCTAGGAGAGAGATTTCACATTCACACCATAAAACACTCCTATGCCTCGTGGTTTCTTCATAGCACAGTTAAGAAAAGCCAAAACCAGAGAGACAAATTCTCCCAGGATTCCAGCCTGCGCCCTGTTGCGTACACCTGTGTGTTCAAACAATGAAGCCACAGATGATTCTGTCAGTTAGGAACTTGGCCATTGTAATACTTAGGACGCCTTCCATCACTGGTGTGGGAAAAGACAACATCTGCAACAAACGAAATGCTCCAATGATCGGATTGAATTACATGACAGGAAGTCCAGAGTTAGGACTGGGTTCAGGGTCTGCTGACTCAGCAACTTGCTGGGTTCCTCGAGGATCTAGGTTTTACTGTGTTCTGCTGCACACGGTGTTGCTTTGGCCCTGAGCTAGTTACCTCATGGTCCTTCAAGGTCAGCAGCACATCAAGGCCTCACACACACATCCAGAGACTGGACCAGAGTAGTGACTGAAGGGGATCACTTTCCCAAGAGCAAGGTCGTCTTTCCCAGGAGCTCCTGAACAGATCTCTCATCCTGTCCCTGGGTAGAACTCCATCAGGAGCCCATTCTGAAACCAACCGCAAAACTGGCGAGGTGGGTTCAGGTTATTAGTGATTCACTTGCAACTGGGAATGAAATGATTTTCATTAAAATCACATGGGACATGCAGCAGGAAGGGGAGTATCATCTGACCACATCAGACCTCCACCACGGCATCTGTCCTGAACCCCAGGTCACCCTTCTGCATTGAGGCTTCTCTGGGAGGCAGCTGTTTGTTCACTTCTAAGCGTCTCAGAGGCTGTTCTGACTGCACAGAGATCCTAAGAAATGGTCAAGCCCTTCACTCACAGGTGGTCTCATCATAGACTATGTTGGCTTCAGGTGAAATTTACAGAGACCCTGGGAACTTCAGTCGCCAGCCAGTGTCAATGCCAGCACTGTGAAGTTCGGGCCAGGTATGCTGATGAGAGCCAGGAGAGAGCCTTTTACTGAGAGTTTAAATCATATCTAGACCCTCACTGTTGTCCTACTAAGTGACCTACCACTGGGTGTGACAAAATAGAGAGGAAAAGAGAATCCTGAAAGGCAGGGGCATGTTTTACCTCACCCAGGTACTGTAAAGGAGCTTGCAGCTTTACTAAGGAAAAAGTTGGCATCAGGACGGCTGTACCACAAGCCTTTGACTTTCTGCTTCTCCTCTCCTCTTTCCTCTTGTTTTCTTTTCATTCCCCTTCCTTCCTCTCTCCCTTCCTCGCTTCTCTGCCCTCTCCCCGTCCTCTCTTTTTCTTTCTTTATTTTTTTCTGTCCCAGAGATCAAAACTATGGCATTGTGACTATTAGGCAAGGATTTTCCCACAGTCCTTCACCCCAGCCCTTCCTGTTCTTTATATTTATCTTTGATTTTGATTTTTAAGAAAATGACCACTTTTTTCTTTTACTGGGAAAATAAAATAACCTTTATTGAAAAAAAGAAGATATCTCATGCTTGTGAATAAAAACAACATAAGAAATCCCACATCAAAGAAATCTAATGATCACTTTGGTAATATTTGAAAATAAACCAGCTTTATTTGAATCAGTCAATACCAATCAAGACTAGGAAATACATTTGTAGCTGACTCAAGGTCATGAAGAAAACACTCAGATCTATGTGCATTAAAAGGCATTTTACATCTGTTAAGGCTCAAAAGCAAGGTTTGTTATGTTATCACCACAGTTAAAGGTCTCAAAAAAATCAAGTAGCCATCAGCTGGAGTGTCTATATAAGATGAAATGCTTGTCTTCTATAAAAGCTAGTTTTGCTAAATTAGTTGACTCCCCAGCCTATAAAATGGAACAACCAGGTGACCGGAAAAGAAGGCAAATTCAAACAACAGCTGGATAAATTTTTGGTTTTGCTTTGTTTTTTAGTTTTGAAACAAGGTCTCTTGTAGCCTAGGCTGGCTTCAGACTTGCTGTGTAGCTGAGGATGTTCTTAAACATTGTCCTGATCATTCTGCCTTTACCTCTCCAGTGCTGGGATTAAAGATACGTGCTACCCTACCTTAGTTTATGTGATGCTAGAGATCTAGCCCAGGGCTTCATACATGCTAGGCAAGCACTCTACCCACTGAGCTACACCCCTGGCCTGATAATTTAAATTTTAAATATATTCATAGTTTATTTTGTGATATCTTTGGCTAGACACAAGAAACCTTAGACGAATCTATCTTTAAACTGTGTTTTCTTTAAAAAAAAAAAAAGATTGCTTTAGTAGAAATTTACAGTTTAGCTCAGACCTTCTACTGAATCAATGCTTTATATATTATGGGGAGAGGAGAATGGATTTATTTCCTTAAACAGCATTAAATAAAATTATGCACATTTTGACTCATACAAATAATGAGAAGAAAGTATCCTGGAACCAGGCTGGGTGAGGAATATTTATGAAGGGAGAAGAGAAAGCATTGATGATGTGGGTACATGCTGTTAATTTGAATGATAGAGGCCAAGGGGTCTAAGTCATTGCCCTGTGTGCAGAGGGGCCCCAAGGCCAATGGCAAGCTCACTCAGGTTCTCCTGACAGCAGAATCTATATTTCACACACATTTCTTTATCTAATGATTTCTTAAGCTTCTTCTTAATGTTTTATATATATATATATATGTATAATATATATGTATATATGTGATGGGTATATCTCAAAAATTATCCTTGAAAATCATTGAACTTAGTTTCAACCATAAGGAAATGTTTCTTCTTTCCGTGCAAAGCCATGCCAACACCCTGATTCCTGTGCAGTTGAGCTGACTCCTGGATCAGTGAAGAATGGAGTTTGTGAACCCCCAAAGCACCTATTGGATATGTGCTGATTCTAGAACAACTTGATTTTAGATGCAGGCTCTTCTAGTGATGGTGAACTCTTACCAGATAAGACCCACATCTTCTGTCTCAGCCTTTTTGTAACACGGTTTGTCTGCACTTTGTTGATTCCTGAGACTGTTGAATGGCCAAGGTCTGTCTATGTCAACCATGCTCCAACCTATGAGGGTCCTAAGATGCTTGGGACTATCTGTCTGCAGAATGTCCACCCTCAAACCCAAGTGCATGGAGAGATGCTGTTGCTTCATCCAACAAGTGCCAGAAACATGCCCAGACCTCATTCTTAGCGTAGCATATTTTTGTGAAAAAGTCAAGAGCCTGCCTGACCCCACCAGCACTGGAAAGTAACTCCAGAGACAGTGCTATCTACTTGGAGGCTGGAACGAGTCTGGGACTATGTGACCAAATGAATGGACTATTTCCTACATGACAATGGATTTGCTTGATGCCAAGTCTACCACACTACAAGGATCTATATGACTCTTTGTTTAAAAGATGAGCCATCACCAGGAATTTAATTTCCTTTTTCAGTAGAAGAAGGAATTATATTCTGGATTAATCAAAAATTTACTTCCTAGCTCACTGTATACAGTTAATAAAATCTTGTTGAGAGCTTTCTCTCTGGGCAAACCTACAAATTAAGCAGTCTTAAAAACAGTTGGGTAAACTCAACTCAAGAATTCTGGGTCTGTTTTGCCTTCCATTACCGCACCAAAAATAAGTCATGTGACAGTTCAAGGAGAGAAATAAAAATAATAATAAAATAGGATCTCAACAGAAATAGCTTCCCTTTCTGTGACACCAGAATGCTTTCTGGGGGACCAACTTTTATTCAGGATTGATCATCAGGCCTACCTCCTATCCAAAGTCCACACTATAAACCCTTCCACATTCCATGTGGAGCTGAGACGAGATGGCAAGCTGTACACACAAAGTTAAGGCCAAAGTCCAGAGATGCTAGACCCTCTGGAGAGAAATCTCTGAAAAAACAAATAAGGTAACATCATTCATATTTTTGCTCTTTTTATGCACCATGACAAATCTTAACTCTACACCAGTGGGCCATCACATTAAATGAAACCTGGTGAAATTAAAAGATACTTCTGAATTAAGTATCCAGAAGAGCCTTCTATGACTTCTGCTCCTCTTCAAAGTGGTTATAATTTATCTTATAATACCCCCACAGTGCCTAAATATTATTTATGTTATTATTTATGTAAAACTCACTCAACCACAGGAGGAACCCCCAGACAGAGCAATATTGACTAGCTTGGCCTGTTTGTTTTTAAAGACCTGCCAAGGGCTGGACTCACAGCATCCCATCAGGGTCCTGAGCATTCTCCCACCTCTCTCTGGGGCCTTCCATATGTGAGATATTCACTGTTTAAGCATCAGCCCATCTGTAGAGCACGGGGCTGTGGGCGGCCTGGGAATCACCTTGCTTGCTTGTAAGTTTAGGGAAGGACTCCTGAGAACAGCATGATTTCCTGTTAATTAAAAGGCCTTCCGGATGGTTCCGGAAGCTCTCATCCCCAGGAGGCCCATTTGGGGCTCTTCCCTGTTGTAAAAAGGGCCGTTCCCCGCCAGTGCAACATTTTAAACATCTCCAGGGGCAGCATGCCGAGAGCCTGTGGAAAGGTTCCTTTAGCAGTGGAAATGAATCGGCTCATTTTGCCCCTTTCAAAGCACTCTCAAGGCTTATAAAATGTCCCAGTCAGCAGCGTCCTCTTCCTCAACCAGCTTGGGAGACCTCCTGCTTCCTCCCTCCTTCTGATCAATGGTCACTTTTTGCATCAGAGATCCCTGGAGGCAGGTAGGCCTGGCGATTGCTTGGGTTAGCCTGTGTTGATGTTTCAATGGAAAGGATCTGTGCTGTCCCACCCTCCAGAGCAAGGAGCCAAGACCAGAGGGAGACACAGAAGGCAGGATTGTTGAAGGAGAGGCCCCTGCTGCGGATGTGTTTCCTCCAAGGTCTTGCTCCCTGGCTCCCTGGCTGAGGGAGGACTGATGATTATTTGTCATAGTGCCGGGATCACACCACTTCCGAATAATATCTCTCTACCATCAGAGGCTGAACTGAAGAATCTAGAAAGAGCTGCCTGAGCGCACACATCCAGACAGCCACCCACATCCAGAAAACACCAGAAGACATTTTTGGCCAGAGTTTGAGTGCTTGCTTTACAGTTGGTACTTGTAGCCTATCACTAGTTCAAGACAGATCGCAAGAGGAAAAAACTGCTCTAAGGGGTTTACTAGGCAATACCAAACTCATATACAGCTTTGTCTCTCTCATCGCTAGCCCGCCCACTCCCATCTCTTTATTGAACCCAAAGTCACTCACTGAAGAACGCAATCATACCCACATTGTGATCTCCGATGAACAGCTACTAAGTCAGTGACCCCCAAGGCAATAGACCCCGGTGGGTCTTTTGGCATCAACACAGCTGCCCCATACCTCCTCTCCATCTGGGTCACTTCAGTTTGGAATTGTATGTCAACTGACAAGGTGGAGACACAAGGAGACCTGGGATCAGTGCCAGGCAGTGCGTAATTACATTGACCATTCCCAGCTCTGCAGCAAATCGGGGATGTGTCCAACGGATATTATAATATGGCCCTCAGTCCCAAGGACAGGACTGGCAAACGCAGTAAGCATCTGGAACTGCTTTGTTAGATTCTCTGAGCCATACAGCTGGGCCCTCGCCCCCTGCATCCACTGTCTCCCCAGTCAAGGTTTAGATCTCTAATGATCATGGAATGGCATCTGTCCTTGGCCTTGCAGTTACTGAGGAAGAGGAGGGGGAGAGAGGAGCTAGCATTGCCAATTGTAAAACATCTGAGAAGGCATTTTGATGTTGGCAGAAGGGATCAGTGGTAATCCTGTGGAAACTCTGCAAACTGACCCCAAATACACAGACCCAGATTACACCAGAAGTGGCGAGGTTGACCTCTGTATCCTTCCCGCTTGCCAGGCTCCTGTAGGACAAGGCAGAAGGATGATGGCGCTGACCTTAAAAAAGTAGGAGACTGGAGTTGAGTTCAGGGGTGCCAGCAAGATGTGGCCTAATTAGTTAAAAAAACGGAAGGATTCCTGGAGGCAATGAGGAAGAGGAGTCTCTAGAGTCAGAGGCCTTCGGGAGAAGTGGAGTTCTTCTGAAGTAGAAATCCTCAAGCTCAGGATCGGCTGAGGCGCCTGGCGACATCCGCATACGCCAGCTCAATCTCGCTGTCCGCCGCACAGGTGTTGGTGAACTCGTCCCGGGCATAAGCATTCTTGAGGTACCTCCACAGGCCTGTCATCTCAGCCGGAAGGTCATAGTTGCGGTACTTCTTGGCCACAATCTGAATAGAGATGACAGGACAGAGGTGGCGTGAAGGTAGGAAACAAATCATGAGGAAGGGTTAAGGTCATGACACGGACCTCAACACGTGGTCCGCTGCCTACTTGCATTTCTTTTTGTGTATGTGGAGGCTGTGTGGGTGGGTATGAATGCGTATTCACATGTGAGTGGGTACACGTGTATGTACAGATAAGTATGCACATATGTGCATGTGTGTGAGCAGAGGCTGGGGGTTAACCTCAAGTGTTGTAACTCAGGAATCATCTACTTGAGTTTTTGAGACAAGGTCTCTTATTGGGTCGCGAGGCTCACTGACTCAACTATACTGGCTGGACAGCAAGCCCCAGGCATCGTCCTGTCTCCATCTCCCGAGCTCTAGGATTACAAATGTGTTCTACCACACTTTACATGGGTTCTGGGAATTGAACTCAGATCCTTATACTTGTATGTCAGCACTCTTGTATGACAGAGCTCTTACCAGCCTCTTATCTTTCATTTCTTAAGTACATGTAGTTTCCCCTTTGATCTATTGGTCTACTTCTAGGGACTTTTTTCTTAGTAAATAATCATAAATGTATATGAAGTTTTAGTCAAGCATTTATGATCACAGGGTTATTGAGAGTAGCTTTAAAAATGCTTATGACACCAGTATATAGCAATCCATGAGTACACAGATATTTTATCATACGTGAATACAATGATATACCACATAGCCATTAAAAACTATGCTGTCAGGGATGGAGAGATAGCTTGTCATGCAAATGTGAGGACCAGGGTTCGGATCCCCAGAACCCTCATAAACCCCAGATGGGCATGGTGGCCCATCTGTAATTCCGGTTTTAGAAAGCAGAGTCAGGAGATCGCCAGAGCAAGCCTTCTAGGGGATTAGTCATAGCAATGATATCTGGATTTGATTTTCAGACCTTGCCTCAATCAATAAGTTGGAAGAGTGATCTAGGATGTACCTGACATCAACCTCGGGCCTCTACATGTATGTGCACACCCACACACGTGTGCCACACACATGCAAATATGCATACACACATGCACACTGCACACACAGACACACACACACACACAAATGGAAAAAGAAAAAAAAATGTGCTGTTGAGGAAACCCCAGTTATGTGGAAAACTTTTTGAGACAGACATCCTTGGTTTATAATAGACTGTACTGAATAGCTTTAGTTGTCAACTTGACACACCTGGGTGGAGGGAGCCTCAGCTGGGGACCTGCCTTCATTGGACTGGCTTGTGGCCCTGTCTGTGAGGCATTTTCTTGATTGTTGAGGGAAGTAGGAGGGCCCGGGCCACTGTGGGTTGTGCCACCCCTGGGCAAGTGGTTCTTTATTATATAAGAAAGCAGGCTGAGCATGGGCCAGAGAAGCAAGCCAGTAAGCAGCGTTCCTCCATAGCCTGTGCTTTAGCTCCTGCCTCCAGGTTCCTGCACTGAGTTCCTACCTTGGGCTCCCTAAGTGATGAACTGTGACCTGGGAGATATAGCTAAATAAACCCTTTCCTCCCCAAGTTGGTCAGTGTGTTTTATCACAGCAATTGAAGACAAACTAGAACAGAAATAAACACATCTAGGGAAATATCTATGATGACCATAAGTATGTAGGCCAATGTATTACCCTCATTTCTGTAACCTAGGCTAGCCTTAAACACCCTATTTAGCTGAGGATGATCTTGACATCCCAGTCCTTCTGCCTCCATCTCCCAGATGGTAGGATTATAGGCATATGCCTGGTTCAAGGTTTCTTGTTTCTTGGCCCCTTGTCTGCATTGCTTTAAGGAAGCATCCTTATTTATAGGGGGCAGGAACCAAAAAGTAAGTTAAGTATTAGAATGTATATGTAGGTTCCAGTTATTGTGTGTGAGTGAGCAAGCGGTGGTTTCTAGTCTTTTCCTGCACCGCCACATTCATGGGATGTGAACTGGGACTCCTGGCAAAGTGTTATTTGTGTTAACAGAAACAGTATTGTGGTTAAGAGCAGGGCTCTGAGTCTCATTAGACTGGCTTTCCAATCTTGATTCCATGTAACAGCTCTGTGACCCAGGGCAAGTTCTTGAGATCTCTCTGTGTCCCAATCTCTTTGTCTCTGAAATCGAGATAATAATGTCTTACCTTGAAGTAATAGTAAACACACATAAAGTAATGGAAGGCCTGGCATGCAGTATTCCATAATATGATTCACTGACATCCAGCTTGCACTCATCCTTACGTTTCCTTCATGGAGACTAGCATGACAGTCTCTTTTTAAAAGAAATTTCTTTTTCTTAACTTTTGTTTTATGTGTGTTTTGCCTGCATACATATATGTGCACCATATGTGTGCCTGGTGCTTTCGGAGTCTAGAAGAGAGTATGGGATTTTCTGGAGCTGGAGTTACAAACAGTTGTGAGCCACCATGTGGATACTAGAAACCAAACCCAGCGAGTATGTGCTCTTAACCACCAAGTCATCTCTCTAGTCCCCCCAGGTCGATCTCTTGAATGAGGTCTGTATAGTCAGGGCAGCCTTCTGGACATGGAACCTATGTATTCTCTCAGAGCCTTGCACAAAGAAGGGCCTTGTCTTGGTTTAATTCTGTGTGAATATATGCAAATTCTTAGATTTTTCTTTTAACAAGAGGTTCCTGTGTTCACCATGCACTGGAGCCTGCCCATCAGGTAGTCTTGACTCTATCTCTGAGAACCGGACAGTGGGGCCAGAGTATAACATCCCTTCCAGAGCTTTGACTTCTGACTCCCTTTGTTTTCTCTTATGAAGAGGGCGCCGTGATGGTTTGAATGAAGAATGTCTCCCGTAAGCTCAAGTATTTTAACACTTGGTCAGTTGGTGGCGCTGTTTGGGGACAGCCATAGCATCTTTAAGAGGCGTGGCCATGCTGGAGAAAGCATGTCACTGGGGCTGGCTTTCAGAATATAGAGCTTGTCTACTTTTAGTCTGTCTCTATGCTTCCTGTGTCTGCTTGAAGACCAGAGCACTCAGCTTTCTGCCCTGGCATGTTGCTGGACTGTTCCATGCCCCACACCCAACACCATGGATGCTTACCCCTTTGGAAGTGTAAGCTGAATAAAGTCTTCCTTCTATAAGCTGCTTCAGCTATGGTGTTTTATGACGGCAACAGAAAAGTTACCAATACGGCACCAAACAGTGGGCTCTGGGATCCTCCTGCTCAGAGAACCCCAGCTCAACCACGCTGGGCTTTCCCTTCTGACACTGTTCATTTACAGGGTTCCAGAAAGCTGTGCCAAGTAAGACAACAATGACCTACTACCTGAAAGTCTCAGCCTCACAGATCCTTCTGCATTTCCAGGGAGAAGGCAGTTTCCCTCCCAGGCTTTCAGGCCAGCTTTGAGCTTTTAACACAGCACCGAACTATCTTCTGCTCTGAATACAAGTGCCCTTCCAGCACCTTTTCAGTGTTCCCTCCCTGGTTTGTGAGCAGTAACAGGACAGCAGCACAGTTTCTTCATCTCTGGACCCCTCCATAGGGGTCCACCATAATAATGATGTAGAACGGATGATAACAGCCAAAAATAAGTATGTGCTTGTCCAGGTGCCACATTGAGAATGCTACTTATTACTTAAATCTCTAAATAATCCTATAAGGAAGAGTCTATTACATTACCATTATACAGATGAGAAAAGTGAGGCAGACATTTAATAAGTAAGGAATCCATAAACAGCTAAATCTAATCTTTTGTTTCTTCAGTTATCCCAACATCATAGTGTCTAGTGCATCTAGTGTCAGTAAGAAATGAACCTACTGTGTGTGTGTGTGTGTGTGTGTGTGTGTGTGTGTGTGTGTGTATGTTATAAAGAATTGAACCCAGAACATCATTCAGGTTGGGCAAACCATCCCAAGCTTCCCAAATTATCTCCTTATAAAAACAGATGCTCTTTAGCGATGAGCAAACTAGCCCAAAAGGGATTGAAAGACTCATGATATGTTACTAATCAAACCAGTATCCATTGAGCAATCAGGAAGTTTTCTGTCAGCCCTTGCTCTCCAATTCACACTTCTTTCTATTCAGCCCTATGCAAATGATGAAGAAATGGGTCCATTCAGATTCCTGCCCTCAAGTGTCAGTTATTAATTAAGCCCCTGAGCTGTTGGGGCTCAGGCAGTTGGCATCCTGGCTTTTTGATATCTTGAGACCCAAGGAGCTCCCTCAGTTTAAAGTTCCTCTGACTTTATCTTGCTTCTCTAGGTCAATTCAGAGAGATTATTGCCTCCCACCACACCCTGAAATCTTATTATCTATATCAGAAAGGAAGACTGAGGTCCTAAGCAACTGGCCAGGCTTTGGTAGGCCCTCAGGATTATTCACTTTCAAAAGGCTATCTTCTTACAGGGACTCTCTGTCTCCAGGCATCTTCTTCTCCTAATACCCACCAAGGGACCCCCAAATTCTCTATTCCCATCTGCCACCCCGCCCCTGTGAGAAAGGGTAGGTAAGCTAACTATGCTGGACTCTTGTGGGTCTCGAGCTTTATGGATGGCCCCATGTCTCTGCATATCAATGTGTTTCCATTATCAACTCATTCCTCCAAACCTCTGTGCATCTCCAAAGTTATCTTTGTTGTCTTTGAGATACTGGGGCTGGCAATACCCTACCTCTGCCTCCCTGGGAAAGCCTGTCAGGATCTGCAGAGTAGTGACTATGAGTCTTCAGCTAGGCAGGAAGCAGGAAAAGAAGCAAAGCCCCTTCCAGTTAATCTCTAGTTTTTCCCTGCCGCAGCCACTGAATCCAGTTTGTTGTTTTGCCCACACCCCTAGAACTAGATTCACTGTGTTACCCCAGAAAGACCAGCACACCCAGCAGGGAACCTGCCTCAGAGGCTGGCTCCCAGCACAGCCAGGCAGCCCTTCCACTTCAGTGGCCCAGGTTTCATCTCTACAGGACCCAAACATGCAAGGCTCCAAGTTAATAAACATCCACTGCTCCAGACTATTCTTTTTGTTCTTCTTGCCCCTCAAGGTCTCTGGTTTTTTCAGTGTTCAGGTTGCAGTACTTCTTTATATGACGTCAAATAACTGGCATGGGGTGAGAACTGGCGAAGTTCTATCTGGCTTGGGTGTGGCCAGCATCAAAGACGAATTAACACTAACCAGTGGTTGCCCTTGTAGTCTCTGCAAGAGGTGAGTCTTCTGTTCGCCCAAGGACTTTTAAAAAGATGTTATGGGACTGGAGACATGGCTTAAGAGCACTGGCTGCTCTTGGTTCCCAGTACCTACATGGTAGCTAACAACCATCCTAATTGCAGTTCCACATTATCTCATGCCCTCTTCTGGCCTCCACAGGCACTGTATGCACAGGTGCAGTTAAATACTTGCATGCTAAATACTCATACATATTATACATGAAAATTAAAAAAAAATATTTTTAAAGAAGATGTTATCTTGGCTCAGAGCAAATCTTTGTGGCAATAGTGATTCAACCATGGCCACTGGCTAGAAGTTGCCAGTTGTGATGAAAATTGCACATAATAAAGTAAAAGACTAGCAAGATGTACTAGGCTCAGTTAGACATGATGGTTCAGGCCTAGATCCCAATATTCAAGAGACTGAAACAGGAGGGTCTCAAATTTGAGGTCAGCCTGGACTGTATATCAAGACTATGTAACCCTACCTCAGAAGAAAAGGATATTCCCAATTTTATACCAATTGATAACCCCATATTTTGTTAATGCTTATATTTTATTTTCAGATACTGTGATTTATTTATTTGTTGTTGTTGTTGTTGTTTATTTATTTTGGGTTCTGTTTTTCAAACCCCAGGCTTCATGCATGCTAAGCAAGGGCTCTGGGTTAACTCAATTAGCTTAAAAATAGCAAATATGCAATTAATGAGTCTATATAGACATTATTTATTATATGTGTATCTGTCTTTATTTATCATTTATTATATGTGTATCAGTGTATCACGTTACTTTCAGGAGAATGAGGTCACTGTCCTAAGACAGGAAAAATCTGTCCATGAAACTTCAGACTAGGCACTCTCTGAGTGGGGGCCAGAGCCACTTGACATCCTGGGATGGGGACAGATGTGAAAGGAAACCAGGCTATAGCAAGGGTGCACACAGAGCTCTGACGTTCAGAGGAACGTCCGTGCTCATGTTCTGAATTTGCTGTTTCATATGAAAACAGTTAGCTCCCACAGCCCAGATTAAGGTTTGGCATCTCGGGCCAAACTGGAGGCCTGCCTTGGCTCCTCTTCCTGCTGCCTGCACTGCGGAGGTTTGCCAGGTCGCTGGATCTGATAAGCTGGATCAGCAGAAATCCAAGGAGACAGGAGCCCAGGCCTAGCCTTTGTTCCCTCCCAGGCCATCTTCTGTCTGATCCCCAGCTTCTCAGAGCTAGCAATCCACTGAACTGTCTCCAAGCACACGGGATTAACTTAGTCATTTAGAACTGGAAGGAGCTGAGGGGTTTAGAGGATGATGTGCAAGTCTGGGAGGGCCATTTGTTTGCCTTCTTTAACAAAGGATGCTTATGTGCATCACCCATACATGTTGGAGTAGAGAGGAGAGGAGGAAGAAAGCAAAAGGAGTCGAGGGGATGGGATCCACACCTCCTCTTTTCGTCATGAGAAAAATGAATTCCTAAAAGATCAATTGATTTTCCCTAGTTCGTACTGCTAGTTGGTAGCAGATGTTGAACTAGAACTTGGGTCTTCTGATCTTTCCATTATATTACTCCGTGTGACCAAGTGGGCATCATACATACTAATGGTACTGAGTCTTCCTCAGGAAAGAAGAATAAAGCGCATTTTGTTGGGTGGGGCATTCAGTAATTAATCACTTCAAAGTGACAGAGCTTGGCTGGACCTTTAAGAGATCCTTGGCTTGGCCTTGAGCCTCAAATGTCTTCATAGTAAAGCGTTACATTTATCCTATAAGCAGTCGATTCCCTCCCAGTTTTTAGCTCTGAGCCAGGCCTGCGGGAGAGTCCTAGATGGCTAACCAAGTGACGTCCACACAAGCTGGTGTGTGCTTTGATTACAGGAAAGCCTCCATGTGTAGCTCAGGACCTCACCTGGAAAGCAAAAGACATATAGTCTGCTGATGGATGATGGAATCAACATCTCAGTGGAGGACAGAATAACCTGGGTGCTCTAAAAGATGCACGCTAGACCATCCCATTGCCAATCAAAGGGCATTCATCAAAGGGCCAGCATGCTTGGAGAAGGCTCCGTTTGCACAGAGCTTATTGTCGGAATATGATAATTAAGATATGATCATCTGTAAAAGTGGGGAATGGTTTGATCATAGACCTCACTGTACATTCCTCTAGACAGAGAACATCAAAAGGGATGGCAGGCAGGTAGAGCTGGGCAAATAGATGGCTCAGTTGGTAAAATACTTGCTTTGCAAGCATGAGGACCTCCCCAACACCCATGTAAAAAGCCAGCTATGGCTGTACACACTTGTGATCCCTGTGCTGGGATGAAGAGACAGGAGGAACTGGCTAGCCAGCTAGTCTAGCATAATTGGTGAACTCCAGGTTCGGAGAGTGATCCTAGTTCAAAAGAACGAGATGACCATGCATGATGGCTGACACCGTTAGTCTTAGCTCTTGGGAGGCAGAGGCAGGAGAATATCTGTGAAATGGAGGTCAACCTAGTCTACATAGTGAGTTCCAGGACAAAAAATACAATAAAGTAAAATAAAAAGAATAAAATGAAGAGGAATTAGAGAAGACCTTCCAGTGTTGTCCTCCGACCTACACACACACACACACACACACACACACACACACACACACACACACACTGAATGTGGGAAGAAGCTTCTGTTCAGACAACATAGGGGATCAAGCCATGGACTTAATGAGGGAAGGGAGAACAGAGTTATTCTGAGTTGCCCTGGGGAACAACTTGAGCTCCATACGAGGAAAGAGGCTTTTATAACCAGAGCTATGTGCGATAGTAAAGCGGAAGCCTCCTTATTGCCCAAAAATGTGCCATGATACCTCACAGAAGCCTGTCACAGACACAGTAGGCAACAGACCAGTTTGTCTTTCAAGGTCATCCTAGATGACCCCTAGATTTGCTTCTTTAAAGCTCTCAGATTCTAATCTATTTTTTGTATAGAAAAGATCTCATCACATGGTGCAGATGGTTGGGCCAGATCAGTGAGAGCAGGTGCCCTCTGCTTCACCCCTTTGCAGCCTCTACTTCTCCAGCTGATGGAGGAGAAAGGTGTGTGTGTATGTTGCTCCAGGGAGGGTGCACAGACATGCATGAAGACTCATGAGGACTCTATTAATCAGGTGTGAGAATAGAGCAGGACCAACTCTAAGACGAGGCCATGACACGACTGTCTGCACAATGTTATGCTTAGTACACATCAAGCCCCTACAGTCTGTTAAGCAGTTTCATACTGTTTGTACTTTCCTCATAACCCAAGAATATATGCCTATGTCAGAAATGCAAGTAGAAACTCGGGCTGTATACCCAACAAGCTGTGCAGGTTGAGCTTGGGTCTCTAATATATCTGACTTCAGAGCCTGGGCTCTGGAGGAGTTACTGCCCTCGCATCATCTATCTACCCAGGGGGCTGTGGCCTGAGGTGGGGTCAGTGCCTGCGCAGAGACTTCTCTTACCTTGACCACATGGAGCTTGGGCAACAGATTGCAGTCAGCCAGGGTCAGCTCATCCCCATCCAGGAACTTGCGCTGGGACCTTTTATCGTCATCCCCACGGGGGTTGCTGTCAATCTCCTCTGGAAGTGGCATGTTCAGGTAATCATCCAGTTTCTTCAGCGCCTTTGTCAGGCCTCTCTCGAGGGCTGGAAGAGTAGAAGAAGGCTCAACTGTCTTCTCACCGGATGCGGCCACAGGGAATTCAGAATAGACTAACCTATGCTGTCTTGTTCGGTTTAACACATGGTAGAATACCTGGTAGCCGTGAACATGGTTTGATGCATGTACCAATGGCCTGAAAAAGTAAACAGTGGGGCTGGAGAGATGACTTAGCAAGTAAAAGGGCTTGCTGCTCTTCCAGAGAACCATAGTTTGGGTCCCAGCACCAATATCAGGCAGCTCACAACCATCTGCCACTCCGGTTTTAGGGGACCTGGTGCCCTCTTCTATGGACACTCATATGTACATATGCATAAATACAACTGAAAATAAAATAAATCTAAAAAAACAAACAAACTCCTAACCAGTCAATAAATACTAGCTCATCCTTTTAATTTGACTAAAATATATAAACCTAGATAGGCAAGATTTAGGCTACATACCAAAAGTCTATAGTGCTGATCTCTATCATGCTCTTTATTAACCAACTTTTATTTTCTTATTCTATTTATTATTTGTATATTGTCAACACTCCACAATATGCCTACACATTAGTTTTGTAGAAAGGGCTTAGTAAAGAAATAAAAATGATTCAGAATCCAAGGATAGAGGTATGATCTTATTTTGTGACAGTATCAACTGTGACTTAGTCACTCTGAAAGGGGGAGGGGCCCAGACCTCCAAGAGACTTAGCAAAGGAACAGAACGAGAACAGTCCTATTGAGTGCTGCTCGCAGAGATGCAGTGACTATCAGGGTGGCCCACTGAAGTTTAATCTGGGGCCGATGGTGTACAACTCTGCTGTTCCAAATGGCAAGGCCAGTACAGTGACACGGAGACTGCCATCTGTCAAAGATGGAGCTCACAGAATGAATGCTTAAAGGAAGATGACCTAGAAGAAGACCTTTATAGCTTCATCCCAATCCCAATCATCATCAAATAATTCCTTTAGGCACACAGGAGAACATCTGTGGGAAGTCACTGTCCCTAAGTTTCTATCCACCTAGACTTTTACAGTCTCTTTCAGTCACAGAGCAGTGACATAAAACTGTGCCTGAAGGCACGGGCTAGCTGCTAAAGAGATGTCTGTCTGATCAATAGCACCTGTGTCAGCAGCCCCACCCCAAGACTCTAGTCTACAACATGCCCCTGAGATCTTGGAAGTCTCATCCTGATGGCCCTGACTGCATTGCCGTCTGGAGAAGCTGTGAGGCTGTGCTCTTGTTCCCAGTTTCCCAGCTGTGTCTTCTGCTAATTGGCCACTCCCACGTAACCCACTTTTGTCCTTTCATAGAAATCCTTTTGTTTGAGACAATGGAACAGCATTGGCCCAAGACAATGCTGCTGAAGGCTTCCTGGAATGTTTGGAAACCAGCTGGATGGACATAGTTTCTCAATACTTCCTTCTCCCTGGTGTGGCATTTGAACTTGTGCTTAATCATCTGCTTTGTGTTTCCAGTTTGGGAGAACAGAGTGAAAGGGGCTGGGAAAAATGCTTCTATTCCCCTTAGTGATTGTCTAGACAGGGATGGGATTACTAGACTATTCAAGAGCCACGCAGAGGGTGAGTACTAGACAATACCTACTGTGCTTTGCTCCCCAAAGTGCTTGCAATTTGTGCTGGGTTTGTTGGCTTACTCAAAGTCCTCTACTCTGCTCAGTGATGAAGAGTAGAGTAAAGGCCCTATCATAACGGAGAAACTACACGGTACTCTAGTTTCAATCTGTTGCTCTGATAAAACATCTTGACAAATAAAACCAAGAAAGGGTTTATTTGGCTTCCCAGTTACAATTCACCACTGTAAGGAAGACACAGAGGCAGGAGTCTGAAGCAGCTGGTTATACCACATCCACAGTCAAGAGCAGAGAGAAGTGAACGCACCCACCCCACCTGCTTGCCGCTTTTACCTGTCCTATGTTGTCCAGGACTTCCTGCTTAGGGAATAGTGCCACCCACATTGGACTAGGCCAATTAACAGTCAGTACAATGCTCCACAGACATGCTTGCAGACCAATCTGATCTAAATAAGTCCTCAATTGAAAGTCTCTTCCCAGGCAATTCTGGATTATGGTAAATTGACAGTAAAGCCAACCATCACACTGAGCATATCTCTCATGATTTGATAAACTTACATCATCTAAGGCATACAAAAAGTACATGCCCCTTGGAGATCTTTGCACAAGTTCACACTCATGTTATTGGTCTGGGAATGCCAATGAAATTTGGTGAAGAGGCCTGAAAAGAAGCCTTGAAAGTCTAGCTCTGTCTGGATAGATCCCAACTATCTGCCTGATGAGCTCTTGAAATGGAAGAGATAACATTTAGCCAGCAGAAGTAGTTATGGCTGGCCCTGCGTCACTGCCACAACAGAGCACGAGGTGTGCTACATTCTGAGCACGCTCCTCCTTCACCAGTAACTGCACTTGCATCTGGAGTGCTGAGGTCGGAGTTGATCATAATTATGGTAGAGAGCTGGGAAGGGGCAGCTACCCTATGATTGGATTTTGACTTTGTCTAGGAGAGACTCACTGGGATGCTGCTTAGTCCACAGCCTCAAATTCCTTTAACTGTGTAGCCTTGGACATGATTTTTTAAATTCCTTACTTATGATTAACGGGTTAGCTCTGAACCCCACAAATCCTGTGTTCCTGGTCCTGATACTTCTCTGTGGCCAGAGGTAAATTTCTCAACTTCACTGAGTACCAGTTTCCTCACCTCAGTCATGAAAATGACCATCCGCAGCTCACAGTGATCGCTGACAGAATCAACTCAGACAGTGCATGGGGAGGGCCTGATCCAGCCTGTACCAGATAGGGCCATGGTTATGACTGTTCTCGCCTTAACAAATTCAGCATTTAGTCTGTCTGTGTGAATCACCCATATTCTCCATCAGCATATTTCTAAAATTTCCAAGAGGAGACAGAGAATGAGAGATTGTAAATAGCCTCGGTTCTGAAGCCAAGTCCCTAAAGGGAAAAATCAACAATCTAGAGCTTTGTTTCCTTATCTATCTATCTATCTATCTATCTATCTATCTATCTATCTATTTATCATCTATCTATCTGAGACAGGGTCTCATAAGGCTTAGGCTGGCATTGAACTCACTAAGTAACCAAGGATGGCCTTGAACTTCTGATCTTTCTTCTGCCTCTCAAGTCTTGGAATTATAGGTACGTGCCACTATATGTTGAATCCACAGACATAGCTGTGTCTCTTACACTCCCTGGGATCCTCCTTGGTGACAAGCCCTGTGGACAGACA
Organism: Eospalax fontanierii; assembly: GCA_035773235.1. Taxonomy (NCBI): domain Eukaryota; kingdom Metazoa; phylum Chordata; class Mammalia; order Rodentia; family Spalacidae; genus Eospalax; species Eospalax fontanierii. The sequence continues at coordinate 12,565,934 of CM069549.1, forward strand.
TGATTATAGGAAAACAGACACATCACATGCATGTGCTGAAGCAGTGAGAGACTAACAGTCGCCACACATTCTGCCCCACAACTCCCCCCAGGAGCCACAGGATGATCTCTTTTGGCTGATGGCACTCAGGTCATGAAACCACTCATGGTGAACTTTCTGGTCTGCTAAGAATTCAGGGTGCCAGGGAAATGCTAACTCCTTCAGTGTTTGTGTTTGGAAATCTTGCTTCTGAAAGACTTCCCGAGAAAGACTGGATGGGGTATCTGACTTCAGACTGACTAGGGCACGTGAGCCTAAACGCAAGGTACCCAGAGACCCATGAGGACTAACGTCCCATGAACTTGATGGATGCCCAGTCCTTTAACTGCTTTCTTCCCCTCTCCGCCTCTGCTCCCCATAAAGATTTATTCTGCGCCACACACCAGTGCGCTGGGTAAAATATGTGATGAGGAAAAAGCGGGATAGTTCATAAATATTCTCAGCCATATGCAAACAATCTCAAATTTATTTTTCTCCTTTTTTAAGGAGGGGGGAAAAATCCACCCATTCCATGATCACTTCCAGATTCACTGAGGTTGATATTACATAAGAGCTAATATTGTTTTCTCATCGTAGAGAAATAATGACTTGGAAATGGCAATTTGAGCTAAGAAAATAATATAGTCTTACCAAGGGCATGGGGGCTGAATGGGGACCGGGGAGCCAAAACTCTAATCCAGCCTCCAACAAGTTCCTGCAAGCATGGCTGAGCCCTGGTCTACTGGCAGCTAGGCACGACTTGGAAATCAGTGAACGTGATGCCTGTAGCAACTCTGAGTCTCAGAATTCAGGCCGAGAGGGGCAGATGTCAAGGGTGGTCTTTGAGAAGATAGAAAGCAGGTTGGTGGGCTTGGGTAGCTATATAGGTTTCCCTGGGGTATCTTTCTTTGTCATGTGTACTGGGAGGAGAAACACGTGTATGGCATACACTCACAGAGATACATACACATAAATAAAAATAAAGCTGAGGAAAAGGAGTCAAGTTTACCTCTAGCCAAGGTCTACAGCCTGGATTGGTATCTGCCTGACTCTCCTATGGAAAAGAAAAGTTTGGCTGCGGGTACGGGCCCTAGGCTGTGTACCCCACCACACTCTGTTCCCTCATTACCCACACCAGACATCCACTGTCTCTCTGAAGGAACTCTGGGATGTGGGTGTCTCCAGAACTGAAACACATAATGACATGGGAATTAGTACGGTCCTCGTTTAACAGTTAAGGAAACTGAGCCATAGACTCAGCCAAGGCGCCTCCACTTGTACAAACATATACAGAGCTGGTCCCTCGAACCATTCAGACTATTCCTATGGTGTGCATGAAAATGTACCCTGTTTAGTTTTTTTTTTAAACCCAAAACAAAACAAAACTATTGTGGTCTTCCTTACAGGATCTCATACCCTGGGCAATTGGAAGACAACAGTTTATTAATCTTTTCTGGATTATAGCCTAGTCTGATGTCATAATCCAAATTCTCAGACTCTTTTGCATAGAAGTGCTCATTTAGTAGACAGACTGTCTCTCCCTTGCTCTTCTCCCTGCGTCAATGGGGTTGGGGTAAGGGGAGGATGCTCCTGTGACCCATGATACTGCAGGGTGGAAGTCAGAGTTTGCAGAGCTGGAGGCTTTGGGAGCTAATACAGGTCTTGGTGTCTTTCTAGAGTGATTATGGGGATGTCGGCTCTAAAGGTCATAGGTAGCCTGCTTGCCTCCCCATGAATGCTGCAAGTACTCCGAAGCAGAGCATGGGTCTCTTAGATGCATCCCTATTTTGCTGACTCCCTCTGCCTCTCTCTTCTTTCATCTAGAAATCCTCTAAGCCAAACAGGACGGACCTTCCTTTCAGTCTTCAGATATCAAATAGTCCATCAGTACCATAGCATCAAGCCTCCTGGCTTAGATGCATGGGCAAAGGTTGTCTGTACCCTATGAGTCCTCCAGATAGGGTTCATTTAAATTTTTAAAAATTTATTTTATTTTTATTTTATGCGTATGAGTGTTTTGCCTGCGTGTATGTCAGTGTACCCATGTGTGCTGTGCTTGTGGAGACCAGAAGAGGGTTACTGGATCTCCTGGAACTGGAATTACTGATAGTTATTAGTTACCATGTAGGTGTTGGGGACGGAAGCAGGTTCTCTGCTAGAGCAGCCAGTGCTCTTAACCACTGAGCCATCTCTACAACCCCGAGACAGATGGCTGAAAATGGAAAGAGAATAGAAACTAGAAAAATCGTAAGACAGTAGTGTTTATATTGAATTGGCTTTTTTTCCTTCTTAGAAACCCCTTTGAAAACGGGACTGAGGCGATGGCTCAGTGGGTAATATGCTTGCTGTGCAAGTATGAGGATCTGAGTTCAGATCCTCAACACCCATATAAAAGCAGCATATATCTGTAATTCCAGCTCAGGAGGTGGTGTGGAGATAGGTGGATCCTGGGAAATGTCTGGTCAGCCAGTGTAGCCTAAACAGCAAGCTCCAAGTTGAGCGAGGAGACCCAGTCTTAAAAATTAAGGTAGACATCAATAGAAAAAGATATCCCAAGTCAGTCTCTGACACACACACACACACACACACACACACACACACACACACACACACATTACACCCTTTAAAAATAATCCCACTCTCTCAAGCTGAAGGATGCTTAGGCTAAATTAGAACCATATACTCAGAAATGTAAAGATGACTATATATTCAAAATACTAGCCTTATCATACAATTCAGGAAGCCAAAACAGGGATCTTAGATGCCTGAAGTTAAACCTCCCCAACTCTGCAGATCACTCTGTGTGCCAAAGACTGTCCCACTGCTCCTGGGCACCCACATGGCCTGTCATATGCTACAAATCTATTTCCTTGACCAAAGAAGGCATCATGCCTTCATGCCCCACCTTTCAGTGAATTGGATAACATGTTTGCATTTTGTGATTAAACGCTGATTTTTTTAACTAGAATTCTTGCTATTTCAAGAATCATCCAGAATAATCTAAAAAGAGTTGTATTTTGGTACGAAACCTAGGAAGGACCTTCACATCCTTTTTAAATCACAAATAGCAGTGTTTGGGAGGGAAGGGGAAATGCTTTGTAATAAGAAGTGAAAATTTCACTTGGATGTTTTCTCATGAATATCTAGATATTAAGAAATACTTGGAGGACTGAATGAAGGTTTTACTTTGTATCTGGTCTCCTGTGATATAACAAAAATGGTACATCACATCCCTGGCACCATTTTTGGAGCAAGAAACTTTTCTTTCCATATCCTGCTAGGTGGGAGGAGGAGAAATGGAGATGTTGAATTGCCTAGGGCCAAAGGTTCAGGAATTAGGGGTTCAGGGTCTGGAACAGTACACAGCCACGAAGAATCATGAGGAAGAGGAAAGGCACCTGCCAAGCGGGTAGACACGTTCATATTGTACATTGAGTGCATTTCTGAGATAGTCAGAGATGCTCTAAGAAGATTTTTCATGTATTCACTTCTGTGATTGGCAATGTCGTCCCTCGATACCCCCAGCATGTGACACATCTACAAAGATCAACATTCACTTTACAGGTTTGGAGAATTAGTTATCATCAGGCTATATGAGCAACTTAGAAACTCAGGTAGACTCTGAGGTGCTGTTGCCTGCTGAAAGCTGCCTTTCTGGAAGGCACAGTGGGTGGCCTCCCTGTTTGATAAGGGTCCTTAGAGCTCACTGGGTCAACTGGCACAGGATTCTAGAAGATGGAAAGCAGGCTCTTCTAGAAGATTCAAGGGTGGTGCCTCCCTCTGTTGAACCTCTGGCTATCATCATACATCACCAGTGTCATCATGGTTTAAGAAAAAGAGCCTGGGTCCGGGTGTCAGAGGCAGGTACCAGGCTGCCTCTTGAGGACAGGGGACAACAGATGCCAGCCCTCATGACACGTTACATGTTGCTTTTTGAATCTTGCAGCTGCTGTCACTCCACCTATGATGAAGCAGTTACTGTTAAAGTAACTTCCACAGTGTCCGTTGCAGAGTGAGACCCAACCAAGCACCTGGCATCAGAATCACCATTATGAGTATAGAACTGACGTTTAGGAGATGATGTAGAGAGACTGAAAAACCTAGAGGGCAGCTCAAGGCAGAAGTTTGGTGTGAAAAGGGAAACAGAACCTTGGAGCTTTTTAGGTGTGAGGAGGACCTTGGAGAGCTTAGGGGATGACAGCTTCACATTTCCCATCAGGACTGATAATTGGAATCATCTCTTTGCGCTCTGCCTTATTTTTTCTACGCTACAGGAATGTGTCCAATTTTCTTGGTCTGATCTCTTAGAGAATTCATGCCCACATTTGGCATCAGACCAAGAACACTAGATGTGGCCTGACAACCAGCAAGGAGTATCCGGCTGTGGAACACATGTAGGAAGTAATTCCTGGGCCTTCACTCCCTAACACGAGCCAAAACAGAGGAGATAGGTAGGCAAAAGAAGGAAGATGCAATGGCCAGTCCAGCTGGTTTCCTTCAGTGCCCTCGAGGTGTCAAACAGGGCTAAGGTTGAGTCTACAGTACCTGTTGCCAGGGGTGTGAGTTGTTTGTTCTAGAAAGGAATTCAACCTTGGGTGAAGGATGAAGTCAATAAGTTCCTACAGCTCTTTCCAACAGAAAGTCAGGAAATAATTCCTTCCATAGACAGGATTCACATCCTATGTCTATGGTGGTTGGTACATGGGACGCCCTGAGTACCCCCAGAGAATCATAGGGCGAACAGAACACTCTCAGACATGTCTCCAAACTCTACAGGCGTCCCCCGCCTCCCCGAAGAGCTTTGTTTTTGTTGTTGTTGTTTTTAAAATTTAGTTCCCCAGGTCAATTTTTATACTGTCTATATTCATTAGAAAAATGCCAAACAAAAGCACACATTTTATTTTATGTAGAAGGCAAAAGCTTTTAGCTATTGTTCGGCTGTGTCTAAAACACCATCGTGGTAAGGAATTTAAGGGCAACTTCGACATGCCTTTCATAGAATTCATTTTTAAAGAATGATATGGACAGTTTAGACAAGTTCCAGGCGCAGATCATGCTATAAATCGCCTCAAAGCCACAGTAAATTCAAACAGCAAAAAAAAAAAAAACGTCACTTAGGTCTTCCAATGTAGATTTCCATACAGTCTGTACAAGGCAAGCCCCCATGCTTGGGTTTATTTATCAACAGGACGAAGGGAGGGAGGGAGGGAAGGAGTGAATAAAGGAGGAGGAGGGGGGCGGAGAATGAGAATGTGTTGCTAATTTGGGAGTTCAGTCCTGACTCTACTCACAGGGCAGTGGTGACCTCTTCTGGCCCATTCTTTAACAAAGCAGCAAATGCGTCCATCTCTTCCATAGGAACGTGTGTGTTTCCTATTAGGCTTTCCAGAAACTCATAAATGGTTGTAAAATCATTGTGCTAATAGAAAGACCGACATAAATACTAACTGAAGCTGTTAATGTCGCTGCAGTTCATGTAGCAGACCGGAGCAGGCTGAACTCTGAGAGATGTTTAAGGTTGCTTTTGTTAGTGGTTATTTTGAAGTATCAAGCCACAGATTGTGTTTAACACGGATGCTCAAATATTATGAGTGAGTTAGTCAGGGAAGACTACTTCTTTGGCTCATTTGTTCCAGCCTGTAAATCTGGAGCTTGCTCACCTGTCTTCCTCCCTCCCACCGCCCCCCCCCCCCGCACGCTAAGGAATTCATCTCCCTTGGCTTGCCTCATTCTCAAATAGCCATATCTTTCATATGAGAGACAATTGGAGATTTGGAAACAACCACCCTACCACCACTTTTAACTGGTTTGGGTAATTCTGCAAATACTGTTTTCACTCTTTTCCAGTTGCCTGCTTTCTGCGTCCTAGTTGGTGGGGTCTGCCTTCTCCCCCGACCTGCCCCCGCCCATCCCTTGTGGATGATGAAGTCAGGATTCGTGGTGAAGCTGGGCTTATATTATATTTAAGGAAGCACACATGGTAATCATTCAATGACTAGTTGTTGGTTTATGAACTGATTTGATCACAGTTTCCTAAACGGCCTACTCTTGTTTGAAAACTCAGCACCACATGCATTTTAAACAACGGATAATATTAAACGCAGAACACACACAAGTCAAGAACACAGGCCATGGGGCCAGCTGCTGGGTTGGTGATCCTGGCTCTGCCTCATACCAGTGTGGGTGGAATATTTTAAACTCTGCCTCAGTTTGCTCATTTGCAAAGTGGAGCCTGAGTTGTGGACCTCATTGGGTTGGTGGACATTATAATTGAGTCACTGTTTGCAGAGGGCTGATGACAGTGTCTGGTAAGCAGTAGATGGGTGTTACATGCATTGCAGAAAGTTGCTGACGTCTGAGAATCAAGACTTACAAAAGTGCTCCTCAAAGTAGCAAGACAAAAGTAGCCCTTGCTGTGGTCATACTTGATAAATATTGTGTGTGACTCATCTTCTGCCCTGGGAAGTCACCCTGGAGAAATTAGGAAGTCTTTTCTTGCATTTAGTAAGTGATGACATGAAGAGACAGATTTTCAACTGGTCGTGCAAGCACACGCGCGTGTGTGTGTATGTGTGTGTGTGTGTGTGTGTGTGATATGTATGTATTCGTGTGTATATGTATACATATACATTCGTGTGTATATGTATAGAACTTGCCAGTTTGGAGAAACTAGCTGGTCAGTAAGTCCCAGTGATCTTCCTGTCTTAGCCTCCCCAGCGCTGGATTTTTACGTGCATGCTGGGGATCTGAACTCAGGGCCTCATGTCTGCACACAGAAAGCATTCACTCACTGAGCCCTTTCCGCAGTCCTCAGCTGAGTCTTTGTGACTCTGCAGCTGTTGTAACCACAGTCTGACCATAGTAAGCGTCCTACCCATCCTGAGATGTGGCAGCCTTGGGGTTTTAAGCCACACCTCTACAGAACTTCCTAGGTATGCTCAAACTACACCCAGCCTCCCAGCCTCACCTTGCTCAGAACAGTTCCCTGGGTGCCCTCTCCTGCCCCTCGGCAGACCTCGGTTTGGGGGGTTTGGGGACAGAACCCACCTACTGGTGTTTTAGCTGCATGGCTCTTACCACGGGAGTCTATGTCTTCTGAACTTTGAAGCTGGAGCAGAGCAAATTCAGCTTGCAATTTTATACTTCTGTTTCCTAGATTCTAGGTGGGGCAATGATTCTGATGTTGTCCATTCCAAAGAAGCATGTGAAATCGCATGTCTTTTGTGGCATGGCTAGATCACATATTTTCACCATAGGAAGAAAATTACCTTAACCTGAAAGTGAATTATATGTAAGAATCCACTCTCCCCTTCTTTGTTACTAATAGAAAACAGAACCCAGATTTTCCCCACTTGGTGTAGCAATGTGCCCAGTCAAAAAAGACACATCTTTCCAGACTGCCACCCTTTCAAGTAGAAGATCTGGCTAATTAATAAGATGCAAATAGAAAATGATCACTGGGCTTCTGGGAAAGATTAAAGCTACTAGCAGTGTCCCAAACTCAGATACAATATGTGAAGGTGGAGCAACTATTACCTTGTGAAATGAGGGCAAAAGTCACATGCTGGGGGCTGGGGAGATAGTTCAGTAGGGAAAAGTGTTCGCTCTGTAGGCATGAGGACCTGGGTTCAAATCCCCAGCCCCCATGTAAAAACCTGACCGTGGTCATGCATGCCTTTAACCCCAGCACTGGGGATAAGACACAAGTGGATCCCTGGAACTCCCTGGCCAAAGACACTGGACATTCTGCTCTGGCCCTCACATGGATACACCCACTGCACACTTGCATGCACGCACAACGTACCATGCATGCACACATGCACAACACACACATGCACAACACACACACACATACACATACGACACACACAAAGTCTCACACTGAAGATGGAGAGTCAGGAGGACTCTCTAAGGGTCTGATCCATAGCTTTTTAAGCCACTGTATTTACCTGGAACTCTCTGTTCTTTTGGTTTCTTGTTATGTGAGAAAAGCAAACTCCTATTAAGTAAACTTTCATCAAGGATGCTTAGAACAGAGCATGACGCATGGTAAAGTGCTTTATAGTTCCTGTTAAGTCAAATGGAGACATTTGTTTCAGCCACTGCAATTAGGTTTGTAATATATTATATGTGTTTGTGTGTGTGTTTGTATTCAAACATACCCTTTATCAAACACATAGGCATTGCAGTATTTCATTATTACATTTTTATTTTAGCACCCTGTACAGTGCCTGGTACTGAATGAGTATGTGGCATGTGTGTGGTGTCCATGTATGTGTTGTGGATGTGTATGTCAATGTATATGCATGCAGAAGTCAGAGGAGAATAATGAGCATCCTGTACCACTCTTCTCTGCTTTATTGCCTTGAGTTGGGGTCTTTCACCGAACCAGAAGTTCACTGCTTTGACTAGGCAGGCTGGCTAGTCAAGGATCTTCCAGGACCCTTCTGTCTCTACTCCCAATGCTAGAATCACAGGCATGTGCAGCCATGTCTATCTTTTTACTTTTATGTATATTTTTATTGAATTTTGTACATTTCACACAAAACATCTTAATCATCTTTATACCACCTACCCCATCTGGACCTCCATATCCTGCCCCACCACATTTATCTTTTTAGATGGGTACTGGGGGTTCAAACAGCACAGAAAATCCTCTCACCCACTGAGCTGTCTCCTCAGTCCCTGTTTAATGGGTAATCTGGGGTGGTTGTGAATGAGATGTACCCTGCTCTCCAAAGCACTACTCTGGACCAGTAGCAGCATCATGATTGCCTGGAGCGATGAGACTTACCTCAGACCCACTGCCCTAAGAGATACTCCTTAGGTACTTCTAAAAGAAGACCAGAGTATGAGACCTTGGAGCATGGGGGAGGATTGTGCTGAAGTTTAAGTAGCAGCAGGGGCTGGAGAACTCACCACTATCCCCTCTGTGTGTGAAGAAAAGGCTGCAGCTGTACCAAGAATAGGAGATGCAGAACAAAGTCAGCCACTGAGGACAACTGATAAGCCTAGAGATGAAGGCAGAATTTTACTCACCAGCCTTCATGTGTAATTATTTATCTGCAGAGTCAAAGATCTTTTACTTTATGGTTCCTCTTAAAATGAACTTTTCCCAGTTGAAGATATGGTACAAGCTGGAATTTAAGGTCCCTTCTCCAAGAAGTACTCATTCCCCAAGTGTCTCCCATGCATATATGAAACCTACATGTTAATAAACTCGAAGTCTTCTCTCATAGATCTACCTTTTTTTACAAGGGTCCATTTAAACTAAGAACATGTGGAGACAATTTTTCTAGAGTTCCAAGGGACTGAGGTACATTCAAGGCAGAGAACGGACTATAGAGCACAATTCAAAGAAAGACTTGACACTTTATGTTTGATATACACCCTAAATGTGGATGGTGGCATACCATGAACTGGGGGCTCAGACCCAATAAAGAGGAGAAAGTGAGCTGAGCACTGAGATTCATCTCTCTCTCCTCTGACTGTACACACAGTGTGACCTGCTGTCTTATGTTCCTGCCGCCTTGCCTTCCCGCCATGGTGGACTGTCCTACTGGACTGTGAGCCAAAATAAATCCTTCCTTCCTAAATTGTGTTTCTCAAGTGTTTTGTCAGAGCGATGAGAGAGAAAATTAGCTAATAGACACAACTTCCTAAGAAATAGTTCTACGGAGGGCTTGACAGAGAGCTAGGGGTTTGAGATCAAAGTTCAGCACAACAACTTTTGCGCCCCTTCCCCAAATTATCCTTTCTATGTCTCTGATAAACTTGTAATACTAGACTTGATCCAACTCCTGATTTGGATTCTAATGTGTTAATAAGAGTTGTGTTTAGCAAAGAATTTAAGAGCTGAGAAGAAGGGCTGGAGATGTGGCTCAGTGGTTAAGAGCTGGCTGCTCTTGCAAAGGACCCAGGTTTGATTCCCAGCATCCCCACGGCAAGAAACAACCATCTATGACTCCAGTTCCAGGGGATCCAGTGCCCTCTTCTGGCCTCCGCAGGTACTGTACAACACGGGTACACTTACATACATGTAGGCAATATACTCATACACATAAAATAATAATAAAATACTTTTTAAAAAGAACTAAGAAAAAAACAATGGTCCCTCGGACCCATCATTGACCCCTTCAAGTCAGTGAAGTGTCCTTGTGAGATAGATATGAAAATAGTGTCAACCAATCAGTCATCACAAGGTAGAGACACAACTGACAGAGTTTATCTGTTGGGATGTTTGAAGTTGTTGCTGGCAGGGTCAGCAGGCACCTGGCTTTCATAGCTTGTCATTTTTTAGTCACAGCTATTCCAAAACTGCGCACAGGGAATTCCTTCTGCATGCTAATTTCCCCAGAACCAGTTCCCCAGAGTCAAGGGGAACCTGAAAGGCTTGTTCTCTCAAAAGCTATCTCCTGATCATGGCTAAAGGTTCATGAGTGCAGACACCACACAAAACAACTATGATATCCCAACCTACCCACACACAGGGAGTGCAGATGTTGACACCCACGCAAGCTGCTGTGGTCCAAACACATGGTGCTTGACAGAAGAGTTGTGCTGTGTCCTGTCATAAATATAGCTGGAAGTAAGTAGTTCCTTCTTCAGATTAATTGATAACTAATTGTGTGTGTGTGTGTGTGTGTGTGTGAGAGAGAGAGAGAGAGAGAGAGAGAGAGTGAGAGAGAGACAGAAACATATTTGTAGACCTCATAAAGACAAGAGCTGTCAGTCACACGGGCTGAGGTAACGGTAGCCAGAGGTGAGGGAACATATAAGTTTTGTACAAATCATTTAATGCTCCTTTATTCCCCAGGATTGATTCGAGGCCAGGCCAGAGCAGCAGAGCTCATTCTGGTCAGACATCGGGAAATCCCACCACACAAATGGTGTTGGTGGTCTCTACTCTGCTGCAGTCTGGGAGCCCACACAGCAAAATCTCACTAATGAATGAGCCCACCCATGCAGGACCCGCCATCCTTCCCCCCCCTCCCACCAGAGCCAGCCTCATTCAACACCCCACACCACCAACAACCACCTTCCTCACAACTACCCAAGGATTCATTTGCTTCAGGAGAATATTTCATTAAATTAAAATCACAGAATCCCCCTCCTTAAAGAACCAAATCAAAGACCCTCTGGAGGAATCCCACTGGGCAGCTCCTGGGAGGTGCCACAGGAAGTCACAGTCCCTCTTGCTCTCAGCCTCAAAGACCCTCCATGAGAGAAAAGACTAGCAGTGTGAAGCCTGCCAAGCCTCAGAGGTGGTGGGTCCCACCGCACCTGGGTTGTTTGCTTTGCCTTGCAAGAATGCAAATCAAAGCACAACTTTAACCCAAGTGGCAGGCAGGGGATGCCAAGGACAGGCAACCCGAAGGACTCCTTTTGGGCAGAGGTATTTTGAAAAGAAAGCCATGGTTGCTTTATGTGGAAGATCTGACACCCCCCGCCCCCCGAGGCCAAAGATAACTACATGACAACAACCCACACCAGCTTCCACTTAGGGATTCTCCAGGGTACAACCAACTGTGTAAGTTGGTGCTACGTGTTGTCCTCTAAAGGAAGCGGAAAGAGTTCCCAAGAAAATAGACAGGGAGGGGCAGGGGAGGTCACTTAGTGGCTGAGAGCACTGGTTCCTTTTGCAAAGGACCCAGGTTCAGTTCCCAGCACCTACATGGAGGCTAATAACCAATCTGTAAGACAAGTTCCAGGGGATCTGACAGCCTTCTCTGACCTACATGGGCATTGTATACACATGATGCATTGGCATACATGCAGGCAAAACACACAAATATGTCAGATAAAAATAAGTAATCACAGAAAGAAAGAGAGGAAATGGACATGGAGCTCTGGGTCACAGCCATGACTGAGTCTGAGGAGGTTTCAGGACCGTTGTGCTCATGAATCTTTACCTTTTCATTGGGCCCTTGAAAGCAGAAGGCTGAAGGAATTGAGACTGAGCTCAGCCCTTAGGAAAAGCCAGGCTTCTACACTGGAGAGGGGAGGGCGTTGGGAGAAAGGGACTGTATTAAGAGCCTTGCTATTGGAATAACAAACACACACACTCTTTTTACAGTGGCTTTCCACATCCTGGGGTTCTGGGGAGAAAAATATATTTGGCCTCGACTCTGTCGCCAACAGCAGTGGGCTTTCATGGCCCTCTAGGGGAGGCATGGGCTCTTTGATAACAAGGGGCTCGTTAGTTCTAGGCTAACAGCCCTCCCAGGCTGCTCAAATCCTTTCAAACATGTTCCTATTTTAGGTCAAGGAAGTTTGTAGACTTGCAGACTGGTTGTGGTAGACGTGGGAGAGGAGAGTAAGAAAAAGGCGTGCCGGAGACTTTTGGAGGGTCTGTCAGGCGTGGTGGGCATATCCTCAGAGTGTGGCACAGATCCGAGAGCCTAACTTGGATCCCCCTGAGGAGGAAATTTCTAGACAAACTGTAAAGCTGTTTTGGAAATCAACTCTTCTTTAGGACTTTTCTGGGGTCGATTCCTTTACCTGCCAGGAGAGGGCAGCACACACCGCCACATCATAGTCAAAGGCCGCCCAGGGCTGAGGATGGACACCAGATTATTTGGGGAAGGATTTGTGAAATTAATGGCAGCCACAGAAACAGCAGCAATAGCTACCACATTCAGATGCCAGGAACTAAGCACTGTGTATGCATGCAGGTGCTGAATTAACCCTACAACACTTCAAGAGACAGCATTATTATAATCTCGTGGCAGACAGGAGGTTGACAGAAATCTAGAGAACTGGCTATGGAAACTGAGAACTGCCCAAGACGAAGTGGGTACATTAGAGCCCATGGGCCAGATCCCGACCACCACCTACTACACTGTCTTTAAGCTGAGAGTGGTTTTTATATTTTTGGATCGTTGGGGGCAAAAAAGTGAAAAGAATAATATTTTGTGACATGCAAGGGATGTGAAGTTCCCATTTCAGGATCCGCAGATGAAGTTTAACTGGAACACAGCCACACACATTTGTTTATGGATTGTCTGGGCCGTTCTAAAATTCCAACAGCCTTCCTGCGCAGAGTGGAACAGAGCCTGTGGGGTTTGCCAAACCCACATTATTTCCTATCTGACCCTTTACAGAAAGATCTCACTAGCCCCTGACCTAAGATGAAAACGCTGCCGGTGTCCAGGCCAGAGACATGGGACAGAGTTGACACTTCTCTCCTTCCTGGGTTAGGGAAGCTGGACTAGAGGGATCTGGATACAAGGCTTCTTTCCAACAGGGAAGCTCAAAGTGTGAGAAGGAAGAGTGTGACATTTCATCAAACAGCCTCAAGAAAGGGCTGTGGGACTTGTTCCCACATATTAAGGACTCTAAGCCACATGTGTTTTTACATTCTGACATCTTTGGACTTGAAGTATTAGACCAAATATCAACCAAAGCACTAAAGTTTAAATGAAAGCAATTTAAAAAAAAAACAGATTTACTTGTGCGGGATGTGGTGCTGCATGCCTTTAATCACTCCGGAGGCAGAGGCAGGCAGATTGCTGTGAGATTGAGGTTAGTCTGGGATGGTCTATTTAGTGAGTTCCAGGCCAGCTGGGGCTACACAGTGAGGCCCTGTGTCAAATAAGAGATTTAATTATGTATTTATTGATTTATTAAACATGTATATGTGTGTGCCTGAATAAGTTTATGTGTACCATGTGCATGTAGGTGCCCAAGGAGGCCAGAAGGCACTGGGTTCCTTGGATATGGAGTTATAGGCAGTTTTGAGCCACCTGATGTGGGTGCTGGGTCCTCTGCAGGTATAGTAATCGCTCTTAACTGCTGAGCCTTCTCTCTAGTCTAGAAAGTAATTTTTGTTTAAGCCTTTACAATAGATGGCACTTTGGATTAGGCAGCTATCACCTCCATAGACCCAGCCTGCTTTTGTCCCTTCCATTGACATTCATTGCTTTATTTGGCAGTCTATTCTGTAGATATTTTATCAACTTCTTAATACCAAGCCACAGCCCACAACAACCTTCAACTCATATTCAGAAAAGGATTGTATTACTTAATAGATGACTTCTGGGATTATTAGTGGGTTTATATTAATCTTCAGAGATTAATATCTATGACTTTCTAGGAGATTTCATTTAAAAGGAGAAGTGAATGCTGGGAAGGAGACACTTTGGGCTCCACACTATGAAGAAGTGGGCTGAGGGTGTGGTCCAGCCAGATGGTCAGTGGGAAGGACAGAGGTAAGCTAATGTGGACACATACTACTGAAAACTTAGTGAGAAAGAAGATGGCCAGGGCACAGACAGAGTTCTGCCACCAGCATCAACCGGGGGCATCGCCCACTGCAAGGGGCTCTCTAAGAAGGAGGAGCTGGGCCTCTGAAGGTTTGGGCCTGAATGGAAGAGAAGGTCAGAGAAGGAAGAAGAAACGGAGCCACTGCTGACTGGCCTTTGCTGCCTTTCACATGGGCTTCAGGTGACAGGAAGGGGCAAGAGACAGGCAGTTGGAGGAGAGTTGGAGGAACTGACAGCACATACCCACCACACAGGAATGACCCATCTAGTCATGAGACCCAGCCTGTCACGGAATAACCACCTCTTCCTCTGTGCTATGTGGCTAGGTACCTCTCTCCTCAGCGTGAATTCAGGAAGCTCATCACTGGCTTTCAGGTGCTGGGACCTGATGCATACCTTGGGAAGGAGAAATCCTTTGACCATATTCAGGATCAGAGCTGCAGCTGCTCAGAGATCTTCAAGTGAATGGCCTTGCAGCGAAGGCTCAGGAGCAGGAGGTGGTCAGCCCTGAGATGCGCCTACCTGCCTCCCACAGGACTGCCCCCGTTAGAGGCTTTGGGCGGTTAGGCTCAGTCTCCAGCAAGCGCTTTTCATTGAGGAGGGATATGTTTCCCGGACCTTCTGGCTCTAGTACCTTTTCTTCTTTTCTTTTCTTTATTCTGAGACAGGGTCTCCCTATAGCCTCAGCTGGCCTGTAACTCGCTATGTAGACCAACCTGGCTTCAGTCGTACAGAGATCTGCCTGCCTCTACCTCCAGAGTGCTGGGGTTAAAGTGCCCAGCAGCACTTCATTATTTTCAATGAAAGTCAGCTCTAGTCATCTGATCGTCAATTTGGAAAAGATGGCCTCTATAGTTATAATGAGTACAGAGTAAACTCTGGAGTAACAACTCTCTGAAGGGGGAACTTGCACCCCAAACATATAGCCCTGTGTCCAGCAAGTCACTGTCATCGAATAAGACAATTCAAGGCTTCTTTTTTTTTATTATAGGAAATTAGAAGTACTTTATGAGGACATATATTTCAGCAAGACCATGATAAGATATCACAGTCTTCTATAAAAACAGAAGTCCTGGTGACCTTGGGAGTAGAAATGGACACAGGTCTGCAAACCCAATCCTGCCTGTAATCCTAGCACTTGGGAGGCTGAGGCAGGAGGATTGCTCATGAGTTTCAGATCAGCTTAGGCTATATATGGAAGGAGACCCTATTGCAAAATAAATAAATAAATAAATAAATAAGAAAAAGAGAGACACCATAGTCAGGTTATTCTGCGCCCATCAGATGGACCAAAAGAAGCAAAAATTGGTAATAGGGGCCTAAAGCTGCAACAAAGTCTCATGGGTCTTCTGGAGAAAATGGGGACCAAAAGCAGTAGATGGGTTTTGGGGTCACAGACAGCACAGGGAGGCTGGGAGGGGGCACCCCAAAGGCAGAGCAAAGACAGACAGGGCTTGATGGAGAGAAAAAACCTGAGCTGAGCCTGGGTTCTCCAGTGGGTGGGAAGGCAAGTCACAGAAGGACCAGCCAAAGCAAATGGAAACAGTAGCCCCTCGACGTCTGCGGCTGTCAGGAAGATTTGTTATTCTTTGGGGGAATTTGGTTTGTTTTTATCTTCTGGGGAAACCAGGCTGTAGCTATCCAGGGGCCTTATTTTGCTTCATCTATTTGTAAGTTTCTGCCATGCCTGTCAGTCATCCAGCTCTGGGGGCTACTGGTCCTGGCTTATACACACATGCATGCACATACATGCACACGCACACACACACATACACATACACACAAGCTTCATTTCATGGATCTCTTCTGTTTTTCTTTCTCATTTCCTTCTGGTGGAAGCTGCTTTGCTGTCAGGAGTTTTCAAAAACAAATGGATTATCCATTTCAAATAGAAAGAAGGTCCCCAAGGGGGAGTGAAACAGAGAAAAGTAGACTGCGACAAGGAAGAGAAGAGAGAATTCAAAGGAAGTCTTAAGAGTGGGGAAAAGCACATTCAGCCTAGAGCTGTGTGGTCAGACAGCCTAAGAAGCCTAGCAAGATAAAGCTGCCCCCCCCCCAACTGGAAATGATCCCAGAGGCTGCAAATAGAACACTTTAGCCCCTTACCAGGGAAAGAGAGGCCCCTTGGAAACAGGCAACTATATAAAGATTGAAAATGGGAGAGCACGAATGGGAACCCAGACGAAGAAATCTCAGACCTTTGTCTTAGTCCAGTGCACACACATGCTTGCTTTCTTGCCAGCTTGAAAGAAAACACATGAAAATCTGACACTCTTTCCCAAAACAACGTTGGTAATTCTGGGCAGGAATGTTAACTGGGTCTGAGTGGAAATGTGATAGGGCTGGAAGAAATAAAAAGGACTCTCAAATGAGTTACTACGAATAGAGAATTAACATGCATACCGTCCGCTTCCTAATTGTCTGGAATGTCCCATATGTACAAAACATGAAATAAACCCGAGAACTGATAGGATTGAAGCACAAAGAGAAAGAGCAATTGTGAAAACTGCAGTAGATAGACCCCACCATGCCTGGGTTAGGATAAGTGACTGAAAAGAATAGAACTGGAGAGCCAAGTGAGGGGCCGGTCTGTTCTGATGGAAATATGTGAGATGAGTGTTGGGAGGGAGGGAGAGGCCTACATCGTTCTGGGGGATGACAGAGAATGAGGAGAGATGTACTCAAATAGGGCATCAAAGAAACCCCTCCAGGGAACAGAGGAACCACAGAGTCAAACTGGGATCTCTGGCAGAGTACACACGTGGCCTTGCAGTCGAGGCCTGCAGAGTTGCCAGGACTACCAGGCCTGCTGCTCATCTTAGTTGTTGTGGGGTCCCTATGCCCTGGCGGTATCTCAGGAGAGGGTACCAGGAACAGGAGCAGGAGACAGGGGGTGTTCACAGAAGAGAGATGGCAGGAAGCCAGAAATGGAGGCTGGACTCTGCCACGTGACCAGGCACCATGTCTGGAAGTGGTATTCAGGGGATGACAGAGCTGTCCGCTGTGAACAGCTAGAATGGCACAGGATTTGCCAAGGAGGGGGTCGGGGAGCTTGTATGCTCCCCTGGTCCTTTTACTTCAGCATTCTGGAAAACCCAGTGCCAGCCAAGTGACATAACTTGTCCCTACTAGATAGAAAAGCCACATGTAAGAAGCCAGATCGGGCACGGCCTCAGCCTCTGCAGCTGCATCTAAAGACTAGCTGCTAGTTTTCTTCAAAGATGCGTTTTCTTGGGGACGAAGGAGCTCTCCGGATTCTATTCAGTTCCATCTCAGCACCTCCCTCAGGAGAGCTCCGCTTTCTCCTTCTCTGGGTTCTGAGAGAATCTGGGCAGTGAGCTGATGCCCACAAGAAAGGCTGTCAAAAGGGACTCAGCTCCAGGGAACTGAACACAGTGGATAAATCTCCATGCCCTTCTGCACAGTGAGTGTTTTTTTTGCCATGTGACACTAGGATTTTTTCAAGTGTTCTTCTCTCTCATCTTCACGACATCCCCCCACTCCGTCCTCCCTCACAGGATGGTCTTCGCTTCCCTCTACCCTCCCTCAACCATGATGATCCCTGATTATTGACTTTATGTTCTGCTCATTCACTGACTTAGTCCCTCAAATATCTAACCCCTCAAATTGCATCAGGGTACAGCTTGGATAACAGCTTTGGACTACAGCTGGCTTTGAACATGATGGTAACCATTATTCTATAGGAACTAACAAGGCATATACAACTATTCTCCCCATTTTACAGACAGAGAATTGAGGTATGCTGTGAGATCAAGAAAAGGCCAGGCCAGGATGTGAACCTAGATGGGAGTTTTGGGATCAGAAGGTTGAATCTCATACCTGCTGGGATCTGAACTGTGGGAAACAGAGCAGGTGCAGGCATTGTGATGGCATAATGGGGTGTTGGGATGTCACAGTGGAGAATACCGCTGTTAAATTCAGCACTGTGATGATGTTATAAACTGTTGTGGTGGCATAACGATGTAACGGGATGTCCCATAGCTCCTGTCTCTCCATGGGGCTAGGGGGGTGGGGGTGGTATGTTCCTAAGTAACAAGAAAACAAAACAGTGGGCCTAAAGAGATATCTCAGTAGTTAAGAATGCTGGTTGCTCTTGCAGAGGACCCAGGTTCAATTCCTAGCACCCACATGGCAGCTAACAACTCCAGTTCCAGGGGATTGGATGCCCTCTTCTGACCACTGAGGGCGTTGCATGGCATAGGTGCACTTACATACATGCAGGCAATATACTCATACACTAAAGTAAAAAATAAGATATATATTTTAAAAGAAAACAAAGCAATCTGCCAGAGCACACCTAGCTGCCTGTGGAATGTCATAACCCAGCCGTTACAAAATCCAGGCCACTTGTGGGGGACTTGATGAGCTAGTTGAGAAAGGGTTGGGGAGGGGGCAGGTGGCAGAATATGGTCCCTGGGGATCTGGGGAACCTGGGGGGGATCTAGATGTGGTAGTGACAGGAATGGCAGGCAGTGAGGTGACAGGCCCCCAAACAGCACAGAACTAAGAGAGACAGCAGGAGGCTGAAGACCTGGGAGCAGACCAGGCCAGTGGCACTCCTGGGTGTATACTTTGGGGGAGGAGCAATAAGTGTCGAGAAAGGGGTAACTGTGCAGGCAAAGTGACCCAGTGGGTAAAAGCACTTGCAATGTAAGCCTGATGACCCAAGTCTAATCCCCAGAACCTGCATACAGGAGGAAAGAGAAAACTGACTCCACAAAGCTGTGCTCTGACTTCTATAAGCAAGCTGTGACCCCCATCCCCTCACTCACAAACACAATAATAATTAAAAAAATTAAAAATGGGAAAGGGAAACGAAGCTTCAAAAACAGAAAGAGCCAAGCATGGTGGTTCACGCCTCTAATCCCAGCACTCAGGAGGCAGAGGCAGGTGGATCTCTGTAAGGTCGAAGCTAGCCTGGTCTACGTAGCAAGTTCCAGGCCAGCTGGGACTAGAGGGAGACACTGTCTCAAACAAAAACAAATAAGCCACTAGAAAGGGACTAATGGGTGAGATGTGAAGGGGTTGGGACGGGTAGGAAGATCGGAAGGGGAATTGGTCTCATGTCTGCGACGACAATAATCACAATCAGCATTTAGTGAGAGCGTTTCCTATATACCAGACACTGTGCTGGGATGTACAGGCGTTGACTTAGGAAATACATGAATCTGCCTCACAGACTTGGGTATTCATTCCCTTGTTTGGCAGAAATTTCAATAAGTCCACTTTACAGTTCTAGAAACGGGCTCAGAAAGAATGCATCTCACAGATAAATTGTACAGCTAGAAGCCGCACAATGCAAACCCAGGCCAGTAACTTTGTATGTTTTCCGGCCTTCCCAATGAGTTTACTGAGGGAAATGACTGTTTTGTTCCTCTTGGTCTCTCCAGAGCCTAGTTCAGTGCCTGAAACACAAGGCATGTTCTTTCAAGATAAGCCCAGACTAGGAGCCACTCCATGCAGTGTGTGCATGTGTGTGTGTGTGTGTGTGTGTGTGTGGTGTATACATGTGTGTGGTGTATACATGTGTGTGTGTGGTGTGTACATGTGTGTGGTGTATACATGCAGTGTGTGCATGTGTGTGTGTGTGGTGTGTACGTGTGTGTGGTGTATACATGTGTGTGCATGTGTGTGTGTGTGTGGTGTATGTATACGCCCATGTAGGTGCATGTGCACACTGAGACCAGAGGTGTTTTCTTGCATTGCTGTCCACCTTATTGCCTTGAGACAGGTTCTCCCACTGAACCAGAAGCTTGCCATTTTGGCCAAGATGGTCATCAGTCAATCTTTCAGGTTCAGCCCCCGAGAACCACATTTGCAGTGTTGGCTTTTCTAATACTTCCTTGGTGACGGTGTAGGGACAGGTTATGATCACGACCAGTCTGTCTTGGAGAGGGAGGAAGGGAAGGCTCTGTTCAAGAGAAAAAGAAGGTGGCTGGGGAGGTATCTGGGTTGGTGCAGTGCTTGCTGTGTAATAAGACCTGAGTTCAACCCTCACGTGGGGAAACTGGGCATAGTGGCATAGTTCTGGTACTCCCAGAACTGAGGAGACAGAATCGGGTGGATCCTTGCTGGTTGGTCATCTTAGCCAAATTGAGTTTCAGGCCAGTGAAGATCTTGTCAGTGAGGGATCTTGTCTCAAGAAAACAAGGTAAATACCGCCTGAGAAATGACTCCTGGTATTAACCTCTGGCTTTCACATACATGTGCACACATGGGAGCATGCACTTACCACCACACACACACATGCACCTTACAGACATGACCCAGCACACACATGCACACAAGGTAAAAAGGTTTAAAAATTTTAAAAGAGTCAGGCATGGTGGTGCATGTCTTTATTCTCTACATTCAGAAGATAGGGGCCGGTGGATTCCTGTAAGATGGAGGCCAGCTTGGAATGGTCTACATAGTGAGTTCCAGACCAGCTGGGACTATATAATGAGATCCTGTCTCAGGACAACAAGAACAAATTGAAAGAGAGAAAGAAAAACGTTATCATAAAAGGACCAATCTGAAGTAAAGATGTTGGAAAAAGAAATGTTCAGACAGAGAAAGGGAGGGGTGCTGTCAGAATGCCTACCCAAGGAAGACCAGGACTAGAGCTGCCAGCCAGGGCACCCCAGCAAGGCAGAGAGCGGCATAGCCCATCTCCTGGGACATGTGTTCTAGGAGCTTAGCATTAGGTCTGGCCTGGGAGCACAACTTCAGGCCCCGTTGCAGGAGCGAAGCTGCTCTCTGTGGAACAGCAGGCCTTGTGACGTGCAGGTCCCTACTTGCTGAGTTCAAGGACGTTTGAACCCTGCTGACCAGAACTGAATGGTGTCAAACAGGAGGAAGGAAACCTGAAGGAAAGGCAGGAGGAGCAGGCAAGCTCTAGGTACAAAGAAGGAGTGTGGGCCATCTTGGTAAAAGGGGGCAGGGGAAGAAGAGCACGTGTGTAGAACAGCTCTCCGGAAAGCAGAAATGCACAGCTTTGAAACGTGCAAATGAGCTAGGGCAGGAGTCACAAGGGCAAAGCCCATCATGAAAGAAAACAGAGTGAAACAGAAGAAGACAAACAATGGAAATTGGAGAGTACTGAGTTCATAGGAAACTGACACACAGAACTCTGGAAACTGTTGCTTTGGTTTTGGGGAGAAAACTGTAAATACGGATAATATGTAAATACCATTTTTAATTAAAAAAAAATCTGGAAGGTTCAAATGAGATAATCTTTCTCAGGGCACTCTGACAAGTATGAAGGAAGATATTTGTGGCTGAGACGAAAGGACACTGGGGGCAGAGCCTGAAAAAAGAAAAAAACAGAATTCCAGAGCCTGCTGGGCTCCCTGGGACGAGAGAAGCCCCTGGTCCTCTCTTTGCCTCTGTGTCCTAGACCAGGAAGGAGGCAGTAGCTGTTCCTTCCCATGATGGTTCCGGGGGGCTGTGTGATGGTTGGTTAATCTGGATTGACAACTTTCCCACAATTAAAATGGCCTAGGAGACACACCTCATCTATTTCTATGGGGGCTTAACTGAGGATGACCCACCCTGAATATGGTGGCACCAGCCCATGGGTGGGGGTCCTGGACTCAGTAAAATGGAGAAAGGAAGAAAGTAAACTGAGCCCCAGCATTCCCCCCGCCTCAATCTCTCTCAATCTCTCTCTCTCTCTCTCTCTCTCTCTCTCTCTCTCTCTCTCTCTCTCTCCTACCTGACTATGGGTACAATGTGACCAGCTTTCTCCCTCTCCTGCCTCCATGCCTTCTCCCTCATGATGGGCAGTACCCTCAAACTGTGAGACAAAACAACGCCTTCCTTCCGTCCCTTTTGTCACATCTCTGTCATAGCACCTGGACACATAGCTGTCATAGATGGCTGTGTTAGCTTTCTAGGTGTGCTGGTGTGCTCCCTATTGCCATGACTAAGAACGCATTTCATCAAGAGACGCCAAGAGAGGAACTCAAAGCAGGAATCTGGAAGTAGGAACTGAAGCAGAGGCCCTGGAGGAACGCTGCTTACTGGCTTGCTTCTCCTGGCTTGTTCAGCTGCCTTTCTTACACAGCCCAGGCCCACCTGCCTAGAGATGGCACAGCCCCCCAGTGGGCTGGCTCGCCTGCATCAATTAGCACTTAAGAAAAGAACATGCCTTCTTTATAGACACAGTCATTTGAGGTTCCCTTTTCCCAGTTAACTCTAGGTTTATGTCAAGCTGACAGCTGAAGCAAACTAGGACATTAGGATTTATGCAAAAAAGTGCCACTAATTGGCTGACTTGACATTATGAGAGTGCTCACTGCAGTTCTGAAAATTTCAGAATTGAATGTCAATGGTTGCCTTCCCTCACTTCTTCCAGTTTCTAGAAAGCCAAGAGTCTGTTGGCCGTGGCCATGGCTGCATGTCTCTTCTCCACCTCCATCTCCTTCCAGCTCTGTGCCCTCTCATCGTCTTGTGAGGACACATGTCACTGGATTTAGGGATCGCACTAAGTGCACGATGGTCTCATCTTGAGATCCTGACCTAATCACATTAACGAAGACCTTATTTCTGAATACGGTCTTATTCTAAAGTCCTAAGTAGACACGGACATGGCCTCTGAGACAAGGGACACTATTCAACCAACTACAGCATCCAAACAGCAATGAAGCAAGATCACCAAGTCTCTTAAAATAGTTTACACATGCTGCTTCTTGTCCCCTAGAGGTCACTTTCTTTATGGTGACTCTAGTGTTCTTGTAGTGGCTACCATTGCTCACAGAATAAAATCAAACATTCCCAGGCTGGTGCTGTAGGCCTGTCCATTTTTCTGGCTTCTGTTCTAGCATTTTCTCCATCTTTCCCGTATCCTGAACTCTGTGATCTTAGCTCTATGTGAAATCCTTAGAGCTTTCTCACAGGACCATAGATGAATTCCTACTCTGAACGCCTTTACAGGAATTGCCTTTTCTTTTGCGAGGCCACTTATCAGCTTTTCCAACTCTGTGATTAAGCCATGCTGTGCCACTTGTGTTCTGATTTCACTGTGTGTGACTTGGAGTGCTCCTCCAGCACCAGCAGTCACAGGAGACTGCGGATTCCAAGTGACCTGCTTGCCACCCTGATGGACTGTATCCAACTCTAAGTCCAAAAGAAACCCATCTTTGACCTTTACACTTCCTTCCTTCCAGTACTTGTTCTTAGCTGATTCTCTCTCACCCTTTATGCCCCAGGTGAAACTCCTTCAAGATACTTTTTCTTTGAACCTCCAGGGTCTTATTCTGTACTTGACACCATCCAGGTCCTCAGCAGCTGTGACAGATTTATTTCACTAGTTCCATTCCTATCTTGGTCTCTTCTCTTACACAGCTACCTGGAAACACCTCCTCCTCTGAACTTGTCGTCTTCTTGTGGTCCACTGTGCATCCTAGATGGGTCCATTCATGCAGATTCATACAGCACTTCCCCTTCTTGACATGGTGCCATGTCCCAGGGATTCCGTTCATCCCATCCTCTCACTGAGAGGTCAAGGGCATGGTCTCCTTCCTGCCTTTTCTTTGAGGGCCTCACAACAGTCTTCAGGAGCCATACACATCCATTCAAATGACTTCAGCAAATCCTTAAAGGATAATGGTGGATAAGGGGCTAAAGTCACCACGATCTTAAATGTGGGGTGCTCAGATCCCTATGAAAAGGCATTACAAGAGAACCAGGTGTTGGGTCTGTAGTCAATGCAAGAAATGAAAGGCCTGGAGGAGGAGGAGCCAGGTTTTCAGAAGGCCCTCCCAACACCCACCTTGCTCCTCATGGGGCAGATACAGAGGATTGGGTCTGCATCATTTACCCAAGTGTGAACCTCATCGCCCTGTGCATGGCTTCTGGTTGGCCCCAAGGAAGTCATTCAGGGACTAGAAAGAAGTAGGAATGTCCATTCCATTGTGAACACGGATGGGTTTGTATGCTGGGACACATGTACAGTATCAGGGACCCTCTGTGTCATGTATTTTGCTGTGCCACAGGGCAGCCTCCCAAAGCAAGCTACATCCCTGTCTCTGAGCCAGAAATAGCCCACTGTTTTGTCTTTTGAACTGGTCAGGTGGCTAGATCTTTACTCTTCTTCTTGGGTCTGGGGTGGGCAAGCGAACTAGCAGCACTGGTTCCAGAGGCTTCTCTGGCCTCATGGGCTGATGTGCTCGTTGGTACCAAAGACATACCACTTGGCAGGAAGCAGACTCTACCAGGGGTCCTGAAGAAGGGTCACTCACCAGCATTGTTTTGCTGCTTGGTGTTTTTGATGTAGGCAGAGAACTTGGAGAAGATGTCAATGCCTGCTGTATTGGACTCCCGGTGTTTGGCGGCCAGCTTGGGGTACCTGGAAGGGAGGACACAGTGCTTTATGAAACCAGATGAGCCAAGTTCCTTTAGGAGCAAACCTGTCCTCATCATAGTGAGAAACACCCCCCCTTCCCGGCAGGATCTACCCATCTTTGGGGGTTTTGCAACCTCCTATGGGAAGGGTGGGCACTCAGCCATCATCTACAGTAAAGGTCACTGAAGTATTGAAAGTTGTCTTGAATGACTTTGTTGGGTAAGGAACCAGAATGTCACCCATGGGGTTCAGGGTGTGTCCTCTTCCTGGAACCACCCTCAAGTCATGTACTAGCGACACAAGGCTGGCCTCTGTGTCAGGCGGGGTCCCTGAGATTGCCCCTGTACCTGTGAAAATAGCCATCTACTATCAGGCCCACCAAACAATTTTAGCTGTCCAGAGCAAGTGGATGCCTGGCACCTTGGTACCGAGGCACTAAACCATTTCTCCAAAGGAAGAGTGTCATCTGTACGCTTCTAAAATGACCTTGAGATGCTTATTTCATGTGCACAATAATAAGGTGCAGAGCTCACCAGGCTCTGTCCATGGGACATATGTCTCTAATTGCTTTAATTTCTAAGTATGGCGGCAGATTAGCAATGACCCCTATTCTTTCCCTTTAACTTTCTTTCATTCTGAAGTTGAAGGCATACGAGAAGTAGGCGGGGCTTAGCACCCTTGACCTTGGGTCGGAAGGAGGTAAGGGAACATTGTGGGATTCCCTGGATTTGACCCAGCAGCATCAGCAGCATGAGTAATTCTAATTTGAAGCGTTCCTTCACAAACACTTCATGTGCATGGCCAGGCAGAAGTAGGCAGTGGGGGCCGGGGTAGAGGTGGTCTGCTTGTCGTTATTAACAATGAAGCTAGGGCTTAGTGATCCGGACTGAACACTCCTTGAATGTGAATTTCTTGGTTGTTTTATGTTTATAAAGCAATTTTGGGTTAATTTTAATGCTTTCAGTCAAAGACTAAACATCAATTGTGGGGCTGGAAGATGTCTTAGTCAGTGAAAATAACAAGTTGAAGACCTGAGTTTGATCCCAGAACCCACCCAAAACAGCTGGGTATGGTGGCATGCTTATAATCCCAGCTCTGGGGAGGTAAAGATCTCAAGCTCCGCAGCCAGCCTAGTCTCACTGGTGAGTGCTGGGTCAGTGAGAGACCCTATCTCAAAAAATAAGGTAGATGACAACACATGACGACACCCGAAGTTGATCTCTCATCTCTGTATGCACATATACATACCTATACAAATGTCTACCTGCACACACACACACACACACACACACATACACACACACACACATATCACTTCTTCTTCTTCTTTTTTTTTTTTTTGCTCTTCAACGATATCGTTCACTAGGATTGTTCCACTCTTGGGGCCATGACAGGTGGCTTTTTAAGGTCAGAGATACCACAATTGGAAAAGTCCCCTAAGGTAACGGGTACATCTCTGCATCAGGCAGATGAGGGACGTGTTATTACTTTCATTTTATAGCAAAAATTGTTGGAGCCTACATTAAATGAGAGAGAACCTTGCTTTGTGACCATAAAGCTGTGTCCTCCTACTTGATAACTGTACTGCTCTGATGACAGAAAAAATGAACTCGCACTATGTGGTTACTCTTTGCTAGGTACCGTCCAAACCCTCCTGTGCATTCTGCACTCATTCCTCCCCACAGTCCTGTGGGCCCCATCACTGCCCTCACTCCACACACACATAAACCAGTGCAAAGAAATGTTAAGTAATTTTCTTGGAATCGTGTATTTGGCATAGCCAGGATCCCAGCCCATTCAGTTTCCAGGGGGAAGCCCAGTTTTTCTATCCCATTTACTATGGACTCTCAGCTAGTTTATTTGACCTCACAGCCACAGAATCCTTAAGACTGGGCTGAGAATCACGGATGAGCGGTCTCCATCCCCCAGAAGGGGGGCACTTTTACAGTACAGTACAATACAGAGCAGTGTGGAGGACTGAAAAGGACTGAAAAACGGTTTCCTGCTAGGTGCTAAGTAACCTGCCAAGATGTGGGACGCTCTCATCATCCCTCTCTGTAGACACCTTCTAACCTAAGATTATGTTAGAATTATATTAGAATTAATAGATTTACATTATTAATAAGAATCAATGGTCTTTGTTTCTCCTTGATGATTTTAAAAGGAAAAAGCACAGGACCTTGGGGCTGGAAAGATGGCTCAGCAGTTAAGAGCACTGACTGCTCTTGCAGAGGACCCTTGTTCAATTCCCAGCACCCACATGGCTGCTAACAACTGTAACTCCAGTTTCAAGGGATCCAATGGCCTCTTCTGACTTCTGTGGACACTGCGTGAGATGGGTGCGCCTACCTACACTTGAACACATAACAAATCAGGGTCCAGAATCTGCATTTTAGTGGACAGCTCATTTGTGTTTATTGTTATAATTTGATAAAAATGCTAATTATCTTGCCATGTCTTTTTAGTCAGATTGAACCAAATAGGGGCCCAGAATATCACCTCCAAGATAGATGACACAAAACTGCGTTCAAGGGGCCCACCGCAGAGTGTCGTCATCTCTGTGATTCATTGAGAATTTACTTGTAGAACTTCACTGCCTTTGAAGTTTGTTCAGGTGGAGAGTAGGTCTTCAGGATGTTAAATCTCACAGCCCGCAATGACTACACCAGAAGGGGGTTACCATGGAACATGTTAAGTGTATTCATATTTGTGCCCAATATTAAATATACAAAGGGGCTAGAAAGACAGTTCAGTAGTTAAGAGCACTTGTTGCTCTTGCAGAGGATTGAAATTCAGTTTCCAGCACTTGCAATGGGCTACTCAGAACAACCTAAGGGATCTGATATCCTCTTCTGGCCTCTACAGGCACCTACACACACACACACACACACACACACACACACACACACACAAATAATAAAATAAACCTTTAAATATGGAAAGGAGAGGCTGTAGAGCACTTATTTTCTTTTCTGAGAAGCCAGCAAACAATGTTTCATTCATAGAAACACCTCTGACTCTGATGACAATTGAAAGGAAGATTAATTTCTCTAATTCAAGGCCAGTGAGCTATGGACCATGACCCCTGTTTGTGGGTGGTTCTCAAGCTAACAATGGCTCAATAGTTTTTACACTTCTAAATAGTCAGGAAAAAAGTCAGGCATGGTGACCCATATCTATAATCCCAGCACTTAGGAGGCAGAGGCAGGTGGATCTCTGGGAGCCTGAGGCCAGCATGGTCTACATAGTGAGTTCTAGGCCAGCTTGGGCTATAGGGAACCATGTCTGAAAAAAAAAATAAAGAAAAACGAAAAGCTTTGGGACTGGAGAGATGGTTTAGAAGTTAAGTGTGCTGGATGCTCTTGCAAAGGACTAACACCGTTAACTCCAGTTCCAGGAGAAATGATGGCCTCTTCTGACCTCTGTGAGCATTCATACACATAAACTAAAAAGAATAAATAAAATATTTTCAAAAAAGATAAATAAATAGTTGGAAAAGTGTGAAAATAATATGAAATTCAAATTTCACTGCCCATAAGTACATTTTTCCATGTTTGTGTGTGATATACATGTGTGTATGAATGTGCATGTGTGTGAACACATGTGTGTGTTTGCATGTTGAGGCTCGGTATTGACATCTGATGTCTTCCTAAATTACTCTTCCTTTTATTTATCAAGGCAGGGTCTCTCAGTTTAACCCAGAGTTCCCTGATTCATCTAGTCTAACTGGCCCGATTGCCCCAGGAATCCTGTCTATGCCTCCCAAATGCTAGGATTACAGGCAGCTGTCATGTTTTCTTGGCTTTTAGATAGGTTCTATGGATCTGAACTCTTGCACTGAGCCATTTCCCTGGCCCATGTGTGGAGTTTTATTGGAACACACACTCACTAATTCACATACTGGCCATGGCTGCTTCCATGATACAGCAGCAGAAGGTACCACAGACCCTATATAACCCGCAAAACCAGAAACATTTACTAACTGGCCTTCGGCAGATAACATTTGCCAGTCTTGACTTAACTGACAAAAGTTGCTCTCCGCCCTGTCTTTAAGGTATCTTATTTCAAATGCACTCATCTTAGAGCTGCACTTTAAACTTCCTTCCGAGAAATGAAACAGTTGGTATCTCTCACACACACCAACTAGCTGGAAAACAAACCAACAGAAGATTGCAGTTGGTAAGTGCTCTGACTGACTTGAGTCCCAGATGACCCCTGAAGGTCCAGCCACAGGCTGCTATGCCACGGAAGAAAACTGAACCAACATGTAGTAAGCACCAACCCAGGGCCAGGCCCTGCGCCTGTTTGGAGGGATACACTGAAGAAAAAGAGACCCAGTCTTAACAGAGTTACATTACTGATTCAGGGGTCTTGCTTGGCAGATTGAATGTAGATCCTTGTTTTCTTAGTATGTTGAGAAGCGAGCACACTTCCTTTCCTTCTCCATGATTCTTGTTCCCTCGCTTTGCCAAACCCTCATTTGACAGGCAGGTTAATGGCTCTGACTCTCCTGACTCTTGACTGTGTGTCTGTTTTATTGTCTGTGCCATTAAAGAGTAAGATCCTTGAGGTCCTGCTTCTTCATTATTCTGAATCCCCTAGGAGCTGTTGTTTAAGACCTAAGGTCACCAAGTATACTCAGTACTGTACTGGGGACATAGCCACAGTACAGGTGTGAACTGTTTCTCGCTCTTTATCGTTGAATGAGCTTTCCCTCTATGTCAGGCACTGGACTAAGCAGTAGAATCTGCTATACTAGTCCTGTAAGACCAGCATTATGGTCCTGCGTTTATAGATCCGGTATTGTATAGTTATGTCTTCCAAACTGAACCTTTCCCTTCTGGAGGAAGGAGGGAGGCTTTTTATACTAAAGTTCAGAAACTTGCAGGATTCATAAAGCCCCTTCCTCAGGATATCATCTGTGGAAGAGGAGACTCCCCAGTAGAGTTGTCTGCAAGTTGCACAGGAAGTTCCAGGGATGTGGCTAAAGGGGGTCATTTGGTGATATAACTGCCTTTGAGTCAGCCAAGCTCCTACATAAGTAATTCTGATAAACTCATTGACTCACCAACTCAGTACTGAGTGGAATCGTTTCATTGGTCTGACATGGTGCCCTCTCTGGGATGAACAGACATTTGTTCCTGTCTCTTCAGGAAGTGCCACAGGACGTGTAGGAATTAGAAAACCTTTTTAATTGGCTTGTAGCAGAGGCTGCTCATGTGGACTAAATATCCACCTGCTTCTCTACATTTCTCAGCTGTCCTCTCTCAGTCGAACTGGAGTCATGTGACTGGTTCCATGGGGCAGGATGGGAAGTGACTTAGTTGCTCATGGCTCTGGCTCTTTAAAACACTATGCACTGTCTGTCTCTCTGCTTTTCTCAGCTATAGACACCTTGGGGACTCCACACAGCTACAAGACAAAAGAGGACCATGCACCCCACTGACTTTGGTCCTATGAAGCCACTGCTACCTTGCACCCCTGATGTGACTGCATGAGAGTGCCACCTGGTGGTGTGAATTTGAACTGAAGTTATTATTGCTCCAAAGTCCACATTCAGCCACCATGGCATCCTGTGGGAGGGTCAAAAGCGATCTCTCTACTTCCCAGAGGAGCATTACTGATTTTTATCACTGTGAGAGATCCGTACATTTTTTAAACAAATGAAAAACAGTGTATTGAAGTTTGCAGTGTTCTGAGTCCTGTTAACATTCAGTGCACACTTGCCACTGACTGACACAACCATGTGCTGTGTACTTAAATGGTTTTAGTTTAGACTTTGAATTCTGTTATACCTCCTTTCCACTGTGTGTGTGTTGCATGTGTATGCATGTTTCTGAATGTGGGTGTGTGTGTGCATGCACATGTGGAGGCTGGAGATTAATGTCTGGATTCATCCATCATCGTTCTTTCACTGTATTCATTGACACGGGGTCTCTCAATCAAACGCAGAGCTTGCTGATATAGCTAATCTTTCTCTGGGGATCCTCTGTCTCTGCCATCACAGACTGGAATTACAGGCAGGCCACCATGTCTATCTGGCATTTATGAGAGTTTCTGGGGATCTGAACTCTGATCCTCATGCTCTCAGAACAAGCTGAGCCATCTTCCCAGCCCCTAGCTTTCTGAATCTATCCAAGCTTCTGTGCACTGGGATTATTTGAAACAAGAGTCAGTTCTGGGAAAGCCTTTGAGAAGCACATGAAGTCACAGAACTTGAGCCAAAAGGGAGTATAGACACTACAGACTGGCATCCCTTCATCTTAGAGTTAATGAAAAGAGGAAGAGAAGTCTATCCACAGCCACGCTACAAGATCTGAGGCTGGCCAGACCCCTCAGCTCTGAATCCTAGAAGTGCTGTCCATGGGCTGGAGACCAGAGGCAAGAGCTGGGCAGGACTCACCCACAACTCCACACTGCCCCAGCACTTCCTTGCTGATCATTAGCTGACGGGATCAGTGCATAGAAAGGGCAAGATGTCAGCCTCGTGTAGAAACTACTTGAGATCTCCTGGATTCTTCATTTTGACACTGAATGCTCTACCGAACCTAATTTTTAAAAACTGTTGGAGTGTTTGTATGTGTTATTTCCCTTAAGACCTAAAGTTAAGCGGGGTGGGAGGGGGCGGGTGGTTCTCCAACATCTTGGCTCTCTGGCGGTCTTTACAAATAGCAGCATGATGAGGAACACATGGCCCAGCAGGGGCAGGGAACAGGGGCGTTTGCTGCCCCTGGAGAGCTGGAAGGTGCAGATGCACGGCTCCATTTTCCTCTGAACACAAACCACTCCTCATCCAAGCCCACGTCCGTGGGGATGCTGCCTGAGGCTGGTGACTTGCAGGCAGAATGACAGGACTCTGGGCTGGTGACTTTGATAGCATTTCCTGGGAAGTAACTATAGCACCCGCTCCCACTCAATGATCACAGGGGCATCTAAGGACACCCTGTGGGTGCTGCCCCAAAGAGTAAACCATCACTAAGGTCCTTACCTTAGGAGCCTTTGGAAAGGATGCGTTTAGCAAGTTAGAGGGGCTGCTACCTCAACTTCTAGATGCTCAGATCACTAGCATGGCAAGGATGCCCTTCATCAAATCTACACTTAACTGAAGTCCAGAAGAGTCCCGGGTGAGAAGCAGCATGCTCAGCTCAGGTAACATGCATGGGCAGGAAGGAAAGGATGGAGTGTCCCCACCCAGTAGTGCCAGGCCCTGGTTGCATCATGGAAACTTTACTACCTGATAAAAAGACGACAGGTTTGACCATGACCTTCCTCGGGAAGAATGCCAGGGACATATGACTTTACTCTTTGTGCCCTGTTGGTCTCACTGTGGTCATACTGTAGAGCCACTTGAGTTAAGCACCCAGGGAAAGACACAGCTAGATTTGGGGTGATGAGAGGGGAGCTTTGCTAAAGTGAGTGTGAAGGACTAGGTTAGGGAGGCATTCTTTTACAGAGGAAGCCTGAAGCTCAGGACTGAAAAAGGATGGATCATGAGCCGGAAGCCAGGAGCACACCCCATCTATGGCCTTGGCAGAGGATCAGGGGGACCGCCCAGCTCCTCATTTCTTTCACTTTCGTTTCCTCCCTGCTGAACTGGGTGGGAGCAGACATTCCTGAATGGGAGGCAACATCATTAACCTCACCAAGCAAAGGCTAAAGTCTGCTTGAGTTACTGAAAGCAGCATTTATGTTTGTCCTTCAGGATTTGCAACCAGTCCAAGCAACAAACGATGTTAAGTCCCAGAGGAGAGAGAACGAGCTAGGAGTCAGCCCCTTCAGAATACTTCCAGCCAAGTGACTAGCTGGTTATCTGTTCAGAGACATGCGTGGCTTCTGGCTGTGGGCAGCTGGCTATGGTGTGTGTGTGTGTGTGTGTGTGTGTGTGTGTGTGTGTGTGTGTGCGTGCCATTTTGAGTGAATCAATGCCCTCACTAAAAGTCTACACCCAGATGTTCCCAGTGGACTGCAGACAGCTTTTCATTCTCAGTGTGAAAATGAACTATCTTAATATGATGACAAAGGATGCTCTTAAGAAAGGATGGATCTTTGCTTAGGACTTCATCATAACTCAACCAATGGTTGCGAATTCCCAATGGTAATGTACCATTGTTGGGCCTTGTGGAATCTTACCATATTGGACTATAAAATGAGGACTTGGACAGCGCCTTCCTCCCAGGTCCCAGGGCGTAGGAAGGGTGACATGAGCCAGATCAGCTGAGTGGCATTAACAGTGCCCAACTCAATTTGGAAGTTACATGTGCTGACAGAGAAATGCAAGCTGGTGATTGCTAGCAATCCAGCCTTCCTTACCTGTCCTGCCAAGTAGATCCTGACTCCTCTTTCCTGTCCCTTGACTGAACCCTTCCGTCTCTCTTACCTGGACTGCCACCCGTGGAAACTCCTACCTGACTCCTGAACGTACAGCCTGGTTTTGCTTGCTTGTCTTGCTTTATTTGTTTAGACAGGATCTTGGGTACCCTAAGCTGGTCTTGAACTTCCTATGGACTGATAGGAATAGCCTTGAGCTTCTGATCATCCTGTCTGTACTTCCTGGATGCTGAAATCTCAGGTGTGCACCCCACCTTGGGTTTCTGGGGTTCTGGGACTGAACTCAGGGCTGCTTCCTGTGTACCAGGTAAGCACCCTGTCAATTTAGATGCACCATGCCTTTGCAGCACCTCCTTTCCCAGCCCCAGGATAACTCTTAAAACTGAGTCACCAAATGCTACACTTACAGTCTTTCCATAGTTGCCCTGTGGCATGAAGCCCATGCCTCTCTCTACATAGATAATTTGTTTTTCAGTTTTTAAAAAATGTGTGATTAAGGCTGGAGAGATGGTCCAGTGGTTAAGAGCATTAACTGCTCTTGCAGAGGACCTGGGTTTGGTTCCCAGCACCACAAGGTGGCTTTTAAATTCAATGTCCTCTTCTGAACTCTGCAGGCATTGCATGATACGGGGATACTTACTTGAATGCAAGCAATACATTCATACACATAAGACAAAGATAATAATAATAATAATGAAATATTTTTAAATATGTGATGCTTTTATCTCTAACTATGATATTCTACAGTACACCAGCCAGCCTCTCGCATCTTTAGCTGTCTCCGCTCTCCAGTGTTCCATCAGTGGCTGTGAAGGCGCCCCATAGGAGCTTGCAGGCCCTGTTCTTACTCAACCTAGTAGTAGTCAGCATTTTCACCTGCGTAAGTGTGGTTTGGTCAGATTTATGACGCCTCCTGTGGGTCAGTCTCTGGGATCCCCTTTCCTGCCCTGTTTTCACAGCATCAGCCTTTCAGCTGTCCTCTGATGATGAAGGAGACTTTGCCCCACCTAGAACTCTTAAGGCACAGTGAATAGAGTCTGGGGAATGCAACTGGAAGGTGAGAGAGGGAGTGATGGCAACCTTCCCAGGACCCCTAAAGTCACTATGTAGAAGGAACTGATTGGTGACATCTACTGGCGAGTGGTCTTAATGGGAGGAGAGTGGGGTATTTTTGTTTGTTGGTTTTTTGGTTTTTTTAGATTGGCATCCCACAGGATGGGTCCTCTGTTCTCTACTGGAAAATCAAGGGCTCCTGCCCCAAGCAGAGGCAGCTCTTTAGAAATCGGCCTTCCCTCTGTTAACCCTCTCTTCCTTCAGTAGCTTTCGAAAGAAGCAGCTCATTACTTTTCTGGGGTCAAGGTCTCCTCCAAGAACTCTTCAATCTTGTTGACATCAGTCTTCACATCCCCATTGAAGGTCAGGAAGGGCGGATGTGTGCCTGGAGCCAGGTTGTGTAGGTCAGCTGGCTTTCTGCAAAGAGAGAGAGAGAGAGGTTCAGGTGATAGCATGAACCAGGGACTCATCCTGTTCTGGGAAGCCTAAGATTATAAATCAGGTCCAGAGCTAACCAGATGCATAGTGTAGGGCCCAAGGCAGTGGAGGCTGAAGAAAGTGCAGAACTGTCATGTGAGGGGGGATGTGTGTGTCCACAGGGGATGGAGGAAGGAAATACGAGAGGAATTGTGCAAGATGGAGTTGAGCACTACTGAAAAACATTGGAGAGAATCACCAGTAACTATCTAAATCAACTCCTCACTTTAAATATGCAGGACTCTGCTTCCAAAAGCTCCTTCACTGATTAGCCCTAGAAATGACACTAATTTGAGTTTTAAAAGTGAATACATTGATGAGGGCTGGAGAGATGGCTCATCAGTTTGTTAAGAATACTGACTGTTCTTGCAGAAGACCAGGGTTTGAATCCCAGCACCCATATGGCAGCTAACAACCATCTGTAACTTCAGTTCCAGGGGATCCGACACCCTCTTCTGACCTCTGTGAGCATTACTTGACATGGTTGCACTTAGAAACATGCAGGCAATATACTCATACATGTTAATTAAATAAACAAATTAATACATAAATAAAAAGCTAAATTTTTAAAAAATTATACATTGGGACTAGACAGATGGCTATAAGGTTAAGATCGTGTGTTACTGTTTTAGAGAACCTTAGTTCTATTCCCAGCACCTGAGTGAGGCAACTCACAACCACCTGCCTGTAACTCCAGCTCCAGGGGATCCAACACCATCTTGTGGCCTCTATGGGCACCTACATGCATGTGCACAGACACACAAAGAGACACATAGACTCATAATCAATGAAATCTTTAAAAAAATAATAAATTCAATCCCACTTTTACTCTAAGAAATATCTTTGAATAGGAAGAAAAATGTGTGTGTGTATGAATTTTGGTCCATTTTTTCAAGTCTGAATATTCCCATTCTGAGTTAGCCTCTAACACTGGTTAGTTTTTCCCAGACTAACAGAATATTTTTCGGTCTATAAACGTATCTTGCTATGAGGTATTCATGAGAATGGGGAAAAGAGAAATTAGAGAACACATAAACTAGCAGTTTAATAGAAAATTATTAAATGGAGTGAATGTGTTCAAAAAGCTTTGTATTATCCAGTTTCTATCACAGGTCCACAGGCCCTAGTGAGAACTCATGGGGTTATATCTAACAGGTTATTGTTCAGGAAATATTGGGTAAGTTGTGGCCAAAGACTCTACATCAGTAATTATGAGCTGGGCATGGTGTTGTACTCCTGTCATTCCAGCACTTGGGAGGCTGATAAAGGAGGATTCTTGCAATTTGGGGGCCAGCAAAAAAAAAAAAAAGGACTGCAGAATGAAGCATGTCCCAAAACTCAGTCAATCAGTCAATCAGTCAATCAATCAATCAATCAATCAAGAACACTCCACTAGTGCTAGGTAAGATGTTATCAAGAATCTAAGAAAAGATTTTCAACTCAGGATCTGTGAGAGGGAAAGAACTTAGAGTTACAGCTTTAGAACAGAAATTCCCAGTATTTTGAATCTTTCAAATGACTATCAAATACACACCTTACTTAAGAAGAAAAGATTCGCTGTGGAATTAGAGATCAGACTTTGAGCTGACATTGATAAGAGGTCCAATTCAATTGTGAAAGCTTTTGCCTTTCCATGGAATGGGGCGAGACCAGTAGGCAAGTATCTGGATAACTTGTTAATAATCTACGATAGTCTACCCAATTCAAGCACACATTAATCTTAACATTTGACTATCACAATTCTGATTTTACTAGAAAATAGTTGCTTTTGTGAAATATTTCAAAATTATATATATATATATATATATATATATATATATATATATATAATCTCCTGAGTTAGAAATTGTATCATTTTCTACAAATTTGAGGGTTCTTAAGTATTATCTCAAATTATTAAAAAAAATCCATTTTCCAGCTGAGTGTGGTGGCACATGCCTTTAATCACAGCACTCAGGAGGTAGGGGCAGGAGGATCTCTGTGAGATTGAGGTCAGCCTGATCTATATAATAAGCTCTATGGGACTACAGGGAGATCCTGTCTCAAAAACCAGAACAAAAGTAAGCTGAACTAAACTAAAACAACAATTCCATTTCCGAGTAAGTATATCTTCTTTTTTCCAACAGGACTCTATTAAATACAGTGCTAATTTTATGAAACCTCATTTGGTCCTGAAGCACATTTTGGTGGAGGCAGTAGACTCTTTCAGGTGAAGCAAGTCCAGCAAATTCAGTCCCTATGAAGAGAGAAGATAGGCCTGCTGTCTCAACTAGACAGAGGTTGAAACAAGAGAGAGGATCACAAGTTCAAGGCCGGCGTGACTCCAGAGTGAATTCAAGTCTAATCTGGGCAACTTCACAAGGCCTTATATCGAAATGAAAAATCAAAAGAGAGGGCTGGGGATATGACTCAGTGGTAGATCACTGGCCTAGTGTGTGGGGCACTAGACTTAATCCCTAGTGCCAGAATATAGGGAAGAGAGAAGGCACCTTGGTGTGCTAGTCACATTGTGGTTTAGATACTTAAATCTAAGATAACCCAAACGGCAGGGTACCTCCCTTACACACACACACACACACACACACACACACACACACACACACACACACACACGGGAAAAGACAGTGCTGACATCCTAGAAGATCCAGAGAGGCAGGCATACGTGTTGGAGAAGAAAAAAGGTTGAAAACTGGAACACACATCCAGTCCAATGAATGAGCAAGTAACTGACTGAACAGTCTGTGCTCAGCCCAAGGCGAGGCCAGGTGTGGTTCTGGTTTGTGCGTACTGACCGCCTGGGAGGAGGAGATGGGAAGGACATAGCTATTAATGTCAAGGATGAGGTGTGCTTCTGTGATTCCTCGTACCAGGTGGTCAAGTGGGAGGGCAGGGACCGGGGGAAGTGAGAGGAAGAGGCAGACCCCAGAGAGTGGAGAACAGAGCGGTGCACTGAGGCAGGAGAGGGGAGCCGAGGGGCTGAGCTGTCTCTGGCCGGTGCTAGGGCTAGTCATCACCCCAGATGCTCTCTGGGTGCCCCAGGTTCTTTGTGGGCATTGGTGTGGAAAATATGAGATGGAAAGCACTGTGAAAAAGTCAACAAGGAGGTAGAAGTGTCTGTAATGAGACAAATTCCTGGTCTAATCAGTTAGGGAGGAGACGAGAAGAATTTCGATCACCGCACTGCGACCCTGGCACTCCCAACACACAGGCTCTCCAGGCGCATTCTGTGACACTTGGAACGGAGACAACTGACTGAAAGTATTTTTAAGATCTAGTTTACCCATGGCTTTGTTGACTCTGGGCGTCCCCCTCACAACGAAAGGACATTCTTTCCTGGCTCTTTCTGGTTGGGAGCCCTCACACTGGCAGGAAGGCTAACTCTGATTTTATTTTATTTTACTTTTTTAGCTATTACTTCTCTGTGGATTAGAGAGACATATGTTGGTATGGTGGTGGAGGTCTGATTTCTGGGATACCGGGTCTCTAACCAGTAGAGTCTGACACCTCGGGTATGTGCCACCTCTGGCTGGTGACGGGTTAGCTGGCCATTGCCAAAGTGGTCTGTTGTGCCCGGTCTTCTCCTTGTAGATGATCTTCTTCAGCACTGATTGTTGAAATTAGAGAATCACATCTTTCCAGATATGATTTGTGAATTATTTCATGTGAATCCTTTTTTTTTTTTCTTTCTAGATTTTTCTCCACAGGGGCAAAGGTAATGCTAAGGAAGGCTAATGGGTTGCAACTTCATGCAGTAAGTCAGGTTAAATCCAGAACACAAATACTTCACCTGGCCTGCCTCCCTAAGCCCTCAACAACACTCCTGTGGATTAAGAAGGCACTATTTTAGTTTGATTTTATACTAAATTATGGCGATTTTCATACAATATATCTTGATGGAATCCATACCTGTCTATACCTCCCTCTAATGACCCCATTCAGTGTAATGTACTCTCTTAATTATGTAATAATATGACCTATAGAGTCTGATTTGTGTCCCCAAATGTCCATTCCTGTGGGTCCGTCCACTAGGCCACTAAGAGTCCCATCTCTATAAGACATTGTCTCTCCCCTACCAGCAGCCGTCAATTGCCAAGTTCCTTTAGTTGGGCTGGAATTTCTTATCCACTCCCGAATGTCTATGCTGGGATTTTGTCTGTTTTGAGCTTGCATAGGAGGGCATGCTGTCACCATTTCTGCGATTTCATATGAATAACTGACCAGCTGCCTGCAAGAATTTGTTTCCTTGTGCTTATCTGCCCACGTTGGTCCTTATGATCTTTCTGCCTCCTCTTCCTCAATAATGCCTGAGCCTTGAGAGGCAGAGGTTTGAAATAGATATCCTATTCAGAGGTAGGCACTATGTGGCCTCTTGTTCTCTGCACATGAACCAATTGTGTGTTTCTGTGTTAATCACCATCTAACGATAAGGAAATTCTCTAGAGAGAGTTGAGAGCTGCATTCATCATCCTGTGGAAGGCACATTTTTTTTAAAAGCATCATTGGACAGATGAGGAAACCTAGGCTCAGAAACCCTCAAGGTTACTCAGTCAATCAATTAATGGTGGTCCCAGAGAAACAAACCAACTTTCTTAGAAATTAGTGTGTATGTATGTGAACAGTAAGAAGTTTCTTTATCTGTAAAACTGGGGTGGCGTTACTTACCTCGCCTGCCTCAGAGGGATGCTGGCAGACACAATCGTGGACATGAAATTTTAAAGGGTTATAAAACAACACAGAATGATCTAGATGATCTCCTGGCTTCACAGGAGGACGGGGGAGACTACGCAAGCTTACCACGGAAGAGGGTAGAGGTGAAGAAAGCTCTGGGTGGGGTGAGCCCGCAGCCATTGGATATTTAAAAAGCAGAGGAGAGAGGAAAGGACACACTCCACGGGACTTACCGAAGATGACGTGCCTGGTATTTGAAGCGTCATGAAACAACGTTATAAACCAACAGGGGCTGAGGATAGAGCTCAATGGGAGAGTTCTTTCCTAGGATTCACAGAGACTCAGATTCCATCCCCAGCACTACGGTTAAACCAGAGTGGGTAGTGCATGCCTGTAATCCTAGCGCTCAGGAGGTAGAGGCAGGGAGATGAGACTTTCAAGATCCTCTTTGGCTATATAAGGAGTTCCAGGCCAGCCTCAAATACACATGATCTTGTCTCAAAAACAAAACAAGCAAACAAGACAACAGCAAAGCTGTAACACTAGAACACCCTGTGCAGGCCCCTGGCCCAGAGCTCGCACATTAAGTGTTCTAAAAGATGGGAGCAAAGCACCAGAACGTGTCTGGGTCCCAACTCAGAGGGCTCAGACTGTCACCCCAGAAGTCCCACCAGGGCGGCACAGATGAATATGCTATGGGATCACTTCTGTATTTCCAGATGCTTCTGCCCATCTGAGTCAGATACTTTTTGCATAGTCTTTTCCTTCTTTCACTGCTAATCAAACCTTGCCAGTAGGGCAGTAAAAAGAACAGCCCTGAGGCAGGTCCTGGCTTTCGTATCTCCCTTGCACCCAGGGTTAGACCCTGGGACGTAGTTCTAGACAATGAGGTAGAACCAGAAGTCCACAGCACTTGCCCTCTCTTATCAGAGACTGCTCCTTGCCACTAAACATATGAACACAGGGTCCTTTACCTTTTCAGATCCACAGTGGTGACATTGAATACGACTCCTTTCAGCCAGAGGATCATGAAGAGACGCTGAGAGAAAGGGCAGTTGCCAATGCTTTCTCCATCAATTCCTGCCTGGAAAGGAGAAAGGCAAAGGTCTGAGTCAAGGAGCACCCACAGGGAGAAGAAACACAAGATAAGAACCCACAAGCTCCAGGCTCAC
Source organism: Eospalax fontanierii (assembly GCA_035773235.1). Taxonomy (NCBI): domain Eukaryota; kingdom Metazoa; phylum Chordata; class Mammalia; order Rodentia; family Spalacidae; genus Eospalax; species Eospalax fontanierii. Next base: position 12,606,262 of record CM069549.1, read on the forward strand.
AGCTACCAACGACATCCCAGCTAACTTTAGAGCCTCATGTTATCCAGGTGCATGCATGCATATGTGTGTGTGTGTGTTGTATGTTTTGCTTGTGTGTGGGTGCATGTGTGTGTGCATGTGGAAGCCAGAGGCTGATGTCAAGAATCAGCCTTGAGCATCTTTCTCCTTATTAATTGAGTCAGAGTTTCTCAGTCAGACCCAGAGTTCACTAGATGGGACTAGTCTTGCTAGCCAACTTGCTTCTAGGATCCCATTTCTTCCTTCTCAGGTTGAAACTACAGACAAGCCACCACACCCACCTGTCCTCCGGGCATCTATATGGGTTCTAAGGATCCAAACTGCCGTCCTCATATGTGTACTTTGACCAGTGAGCAATCTCCCCAGTCCAAGATGATTTTAGAGAATGAAAAGGAAAAAACCAAAACCTTCCCAAGTTATCCCCCCGCTTGAGGTCTATTTAGCTGTGGCACTCAGCTGGCAGGCAGAACCCTGAGTTCTGATAGACTTCTACCTGCAGGTTTAGGGTTATCACAGAAAAGCGAAGCTTTGGACAACTTTGGTTAGGAGTAATTGCTATGAAATGACAGTTCTTTTACCTCCTTCTAACGCATCGAGAGTGTTTACCCTTGTTCGGGTGCTTTTATCACCCTTGCTGGAGACAGGCCTACTCCCTGGAACTCAGACAGCCTGACCTCTGGACCTGAAGGGGGACACCTGTCGCAGAACTCAGGGTCCCCACAGCACATTCACATGCTGGCTACCCACAGCATCACAGACTGGTGAATATTAGTTTATCATGTCAGGTCCCTGAGAACTCCCGGGGCACTCAACAGGTTCAGGTAGGCCACCCCCACCTCCTAACCCCCAGCCACTTATGATGTGGGTGACAAGTGGTGAACACTGCCATCGCTTTCTCCTCTGATACTTTTCTCGCTGTTAATCCTCCCCCGAACCCCACGCCATGTTTGATGCCCTTCGGAAAACTCATCTCCTCCTGAGCCTGACTATTCTCTATCAGAAATAGCTCTGCTTCTAGACACAGACAGATACAGTTTTCCCTAGAAAGGGAAGAAGAGAGAAAGAGACAGACAGAAAGAAGAAAAGGGAAAAGGTTGAGACGCTGTGCACTTTGATGCTTCAAGCCTTTCTTGATAGTTATATCAACCGTCCTGTTTGACTGCCACGCTGTTTATTATTTTAGAATTTCACTCATTTCTATTAAATAGTGCCTGGTCACTACATGTCTGGGCATTTCTATTTTATGTGTGTGCCTATCTGTGCACGTTCATGTGCATATGCACTTGTGTGGGTATACATGTGGAGGCCAGAGGTCAACCTTGGTGTTGTTCCTAGGGTGCCATTCACCTTTTTTGTTTTTTGAGCAAGTGTCTCTCACTAGCCTGGAACCCACCAAGTAGGCTAGGCTGGCTGGACAGAGAGCCCTAGAGATCCTCCTGCCTCTACCTCCCCAGCCCTGGGATTGCAAGTGCCGTCCACTGTGCCTGGCTGGATGTTGTGGTGATGATGTTTACAAGGTTTCTGGGGCTTGAACTTAGGCCTACATGCTTATAAGGCAAGCACTTTGCCAACAAAGCTATCTCTCCAACCACCTGAGGTTCTTTAAATAAGTAAATTATTTTTAATACCACATGATTTATCCTCCTGCTAAGCTATTTGCTAAGGTCCATTCATGTGGATGCAATTATTTGTTTTGCCTTTTATTTTGCAGATCTCTCAGAACTCTGAAGATGCTCAAGAACTGTGCCCCGTTGCCTTGGCACATCCTCCATGTGACTCTGCTCTTCAGGAGACAATGGCTTTCCTATCATCACATCATAAACCCACACTAAGGGTGGATCTAAATTTCAAGCCGCCTGCTTCTGTGTTAGACCTTGTCTCTTCACTGGCCCAGGTGCAGTATTGAAAAGCTGAATGCCATTGAACTAGAGGTAAGACTGAGTCTTCTACTTCCTAGAATTCTGGGGTCTGGTGTTAAAAGCATGGGCTAGAGCCATGGAGATCAGAATTCCAAGTCCATCTTTGTCACTATACCTCTGTGTGACAGAGATTTTCTCAAAGTGGCTTCGGCATTTTTTTTAATCTGACACACTCTTTAGAATCTCTCAAGAGGTGGAGTCGAAGTGTCCCTTCTTGACATTGGAATGGCCTTGATGAATAGAATGTGGCGTAAGTGACACAGTGCATGGCTTCTGAGACTAAATCATAAAGAGTGACAGTCCTTGCCTGTCTTTGCCCTCTGGGATGCATTCCCTGGAAACCCAGCCACCATGTTGTAAGGAAGCCCAGAACACATGAAGACGTATTGATCAGTGTTCTGGCTAAGTCACTGCTAAGTTCTCAGCTGGGAGGTGGCATCAACGCTAGACATGTAAATGAGCGAGAATTTTGGATGATTTCAACTCCTGCTTCTAAGTTGTGTGTGTGTATGCGTGTGTGTGTTGTATGTATGTATATGTATTTGTGTGGAGGTGTGGGTATACATGCAAACACATGTGGGATCAGGGTATCTTTGTTAATTGCTTTTACACATTTTTTTTGAGACAGAGTCTCTCACCGAACATAAAGCTCACCCTTTAAGCTTTACAGGCTGGCCAGCTAGCCCTAGGATCTGCCTGTTTCAGTCCGATAACATTGGGGTTATATGTCGGTGCTAGGGATTGAACAAAGATCCTTATGCTGAACTATCTTCACACATCACAAGTTTTGTGGTACCTTGTTACTTATTCAATAACTTACTCGTGTTCCTTAGGTTCAAATTGGGAGCAGAAATATCTAACCTCTTCAGGGTCATATATGACTAGATGATGATATGTATTAAACACATGGGATTGACTTTATAGTAATAGCTGCTGTCATTTTGAGCACAGATGATAAGCATTTAAAGAGATATATCTGTTTATGACATGCTGTGCTGTGCTGGATAGTTTTTGTCAACTTAACAGACACTAGAGTCACCTTGGAAGAAGGAGCCTCACTTAAGGAGTTTCCTCCATCAGACTGGCCTGTGGGCACGTCTGTGGGGCATTTTCTTAATTGTTAATTATGTAGGAGGACCCAGCCCACTGAAGACAGTGCTATCCCTAGGCAGGTGGGCTTGGACTGTATATGAAAAGTAGCTGATAAGTCAAGGGAGCAAATCAGTAAGCGTGTTCCTCCAGGGTCTCTGGTTCAGTTCCTACCCCCAGGCTCCTGCCTTGAATTCCTGCCTTGGTTTCCTTCCATGATGAACTTGACCAGGAGATGTAAGCCAAACTATTTCCTCCCAGAGTTGGTTTTGGTCGGTGTTTTGTCACAGCAATAGAAAGCAAACCAGGATATATGCCTTAGTCAAGAGTCAGCAGGCCTCTGTGGGCCAGCACTAAAGCTCAACAATACCTGGGCTCAGGGTTTGTGTGTCGAGCAGTACACTGAAACAAGCAGACAAACACAGGATTAGCCACAGCGACTGTCCACCGGCCAGAGAATGCTCCTCAAGTAGCCCATTCTCACTTTTCCCATGGAGTGAGGCTGAGGAGAAAAGCCTGGCCAGTGGAACCAATACAGGAAGGCACACGTTCACTCCCTCCAGTCACTGAGTTGCTGTGCAGAGTAAGATGATAAGCTAAACATCTATTCAAGTAATCCAGGGATCAAATATGAAAACGATGGGACCCGAGAAGATAAATGGATGGCATCGAAGGGTCAGCTAGGGATAGATTCCTGGCAGTTTATCACTGAATCCAAGTGGAAGTCTTTGTGTTTTATCCACATCCGGAAACTTCTGTCACAAATATTTAAGGGCCTGCCATGTTATTCATTGGACCTGATTATGGCTCTTAGTGCTTGGATCAGGAACAGTCAAGCTGGAATTCTTCCACCTCAGAAATATACCAAAGCAAAGGAAGCCAAAGAATGATACAAATCTACTTTCCCGAGTAAACAGAACTCCTTCCTGCATGGGCTTAATCTGAAGTCTTCTCACTTAAGCCTCCTGTGGTGATCCTGATCTAAAGAAGGAAACATGCATTCCACTTACTTAGGGCCACTGTCAAAAGTTTCACTTTCCTCTCTTGACATATATTTTTGTTTTGTTTTGTTATCCAAAATGCTATGGAAATTAGTTCTAGCGTTTGATCACGAAGCCATGTCTTCTACATTCATGAACCCGAGTCTCTAATTCCTATAATCTTCATACCAAACAAAGGCATCCTGACACTGAGTGGTTTCTCCTACACAGTCTGGTCTTTGGCAGCCTAGGAACGCTGAGATTCTTCAGTTATTGCTGGCTTCCTGTCTGCTCTGCTTGGTCCTAATGCTGAGTTTGAATATTGAATCTTAATAGGATAAGCCAGTCTGGAAAGACTTTAGAAAATCCCCAAATCTTTCATCCCCAGTAGAGCTCGGTTCAGTGCTCATCAACCCCAGATTCATAAACATAAGAGATTAAAAGCTTATAGCACTGCAAGCAAATCTGTATCATGAGATTTATTAAGAGTCATTTGTGTCTGGGGCTTTCTAGAAAATTCTATGCAAAATTAGTATTTGAGAATAAGTAAAAAAAAAAAAGCATGCTTGAAGAACGTGAAAATTCTATTCTAATACTCATTAAAAAATGCCATCCTAGAGTCCCTCTCTTGGATATGCTGATTTAATTCATCTGGAGTCCATCTCTGAGGTCACTAGTTCTTCGTCTCAGTGTCCACGAGGTCGTTTTCATGTCAAGCCAGGAGTGACAAATTCAGAGCTCATTAGTGGTCCTGGGGCAGGCCCAGCAGAGCCAAGGAGATCAATGAACAAAGAAACCAAGCAGCTCCATGAGCCCACTGGAGTTGCAAGATCAGAGGCCCCAGCTCTGCCTGGAATGTGGTGGCAGCTCTGGCCAGGCCCATGGTACCTGGACATTGTTTCTCTCTACTTTCTGTGTTTCCTGTCTCCACTGGCTACTTCATGTCCTACCCCCTTCTACGCCTCACTCGACTCCTGCCCTGTCCTTCCTAACCTTCCATCCCTACTCAAGCTGGGGAGGAGTCACACCACTTTGAGTCATTCCGGGAGCAGAGAACACATCTAGACAACAACTTCTAGAGAAACTTAAGTCAGCGCAGCCATACACAGTGCCAAGCGCTTCATCTTCAAGTGGTAATGTTATGACCATACCTCTGTGGAGGTACTGATGCTTGGTGGTCATTCTTGAGGGCGACAGAGAACACTGACTCAGTCCAAATTCATAGCCATTGGGCACAACTCTTTTGCAGTCAGTGCAATTACAGGCCACGTGTACCCAACCACGTTTCTTCTCTCCAGCCACTTCTCTAGAAAACAAGCTTCTTCTAAAATAAAAGACCTACTTTTGGCTTTCTTGACTTTTAAGAGTATTAAGAGCACTAAGTCTTCAGCCTCATATATCACCTGGCCACTTGGGCAAGGTGGGTCTGTGTAGCTTGGTGATTGTCTGTACTTAGGGCCTACTTGATACCAAAGTCTGGGAGTACAGGGATGAACAAGACACTTACACACATGCAAGCAAAACACTCATACACATAAAATAAAAATAATGAATAAAATATTAATTTAAAAAATTCTCTATTTAAAATGACTTCAGAAGCCAGTGATCAGTGGATAAAAGCCCTTGGTGGCTAACCTGATGATCTGGGACCCACATGATAAAAGAGAAAACTGATTCTTCCTAGTGAACTGATTCTTGCTCTCCACATGAGCACCAGGTATGTAACTGTGAGTGTGTGTGTGCACACCCACACCCACACACCCCCACAAACTATATAAATAAAAATTAAAAAATAAAATGACTTCAGGGTTGGTAATAAGGGCAAAATTTAAAAACCCAAGCACATTCCTGTTTAATTAATCTGGAGGTGGGAGGATACAAGAAACGTTACTTTCCCTTGACATAAGCACTCTGAATTTGGAACCATGATATTTTCTCATACAAGTGCATGGAGATATTAGGCAGGATGTTTGAGGAAACTGTGTGTTTATGAATTGAGTTTCCTGCGTAGCCCTCAAGCAAGCAAAGGCAGATCATTTTTTTATAAAAAGTAGATAATTTGGAGTCTTGAGTTTCTGGCTTAGTTTTGGCACCAAGATTTTTGTGATTTGGAGTAAGTAATCTCTCCTCTCTAAGCCTTAACTTTTATATTCATAAAGTGAATAAAATAAGCAAGATGATTTTGAAAGGCATGGGGAATTTTTTTTAGTATAGGTGAGTGCCAGTTGTAAGTGAGTCTCCATCTCCAGCACGGCTGTCGTGCTCCAGTCGTCCCAGAGAATGGAGGACGATCGAACAGGTCTTCAGGTGGCTCAGAGTGTGGAGGGAGGAATTCCTGGAAGACTGTGTCAGTGGGCAGTTCAGTTATTGAGACCAAACAGGGGTTTATATAGAGAGGCCTTTCTGGCCATTACAGAAGGCGGGAAAGTTAAAGATGGGGTCTTTAGGTAAAGGTGGGAAGGTTGTAGGGCTGATGTGGAAATTAGGAACGAGGAAACGAAACCCAAAAACCTGGTTCTGGTCTGGGGTGATCTTTGTGGGGAGAAACAATGAAGCAACTGCTGAGGCCTGCAGTGGCTTCCTGGGACCTAGGTTATCGCATCAGGCAGAGCAGACCAGACTCCTACTGTTCCTTCAGGGTATCTGGGGTTGCCTGGCTTGCTCAATTCCTTTTTCTATAGACCCAGACCCCACAATACCTCCCATTGAATCTTTTTGCATCTAAGAGTTTCACAGCTGAATGTAGTCTCTGAATTAACATCGTCAGCACCAGCTCCCAGCACCACGCCTGTCCCCCACAAGGGAATGATGAATGCCTCTGGGGATAAAGAAGTTGGTAGGTGATGGCTAGTAGACATTCTACCCACAAAAGTCATGCAGGGGACCCTGCAGGGCTTTAGCCAGCACAAAGGTTGGAGGGGTTATGACTCAATGACTCCATACAAAAGAACCATCTGTGACCACCCTCAAGACTTGTCCTCTGACCACTTTTCCTCAACACCTCTTATAGAATTCTTTATCATATTACCTAGAAAAAACAGTTAAATAAGTAAACAGAAAGACCAACCTCACCCTATAGGAGCCCCAATCATCTGAACTCCTCGTTTTCTTTTCTTAAGATTTGCTTTTATTTTTAATGACGTGTATGTGTGTGTAAGCATGTGCATGTGAGTACATGCCCAGGGACACCAGAAGAGGGGTCCCCTGGAGCTAGAGTTAACAAATGGTTGTCAGCCATCTGCATAGGTGCTGAGAACCTCTAGAATAACAGTATGCACTTTTGACCACTGAGCTATCTCTCTAGTTCTCCCTTTCCGTTTTCAGACAGAGCCAACTGAGATTGAAAGGGTTCAAATGACTTTTCCAAGGCCAGCAACACAAATGGCAAGGGTGGGGTTGACAGTCAAGATAGCTGAAGTCCCTATCAAAGTCACAAGTGCACGCATCTACTGAAGGCAGGGTGACAGAAGACATGCGGCATGGTTTGAAGGGTGCCGTGGGCTGGCAGCTTGGTCTTCAGTGTAAGGATGTGAGGAGCGGGTGAGAGCTTCAAGATATGGGGTACAGTCGGGGAGCATTGGAGGCTCAGTCTTTAGAAAGGATTAATACTGGTCTTGCAAAGTGAGTTGGTTCTCAGGAAAAGGTTAAGCTCGATCAATAGATAGATCTGTATCCTTGCTTTGGCCTCCTGTCTTGCCTTCAGCCTGTTCCCGCATGGGCTCCCAGTGCTGTGATTTCTTTCATCCGCCCTGAGAACCTCAGCAGTGTTGGGTCATTGGCAGCACCATCCTGGCACCATGTCTTTTGATTTCCAGAGCAATGAACCCAATAAACCTTTCGTTCATAAAGTGCCCACCCTCAGGGATCTTGTTACATTAATAAAAAATTTGACTGATGCAGAAAATGAAAAAAGGACTGAACTCTATTGAAAGTCATCTTTGAAGACTTCCTATAGATCTTAGCTTAACTAATTTTGCTCTCTTAGAATAAACTGCTGAAGATATAGTAAGAATGTAGAGAATTCATGAGGGATAAAGACAAGAAGACAGGATCATACTGTGGCTTCAGAGTCTCTAGCAGAAGACATCCCTTCTTTCCCCTCTCAACCTCCAACCAGCTTTCTAAAGATACTGTGTCTAAATAATATATTTCTATTCTGCCATGCAATAGAAAAATGTCCCTACCAGCCAAGCATCTCCATCATGTGAGCCCCTTCAACTGATTTCTTCTGAGATCCCATAGAACTCAATGTAAAGAGATGGGCTTGGTGGGAAACACCTGTAATACCGGTTACTTGGGAAACTGAGGCAGGAGGATCATGAGTTCAATGTCAAACTGAGTTACATAGGGAGACCCTGTTTCAAAATAAACTTTTAAGAAGTCCTGGGTAATCATCAGTCTTGCCCAGAGGTGGATCTGTGAGCTACAATACAACTGGTCTGCAAAATATGGCCACTGGTACCATAGTAGTACAAATGCTATGTCACGAATCAACCACTTTTTGATTGGATTTTATGATCTACTTCACAAGATAAAGCTCCTACTTGGTACTGATATCAGGCATAGTATCTGTGGCTACAAAGGTCACAGGCCACAGGAGAGAACCTATTGTTATTCTGCTAAGATAGACATGGTATTAGACCAACCCCTAACAACTTATTGGTATAAGAGATTAATGCATCTCTCAACTCCCAACAAAGATGCTTTTGCGTTCAGTGAATGGCAATCAACACAGAGACCCACAACTGATCGACATGCAGAGAATGAAAGATTGCAGAGGGATGAGCCTTGAACGGGACCTCTGTATCAAACCTTTGCCTCCCAAGGCTCAGAAATTATTGTGGAAGAAGAGCCAGAAGCAGTGGATGACTACAAGGAAACATATGCCTTTCAGCAATTATGACAGCATGCACAAGACCTGGTAAGTACAAGTTAGACAAATCCCCAGCACAGGGGTGGGGGAAGGTGGGCAAGAAGCCCCTAATTGAGGAACTATTGGAAACTGAGAACTTTGGAAGGAGATTCAGTTTTCTTTAAGGGTGTTACACCCTGTTGACGAAGCTCCAACATTTGGAGGCACAAATTAGACTTGATAGGTCTTAAAAATTAATAATAGAGGATGTGAAATTCTGCAGAGTTAGTAAGCAGGGGAGCAGATAGGCAAGGGGTCCAAATAAGATTCAAGTATGTTGTAAGAAATTCTCAAAAATTCAATAAAAATATTTATTTTTAAGAAGTCCCGGGAGGCTATGGAGATGGCTCAGTGGATAAACCACGTTCCACACAACCATGAGGACAAGAGTTTAGATCCCCCAGAACCCTCATAGAAGCTTACAGATGTGGTGGTCACCTGTACTCCCATCATTCAAGACACAGGGACGGGAACACGGGAGCAAGCTAGCTAGCTAGACCAGCTGGACTACTCGAGCTTTGGGTTCAGTGAGAGACCTTGCCTCAATAAATCAAGTGGAGTGCGTGGTCAAGGAGGACCCCACCACCACATCAACTTCAGGCCTCCTCAGGCACACAGATACATGCCTACCCACCCCTACACATGAACATGAATATGTACACATACCACATACATGCATAGGCTAAAGAGAAGTGGTGGAGGAGGTTGTGGGTAGAGCTCACTGGTATAGCCCTTGCCCAGCATCGAAGGTCTTTGGCTGAATCCCCAGCACCACAAAAACAACAACAATGAAAAAACCCAACCCTTCTGGGAAAACAGTTGTTCTAAATGATTGTATTTTCAGCTTTAGAAAGTAATCTCTCAGTCACAGATTGAAACTGAGCCAGGTATTAGGTCAAGGAAAGTTAGTTTCTTTTTAGAAAAAATACCTTGAAAAAGTTTCACCCTAAACTCCCACCTGGCTGCATTGCACTGTCAAGCTCAAGTTGAGCTGAAATGGACAAGGAGTCTGTCTTTTGTAGGTCTCCAGGCAAGACAGGACATGAGAGCCCTTTCCAAATGGCAGAGTAAAGCAGGAAATGTTCTATTTATTGTACTCTTGTAAAAAAATAAACCTACCCCAATCACTGGACAGTGTACACAGTCACCCAGGAAGCCACAGCCTGAAAGGAAGGGAATCAGAGTAGGAAGTTTTTCTAAGTCCTACAGGTTTTTCACAAGGCCCGCCTCAGTTATAAGAACTGCACCTCCCACTTGCTTTCTGTCTGAGCAGTGAGTCTCATGAGCTGCCCCTAGTCTGCAAGACAGATGGGCCCTGGAGCAAGTCATCCCCTCAATCTGGCCTTCTACTTCCAGGCCTCTGAAACAATGGCTGCCTGAGAAACGCCTCAGTTCAAATTCTCTGATTCTTTCCACACTCTCTTGTCCTGCAAAATCAGTTGCACATGAAAAGGTTAGAAGGGATCCTCTTGTCAACGATTCTAATAACGTTCTCCACTTGATGTCTCAGAATAGAAGCTGACGATGGCCATTATAAAAAGATAGATCTGGGGATCGATCAGCGTCTGCCTCTCCAGCACTTGGCAAGTTCTAAGCCCATGAGAGACTCTGTCTCCAAAAAGAAGAGACACTCTGTCTCAAATCAAAAAACAAGGGCTAGGTTTGGTGGCACTTGCCTTTAAGCCCAGCGCTCCAGAGGCAGAGGCAGGTAGATCTCTGTGAGACGGAGGCCAGCCTGGTCTACATTGTGTGTTCCAGACCAGCTGAGGCTGTAGGGAGAGTCTGTCTCAAAAAAAAAAAATGTGCCTAAGAACAACAAAGTTGTCTTACATATGCACACCCATATGAACCACAGAAGAGCATACACATATACACACACACACACATGCATGCACACACATGCACAGACACAAAACAGTACCTGTAGCACTCAGGAATTGATTCTAAATTAAGCAAGGTGCAGGAGTTGTCTCTTCCCTCTGCTGGATCCTTTCCCTAAGTCTCAGAGTTTGATATGATATTTCCAGTGTACTCCAGATCACAAGTTCTGTAAACCTCATTTTAGTCTACACACCCTAGTACAAGTACCCATGGGGTGTTTCCTCCAGTGAGCCCTCCAGGATTCTAGAGAATGTGAAAATAAGTTTGCAGACCTAACTTCAAAGGTTTATAAAGCTGATGCTAATCATCAAAGCACATCATCTATGTTTCCATCTTGTTGGAAAGAACCACGGGGAACAGTTGTGTCTATTAGTGACGAACAGTATCACAGCCATCTGTTCTCCCACCCCTCAACCCTTCTGAGTTATTTGTAAGCCAGGATGAACCAAGTCACAATACCTTCCCTTTACTTGAAAGAAATTTCAAAGGAAGGAAGCTTGCTATTGTTGGGCTATGTTTAGAACAGTTGATACTGAGAAACTGCCTTCAAGATTTAATAACATCCAGATCCTATTTAATGTTTAAGATCAGCTCCTTCTAATGCTAACTCCATAAAAGAAAAGCAACACACTTCAACTTGTGTCTCATCTCCTAACTGTTGGAAGAAGCTTCTGGAAATCTCTTGAAAATTCTGAGACTTCAACTGGTACCATTAGGAATGAAGGTCAGCATGGCTTGGTGATTAGCGGTTTTATTTATAACACTGACCTTCCACGTGATCCCTACAAACACGTCTATACAGGGAGATGAGTCTGCTGAAGAACTGCAAAAAAATGTGATGCAAAGCATGATTTCTCCTTCTGTTCTTCCAGTTAGCCCTGTCCAGGCCTTGGCTGGAATTCCCTTCTACGCAGTCATAAAACAGATCCTGTTTGATGTTTTTTCTCACTTTGTAACATGCTTCAGGACCAGACATGCTCATATAGTTGTATGAAAGGCAGTCAGCATACAAGGGCTGTAGCATCAGAGACATTATGGGATCAAAGAGAAGACAGGCCTTAGGAACAAATCAAGTACAAAGAGAGTGTGTGATCATCTGACGACTTCACTCCATCCCCTTTTTCAATTATATATTCTCTCTGGTAATTTTTTTAAAGATGGCTTGAATTGACCTCAATGCTCCTTCCCTTGAGTGTAATTAGTTGGCAACAATAACAGCTGCCATCACACCCCAAGTTCTCTGTAAAGCCCTGAGAAGTGCCTACAACCCCAAGAAGCAACGGAATGCAAGTCTAGTGTCCCTCAGCATTACAATCCCCTGAGGAAAGTGAACACCTACCTCCCTCAGCTAAGTCCCATTGAGAGTTTTCACTTTCTTAGCTGGAGCTCATAAATTAGTTTCCTTTGACTGGAGGCAATTTTAGGCTCCCTCCACCCTTGCTACTCAAAATAGCTCCAGGGACCAGCACTATCAGCTTCTTAGACATGTAGATTCTCCAGGCTGGTGAGATGGCCCAGTGATTAAGAGCACTTGTTGCTATTGCAGAGGATCAGGTTTGGTTCCCAGCACCAACATGGTACCCACAACCATCTACAACTCTAATTCTGGGGAGCCCAGGATCCTCTTCTGTCTCCATCAGCACTAGGGATGCATGGGGTACACATACATACATGCAGGCAAATACTTATCTGCATAAAATAAAATAAATCAATCTTAGCCAGACATGGTAGCACATGCCTTTACTCCCTGTAGTTGTAAGGCAGAGGCAGAGGCAGAGGCAGGCAGATCGCTGTGAGTTCAGGGTTAGCCTGGTCTACAGAGTGAATTCCAGGCCAGCTACGACTACATAGATCCTATCTCAAAAAAATTTTTTTTTAAAGAAAAAGGAGCTGGAGAGATGGATCAACAGCTAACAGTACTGACTGCTCTTGGAGAGGACCCAGGTTTGGTTCCCAACACCCAAGTCAGTAGTTCATAACCACCTGTTACTCCAGCTGTGGGAGATTCAATGCTCTCTTTTGGCTTCTAGGGTCATTTGTATGCACATACATGTACACACATGTGCACAAACACATATACATACAAGTAAATAATAAAATAAATCTTTAAAAAAGAGAAGAGGATTTTCAAGCCCACACCATGCCTAGTGAAGCTGAGCATCTCTGCTGACATCTCTAGATGACTTATGCCTGTGAGTTTTTGAAAAGATTGTGCCTCAAAAGTTTGGGAGACAAAGATGTCTGATGACACCAATATGATGACTTTCAGCTCCAATGGGCTGGGCCAGTGATATCAAGCTTTGCTTTTTAAATTTAAAAAGTAAATCTCTACACATCTGGATTTCATATAGCCCCTGTTTAGAAAAATAAAATCTCTACTCTTGTATATAGTAATCCGCACCTACTAGGTTCTAAAAATGTCAATGAATCTCAGCCAAATTTCCATACCTCGTGTAGAGGAGGAGCCTGTGTGCAAACAGCAGTGGTTCCCAAGGGCTGAAAGTGAACACTGAAGTTGTAACTGGAGCCCTAGTTAAATTATTCATTGAAATTCCATGACTTTGCCTGTCTGTCAGAAGCCAGCCATGCTTAGAGTCCCTGAGCATGTTCATCCAAGGAAGGCTTCATTCCACACCCACTGAAGTCACCTGCCTCTCTACCTGTGGGACTAGTCAGATGCTGGACTCTGTCAGATGTTGGTTCCCTGTCCGGGGCTTCAAGTATGGGAATCTGGAGTGTGCTAGTTTCTGAACATGTTTCTGTTCTTCCCATCACTATGGAGTGTAGCAACTTAACAGGCTCCCAGCCTAAAGCCCCAGTGCAGAGAAAGCCTGCAGGCTGCAGAAAAACAAGAATGCCAAAGTGCTATGGCTAATTCTTTCTTTTTCTCAAGCATCCTCTGTTCCAGGGTCTCTATTAGTATAATGAAGAGAAAGATTTCTTTGCCAACCAACATCTATCTATCTATCTGTGATGAATTAAACTCTATAGCTCTATACATAAATTTTTCTTCTATAATCACTAACATCAGTATGTCCATTTATAGCAGACAGTGATTATAATTTGATGGTGTCATATGATAGAATAACAAGCAGCTATTAAATAAGAATGAACTGTATTCTTATGTACCATTCTGGAAGGAGCCTCCTGGTCAGAGAAAGGCAAGTCACAACGTCGCATGAATGGGCATGATTATTTTTTGATTTTAAAATGACTCTGTATCTGTTCATGAATTGAGATGAGGAGGATCGGGGGCAGTACCACATACTGACAGCGTCCGTTACTTCCGCCCCATTTCCTGTTTTTGTTTGAAACAGGGTTATCATGTAGCCCAGGCTGCACTTGAATTCACTATATAGCCAGGAATGATCTTAAAATTCTGATCCTCTCAAATGCTAGAATTCCAGGCATGTGCTACCGTATCCAGTTTTATGCTGTGCTGGGAATCAAGCCCAAGGCTTAGTGCAAGCATTCACTAGGCAAGCCCTTTAACAACTGAGCAACGGGCTCAGCCCCAACATCAGCATCTTTAGGAGGATCTGAGAGGTCTGTGAATGCAGATTCTTAATATTGTCTTAGTTTGTGTGAGTTCAAGCAAGGAACTATTTAAAACCCTTGGGACCATGTATGTTTCAAAATGCTTTGGTATGTGACAGAGTAAATATGAAGGATGTGTGCCTAGACACACAGTCCTACTCTGCCCATGGCAAATTATGGAAGTAATTTCTTAAAATAGAAGGAACTGAGGGGCTAAGGAACTAATAGCTCTTCAAATGGTCCTGTCTGGCTTCCACATTTCCACATGGAACAGAAATGAATGCATTTCTGCACAGGCTACATGCAGACCGTGAATTCAGAGTATGTGCAAATGAGACTTAGTTATGCTCACAGAACCCCACTAGGACAGGTGAGCATTGCTTCCATCTAAGTCTCCATCAATCTAGCATATGTGTGTATATATGTATATGTATGGTGCATATACATGTATATAGTTGTGATATTGATCTTAAAAACATAGCTTACAAGGTATCTCAGATTACGAAGAATACACCAGTATTTTAACTACCAATTTTTCAGCTGCAAGCACTCTCCAACCCAAGTCAACACAGGTGGAGCCTTTGATATGAATTAGAAGTATAGTCAGAGTATAGTACTCCCAGTGACTTTGTGGTATAAGAATTTTCTCCCTGCGGGGAGGCTAAACAGTATCCTCCCTCTCACAAGTATGACAAACGAAAATTCAGTTCCATCAAAGTTTACTGTGGGGAACCAATGGGTTCATTAGGCTTATTTACAATGCATGGGTGATGGGGTTAACGGCAAGATGTGGGTGGCCCTTAAGAATCCTCACTGGTTTTGCACCCAATGTGAAGGATGGCTTCCTCATGGCTCTGCAGATCGAGCCCCTTCCCCAATCGCCCTCAAGCCCTTGTACTCTAGCCCCTTCTTGAGACCCTGGGGCCAAGTGCAATTACTCATAATGGCATACAGATGATTGGAAGATGTGGCTAGATAGTCCTATAGTAGAAATAGTTATTGTATAGTCATTTAATTTACTTGCATGACAAATATTGATCATTGACAATATATTAGGCATTGTTCTAGATGTAAGGGAAGTCCACTGAGTCCCATCTCCATGTCTGCTTCCACATTGATGCACTCCTCTGGAAAACCAGCTTGAGGAGGCAAAAAGACAACAGCGAATAAGTTCTCGGGCTTTGCCACTTTCTGGCTTCATAATCTGGAACGAGTTGCCTGGCCTGATTGCTTACCTGTACCAGCAAGGAGATGTGCTACATAGATCATAAAGCTATGACCCAGAGTAAAGGAGACAGTTCATGGCAAGCATTGAGTGACAGCTCATGGGACAAAACAAGTGATCAATAAATATTACCACCATTCTGATCCCATGCCCGCTATGACATGTATGTGTGTGTGTTTCATTTCACTCTAGTCTTTCCATATGTAAGAACTCAGAGTTGGGCCTCTACCAGTGGATTATAAAATAATCCATGGACAAGTGGTACCTGAGGAATGACAGCCCAAGTTATCCTGTGGCTTCCACAGGCATGTGCAACAGTATGTACCTGCACGACACACATACATACACCTTCACACACATACACGACATAAATACATACACCTTCACACACATGAACATGAGCCCACACACAAAACTGAAGTCCGAGGTAGGACCTAAGAATTTACATTTCCTTTTTTAAGGAAATAATTTAATAATTGTTATTATTAGTGTGCATGTATGAGTGTATGTATGAGAGACAGAGAGAGAGAGAGGCAGAGAGAGAGAGAGAGAGAGATGGGGGAAGGCATGCTACAGTCCATGTGGAGGTCAGAAGACAACATTGTAGAATCAGTTCTCTCCCATGTTTACATGGGCTTCAGGGACCAAACTCGAACTCGGGCTTGTGCTGTAAGTGCTTTTACCTGCTGAGCCATTTCGCAGGCCACAAAATCGGCATTTCTGACAGGTCCTGGGTCCAGGGCCTTTATAGCCCTCTGTCCTAAGTACCAGATGTTAAGAACAATATGAGGGCTGTCCTTCAATCTTCCAAAAGAATTCAATGCTGTAGCCTAAGGAAATCCATAACCGAACGTGGTAAACCCTAAGCCAGGTTAAGAAATATGGATTGTAGCAATGATTCTTTCTCTGTCTTTGAAATATGACCTTGAGCGTGTCATTCATCTCCTCTGAAACTTGGCTTCCATTGTGACTCATAATGCTAGAATAAGAATAGTCAGTGATGTATGAGGACCCAGGACAAATGGAAAGTATTACATGTACTGACTGGTGACCAAGCTTCGGCGTGGGGTGGGGGTGGGGGGATTCTAATTCTTCCAGTCCAGAGTGACTCTTTGAATGGTAGAGAACTCTCTGACCAAGTCACATTCTTCCCTGTCCAGCAAGTCATTATTCAGTGTCTTAATGACTCAGCTTACTGAATGGAATCCCTAGTAACTTAAAACCTTATGGCAGCATTGAATCAAGAGACCATCTCTGGGAAGTGACATCTAGGGAAGGTCTGCTAGGGCTGTGTAGGACATCCACAGTCTTCTAACCTCTGCCTTGCGCTCGATGACATTACTCCCAATAGTCAAATGCCTCTGCAGAGCAAGATTTCTATCTATGAAGACCATCCTAGATGAATTATGTATAAAACTTCATTTCATTTTTAATTATATATATGTGTATATGTCTGCATGTGGCTAAGTGCATGTGAATGTGGGTGCCTACGAAGGCCAGAAGAGGGTATCAGGTCTCCTGTAGCTGGAATTACAGGTGGTTGTAAGCTAGGTACTGGGAACTGAACTCCAGTCCTCTGGGAGAGTAGTCCATGTTCTTAACTATTGATACATCTCTCCAGGCCCTACATTGTTTTAACAATATGGCTCAGATGTAACTAGCTACCACTAGACAAAAAATCATCTAGACATTCCCAAATTTGTCATTAGAAAACAATGTGCAGGCCAGGTGTGGTTCATGCATCTTCATCTTCCCAGCACTTGGGAGAGAAGTTTAGAATAACCGTATTGATTTCATTTCTCACTCTGAGATACAAAGACCCTGGAGAACCATAGTCTGATATGTACTGACTGGAGACCAAACTTTAGAGTCAATGGAGGAGATTGTTTTCCTCTCTGTTTTCGTTTTCAAACTTGATGGTGAATGTAAGGCCACTCTGAGTTATACTGTAAGTCTGAGGCCAATCTGAGCCACATAACAAGACTGTGTCTCAACAAGTAAGCAGACAAACAAAAATAACACCACATGAGGGTCTTGAAAGATGGCTCAGTGAATAAATTCCCAAGCTATCTATCTGGATTCCTTCTTCTTTTGTTCCATCCAGGACCCGTTCTTTTGGGTGATACTGCCATGTTTAAGATGGCTCTTCCTGCCTTAGGTAATTATTGCTGAAAGTACCCTTGCAGTCACTCCCAGAGTATGTGTTATGAATCTCCTGGGCACTTTTCAATCCAATAAAGTCAGTAAGATTAAGCATCATAATTGTTTTTATAAGTAGAAAAAACTCTTAGTATTTTTCAAAGTAAATCATTGATAGGGAATTTTATTTCCTCCAAGAAATTAGAGATGATCTTCTACTCTTTTCAGTTATTTATTTATTTATGTATATGAGTGTTTTGTTTGCATGTATGTAAGTGCACCACCTGCATGCAATGCCTGAAGAGACGAGAGGAGGGCTTTGGATCTCTTGAACTGGAGTTACAGACCGTTGTTAGCAGTCATATGGGTGCTGGAAACCAAAGCCAGGTCCTCTGCAAGAGCAGTCAGTGGTCTTAACTGCTGAGCCAGTCTAGTCTTGAGAGAGAATTCTAGAACTATTGTGTTTTTCTCTTACTTTCTAAGAAACAAAATCGGCTCTTTATCACTCCCGGTTGCTCTGTTGATCTTCTCCATGGGTTCTTACTGACATTTTCTACTTTATTGTTATTTCATTTCACACATTTACTAGATGAGTACAACTCTCTTGTGCTTTGTAATTTCTAATATGTGTAATACTAAAACTTTATAAACTAAAGGAGAGAGAAAAAGAAGAAAGCCAAGTATGCATTATGTGCAAATGAAATACTGAACGTCAAAGTACTTTGATAAGGAAATGTATTTTCTAGAGAGTGTTTGGTTTCTAACAGGAAGAAGTTGAAGCTGTGGGCAAGTATGACTCAACATTTATCAAAGACCATACAGTGCATCATATTCCTTTCCTATAAGCAGTTATCTCTCAGTGAGGTGCAGTGGGGATTCCCTGATGATAGACTCTGTGGGGATCAGGACTAGGTGAGAGTAAAATGATATACTTTCAAATTGCTGTTCAGTTCTGGTGAGTATCAGCTAAGGTGTTTGCAAAAGCGAGGGTCAGAAAGAACCTGTGTCTGATGAAATACAAAGAGTCGAGGATGATTGAGATTTTGATGTTAGGGCACGAGAGATGTTGAGGCAAAGATAGAGTGATGAGGGATGACGGTCCAGCTTTGGGGGAACGTTGGGATGAGACATGATGTGTAGAATCAGTGGTTAGCAATGGTGAAAAGATGCTGGACAAGAACCCACACAAGGGCTCTTATTCTTGTCCTGGCTCCAATCTGTCAATCTAAGTGACCTGGAATTTGTCCTTCCTGCTCGTTTAAGGACTCTAGAAACTGAGTTCTCATGAATTGAACTATTTAATCTCTAATAATCATTTCAGTGGGTGAGTTCATGAAATATACATATATACACACAAACACACATACATATCCTCCTACATATATAAAATGTATATAATATAAATATATAATGCATATGTGTATTGTAGAATATATATAATATATATATATATATATATATATATATATATATGCAACTCATGAGACACAGAAACATAAATCTGGGTCAATTCTGTGTCCAGTTGCATGTCTGCATGGATGAATGCTATTAATAAGGACACTGAAGAAGTCAATGATTAACCTTTAGGCTGATTAACAATTTTTGTTTGTTTTGAGACAGGGTCTTCCTGTACCCCTAACTGTCCCGGAACTCACTATGTAGACCATGCTGGCCTAGAACTCAGAGATCCTCCTCTGCCTCCCAAGTGCTGGGATTAAAGGAATATGCCACCATTCCTGGCTTGTTTGACACTTTTATCTCTTGTCTAGGAATCAGTTGAAAAGGAATACAATTGTAACTTTCAAGCACTGAATAAAAAAGATAGATCTAGAAATGGAATAAGCTTTGATGAAAAGTGAGAAATACTTAAACGCACCATGAATGGCTGAGGTTGGGTGCCTACCTTTATGCAAGGTCTCAGAAATATCAGTAAAGTGGAAACCTGGGATTCTTTGTAACATGTACTCAATGAGAATCCACAATTCTCAACTAATCTGTGAAATCCTGACCTTGACCCAGGGGCCTTTCACAGTCATGTCCCTGCAGATTTAAATCCCATGCAGAAACACAGGAAGGAAGGGTGTGGGGGGAATGGCTGGGCAGAGTGTTATTAATATTCTCACTAGGACACCAGATAAACTCATACACTGTGGGATGTGGCACACAGAGAGTCACCAAGGTGCCTTTGAAAGACTAGTGGCCCTGAAAAGGCCTCCTTCAAAGAGTCCTGGATCAAGAGAATAAGGAAGGATATGCAAGGTGGACAGAGACACATACGGGAGAGAGAAAGTAGTCCAGACCCTGTGGGAGCTCTGAGCTATCTGTTCAGTGTGGTTGTCACTTGGGCAGAGAGGCAGGAAACGGAAGGATGGGCCCAGCAAGTGACAAACACAGAGCTCCTCATGCAGCAACTCCTTCTGCCTAGAGCAGAAACTAGAATGTTTAATATTGCACATTACAATAATTGGGAGCATCTAACATTGCTGTATCATTAAACAGCAGAGCCAGAGATCCGCATGTTTGACATTCTTATTCATTTCTTCCACAGCTTCCTGTAAACCGCAGGCTCACCCTCAGACACAGTGTTTCTCTAAGTATTCCTCAGTGCAGCCATGAAGTCACTTCCTCCCAAGCAGGTGATAAAAGAGCTTTGCTCTTACAGGATCCCCGTCTCTCCTTCTACTTTATTTTGGCTGTAGGAATACGATGGTGATGGAGCATCAGTAGAACCCCCTGATTTCTGGCTGTGGAGGATGTAGTGGATCAGTGAGGAGCACTAGAGCAGGCCTGGAGTTCCTAGGAGCTGGGTTGACTGGATCCTTTGACCAAAGATCATTCTCATTTCATGACTCTCTCTGCGTCTCAGGGAAAGGTTTCAGGATTAGGGGTGTCAAGGTCTCTTGCTATCACAATCCCAGGTGTATCTCTCTATTATCTGTTGGTGTGTCTGAACTCTGCTCACATCACTGCAAATAATTCAATAAAATCTCTTCCCCGGGCCTGGTTTGAGGCACCAGAAGTTTCCACTGAGATCTTGATATAGGAATATAAGGCTTTGGGAATCTTTAGTACCATTGGTCAAGGTCACCAAAAGGGTAAGAAGCAGCAGGATAGAACTCAGGAATCCCAAATACTGGTACCATGTTGGTGCATAAGTACCCGTGTGACCGCAGACAAGTAAAAATTCCGCCTAGCAGTAACAATGGCCTTGGTATCCACAAATGAGAAAAACAGGCTTGAATGGAGGTTTGAACCATGGTCCCTGGAGTCCTATTATTCTACATAGTTGATTTAGAGGCTACCTTCAGGGAGAAGAAGTCTTGCCAGAATGTCCCCTCTTTTATTTATTTATTTTTATAGTGAGTGTGTAGCTCATATTGCCAACTTGACAGGATCTAGACTCACCTAGGAAATAAACCTCTGGGCATGTCTGTGAAAGAAGTTTGGGTTAATATGGGAATATTCACTTGAAATGTGGGTGACCCCTTCCCATGGGCTGGGTTCTCAGGCTTAGGAAAGTGAGCTAAGCACCAGCGTTCATCTCTCTCTCTGCTTCCGGACTGTAGGTGCAACATGACCAACACCTTCTTGTGCTGTGTCTTCCCTACCATGGACTGTGCTTTAAAACAGAGAGCCCATACAGTTCCTTTCCATCTTAAGTTTCTTTCCTCAGGTATCTTGTCACAGCAACAAAACAAGCAACCTGTAGAGTGAGTTCCAAGCCCTTGAGAACCCCTGGGAGCAATGAAGCTGTAAGGTTCTTTCTGACTTTTCAAATTGTTCATTCACTGGGCAGAGGAGCAGGAAGATATAATCTCCGCTACCAACCACAGTAGGCTCAAGCCCTGTGGAATCCCTTAACTGCTTAGATAGTCAAAGAGCAATGCTCGTGACCTGGCCCAGCGTAGCAGTGTTTGTTCAGGGTCAGATGACCTTGGAGTCATACCATTTGTGCTAAACTCCAGAATGATTCTGATCTGAATCATGTTCCACAAACTACTGACAGGTAGTATTAGTAGGCAGTTGGGTCTTGCTGGAAAGTCAGTGTGGCTCTTGTGTTGCCCGTGAAACTAGAGACCTGCTACTCCTCCACTGGCAGCCAGTGGGAAAAGCTGAGAATAGAAACATGAGTGATCCCGTGGGCTCCACCCGAGCGTGTGACCCCCATTACCTAAGCTTCTGTGTGTGGAGCTCTGCGACACGCTGGCTTCCTGAGACATGGATTTACCTCAAGCCTCACTCCCAAACCTTTCATGAAAGCTGCAGGAGTCGCTCATTGCTTCTCGTTGGGAACTCAACCATCAGCTCTGTCTTCCTCTACCCATAGCTATTGATCTGTGCACCCAGGCATCTATCTCTCTGCTAATTACAATGCTCCCTGGAGAACAGAACATGTGGGACTCACCTCTGTATTTTCCACAGTGCCTTTATACACAGATGAAGTTGAGAAAATAAGTATTAATTTACTCACTGATGATAAGAATTGATCTGAGGGGCTGCAGAGATGCCTCAGCAGTTAAGAACACTGGCTGATCTTGCAGAGGATCTGGGTTCAATTCCCAGCACCCACATAGCAGATAACAACTGTTTGTAATTCCCACTATGTGGACAGAACACAGGGCAATTCACACTCACCTGGATTACTGGATTGTCCCTCTTCCCCATTCCCACATACTCTGGCTAACCCTATTCCTAATAGTTCTGGGATACTGAGCACTGACATCTCAGTCTACTTGATGCGGCTCTGACAGTATCTTAGACACCTGGGGCAATAGCAAAAGAATCAACCCATGGCTAGTGATTTAAGGATTATATCCACAGGCTGTTAATGTTTAACTCCAGGGTCAGATCCTAGGGTACTAGTGGGTCTAGACTGGGACAGACATACCCAAGGGCTTATATTGTTAGCTCTCTCCAGTGACATCTGTACCCACATATCTGTCTTTGTTTTGGGGAGAGGAGTTTTGAGTGGCAACTTGGATAAGACCCAGCTCCTTGTCTGGTGATCTGTAGAGCCTTGGGCAAGAAGGGAACCTTTCCCTAAAACTTCTCATCTATAAGGGAGGGTCATGCAGACAGAGGTGTTAGGAATTTAAGTTATGTGGTTATTCAAATATTGTCTACAGACTGTAGTATGTTTTACAAATAGAGGTGCTGTTGACATCAAACTCAAGGAGGACAATTTTCGGCAGCCATCTGACAACCTGGCCCACAGTTTACCATGGGCTACACCAGTGTCCTTGTATTATTTTTTAAAGTGGTTTCCACTCATGTTTAAGTTACTAGTTTCCATTCCAACTACAGGTCACCAAGTTAGAGAGGCAGCTACAGATGTGTGCCCAGAGCAAACAAAATAATCCTTCATCTTGACTATTTTTCTTTAGAAAACCATGGCAAAGAAGTTCCCAGAAGAGCCAAGTATGAACATATCTAACTTCCAATAACCCCTACACCAGTTCAAAATGTATATATATATATATATATATATATATATTTATATACATATATATATCATCTTATATCTGCAGATGAGCTTGCTTTTCAAAAAAATAAAGAGTAATAGTCAATCTTCAAAGTGGGCTATCGATGAATAAATTTTTAAATTGTTATATGCTCCCTAAGAAAATATACTGTTGTTGGGTTGGTGAAACTGCTCAGTGGGTATAGGCACCTGCCACCAAACCTAATGATCTGAGTTTGATCTCCAGAACCCACATGGTAGAAGGAGAGAACCAACCCAGAAAGTTATCCTCTGACTTCCATGTACTCATCCTGTACTGTGATGCTCCCACAAACTCCCCTCTACACACATACAAATAAATAAATGTAAAAATAATTTAAAGAAGATATACTGACTATTGTCAAGCCCAAGATAAGAGCCATTCATGCTCCTAGGGCGATAGACAGACTGAAATATTCTGATGTCATTGTACTGGAGACCAAAGTTTTACTTTGACCTTTATAGATACTCTACTTGTATGTCTGTACAAGCTTAGACTACGAGCCACAGGTGCTACTGGTTGACTGGTTTAATGTCAGACAAGCCAAGATTCAGCCAGGTTCTATACTCCTAGCTGTGTGGCCGTGAGAGATTAGAGCTTTGAAAGGGTGCATATTGACTCCATCTTTGAGCATATAAAGATAAGATAAAGCACCTGATGAGGTAACGCTGACTGAACCCACCTATGTCACAGAGACTCCTTAAGATCTGGCATTTGTGCCCTTAGATATAATCCCCAAGGATAAAATTGGCTTTAATTGTCAACTTGACACAGCCTAGAGTTATTTGAGAGGAAAGTCTCAATTGAGAAACTGCACAGATGACATTTGGGCACGCCTGTAGGGTTTGCCTTGATTATTAATTAATGCAAAAGGGCCCAGCCAACCGTGGGTGGCACCATTCCCTACACGAGTCAGCCTGGAATGTATAAGAAAACTAGTTAAGCATGAGGCTGTAGAGCCAAGAGGCTGCATCTGCCATGATTTATGCAGTGCTCCCTTGGCTACCAGGGAGATTCTTGGTCCTAAGTTAGGCTGTGTGTAATACCAAGCAGGGCTGCCTAAGGTGGGAGAGAGAGAGAGAGAAGAAGAAGAAGAGAGAGAGCTCTGCTGCTGACCTTGACGGAGGAAGTTGCTGTGATGTGAGCTGTCTATAGAATATAGAGAGGACCATGTAGCAGGGAGCTATGAGAAGCCTTTAGGATCTAAGGGTCACAGTCCCACAGCTTCAAGGAAGTGAATTCTGTCACAAAGCTGCCAGAGCATGGTGGAGGACCCAGAGCTCTTGGTGAGAAACAAGCCCTGGTGGACAGTGATTGCAGCCTGTGAGACACCAAGCAGAGGATCAAGCTTAACTCAGACTCCAATGAGTTCCATCTGCTTCCATAAAACAGTTCCAGGATACTCCAAATCAAAATGATGCACAACCATAACAAAATAATGTTGGAGTCTGTAGAGATGGTCCAGTGGTTCAGAGCTCTGGCTGCTCTTTCAGAGGACCTGAGTTTCTGAGTTCTGATCTCAGCACCCATGTTGGGCAACTCACAACCTCCCGTAACCTCATCTCCAGGGTATCTGATGCTCTTCTGGCCTCCACAGGTACCCACATGCACACACACACACACACACACACAGAGACTAATAAAACTTTAAAAAATGATTTACAGTAACCACTTGAGACCTAAAGTTAATAAAGAGCCTACTTTAAAGGTTGAACATTATTATTCAATTTTTTGTTATCTTAAGCAAACTCACTGAGGTCCAGGGAGCTTATTAACATTATTTGTACAGAGTTATTGGAAGTTACACACAGAGCTAGTGTTGAGTCTGTCTGCGCTGGTTGCTCTAGAGCTGCTCTGGAGTTCTGGTTTTCTTTCCTCACAATTCTAGATACTGGCAGGTTCAAAGGTGCCACAGGCTCAGTTGTCTGGTGACGGCAGCACTGTTCTTTCAAGATGGAGCTTGGTTTGCTTCCCCTCTTACAAGGAAAGAACACAGCAGACTCCCTGAGCAGGAAGGAGGGTTGCACCTAAATCATGTTTGTGTTGTGAGAGAGGCACCATCATCCTCTCTGAGGCCCCACTCCCTCATATGATCACAATGGCAACATCTGAGTGTTTATTTTAGATTCTCTCTCTCTGTCTCTCTCCTCTCTCTGTCTCTGTCTCTGTCTCTGTCTCTCTCTCTCTCTCTCTCTCTCTCTGTGTGTGTGTGTGTGTGTGTGTGTATAGATGCCCTCAGAGACCAGAAGAGGGTGTTGGTTTGCCTTGAGCTGGAATTACAAGTCGTTGTGGATCCTGGAACTGAGCTCAGGTCCTCTGCAAGAGAGCATGCCCTCCTAACCACTGAGCCAGATCTCTGGCCCCAACACCTGAATTTCTGCAGGACTCATTCAAGCCAGAGCACCTGATGACCTCAATTCTCTAAGCCCATTTTTCCTTCCTGTTAGTGAGTTTTCAGAGAATGTAATATATAAGACAAGGACTTTAAATGACGCCTGGGAAAGGTCCAGGTGATGCCTGAACCGTTACAGGTACAGAGATTCAATGCTGGGACCCATTTGAATCACCAGTCCTGACCTCCCCAAGGCTCGGATCAAAAGCCAGGTGTCTAGGAAGCCTTCTTCCATCTCAGCTTGAAGTGGCAGGTTGCTGCCTGCAACCCCACGGCTGGCTCCTGTGGCCTTCCTTCATCTTTGCTATTGCTGTGTGTTCCATCTAACAAAAGGAGACCTATGTAGAGGTCTATCCTGGACTAGGGCACACATCCTGGTTTGCTTTGTCATGTCTGAGTCTAGTCCAGCAACATCCTGGGCAATTGAACATGCTCAGGGAACTTTTGTTGCCCTAAGTTAAAATGCTGAGAAGCTTTTTAGGTGTGGTGGTGTGGACCTGTAATCCTCCTGAGGAGGCGAAGATACTAGTGCCCCAGGAGCTCGCTAGCAGCCAGTCTAGCTGAATTGGTGAGCTCTAGATTTGGTGAGAGACACTGCTCCAAAACAAAGGAGAGTGGCCGAGGATCATACCCAGTACCAACTCTGGCTTCTACACACATGCGCATAGACACACATACAAGCATATGGACACATATATACAGAAGATTAAATGCTGAGAATTATGTTTGAAGCTTTACAAAAGAAGTGTTTCACAGCTTTGTAGACAAAATGACGGAACAGGGGGCTTGTGCAAAGACAAGCAGTAAGAAGGCTCCACATCCACTGTGCACTTACCTAGTGCCTGCCTGTCTCAGTCACTGTGCTTATTAACTCGTGATCTTTCCAACAGCCCTGTGAAGGAGCCTGATTAGTCCACTGACCATCTACACAGCTCATGGAGAACGAGCTCACTGTGTGCAGGGACCGTGTCCTTCATCCAGTGTCCTGCTCCTCAGAGTAGCTTCTCGGTGCGTGTGGAGGGCATTCATCATGTTAAGTTTTACCTCCTGGATGCCTCCCTCATCACCATCCTGGTCCATCAGGGTTCTATCTCTGTTTTTGTCCCTCTTCCCTGCCCCCAAAGTAGCTCTACATGTTTCTCTCATATAAATAATAGCAACTTTTTAAAGGGCCAAGTCTCCGAGGGATAACTGAATGAATGTAAGGTTTTCTTTGCATTCTTGCAGTCACACCTCCCCAATCACCAAGGAGGTATTATAAAGTGTATTTTACTGACTGAAACAGAAGTAAAGGCTAGAGAAGAGTGTGCCACTCAGAAAGGAACTATTAAAAATATTTTATTCCTTTTCTTTTATGTGTATGCATATATTGCTTGTGTGTACACAGGTGCATCCAGGTCACGCCATGCCTGTGGAAGTCAGAAGAGGGCATCAGTCAGATTCCCTGGAACTGGAGTTAATGACAGTTATAAGCCACTATATGGGTGCTGGGAATCGAACCCAGGTCCCCTGACATAGCAGTCAGTGCTCTTAACCGATAACTGTTGAGCCATCTCTCTAGCCCCAGAAAGGAACTTATTTTACAAAGGAAACACTGAGCTTGTTTTCTCAGTAGGGACAAGGAAGAACAGTCTTCCAAGCCCAGGAAATTTGTTGGGGGTTTAGTACAAGGACTGCAGATATGGGAGAGGATCTAAATATCAAAATACATTGTATGAAAATTGACAAAAATTCAATACGAAAGAGTCACTGTGCAGCTCAGAAGAAGCACTCGGAGATTCTGATTTAATTGCTTCAGATTAGGTTCCAGCATATCTTTAGCTGAAGGTCCTGCTTGAGGTACCCTGTAAGGGAGGTTGAGAACAGGCAATTATGGTAATCAGAGAATGTGTGAGCAGTGGGTCTACATCACAGAAGAGGTCAATGAGTGTGAAGACTTCAGTACTGATATTTGACAGCCTGGTCAGACACAGACGTTAGTTGACACTGGAATTTTTAAGAAGATTGTCAAAGTTAGACTTTAATTTCATGTTATGAACTTTGTGCACATAACCCACTTTCTAAAGGGCTTTAAAGACACTCAAGTTCAAAATAAGGTAGGATCATAGCAAAATTCATTAACAAGGAAAAGACGGAGACAGGATAAGGTCAATAGAGCAGCCGTGAGAGATAAAATTATAGCAAGGGATCCAGCAGAGGTGAGAAAAGCCCTTCCCCGCTCCATTTAACCCATCTTAGCATCCTTCAACAACACCAGGGCGCTCATATCTGTAAGCTCCATTCTTAACCTTGACTCTGCCTTGGAGTCGGTCCCTGATCCAGAGACCTTATTCTCCATCTTTGCATACTATGGGATACATTGCAAGATGACACAACCTCGTACGTGCTCGGTGTCTAGTGAGATGAATCATTGAAGGCAGCCCTTCCAGGAAATGAAGTCAAATGCAGACTGTAGCTGACGACTATGAGAGAGAGACAAGTGCGAGTCAAAATGAGAAAGGCAGTTCACACGTACAGGCAGAATTAAACTGTGAACAGGGACATGAAAATGAAAGCAAATGTTCTGTTGGAGAGGTTTAACTGTACAAAGTTTTGGAACAAATACTGAATTCAGTTCTGCCCCATCACCAACTTATTTTCTGGCTGAACTTGTTATAGTATGTGTTCACGTCTAAAAGGTACAAAGATATGTGTGGTGTGGATGTGTTCCCAAGTACATGTAGGAATACCTCAGAACATATGCTCTGACTCTACATCAGTATTTTTTTGTTTATTATTTTATGTGATGAGTGTTTAGCCTGTATCTATGTAAGGGCACCACATGTGTGTGATGCCCCCACAGAGGCCAGAAGAGGGTGTCGGATCCCCTGGAACTAGAGTTACATTACAAATGGTTGTTAGCCATCATGTGGGCTCTGGGAATTGAACCTGGGTTCTCTGGAAGAACAGCAAGTGTTCTTAACTGCCAAGTCATCTCTCTAGCCCCTACATCAGTGTTTTCGACATTTTATTCGTATCTCCTTCAAAGAGCCTTTTTGGAAAGTTTCTTCCTAATCTCCTTCACAATAATTTAAAATTATAGACACCTATATATCCACATACATTTCAGATGTGTATTTGCAGTGTCTACATCCAAAACGTGAGGTTTCTTTATTTCCCAAGAATACATTTTGTCTTCTATAATATTGCCCCTCCCTGAAAATGCATGAGTTATCTGTGCATCTGTTCACACCTGTGTGTCCACACATGTACATGTAGAGATGCTAGCTGGAGGCGATCACAGCATCTTAGGTGAGCTCCTACCACTGACAGTCATCCCAGACAGCAGCCCCAGTCCACTGTTTCTTGTAGGAAACAGATGGAAGCAACTGGAAAACCAGGTGACTCTGGCCAGCTCTTCAGCTCACTGAGCATGACTATCCAGCTTTCCAAGTCTCAAGAAGTGGGGGAGATATATATGCAGCCATAGGAGCAAAAGATGTTGAATTGTTTAAAAAAGGAAAATTTCTGAAATCCCAATTTCACATTGCTATTGAAAGCTATGAATTTTCTATGGATTTTTAAGTTGGCAAGTAGAATTCATTTTTGGACCAAAGAGAATTACATAAATATTAATATTTTCTGTCACTGGGACAGGTAAAATTTTGTCAAACAAGCAATCATTCAGTCTCTGAGAAACTCACTGAACACCTGAGACATGCTTAGCTCTTTGCAAACTTAAAGGCAATGTGGACATTAAAGTCAATGCCTCTCACATGTTTCCCTGGTTATGACAGAAGCCAGAGAGTTACAGACTTCAGTTTCTGTATTAATTATATCAATCATAAGATGCAGGAAGGAAAGTCCCTCTTCCTGTTCCTTTGAGTGACTACAACCAAGTTATCATTTGAACAGAGCCTCCTTTGAGTCTGTTTTCAACCTTGACAAAGATCTTCACATTGAAGATGCCACCCGCTGTTCTATTTTACTGCAAAGACATAAGTTAAATGAAAGATTAAAGCCCCCAGTATAGGAGCTGATTTTCTAACAAGCATACTGTTTGTTGGATACCGACTACATGCCAAGTGTTTGGTCCTTGGTGCTGGGTCCAAATACATGGATTCTTTTGAAACAAGTTCCCGTAGTCTTTCTTCAAACATTGTTTCAGTACATTCACTCATGTTGATCTACATGTTTGTCTTGTCCATTGAAAACATCTCAAAGAATTTCCTGCTATAAAATAACTTTTAGTATTAAATATGCAATGGGACTTTTCAAGCATTCTATTTGGAAATTAGTAGGTAATATGCTACCATCCCAAAAGGATTCTATTTACAATTTTTCTAAGGAAATAAAGAAACAAGAAATAAGTTGAAAATACCTAAAATATAAACACATAAATAATGACTAAAATTACATTCTTGTTCTAACTTGCTGACACATGGCAGGGCGTTGGGGGAGGGGGACACCATTTCCTAGCAAATCATAGCATATCACACTATTGAAAAAAAGTCCTTGAATGTGAAGAAATTAAATGTATGATCCTCCCCATACATATAATGAAACTGGCTGATATGGAAGTTAACCCGCATGAGTCAATAAAATCCAGAGATTTTAAGTGGATTCCACAAACTTACAATTTGAACTGATGCCAGAATTTAGCAGCCCTAAGAGTGTGGTTCCAATCTGTTTCATAGTTGAAAAATTCCCCAGAGTGGTCAAGTATCTTAGTCAAGGGTCTAGGGAAGTCAAGGGCAGAAATCACCCCACCTGTATACCATTGGGAATATGTGACCTCATAAGACAACCTGGTCCTTTCTCAGGAAATCTGGCTTCTGGAGCCATTGGTTGAGGCCCCACAGATCACCTTGCCTATTTGAATAACTTGCATTCCCCACCCAACATGCAAAACTGGTCTGGAGGTGAAGGAGTTATTATAATTTTTACACAGCCAAACTTATGTTACATCT
The DNA here is from genome assembly GCA_035773235.1 of Eospalax fontanierii. Classification (NCBI taxonomy): domain Eukaryota; kingdom Metazoa; phylum Chordata; class Mammalia; order Rodentia; family Spalacidae; genus Eospalax; species Eospalax fontanierii. The sequence continues at coordinate 12,636,804 of CM069549.1, forward strand.
TCCTTCCCTCAGCCAGGTGGCTATGTCCCAGCATACAGACGTCATCATACTACACAGACACATACCAATATGTCACAACATGTGGCTTGGTAGAAGCCAGGCCAACCAGTAAAGATGAAGAAGAACCACAGCCCAAGGGCAGGGGAGGGGAGACAGTGGTATAATCACAGAGTGTGGTTGGTCAACATACAGTCTACCACATGCAAACTTGCATTTACAACTTCAGAAGGGCTCTTTCTAATGGGCCAGTCCCATTGGACTTACTAGTTGGGTAACTAGAGCAGAGGTCAACCCACTGTGGCACTGTAATAAAGTGTTATTAGAGCACATCCATTCCCATGGTGTTTATGACTGCATTTGTACTACAGTGACAGAGCTGGGGATCTCAGGCTGTGACAGACACACTATCCTGCAAAGTCTGAAATAGTTACAATGCAGCTACATTTGCTGATCCTGACTTGGGTATAAGAACTTCAATCCTTTTATGAAGTATTTTGCAATCTCCTTGAGAGCAGAATCCTTCTGGAATCTCTCTCATGGATGAAGCTCAGTAGACTCAAGAATGAAGAGAGTCAGCTTTTAAAGTTGAAAGGGACATCAGATAGCAGTTTATTCAATTCCTTTACTTTACAGACCAAGAAACCCAAGTTACCAGCCTCATAAAATAAAATGGTAGAAAGCAGAACCCCCTTCCAGCAAAACCAAGTTTCCTGAGCTCCATTGTAATGCTCCATTACTCAAACAATTGTTGAATATGTGATATACAAAGATATTCATGCATTGTATGATAACAATATCAATTTTTGAGCAAAGATATGTGTTAAACACTATGTAGATATGGGATTTCAAGTCTTAGGCCTCAAATCTCAGGACAAAAGTATATATACACTGGGATGGTTAATCTTAATTGTCACCTTGATATAAACTAGAGTCACCTAGGAAAAGAGTTTCTCTGAGGGACTGTCCACATTGGATTGACCTATGTCCATGGCTATGCGGGATTATCTTAATTAAGTTAATTAGTAAGGAAAGACTCAGCCCACTAAGGGCAGCATCATTCCCTAGGCAGAGGACTCTGAATTGTCTAAGAGTGGAGAAATTGAGCTGAGCATTAGTAAGCGAGCATGTCTGCATTCATTTCTCTCTGCTCCTGACTGTGGATGTGATGGGAATAGTTATTTGAAGTGCCTGCCTTGACTTCCCCACAAGGATGAACTATAGCATTGAATTGTAACCTGAAGTAAATTATTTTCTCCCCTACATTACATTTTGTTGGGGTATGTTACCGTAGCAACAGAAATGAAACTAGACCATACATAAAATGTATATGTAGACGCTATATATTATTTCAATATCTGTGTCTGTACCTATAGGAAACACACATATGTAGTGTGTGCATGTGTGTGCGTGTGTGTGTGTGTGTGTGTGAGACAATGAAATGATAGAGTACATAGTCCTTTGTGGGAAGCAACCAAAATGAGGAGAGGATCCATCCAATCTGAAGCTTCAAGGTGTCCTACTTTACTTTCTGTTGCTGTAATAAACACTACAATCAAAAGCAACTTAGGGAGGAAGAGTTTATTTGGCTTACAGCTAACAGTCCATCATGCATGGTAGGAACTCAAGGCAGGGCCCTGGAGGCAGACACTGAAGCACAGACCACGGAGGGATGCTGCTTAGTGGCCTGTGCTCAGTCTGCTTTCTTAGAAAACCGAAGACATTTGCCTAGGGGTGGCATTGCTCACAGTGCACTGGGCCCTCCCACATCATTCAACCATCAAGAATATGCCTCAAAGACATGCTCACAGACAGGTCCACAGATACAGTTCTCCAATTGAGTTCCCCTCTTTTCAGGTGTGTCAAATTGACACACATTTTCACTTGGTTACTGTCCCATTAGCTTGAACCTGAATGAACCAGCACTGAACACAGAAGGCAGAACAGTGACGTGAGCCATCTTTGCCTTGCATCCCACCACATTTATAGCTCCATGTAGGATATGCTTCCTCCACAACGCAAACCCTTCATTAACTGGGCGCCTCCGGTAAGCCCCATTTTCTGCCTGTAGTGTTCTGTGTTCTCACTACCTCACCCCAAAGTATTTGCCAACTGAGAGGCATTTATCTCCCACTCTGGAATGAAAGGGGCCTCGCCCATGTTAGAGTGATTCTTGGCACACCGATGGGAATGTTTCTGGGAGCACAGGCCTAGATAAGTTTCATATTGTCTTCCAAGGGGACCAACGTGGAGCGGCCTAGACACACTAGCCCACAGTTTCTCTAGCAGCATCCTCATCTTGTGGGAGTGCATAAGGAATGCCAAAAGAAGCTTCTGGATGGATGTGTATATTCAACTTTCTGCATGCTAAAGTAGCAGGAATCGTGTTTGCATGCCGTAAGAGTCCAATGAACGCTGTCCCTTGCAGGCAGTGACTGTGAAGAGTGTAAGTATCTATCTGTGTGGGTGCACCACATGCCTACAATGCCCATGGAAACGAGAAGAGGGCATCAAAACCTCTGTAACTATAGTTACAGAGGCTTTTTAACCACCATATGGGTGCTTTTAACGCAGGTCCTCTGCAAGAGCAACTAGTGCTTTTAACCACGGGCCCATCTCTCCAGCCCTTGGGTTTCCTTTTTGATCCCATTGACCAACTGGGCAACGTGAACTGGATGTGAATGAACACTGATTCATTCATGTGGACTATGTGGAATAAGATAATACCATTATTGTTCTAGGTGACTACTTTTTATTTTACTATGCATTTTCTCAAAAAACTTAAAAAAAAAAAAAACCCAGAAGCCTCTGGGGACTTGATTGGGGTAGAGAAACTTAGGTCACTTCCTCTCTTGCCCTGGCAGCAGGTCTGTGGGAGCTGCCTATGAGTTGTTCATGGAGATCCAGGGATGCAGCATTTATGAGTTGTTGCCCATGCTGGGGTGGGCTTTCCTGATGCAATGGTCTCTGAGTCATTTCTGTTCCTGTAAGTGACTCCTGTAAATTAACTGTTTCACCAAACAGCATCTGAGTGGAATTGTTTCTTCAGTCTGTTGGTTGTTTCGTCCTTTCTGGGGTGAATAGACCTGTTCACCCCTCCCCAGGGAAAGTCACACAACACCTCTGCTTCTCTGCCTGAGCTTCACTGGGACTCTCTCCTCATGTCCCACTCTTGAGTTCAACTTCAGCTACATCCAGGCCTATGCACAAAACTGCCTAGTGTCTTTTGGATACCAGGTCCCTTTACTTCAAGTCCCCTTAGCTTTCCCTCAAGTCAACGAATGTCCAGAAGCTGTCCTGGGTGGACTGAGGCAGTATAGACCATACCTCCTGACCAGGGACCAGGGTATGAACCCTGCCTCTGCCAATGCCTGGCTCTGTTGCCTCGGACAGAGGAAGCTTATTCTGAGGGTCGATGTCCTCATCCCTAGTTTCAGAGTGACACCAGGACCTGCTACACAGGATTCAAGGGAGGTCAGGTGTGGAGGGTAAGCAGCGCATAGTCGCTGTTGTTATGACCCTGTTTCCAAACTGCTTCTCTGACTTCTCACAGGGCAGAGACTGGGACCAGTGAGGACCAAGTAAGTAGGAGGATTTCCCACATTGCTGACTCCTCAGACCCTGCATGTCTCCCTCGTTTTCTTCCATTTCACCTTCAATCTCCATCCCAATTTTTCCCCCTTAAGAATCTTACACTTTTCTGGTGGGGCGGAAACATGCTGTGAGGAAGAACAAACTAGTGACTGTTTTACAGTCTCATGGGCCTGACAGTTAAGGTTTTAATTTGTCTAAAGCACTCCACTCCTTGGGGTGACACAGGGGCAGCTGGAATATGGTTACTGTAGCAAAGTTCTCTTCTGTATTTGTTACTGTGCTTTATATTTGCACCATTAGATTCACTTGTAAGGGTTCTAAGTTCTCTCATGGACCTGGTGGTTTATGGGCAGTGATCTCCAGTTTGGACTAAGGATCAGGGCCACCTATAGTACATGTTAGGTTGCAGGTATCTCGGGCCTCCTTTACTGAAGACTCTGACTTATACATATGTACTGGGTTTAGAAAACGCCCCACGAGGTCTGTAGAATCACCTAGGTCTGGAAAAGCGTGATCTTTTGAAGAGTGTTCAATTCTGGATCCCTGTGTTTTTCTCTAAGCTTGTCCAGAAGAACCTCATACGGCCCCAGTCTCAGTTTATATGTGATAAGGATTAAATCTCTTCCTTTCTCAAAGAATTAAAGACTAAAATGCATGGCTACTTGAGCAATTATTTCAAGGGGCTTAAGAAATAAAGCTGAGAGAAGGAAGGCAGGGTTTGGAGTCTCTTCACTATCGAGTAGAGCAGTTGAATCTAATCCAGGAGATGGAGGAGCATGTGTGGTAAAGAGCATCTTTTAGGACCATGAAGTAGACAGTGTTAAGCTCAATGGTCAGGGCTGAGACGCTGAGGTAGAATGTTGTCCTAGGGGATGCCATCTGAGGTCAGGCAATGATAAATACATGAAGGAATGACCATTCTATGGTAGAGGCTGGCTTGCTGTTCTTCAAGTCTGTTTCCTTTCTCCTGGGAATACAGCCAGATGACACTTCCCAACGTCCATTGAACATCAAAGCAGACATTGGATTGAGTTCTGGACTACAGAGATGGGTGGCAATTGATTTTGCCCCTTCCTGAAAGGGACCATGCAAATTTTTCTGTGATCCTCCACCTTGAGTCTTCCCTCTGTGAAGGCTAAATGCAGAGTACAGCAGAGGACTCTGGCAGTCTCAGGGTGAAGCAGATGCACAGGGTGTAAGGAATCCATGTGAAGAAACCCATTCACCAAGCACTGTGCCAAGTTACCGTGTGAATCAGTGATACTTTGCTGTTCTAGTCAGCCTATGCTGATCCACTCATCACCTCCGCTGAATGGCTGAATGGTAAAAACTCTAGTTTACAGCAGAAGTTTGTGTTCCTTAGCTTTTCTCAACTTCACAAGAATCCTACTAGGCTGATCAGATCCCTGGAGGTGTGCCTCGGTTGGTAATATACTTGCCTCATGTTCACAAGGCCCTGAACTTAATCTGATCTCTGGCATTCCATAAATCAGGAATTGTAGTTCATGCTTATTATCCCAGAACTAGGTAGGTAGAGGTAGGAGGATTTGAAATTCAAGGTCATGCTTGGTTTTATAGAGAGTTTGAGGCCAGCTTAGGATACAGGAGACTCTGTCTCCCTAGGTCCTGTGAGCAGGCCCCGTCCAGAGTCCATTCCTCCTACAAGAAAAATCTGACTGATGCCTTTGTGACAAGGAGCCATAGACTGATAGCTACTTTGGTTCCTGAGGCAAATCCCAAAGACCTTGCGCCTCCTAGATTTTATGCTGTGGTTAAAATTTTACAGAGATTGTCTTCTTCACAGGTGTTCACGGGTCTTTACTCACTGCCAGTATTAGGAAGCAGAGGTGTGCATCAGGGAGAGCGAAGCCTTGGGTTGCATCAAGAACCAGCTATCTGTTGCCATGACAACTTCTCAAATTGGATTTTTAAGAGACAGTAATTGGGACAAGATTTTCCCTTCCTCTCATTCTAGGTAATGGGCTCTCTACTGGGCTCTGTTCACTGCTCATTTTGCCCTCCTTCACCGCTGTGCCATTTCTATAGCTGAAATCTTGATTTTTTTACTCAGTACCACTGACTAATGATGCAGAGAAGTGAAAAACAGCACTGTAAGGCCCATAGAGTTGGCTCAGGGCACAGAGAAACCAACAATACCAAACATAGACACATTACAGTTTACAGATGACCCAACACTCAATGCCAGGGCCTTCCTCGGAGGCAGGTAAACTATGGTTAGATTACTGAACATTTTTTCTTCTTCTAAAACAGCACCACTCTACAAGCAAGTCGGAACTGAGGCAGTCTGCTAAGTTATAAATCAAAGTCCCAGTTGTTCAGAGATGCCTAGTGATCCAATCTACTTCCTTAAGATTCCCGTGTTGAAACGATGGTATCCAGTGATAATATTGGAGGTAGGGTTAGGAAACAGAGCCCTTGAGAGGTAGTTAGGTCACGAAAATGGAGCCTCCTGACAGAATTAGCATCTTAGAAGGGACTAGAGAGACCAAGGTTTTCCCATCCCACCAGTTAAGGATAGAATTCAGAGACACCATGTCTGAACCAAAAACAGAAAACCCTCATGAGACCCATAATCCACCCGTACCTTTGTCTTGGACTTCCAAGTTTCCAGTTGTTTGCCAGAACCCTAATAGTCCATCTGCCTTCCTAGCTTCTCCTAACTTCTCTTGACCCCAGCCAAGCAGATCTATTGGTTCTTCCAGGACACAACCTGGCATTTCTGGTCTCTAGAGCATTGTTAACACAGTCTCTTCACCTAGGCAGTTTCATTCACCCTCTTCTTTCTCTGACCACTTCCCCTCCTTTACCAACTCTTCCTGGGCCTCCTTTCTCCATTTCAAAGGGACATGTGTTAACACATGGTTCTTATTTCCTCCTTCCTTCTCCATGCCCTTTCCTCTGGGGAACTTGTTACTTTAGTCAGAGCTTTAAGTTCAAACTCATATGCCTGGCCCTGACCACTCTTGATTCTTGGTTCTGATGTTCTAGCACCCTAACGATACCTGCACCCGACTGCCCTAACCACGCTTCAGATGAAACAGTTCTAAACCCACATTAATTCTATGATCAGCAACTCTTCCTCAAAACACTGTTTCTACTGTCAATTCTGTATCACAAGGAGCCTTAAAGCTCAGTGGATTGGTCCACATTCAGTGCATTTATAACATCTTAAACCATGGTGGTCGAGCCCATCAATAGTACCACCATTCTGAACAGAAGAACTAGTCTCTGGAAAGGTGAATTTGCCATGTGGCTATTGAGGCTCTGGTGCCTCCATGCATGGCACAGGATTATTCCAGACTGGGCACATGATGCCATAGACATATCACCCTTCCACAGGACCATCTGCTACTCATAGCTAGTTATGTAGGAAAGACCTTCTGATAGGATTTCTGCAGTATCCCATCTGCCTCAAGGCTCTTCTTATTCTCATGTGGCCATGGTCAACATGGTCACAGCAGCAGTAGTAAAGAGCAGCCACTCATCTTACCTCCTTCCGCCCACAGAGCACACTCCAAACTATTACCTGATCAGAGAGGGTCAGCCTAGATGACTTCCAGAGGTGATTCCAAACCACAGACTCTACGATTTTTATGAGTGCCAATCCCATTGAAGAGCAGAGGAAACTGGTTCTTAAGTCATGCAACCCGCCTGAGGAATTCATGTTTTTTTTCTTACTGAGTTTATCATCTTCTTCACATGTCATGCAACAGAGGAGATGAACCTTTCTAAATATGAACTGTGGGCAGACACTTCCAGTGACTTGTAAGGGAGCTATGGCATACAAGTTCTCTTCTTTTGGTTGCTGTTTATGACTTATTTCCAACAGCTCTCCTGCATATGCCATTCCCGGAAGCCAACCTTGTATACCCCTGGGCCCTCAGCATGTTCACTGCTGTGCCTTTGCTGACCTGCCTTGCTTGTCTATTCCCAACCACCTGAGAATTCTGGGCTTTTGTCATTCTTCAAGGTACAATGTAAGTTCCACTTCCCCCAGGGTTAGGCCTGGGGCCTTCGTGGAGTTACCCTGGCTCCTCCATCTGCACTTCTCATCTGGAGCCCTTATGTGCCATGCATGCTTGCTTGAATTTCACATCCCTGGCTGCACGCTCCTTGACTACAAGAATTCCACTTGCTGCTGGGCTCTCCCCCACCTCCCCTCAGCTTTCATAGAGTCTGATGCAGAGTGGTGGTTCACATACATTTTTACTAAGTGACAATCCATTGTCTGAAATCCCCTGAGTCCTAACCTCCTATGTTCTTTAACTAATAACTTCCTTTTGCCTAGTTTTCAAAATGATTTGTCACTCTTATATGATTAAGAAAAATCACAAGAGAAGAAGAGCAAATAGAAAAAAAAGGTCAAAGAATTCCTCCTTTTCCTGGTTTATCCTAGGACAATCTTGACTGAATCATGCTAATGAGCATGTTGACTTGAGCCTCCTCCTTCCTGTACAAAGCATGCTTCAAATTAGGGACCGGGTTTCATTTTGCCCTTTTGATTTGCCCCGAGCTCATCCAATCCCTTTAACCCAGGTTTACCAGCCAATGGTTCCTAGTCTTTGATGAAAGCTTTATAAGGCTTTAGTAGCCTAGGGTACACCTCAGCTTTTCTAAATCTCAGTGTCTGGGGAGAATAACTAGGCAAGATTATGTGAAGATCTGCAGAGGTACCCATGTCCCAAGGCCGGGTCCTTCTGTCTTTACCTTTGTTTGCCACTATCAGAACAGTAAATATAATCTAAAGATGCTGCACAAACGACAGGGAGTTTCTGGAGGCTGACAAACCCATTTCCTTTTAGAAGAAATTCTGAAAGCAGATTCTTATTTATCTTAAACAACTTCATGTCTTAGAGCTCAGATAGTCCCTGATGGAAAGTATACCTTTGCAGATTTCCAGAGGTTGGCATAGAAGTTTCCTCAGAAGCTGGAGCAGACTCCTCTGGATCCTTAGATAGAGAGAGTCCTTTTACACGCCCACACCTTTGCAAAGCTCATACGTGTTTGGGTCTCCTCCAGGAGCGCCTGTGCATGGCTGGAAAGTTGCCTGTAAGGGGGTGTTAAAATCTGCAGAGAGTGCCAAGAGAACTTCTGGAAACAGAGGGCCTAGACTCCAAAGTCTTCTTTTTTACCAAAGGGTCAAAGTGACAAGCAACTCTGGTAACCTGGGAGACTGTTCCCAGAGCCCAGTGACAGGAAAAGAAATAAAGCACTGAAATTCCATCTTCCTGAGAAGCAGCTGTGCAGGAACTTTTAACAGACAGGAGAAATCACCTTCCAGAACCAATGATAGGTCAGTGATCTGAACTCACCCCCTGATGACACAACCACACCCTTAGGACCATGGCCTCTGGTGGAATGCCAGCCCAGTCAGAGAAGTTTCCTCAGTAGTTGGAACAGACTCCTTCTGGATCTTTGGATAGAAGAGAGCCCTTTCATACACCCACACCCTTGGGTAGCTCACATGCAGGTCTTCTTAAGAGTGTCTCTTCCTGTACAGGGCTGGCTTGCCGTGCAGATTCAAGGATGGTTGCCCTGAGTTCCAGATGCCCTTATTCTATGTCATGGCTACAATAATGAGATAGTGGAGGGTGAGATTAAACTCTTAATTCTTGTATCCATCAAGAGAGGGATGTCTTAAGGCTTTGTTTTACCAGTTGGCTTATGCAGGATCAAGAGGACACTCTCCTCAAATTCATTCACAGTTTAGTGAACAGACCAACCCCATAAATATATACTGCTATTAGAATTATACTGGTTAGAAGGAAAGAAGTAGGAAGAGAAGGAAGGAAGAGAGACAACCTACCATCTAGAGAGGTCAAACAATTTGTCCTAGCCCATACAGCTTGTAAATCAAACATAACACTCAAAGTCACACTCTGCTGCCACTCGCATGAGGTTTAGCACCTGGCCACTCAAAGAGAAGAATGAAAAGCTTGCAGCCTAACAGGGTGTGTAACTTTACAGACTCTGCCCTGGCAGGAGAAAACAAGATGTTTAAAGACAGCACAGATCAGCAGAGAGGCAGGAGCTAATGCTCCTGGTTTTCTGGCTCTGTAGACCCATGGTCACTACATACCCTGTCATGGCACCCAAGATGAGCATCGTTCAACCTTTGACTCGCCCCTCCCCAGCATTCTAAGGACATGCTATCCAGAAAGGAAGCTCTGATGGAACAGGTAGATGTTACTTAGTGGGACACTGAGCAAAGACTGGAAACCTGGACTCGTGGGTTAGAGAACATTAAAGGCTGAAAGGGGACTGAGGAGGCGGCTCAGTTGGTAAAGTGCCTACTGCATTACAAGCATGAAGGCCTGGGTTCATACCCACAGGTACTAGAGTGAAAGTTGGGACAAGCACACCTCTGTGATCCCAATGCTGGTAGTAGTAGAGACAGGCAAAGAGATCTCTGGAGCTCCCTGGCCAGTCACTCTAGCTGACCAGATGAGATCCAGGTTCAGTGAGAGACTTGTTCTCAAAGAATACAGTAGAAAACGATGGAGGAAGACACCCAGTGTAGACCTCTGGTGTCCACATGCATGCGTACAAGTACATATGCACCCATATGAATGCATGGACATGACACACACACACACACACACACACATGTCCTACAACATGCACATACACACACACAAAGCCAGGTGTGATCACATGCACTTGTAACCCAGCACTGTGGTAGAAGTAGACATAGGATTATTGTTGGTGCTTGCTGATTACCAGTGTTCTGGGTTCAGTGAGAGGCCTTGTCTCAAGACAGTAAAACAAAGAGTAATAGAACATGACACCTGATGTCCTCCTCTGACCTCCATGTATGGACATGTGCATCTGAATACACATGTGCACACACAGATACACTCACACATGTGCACATACAACATAAAATCTGTTATGCTTAAGTGAGCTGCCCAAAAAGATCAGGCACCCAGAGCAGCTGAGGGCCACTGAGGGAACACCATGAGACTTGATCCTATCTGTTCTGGAAGTCAGCTGACCACACTATGCATCCCATGACTTGACTTGTGCCCTGCTCCACTGTCAGAACTTTTGGGGTCACCCAGTAAAGGAAACAACTAGTAATTTCCATCAGACAGTCAGGAGGACTCTTTCATTCCCCAAGTACATACACATGGCATGGATGATTATTGAACTAGGCAGATTCATGCACTGACTGTTCTGGAGTTCTGTGGAGAGACTTGCTAATCACTCCGTCAGCAGATGTTAACTGAGTTGAACGTTCTATCCACAACCCTCCTGACAACAACACCCCCAGTTACTAGACCTGGATTTCAGTCTATACAAGCAGGGACACCTAAGTCAGTGGTAACAGAAGCTGCCTGCTAATGGAACCATCCCTGGCTGTGCATAAGACCTGCACACTGGAGCCATTCCAGGGTAGGGTGAGAAAACTGTTCTAGGCCCCATCCATAGGGACTGATGTCCTGGGCCTGGGGAATGCCCTGGTTCAAGTCTTAAACTCTCCCTAAATGACTTGCTCTGATAGCCAAGGCAGAGAGGAACAGGTTTCTGTTGAACCCCAAATCCCTGGTCCCAAGAAATGTCTGTAGGGAATGTGCCCACTGTGATCCCTTCTCGTTTGTGGCTTCTGTCTGAGAACCAGAGGAGGACTAAGAGTGGAGAAATTTCTCCATCTGACTGGCTTAGCACATCCTGTATTTGTCTTCCCAAACTGCTTTCTGTTTTGCTTTTACGTCCTTGCTCTTTATTCTTTCTTTCATTAAACCACACTCTCTGCCATTACACATTTTCTAACCTGTTCCCCTCCCTTTATGATCAAAGTCCAAGCTACGGATGGATGATCTCATCCATTCTCAAAATATCCCTGTGAATGAGGAAGGAGCCAGGCCTTTGGTCCCCAAGAGAAACTGGAACACACAGAGCCAGGGAGGATCTCTCTGCCACAGGACTAGCATGGGGCTGGAAGATCATGCGTTCCCAGCAATTTCCAATTCCAGGTACAAAGGGTACCTGTACATTCCCGTGAAATTTCACAGCTAGGTAGTAGTGACCATATTTCCCTATATAGTCCTTTTCCGACCTGTTCTCCCAGGCTAAGTGCTGGAAGCATCTCCTATCAGTCTCAAAGTGTCTTGACTTGGCCAATGAATTATTATTAGTATAATTATTATGAATTATGATCACTTTCTGGATAAAGAGAAGACCACGGAGGTTCATGGACGATAAATGTTCAGAGTTATCTAGCAAATTAGAGGTAGAACTACAGCGTAGATGCAGACCCTGTGTCTTTAGATCTCTGCCTCATCCACAGGTCTCATGGAACATTGGAATCAGGTCTTATCTAATTTAATTTTCCTTTCCATAGGCAACGAAACAAAAAAATGTAAGGAAACTCTTAAAAGTCCTTATTAGGGCCTAAGAGACATGGCTTAGTGGTTAAGAACACTGGATGTTGTTGTAGACGACATGGATTCTATTCCCAGCACCCACATGGCAACTAACAACTGTCAGTAATTCCACTCCAGAGGATCTGGTGCTCTCTTCTGGCCACTTCAGGCATTGCACACCCAATGTGCACTTACACATAAATGCAGGCAAAATACTCAAACACATAAAATAAAAGTAAGTCAAAAAAATTGTCCAAGTCATTGTTAAAATGTTTCCTGAAAGGGAAAGACCTGGAGTACACAGTACTTTCCTAGACAAAAATTTATGAAAACATTAAGAGCAGATTATTAAATGACAATTGCTAATAACTGAAGGCTTAACTTGTCAAAATGAAATACAAAGGACTGAGGACTCAGTTCATAGAGTGCCTGCCCAGTGCATAAAGCCCTGAGCTGGATCCCTAGAACCGTATATACTTGGTATGGAGGTTCATGCCTGTAATCTTAGTGTTCAGGAGGTGAGAGCAGGAAGATCTGGAGCTCAAGGTCACAAAGGGAGTTCAAGGTCAGCCTGAGCTACTTGAGATCATGTCTATAAATAAATAAACAGACAAAGAAACAAATAAATTACAAAAACTAACATATAAGTTTATGAAGAAACAGGGCATATAGACTGAATTTGAATGCTATTTGCTGTGTAGCTCTGGGCACACACCCTTACTGAGCACGTTTGTTCAGCTGGAACACACGACACTATTCAACTTTTTGTTTCCTTGGGCTGTTGAAACGGAGCAGACTTCAGCTCCCCAGGTGCATTGACTGCAAACCTCACAAGATCCTCGTGGGTCATAATTAACTGTTTTTTTTTTTTTTTCGTTTTTCATAAGAGTGATATAATCCTTAAGACTCAATGAGACAAAGTGTACCAGTGTGCCCCAAATGCCCCAGAATGCTGCTGTTTATCACCAATATGACTATTAGTAATAATAATTGTTAATTATATTATTAATTGTTATAAAATTAATAATTACTATTATTAGCAGTCATTGCAAGTAGAAACAGTGATTATTGATTGACATTGGAGGGGATTACAAGTCCTTTCAGAACCCTTGAAACTCAATGAGCTGTCATCTAGAATGGTGGATTTTCAGTGTTGTGCTTAGTTGAGGGGTTCTTTCACAGGCTGTTGAAAATTATCACTGGAGTGATGACTCCTATGGTGGAGCTTCCTTTACCTGTGAGATTTCATAGGGACCAACCTGCCCTACCCTGCAGAAAGCCACCTAACACCACCAGCTAGAAAGCCTTTCTTCCTTTCTGTGGAACTCATATAGAACTGAGACATTTCCTACTTTGAAGAAGTCTGGCCCCTGCTTCCCTAAAATGATATCATCCCAGGCCTGGATGGCATCTTCACACTATTCCTGGCCTTTCTGTGTCCCTGGAAGATCATAACAGTACCCAGAAACTCAAAAATGAGAAGGGGAGGAGGTCAAAACAGGTTTCTTATCAAATTATTTTTGTTCCTGAAATCAGTCTAGCCTTAAATCTGGCCCACAAAGGCCTGCTTGGTTCCAGAAAATTTCTCCCCTTTGGGGGAAAAAAAAGCAAGTGACACCACAGGCATTTTAGAATTCTCTGGGGGCCCCTGGTGCTCTGTTGTGAGCTCTTTATATAAATGAACAAAATCTCTCAAGACTGCCAATATGAAATTCCAAAGATGCAGCCAGAATTGGTCTCCACACCTAGCAGCAGAGCAAAGGGCTTCTCTGACTCAAAGGAACCAATTTGAAATCTCTCTCTCTCTCTCTCTCTCTCTCTCTCTCTCTCTCTCTCTCTCTCTCTCTCTCCTCTGAGAACATAATACCTTAAAGTTCCTAGGCCCAGGGAATCTGAGTTAAGTCCTAGATCGGCTCCTTTAAGGGGACCAGCAAGACTGTGCTTTGTGAAAACTCTGCCCATTAACCTCTGGGCTGCCTAGACTCCTGGGCTCCTGGGCTTGGGGCTCTGCAATTGGCCCCATGCTGCTCAGTCTGGGAGGGGATAGGATCTTGCTCATTACCAGTGTTGGCAAACACACCTGAAAAAAAAAAAGTGTGTGTATGCATGGCGGAGGGTGGGGGGGTTTGTGGGTGGTGTGTGTGTGTGTGTGTGTGTGTGTGTGTGTGTGTGTGTGTGGTGGAGGGATGTCTAGAAACAAAACAGTGAAGAGAATAAATGAAGGGAAGGAAATGTCACTAAGTAACAGGTGTGACTGAAAAGTAAACAAGAAAGTTGTAAAACTACAGCAGATGAAACTTAACAATCCTTTGTGGTAGTCTGAGACAGTTGAGGTAGGTCACTTTCCATCTCTATATGGAATTCAAAGGTACCGAAGATGAAAAGATGGTTCTCAAGGTTTATAGAAACCTAGAACTTTCTGCAGAATTCTAGTTAACTAGCTTGGAAATAAGGGTGATTCTGGCCAATGAACATCCTTCTGCGTCCAGGGAATATATGTGTCTTTTAACTTGAGAAAGGAGCCTCCTTCCTTTTCTAGGGGGAGTCACTAAGTGTCTTCTTAGCACTCTTGAGTATTTCTAGGAAAACTGCACTGAATGGTTTTAATCCTGTTTTGTGAAAGGCTCCTGGCTCAGGCGGCCTGGTTGGGCCCTTCCCCCATGTCCTGGCCACTCTGCACCACCCAGAGGCCGCTTTCCTGCCGCCTCAGGTTTCCAGGTTTCAGCAGTGTGGGCACTGAGGACTGATCAAATGTTTCTTTCTGCTTACACACGCAAACTCAGACTCTGTCCTTCCTCAGGCAGGTTGGGAAAGACCTGCACCTGCTTTGAAGGCCTGCTGCTTCTGCCCTAGGAGCAGGAGGTTTAATTTGATTTTGCAAGGTGCAGCTTCATCTCAGCTTGAGTTGCCCTGGAGGTTCCCGTGTCACCTGAGACTGCCCCATAGCATATAATAACTATGGAAAATGGGATGCTAATTCGCCACAAGCCACAAAGCAAGAAAATACCTTTGTTGCCTTGGCTTTTATTTTAGTATCTTTGAGTAAAAGAGAGAAGGGGTGTGTTAACAGAAGCTATTTTTATGTTGCCAAAGATCATTTTATCGATGGTGGTCGGTGTTTCCCTCTCTCTCCCTGCCCTTCCTTCCTCAAAAGTCTACAGCTCCTGTGAGTTTTTTACATCCCAGTGATTAGGGGCCAGCCAACATCGTATCCCACAGGACTCAGGGACCCCCCCCGCCCCCCGCCCCCTCTGACCTCCTGTCCTTAAGTGCTTGACAAACTGGGAGTCAACTCAAGAAGACAGCCACCTGCCACATCTCAGCTCCCTCCACCCTCCCAGGAGCCCCAAGCAGGCGCACCCAGGGGACCAAAAGGGCGCAGGGCTGTGCTCCCCGGGGAGGGTCACGCTTCCCTGCACGGTCTGCGCCGGCACGTGAGCCCGCGTCCCGGGAGCCCCAGGGAGGAGCAGCAGGTGCCGTGCCCGGCGGACGCCGACCTACCTTCACGAAGAGCTCGATCTCGGGGTCCCGGTCGTCCCCGTTAGCAGGCGCGGAGTCCGACATAGCGTGGGCGCCCGGGGCCACCGGCACCGGCCGGAGAGGCGCCACCCTGCTCACGGCTGGGCCTGTCTTCCGCGCGGTTTTAATCGTTTTTAAACACCATCAGAGTTCCCCAGCAGGGACAGCGATGCCTTGAGAGATCAGCGTCCCAGGTAGCACAGGAAAAGGGCAGACTCCAGGAGCCCGCGGAGGAAAGGCGGCTGAAGGGATTGACAAGCCGAGGGCGCAACAAGTGCCCGACGGCTGGGAGGTGTCACAGGATCCGCGACTGTCAGCGATCCTGCCCAAAATAGCCGGTGGCTGCGGGGCGGGGTCAGCCCGGGCGGGGACTGCGGGGAGGGGTGGGGGCACCGGGCGCTCGTCTCCGCTGGGACCGGTCACCCAGGTCATCCGGCAGGCCGGGAGGTGCCGAGGACGGAGGGGGACCGCGGAGCTGCAGGGAGAGGACCCAGATGGCTCTCCGGTTTTGTGGCTTTAATGAAGTGGCTTCGCTGGTCCAGGTTACACTGCTGGCAACGTCACCCACTTGGAAAGCTCAAGAGCGATACCCAGGGCAGAGAGCAGCGTTGAGCAAAGGACCTGAGCACAGAGCGTATGCCATCTTTGTGCCAAGGAAACAGCGAAGGGGCGGGGCAGGAGCTCGCTCTAGGCGGAGGGGTGAGCCAACAGGTCTGGTAGACCTGAGCCAGGGATCTGTGGCTTTCAACTTTATGAGGTTTGGGTTTTTTTTCCCCCTTACTTAATTTTCTTTTCCTTTCTGTTCTTTCTTTCTGTTTTCTTATTCTCCCCTCCAGTCCTTCATCTCTTCCTCCTCTCTTCCTTCTCTCCCTAAATCCTTTCTTCCTCATCCCCCCTCTCTCTCTCCCTCCCTTCTCTGTTTCCAACTCTCTCTGTCTCCATCTCTCATTGCCTCCCTCCCTCCTTTCCCCCCTTTCGCACAGAAGCTCAGCTAGCCCTGGCTGGCCTTGAACTCACTCTGTATCTGAGACTGGCCTTCAGCTTCTTCCCATCCTTCTGCATCTATACGTCCCTGTCCCCGACCTGTGCTGGGATTACAGGTGTGTCCACCATATCTGCTTTTCCCTTATTGATTTTTAGCGAACTCTGATACACATGCAGAAAAAGTACTCATGGGTGTACAGTTCAACACATTTTCACAATCCCTTACCTTCACCAGATGAAGAAATAAAATGTTAGCCCGAGCTCTAGCTCTCCTCTGCTCCCCTCTCAGCAGACTTGAAAGGGTTCGAGGTACTTGGGTGGCAGGTAGGGTTAGTAGGTTGGGGTTGGTGGTCCTGGCTTTTTCAGTCACCACAGCACTGGTGAGATGCATGCATTCGCCTGTAAGTAGTTCTAGAGCACCTGTTTTGACTGCTACATTTTATTCGCCCATTCTTTTGTTGTATCATTCCCAATTAATTAATTCCATGGATACTTGTATGAATATTCTACCAAATAGCCTTCAATTAGATTCCGTGGATACATATTTAAAATGGGGTGGGTGGTTTTGTTGAATCACAGAATATGAGACTATTATTGCTGAACATTGCCTTATGACTTTCTAAAGTGTCTTTCCCAATATACATCTCCCCTTTTGATTCTGTTAAAGTAGTTGCAGAACTGGGGAGATGGCTTAATGGGGAAACTGCTTGGCAGGCAAACACGAAAACCTGTGTTTCAATTCCCCAGCACACATGGAAATGTTGGGCAGGGGTGATGTATCTCAGTGCTCTGAAGGCAGAAACAGGGAATCCTGGGGAAAAAGTGGCTAGCAAGACTGATGTAATCAACAAGTTCTGGGGTCAATAGACAAGATGGAGAGCAATCAAGTAAGATATCCCACACGGCCTCCACATACATGTGTACACATGCACACCCACATGTGTGAACATGCATAATTACTTCTCTTGTACCCAGAATATGGTCAGTTTCTGTTTGTTCCCTTTGTCTTCTCTTTAGTCAACCCCTCTGGATTATGTCTTGCTTCATTTAAAGGTATTTTTATTTCATAGCTTTATGAGAAAAATAAATTGCTCAAAAAGGAAAAATAGCTAATAGTATTATGTATCAGTACTTACAAGCTAAGCATTTAAATTTTATGTATATCAGTGTATACTGCCTGCATGTAGTAAGTGCACTTGTGTTGTGCAATGCCCATAGAGGTCAGAAGAGGGCTTCAGATCCCCTGAACTAGAGTTACGGATGGTTGTTAGCCACTATGTGAGTGCTGGGAATTGGACAGGATCCTCTGCAAAAGTATCCAGTGCTCTTAACTCTGAGCCATCTTTCCAGCCCCTTAACTCTTCTAATCATTACAAATAGTGTTATTAGCCTGATTTTATAAATGAAGAAAATGAAGATGCTATTTAGGTACCTTGTCCACAGTCATGATTTGAACACAGATAAGCTGGTATTATGTGCTCAACTCCTCAGCTAACTCCTTTTCTCAAACTGATTGTACATTATACTGAGGGAAACAAAGATCCCTTCCTGATCCTAATAAAGGTTAAAATCCATTTCAAGGTAATAGTCACATGAAGGAACGTTAAGGCTACCACATGAAAGGTTTGGATCTGAAAAGTCCCCAGTGGCCTGTGTGTTGAAGACTTGAACTCTAGCCCATGCCACTATTAGAAGATGGCAGAGCCTCTAAAAGGTCAGCTGGGATCATGTCTTCAAACAGAATTAGAAGACCCTGCCCCTTCTTCTATTTCAGCCAGCCATGAAGTAAGTACCCTTCCACCCCTCTCCACACAGTTCCTCCATGATGTGCCTTGTCACCACAGGCCTAAACCAATGTCTCCCATCAGTCATGGACTAGAACCTCCAAAACTGAGCTCAAATAAATCTTTCTTCCTGCTCAGTTGATCATCTGACATATTTTGTCATGTCAGAGAAAGCTGCTAGCACAGACAGGCTTTTGGGGACAGCATGCCGACAGACTATTCAGCACAGTTGGAATGGGGAGAGCATTCTTCACCAATGACTACAAACTCTAGGGAAGGATCAAGCCTACTGAGGGACAGTAGGGTGCTACTTGGTGATACAGACTTATGATCCCCCTCCCCGCCCCCACCAGCATGTAGAGAACATTTTTAATAACACTGCAGCAGGAACAAATAAAATAATAGATGCAAAACGCCTCAGAGTGTTGTTTTAGTGAAAAGGGCTTTATAGGAATTGTAGATCATTCACTTGACCACGATCCATACAATGTGTGGTGTGACCTCCCCTTTCCCAAACCTCTAACCTGGCACAGTTGACTTGCACTTTAACTTCTCCAAATATTGGGAAACAGGAAGTTTCCTTTTACTAAAATGTCTGAAAATTTGGACATCTGATAACTGATGTTTAAATATGTGTGGACTTTATTTTTAAATTTTTATTTATATGTGTTTGTGTGAATATATGTCAAGTGTGGGTACCCACTGAGGCCAGAAGAGGGCATTGAATCCCCTACAGCTGGAGTTACAGATGGTTGTGCACTGCCCAACATGGGTGCTGAGAACCAAACTCAAGTCCTCTGAGTGAGCAGCAGGCACTCTTAAATCCTGAGCCATCTCTCCAGCCCCATATAACCTTTTGTTGCCCACTCCTAAGTCTGCTCTCGCCAGCAACTGCTTTGGCATATAGTCCTAGTTTTAAGTATGTTTTATTTAAAGGCTTTATTTTGCACCCTTTTCTGTCAAGGCATAATTGGTTCGAGTCAATTCTAGCTTTGGCCGGTGCAAAACAATTTCCTTCCAATTTTATCTCATAGCTTTATAGACGTGGTACAAATTTTAGATTAGTCTTTCCCAGAAAAAAACTCTGTGAAAGCATTTCTGGTGTCTACTTTGGCAGCACACACGCTAAAATTAGAACCATGGAGAGGGGACTAGCACAGCCTACGAAATGATGATACTCAAATCTGTATGAGAGCCATATTGTTGTATGACTTCTGAAAGAAAAAAAACACAGTTTATCTGATGGGGTGGGTCTACTTATTTAAATTTAGTAATATGACAACTTCAGCTTAAAGGGCAAGACGATTTACATAATGCTAAGGGTCATATACTTCAATTGAAATGGTAAAGTATTTACCCTAAGTAGACTGAGAAAAATAAGGAGCACCTGCTATAATCCCCCTAAAGAAATAACTATGTGAGTTATACAAAGTGGTATAATTTTTTTAAAAGCTGGTAGGAGCTACAGAGATGGCTCAGCAGATAAGAGAGTGTGATGCTCTTGCAGAGTACCCAAGTTTGATTACCAAGACTCGTGTTGGACAGATCACAACCACCTGTAACTCCAGTTCCAAGGGAATCTGATGCCTCTGATCTCTGTGGGCACCTGCACTTATGTATACACACACACACACACACACACACACACACACACACACAAAAATAATTAAAGTAAATCTTTCAGTCGGACATGATGGTACATGCCTTTAGTCCCTGCACTAGGAAGGCAGAGACAGGAAGATCTCTATGAGATGGAGGCCAACCTGATCTACATAGTGAGTTCCAAGCCAGTTGGGGCAACAGGGAGAACATGTCTCAAAAAGACCAAAAAATGTAAACCTTTATAAAAAGCAGATAGAAACTAATGGTGAACGGCCTGCCTAAATCCAACTCTCTTACTACAGTAAATGTAAATGATTTAATAAAATAGGGAGATTTTTGACTAGATAAAATGACAATAGCAGAGCCCCCAATTATAGACTGGTACAGAACCCACTTCAAACAGAATGACATTAATATACTAAGTTAAAAGTAAAAAGATAGGGAAACCCCCTACCACATAAACACATTAGTGTTTATACTAATCAAAAGAAAGCCAGTGACTGCATTCGTATCAGTCAAGTTAAACTTCAGAACAAATAAATTATCAGGGATAATAGATATCACTTAAATAATTGTAGTGAAGTCATCAAAGAGATATAAAACTAGGCCACGTGTGGTGGTGTACACATATAATTTCATCAGTTGGGAGGCTAAGTCAGGGTGATGAGGAATTCAAGATTAGCTCTGGCTACAGAGCAAATTCAAGGCCAGCCTAGGCTAAACTAAAAGGATAGAAAGTAATATTTTAAAAAAGAATAAAATGTCAAATCAATAAGAGTTTAGCCTTAAAAGCTAGAAAAGGATAGAAAAAGAATAGAGGACTCTATCCAAGGCAAGCAAAATGAATAAAATAATTCTAAGAACAGAAATCGTTTTAAAAAGAACAATAAAATAATGACAGAAAGCAATAAAACCAGAAGATTTTTTTTGTAAATTTTTATTGACTTTTTGTGTATTTCCTACAGAACATCTTAATCATCTTTATACCCGCTTCCCCATCGGCACCCTCCCAAAGCCCCTCACTGAATTTCATGCATTCTGTCATTTGTGTTAAGGCCTATTGAGTCACGTTAGTGTCCCCAGACGTCCCTCAGTGCAAGTTCATCCACTGAGGTCTAGTCAGTTTATCTAGAGTCCCTCCCTTTAAGAAGATCTGCCCTTCCTCACTCAGCAGTAATCAGCTGCCAATAGTTCCTCAGGTAAGATTGGGGTCTGCTGCCCATTTCCACGGTTCTGCTGGGTTTTTCTCTGCTTGAGTTTGCATGGGTTTTGTGCTTGCGGACACCATTGCTGTAAATTCACATGAGCAAGGTCCCAGGAGCCTGTAAGACTCTATTTCCGTATGGTCATGCACCTCCTCCTCTGGTTCTTATAATCTTTCCACTCCCACTTTTACAATGGTCCCTGAGCCCTGGATGGGTGGAGTTTAATGAAGGAATCCTGTCCAAGGACCCACACTCTGCAGATTCTTATTCTGTACTCTTTGGCCATGTGTGTCCTTTTTTTGTTCATGTCCCTCTGAGGGAGCTTTGCTGATGAGAGTAGAGAGAGAAAACCAGAAGTTTTTTGTAAGAAATCAACCAAACTATAAACACCCATCTAGACTTTGTCAAGAATGAAAGAGAGAAGCTATGTTACCAATGTCAAACATAGAAGTTGAGGCTTAGCAACTACAAACGCCACAGACACGAAAAGATAGTGTGAAAATGTCTGAAGCAGCTTGGCAGAAAAATTATGCCACCTCCACAAAATACATGAAATCTTGAAAGATGAAGACTAACAAACTCACTCCAGAAAAAGACACCCTGAATAGTCTTTTATTTATGTCTAATTCATACTTGAGAACCTAGAATAAACAAACACCAAGAGCCCTCGAAGCCCCAGATGGTTCATTAATGAATTCCAGCAAATATGTAAGAGAAAAGTTCATCAATTCTATATGACCTCACCGAGAAATAGAAGAGGGGGAAACCAAGGTCTTGTCTCTAGGATGTGTAAGGAATTTTTACAACACAAAGACGAGAGAACAACCAACCCAAGTTTTAAAGGAACTGAGACAGATGTGAACAGACATGTTATCAAAGGAGCACTAAATAAACTCATGGAAATATGCTCAGTGTCATTCAGTGGAGATATATGAGTTAAAAGAGAGATGTAACAATGTGCCTGTTAGAAGGGCTACACGATGCACTTCTGAAAACCCCCATGTGCTGGCAAGAATGTAACTACAACATAAATGGAAGTGATTGAAATATCTACAGTCATTCTAGACAACACCTCAGAAATTTTATATGAAATAAAACCTATTCTTACTCTGCTTTGCCATTTCGTGGGTATTATTCTAGAGAAATGAAAACTGATGTTGACTCAGAACCTTATACATGAATACTGACATCATATTATTTATAGTGACCCCTTGCCGGAAACAACGTAAATGACCTTCAATGGGTAAATGAATCAACAGACTGTAATGCACACAGACAGTGCTATCCCATTAGCAGTGAAAAGAAAGAAGGGGCACACATGTGTTAATCTCAGCTGTACAATTCCATGGGAAAGGAGGTTAGCCTTGGAAGGTTACATTTATAGAGCTTCATTTGCATGCCATTTCGGAGAAGAAAGCAAATGTAAAGTTAGAGATGCATGGCAGGCAGGCAGCAGCTGGGTGAGGACTGGGAAGAGTTGGCAGGAAGGCATTTGTTCAGGTGCTAGAACTCTTCCATATCCTGTTTGTCATGGATGTTAGGGATGTCTCTGGATGTCTGGAGCACACAGACATGTACATAAAAGCCCTGGATTTTCGGTGTACAAAGTTAGAAAAATTATCTAAGTTCTTGAATAATTTAAAAGAATATAAAGTCAGGGTTAGGAGATAGCTTAGTCAGTAAAGTACATATGCAAGCACAAGGCCTGAGTTTAAGACCCAAAACCAACACACTTAAAAAATAAAATAAAACAGCCAAGCACAATGTCATGAACTTAGAATCCCAGAACTGGGAAGGTGGAGCCAGGGTGGACCCTGGATCTAGCCAGCCTGGTTTACTTGGCAGCCTCCAGGACAGTAAGAAACTCTGTCTCAAAACCAAGACAAAACCAAACCAAACCAAGGTAGAAGGCTCCCAAGATCAACTTCTGAACTCAAGCACAGGTACAGGATTCACACATAGCCATCCACAAACACACGTGCATATATGTACAAACATATACACAAATAAATAAAAAAAATATAGAAAGCAACCATTTTAGATTTCCATATCATTATACCACACATTCTTTGTCTCATCAAACCATTAACTTCAGAAACACCAAACAGATCTCTCTTCCATAAGATCTAGCGCTCCTAATGACGATCAATCAATAAAACACAACAGACCTCCACTGAAATAGAAAGTAGACAGAACAGACTAATCCTATTTTTCACTGAGAGAATATAAGTACAATGAAAGGATAAATACTAAGAAGCACTGATGATACTCCTGGGGAGTTTCCAGAAATGCTTACCCTACCCAGCAGCAGTACCAGAGAATAATACCAATACCACTCACTAATTCTATGCCCCAACTTTTATATAAATAATAGCAATTAGTTATACCCATCACCCCAGTATATTTTTTAAAGATTAACTTTTACTTTTAAATATGTATATGTACGTGAGAGTGGGTCGTAATGTGCACATGAGGTGCACACAGAGGCCAGAAGTCAGTGTTGGATTCCCTGGGGCTGGTGTGACAGGTGGTTGTGAGCCACCTGGGTGTGCTGGGAATGGAACTCTGGTTCTCTGCAAGAACAGCAAGTTCTCCTAACTGCTGAGCTATCTCTCCAGCCGACTTTGCAGAATTACTTTATGTCAGGGCATTTTATCATAGGCAAGAGGAGAAAGAAACCAAGAGACCACTGGTTCCCTCCTTACTCGGTGTGGTGTTGGGGGGGCTACTGTGTGTCAGACACTACTTGAGGTTGTTCAAGAGCCCTCTGAGAACATGCAGTATGCATTTTGCCTCCTGCTGATGAGCATCTTAGCTCTGCATCATCCTTTCATAGGCTGGTATCACAGAATGTCATGGAATGTGTTGGCATTCTGAGGACTGTGGTAAAATATCTCAGAAAAGCAAGTAAAAGTTGAAAGGATTTATCTTGGCTTGTGGCTTGGGGGGCAGGGTCCAACCTATTGTGGTAGGGAGAACATAGCAGAACAGAAGAAATGCCATCATGGTGACTGGGAAGCAGAGACAGAATGGCCTAAGACAAGATATAGGCCCCAAAGACTTATTCCTATAGTAACCTGCTTCCTCTAATTAGTCCTTATCTCTTAACATTCCCAGAACTTTCAGAATTAATACCACCAGTTATGGTCTAGGCCTTCAATATATGAGATTTTGGGGAGGAGGGTACTTCAAATCCAAGCCAGATCATCAAATCCAAGTCCTAGGCCCCTAAAGGCTCATATGAGTATCACAAAACACATTTAGCCCATGCTGTGATTTGAATGTCTCCCCTTGGCTCCGGTGTTAGAATACTTGGTCTCCAGTTGATGGCTCTGTTTTGGAAGGGTGTGAACCTTTAGGAGGTAAAGTCTCACTGGAGGAAGTGGGTCATTGGGGACAAACTTGAGGTTTTATAGCTGAGCCCTGCTTCCTCTCTCTAATTCTTGGCTAAGGTTGCAATGTGACCAGCAACCATTCTGTGTTCTTGATTTCCCTACCTTGATAGACTGTCTCCCTTCTTAAACAATGAGCCCAAACAAACCCTTTTTTTCTTAAGTTCTTTCTAGTCAGGTATTTGATCATAGCAACAAGTAACTAATCCAAGTCCAAGTCCAGAAGTCCCCATAGTCTTAGAGTCCCTGTATTGTTCATGGCATCAAGGCTAAAGTCTCCCCTGAGACTAAAGGCAGCTCTTAACTATGAGTCCTTATAGAGATCATTTTAGTAGAGTAAACATTCCCATTCCAAAAGGGAAGAATGGGGGTAAGAGAAAGGAGAGAAATAGGATCGAGGCAAGGCCAAGCGCAGCAAGGATAGCGTTAAGTCCCTGGGCCACATGGTAGCATGACTGTTAAGGGGTAGAGATGGCCAGCAAAGCCCCCGCCACAACCTGAATGCTGGGCTGTTTTGATGTTTCTTCTAACAGACTAACTAGTCCATCACACTGAACTCATCTTTCCTCAAAACCATATGTAAGGCATAGACAAAATATCAACAAGTTATTTGCGCAAGGTAACGGAACTGGCCTCTAGTCTAATCTCAGTGGAGTTCTCAGTCCTATCTGAAACCTCATGAGCACAGTCTTCACTGACTTCTGTTCCAGCCAGCACTCTGGCTTTCTGATCTCCCACCAGAATCATTGAACTTTGCTCACAGCATTCTGAGGTTTCTCTGGCCTATATCTCCAAATTTTTCTAGATTCTCTCTGCAAACTACTTACAAATCCTTTTCCAAACAGCATGGTCAGGCACAGTCATAGCTCTCTAGTATCAACCAGATTTCTGTGTCTGACAAAACACCAGAGAAAACCAACTTATGGGAGGAAAGATGTATGTGCGTAGTGTGAGGCTAGAGAGATGGCTCGGCAGTTAAAGAGAGCTGGCTGCTCTTGCAAAGGACCTGTGTTCGGTTCCCAGCACCCACATGATGGCTAACAACCATCTATAACTCCAGTTCCAGGGGATGTGACACCCTCTTCTGACTTCCTTGGGCATTACATGGCACGTGCACACTTACATACATACGAAGAATACACTCATATACATAAAATGAAAAAATACATTAAATAATATGTATGTATGTGTGTGCATGCATGAGTTTATCTCAGGTTTTCTGAGATAGAGTGTCAGGCAGTTCAGGCTGCTCCTGGGTTACTCAGTGGCTAAGGTTAGCTTGAACTCCTGTTTCTCTCACCTCAGCCTCTTGAATGGTGGGATTATAAGTACTTACTTCAGGTTAGAAGGTTTATTTTAGATTTAAGTTTCTGAGAGTCCAGTCTTTTAGGATGTGTGCATGACTCATATATCCTCAGTCAATTAGTGGAACCTCTTTTATTCACAGTTTCTCCCTGTATTTCAGTTCTGCTCTTACATCAGTGAATCAGACATTACAGTATGGGATGTTTATAGATTCTAATTTGAAGTAAAACATAGAAGAGGTTATGTAATGAAAATAATAGCTGGCATTTACTAAGATTCTGCCATGTACTGGGAGTTCAGAAGCCCTTATTAGCTCAGTTCATCTCTGTAATAACCCAATGACGTGGTGCTGTTCGCCCCAGTTCACAAACAAGGCAGCAAAGTCTTGAAAAGGCCAAATAACTTGTTAAGAATAACTGCACACAGCAGACTAGTCCTCTGACCCTGGTATCTCCATCAATAAAGCCCATAATATTAACACTGCTTTCCTGTGTGCACAAAGGAAGATGTTGGAAGAGGTCCAGATGTGACTGGAGATTTAGATGTTGCTTGTTGAATAGATGTCATCGATGGATGATTGACTTTGTTAAGGAATAGACAGGCTCAAGGAATCTGGGATTCGGCTTAAGAGACACCTAGAGAGGAACTAAAACAAGAAGGAGCACAAGGACTCCACACAATGATACCAGCCCTAGAGAGAACTATGGAAGCCAAGGACAGGAAGAAAGTGATCCCGGGTCATCTGCTATTACATCACCATTTCTGACAGAATTTATTGCACTGATGATATTCTCACTTCATAGCCAAGCTCTGGCAAGATCAGATAAAAATACAACTATTGCACAAATACATAAAAACAACTCTGGAGGGATCCAAGATAAATACGTGAAACAATTTTTAAAAACCAGATATAACTGTTGTCTACCCTTATTCTGACCTGCCACATCTGAGTTTCTTTTGACCAGCAGGCCCATCGTGTGATTTAATAACTCATCATGTGATCTTTCATAACTCAAAAACTCTGCATTCAGTCCCCAGCACTGCAGCAGCCAGAAAGAATGAAAAGAAAAACAAAAAGTAACTTTAAAAGGGGTGTGATATGGTAGTGCATGCCTTTAGTCCCAGCACTTGGGAAGCAGAGGCAGGCAGAACCCTGTGGGACTGAGTCCAGCCTGGTCTTCACAGTGAGTTTCAGGTCCTCTGGGGCTATGGGGAGACTCTGTCTCAAAAAGATAAAAAGTAAATAGAAGTTCTGGTGGTAAAGAATAAACACTGGGAATGGAAGCATCCATGTTGGTGGTGGAATGCTTTTCAGGAAGTCGGGGAATATCCACGCCACACAGAGTAAACTGTTGACAGGGTCTCCAGCCTCCTAGGGCGTCCACACCTTTTCTATTCCAAGTCCATTAGTTTCAAGAAGAGCCTTAGAAGTGGGAGGGTGGCTCATCAGACATGGGACTTTCATCAGACATGTCTGAGATCCTTTTCCTTTCTGTTGGACTTACAGAGAAAGCAGAACAGGACTGTAGAGCTTCTGCCCCTTGTCCCCACGAGGCAGGTGCTGACTGCTGACCAGAGCAACACCAACTGAGAGAAAACAAGCCAGGAGAAAGTGGCCAGTCCAAGTGCCCGGCTTTGTTTGAGTACCTGGATCTCTTACTGCCTGAAATCTGATGCTCCTAGAATTTTCTTTCCTAGTAGCCAGGGGGCTCCTTTTCTGACTCAGACCACCTAGTGCTGAGCTTTCTGATGTTCACAGCTAGGGATTTATATCAA
Source organism: Eospalax fontanierii (assembly GCA_035773235.1). Lineage (NCBI taxonomy): Eukaryota > Metazoa > Chordata > Mammalia > Rodentia > Spalacidae > Eospalax > Eospalax fontanierii. Next base: position 12,664,349 of record CM069549.1, read on the forward strand.
CATCAGTTTGAACTTACATAGAACAAAAAGGACCTGGTTGTGAGATGGTCCATATGATGAAAAAGGACCTCAGGGCTATATCAGGTGGCGATGAGTCAAGAGCACAGTGATACGTTTAAAAAGTGGGCCACATCCTGGTGACTAAAAGGAGAGTTTTTAAAGCTCCGCACTGTCATAAAAATGTCATATTGTTTTTGGAGTCTCTTCTGACACAAAATGAAAGTTAAAATGTGTTTAAAAATGCCAAAATTCCAGAGAACAGGATATGAGGAGAGTTGTTATAGGTAGCTGAAGAACAGAATAATGAAAACCATAACATAATGTCTCAGTGGCTTGATATTTTTCTCAATAGAGAGAACATTTTAAAATATAATGCAAAGAACAATAGATTGATCCAGAAAATCTAAATTCAAGTCACCTGGAATCTAGCCATCCATTCTCTCTGAGCCTCGATTTCCTTATTTATAAAATAGAAATCAAAGACCAGAGTTAGTCTAATCCCAGTTGTTTTTATTTTTAACACAATCCATCCTTGAGGTGTGGGCAACATTGTAAAAGTCCTTTCCTGGAATTCTAGCAACATCTTAATATTTAAGTCTTTTTGTTTTCATATATTTTGTTGTATACACATTTCTCTCCGGTTTAGGATCCCAGGGGAGGAGAATAAAACATTTGTACGTGCTATTCCTACGTTAGACTAAGGCAGACACTGAGAAAATTAAATTGCAAATGGGGCTCATAAGCAGTAAAATGTTCTGTTTAATCCATCGTCAGCTTTGAATTTAATTTGTCATATATTTTACCCAACTATGCAGTTTTAAATGATGTACTAAGAAGATTACTCTGACCTCCAGAAAATCAGAGCACATTACCTTGAATTACCTTTTCTCGGGAGAAGGCAGAAAACTTTTCAAATATCCTGTTCTGTGTTAGGATCTGTGCTTAATTCTAGGGAAAAATTTATGAATAAGATCCAGGCCCTATCATCAACGAGCTCACAGAGCCTAAGATATATGTAGGGTGCTCCCAGAATATACCCAATTTCTAGTAAACGAGGCACATTTTTAGGAGAATATAAAAATAAAGTTCACAGTACTGAGAGAGAAGCTTATTACCTAGGTTTTCATAGCCAGAAGATAAGGCAACACTTAAAGGTATACCAGCTGACTCCCAAGTCGGTCCTCTTTTACTGAGATGGATGGCAACTACAAAATCAACATATTCACTTACATTTCCCTATCTGTTGATCTATTATCCATCAGCTACAACTGGTGACATCAGGGGGCATCACAGGGAATAAAACTGTTGCTGTCAGCCCATGCTTATTGCATCTTGACAATCCATTGTGCAGGACTAGACACACACACATGAGCAGACCAATTGATATATAAGCACAAACAGTGCTAGATGCTATTGAGGAACAAGGGGAAAGATCATAAAGAGGGAGAGGAGGGCAGCTGCTGTGCAGGGAGGTCTGAGGGGAAGGCCTCTCTGAGGAGATGACACTGGAGATCAGAGCTCAAAGATGAAGAGAGCTCAGTCCTATGAAGACTGAGGGGAAAGAGACCGGAACTACATGTGTGAGAGAACTGGGATAGGAGAAAGCACTTCATGCTGGACAGAATGGAACACTGACTTTAATTCCCTTACTATACCCCTGTGAGGTTTACATGGTCTGGTCACATTTTCAACCTTTCCTGTGTAACTATGTTATATACAGCCTTTGTCATTTCAATACATCTTTGGAGACAATCTGATGAGAAATTCGCATGCAGTGAAAAAGTCCGAGCATGAACCAATAAAGATGACTCTGCTATGTAGAGGTTGACTTTCATCACATCATTTAGAAGAATCTCTAGACTTCCCTGAAACTATTTTTTTTTTTTGTCATTCAAATGCACTTTGCAAAAGTCTGCAATGTAGAGGTTGGGGAGATGGTCACTGAGTAAAGGTGATTGTGAAGTAAGCCTGATAACCTGAGCTTGGATCCCTAGAACCCGTGTTAAAAGCTGGATACAGTGGTGGTGGCTTGGAGCTGTAATTCTCAGGTTCCTACAGCAAAGTAGGAAGCAGAGACAGGATACTGGCCCGGAAGCTTGTAGGCCAGCTAGCCTGGAATATGTGTCAAAGCCACATGAGCAAGAGGCCCTACCTATAAACAAAGCAGAAGTCCAGAACCAACTCCTGAAAGTTGTCCTCCGACCTTCACACAGGTGCCGTGGCACATGTGAATCTATCTGCATGCACACATACATCATACAGACATACACATACACACAAACACGCCTACATACAAACCTCATTCACAAGAGATTTTAAAATTGTTTTAAATTTGAAAGGCATCTCTGGTTACAAAAGATAATAACCTTTTGCAATATTCCATTTTTCAGCTCAAGATCCTTCAACACTTGGTTCTGCTCAAGCTGTTCTGATGCCATTGGCTAGAGCTGGTGGAGGAGGGAAAGCTCTGACTAAGACTGACATCTTGGCTAGGTGGTTATATTTTTTTAAGTTGCAGGGAAGCTAATTTGGCTACATTGACCTCAACTCCTTCGGGAGCCCTCCACCCATTAGTCTCTTACCACTATTTCTTACTTCGGTCTTTTCCCCTAAACCATCATCATGAGGAAAGCTGAATATGAACTTGAACGTGCATCTCCCATTAACATGGAGTCTGACAATGACCGAAGTGGATGCCAGACTTGATGCCCTCAATGAAGCTCCCAACACTAGCGAGCGCGGGGTCAAAGCTGCCCTAGGTACTGCCTCATAGGCTCCCACTCTTGGGAGGAGTCATGAAATTAAAGGGCAGAGGCATGTAAAACAGCCTCACCAAAATGGTCTGAGTTCAGCAGTCAACACTAAGTCCTCTCTTGCTCCTTGCCAGCTGGTCATGGAGATGCTGCATACCTGGCCATGTGACTGCTGATGGTATGTGCCTCTGGGAGGCTGGACGTACAGCCACTCTCCACTAAGTGGCCATTGACACTACAGTGAACAGAGGACTAAGGAGGTTCTGTCAATTAACAAACACTACTGGGACTGGAGGGATGTCTCAGTGATAAGAGCACTTGCTGCTCTTGCAGAGAACCTGAACTTGGTTCCCAGCACCAGATTTGGCTGCTCATAACCACATGTAACTCCAGATCCAGAGAACCCAGCACCTTCTTTTCACCTCTGGGGGTACCCGCATTCCTATGCACATGCACACAGACACAGTCACACACACACACACACACACACACACATAATCAAAAATAAAATATTTTTTAAAGTAACCCAGAACTGGCCTGTTCTTGAAGATAAAATATGGGAATGATAAAAAGAGAATGCACTTGCCAGGTGTGGTGTGCATGCCTTTAATCCCAGAATTCAAGCCGCAGAGGTAGGACGATCTTGGTAAGTCAGAGGCTACTTAGCTGACATAGTGAGTTCAAGACCAGCAGTGGATACAGAGATCCCATCTCAAAGACGAGGGGTTACACTTGCTCATATCATGTGCCTATAATAGTATTCCCCACGTGCATGTATGGGTATTCCCCATGTGCATGTATGGGTATTCCCCACGTGTGTGTATGAGTATTCCCCACGTGCGTGTATGAGTATTCCCCACGTGCGTGTATGAGTATTCCCCACATGTGTATTAGTATTCCCCATGTGCGTGTATGAGTATTCCCCATGTGCATGTATGAGTATTCCCCATGTGCATGTGTTAGTATTCCCCACATTGCTGTGTGTATGAGTATTCCCCATGGGCATGTAACAGTATCCCCTCATGGTCATGTATTGTTATTCCCTCATGTACATGTATTATTCACCCATGTACATCTATTCTTATTCCCCTGTGCTGGATAGCTTAGTTGTCAACTTGACACACCTGGGTTGAGGGAGCCTCCATCGGACTGGCCCGTGACTACACTGTAGGGTATTCTCTTGATTGCTGAGTGCTTAAGGAGGGTCCAGCCCACTGTGGGTGGTGCTGTTCCTGGGAAGGCTGTTGTCTATTGTAGAAGAATGCAGACTGAGCATGGGCCAGAGGAGCAGGTCAGTAAGCAGCGTTTCTCCATGGCCTGTGCTTCAGCTCCTGCCTCCAGGTTCCTGCTCTGAGGTCCTGCCTTGGGCTCCCTTACTAATGAACTGTATGACTCAGGAGATGTCAAGTAAACCCTTTCCCTCCAAGTTGGTACTGGTCAGAGTGGTTTGTCAGAGCAGTTGAGAAACAAACAAGGACAGAAATTGGTACTAGAGAGTGGGCATTACTGCAACAGACCTGACCTTGGGGCTATGGGGAGCATTGTGGAAGCATTTGAACCTTTGGGCTAGAAAAGACATTGAGTTCTTAAGAGTTTGATGCTGTGGAGCTTGTAACAGCTATGTTGAAAAGAGTTGTAGATAATGGAAACCTGCCTTGTGAAGGTTCAGAGGGAAGAAGAGACTATCAGGGCTGTTTGTATGGCATTTTGAATTGAGAATCTATAGATTCTGGTCAGCTGGGGCTGCAGAATCAGCTGTAAGTAAGAAGAGACCAGAACCTGAAGTAAGACCTTTCCTTTACTGAGATAATTGATGCTGGTTAGCTGGGGCTGAAAAATCAGCTCTAAGTAACAAGAGAACAGCATCACCATGGCAAAGTCTTCTGGGAAGAATTTCCTCAGGGTCAGCACACAGAAGTTGTGGTCCAGAGGGCCCCAAGCCTCCAACTCAAGCTGGAAGCAGGACTTGATAATATGTAAGAGTCTGCTGCATGGTTCTGGTGTTGAAGGTGTGAAGGGGTCACAGAGAGCAACTGAGGCTTGGCACTGTGACAGGCCAGGACAGGCCACTGAAAAAGTGCAGACTCGGTTGCAGTGAAGACTCCAGGATTGCAGGGGTCATGGAGAGAAATTGAGGTTTTGCACCAGGAGAGGCTAGAGGAGCCCATTGGTGAAGTAACAGCTTCAGTTTCAGTGGAGACCCCAGCTTTTTGGAGATGCCAGGCCATGGGATAACCACCAAGGACAACAGCAGGTGTGGAATGGAGCCAGCCTGGGCCTGCGAGACAAGCTCTGTGTGCTGTGGACGGCAGAGCCAGAGAAGTGGAGCTGCCGAAACGCTTTGTCACCCAGACAATTGTAAGTGAATCCCAGATGTCCAGCCTTGCACTGCTTTGCTGGACTTAGGTTTTGCTTAGGTGTGCGCAATTCTTCCCTTTGAAATAAGACAGTACTTGCTTTGGATTTTACAGGGGCCCACAGTTAAGAGACTTTTAAGAGAGACTGAATTTTACAGTGTTTGGGTTTTTTTAAGGACTGTGGGGCTTTTAAGGTGGTATTGCCTTATGTTGTGATGTTAATGTTAACATCGTATCTTGGGGACGATGGAAATGGAAATGTTGTTATTTAATAGTGATGTGTTTGTGTGTCAAGTTGACAAGGGGCCAATTATGATGGATAGCTTAAGTGTCAACTTGACACACCTGGTTGGGGAACTGCCTCCACTGGACTGGCCTGTGGCCATGTCTGTGGGGTATGTTCTTGATTGTTGAGTACTGCCCAGCCCACTGTGGGGTGGTGTCTTCCCAGGGCAGGCTCTTCTCTATTGTAGAAGAAAGACTGAGCATGGGCCAGTGGAGCAAGTCAGTAAGCAGCGTTCCTCCATGGCCTGTGCTTCAGCTCCTGCCTCCAGGTTCCTGCTCTGAGTTCCTACCTTGGGGTCCCTAAGTGATGAACTGTATGACTCAGGAGATGTAAGCCAAAATCAATCCTTTCCTCCCAAGTTGGTACTGGTCAGAATGGTTTGTCAGAGCAGTGGAGAAACAATCAAGGACCTCCACTGTGTGTATGTATTAGTATTTCCCCATGTGCATGAATTATTTTATTAATTTATCTCTATTTGAAGATCTTTTCTAAATCTTTCTCCTTGGTAAAGTAGCCATGCCTCTAAGGCTAATACACCTTCTCTTTTTTATACAATTATCTATTTATTTTTATTTTATGTCTATGAATGTCTTACCTGCATTGTATAAGTGCACCACATGCATGCAATGCCTTGTGGAGGTCAGAAGAGGGCATCAGAACTGAAGTTATAAATGGTTGTGAGACGCCACGTGGGTTCTGGGAGGAACAGCCAGTGCTCTTAACTGCTGAGCCATCTCTCCAGCTTCAACCCTCCCTCTTTCTTTTCTAGGGACACTTTTTCAGAGCAGTTTTAGGTTGACAGAAAAATGGAGCAGAAAATGCTGAGTGTTCCTATATTCTCTGCATACACCCCTCTGTGACCTGTTCAGCCTCGTCTACTATCCCCTGCCACGAAAATGCTGCATTCTTCTTACAGCTGATGAGCCTACATTGACTTGTCACAACCTCTAAAGTCCCCAGTTCACATCATGATTCACCCTTGGCCCTGCACATCCTAAAGATTTACTTTCTTTAACTCTACTTCATTTATGTGTAAGTGTTGGTGGTATGTACGTGTGTGTGCAGATACCCACAGAGGCCAGAAGAGGGTGTCAGATTCACTGTGGCTGTGGTTACAAGGAGTTGTGAGCTGCCTGATGTGGGTGCTGGGAACCCAACTCTGGGCCTCTGTTAGAGCAGCATGTGTTCTTAACTGCTGAGCCACCTCCCCAGCCTCTTAGTATTGCACATTCTAATTTTGAGCAAATTTACAATGATGTGAATCTATCACTATAGTATCTTTTAAAAATATTTTATTATTTTTATTTGATGTGTATGAGCATATTGACTGCGTGTATGTATGGGCACATGTGTTGTGCAATATCTGAGGAGGTCAGAAGAGGGTGCCAGATCCCCTGGAACTGGAGTTAGAGACAGTTGTTGGCCACCATGTGGGTGCTGGGAGCTGAACCTGGGTCCTCTGCAAGAGCAACCTGTGCTCTTAACTGCTGCGTCATCTCTCCAGCCCGCCATTATAGCATCTTACAGAGCACTTTTACCACTATGTTCCACTTATTTTCCTCCTACCCTGGCAACCACTGATCCTCTTCTTGTCTCCAGAAGTGGTTTTGTCTCTTCCAGAGGGTCATACAATTGGAATCTACTGTGTGCAGCCTTTTTGTACTGGCATCTTTCACTTAGTGATATGCAATTATACTTCCTGGAATTTTTTCATGGCACCACCTCCTTTTATGTCCCTAGCAATAAGCACACTGCCTACATGGAGACAGCACTCGGTGAGCCTTTGTAGAACACGTGACTAGAGCAGTGGGTGCTGCTCATGGTACAGTTCCTTTGTCAACTGGTGATTGGGGCTTTCTAAGTGTGTGTCCTCTGCTAGGTATTACAATTACACTGTGCAGGGGACTCACACAGCTGTCATCGCAGCAGGACCATCACCACGAGGATATCACTGGCATTCTGACCGATGAGTATCAAGATCTACTTACAACAATGCTGAAGAGTTTTCATTCAGAGATTTCTCTGATTTTTATTGATGTGTGTTTGCTGTGTGTTTGTGTGTGCACAAGTGTGTGCAGAGACCAGAAGAGAGCATTGGGTTCCCTGGAATTGGAGTTACGGATGGTTATGAGCCAACATGTGGGGGCTGGGAACCACAACAGGGTCCTCTGCAAGAACATCAAGTGCTCTTAACTGCTGAGCCATCTCTCCTGCCCACTAAAGTTCCTTTTGCACCCTAATGTGCCGGGTTGCTTCAGCTGTCAACTTGACACACTGGCTAAGGGGGAACTCAGTGGAGGTCTTTCCTCTGACTGACTTGTGGCCATGTCTGTCAGGCATTTTCTTAATGTCTAGTAGATGTGGCAGGGCTCAGCTCGATGTAGGTGATGCCACCCTGGGCAGGTGGTCCTGGGTTATATAAGGAAGCAGGCTGAGAGCAAGCCAGAGAAGCAAGCCAGTAAGCATCATTCCTCTGTGGTCTCTGCTTCAGTTCCTGCCTCTAGGCTTGTGCCTTGAGTTCCTGCCTTGGCTTCCCTCCCTGATGAACTGCGAGCTATAAGGTGAAAGAAACCCTTTCCTCCAAGTTGCTTTTGGTCAGTGTTTTATCACAGCAGTGGAAAGTGAAACACTTAGTTTGTTGGGAAGATGGCTTAGTCCATAAAGTGCTTGGAGCACAAGCAGGAGGATCTGAGTTTGATCCCCAGCAACAATGCAAAAGAGCTGGACATGGTAAAGTGTAATTCTAGCTCTGGGGAAGCAGACACAGAGGAACCCAAAGGCTCACTGGATGATCAGTCTAGCCTAATCAGTGTACTCCAAGCCAATGAGAGACCATTCCAGAAACAAGGTAGATAACTCCTAAAGAGCAACACTCAGGATTGTCTTCTGTCCTCCATATGTACAAGCACACAGATGACATACACATACACATGTGCACACCCCCAAACATGCCCCCCCACACAAGAAATAATTATTGTGTGGTACGTAAGGACATCAGTTCACAGTACAGAGATTGCACTGAATACACACTCCATATCGCACACACACTGTACTATAGTCAAAGCAAAATATTGAACATCAAAAGAAAACTATAGGACTTGGAAAGATAGCTCAGGGGTTAAGGCTACTGACTGCTCTTACAGACAACCCACCCAAGCTCAAGTCCCAGCACCCACATGGAAGTCAACAACCATGTGTATCTCCAGTTCCAGGGGATCCAATGCCAATTCCCTCTTCTGGCTTATACAGGCATTGCAAAACATGGGTGCACTTAGGTGCATGCAGGTAGGATACCCATACACATAAAATAAGTAAATTTTAAAAACTATAATCGACTCATCATATCATTTCCATTAAGGAAGGAAAAAATATTTCTGATTCCCTTTAGACATAAAGTACATATGTTAGAAGGCTGATGAGATTGGTTAGTAGTTAAGTTACTTGCTGCCAACTCTGATGCTCTGAGTTTGAGTCTCAGGGACCCATATAATGAAAGGAGATAACTGACTCTCACAAATTGTCTTTGACCTCCACACCGCCGCACATGCTCATCCACACACACCTACCCATAAATGCATCCCCACACATGAATAAATAAAAGTGTAAAATTAAAGATGCATAGATTAAAATATAAACTTAAGAAGGAAATGTAAAGAATTTAGAAAAGCATGTGTTGTGAATAGTAAAAAGGGAGTTTTAGTATTAAAAACAGTCACACATTGATCTAATTATCTAAGGTCAAGATCGACTCATTCAAAATGAGATCAGAGGAAAGCAAAGGCCAGTGTACACGGAAGGAAATGTAGACAATAAATCACCACATGGAAAAGTGCTCAGTCTCGTTCACAAAATGCATCAGGAGAGCCTAGTGACCACGGTGCACCAGCTGAACAAGTACAGGTGTGGGCAGCTCGGAGAATGGGCTTTGCAATCACACACATATAGATGTGGACTCTGGCTTGTCACTTTATATCTGTGTCATTATTAGACAAGGGTCTCAGCCTCTCAGCACCAATTTTCTAACAAAAACATGAGGCTGTTGTGTATCTTGAAGGGTTATTGTGAAGATGATCAGTGATCAATGTAATTGAACTATTGAATGCTGCCATTAAGCAGAATAGATGTGGCAGGTGGTGGAAGACACTGATAGCAATTTGGGTTCTGGTGCTGCTAGTCTTGAAGAGGATGGTGATGAAGATGATGAGAAGACAGTGTTGGTGAGGATGATACTGACGACAGCGTGTGGTCATGGTAGTGCTTGTTGGTGTTGGTGAAGGCAGTGGTATTGGGATGCTGATGTTGGTGGTGGTTACAACGACAGAGGTGATAGTCGTGATGGGGGTGACGGGGGTGATAGTAGCTGACGATAGTGATGGGCCAGTTTTAATTGTGTTGGTAAAGAAGATAGGGATGACAGTGGTCACGATGCTAAGGGGAATGGCAAGACCATCACTGTTGTCAAAACAGAATCTGGGGACTGAGGATGTGGCTCAGTTGGGAATGAGTGTTTGCCTACCAAGCATGAAGTCCTGGGTTCAGTATCTATCCTTGTGTGAACTGTGACTGGTGATGCATGCCTGTATTCCAGCATTTCAGAGGTAAACGTAGGAGGATCAGAAGTCTCAAGGTTGTCTGGAGAGATGACGTCTTCAGTAAAGTACTTGCTGTGTGAGGATAAAGACATGCATATAGGTTCAGTGAGAGATGCTGTCTCAAATAATAAATAAATAAATAAATAAATAAATAAGAAGTAGAAACACAGTTGAAGAAGACACCTAACACTGATCTCTGGTCTCCACAAGCACATACACATTTGTGCACATGCACTCATACCGACACACGGCCCCATGCACCCCCACGCATCCCCATACACTTGTACAAAAAAAAAGAAGTTCAAAGTCATCCTTAGTTATATAACAAACTGGAGACTAGCCTGGGATTCCTGAGACCCTGTCTCAAAAAACCAAATGAATATATAAATAAGTAAATAGACAGCTGATTAAATGTGAAGAATGCAGTACTAGGGATCATACAATTTGTAGTTTAGTCTTTCTAAAGAGCAGTCTAGCAAACCCAGCAGAAGATCTTATGTGCTATACACTGACACAGAAATTAAATTCTTGGGGACTATATAACAGGAAAATTTCCTCCAAATGAAGAATCATCTGGCAATAATATAGAAGTCTTATTTATAACTGGGAACAATCAAAAGCCTCAACAATAGGGAAATGACTAAGCAAATTATGACTCCTCAAGATAATGGCATCACGTCATGCAGGTATTCAAAGCAAAGCATGGGGAAATAGGTTTATGAAAAACCATATTTGAAGAATACCACAAAGCCAGATGTTCATGTAATGTGTGTTTGGGGTTTTTACCAAAGAACAGAAGAGGATATAAATGCATGTGCACAGGACTTAATAACAGCTTCCTAAGAACTAGGTTCAGATACACATACTTTCTCAGGGGATGCATTAACTCAGGAAGCATCAGGGCTGGACTTGAAGCTACACCTCAGTTCAGATTATTGGCCCCTCAGCAAGCAGCACTGAGATGGGCTATCACCCACCTTTTCCCTGGAGCCTACTTATGATCTGCCTCCTTGTCCCCATGCCCACTCTTGATGCCTTGTTTTCTCTTCACGGTGGTTAGAAAGAACTTTCAAACACAAACCTGTTTCATTGCTGTTGTCGCATGTAACCAAACAAAAATACAAGAACACAAAGAGCCGGTGGTATCAATTCAGTATAGATCTATCCATATTCATTCAGATATGAGTGAAGTGCATAATTATTGGATGAAAATCTCACTGGTATTGATAGGCTTTGAATTTTGGAGCAGGTCTTGATTTCACTATGCTGTTTCTGCTGCTGCTTCTGTTGCAAAGTGGGATTAACCATTGTAAGCACCCTACTGGGGCACTGCAAGTGTTAAATGAGATAAAAATGGAGGGTCAGGAGAGACCACCTGATAGATGGTAAGTTAATGCTGCTTCTTACTTAATTAAATAAGAAGCTGCTTCAATTAAATATTTTCATTGTCACTGATAGTCTACTTATTCTTCCAGAAAATGCCAGGAGCTCTCGATTAGAATTAAAGACATCAGATTATTGTTTTCATTATCTATATGGTAGGAAGCATAAACTAGGTGACTGATTCTTAGTAGATAATGATGCTGTTCTATTGATTTTTGTTTCATGTCAGGAAGGAGAATAAGAAACTAAAAAATATTAACTGAAATGGAGTTTTTAAAAAGATGATTAATACTTAATATTTATTTTTATTTTATGTGTATGAGTGTATTTCCTGCATGTTTTAAGTGCACCCATGTTGTGCAGTGACCACAGAGGTCAGAAGAGGGTGTTGGATCCCTTGGAACTGGAGTTACTGATTGTTGTTAACCACCATGTGGTGCTGGTAACTGAACCCAGGTCCTCTGCAAGAGCAGCCACTTCTCTGAACCCTGAGTCATCTTTCCAGTCACAATTAATACTTCTTAAAATTAAAATATTGAACAATAAAATACTGAGGTTGACCTTGATTAATCAATATAGACATTTTCTGTAGCTGTCTTAGTGGAAGTAGGGGCTGTACTTCTGCATGTATCACTGAAATAAATAATGACTGCTTTACCAAGTAAAATTTAATGTTTTCCCAATAATTTCTGACATGACGTGGGATTCTGTACTCTTATGATTTTATAGGGTTTTTATTTTTGTTTCTATCTCATAATATTTAAATTTTCCGAGATAAACTCATTTAAATTGCCATCAACATAGAAGCAAAAGAGAGACCAGGACATTTGTGGTCATCGCTTATCCTCAGTTCTGTCATGCCTCTAACAAACACTAGAGGGTGCTATTTTCCTGATTGTTATGACTTCTCAATGGGAAAAAAATGAAAAGGAAAAATAAAAAGGTGAGAAGCAGATAAATCATAAACAAAACAGACCATGTGTTTTCAACAGAACATAGACTATGTGTCCCTGAGTCCAAAGAGAACACAAGAGTGTTGGATCTAGGTTCTTAATTGCCAGGCAACAAGGCAGATATCCAGAGAGATGAGAGCTTTGGTTAGGATTACTTTGTAGATATGCAGGTATTATTAATACAGTCAAAACTCGGGTTCAGAGCTCAGGCACCCAGTCCGTCTCTGCTCCACCACCGGCCTCATGAAATTAATACAAATAAAGCATGACATTACCAATTAGGAAGGCTGAAGCACATATTTTCTGGAAGCACATTCTCTCTCTCTCTCTCTCTCTCTCTCTCTCTCTCTCTCTCTCTCTCTCTCATCTCTCTCCTGTATGTGTGTGTATGTGTGTGTGTGTGTGTGTGTACCAAAAATGGACTTTGAATACCTTCACAATTAGTCTCCATTTCATTTTTTGAGACAGGGTCTCCTACTAAACCTGGCACTCCTGTCCTCCCATCACACACACACACACACACACACACACACACACACACACACACGTGCTGGGATTGCAGGCAAACACTTCCACATCAGACTTTAAATGGGTGCTAAGAATCCAAACTTGGATCCTTATTCCTGGGCATCAGGCACCTTAACAATGGAGCCATCTCCTCAGCGCCCATATTTATTTCTGTTTCCAAGGAGTGAGGTAGTTTTGTGATGGGTGGAAGTAAATTTTAAACTCTATAATGTACAAAGATTTTACACTATGACTCTACCCAGGCCACATAGAAATCACAGTTAATGTCTTTGTCTCAGTACCTCAGAGCTAGCTGCTGCTACTAGACACAATGTTGATGGTAAGACTTTTGTTCAACACATATTTTATTGAATTTTTGTGTATTTCATATAGCTTGATCATATTTAGATCCCCTCCCCTATCTGTACACCAATAGCCCCCACCAGATTTCATGCATTCTGACATATATGTTAAAACCTATGGAGTCAAGTTTGTGTCCCCAGATGTCCCTCAGAGTGAGTTCATCCACTGGAGCCTGGTCAGCCTATCTAGCATCACACCTTTAATGATGATGAGACTCTTGACAAGTGATGGTGACTATCTGTGTTCACTAAGAACCTCATATGTCTTTGCAACTTTATACAAATTGGTTTATTTAAAATCTATAATATTGTTATAAGCTATGTAGTATTTTCTTCCCATTTAGAGGTGAAAAACTGAGGATTAGAAGTCTTAGTCAGCCACCCTAGAATCATATATCTAGTAGGAAACTGGATTATAAAACCAGATTGATGTCTTTATATTTTTATCTGCCATGCTCTCAAATACCTATATCATAGAAAAGAAGATAGGACTGAAGACTTGAGATCCAGAAGTATCACTGTTAAAACTCACTTTGGAGCTTTAAGACTGTTAATCAAATAAAGTGAGCCCCTAGCGTTCTAGATTCCTCATCTATTTGTAAATGTGGGATGGAGTAAGTTGTTTCATGCCTAGTAGAGGCCAGGGTTAAATTCACTTCAAAGTACAGGTTACAGACCAAGAGAAATTGCTGAGCTGTGGAAAGGGACAGACAAGAAAACCAACCCTTCCTTTGTATTTATTTCTGTTTCCCAAAGACAGTCCCCTTAGTTTGCATTGTCTCTGTTTTCCAATATGGAAAATGAGGGGAAAGATGACCCACACTACATGGGTAATGAAGGAGATGCTATCTGTTGTGTCGGACACCATAATGGCCCCACATGCTAAAGGCAGTGGCAACCATCCTTCAGTTCCAGCTGTATTGGAGACAGCATCAGCTTGCGGTGTACAGTGTCCTATGCTGAACACCATGGGATGGATGCAATGGCTTAAACCTCATTGTCAACTTAACTGGATTTGGAATCACCTAGGAGAGACACACCTCTGGACATGTCTGTGGAGATGTTGGTAGACAGGTTTAACTGAAGAAGAAAAATTGACCTTGAATGTGAGTGGTACTGTTGCATAGCTTAGGGCTCCAGTCTGAGTACAATGGAGGAAAGAGGGAGTTAGCTAAGCACCGGGCTTCATCTCCGTTTGCTTCCCAATTGCTGAGTTTGTTTTCCTGTCACTGGGATAAAACACTCTGACGAGAGCAACTTTAGGGAGCAAGAGTTTACTCTACTCAAGAATTGTGGTGGGGAAGTCAAGTTAACAGGATTTTGAAGCAGCTGGTCATATGACATCCACAGTCAGGAAACAGAGGGATGAGTCATGCTTGCCAGCAATCAGTTCACTTTCTCCATTGTATACAGTCCAGGATCCCCTGTCCAGGAGATGATCCCTTCTCCAATTAAAATGGGTCTGCTTACATCAATTAACATAATCATGATAATTCTTCATAGATCCTTAGTAACTAACCTGAATGGAGATATTCCCTCACATATGGGCTAGGAGGCTTGCTTCTCAGGTGATTTTAGACTCTGTCAAGTTGACAGTCAACATGAACCATCACACTAACCATGAGCACAACAGGATCCCCATGCCTTTCTTGCCGTGATGGACCATATCTCCTCCTTAAGCCAAAATTAAGCCTCCATCCTTCCTTAAGCTCCTCCTTGCTAGGGATTTGCTCAGAGCCTCAAGAATAGTACCTAATGCAGTGAGAGAAGCTAAATGTATCCCTGTCTTCAATATGCCTGTGTTGCAGCCATGAGAAAATACATCAGCAGCTACAGCCCTGGGAGTGCATTGTGTGTAGAAGGTGCTGCCTGAATCCCAAAGCAGTCATAAGCAGGAACGGCATCCCCAGATGCTGTTTAAGGGAACTTTCCTTGGAAAAGCGCATCTACTGGGGCTTGAAACCTGACAAACCTGACAGGATTCTTTACTACAGCAACAACCTTTTGACTCATATAAAAGCAGAAGCCTTCATAAAAATCATCACTTGAAAACATACTTATGCATCAACAAGCTGGCTTAGTAGCTTCGTTTCCAAGAGCAATGCTCAGGGAGTGTAAAAATAGGAGAAGACGGAAGGGAAAAGCTGAGACAGAGGGTCTACGACTTCTAGAAAACAGATATCAGCAATCTCCTCCCTGTGTTCAGGACCAAGTCTATCCAGAAGCTCGTTTACATTAATAAACCTCATGATGTAGATTTGAATTCTTTTGCTTTCATTGTCATAACTTTTCAGCACATGGGTTAAAAGGGATTCAGTGATTTTCTTTTCTTCCCATCTGGAGAACAGATTCACTGGTGAGGAACCAGAATGTAAATTTGTTTAGGTGATCCTGGCTGGGAATGTTTCAGGAACTTGATTCTGTCATTAAACAGCCATCATTTTCTTTCATACAGTTTTTCTTTTGAAGGCAACAGATACACTGAACCCATAAAAATGTGTATGGGCCTGCAAGATGGCTCAGTATATAATGGTGCTTGCTGGCAAGCCTGGCAATCTGAGTTTGATCCCCAGTACCCACACAGTGGACGGCAAGAACCAACTTCCTTAATTGTCCTCTGACCTCCATATATGCACACACATGCACCCACGCAAACAAAATAAATAAAATGTAATAAAAAAGTAAAAGTGTATCCAGAGATGCTAAAGATTAAATAAAAGCTACTATCCAAATGTTATACTATAAATGAAAAATAAGAGATCAGCTACTTGAATTAAAAATATATTGAAAAATGATCGGATAATAAAAATCAAATGCAAAGCTAGTCAGTGCTCAGGGGCCTCAGGAGATTAATCTGCCATGTTTGAAGTCTTCATTCATGGGCATCCCACTTCCCCAGAGTCCCTCTGGCACCCAAACATTTGCCATAAATAAATCATTTCAAGTTAGCTGACCAGAGGCAGTGAGTGAGGGCCCCACCCCCTGCCCAACTCTCCTGAGAGTCAAATGCCCTCTTAAATTTTTAATGTCACCCCCCCCAAGACTCTGTGTCAAGTTTCCATGAAGTTTGCCAGACTAATTAGCTGCCTCTTGATAGTAGGTGTTTCCAAAGGTCAGAAAATAAACACAAATGGTTCAACTGGTGTGAAAATCTGCATCTTCCGTCTTTAGAGAAGATTGCCATCTAGAACTTTACCACCTGGTCCCACATGCTGAAATTTATACAGTGGCCACAATGACAACCAATTTTTATTCTTTTTCTTATTTCCTTCCCTGCCTTCTGCTGAGAGATGTGGGAAATGACTGCGCAGGGGAATGTGACTCCTGTCAGACTGTCCCACAGTGAGTGTAACCTCTGGAGGCACTCATGGAAGGCAGAAATGCTGGCCCAAGCATCATTATCCTGGCCACTAAGAAGCCACTGACTTCCTGGTCAACAAGACCATCCCCCTAAAAAATGGTCTAAATTTTGGAATCCCTTTTTTAAATGTTGTTTTATTTATTTTTATTTTATGTGTATGAGTGTATTGCCTGTATGTGTGTAAGTACACCTGTGTCCTGTGATATCTTCAGAGTTCAGAAGAGGGTATCAGCCCCGGAAGTGACGTTACAGACATTGTCAGCCACCATGTCGATGCTGGGAATCGAATCTCGGTGCTCTGCAAGAACAGTCAGTGCTCTTAACTGCTGAACCATTCTCCAGCCCCAATTTTGGAATCTTTAAAAAAATATGTGTATTTTTATTTCATATGTGTGAGTGTTTTTCCTACATGTATGCAAGTATACCCATATGTATTGAAATGCCTGAGGAAGCCAGAGAAAACATCAGAGCTCCTGGAACTGGGGTTGTGGATGGTTGTTGGCTGCCATGTGGGTACTGGGAATAGAACCTCGGTCCAAGGGCAGCCAGTGTTCTTAACCATTGGGCCATCTCTCCAGGGCAACTCCAGAATCTTTTGTGGAAGTTTATCTAGTGCCTTTGAGCTTATCAAAGTAGCTGCCAAAACTGAAAACACTAAGCCAAATGAAAATGTATTTGTTGCAAAAATTCAGGGTAATTTTATCATTCTGTTTTTAAAATTATAAACCTGTACATACTCTTTATGTTCAGTAAGAATGATCTATTTTATATCAACTTTAAAGTACAGAAAAATATAAAGAAGGACCGAAAGACAAATGCCTGTGATTTCATTATGGAAATATCACCCTTCTAACAGCTAGATGAATTCCCCATCCTTTTGTGCCTCACATAAGGTACTATTAGTACTATTTACAGGAAGTACTTCAAATTATTGATTGGTTTCTGTGTGTGCATGTGCACATGCAGGGCCATGCTAGTAAGGAGGTCAAAGGTGTCTTCCTCGATTGCTCTTTACCTTATTTTTTAAGATAGGGTCTCATTCACAGCCTAGACTGCCTAGCCAGCAAACCCCAGGGTTTCTCCTGTCTTTGCCTTCCAGGAATACAGGCACAAGGCCTTCTTGCCTGATTTTAATTTTTTTAATCTAAGTTTATTTATTATGCACACACACACGTGTGTGTGTGTGTATGTGTATACACATGAGTGTCTATACTGGATAGCTTTAGTTGTCAGCTTGACACACCTGAGAAGAGGGAACCTTAATTAGGGAAGTTCCTCTATCAGGATGGCTTGTGGGCCTGTCTGTGAGGCATGTTCTTGATTGCTGCTTGTTGTGTTGTAAGAGAACACAGCATAATGTGGGTGGTGCCATCCCTGGCCAGGTAGTCCTGAGTTGCACAGACCAGAGGGTGCAAGCCAGTAAGCAGCATTCATCCTCAATCTAAGCAGCATTCATCCGCAATCTGTGCTTCAGTTCCTGCCTCTAGGTTCTGGCCCTGCTTAAGCTCCTGCCTTGGCTTCCTGAAGTGATGGACTATGACTTGGAAGAGTAAGGTTCAATAAACTCCTTCCAAAGTGAGTTTTAGTCACAGTGTTTTATCACAGCAATAGAAAGCAAGCTAGGACAGTGCCTGAGCATGCATGTGTGCCCTCGTGTTGGTGTGGAGGTTGGAGGACAATTTGTGGGAGTTTGTTCTCTTCTTCTGCCATTCTGGTTCCAGGGATTTAACACAGGTTGTCAGGCTTGGCAACAAGTACCTTTATCCACTAAGCCATATCAGAAGCCCCAACTTTTTACATGGGGTCTGGGGACTTGAGGGCTCCAAAGTCAGGTCCTCTTGCTTGTGCAGTAAGAACTTAACCTACTGAGCCATCTCCCTGGTCGCCATTCTTTTTTTAAGCATTTTTTAGTCATTCATCTCGCCTATGAATTAATATTCATAAACATGTCTGTTGGTCTGGTCATTGGAAGCAAGATATAAGGAATGTCCGATGAATATTATTATTTGGTTTTATTATTCATCAAATGTAGGTTTCAACAATCACCATAACTATATGAGGACAGACGGAGTCACTTTGGGGTACAGAAGCTGGACTAGGAAGGTGGAATTAAGAACAGGATACCTGTATTTCTACACATATACCCAAGCCAAGCTTTTTAAACTGTGGGTTGTGGCTCTATAAGGGACTGGGTAACTGAATGTTAAGGTTACAAAAAAAATCTGGCACCATTAAAAGTTTCTGAACACATAGCAAAATCAAACGCATCACGAATCCAAGTAGTTCGCTTGCCCATGTTGCATCACATGACTTCAATACAGTCTTGGTTCTAAATATACAACATAAGCACTTTCTTTGGGGCATGCCACCAAGAGATACTACACCTCAGCAGATTAGAGACCATTGTATATTATGGAATGACATATATATTGTAAATGTATGCATATACTCCATACTGTATATGTGAATTTTTCTGCTCTTATAGAAACATAATGGTTTGATTATAGAAGACAAAGGCTCATAATATTTTCTTGCTATCATTCTTTGGCATGTATTTACCAACATAGTATATACCTTTGGGTTGTTCTGTGCTGCAGTCTTGGATTTTAAAGATGGCTGTTGGAGTTGCTGACTTGATTTTCATTAAGACGTTGTTAAATGAATTTGGGGGCAGGATTAGGACAGAATTTCCAACAATTTCTGAAATGATCCTTAATGTACTTCTGACGTTTTATACTATGTGTTTATGCAAAGTGGTATTCTCAGCTCAGGTGAATATAAAATCAAAGTATCGATCAACTCTGAAAGCCATGAGAGATTGATCTTCATTCTACAGCATCAAATATTCAATGAAGATTTAATGCTGTATCTAAAAATAAACCAGTATCATCTATCTCATTAGTATATAAATTTACTCTTGTAAATAAATGGTAAAATTATGTGCATGCCATAGATGTTTTAAAAATAAAATTCCTCATGATTTATTAACAGTAAAGCTTTGATTTGTATAGCTATTTTATAAATCTATATACCCAGGGTCATATAAAAATTTCTCAGTGAAAAACGGTGGTGAATAGATTTTTCCCTTTACCTAACCTAAACCATTTTCTATTAGGACTTGAACTCAACATTTGTTTGCATTGAGAGTAAAGAAAAAAGTGGACCACTTTCCTGAAACTGAATCTTACCTCTCTTGCCTTAGATCCCAATTTCCTTAACTATGATGCGTAATTTTCTTGGGGGACATTATTGCTCTTTGCTGCGAAGTGAAAAACCATCTCTAAGGTTCTTTTCCCCTCACATAACCTCTGATGCTGGCTTGTCCCCTCACTTTAAAAAATTTATTCATGTGCTATATGTATACGAGCAGGTTCACATGTGCTCACGTGTGTGCATATGGGTATTCATACACATGTGTGCATGTGTGTGGAGGCTAGAGGCCAACTTAGGGTGTCTTTCTTCAATAATTCTCCACCTTAATGTTTGAAACAAGGGCTCTCACTGAACATGGAATTCATGACTTGGCTAGACTGACTGGCAGTGAGTTCTAGTGCCTCCCCAGCACTGGGATTCCAGATATGAGCTACCCTCCCCCCGACCAGCTTTTTCATGGGTTCTCGGGATCTGAACTCAGGCCCCCATGCTTGCATGGCAAACACTTTACCAGCTGAGCCATCTCCCCAGTTCCTTGCCCTACGCAGTTAAGGACCTTCCTTAGTCAAAGTAAAGTTACAGCAAGATAAACTCAGAATTCCACCTGAATAGATACAAAAGAAGCATGATAGTACCAACACAGTTTCCTCCAAGGAGCCATGGGTCTTAGTATACGGTTCAAAGAGACTGAGGTGGCTAGAAGCCTTTTTAGTGTCTGACCAATACTTCCTGCTCTGCAGTGAGACATTTTTCTTAACTTAGTAGAAACCTGTGTGGTCCATTTCTTTCAACAGTCCCTGCCCCGCTAAGAGGCCTGGAGCCTGTTTTTGCCTTTCAGCTGGATCTACACCCAAGGATGATTTTTGAAAAAGTCCATTTGAGACAGAGTCCATCAAGATTACATTTTTTTAAAGATAGATTTGTTTTCATTTTATGTGTATGAATGCTCACCCGCATGTATGTATGAATTGCATGTACGTATGAATGCATATATGTATGTGTGTCACTTGTGTGCCTGGTGCCCTCAGAGACCAGGAGAGAGCATCCGATCCCCTGGAGCTTGATTGAAAGATGATTGTGTGTTGTCATGTGGGTGCTAGGAATTGAGTCCTCTGCTGAGCCACCTCTCTAGGTCCCATTTAGAGTAGTCTTAACAATCTTTTGTTAATAGCAGGTATTTCCTTAAATAAAAGCACATGGCACCAAATTCTACCATACAAAAGCTTTCGTTTGTCCTGAACAGCCTTCTACAAAGTCCAGCAACACTAATTTTTACTAGGTGCTTCCAGAACGTATGGAGGTGAAGGTGGTTCAACATTCATTTGATTGTTTTGCAATCATGACAGAAATCATTTGTACTTATAGAGCTGGTTAGTATAGGGAGAAGTTTGGAATCCTCTGTCCAAACCCAAGGAGGCTTTATCTGTGACCATAAAGCTCAAATCTAGGCCCAGGAATGGATTGACTATAGTAGTCACACAATTATTTGCTTTCATAAAATTTTCAGACATAAGTTGTTTGAGGAGCTGGAGGGATGGTTCAGAAGTTAAGAACACTTGCTTCTCTTGCAGAGGACACTGGTTCAGTTTCCGGTACCAACATAGTGGCTCACAACTGTCTGTAACTCCAGTTCCAGGGGATCTGATGCCCTCTTCTGGCCTGGAGCACCAGGTATGTTTGTAGTATGCATTCATGTATGCAGGCAAACACTCATTTATAAAAAAAAATAAAAGCAAACAAATTTTTTAAAAGATACTTGAGCTGTAATTGGTTAAAACCAAAGATTCCTTCCACAATGATTCACCTCTGTTATGCTTCTTGAGCCTCAGATAGACCTGCAGTGGCTATGAGTGCATTGGAAACATCACTTAGTGGGAAGTTAAACTAAGGACAGAGTTTAATGAGACATGTGTGTGGTTCTATCTATACAAACTATATAGTCACCATTTAAAGTTCTGACTTGCTGTGTTTGTGTGTAGGCTATATGGTTACCATTGTAAAGTTCTGGCTTCCAGTAAAACACTCCTCACATCATCATTGTGCTGACTTAGTCCAGGTCATGACCCCAGGGTACAAGGTCAGAGGTCATACAAAATACAAATGTGATCAAGGGTACCACTACCAGCATGAGTCATGAAGGGAGATCGAGATTTGGATTACACAGAGCCAGAACTCACTCTGTGGGAAGATGCATATGTAGTTTGCACTCCAACTATCAATGCTAAAATACAAATTTTGATGACTCTTGCTAGTGGAGAAAATGTTTCCTTTCTCACATGAATAAGGACTTTCCAAAATAATTGCCAAATGAAGAGGCAAACTGTTTCTTGTAAAAAAATTTTTAAAGGAAAGGAAAAAAAAATCACCAAAAAGTATTATAAATGCTGTTAAGTGTTTATTAAACTATTGTCACTTTTCTAGATATTTTTGATGTCTCATGACTTTTGAAAAGTCTACAGTTTGTTTTGAGTTTTTATTCAGAATATGTAATTGTTTCTGTACATCATTTTGTGTTCCCCGTCTTGTGCGTGTTTGTTAAGCAGGCTCCTTCACTGCATGACTCCCCAGAACCTGCCTGCTATAGCTACTCACTCACTAGTGACAAACAGTTCCAAGGGGAAAGACTTGCACCTTCAAACTGAACCTTCTGCAAGGCTCGTGAACTGGTTAGCCCTTCAATAATTGTAGAAAATCTGGAACGTTGCAGGTCTAAAGCCTAATTACAATTTATCTTGGGCCATCTTTAGCCCTCTAAGTAGCCATCCCTTCCCATCTCTGTGCCTGATTTAACATCCGGTGACTAACAGATAAAAACTGTTTGGAATGTATTAACTTAGCAGACCACCAGTTTCCACCAAACCATGAACTTAGAAGCCTATCGAAGGCCTAAAGCAGAATTCTCCCCAAGTTACTACAGCCAGCCTCTGTGATGTCTCCATCACTGTATCTGAAAAGTGTCTTGATGTAGGGCTTGCTCTGTTCTGTTACTATAAAAACTTCATGAAACTGTTACCACATTGGAACATGGAATCTGGGATAACTGAATCTATATTCCAAGGCCATGGTCACTCATATTTGGCTCCAGAATGAACTCTCTTATCCCCTTTGAGGTGAGAATTGTGTTCTTGTGTTGATACATTCTTGGTCTGGGGATTTATTCAGACTCTCCTTTTCACTGTCTCTCTCTCTCTCTCTCTGCCTGTCCCTGGTCTCACATACCCTGGCTTATAGTAAACAGAATCTGTATTCCAAATCACATTAGCTGCCGCCTGCTTTCTTCCACACAGCCATCATCTCTCAAGCCCCTGCTCAGCTTGGACCCTTTCCCTCTGGAACACCTTCTGGCCCTGAACCCTTGTCAGGGCCTTCAACTTCCTGATGGCCTGGGAGGAGAGTCTAGGCTGGTTGTGGGGACACAAAAGAACAGATTCACTGATGAGAATCTGGAAATTGGATCAGGTACCACTTGTTTCCAAGGGAAAGAATTGGGACCAAATGAGGTGTTGGGTCACTCTGATACTCCATGGTGGCTGACCATCAGAATGCATGGTCCAGCCCCTAGGGACAGCAAGAGAAATGGGCTCTGTCTGACTGGCAAGCAATGCTAAAGGTCATTTCACATCTAATTTGAGAATTCAAATTTGAGATTATGAAAACTAGAATGGTCAAAGGAAAGGAAAGAAACAAAAGGTGCTTGCTGTTCAGACGTTTTTTCCTAAAGGCATCTCATCTGAATTTCCCCCGAAACTTCAAGGATCTGAGAAAAATACACAGAGAGAAATAAGAGACAGAATCCCCTGAGGCCATTTTGCTTTGGGAATGAAGTCTAGGAAGGGCTGTATAGAGTCAGCTCTACAACAAAGAATTTGGGGAGAGATGCTAGGCCATTTCATTTACAATCATCCTTTCCCCATCACAGGAAGGTGGGTGACTTTCATCCTTCAACAATTAAAAAAAAAGTTATGCGCATGAGTGTTTTGCCTGCATGTATGTAGGTACACCACATGTGTGCCTGGTACCTACAGAGGCCAGAAGAGAGCATCAAATGCCTGGAACTGGAGTTATGAATGGTTGTTAGCTGCTGTGTGGGTGCTGAGAATTGAACCCAGGTCCTCTGCAAGAGTAGTCAGTTGCTCTTAACCACTGAGCCATCTGTCCAGATCCTCCACAAATATTTTTAACTTCTGTCTAAATATAACATCTCTTAGGGACCTGTGATAGCAGACGAATGGTAATGAAACCAATACTACAAATGGTCGAAGTATCACCGTGGCTAAGTCTAAGCCACACTTCCACAAGAGCTTGGCTGCTCGTCCCTCCTTCCCATCATCCTCTCCTTTATTCATTTGTTTCCTTATTCATTTCTAGTAGGCAGGAAAGTGCCAGATTTAAGAGATGATGAAAATCCCCAACCACTGACCTGTTTGGCAGGGAAGTTTAACTGCACTCACACCATAAGCAGAATGGGTCCTAGACTAAAAGCAGAATGGATCCTAGACTAATATATGGGCTTTAGAAACTGATATGACCAGGAATGAGCCAATTTCCACATGGCCTTAGGACCCAGGCAAAAGCTGTAGGAATCACACTGGAGGATTCTATGGACCTTAATTCAACCCATGGCAAAACATTAAGTGACCAAAACTCTCTCAAGGGAAAAAATACAGATTTAGTATAGACTTAAATTTGCACTTATCAGCTTCGACAGGCTATGCAAATAGCTTCGGGCAGAAACCTTAGGATATACCAATTGCAATATGGATCTTGTTAAAGTTAGTGCTTCCAAAAGGGAAAATGCCAAGTTAAAGAAGATTCCGGCTTTTTAACAGTTCTCTGCTCCTTTTATAGATTAATGTGCATCATGGGTCTGTTAGTAGAGGGGGAAGCAGGCAGATTTCTTTAACCAGAGACTCCTATGTAGGTGTGTGTGTGTGTGTGTGTGTGTGTGTGTGTGTGTGTGTAAAGGGATCTGTACTGAGCAGAATATATTTTCAAAAACAACCTCTGACCCTAACATGTAGGAGAAACCACGATGACTATTTTCCTTACGTAGCCTCAGTGACAATATTTGAAGGCCATTTGGATGTCACTAGTCTGCTTCCTGTACACCCGTTGGTCTCTTTCCACTCTTTCCACGTCCCCCTGGGTCCTTGCAGTCACGCAGAGCCGCTGAGGGCACTCTGTCAGCTGACACAGTCTCTACAGTTTGAGCAGAGCACTCGGTGGTGCTGTGCCAGGCATCCATTAATGGTGACGCCTTGGGCTTTGATTCAGTTGGGTTCTTCAATATAAACACAAAAGGGGAGTCTTTTTAAAAGATTTCTTTAAAGGGAAATCAAGGCTATATACCGCTTGTCCAAACACAAGCTAAACTGTTCAGCCACATCATTTCATAACTGCTACTAAGGGGAGCCCAGGCCCACTAATTGCCAAAACTGAATCATCGCACATTAGGGCCGAGCTACTAACTAACAGATGCCAAGCCAATTTGCTGCTCTATAAACCTTAGAAATTAAAACACTAATAGAGGCCCTGGCCTCTCAAACACATGGATATTATTTCAATACTAAATAAAAGTTGTTGCCAGGGAAATGGGTGTTTACTCTTCTGGGCCCTTGCCACAAAAGGACTGGTTCTGAGATACTTTGGGTGTGGCGACAAATATCTGACAGGTAGAGTGCCCTTTACTGGACCCCTTTTGTATCTTGGAGTTTTTAGGTTAGGAAATGGCCTATGGGGCTGGGAAGATGGCTCAGTCAGTAAAGTGCTTGTCTTTCAAGCATGAGGACCTGAATTTGAGTCCCTAGCACCCACATAAAAAGCCAGACACAGAGTGGACATCTTTGGTCACAGTGCTGAAGAGGCAGAAACTGGTGGATTCCTAGGGTTCTTGAAGCTAGCCTTGCCAAACTGCTGAGCTCTGGGTTCAGTGAAAGAGACCCTGTCTCAGAAAAATAATATCAAAAGTAACAGAGGGAAATACACAATGTCAACCTCTGGCCTCCATAGGCATGCACATGTACATGCATGTATATGCACATACATACACACACAAAGAAACAGTCTTTGACATTTACAATGGATTCTTCAACTGGTGTATAAGATATGAAGTATATATTTCTTTTTAGCAATTTGTTATTACATTTTTATTATTTGTGTGTGTGTGTGTGTGTGTGTGTATGTATGTGTGTGTGTGCATACATATACACCTACCATGGTATTCAAGTAGAGGTCATTTCAGGAGTCCTCTCTCCTTCCACCATGTGTGTCCTAAGGATTAGACTCAGGTTGTTAAGCTAAGCACCTGGTGAGTTACCTGCTGAGTTACCTCACTATGGGAAAGCAATACAAAAAGAATAACAGTGCTCTCTCTCTCTCTCTCTCTCTCTCTTTCATCTTCCCCTCATCCAAAGAATCTTTGAGATTAAGAGAAAGAATTTCTGAAAGTTGAAAGTACCAATTACGAAAACAATGTTCTATCTAGCCATCTGCAGGCCTTTTCTCTGAGTGTCTAGAACACTTAACTGAACCACTCAGTCTTGAGTCTTCAGCCTTCCTCTGGTGCTTGCTGTCATTCCTCCATTCCAACACTCATAAGTCCTTTCAGGGTGGGGACCCACCCCCACTTCAGATGCCCCAGCTCTGAAACAGTAATCAGTCTGCACTTGAGCCTCAGAAAATGTGTGTCAGGTTGGGTTATGTTGACCAGACCCTTGGAAACTTGATGGTTCTGCCTAAGTTTACTACCTCAGAGTGATTGTGGTAAAATGCCTAAACTCTCGGAGCTACAGTAGCCACATGTCAATAATAAGAAAGCTGGATCAACCAACAACCACGGTGGTTTTGAAATGTGTGATATCTGAGCCTGCTTCTCTCTCCCAGGCTCGTCCTTTGCTGAGGGAAGATGAACTCTGAGGCAGCTGCAGGTACAGCCTCTGTTAATGACCCAGGACTCTCTCACTGTGATCTAAGATCTAAGTCTTCTCTGTGAGTCTGCAGCATGGGGAAACTCTAGACTTGAGGTGACCAGGCAGCCAGCCATATGCTATGTATAGAGAATGTTCAGATGCTCTGATCCGGGTTCTGTCTCCTGCAACCTGGTCACCAGATTTCACAACCTGGTAATGCTTTGCATTTGTGCAAAGCTTCACATTTTATAAAACACAGTGTCATAAATTATTTCATTGCTTACACCTACATTATAAAAGGGAAAGGCAGTTCACAAACACACACACACACACACACAAAACAACAGTCCACAAAAGTATAACATGTGAAGTAGAGAGAAGTGCAGTTGTACACATTTATCAGTTTTCTTTGTATATTTAAACAGTCAGATAATTATTTTCTGGATTTTGTGGGTAGATGTGATTCATTTTTAAAGATTTGGTTATTATTATCATTATTATTGTTATTTGTATGTGGCATAGGTGGCGCTTTGTCCACATGAGTGCAGGTGCCTAGGAAGATCAGCAGAGGGCATGAGATCCCTGAAGCTGGAGTAACAGGCAGTTGTGAGTCACCCAGTGTGGGTTCTGGGAACCACACTCAGTTCCTATGGAAGAGCAGTAAGCGTTCTTAAGCGCTAAGCCGTCTCTCCAGGCCTCTGCGTGTGTTTTTGAGATAGGGACTCATAGAGCCCAAACTCGCCTTGAACTAACAACGTAGCTGAGGATGACATTGAACTCTTGATGCTCCTGCCTCCACTTCCCGCATTCTGCCGTGGCAAGCATGTTCCTCCGTGCCTGGCTAACTGAAATTGGCTTCCAGAGTCCATTCTTTAGTTTTGATCGTCTGTGCTGCATCGTAATATAGAGAGATCGCATTTTGAAGTTTTAATTGTGAGTGATTTAGACTTTTCCAGTTCTATTTTATATAATATGCTGCGTTGATAATACTCATCCTCAAAGAGAAGAACACTGAAGAACAATAAAAGGGGCAAGGGCGGATCTCATTCCCATGTCACACAGACTGGAAATTGAGCCCAAGGACACCCGTTAAACCTCAGCTCAGGTGATATTCTTTCCTCTGCTCATTCAGCTAAGGCACACTGCAGCACATAGAGACTGTTACATGGATGGGGTGATATTTGCCCCCTTGACTTAGTTTCCCGTTTTATTTACTGCATTGAAATCTCAGGGCTTGCATGAGATAAGAAATTCAAACAATATATCCAGTGTGATTTTTGGAACACTACGATGTTGAGAGTCCCCCGAAAGTAATTTTTGCTGTGGTCAAATAATTGGGAAATGTCCCACGCCACACCCTCTGCTTGACATTTTTGCTAATTAAAGGTGCTGGGTTGCTCTGAAGTCAAGAGCCCTGTTTAAATACTTTAAAGTCAAACTATTTCATGCATGGTGATTGAAGGAGGACTATCTACAGATTTTTCTGAGAGCTTGCTGAGTTAAAAAGAAAATATGACTGTAGTTCCAAAGTGGGAGGGATGGAGAGAAACTTCTGGAACTTTGAAGGTAGTTGGGTGCATGTTGACTGGTTATGCAGGGCAGAAAACATTACCTAAGGGGCCTTTAGAGGACAAAGGCTGGGGCACTTTTTTCTGGAATATCTGTAGCTGGGAGTTGCCATCCCACATGGGCCTGAACTCACTCAGATGGAGGAACTCACAGAAAGGTCATTTTAGGAGCCAGTGAGATGACTCCGTGGATAAAAGCACTACTCAACTGTTACATTTCCACTGCTGTGATTAAATACTATGACCAAAAGCAACATTGAGAAGAAGAGAGTCATTTCATCTTAGAGGTTAAAGTCTATAATGGAGAAAATCCAGGGCAGGACCTGAAGGTGGAACCTGGAGTCAGGAACTGAATCTGAGACCACAGAGGAACGCTGCTTACCAGATGTCTCCTCTGCCTTGCTCAACTACTCTTCCTATACAGCGCAGTCCTGTTTAGAGATGGCACCCCTCACAGAGGGCTGGTCCCTCCCACACCAATTAACAATCAAGAAAATGCCTCACAGACATGCCCATAAGCCACTCTGATGGACGTAATTCCTCAGTGGTGGTTTTCACAATTGTCAAATTGACAACTGAAGTAACTATGACAGTTGTTCTCCGACCTCCCCCTGTACATCATGTACACACACTAATAATAATTAATAATAATAAAGATAACATTGAAAAAAAAGAAAAACTATCTGGAACCACTGTACTGGACTGACTGCCACTTCTAAGATTTCCGTAGAACACTGAAGGCATTTATCCCAGGCTCTAAATAGAAGATTTGCTCCCCCAGGAAACCCCCTGAGCATTTGGGGAGAGTCAGGCTTCAAGTGTTCTCACTCTGGCATTCAGAGACCCACTCTTCTCAACTCACCCTAAAGGGTGAATGGTTGGCTTGAAGTTCCTCAGTTTCCACTTAGGTAACGTGGTATAAGGAGTTTTGGAGGAGGTGGAGAGATGGCTCAGTGGTTAAGAGCACTGGCTGATTTTGCAGAGGAACCCAGTTTTGTTCCAGGCACCCATGTGGAGGCTAACAACCATCTAGGTACCTCCAGTCCCAGGGGATCTATCACTCTCTTCTGGCCTCTGAGAGCGCTGTATGCATGTGGTGTACTTACATACAAGCAGGCAAAACCCTCCTACACATAAAGTAAAAGTAAATAAATAAAAGCTAAGCTATGGGGAAGGAACGTGCATAGAATAAGGGTAGAGTTTCTAAGAGGAAGACAAATGGCAAATGTCATAGCAGAGCTGGAAAATACAGAAAATCTCTAAGACAAGAGAAGAGGTAGAGAATCAAAAACCAAATCTAAGAGAGGGCTGAGGTGATGGCTCAATGGGTAAGAGCATTTCCTCCACCACCATGAGGACCTGAGTTCAAATCTATAGTGCCTATTAGATATGTGGGGCATAGCAGTACATGGTTGCTGGAGTGGAGAGAGGAGGATACCTGGGGCTTGCTAGCTTTCAGCCAAGCTCCAGGCTTAGTGAGAGATACTGTCTCAAAATGTTAACATGGAGAGTGAAAGAATGAGACATCTGGATACCTCTGCGTGTGTACCATCCTTATGCACCTACACACACGTGCACATAGAGCGCACACACACATATTATGAAAGCAATGATAATAAATATGTAAGAGAAATAACCAGAGAGAACTCAAGTACTGGAGGGCCAAGAAACAAGCAATAGGAATCACAGAAGGCAAAGGAGGGTGGGGCCTTGACACGTGACACACCTGGGTCAGACCCTTGACTCCGACATCCTTGCCCATGTAGCTGGTTGACATTCCATGGGGCCGACAGCCAACTCGCTCTATCAGTGCTCAGAAATAAGATGAGAAGGAAGCAGAAATGAGAATTGTATTTAGATACTGAGGACAGACCCTTGAGCAGGCTCACTCAACGCCGCTTGCTGTCCCTGAAGAGAGGATGAAAACCTACAGCTGGAACTGTGATGTGCAGCTGGGCAGGGCACAACCTCACTTAGCCCCTCTGTAAAATAGGAGGTTCCCCTAAGATTATCTCCAAGGCCTGTCGCAATTTAGAAGGAGACCTTCCTTTCCACTCAGGAAGTCAAGGTCAGCCCCAGTGATTTCAGGGAATTCATTATGTCCCATGAAGTACTGAAAATGCCAGGCCCCACTTTGTCACTGTCTGAGCTGACTCTCTTGGGAAACTTGTTTTCTCCTGCTTCCCTGGGAGCTTGGGGTTTTATACTGTGTCTATTTTTAGCAGTGGTTCGCAGTGGCTGATGGGGCCAATTGCTTCAAGAGGCTAAGGAGAACTTTACCCTGGGAGAGGCGATCTGTTCTCCGACCTTGCCCTGAAATTGAGATAGGGTGATTTACAAGCCCTGAGAACTAGATACCACTTTGTGAAATAGAACATTAGGCCACTGTGCCATGTGCTCTCCAATCAACAAGAAACTGTTGAAAGTGAGGGTCAGCTCTCCACTCAGAACCTTTCACTGATAAAGAAGACTGCCCCTTGGGCTGATGCTTAGAAAAGTGTGGGCACTCATGATACCCACATGAAGGCATTCTGGAATCACTGAAGAAAGCAATCTGAAAGGTGAAACTGAAAGATTCTAGAAGGCATCGAATCTACCAGAGTTTGCACTTCCTTTTGGGTAACAAAGGTAAAATTGTTAATCCCACCATAGTCAAAACCATCTTTCCCCTGGTACACCTGTGACTTCATATCTTCCTGGTACACATCCTATGTGACTCTCTACTGCAAACCAAACCTATTCCAAAAGTCTTGGTTGCTATAAGAAGATATGCAATGATCCAGGTCAGTCCCCAGGAATAACTTTATTTGTCCTATGCCTCCACTTTCAGCCCCTTGATGTACCACCCAAAATGGAATCCTGAATATTCCCTGTAAATGTATGGGACTTGGCACTGGGAAAGATGAATCAGCAGTTAAAAGTTGGGTAGGGTCACTCACAGCAGCCTGCAACTCAAGCTTCAGGGGATCTGATGCCCTCTTCTGGTCTCTGCAGAAATTGAACTTAAATGCACATAGTCCAACACAGACACACATGCATATACTTAGCTAAAAATTTGAATAAACTTTTAAATAAATAAATGATACTTCTTGAGTATCATTCACCTGAAATGCTCAGAACAAAATATTTAGGATTTTAGGTTGGCAGTGGTTGGAATATTTGCATATATAATAAAGAATCTGGGGAACAGGATCCAAGTCTACACATGAAATCTATTTATGTTTCATATGTACCTTGTATGCCTAAATTTAAGATCATGTCATACAATATTCTTATTTGTATTTTGACTGTGAATCATTATATGAAGCCAAATGTGGAGTTTGCCCTGTGACATCATGTCAGCACTCTGTAAGTTTCCTGTGTTAATGCTCTCTGAATTTTGAGTTTTTTTCTTAAATATTTAATAATGCATATATTTTCATTTTATGTGCATGAGTATTTTTGCCTGCATGTAAGTGCATCACGAATGTGCAATGCCCATGGAAGCCAGAAAAGGCTGGATCCCCTGGAACTGGAGTTACAGATGGTTGATACCCATAATGTGGGTTCTGGGAACTAAGCCCTGATCCTCTACAAGAGCAACCAGTGCTCTTAACCAATGAGCCATCTCTCCAGCCCCAGTTTTGAGCTTTGAGATTAGGCATGTTCAACCTGTATTTTCCCACCTGTGTGCCTCTGATGGACAGATTACTTTTGTTCACCCAAAATTCAGATTCCCATGCTATATTTGGAAATAATGTTTTGTAAGGAACCATTAGGGTTAAATGAAGTTGTGAGAATGGGCCTGTGTTCCCACAGATATCCTTATAAGAAAAGACACCATACAACTCGCTTTCTCTTTCCCGACAAGCACACAGCAAGGTAGCTGCCTGCAAGTCACCCCTGTGCACACCTACCTAAAAGCTTTGTGCTGATTCTCCTGATTTCTCTTGGGAGCTGAAACCCTTAACAAGGCTCACCTATGGTATCTGAGACCCTCCTGCCTGCAGCCTCCTCTTATACCTGGGATACCTTCATGTACAAAGATAACAAGGCATTATTAGTCTGCTTTGGTCTTGATGATTCCCTCAGTCAACAAAGTTAAATTTAACTTCCTTCGTTTGCCACTCAGAAGCTCCCTCCTGTCATCAGATTTGATTTCTGGAATAGCATCTACTCACTGATCTCCCCAGCCACTTGCTGATTCCAAATACCTTCTGATTATTGCTATTTCCTGTCTTATCTTGCCCTCTGATTCCCTAGCTGAATTTCTACATGACCTTTACAACCCACTCACGTTGAGTTGTGAAAACTTCCGGGGCCTTCCTCTATACACAGCTTTGTAGAGCAATGTCTTGTGGAGGGGGTGGATGTCCTGTGTCTTGCCAATACTGAGAATGCTTACAAGGGTCTCATGTACTGTGTGTGTGTGCATGTGTGTGTATACACATTTGCATGAATGTGTGTGCAAATGGAGACCAGAGGTAAGCCCCAGCTATTAATTTCAGGATCCATCCACCTTGTTTTTTGAGACAGGGTCTCTCCTGAGTCCTGCGCTCACTGAGTCGTCTAGGCTGGCTAAGCAGTGAGTTCCCTCCAATCTCTTTCTCCCCAGCACTGGGATTACAAGCTCATGCCATCGCACCCAGCTTGTTAAGTGGATGCTAGGGATAAAACTTGTGTCCTCATGTGTATGTTGCAAGAACTTTGCCATCTGTTCTAGTTTCATTTCTGTTGCTATGATTAAACATCATGACCTAAAGCAACTCAGGGAAGGAAAGGTTTATTTGATTCATAATTCCTGGTGGCAGTCCGTAATTCAGGGGAAGTTAAGACAGGAACTCAGTCAAGCAGCCAGTCACATCACAATCACAGTTGACAGCAGAGAGAAACAAATACACCCATGCTGCCTGCTTACTTATTCTTCATCTGTTTCTTTTATATAGTTCAGGACCAACTGCCTAGGGGCTATTGCCCCTCACAGTGGGCTTAGCCCTCCTCTGTTGATTAATAATCAAGAAAATCCCCCACAGATATGCCACAGGCCGATCTGATCTAGAAAGTTCCTCAAGTGAGAGTTTCTTCTCAGAATTCTAAGTTGTAACAAGTTGACATTTAAATCTAACCAACACACTGAGTTTTACCCCAGTACCTCTTGTGCACATTTAAGCTTCAGTAACCTAACAGGATACCCAGCACATACAGATAATAAATAATTTTGAGAACCTGGAAATATAAATCTGAAATTAAAACAATATTGGCTCTACCTTCGAAGCTCTGCAGTATGCTATGCATTTGCAGCTGCTGATCATGTCTAGACCCTTACATCAGGTATTCTAGAACCCAGGTCTACCACAACTTTAGAATCAACTTCTATGACGTTTCAGTGTTAATTCTTTCTGCTGAGCCAGTTGGTCAGAGTCTCACAGAAAGGACCTGCCTTATTTTACCTTTCCACCTCTCACTCTGCCTGCATGTGAGGTACAGAGTACAGGCTCAATAAAGATTTATTGGCCTGCTGATTTGAGACCTCTAAAGGGAAACCTTGGAAAGATAGGAAACTGATGAGGCTTACTCTTGTAGCTATAAATTTTTTATTATGGAATAAGAATTCACTATACTCACAGGAGAACTGCTCGGTCATCAACTTTATATGTATTTAAACAACTCACTGTCTTACCCCAGATAACCTTATCTGCTTTAATTGGGTAATGGTTTTTTTTAAGTCATAAATATTTTTCAGTACTTGGAATTGAATCTCAGGACTTATATATGCTAGGTATACCATACTACTGAGCTACAACCCCAGCCATCTTTTTACTTTTTTGAGATAGGGTCTCACTAAGTTACCTAAGCTGACCTTAAACTCAATCTGTAGCCCAGGATGATCTTAGAACTTCCTCCTGCCTCCATTTCTGTAGTACCCAAGATTACAGGCCTGTGCCACCATGCCTGGACTATTTATCAGTAATTTTTAAATATCATTGATTATCTGACAGGTTTTGACAGAGAAAAAGGATTAAATTGGAGGATCGTTTTTCCTGTGTCTGCACTTGACCTTGGTACTTGGAGAAGCAGCATCTCTAGTCCTGTTTATGCAGCTTTGACAGATCCCCCTTGTCTTAAAGAGACTCTCAGTTGTTCCACATATGGCCATAGATATCACAGCTTTCAGGATTAGCAAAGGGTGGTAATAGTTGCAGAGCTTTGCCTAAGTAGATATCCTTTAAAACAGGTCTGTTAATGCAAACTGACATCACAAACACTGCTGATCAAAGTGAATGATTTTCACTGGTGGCTTATTTGTTTGATGAGCATGAGCACTCCTCTGCCTTACTAAACCAAGTCACCCTGCCTCTTATTTTCAGACAAGAATCAGATCCCAGAACAGGGCCTGTGACCACATAACTGTTAGATCTTCGTGTCAGGTATGAACTCAGGTCTGGCTGGTCTATGACAACACTGTCCTGAGAAATGTCCTGTGCTAACAGACAGGGTCCCTGTCTGCATTTCCCAATGCAATCACACTTGAAATAGGGCTCATGCGATTAAAGAATTGAATCTTTATTATATTTCATTTTACAGAGAAATAGTTGCATGTGTTCATGGCTATCGTTTTAACTAATGCAGTTTTGAGAAGAAAGCCAGTTTACAGAGAATGGCTACTGTAAATATGAAAAGCTTGCCCACCACATCCTTACCTTTCTTGTCACCACAGAATAGAATGGAAAACATTTCTGCAACCACAGACCAATGAACAATAGGCATTCCTGCTGGCTATTTGTTCGGCTTACATATTTACCTTGTAGGTGTGATCATTAAACCCTTCAAACATTTGTTGTTTCCTAAACAATGTGTTCCCTTATTTATTTCAGCTGTTGCTATGTGACTGTTGCCTGCCAAGCCTTCTCAATAAAGGCCAATGGATGACTTTTAACACTTCTGGTACTTACTATTAATGCAAAGCCTCATTCAAGGAAGAGAAGGGGCTCTGCTATGAATCTTAGAAATAGTGCACGGCTTCCCGCTCACATGGCTAATATTTATCATAACAAGAATGAATAAATCACTTGGTTTCAAGTCAAAAACACATGCCATATTCACAGGGCAGACTCGTTTCATTTTTATTCTGTGTGTGTGTGTGTGCATGTGTGTTCATATATGGGAATGCTGATCTGTATATGCTGCAGCATGCAAGGAGATTCAGAGGACATGAGCTGGTGTCAGTCCTTACCTTCTACCTAATTTGTAGCAGGATTTCTTGTTCATTGCTAGGCTTGCTGGTTAATGAGTTTCTTGGGTTATCTGTGCCTCCATCTTCCATCTCATCATAGAAGCACTGGGATTTCAGATGTGTACTAACTACCATGTCTGGCATTGTGTAGGCTCTGGGGATCCAAATCTTGATTCTTGTGCAGCAAGCACTTTACCTGCGAAGCCATCACCACAATCACAGCCTCATATTTATTTTTGTAGGATTGTCTTCTCTCTAGAAGCAGAGCTGTCAGGCAAATGTTTTCCCCATGAACACATTGTAATTCCCACACATGTGGATTCCGAACACTGGGACTGAGTATTGGAATGTAGCTTGGCCATAAGATTGCATTTTGGCAAAAAATAAATCCTAGTTTTCTTATGGTTTTCCATTGGAATTCGTAGCATCGCCAGAGGTTTGGATGGCAAGAGGTTAACAGAGATGAGATGCTACTGTGCTTATTATTATATCAGTGAGTAATTAAACCGTTGTTTTCCTAGTCCCTCATTTCTGAGAACTCAAGGTACATGATAATGACTTTGTAAAGGACAGCATACCTTCAAAGAAAGTAGGAAGAAAGGTCAGAAGGGACCCTTTCACCAGGGGTCAAAATATTTTGTATAGCTGTCATTTCATAGCATACTTCCATGGTTATTAGATTTGCACCCAGTCAGACTTTGTGAGAATCCTGGAGACTTAACACTTGAAATCAAGGAGCTAATACCCTGGAAAGAAAGGAAAAGAAACCCAAAAGAAATGGAGATCTTAAAGTTAATTGAGACAACCCTAGATTTTTTTCCCTTGAGAACTAGAACATTACTGAACATTGAAACAAGGCTCAAAAACATAGGACTCAAAAAAAAAAAATCTGGTAGTCTCTCTGAATTAAGTGAACAACAGACTTTGGAATTTGAACATGTCAAGAGAGCTGGAATTTGCAACTCCAAGTACAAGAGAAGGCAGGCACATAGATGCAGATGCATAGATAGATAGATAGATAGAGATATGATAGATAGGTGACAGATGACTGATATAGAGGATATATAGGTAGACAAATGATAGAAGATCGATAGAGAGATGATTGAGAGGTAGATACTGTTCTAATTTGATTTCTACTGCTGTGATAAAACACTGATCAAATCCAACTTGTGGAGAAGGTTTATTTCATCTTATACTTTATCATCATTGAGGGAAGCCAAGTTAGGAGCTCAAGGAGGAACCTGGAAGGAGGAACTGAAGCATAGACCCTGGAGGAACACTGCTTACTGACTTGCTTTCTCTTAGCTTGCTCAGCTGCCTGCCCTAGGGATGGCACTGCCCACAGTGGACTGAGTCCCACAGGGTGAACCTGGACTCCACTCCTCTTGCAGGCTCTTGCCTCTTCTGTACACAGCAGCCCTCTCCACATCCTCATGTTGTGACACAGCCAGATCATGCAGCTTGAGAGTTGCACCAGAATAGATGTTTCCTAGTTTGCTTTCCCTGGTGCTGTGATAAAACACTGACTAAAATCAACTTGTGGGAGGAGAAGGGTTTATTTCAGTTTCTAGGCTACAGTTCACCATTGATGGAAGTCAAGTCAGGAGCTGAAGCAGGAACCTGGAGGCAAAAACTGAAGCAGAGACCACAGAAAAACAGTTACTTACTTTTACTGACTTACTCTCTGGCATGTCCAGCTACCTTCCTTATAGAGTACAGGCCCAACTGGCTAGAGATGACATCACCTACAATGGGCAGAGCCTCCTCCATCAATGGATAATCAGGAAGATGCTCACAGGCCAATCTATTGGAGGAAAATTCTTCGGTTGAAGTTCCCTCTTCCCCAGTATCTCTGGTTTGTGTCAAGTAACCAGGACAAGATTGTTCACAAAATACCTGAGGATGGCCAATAAAAACATGTTCAATGCCACTCAAAACTGGAGAAATTAAAATTAAAGCTGCAGTACAGCTATTGTGCGTTTATCAGAACATCATGACAAAGCCATGTACTAAAGCCGTTAGAAGTCTTGTAAAATTTTGACATTCATTTTGAAACAATCTGAAAGATTTGGGAAAGGAAGGACTGTGTAATTCAATAACTCCACCTGTAGTAGTCACCCAAGCGAACTGAAAATGCGTTCAACCTGAAGAGCTTATGTATTAGTAGAAGTCTCATTCTCAATGACAAAGACTGGGAAATAATCCAAGTACTCAGTTACTGTTGAATGGCATAAACAAATTGAAGTGTGTTCAGACAATGGAATATCATGGGGTAAGAGAAAGGCACAGACTACAGGTATGTAGGCCAGTGTGGATGAACACAGATGTATTAAGAAAGAAACCACACAGAGAAGACCACATGGATGTTAACTCCATTTATACGATATTCATTCATATGATATTCTTACTTTGTAGTGTTGGGGATTGAGCCCAGGGCTATGCATATACTATTTCTGAGTAACACTCCATAAAACATTTTTAAAATGACAAAACTATGAGGACAGAATGAAGACCAATGGCTTCCAAGAAGCACGGGGTGTCCAGGAGGGAACTTTCTGGGTTATTTGGTGGGCGTTTCATGTCTGTGCACATCTTTAAAAGTTCACTTAAAATGTACATTTAAATGGAATTTTAATGGGTATAAATTGTATTTCAATAAATTACACACAGCAAAATTAAAGTACACAATAGGACATAAGGTATAATTTGTACTAATTAAAAGGAAAACCAAACAGCAAATTTCAGATACATACATGTATGCTCATGTTTGCTGAAATGCACATACAAAAGTCTCGGGAAGCACATCCATCTAATTTTAGGATGGATGGCTTGCCTCAGGAAATACAAATGAGGCATCCAAGGGAAATGGATAGGAGTAACTATCTCTTGTGCCTTTCATCTTTTGAACCATGCAAATAACCCAGTTCACTCAAAAAATTTATGTGTCTGAGTGTTTTGCCTGCTTGTAGGTATGTACACCATGTGTGTGCAATGCCCACAGAGGCCAGAAGAGAGTATCGGATCTCCTGAAACTAGAGTTACAGATTTGTGAGCTGCCATGTAGGTGTTGAGAACCTAATCCAGATCCTCTGCAGGAACGCTAAGTACACTTAATCACAGAGTCATCTCTCCATCCTCAACAACTTGTTTTAACAAGTGATAAATCTCAGGCCCAAAGTATAGATGCTGTCTAGTGTCAGGATCCAGCTCTGGCTCTTGAGTTCTATCTCACAGATAAGAACGGTACAGCTGGGGCAGGGTTCAATAGATAAGAATTCGTATTTCTCTGTCTCCCTTGTCTCAGCTGGTTTCTCACCAGGATACAGAGACATAAGGCCTCTGCTTGAATGCTCACTGGGTGTCCCAGAAAACACCAAGAAATATTTTCCCCCAAAGTGAACCCAGACATGTCCCATTGACCAGCATGGTTCAATTCAATTCAACAAATCCTTCTTAGCCTTGACTATGGACAGGATTCTTCTGGTTGGAGGGGCCATCTAGGAGTAAGATTTGCTTGGAAAGTGCCTTCTTTGTAGAACTTTCTGTCCAGTGGGGAACCGTGGAGGCCCAACCAATCAAACCATCTGGAAAAGGACTATGAGGTTGGATTCCTCAGTACCACCCTAAGGATCACTCATAGCTTTCCAAGGAATAAGAGTCCAGAATGATGGGGAGGAGTTGACTAGATGAAGGGAATGATCATGTCTCATGGGTAGAGGGATTAGCATGGGCCAAGTCAGGTAAACAGAAAAGCAGCTGATTTGTGGGGAGTTCAGCATTCCTGGGCACACTGAGTGAGTTGGGCGTGATTGGAGTTGGGCCCCCAAAGATTGGTAGAGTGTTAGAGCAGAACCTCTGTTCATATCACTCAAGATGTTCAAGAGTTTCCTGAATCACATGATCAATGGGTAAGTTTAAAACAAAGGAAGAGTTCAGTATCCAGTTTTCATTCATGTTCCAAGGAATGATCTTTGCTCCATTGTGCGGGAGAAATCTGAATCTTCAGGTAAGGCTATAACTCTGTTTGACCCACATTTACAAAGCCCTCACAATCCAGGAGCCTCACAAGACACGGCACAGAGACAAGCTGACCAAATTTCTTCCCTCAAGGATATGAGTCCAGTGAACTACCCTTCAAGAGATAAGAGTCAAGAAAATGATTCTGCTTTGACACTGACCCCCTGGATGTTGTGGCTGGAAGCCACACCCTGGCCAGTTGATTTTCTCTCTACTAGTATTGACACTGGCCATGTTCTCATGATCACTCTGTTTAGTTTGGCTTCTAGGTCTGTGGACAGAACAGTGTTTGGTAATTCATACAGATGCAAAAACACAAAAGCAAACCAGGCAACGAGGACTGATTGAATTCATTACAGGACTCTGTTTCCACAGGCAAATTCTTTCAGTGTTTAATCCCAAAGACTGTGAAATCTCAAGTCCCTGGACTCACACATCCCTTCAGAACTCAACAAACCAAATCCAGCACTTAGAATATTGGCTTTACCCAACTGAGGAATGTGCTAGGAACATTACTGCAAGTCTTGGGAATGCCTGAGAACTGAGGAGATAAAGGGACTGATAGTCCGTTGAATTCTCACAGAATCCAATGCATTTAGGGAAACTACAGATTCTGACAGTTGCTGCTGCCCATGTTCAGGAGTCCCTGTGCTTGATCCAGCTTATTCTTCCTTCAGAGTTATGGAATGTTGAAGTATGGCCTTCCAGGATACTCATTTGTCCAGAACATGTAAAGCTTTGGAGAAAGGATAGGTGCAGGGGTTAGTCATAGATTCCTAAGTTAAAGGTCTTGAGATGATATCAGCCTGAATTAGGCCAGGTTCTTAACCCAATGATAGGCCATTGCAAGGAAAGAGAAGATAACATAGATGCAAGATGTGGAGAAGACATGGACAGAAGTTGGAGCAGGACAACTGTGAGCCACATATAGGATATACCTAAAGCTGGAAAAGACAAAAAGAATTTTGTCTTGGAAACTGGAGAGAGCTAATATGTTAACCACAAGCTACAGACTTCTTCAACTGGGAGGAGAGAAATTTCCACTTGCTATGTGGTCACTTGTTACAGCAGCTGTATTGACTCATACAATTTGACTTGCCTTGGAGCCTTTCACTTGCTACTACTGGTGGCCTCTGCCACAAGGCCTGCTCCTCCCAGTTGGATCCCTGGGAGCAACTTATTATGCACTGTTTTCATTCACCCTTCATTCAACTGTTATTTAAGTATACATGGATCAGGTGTGGGGAAATAGGTTAAAAAAATAGATAAATTGTAAAACATCTTTAAGAGTCCAGAGCTGGTGAAACATAAAAACATAAACCTATGAAGTGTCATGGACCACTCACCCACCCTGCCAAATCCTTATGCTGGAGGCCCGATCCCCATATCTCATGTGTTTGAATTCCCATATACAGTCTTTGAAGAGGAAATTAAGACAAAATGATATCATTAGAGGTGCCCTATTCCAAAATGCCAGATTTTCTTCTAAGAAGAGAGAATCAGAATCCAGATATGCTTGAGGATAAGACCCTGTCAAGAAGTAAAAAGGCACGGTCATTTACAAGTCAAGGAAATTAAGCCTCAAAGGAAACTAGCCTCACCTTGGCTTTTTACTTCTAACCTCTAGAATTATGAAAGTAAATGTACATTGTTTAAGCCACCCAAATCACAGTCTGTTTTCGGAAGCCTAACAGAGAAATAAACTAAGGTTAGAGCAACAGGACACAGAGGAGGGCCAGACTGGCTCACCAAGGCGGACTAGAGGAGTCTTCCTCAAGGGGTGATGTATGAACCAACAGGTCCAGCCTAGAAGGAAGTCCCTGGAAAGGGGACAGCTTTCACCGAAACTGAGGGCCAGAAAAGACAGGAAAGAGGCTCAGAAGACAGTTCAGTTGGGAATGTACTCGCCTTGTATGCATGAGGACTTAAGTTTGAGCACCAGTATGTTAATTTAAAAATATGTTGGGCATAGGGATGGATGCTTATAATCCTAACACGGGGAACATAGATTCATGCGGATCCTTGAGCACTCACTGGTCAGCCAGTTTAGCCAGAATGGCGAACTCCAGGCCAATGAGAGACTCCGTATCAAATGAGGTGGACCATGTTCCTGATAATGACACCTGTGATTATTCTTTGGCCTACGCACACAAACACACATTCATCAGCACATGCTAATGTGTACACACACATATACACATTTACATGCACACTCTTTCCTAAGTATAGTG
Source organism: Eospalax fontanierii (assembly GCA_035773235.1). Lineage (NCBI taxonomy): Eukaryota > Metazoa > Chordata > Mammalia > Rodentia > Spalacidae > Eospalax > Eospalax fontanierii. Next base: position 12,705,993 of record CM069549.1, read on the forward strand.
GGAGTGAAGGAACTGGCAGTGTGAACCATTATCATGGTCAGGTGTGAGTTCTTGATGGAGGTATGAGTTTTGAGTCAGAGTTATCAGTTGAATGTTGTGATCAAGATGGCAGTGGCCTAGTAGCCAAGATGAAGACATGAAACATTTTATGAGGTAAAATTAGTTGAACTGATAGAAGGTTATGGAGAAACAGAAACCTAAAGTTGCTTTGATGTTTTCATGTGTACAATTAGTGTTAGCATCTATCAAGGAGGGATTGTGTACAAATTGACATGTAGTTTGCAATCTCTTGGGTTAAAAACCTCCTAAATGTTCCTTAGTGTCCAATGAGCTTAACAACTATTGCTGTCTTGTGTGTGTGTGTGTGTGTGTGTGTGTGTGTGTGCATGTGCATGTGTGTGTGTGTGTAGACATGTGCTCAGTGTTGGGGTATTTATCACAGAATATCCCATTACACTCATTTTGAAAGCTAATATAATCCTCACCTCTAAGCTGGGTAAGTTTTTATTCCTTTGAAGAGGTTTCTGGTGAGTGATTTAAGAAAAGATTAGAGCAAGTTGATGACACCACAGGAAAGACAAGGATTTGGGTCATACCACAGCGTTTTCTACTCCTTCTCACATGGCATCCAAGGCAGGGGTGTCCAGGAAGGAAACAGGAACATGTCACAGTGGTAGTTAAGATTTCTGAGAGTTCTGACCCTGCCCAAGTTCCCTACAGAACATTTTGCACAGAGCTTTGGGGATGCTCCTGGACCTCCCGAAGCACACTGATGGACACACATCCGTGAATGCCAATAGAAGGGAAGCACCCTTGACTGACAGCCTGGAGGGCCAGCTTGCCACTGGCTGCAGACACCTGGGCAAGTTGCTTTGTAATGTTCTTCTCACAGTGCTTGGATTTGTGACTTCTTTGAGAGATGGCATTGATTTGCAGAGCAAAGCAGTTCACACAGGTACCTCAGAAATGGGTTTGACTAAAACTGAGTCTTGATAAAGTTCTCTGCACTGTAATTAAGATGAAGTCATAGCAATAACAGTGATCTTGTTGATATCTTCTCTTTGCGTTGTTTCTACATGCTTCCCTGGTTCTGTAAAAAAAAAACTGGGTTTGGGGGACAAGCTCAGACTTGTGTATTGTTACAAATGTTTGCAAGAACATACTTGGAATGTGTTTAGCAGTGACATTAGAGCTGACTGTTCTTCATGGATCATGGAACAGGAAGACCTTCAGACCACTGTGGAGTGGTCTAGCTAGACTATTCCAGACCCACCCTGACACATTTTTATACCAACAGAAAAGTAATTGATATTTGTGATAAATTCATATATTTTCCCATCACCTTTACAAAACATAAAGCAACTAATACACATAAGAGAGAGAAAAATCTAAGTATTTTATTTTTATTTTATGTATATGAGTGTGTTGCCTGCATGTATGTAAGTGCACCTGTGCTGTGCAATGCCTGTGGAGGTGTCAAATCATTGGCAACTGAGGTAGGGAGAGTTGTTTGCCACCATGTGAGTTCTGGGAATCAAATCTGGATCTTCTGCAAGAGCAGTCTGTGCTCTTAACCACTGAGCCGTCTCTCCAGCCCCTTTAGAGAAAAATCTATGAAACAGCATTTCACTGGGTAGCTTTTCCTGGAGATTTTTGTCTGCATGAAGCCAAGAATAGAACTATTTGGACATACCCAGTTGAAAAGTAAAAGTCTACATTGCACATAAGTCTATAGACGTAAATCCTTGCATGGTCTTAGTCACGAAGCATGAGAGAGGTGTTGATTCTGCTCTGAGTAGCAAATGAAAACTGCAATATTGCTTTGATCATAACTCCTTCCCTCCCCAAATTCTATCATTCTTGATTGCCTCCAAGCTAAACTCTAAGCCCCTAAGTTTGCAGTGCAAAGTGGTGTTCCTAGTTCTTCCTCCTGACCATCTGCCCTGCACCTCCACAAACCTCCGTCCGCCCAGCCACATGGGTCTAGCTATATGCACGGATGCACCTGCTGTGTCTTTGCTTATGCAGAGTGCGGCAGCTGTGCTGCCCGGTACAGACTTGGCTGAGCTAGGTCTCCACATCCACATCCAGCTTCCTCTACCTCCTTGCGGCGCCTGCAATGACAAATTGTGTTTGCCTCTAAGACAAATTAACTAAATGTGTTGCTTACAAAACTCTTAGGAAGAACTTGGGGGCTCATGGGACCACTTCTCATCAGACTTTATCCAAGGAAGGAAGTTCAAGCTTCCAATTGATACTGGAGAAGGTTTATGGATAAATACCATCTTTTAAATTGCATATCATGTCATTACAAAGCTTAAACAATTTATCCATTATATGAATACATTTCTTCACTTAGAAATTATATAGATATAGTACTTTAAGAATATATGTGCACACTATAAAATATGTAAAATACTAATGTTTGAAAGGCTTACATGAAAAGTGAATAGAAATGTTGCTTGTTTTTATTTTAATTTGAACATTCTGAGATCACATGGAATCCTGGATTCCATGACCCCTGGAGTTCCATGAGGTTTTTGAAATGTTTTAGCCTCAATAAGATGTTGGTTGAACTTTTTTTTTTTATTATTGCACTTTTGCAAAATAACTAACAATTCTATTCTGAGCCAAGTTATCATATAAATGATGTCTTTAGAAAAACAATTCGGGCAGCTGGAGAGTTGGCTCAGCGGTTAAGAGGACCTGGGTTCAATTCCCAGCACCCACATGGCAGCTAATAACCACCAGTAACTCCGGTTCCAGGGGATCCAACGCCCTCTTCTGACCTCATGACACAGTGCACTTACATATGTGCAGGTGTTGCACTCATACATAAAAATAATAAATAAAATATTTTTTAAAAACAGAAAAACAAGTCTAGAGCTAGGGGTGTAGTACATGCTTGTGATCCCAGTACCTGAGAGGTAGAGGCAGGACAATCTAAGAGTTCAAGGCTATCTTCAGCTAGATACTGAGTTAAAACCAGTCAGGGCTATTTGAGACCTTGTCTTTAAAAAAAAAACACCACCAACAACATAAAGGAAAGCCTCCACTAAAACAAAAACAGATCAAGAAAGGAAAGCATCCTCTATTGAAAACCCAGAGTCTCAGTTGCCATGGAGTATGGGTCTCAAAGCCTCTAAATAGGGCTATCATGTTGCTTGTCCCAAGACAGCACCACATATATTCTCTAAGGAAAATTTTAGTGCCCCCAAAGTATGTTCATTCCACAAGCTGTGCATCCCTCCATGTGGGCCTTGTGCATGTCCTAATCACACACAAGTTCTGCAGACTCTGGTTGCCAACATTTTTTTTTGAGACAGGTTCTCCGTGTAGCCCCTGCTGACCTGGGACTTTCTATGTAGACCAACCAGACTTTCCTCGATCTCAGAGAGATCCACCGCCCAGCACAAATTTTACTTTTTTTGAAGGGGGTGTCTTCATGTAGCTCAGGCTGGCCTTGAACTCCAAATGTACCTGATAATGACCTTGAACTTCCTATCTTTCTGTCTTTTCCTCCCGAGTGTTCAGATTTCCTCTGTGTGCCACTAGGCCTGGTTTTATGCAGTGCTGGGGATTGAAGCCAGGATTTTCTGGATGCTAGTTAAGCAGTCTACCAACTGGGCTACATCTGCAGTCTGCAATTAATCGGTGTTAAATATTTAGCCTCTCACAGTCTCCGTTTGTTCACTGGCAAAGTGGGTGCTATACTGCCATGTCCCCTCACAGGCTTGTGCTGAAGACTGAATAAGGTAAATCACATAAATTACTTAGTATCATGGCTGATATATGGTGTCGATATATAGGAGACTAAATTATTATTTATTGTAATGAATTTAAACTTTGTACAATATGTTTATTGTTAGTAACCATTCAATAAATTCAATATTATTGTAATAGGAGGATGTATCATTGAGAAAAGAGGAAGGAATTATAACACAACTATGTCAGGTGTATGGTCTGAAATACTCCTGGGCCGAAGTTTCTTCATATTCGAAAGGCAATCTCTTTTAGCTTTTACAGCCCTTGAATACAAAGTACACACAGATGGACCCTTCTGTATCTATTCTAGGAGACTGGCAGCAAATGCTATCTCTAGAGTTGGGTGTGGTTGGAAGGCTTGGCATGAAATTGGCATGCCTGTCCACACTCAGTGCACATGAAGCTTGTCTCTTTAAAGAGTCAGCACTTAGCCAGGCATGGTATAAACACTAGGGAGGCAGAGTTAGGTGGATCTCTATGAGATCCAGGCCAGCCTGGTGTACATAGTGATTTCCAGGCTATCTGGAGCTACAAGGAAACCCTGTCTCAAAAGACGCATCCACACATGCACACACACACACACACACACACACACACACACACATACATACACACACACACAGAATTTTTAAGTTTCTCCAAAATTTTTCCTGCTTTTCCTGATGGATGCTTTTGGTGACACACGTGACAAGTATGTGTCATCTTCCTTTGCAACAACCATCATAGGATTATTTCTTTTCCTTGGCATTAAACAAAATATAAGAAGGCTTTTCTGACTCCATCCCTTTCTGCATTCTCTCTTTCTCCCCTCTGCACATACAGACGTGGTTAGAAAAGTCCATTTCCTGCAGTCACATGTCCCTTGAGACAACGTCCATGGCTGAAATGCAAATAAAATCTTCATTCCCTCGGTAGCTCCAACTAAATCCTCGAGTCAACCAAGCATTCTTTCAGTCCTACTCCACGCTAAACCTGTCGGAAAATCCCTTGGTCTCTTCCAAAGGATCCCTACCTCACACTATGTCCTTGCTGCCACAGGAGGCTAACCCACCCTCAGCTCTTGCCTGAAGGTTTCCATTGTCTGCTAACTCTTCTCTTTCCTTCTATGCTGTCCCACCTATAGTTGGTTATCATAATGAAGCCCTCATATTCCTTCTGGAACTGCCCAGAGGCTGCCTGGATCATTCACAGTGAAAATGAAAGCCCTTCTGAGGCCCAGGGGGAAGGAGGCTCAGGCTGATCCCCATCTGAAGCTTCACTCCCCAGCCCCTCACCTTCTCCTCCCTTCACCCTCCTGCTCTGGCCCATTGTGGAAGGCTGAATGACGGCCTGTTCTAGTTATTGGAAGTGATGAGAGTCACTTAACATGGCAAATGGACTTGTAATTAAGGTAAGGATCCTAAAATGAGAAGATTATCCTAGATTTTATTGAGGATTCAGTCTAATCATAGTGGTCTTTACAAGAGAGATAGAAGAGGAAGAGGAAGAGGAGGAGGAGGAAGAGGGAGAGGAGGAGGAAGAGGAGGAGGAGGAAGAGGAAGAGAAGGAAGAGGATGAGGAAAAGGAGGAGGAGGAGGAGGAGGAGGAGGAGGAGGAGGAGGAGGAGGAGGAGGAGAACGTGATGGTGGAAACAGGAAGAAGAGATGAGGTGACAGACCTAGGCCATAGGATCAGCTTCTGAGAACTGGCAAAGAGAAGAAAGCAAAGTCTGTCCTGGAGCCCAGCAGCACAGCTCTGTGGTGACTTGGTTTTAGCTCCATGAACATTGTAGGCTCCTCACCTCTAGAGCACTAAGACAATAGCTGCAGTGTCTTAGGTCCCTGAAGTTTTGACTGTTTGTTACAGCAGCAATGAGAAACAGACGCACTTGCCTCCTGTTTAATTTTCTTTCTAGTGCTAGCACATTTATGTCATCACTTGTCAACAGGTTGTAATCTCAGTGCCTCCAGGAACATGGGTCAACAGAATCACGAGTGACTGAATTGAACTAAGTCACTGGCTCACTCTGAAATGGTTGAGCCCCAGTAAAATGTCAGTTGAACATGTCCCTACATACCTGACTCATGTTTTCACTGATGACCCTTAGAACAGAGCATACACAAGAGAACACAGGTGTGAGCCCGGCCCAGTGTTCACACTAAAAGAGAAGGAAACCCAGGGCTTCGGAGCCTTAACTCTGTTAGGGGGACGGCAAGCCATGCTGCCATTTCAGTGTGGATGGCCCCACCACACTTTCCACAGAACTGGGGGAGAAACGACCCTGGGCAGGTCGCATCACACTGACCTCTACACCAGCTCCAGCAGAGCGGGCCTTGCCTGACATCATCATATAGGTTCTCCTTCCATTTGGCTTGGAATGAAAATGTAGAGTCAAGGTGGGGCAGGCTGTGGGGTTGGGAAGCAGGTTGTAATTGCTACTTTTCCTACAGATTGCCGGTAAACATCCCTTTAAAGAATTCACACGTGGGAACTGAGGTTGATAATATTCTCTGGCCTCACAGTAGCATAGTTCTATTGTAACACGGTGTTAATTCAAACAGCCATTTAAGTCCAATATTTGCCTAGGAAATGAATGTTAAATATATTAGGAATTGTGTCACTGTCCAGCAGGGTTTCTTCTTCTTACTCAGACCAACAGGTGATGCCCAAATTCATATTTTCCTTCTGCTTTTGTTTGGCTCCAATGTTAGTGACATATAATACCTTCCACAGAGATCAGCACTTTTTGAAATTGACAAAAAATGTCTTAATGGGTCAGTGGTGATGATGAGGGTGGTGACCACCCCCTCCTGCCTTGCTGCATGAAGCTGTATGGATATTTCCGTTCTGAGGAGAAACATATCTAGTCTTCACTCTCACTTTTAAGGTTTATTTTAAATTGTGTGACTGTATGTATATCCGTGCATGCGTGGGGGGTGCCCCAGGAGGCCAGAAGAAGGCATTTGGATCCCCTAGAGCTGGAGTTGTAGACGGTTGTGAGACTGTGACATGGACATTAAGAACTGAACCCAGGTCCTCTACAAGAGCAGCCAGGGCTCTTAATCGCTGAGTCATCTCCCCAGCCCACCTACTCTTCACTTCTTAAGAAGTCATTGTGGGGACTGGAGCAATGGCTCAGTGGTTAACACTGGCTGCTCTTGCAGAGGACCTGGGTTCAGTTCCCAGCACCTACATGGTGGCTAACAACCATAGGTAACTCCAGTTCCAAGGAATCCGACGCCCTCTTCTGGTCTCTGAGGGCACTGCACAACAGAGGTGTACTTACACACGCAGACAATACACTCATACACATAAAATAAAAATAATAAATAAGATGTTTTTTAAAAGTCATCTGTTCACTGTGATACAGTGGTGATACAGACGGAGAGATGGGCAGTTGCCTGGATGCCCCTTCGATGGATGTCACCTTGTTCACAGAGCCTCTCCTGACCCCTCTATGCACAGCTCCGCATCCCCTTTGGAACTCCCGACTCCTCTGCCCTTGTAGCCTATCTCTTAGTGTGCTGTATTCTCTTTCACCTCATACAAACCACTGTGCTGCTGATTTCTCAAGGACAAAAATCCCATCTCACACATCCTTTCTTCCCCTAAATGCTCAGCACAAGGCTTGTTGGCACCCAAGTATGAATTAAGTTCCATGTGATACGCAGTTTTAAAGGATCTATGATAGATTAAGGAAGACCAACACACAAAACAATTACAGAAAAGTACAAAATACTCCATCGGTAAACGCAGTTCATTGCATTAGAAGTACACTGGAAATTTGAAGGGGAAAGCTGACTAGGGAATAGAGATTTTTGAAGGTTCAGTTTTTATTTTTCACAGTTTGAGACAAGGTCTCATGTAGCCCAAGATGCCCTGGAACTCCCTATGTAGCCAAGGATGACCTTGAACTTCTGATCCTCCTGTCTCTGCCTCACAGTGCTAGGATTAGCTACCCACCACCACATGCAGTTTTGTGTGGTGCTGGGGACTGGTGTCAGGGTGCACATTCTGGGTCAGTACTCCATCAACTGAGCTATACCCCCCACACCCTAGGGAAATCATTCCTTTTTCTCTCATGTGCATGTGTGTGGTGCACGTGCATACTCATGTTTGCACGTTTGGGGTACATGTGTGGCAGGTGTACATGCAGATGTATGTATAGGCATGCAGAGGCCTAAGGGACATCAGCAGTCTTTGATCAGTTTCCACCAGATTCACTGAGGCAGGTCTTTCAGGTGAACTTGGAGCTTGACAATTCAGCTAGTCTAGATAGCTAGCTTGCTCTGGAGATCCCTGTCTGCCTCTGCCTCTGAGCACCAGAATTCAGCTGGGCCTTCCTGGCCACCTGGCACTTGCATGGTTTCTGGGGATCCCAAATCCCATCCTCACATTTGTGTAGCAAATGCTTTAACCACTGAGCCAGCTTCCTAGCGCAAGTAATCATTCTTAATGGCAAGAAATAGTACTCTTCACTAATTTTGTCTTCACATTAAGAAGTTCACATAAAGAAGAACATTGTGTATATTGGTGGAGTGTTGGGGAAGAGGAGTCTATCATCTTGATTAATTTATAACACTGTCAGTCTCCTACAAAGAGCACCAAAGTTCTTTGTTTTGGTATCACAAGGATTAACTATTAACACATGGTTGGCATCTTAAGACTTCTGAAAATATTTTATCTTATCAGACTTGGAGTTTTATTGGGGCTGAAAGGGCAGACTTGATGATAGACATAACAATTCATGGCCAAGTATCTGAAGTATGGCCAATCTTAAAAACACAAGGAACCTCAGCACCTGACAGTAGATAGAGCCTTCTCCCGCAGCTTTGGAAGGAAATGTAGCCAATATCTATCACAAAAGTAAAGATGTGGGCAGCAAATTCTGCCCACTCACATAAACTCTTAGAAATTGTATTGCCCACACTGTCTAAAAGTCAGCAGTTAAAAACAAACTTTATTAGACTTCCTAATTCTGGTAAGTTTAAGAAGTTCTGAAGATAATCACCAATTTAATCAGATCTGCTGTGGAGTGTTCATATGTATCTGAGGACTAGGATGTCATACATTGTCCCCTAAGCCTCAGAGCAAAATAAAACGCTAAATACCTCACCTTTTACAGGTGTGCCTACCAGATGGAGTCCTTACCTTCACAAACAGGAAAATCTCAGGGCTGAGAGAAGTTGCTTTGTTTTCTTCCAAACCAATAGAATAGCAGGTGGAGTCCTGGCTGGTGGGAAAGCCCTTACTGTGCTGGATGGTGAAGCTTGAAATGAGAGGGCTTTCCATCTTTAGCATTCTTCCGTTCTGCTGTGGCTCCTCTGGCAAAGGCTCAGCATCCTGGATTGCTGAACTCGGCTCTTCCATGAAGATGCCCCTGACCTCATGGTGCTCAGTCGGTTGCGGATTCTGGGCCTCAGCAAACACATCATCCGGCAGTAGGTAGTCTCCCGATTCTGACTCAGAGAAGGCTGTGTTGGTCTCTTCATTTCTCAAGGCATAAACCGACAGGGAGTCATATTTATGGCTTTCTAGCCTAGTGGCATATAGATCATTTTCTGGCCCCAAGTCTTCATGAACCTCATCATATAAAGGCACGGGATTTTCTCCCAGCTGGTCTGGACTCTCATCTCCTCTACCTTTGTGGATTGTGTCATAGATGTTGCTGTAACCTTCATCATTCATGTTTGTTGATAGAGTAGATCCTTTTGCAGGCAGAGCTGAGCAGACCTGAAATAAGGAAAGGACTAGACGATGCTGTTCCGCCTTGCAAAAGAATCAATGGGCTTTTGAAATGCAGTTACTAGCAATAGCTATCAATGACAGGCCTCTAACAATCATTTACTGGAGACTTTAATAAGCAAACCACAAGTCCATTGGACAGGTGACAAAGTTTACCCACTGAGTTAACTCCTTCGCCACTAAAGACACTCTCAGCTAGACTCTTACTTCTGTTTCCAGGTACTCTAAGAAGTTGAAGAATTCCCCAGCATATGCTGAAATTCTGAACATTTAACCACTTGCCACTCCTGGAGCTTTCTGCTGGGACCACTCAAGAAATCCTCCCAGTTCAGGGGCAACTATAATTCAATGCTAAGCCATCGATTTACAGCTGAATTCATCGCATATCGTGATACTTTGCCAACTGAGACCCTATGATAGATGAATTCCACATGTCCCAGGTAAGAAACCAATCCCATTTACAATTCTTATCTGGAAGTCCCAGTAGGTGATTAAATGGCAGAAGGAAAGAAGATAAGTAAAAAGTAAAATAAATTTATGAAAGAAGGTAAGTGCTCTGGTCTATGTCACATCAATACAGACCATACCAAATAAGACTCAAAGATTTGTGACTTTGATTTTTAGATTCCCCTCTTAAATTTTATATGATTGTCCACACTCACCAAATATTTACTAAAATGTTCTTGTATACAGGAGACTGAACTGAGCATTAAACAAAAGAGGTGGATGATACCTTTCCTTAAGATTTGAAATACAATGGCAGGGGTGGGGATCCCTGTAATAAGCAGTAAAGAGCTGTATTACAAAGCTACCCAGCAGACGTCATCGATATTTGGTTCACATGTATGCTTTGTGTTTCATAGTCTGATACTCTATTCTGCTAATATCATGTCACTTCTATTGCTTTTGGGAGTGAGATTCAGGCAGGATGCAAATGAATTCCAATGCCTAGAAATCGTGTGAAAATGGAGACACTTTGATATTCTGGTTAACAGGCTTCAAAGCACTTCATTGCTATGTTATAGCAAACCTGTATCAGATTCTTAGGCTTCTATATTACATTTAGGAATCTTCTTTAGCAACTTATTTTTGAGGACAAGTAAGGAATGGATAAAGGAGGCCAGAGGTCAGTTTTAAAGGCTAGGGACACTACATCATCATCATATTGAAATGGTTTAATTGGTACAAATTCTGTAAATTATCTTAGGTTCCAGAATCAGGCATTCATGATTAAATGCTCCCTGCTCAAATTTTCTTCATAATTTTATAACTGGAGGTAAACACCAGTTGTCTGACATTTCATTTCACATCGAAATTTTTTTAAAAAGGAAAAAAATGGAAGCTTTTAGGCAAGTGCATGTTCAAGTTCCCACAGAGAGGTAAGGGCGACTGATGTCAGCTGTGATTCTCAAACTTGCAGCTCAGTTATTGCTCTGTTATTCAACCCTTAACTTAGTGTTTTCTAACTATTTTTTTCATGATCACCCCTGTCTACCCAGACCCCATGGAGTAAATTATGTCCCTGCCTAAAACCTAAGTTTTACCTCTTTGGTGGTGACATTGGTCCTTTTGGTAATGCATGCTTACTACTAAACACAATGTACATCTCATTATCTAATCCTTATGTGTCATTTTGTATTGCTACCAAAAAGTAATGGCCTTCCAGTTGTACTTACATGCACAGCATGTATATTAGTTACTTTTCTCATTATAGTAACTGAATGCCTCGTCAATAGCCACTTAGGAGAGGAAGGATTTATTTTGGCTCACAGTTTGGAAGGATACAGTCTATCACAGCAGGGAGGGCGTGGCAGCTGGTTTCACTGCATCTGCAGCCATGAAACAGAGAGAAATGAAACTGATGCTTCCTGGCTTTCTCCTTTTTCTCTTTTTATTCAGTCAGAGATGAATAAGATGTACCATAAGATGGCTCTACCTACATTCAGGATGGGTCTTCTCTCCTCAGCTAAATTTTTCTGGAAATATTACAGACATGTCCAGAGGTATGTTCTCCTACCTGATTCCAGATCTAGCCAATTTGACAAGGAAGATCAAAACTTCACAACATATTATTGGCTTTTCATAGTCACCTAATGAGGCAAACCAGGGCTGGTTAGGTTTATAGTATTGTCTCATCTGGGAATATCCCCACCATAATTTACAGTCATAGGTTGTGACCTAAAACAAAACATTCTATTGAAGAGCAAGCTGGGTCATGTGACCCTCTGCTCATATTAATAAAGGTTCCCCAGTTTTGTCAGTAAAAGCCAAAGTCCTTACAATTGTCCATGAGACCTCCATAGACTAGACCCCCCACCTTGTTCATTTTGGGCCTCTTCTTGCCCTATTCTAGACAATGTAGCTTTGCTGCCAACCCTGGAACACTCGGGAATGCATCCAGATGAGGACCTTTACATTATCTGTTGTTTCTAGCTAGATGTCTTCACAGTCAATTTCTCCAACTCTGACATGTTGAGCTCAGGTACTCCCTTCTCAGTGAGGCTACTCTGACCATCCTGTTAAAATGACAACCCATCCTAACGCTATGTCCACCCCTCTCTGATACCAAAATCCTTTACTCCAGCCATTCTGCCTTTTTATCACAACACTTTTCACCTTCCAATAAGAAGTATACCTTAATTAGTTCATATGTCTAGAACGTAGTCTCTCTCTTCTCCCACAAGAATGTAAATGCAGGGGCTGGAGAGATGGATCTGCAGTTAAAGAGCACTAAATGCTCTTGCAGAGGATCTGGGTTCAGTTCCCAGGCCCCACATGGTGGCTAACAACCATCTGGAATGATCGGACACCCTCTTCTGACCTCTGTGGGCATTGCACGACACAGGTGCACTTACACACACACGGGCAATGCACTCATACACATAAAATAAAAATAAAAATTTTAAAAAGAATGTAAATACTTTTAATCACAGACTTCAGTTAGCTTTCTCTTCAACACTTCCAGACCTATAGCAATGACATGTTACAATACCATGCAGCATACATTCTATCTATCTATCTATCTATCTATCTATCTATCTATCTATCTATCTGCCTATCTATCTGACTGCCTTTCTATCTATTTATCTGCCTACCTACTTGTCTAAAATGAGTTTTTGTAATGTTTATCCTCCACTAGGCCCTTAAATTTCATGAGAACAGGATTCATACCTACTTTGCCCATCACTGTTCATCTAAAGCCCATTAGATGCCTAGCACATACTAGATAAGTATTAAGCATTTGTTGAGCAGATAGAAAGGAGATGTATGCAGAATATATGTTCTTTCACTTCTAGTCCTATTTTCTTTTTGCACCATTTTGGTAAATGTCGTTTCCTCACCATACAATGTCATGTTATAGGACAACCTTGAGGCCAATATCTCTTGCAGTTTGGATGCAAAATATGCTCCCCACCCCTCACAGGCTCATGTCTGAAGACCTGGTTTTCAGCTGGTGGTGCTGTGCTGCTTAGGGTGGGCTATGGAACCCTCCAGAAGTGAGAACTAGCCAAAGGAAGTAGATCTCTGGTGGGAGGGACATTGAGGTTCATAGCTGGCCCACTTCCTGCCTTGTTTCTACTTCTCAGTTCCCAGTAAGATGTTACACCACAAGCTACCATCATTACATGAAAGTCTCAGCTGCGATGATTTCGCCACCTTGAAACCATGAGCTAAAGTTAATCCTTCTTCTTCTGTGCTGTATTTTGTCATTGAGTCATTGGTTGCAGCAACGAATAGTCTTGTTTTCTGTATTTCATGTAATTTAAATTCAACTTAATTGATTTAGGGTTTAGTAAATATGGCAGAACTGGGTCACTCTAACTAAACTACAAAAACATCACCTTAGAATCTAAAATGCCAACTTGTTACTTTACCACCAAAAACATAATTGTCAAACTGACTTGGAAAGTCCACAGCTTCTTCACACAGCAGAGCTTCTACATGGAACCAAATTGACACCATGTATGTGATGTCTTTAGCATCTGAGGTGCTTCAAGACTGGGTTTTTTTCTCTTTCTTCCTTTTCTTTTTATTTCAAATTACTAATCAAGGATTTTTTTATTTTTCCATATATCTCAATCTTAATAATGATTTTTCAGTTTTATTTCTCTTTTTAAAGATGTATTGGCTTTGTTACTGATCTTCACAATTGTATTTCTTTGCAATTTCATTCATTTCTGCTCTGATATTTATTATCTGTTTCTACCCCTCTTTTGTTATACTTTACTGGCCTTTTTTAACCTCAAGATAATTGTGGTGAATCTTTAAATCATTAGTGTTCCACCTTTAATAGTCTCTAATACATGCAATTAAGACTATGAATTTTGAGGTGCTTCCAGGTACATGTGGGTGGGTCTCCATCTCCAGGATAGCTATTGTTCTCCCGCCATCCCAGAGAATAGAGAACAACTGAACAGGTCCTCAGGTGGCTCAGAGTGCAGTGAGAGAGATTCCTGGGAGACTTCTTGAGTGGGCAGTTCGATTATTGAAACCAAGGCAGAGGTTTATATAATAGAGAGGCCTTTCTGGCTGTTACAGAAGGTGGGAAAGTTAAAGGTGGGGTCTTTAGGAAAAGGCAGGAAGGTTGTAGAACTGATGTGGAAATTAGGAATGAGGAAATGAAACCCAAAACCTGGTTCTGGTCTGGGGTGACCTTTGTCGGGGGAAAAGATGAAGCAACTGCTGAAGCCTGCAGTGGCTTCCTGGGACCTAGGTTACCGCATCAGGCAGAGCAGGCCAGACTCCTACTGTCCCTTCAGGTATCCGGGCTTGCTTGGCTTGCTCAATACCTTTTACGATAGACCCAGACCCCACAGGTGGGCTCAACAGGTAGTGGTAGATGCTGAAGGACTTTGGCTGTGGAATTTGTGGCTTTGACAAACTTAAATCATGAAATGGTCAGAAAAACCAACATCAAATTCTCTCACTGGTGTGAAAAATTATTCCAGTTTATACTCCCACGAGTAGAATGTACCATGTGCTGTCCCCACCTAGAGAGGCACTGCTTTGATTATCTTACCTTCAAGTGAACTTTAAAAATTCCCACAGTGAATGCAACATAGACTCTAAACCCCGTGGCCTCATATGCTAAGTTTCTCTGCCTATAACTAATAATGTTCAATTTGTGCAACCAATTGTGAACTAAGAAAAGATACTATGAGATTTCCTCTTAGTACAGATTTGTTCTCATTCTATAATTTTTATATATTTTAATTTCACTATCATCCAATTCCAAATACTTCCTATTTTCTGTTTTCCCCTTTACCCACAAGTCATTGAAAGCATATTGATTAACATCTAAACAAGTAATTATTTTTCTATTTTTTGTTTTTTAAACTTAATTTCACTGTAGTGAGAGAATTCATTATGGCTTGAGCAATTGAAATCTGAGACTTGCTTTAAGAAGCCTAGCATATTTCCAATTTCAGAAATATTCCATGTGCACTTGAAAAGAACATGTTTCTCCATAGTTAGAGATATGTTGGATAAATCATGATCTTTATCTATTAATCTTTGTTATTTTGTCCTTTTGCATTTCTAATGATTTTTTATATGTTTATTCAATCATTATTGATGGGGAAAGTTGAATCTTTCCTCAAAAACATGGATGCCCAACTTTTGGTTTCGTTAGTTATTCTCTTGTATATTTTTAGTATTATATTTTTTTCTTGATTGATATAAATTTATAAATTTTATATTATTTTGGTAGATGGTCTGATTTTGTTCTTCAGTAGAAAAGTATCTCATTGTCTCTAATGGTATTTTTACTTTTCTTTGATTTCACTTTCTTTGGCTACTGTTTACGTGTGTATGTTGCATGTTTGTGTGTGTTGCATGTCTGTGTTTGTGGTACGTATGGATGTATGTGGCTGCTGCAGGTCTGTGTGTGGTATGTATGGTTCCTTATTTGTGTAATTTATATTACGTGTTTCTGTGTAGTATGTAGTGTTTGTGTGGTGCATGGGGACACTGTGTGTGTGTTTGTATGTGTGTGTGTGGTGCAAGTATGTGTGTGGTGTCTATGTTGCATGTTTGCGTGTGTTGCATGTTTGTATATGTAGTATGTGGGGAGAAGGGGTGCAGGTATGTGTGTGGTCTATGTGTGTGCAGTGCATGTGTGGTGTGTTTGTATGTGTGGTTCACATACATGAGTGTGAATGCAAAAGCCTGTGCATGTCATGTAGTCAGAGCAAGATGTCTGATATCTTCATCTATCTCTGTCTTGGAGCTTCGAGATAGGGCTTCTCACTGCACTGGCTCACCATGCAGACTAGGCTGGCCAGCGAGCTCCTGAGCTCTGTCTGTCTCCTCCTCCCATGCTGGAGTCACAGGCAGTCATAGCTATGCCCAGCTTTTTATGCAGGTGCTGAGGATTGCAGCTCAAATCCTCATGCTTGCAAAACAAGTGTTTTTTACCCACTGAGCCATCACTTCCGCCGCAGAGATTTCTTTTATGTAGTAAAGTCATGAGGACAAAGGATGAATGAGCTGCATATTGTCTTAGTAGCATGTAACATGGGGAGGAGCACATGGCTTCAAATGCAGATGCTACCATATTGTGAATTCTTAATCATGGCTCATATTTCACAGCACAGCTTCACCTTCACTTGGCTGATTCTGCTTTCATACTAGAAAATATAACTAATGCTTGTCTTCAAGGAAACATGGAAGGGTGTGTAAAAACGGGAAACACACACCAAAGCACCAAAGAAAAGCAGACAGAACTACCAGAGATACCCAGGGATCCTGGGCACAATCTTCTAACCTTTCCTTGTTTGTAAAAATGGAATACCCTGAAAGCATTGATGGAAAGAGTGAATGAAAAACTCCGTGTGAACTCTCAGCCCCTGTCAGGTGTGTTCAGTGTTAGTGTCTCACAATAAGAATGAAGCGGTTCTGGGGAGAGAAAGAATGATGTGGAAGTGATGTAAGTAATCAGGCTATATTAGCATATGACTGGAGCTGATTCCTCTTCACAGTGCACTGATGAGCATGCATTGGGGACTGGTTTTCCGTCAATAGCCTCATCCCCAGGACTAATCATAGTAATTGCATTTGCATCTTGCAGTGATCTCAACCTTCCAAAACATTACAGACAGCGTTTTTGAATGGCGAGAACTGCACAATAGATGGGATTGCCAAATCCATTTTAAAGATATGAGAGGTGCCAGGACTCATCCTGCTTTCATGGTATTTAGCACCCAGGTTCCTGACCAGGTGACCACTGAACTTAAACATTCCACCAACATTCAAAAAAAAAAAAGTTTAAAAATCACAAAAAGTGAGCTTGTGGAGTCAAGGAAAATATCAGATGTGTATAAGTCATCCATAATGGCAGAAAAATGCAATAAAATTACTGTGAAGAAGTCTTTCATCAAAGGTAAACAGTTGAAATACAGGAGAAAGGATCAAGCTCAAAATCACCCTCAGGACTGGGAATCTGGTGTGTTTGCTTCCATGGTCCACCAGGGGGCGACATTGTCCACTCTATCCTGAATTGTTCCTTAAGTCTGCGGAGCAGAGAATGCTTTACAGAATTGTTGGCCTTGTGTGTGTGTGTGTGTGTGTGTGTGTGTGTGTGTGTGTGTGTGTCCCCATCCCAGTTATTGACTCTGCTTTGAGGAAAGGTTCCTCAAATTCTGAATTAGGTTAAAACTGTTTGATGCCACATTGCTTCAGAGCTCAATCTCCATTTTACTTGTCCCTTACAGTTTATTTAACACTGTGTATACGTATGTGATTATGTATGTGCATGTATGCATGCATGTGTGTGGAGGCCAGAGATTGGTACTGGGAGTCTTCCTCTACCTCTCTTCATCTTATTTCTTGGGCAAGCTGACCTGACCAGGGAATTCTGTGGGCATTTGCCTTTCCCAATCCCAAATCCCAGTGGTGGACGCACAGCTGTCCACCACCACATCTGACTTTTATGTGGGTGCTATGGCTCCGAACCCAGGTCCCCATGTTTGTGTAGTACCCACTTTACCCAATGACCCATCTCCCCAGTCTGTTTTACAAATTTTTAAAAATTGACAAGTAAAACTATGTGTTTACAGTGTACAGTGTAATGCTTTGATATGCGTATGCACTGGGGATCGCTGATTCAAGACATGACATTTACATTACCTCACAAATTTCCAACTTTTTGTATGGTGAAAACACTTGAAATCTGTTCTCACATCAATTTGCAAAAGCACAATATAGTGTTATTAGCTATAGTGCCCAAGGAGTTACTTTTAGAGTTACTTTCAGTTGCTTTTAGAGTTACTTTCAGTTACTTTTAGAGTTGCTGTAACAAAATACCTGCGAAAGGCAACTTAAAGGAGTAAAGATTCATTCGGGCTCATGACTGCAAGCATGACTACCCTGCAACATGTGGGCTGCATGCATCCCAGAATAGGTATGAACGTAGCCGAACACATTTGTAGATGACAGCATCCTATCACAATGTCAAGAAGTCAGACACCCCTGGAGCGAGATACATCACAAAAAAAAATCACAAAAAGTGAGCTGTGGAGTCAAGGAAAATATCAGATGTGTATAAGTCATCCATAATGGCAGAAAAAATGCAATAAAATTAATGTGAAGAAGTCTTTCATCAAAGGTAAACAGTTGAAATAAACGAGAAAGGATCAAGCTCAAAATCACCCTCAGGACCGGGAATCTGGTGGGTTTGCTTCCACAGTCCACCAGGGGGCGACATTGTCCACTCTATCCTGAATTGTTCCTTAAGTCTGTGAAGCAGAGACTGCTTCACAGAATTGTTGGCCTTGTGTGTGCGTGCATGTGTGTGTGTGTGTGTGTGTGTGTGTGTGTGTGTGTGTGTGTGTGTGTGTCCCCATCCCAGTTATTGACTCTGCTTTGAGGAAAGTTTCCTCAAATTCTATACTAGGTTAAAACTGTTTGATGCCACATTGCTTCAGAGTTCAATCTCCATTTTACTTGTCCCTTACAGTTTATTTAACACTGTGTATACGTGTGTGATTATGTATGTGCATGTATGCATGCATGTGTGTGGAGGCCAGAGATTGATATTGGGTACATCACAGCAGGAAGGGCATAGTCATGGCTTATGTCTGTGGCAAGAGAGCTCTTGCTCGCATCTCTGGGATCAGGGAACAGAGAATGAGGAATCCCAGAACTCGGCTGGCTTTCTTCTTTTCCCTTTTTTATCCACTCTAGGACCCCTGCCCATGGGATAGTGCCACTCATGTGAAAGGTGGTTCTTCCGTCCTCAGTTAATACTCTCTGAAGACATCAGACACCCTAATACGCACTCCTCTGTGTCTCCTAGGTCATTCCAAATTCAGTTATGTCGACAGCGAAGATGGCCCATCACAAGACCTCTGGAACTGCTGCCCCCTAGCCCAACCACCATCTCCTCACACAAACCCCTCCCCAACATCAGGTAACCGCTCTTTGGTGCTCTGCTTCTTGACTTCAACTTTACACTGCACATCAAAGTGAGATGGCGGGGAAATAGGGCTTCTAAGCCGGGCTTATTTCCCTTATTAGCATGTTTTCCAGGTTCACCCTTGTAATTGCAAATAGAGGATTTCCTTCATGCTTTCATAGCCCATTGCATTTTGTATCTAGACCGCATTCTCTCCCATTCATCTCTTGGTGAAAACTTAGGTGGATTCCATTTCTAGCCTATTATGACTAATGTTGCAATAAAAGCAGAGGTGTGGCTATTTCTCTGACCTGTATGTCATCATCTTTGCATATGAACCCATGTATGACTTTTCCTGGAGAGACGTAAACAGAAGTCTATTTACCTCAATAAGGGCACCAAGGACAGGTCAAAGAAACCATTCCACCCAAGACCGGATTGCAAAACCAGGGAGTTTATTGAGGTATCTTACAGGAGCATGGGGGAGGGGCTACTCAGGAGCATGGGGGAGGGGCTATTCAGGAGCATGGGGGAGGAGCTACTCATAGAGGAGCATCGCTGAACCACCCACTGCAGCAGCAAGATGACTCACAAAGCTGCATCCTTGACACTCTGCCCAACTTACAGTCAGCTCCACACAGAAATTTCCTCTGCTCAGCCATTGTTACTGCAGATCTAACATTGAGGAGGAGCGTTGTGAATCTTGTAACTATATGAGCGGACCTGAGCCTCGTAAGTTTCTTGAGCTTTCTTGTCCTTACCACTTTTCTCAGCTT
Organism: Eospalax fontanierii; assembly: GCA_035773235.1. Taxonomy (NCBI): domain Eukaryota; kingdom Metazoa; phylum Chordata; class Mammalia; order Rodentia; family Spalacidae; genus Eospalax; species Eospalax fontanierii. The sequence continues at coordinate 12,725,652 of CM069549.1, forward strand.
CCAGAGTCTTAGGAGCCTCTCTCCTCCCTCTAGGAAGTTTTCCAATTCAGAAGAAACAGCTGCAGAGCCCAGTAGTGGGACAGGATCATTTTCTAGTTCTTTCTTTGAAGTTTGAGGCATCTCCCTACAGCTGTCCCAGTGGCCGTGCTAATTCGCTTTTGCCACACCCTTGCCAGTTCTTATCTTTTGCATTTTTAATAACATACTCCATAACAGGTGTGAAGGAGCAACTCTTACATTTTAAAAAGAAGAGGCCGGAGATATGGCTCAGTGGTTAAGAGCGCCGTCTGCTCTCGCAGAGGACCTGGGTTTGATTCCTGCCACCCAAATGGCAGCTAACAACCATCCATAACTCCATTTCTAGAGGATCCAACACCCTCTTCTGACATCCTCAGGTCTTGTATGACAAGGTTGCATTTGCATCCATGCAGGCAGTGCATTCATACACATAAAATTAGCTTGAGTGGCAAGGAGGACAAAGGAGATCCCCTGAACCCCGAGCTTCATTCGATGCCACGATTCACAAGGATAGACTGTAACAAAAGATCTTGATCAGTGAGGTTCAATACACATCAACATAGTTTACTTAGAAACCCATGAAATCTTCTCTGTAAAAATCTAACTCTTGCTCAGGCTGTGTTATCATTTAACCCATGATTTCCCTGCTGCGTTCATTTGAAAGTTTCCATTTTGTTAACTGAATTCAAGTGAAGACCCACAGACATATCAATCATTGTGTTAATTAGTGCTCCACCAATTAGTTTGGTGAAGGCTCCTCACTGAGGTCAAAGTTAATTTTTTTAAAGATTTGTTTATTTTATGTGTATGTGTGTGTGCCTGAGTATATGTATTTGCACCATGTGTGTGCAGGTGCCTGCAGAGGCCAGAAGAGGGAGTATCTGATCCCATGGAACTGGAGTTACTGGTGGTTGTAAGTGACCCAACATGGTTGCTGGGAACTGAACCTGGGTTCTCGAAAGAGTAGCAAGTGTTCTTAACTACTGAGCCATCTCAGCATAGAAAGTTGGCTTCTTATTAGAACTACCTGGATTTTTAAGACACTGTCCATGCAGCCTCCTTTAGCACAATTGGCTCAAGGTGGATGGATGCATGGAAGAGAGGTTTGGGCTTTTAATATCTGACACATAATCAAATATTTAAAATTTCTAAGAAAGATAAAAGCAATCTTCAAACAAAATATAGCTTTACTTTAAAAATGCAATTTGGGCAGACTTCCTGTTTATTCCAATTCTAAAGAGTCTTATCAAAGTGTGATGATTCGATAAATAGAACAAATAAAATAGAACAAACTTTAGGGGTTGGAGAAATGGCAGAGCCATTCACAGCACATACACACTGCTCTAGCAGAGGACTCAGGCTTGATTCGCCGTGTCCAGGTGGGGCCCCTCACAATAGCTCCAGGGGATCCTACCCGTCTGGCCTCCATGGGCACCCACACTCAGGAGTATATACCCCCACATAAATAAAAAAATTTTTTTAAATAGAACAAATTTTGGTTTTAAATTCTCAGAAATGATTAAATCTCATTAGTACAAATTATCCTAATCTTATAATTACTGAAATTCAGACAGTATGGACCTCCAGCCAACGTTCCCAGTTTAACATGTAGGCCAGCAAAGCATGTGCTTAGAGCAGATGCCAGTTGCTTTTAGAAACAGCTTCATGTTTGACATCTGAGAGCGTCATTGTGGTATAAAAACAAATCAGAATGCTGTGAGCACTCCTCTGCTTATTCAGCCATGGGAGGTGGGAAGAGTCACGGCCTTTACTAGGACTGGTGTCACCAAAGGTCCCAGTAGCCTGGTTTCTATACTCTCTGTCTCCTTTACCCAGCTCCCAGGTGTCAGCACCCAGATGATTAAAAGTCAAAATATGGGAGGACCCGGAGGGAGCCTGTGCCTGGCCCAGGGAGTTACACACTGTAGATCTGATTAAGAACAATTGCTGATTGTTCTTTGTTTGCTGAGCAGGATCTAGTGCCTGAGCAGAGCGGCCCAGCTCTGAGCCACTCAGCTCTGAAGAGCTTCCAGAGTCGAGCATGTAGGTATGGGGCTGCTCTTCTTCCCCACTGCCTGGGTCAGGTGCAGGGAAGGATAGAGAATGCACACGAGAGGTGCTTAGAAATGTCACAAACTTACCAGGTAGGTTCACTGCAGGACTTGGATGTTAGCATCGTAGCTTATTAGAAAATGTATCTTATTAGAGAGTGGGGCAGAAGCTGCCTGAAAGTCAGGCGACAAGCAACCAAAACATAAAACTCGGGCAGAAGGTAGAGCTTATGCTACAGCAGATTCTCTCCTGAGGGCTGTCTTGTTCAAATGGCAGATCTGGGCCTTGAGTTCAGGACTTTTGTTTGCAGCCAGCAGAAGGGGCAGAAAGCCTCCTTCCTGTCTCTGGAGCTGCTGGAGCTTCCTGCAGTCAGGAGTGACTGAGCTTCAGGAAGGTAGAAGTTTCTGGAGAGGAAAACACTTCCGTTTGATGACCACTGCACGTTGAATGCAATGCAATATGAGTGTCGGTTTCCTAGTGTATTCATATAGAAAGGAAATTTAAATGATTTTAGAAAAATCAGTTTTAGAAATACACACAGACAATACACACACACACACACACACACACACACACACACGTCACAAACAGTATGTCTTGTTGTGGAGGGAGACTTTTTTGTTTGTATGTTTCTAGAATATACCAAGATCATATATGTCTTTAAAACTTTGGGGGAAATTACTGACCTGAATATTTCCTCATTGGCACGACTTCTAGAACAAGGAACATTCTGGTAATTCCTTTAGAGCCTTCGTAAGGCGTGAAGGGGAGATTTATATCTCAAGAAAGAATCCAGTACTTTCCTGTGGTAAAATTCCGAGTGCATAAAACTGATGGCTCGGTCCTCTTTCCTGCCACTCTGATGAATTGCTGGATAGTTTTGCTTCTCTCTACACCCCAAAATGCTGTTATTTAGGTCATAATTTTGGGTCTGCAAAGATGCCAGGGAGATGTCGGCCATGACAACATGCCTCAGCATACTGACTCACTCCAGTGTGGGTCTATGGGTCCATTATCTGCCCTGGATCTCTTATCTGTCTTTACGATTTATTTTTATTTTTAATTGTGTGTCTGTTTTTATGTCTGTGTGTGTATGTGCACATAAGTACAGCTTCTTACGGAGGCCAGAAAAGGGTGTCAGATTCCCTGGAGCTGGAGTTACGGGTGGTTGTGAGCTTCCTGACATGAGTTTCTGGGAACTTTACCTGGGTCCTCTGGAAGAGCAGAAAGCTCTTAACTGCTGAGCCATCGCTCCAGCCCCAGACCCTTTACCTTCCTTCAGTCCTCACTCACTAGAGCAGAACTGCAGGGTGGGGAAATATCAAGAAGCCAAGAGAAAGGAAAACCAAACCAAACACAGACCAAGTGAGCAGCCTGCGTGTTATCTGAGACCAAAACATTGCCCCTCTTCTCATTTTAAAACAGGGAAACTGAGCCGTAGTAACGGTTCTCCCTGACTTTGCCCTCAGACTGCTCATGGTGATGCCAAGAGGGTGGCTGATGGCACCAAGTGTGCTGACAGGGGCTGCGGGAGCCATCCTGCCTGAGTGCAGGTCTCCACCCACCCTCCCATTTGACTTGTCAATCCTCAGTCTTATTGCTAAGGGCAGGGGCAGCAAGTTATTGGGATGGCATCCGTGAACGATCATTTTATTCTAACTTTTAGGAATCATTGTCTATACTTTTTTGTTCTAAATTATACAACAGAGGGGCTGGAGGCGTAGCTTAATGATAAAGCACTTTCCTCTCATGCTTAGTGTGCACAAAGCCCTGGATCTGATCCTTACCATCACATATATGTCCTCCCCCAAACTCTGTGTGTGTATTTAGGAAATACAAATAATAGGAAAGAATATAAAATATTCCTTATTACAACCAGGTCTGGTGGCAGGCACACACCTTTATTCACAGTGCTTGGGAGGCAGAGGCAGGATGATCTCTGTGAGATCAAGGCCAGCCTGGTCTACAAAGCAAGTCCCAGGCCAGTTGGGACTACAGGGACACCTTGTCTCAAAAAGACAAAAACAAGCAATCTTTTCTGTGCCCACTTCTCTCTTCTTCAAGGAACATGCTCGTTCTTGTACGCTGCCCTGGGAGTAATCACCAAGATCAAAACAGTCATCCAAACAGTTGCTACAGACCAGTGACTGCTATACATCTGCCTCCTGCTCTTCCAGTTTTTCCCAGTTTAATGTTTCAAAAACACGTGAATATAGTGTCAGGGCCTGGACTAGGTTAGCTCATGACAATGACAATGACAATTCAAGGTCAGGGGAGAGGAAAAATAAGTGATCACTGGCAGTGGCCGAGGTAGTGGCCTATTGTAGGACAGGCCTTAGCCTGGCCCAGGTGTTTCTGGTCATTCATTCACCTGACTCATCTTCTGTATCTCATCTTTCTTTTCTCATAGATGGGTCTCTTTCTTATTGTTTAGAAACAAACCTGTAATTAAGAAGGAAAAGTGGGCGCTAGGGAGATGGCTCAGCAGTTAAGAGAGCATACTGCTCCTACGGAGGACCTGAGTTGGACCCATGCCAGGCAGCTCACAACGACATGACCTGTATCTCTAGTTCCAGGGGATCGGAGGCTCTCTTCTGGATTCTGTGGGCATCTGTACTCATGCACATATACAAACACACACACACAGAGATATAAAATAGAAGGAAAAGTGTTTTGTCACTGTTGTTCTGCGTTTCTTTACTTTTAGCTTTTTTGAGACAGGGTCTCATTCTACAGGCCAGTTTGACTAGGAACTTTTACTTTTCTACGTCCAGCCTCCTGGGTGCTGGAATTGTAGGCGTGTACTACAGCTGAGAAAAAGAAGGTTTTGAGAGCTCTGTCCTGGGATTCTATACATTAGTGGCAAGTCAGCCTTGTTTTGGGTCTTGTCCTAACCTTGTTCCTGGTTTTCACAGTGGATCTTCAGGCTCAGATCCTAATTTTTATATTCTAGATCTAACCTCCATCCCCTGTCACTGTCCTAGCAAAATACCCAGCACATCGGAGCCTCTCAACCTGGTATTCTGTCCTGGCTCACATGTGTCTCCTGCCCTTGGATCCCAGCCTGAGTTCTGGAACCTGATTTACTGTGAGGAACCTCCCCTGCTGAAGGCTCCATGGTTGCAGAATCAGCTTCTTCCTGGCATTGAAATTCATCACTTTAGCATTCTTTCCCTATCATGAACAGGCTGAGTTAGCTAGCTGTGGTTTAGAGATGACCAGTCACACAGCAGGAAGGAACTGTGTGACAAAGACATAGGCTGCCACATACCTTTGCGCTTCAGTCGGTATTACAGAGTGCCAGAGGACCACAAACCGGAACACAAGTAGGAGAGCTGAGGAAGAGATTAAGGGCCCTAGCCACCTCTCGGCTCTTTCTGTGCACCTACTCTATTATCTTGGGGCACCAGCCACAGAGGGGGTTTCAAGCCAACCACCATGTTGCTGGTGATATTTTCTTGTCCATCTTAATACTGTGGTCCGTGCGCACTACTGAACCACAATTGAGGAATGGCACTCTAGGGCCACTGAGACTGAGAAGCAGCCTTAGAGAGCCCCTGTTGAAAAAATGAATGTCTATTTTAAAAATCTATTTTATTTATTATTTTTATTTTTTGTGTGAGTGTATTACCTGCATGTATATAAGTGAACCCATGTTGCACAATACCTACAGAGGTAAGAAGAAGGCATCAGATCCCCTGGAACTGGAGTTACAGATGGTTGTTAGCCAATATGTAGGTGATGGGAATCAAACCCAGGTCTTCTGCAAGAGCAGTCAGTGCTCTTAACCACGGAGCCATTTCTCCAGCCCCAAGAATGAATGTCTTATAGTGAATAAAGCAAGGGAGGGAAGGTGCTCCGTGCTTTACGGGAGTGCTTAGATTCCTGGTAAGTCTCCTTTAGAGTCTGGCCTCTGGCTCTCAGCATTAGGTGTCGTGTCACACATTTTCTTCAGAGCCTCAACTGAAGCAGAGATGGATTACAGAAGTGAAGGAGGAGAAAGAGCTCAGAGCTTGCAGTGGAAACCCTGGAAGAGACCCAGGTCTAAGGTCTCAACATGGTGGTTGGCTTGAAACCCCCTCTGTGGCTGGTGCCCCAAGATAATAGAGTAGGTGCACAGAAAGAGCCGAGAGGTGGCTAGGGCCCTTAATCTCTTCCTCAGCTCTCCTACTTGTGTTCTGGTTTGTGGTCCTCTGGCACTCTGTAATACCGACTGAAGCGCAAAGGTATGTGGCAGCCTATGTCTTTGTCACACAGTTCCTTCCTGCCTAGCTCCTGAACATGCCTAGCTCTACTCCTGCATCCTCATCCCTACATCTTCCAGCATCAAGATAGAAGATACTGTGATACGACTGCTCCACTCTTCAGACAGTTTCTAAAGGATCAAGAAGCGTGTACAGAAAGGCCTCAGTTATTCAACAGAGCCCCACATGGCATCATCATGGAAAAGAGTAGGTCACTAAAACATGCTACGTAGAAACTAAGAAGTTAATGAGAGCTTCTTATATGTAAAATGTGTGGTTGAGTTCAATAATCTCTGAGGTCCTTCTTGACTTAAAGACGTTTTAGTCACTCATGAACCTAAATGTTCTTAGAAATAACCATTGCTTGTATTTTCCAATTCTCAGCAAAGAAATGGTTTTATATTTCTTCTGGGTGAATTCTAGACATGCTGAAAACTCCAGACAAAGAAAAAAACGTATAAGGGTGGAGAGTGAGGTGTTAGGACTGTGGAGTTACGACATGGATTACTTTATGTTTTCTGCTCCCTTATGGGCCAACTGACTCCACCTAGTTATGGGTTGAAAAGGAAGTTTGTAAAATATATGTCACAGAGTTCAAAGTACAAAAGAAATTTATCTCTAAGGTAAATTTTCAGGCATGGGGCTAGTATGTGAAGACTGGTGGCTGTGTTGAACTGTATTTATCTGAAGCCACTTTATTGAAGAAGGCACTAAGCTGACCTAAACAGTAAAAGCCAAAGGCAGAAAATGAAGGACAGGATGAATTCCAACAAAGATGCCATGTAATGAATCAACAACAACGTTTGCCTTCCTCTGCTTTGTGAAGATACCTATTCAAATCTAGCGGGAAAATATGTTTTATCCTATAGGTTATCAAATTTCTCTCCTTTGAGTTTCTCAAATATTCTCTCATTAATGTGTCACACAGCTTTTGAGGATGGCAAATATGAATGTTTCTGTTTTCTATGGCAGCTAACAGAAACTTGAAAGGGTTAATGTGCCCCCAGTCACATGACTAGTTTTGGAAGAATTCATAATTCAGATCCTGACACAAACAGACAAAAATGGAACTTCTGAAAATTCTCTGTAATTTTTACTGATGGCCTTGAGGAAATAAATAACCATCTATCCAGGTCTGCTTTACATGTAGTTCTTCCTAAAAAGAACGCTAATTAGTACACACCATAGCCCTGTGTCTGTTACTTTCCTCTTGCCTTGACCAAACAGGCCAGGAAAAACCTGGGAGAAGAAAGGGTTTATTTCATCTTATTCAAGGCACAATTCACCACTGACGAGAGTCAGGGCAGGAGCTCAAGGCAGAAACCATGGAAGAAAGCTGCTTGCTGACTTGCTTTCCCTGGCCTGTGTCCAGCTTGCATCGGGGGGTGCTTTGGGGGTCAGGGTCTCCCTGTAGCCCCAGCTGGCCTAGAACTCACTATGTAGATCAGGCTGTCCTTGAACTCAGAGATCCACCTGCCTCTGCCTCTTGGGTGCCGAGATTAAAGGAGTTCGCCACCATGCCTGGCTACAACTTGCTTTTTTATACAACCAGGATGAACTGCCCAGGGGTGGAACCATGCACAGTGGACTGAGCCTTTCCCCATCACTCAATAATCCAGAAATGCCTCACAGGCATGGCCACAGGCCAGTTTGATGGAGGATATTTCTCAATTGAGGTTCCCTTCTCCTCAGGGGTCTTTAGTTTGTGTCAAGTTGACAAAAACCAACCAGCACACCCTGTAATTTTGTTGCTTTTTTTCAAGATTTATTTATTTTTGTTTTAGGATTGTCTGCATGTCTGCATGTGCACCACATGTGTGTAGTGCCCATGGAGGCCAGGAGAGGGTGTTGGATCCCTGGAACTGGAGTTAAAGGTAACTGTAACCTACCATATTGGTTCTGGACATTGAACCTAGGTTCTCTGCAGGAGCAGCAAATGCTGTTAATCACTGAGCAACCTGTCCAGCCCTGTGATTTTGTTTTTATAAAGTTGAAAACAGAAATGAGTTTACAGTTTGGGGGAATAAAGAGGAAGCCAGTTAGTTCAGGGTGAAGTGTGTAAGGCAAGTTGGAAGGAAAGAAACTCAGAGCAGATGACACGGAGTGTGTTATATAGACGGCAGGAGAGCTCAAGCTCACCAGGAAATTCTCCCTGCTGGCTAGCTTTCACAGTGCTGGAAGGTTCTAAGCAGGCTTCTGGAGGAGGAAAGACACCAGTGGTCTTATCAGACAAGAATGATGAATGTAGAAGACAGATCATATGGAATGGAAACCGAGGAGAAAGTGGTTTGGGGAGATAATTCTGCAACTGAATTCCCAGAATCTAGCATAGCAGGTGATCTTAAAGAATGGTGGATCTGATGTTTAAAAAGTGTGGCTTGTGAAAAATAGAAGTTCTCAGGTACCACACAAGATTTCCTGGTTGCAAATCTTTAGTGGAAGGATTTGGGGTATTTTTTTAAACAGAAGCCACAGGATTCTATGGCTCATCAAATGCGGGAAACAGAAAATTGAAGCATGAAAATAATGCTGGTTAAGTAACATATTAATCTATGTGAACTTAATCCAGTTAAAACCTACATAGATCTCAAAAGGATATATTCATTTTAGACATTTCAGGTAGGACCCAGGGAAGGATTTATGCATTAAAAATAATTCTTTTGATTATACTTTTATGAAAAATATTTATGGCAGTTCCATAGTTTAGGAGAGACATGAATACCCTTTTTAAAAACTATAGAACAAGCAAATGATTAGACGACAAAAAAAGATAAAAATACACAAATTAGTTTTTTTAAAAATCCTCAAATAGGTCACTTTGTTGAATCGCTAAATTTTTTTTAAAGATATTATTTTATTCATAAATTTTAAAATGCACAATTTTTCACACTTTGATATCTTTGAAATTATGTTTTATAGCTGATTGTCAACAAATCTACTTCATGGCATATAAAATACATGTACTGGGGTTGCTTCATTTTGACATTACTGGCCATCTAAATATGCCTACATCTTAATGTGGAAGCACTCACCAAGTAAGAGTGAGGATCTGAGTTCAAATCCCCAGAATCCAAGTAAATCCCAAAGTGGTCAAGAACATCTGTATTTCCAGTTGATTCGGTAGTGAGATGGGAGACATTTAGGAGAATCCCTGAAAGTTCATGGGTGGCAAGCCTGGTATACACAGTGCAGCTCCACATTGTGTCACATGCAGAGCACACACACACACACACACACACACACACACTGATAACAAAATATAATTTACTGAGTCATGCAAATTGAGGTCAGAATGCAGCTTCAGGGAAACCTGGACCCAAGGGCTCAGTGTCCTTGAGCTTTGGGCTCCATTTCTTGGCTTTGCTCCATCTATTTCTTCCACCTTGGCTTATTCCCCAGGAGTCTTTCAGTGTCAAGGTTGACCACAGTTGGTTCCAAGCTTACAGTCTACTGATTTAGCAATCGTGTTGAAACGCTGACTTTCCTAATTATTTCAACAAAGGTTTCAAGATTGGACTGTTCTGGCCTGGTCTGGAGCGTGGCCCTACAAATTCTTCTGGCTAACGGAATGGAATTGGCTTCAATAGGCCAGGCTTGAGTCAGAGTTATCAAGACTAACTCGCTCCAATTTGCTTATTGCTTTTTCTTGTTTTACATTTTTTAAAAATCCCACACCTCAGGAAAATTCTGAGTTTAGTATAAAATCAGACAGCTGGTACCTTAGGAATCCACTCTGCAGATGAGGGAGGTCGCTATAGCTTGCCTCACTGAACTCCCTTAGGCTAAAAGTGAAAGTGGGCAGGCTCTTAGAAAGGTGAAGGACTGCAAGGCAGCAGAGAAACACTCTTTCTGGATTAGAGTCCCATGAGGGCAGGGACTAAATCTTAATCATTTTCATTTTGCGGGGAAAATGATTGCTCTCCACATAGAAATGTCTCAAAAGAATTTGTTTCTTTTTTTTCAGTTCATGAAATACTTAGGGAAAAGTAGAGTGAAGACTGTCATGGTGGTTTATACAGAATCAACATTAACAGTGTTTAAGTGTAGTAGAAACTCAATTTTACCTGAGACTATTCAAATATAATGTCCCTCAAAATGGTATAGGTGGAATGTTTTATTTAAATGTACTTTCAAAATCACTAAAGTGTTAAGGTTTATAAGGTTGTTTTACATCTTATATTTACAGTAAAACCTGAGCCATGTTTTCTTTACATAATCACTTAATATGTAATAGAAACTGAACCTTAAAATATTCTCCTATAGACCTGAGATTTGATTCATTCCTTTCTTTTCGTGGTGGTTTAATCAGATTTGAGCAGTTAACAGGAATTGTTTTTCTCTGGATAGGGTGTGGCTTTTGCTCTGAAACCTTTTCCTGTCACTTCTGACCTAACTCCTGCCAACAATGAGCTAGGCATCTAAAAAAGGCATTTAGAAAACGAAAACTAAGACAATCACTCATGTCAGGAACTATGTCTTTAACTTTGAAAACGGAATAATATTTTTAAAAATATTTTGAGTTATGAAGAGATAGGAAATTTTGAGTTTAGTTCATGGAAATAAAAGAAACTACCTTTAATATGCTGCTTTTAAATCTGACATTGCCCATGGAGACAGATATTTAGTTTGAATTCAGCCTGGTCAGTTCTTTCTAGGGTATATCATCCATTTGTAAATAAAGAGTTTAGACTATTACCTAAATGCAATCTCTAACACAAAAATGAGTTTAAAAGGCTCTGAATAGAAAATTCCCTGTTCAAAAGCTGAGAGGAAAGAATAGTACAAGTAAATGTTATTCTTGTGTGTACCTACAATATTCATGTGAAAAAAATCACATTAGAAATAAAGAATTCAAACTACCATCACATTTTCTTTTAGCATTACATTCCTAGAATAAAACTAAAGTGAACATTTGGTGGACTTTCCAGTATCCATTTCATTTCATTCTTATTGAGGAAAAAAAAAGTACAGTTTGGGAAAAACAATTCCTGTCCACTGCTTAGCTTAAGATGTGGATTGAATAATTGGTAATTACATAATCTTTGTGGGCTTGTAATTGGGTATGTGACACAAGAACTATATTAGATAGAAGGGAGATGGTGCCACTTAGTGAAAGCATAACAAAACTCTGTAAGTCACTAAGATCACCCAGCCCAGTGACCACGAAAAATTTAAAAGGTCATAGAGTTTCAGAGAGTGGTTATCTTTACCACTCAAGGAACCAGATGCCCGGACTATTAATAGCCAAGTGGAAAGTTAGGAAGGCATGAGTAACATCCCTGAGATGTTAATTCAACCAGTTCTAAAGTGTTCTTCTCCTCTGATTCTTGTTCTAAAAGATAATAGATACTTCTGGTATTTAGGCTTGACTTGACACAGAATTTCAACTATGAATGACATAGTAAATATTTGGTGGATAACAGAAGTCTAATGCCAAGAGGCTTTAATGTGTCATTTTGTCCCTTTGCTCTTGACCATTTTATCATAAAGGGGAGAACAAACTACTTGGGAATGACCCAGACAAAGAGGCAGTAGCAGTGGATAAGGGAGCCCTTCTCTCTCCATGGTCAGCTGGTTTCCATCCACACGCTACCTATATAAGATGAGGTTTGGCTCCTTTTAAGCAACTGTGTCCCTAGTAAGCAAACAGGGTATGCATAACCATGGCCCACATATGTCAAAAATCTTAAGTGCTGCTCAATTGGATATTAAATAAATCTCATGGCATTCTATCTTATTCTAACTACTGTTCAAATTGGAAATCATTTTGAGTCATGATAACAATCATAGCTATGTCATGGTCAAAGACGATGGCACCTTACTTAATTTATTTGACAGAGCTCTAAGAGGTGGGTACAACAGGACCTGTTGTGCAGATAAGGAGATGAAGCTCAAAGGTTGAGGCAACTGCCCAAGATTGCTCAGCTAATGAATGGCAGGAAGAGAAGGATTCAAATTCAGGGATGGCAGATTCAACGGTTGAATTAGATGGCTTCTACTACTGCTACCATTCGGGTAGCCTGTGGATCCAAGATGTTCACAGAATAGCCCTGAGACTTGAGACAGGAATTAATTTATGAATTCACACACTAATAACCAGCAGAATAAATCCAGACTCAAATTGTTTCCTTAGCTTCTTCCATGATTTTGGTAAGACTATACTTTCATCTCAGACCAGTGTACTCAGTCTTTGGGATCTAATATCCACCGCTGCAAAATCCTAATATCTAGCACTTGGGTTTGCCGCTAAGTCCTTTAGACTTGAGGATCTTACATGGGACTTGTTACATACTAACATCATCTAATTTTACTGTTTTAGCATCTTCTGCAGTTAATGTCATGAGCAAGAATGAAAACATCCTGTACTTGCATTTAAACATTTATTTATGTATTTTTATTTTATGTGTATGAATGTTTTGCCTGCATGGATGTCAGTGTACCACGTGCATGCAGTGCCTGTGGAGGCCAGAAGAGGGCCTAGGAACTGGAATTAAGGAAGGTTGTTAGCTGCCATGCAGGTGCTGCAAACTGAATTCAGGTCCTCTGTAAGAGCAGCAGTGCTCTTAACTGCTGAGCCATCTCTTGATGCTTGCATTTTAACAGGATAAGGAGACAATAAATCAGGAAAGCCTTAAAGATCTCACTAAATTCAGCAACAATGGAGTGAGTAGTTCAATTCAGGTTCAGTTTTTGGTATTTTAGATATATATAAAAAAAATGATACTACCCTTCTCTTTCTCTGAACTGTGCCTAGGCAACAACAGATATACTAACTTAGCACATCTCTGTCTGGTGATTTAGTTTAAAGTTGCAATGTTCAACTCTCAGACTAAAATTTGAAGGACAGTCAGCCTGAAAATTGACCAAATGAGTTGACCATTCACCCACCCTGCCTCCACACTCCAAGAGGGAGGTACATCCATCTCAGAACCCATGGCCTCTAACCTAGACATCTGGTTCCTTATCAAAAAACTTCTGACCCTTGAAGATCTGGTTCCTTACCAACAACCTAGAAGAGGATACCTGGTTTCCAGGCAAAAATTCTCCATCTCTCCTTCCCAGATCCCTGGAAGGAGCAAGACACCATCCAAGAAGACAGGAGCTACCTTCTAGGATTCCAGGAAGGCACAACTCCCTTTCTGCGCCCACCTGACCTATAAATCCCAGACCTCTCCCAACCCCAAGGCACAACCTCCATTTCTGTGGGAAGGTTGCTTGCCCCACTGGCTAAGAAAGCTTTTTTCTACTTATCAAGTTGCTTTTTCATCAAATTCTTATTAAAGGCAGAAGCACAGTTTCACCTACATGGGTGTCAAAAGAAGTCTTTATTTCTCAACTGTGTGAAAAGACAAAATCACAACAAATTTATTTGAAGATCCTAACTGCTTCTTTGGGATTGTAGAATCAGGCAAGACCTCATTCTACATAAGAGCGAATGTTTTGATGAGCTGACCATAAGAGGATGGTTGGTTTTATAAACAGAAATGGGCTCAAAAAAGCAGAAACAAGACTACAAAAAAAGATAAATTGGTTATTTCAAAGCTTCTTTCTTAGTAAAGGTGAAAGCAGAGGAACTTCCTTGTCTGGTGGCCAAAAACTAGGCACTGCAACTAGGGAGATAAGAAAGGGCGTGGTGGTGGCAGAATGAGGAACAAACCTTTTTTTCTCCAAGGTCTAATTCAACTCCACCTGCCTCCAAGTGGTACCTGAGCCTAACCAATCCGAGAGGGCGTTACAATTCCCGCGACTCCTCAACAGCACCTGTCTCTAGGAGTATCTGAGCGTAACCAATCAGAAAGGGCGTGACATTCCCCGCTGGCTCCAGCATCCAATCCAGGCACTCGTCTCAGACTCCGCCGCGGGGGGCCGTAGCCGCTGCGCAAACTCGGAGCGCCCCAAGCAGCGCGGGTCTCAGGCTAGGCCCGCTTGTCCTCTTCGGCGGGGGGTGTCCGCCACCGCGCAGGCGCTGCAGGAAGCGCTTTTCGTAGTCGCTCTCCTTGTGCGTCCTCCCCGCGCCACCCCCGTGCCCGCAAGTACCCCGGAGTGCGCGGTTCCGCTAGCGCCGAGTTCCGCGCGAGGGAGGGAAGCGGCGGCGGCAGCGGCGGCGGGTGAGTCTGAGTCTGGCGCGCCCGCCGCTCTGGAGGGAGATGCCACTCCCTTCCTCGGTCCACTAAGTGTTGAATATACTGAGACCTTCTAGCTCACTGAGACGCACACGCTTCCCAGTCCGCTGGGAGCGGGGGGAGGGGGGGTGTCCATGGGGAACCCGGGGGAGGAAGGCTGGAAGCGGGAGGGAGAGGAGAGTGTAGCTCAGGCAGGTGGATGTGAACTTGGAGGGCTGCGTGATGTCGGGGTGAAGCGGAGAGCTGTGGACTGGGGTTCAGGAGGAAGGCATGTGGGCAGGGATGCGCATCCTCCTGAATGTGTGATCCCAGCTTGCCGTATTCCTAGATGGCTATCTAATGCCGTTCCTGTGCTGCACTACAAGCCTTCCAAACAGCCAAAGATGCGGAGAAGGCGTCAAGCGCTTTACAAACAAGCGCTTCCTTTGCGTGTCCCAACCCTGTGAGGTAATAGCGTCCTGTTCTGACCCACAGGGAAAGGCTGGTGCAGAGCCCAAAAGAGAACATTCAGGTGCACAGTAGGGCCGACTCCGGAAGGGCTTGACTCAGCTGTCAGGACCTGAGACTTGAACACTTGCCAAAAATTACAGGAAATCAGGATTATGGTTTCTTTTTCTAGCCATTTGTCCAGAGATTGTCTCAGTCTATTTTGAGGACACGAGCTTTCGAGCTCTCCTTCTTCTACTCCCCTTTTCTCTCCACAAAAATTTTAATTAGCTCTACACAATATAATTTGAAAGAAATTTTGTTGGAAATACAGCGAGTACTTCAGAAGGGGCATTTTATATGTAGTAAGTGTAACTGACTTGGAGATGCCCTAGGAGATCGAAGAATATTTAGAATATCTTTAGGACTGAGAAAGTTTTCCAGGGAATTGATAGATATTTTTCTTAAATTGTTAAGGTATTAATCAAAATCAACAGGAACTACCTAGGTTTTCAGTGTACATGGATAGTAACGAATAATGCAAATTTAAAGCCACATAAACATTTTCTTGTATTACAGAGCAGATGGCAGGCTAATGGTGGGAAGTGATTTTCACCATATCCTTTTTCCAACCCAATGTTAAATTGCCAAGGAATGTGCGTTCATCAACATGCATTCCATCCAGGCAAGATAGTCAACCTAGGAAGTGTTTTTGTCTCTTCGATTGGAGACTACATCATACTTAAGTTGGTATTGAGATATTTGGATGCAGTCCAGATGTGTCTAGTCTTTTTATTCCCTTTCTGTTTTTAATTTTTTTATGTGCATGAGTGTTTTGCCTAAATGTTTGTCAGTGCCTAAATTCACCTATGTTCGTGCAGTGCCTATGGCGGACAAAGGAAGGTGTTGGATCCCCTGGAACTGGAGTTAAGGATGATTGTTAGCTGACTTGTGAGTGCTGGGAAGCAAACCTGAGTCTTCTAGAAGAGCAGCCAGTGCTCTTAACTGCTAAGCCATCTCTCCAGCCCCTCTGTTGTTGTTGTTTGTTAGTTTGAAAATAACAGAATTTCTCCCAGTATTTTATAATATCATTCTTTGGAACATGGCCTTTTCATTCCATGAAACTAGTTTGCGAATTTCTTACTGGTTTTTTAATATAGCTTGAGTCATCATTAGAATGAGACAGTGTGGTAGACATGGACGCCTGCACTGCTGATGAAAGATGTCGTGACAGGTAAAGTTCTGTTAATGGTGTGGAGATTGTTGGCAGGCTTGTTAGCCCATTAACATTATACTGCTGCACTTGTTACCTACATGCAATTAGTCAGAGCATAATTACCTTGTAAGTTCAACCACTCAGTGGACTTCAGCTTCATCTTCTGTAAACAGAGATGAGGCAATTCAATTATTTAGTTGATCACAGAACCTGCATACGCATATTCTCTGCCTCTTTCACTTAACAGTAATACTTAAAGGTTTATCCAAGTCATATCACAGTTCCATACTAGATTCCCCTTTTATTGCCAGAATTTCTCATTATCTGCATATATTCTATGTTTATCTATTTATAGGTTGATTGACATTCGAGTTGGCTCTGATTTTGCTGTGAATATGAATGTGTGTGGATATATGTTTTCATTCTCTTGACCATATACCTGCTAGAATTTTGGGGTCTTAGGGTAACTATATTTAACTTTGTGAAGAATTGTTTGAGTTATTTTTTAAGTTGGCGATATTATTATTAATCCTGTATTAGAAACTTCTGTTTCTGTGAGAAAACAGCATGACCAAGCCAATTTATAGAAGGAAGAAGTTTATTTGGCTTATGGTTCCAGAGGGGTAAGAGTCCGGCAGGGAAGCACGCTGCAGGCAGCTGGAACAGAAAGCTGAGGGCTCCTATCTTCAATAAGGGCCAGGAAACAGAGAGACGGACTGGAGATGGGGATGGCTATGAACTTTAGAGCCCCCTCTTCCCGCAGTGATGTGCTTCCTCCAATAAGTCCACACATTCCAAAACCTCACAAAATAGTGCCACAGACTGGGGCCGGAGTGTTCAAATACTTGGAACCTTTGGGGGACATTCTCATTCAAACCATCACACATTCTTATTAGCAATTTATAAGTTTCAATTTCTTCGTGTATTTTCCAGCAGTTGTTATATTCATCTCTTCTTATTTTACCATCAATGTGTGAAGTGCTTTTTCAATGGTTTTTGTTTGTTTTGCTTTAAGGACTAATGATGTTTAACATTGTTTTTCCTTGTTTATTTATCAGCTGTATCTTCCTTTTAGATTCTTTGCTTATTTTAGTTGGATTCTATTTGGTTTTGTATTATTGAATATTATTAGTTATAACAGTTCTCTCTCTCTCTTTCTCTCTTTCTCTCTCTCTCTATATATATATGATACAAATTACTCATCAGATACCTGATTTGAAAATATCTTCTTCCCAGTTCTGTGAGTTTTCTTTTCATTTGTTTGATGAGATCCTTTGAAGTGCACAACTTTAAAAACATTTGATTAAGGGGCTGGAGAGATGGCTCAGCGATCAAGAGAACCTGGGTTGGATTCCCAGCACCCACATGGTGGCTAACAACTGTCTGGAACTCCAGTTCCAGTGGATCTAATGCCCTTTTCTGACCATTGCATGACATGGTTATACTTAGATACATGCAGGCAATGAATTCATACAAATGAAAATAATTTAAAAATACATTTTTAAAAAATTTGATTAAGACCAGTTTTTCTTGCCCTAATCCTCACTCTTGTCTCCCAGTCTTTCATTTGTATTGTGGGCATAGCATTTGGCAAAATCAGTTACTAAAATTCACTGCCATATTTTCCTCTGAGAATTTCACAGCTTCAGTACTTCCCTTACATCTATGATAATCTTAAGTTAGTTTTCCCATATATTAGAAGATGTGGCCCATATTAATTCTGCATGTGGCCGTCCAGTTGTCCTTGTACCATTTGATGAATTGTCATGGACCCTCTAATTCCTAGAGGTGACTATTGGAACAATGTCAGATACAGTATAATATTCCATTTGTGTGAGTTCTTATGAGGGCTTGCTTTTACACAGCCAATTTTTATGATGTATTAATCTCAAGGACAGTGTTACACAAAAGTCTTGTAAAAAAGAGTTAATATAGGTTTAAAACCTGTATTTTTTCCAAGATGACATCATGATTCATTATTTGAATTATTAGTGTCCCTGTTTTGAATATGACCTACTTAAATATAAATACACATGCATATATTTTTATGTTATGGGCTTAGTCAGTAGATATTTATTGAATGATATATATTGTCCTTTATAGTAGATATATATTGAATGATTTTTTAAAATATTTTAAAATACTCATTGATTCTTTGAGAATTTCATACTTTTTATTTTAGCCAGACTCCAAGGAATGGATCCACACCAATCAGGAGCATTTGAATGATTTTTTGTTTTTGAGACAGGATCTCAATATGTAGGCCCAGGTAGTCTGGAGCTTGCTATGTAGACCAGGCTGGCCTTGATCTCACAGAGATCTGTGTGTGCCACTACACCCAGCTTTGAATGATTTGGAAAAAAAAAAAAAAAAGACTTAAAAGAGTGTCTGAGCAGAACTTCATGTAGAAGACAAAATTGGGATGTTCTGGATACACAAACTATTTCATGTATCTTTTTATTTTAGTTTTATGTGTATGAGTGTTTTGCCTGCATGTAAACACACCTGTGTTATCTGTGTTGTGCAAAGCTGGAAGAGAGTATTGGATCACCCAAAATTGAGTTACAGACAATTGTAGCTGCCATGTGGGTGCTGGGACCAAACCTGGGTTGTCTGTAAGAGCAGCCAGTGCTCTTAACCACTGAGCCACTCTCCAGCCCTGGAAAAGCAGTTACTGGAGAGCTTTTATAATAACTGTCACCAAGATGAATGGTTAAGCTCTGTGTCACTGTTACTACATCAGACATGTGACAGTGAGGGGTGCGGAATGAAATTTCAGGATTCACATTATTTCTGTACCCACTTCACAGTAATTTACAAGCAGACTGAACTTGGATATTGGAGGGACTTGAATGCCAAATGAGGTATTTGGACTTTCTGAATAGTAAAAGAAGTTTGGAGCTTTAAAAAAAATGTCCCTTTGAACATTTCTTAAGGAAAGTGTCACGAGTAGAGCTACCCAGGAAGATTTAGTTGGCAGCAGATGCTGGCTGCAAAGGGGGAAAGTGAGTTAAAAGACAGAGTACTCCAACCAGAGTGAGGGTTCAGAGACTTCCAGGAGGACAGTGTATGCAGATGGCACAGAGGGCCGTCTCCTTTAACCCTCAGCCTTCCAGCCTGGGAGCTGACCCAGCCTTTGCCTACTGCAGTGCTCTCTTACCTTGGAAGAGGCTTCCTGCCCATAAGCTGCAAAGCTTCTTCTGCCTTCCTCATGTACCTTATTTAGACCAAGGAAGGTAGAGACTGAAGGCAGGAATATTTATGAGGTGAAAGTGGTTTCTGTAACCAATGGATTTTTTTCATTTTTATTTTATGTGTATGAGTGTATTACTGACATATATGTAAGTGCACCCATGTTGTGCAGTGCCCACAGAGGTCAGAAGAGGGCTTGGGATCCCCAGGAACTGGAGTTAGGATGGTTGTTAGCTGCCATGTGGATGCTGGGAACTGAACCCAGGTCCTGCAAGAGCTGTTAGTGTTCCTAACCGCTCAGCCATCTCTCCAGCCCCCGTGGATTCTTTTTTAAAAAAGCAATTAGGAATAGCTCTGAACCAAATATATTAGGGGAAATAGTCATGCTTTTGACAGTAAGATGGAAGTTTAAGTACAGTGATGAAATCCATTTCAGCAAGTATTGAATTTCTTCAGAAGTAACTATGGTATCCAAGTCTCTTTGAGCTTTGTTAGTCAACTTCATGTGAAATTGGAGCAAGTTCCAGTTTGAGTTTTTTTCAGCATTTACAGTTCCAGTCGCCTGCTTCATATCAGTATTTTTTAAACACAAATTGGTGATGAACCAATATGGTCAACTTTCTCCTGACTGTTTATGCAGGCTGTGAACTTTAGGGTTAGTAGACTAGAGAAAGGGCCTTTGAAAACTTGGAATTATTTGTATTTTGAACAAAAGAATCATTTTTATGTCTTCATCTGTTCTTAAGCCTTTAGAATAATTTCTGCTGCTATAGATACTACAATCAGGAATATTTATGGAGACAGAAAAGTGACCCATTCTCCCCTCAGAGCTGACGGATAGGCAGGACATGTATCGATAGGAAACTGCACAAATAAAGGAATTCTTCTGTATTTCAACTGTAAATCTGTAACTGTTATCTGTAATGCTGAGTTTTTAAGTTGGTGTAGGTAAAGCAGGCATGTAAATGATGTGTAAATATTGATTCTCTTCTGTTGGCTAAATTTCTGAGACTTAATCCAAATCAAATAGCATTACAATTTTATGAATTGTGGTTGTATATTTTAGGAACCCTGACTGCTGTACTCAGCGTGTTCATTATGAAGTTGTTAGTAATGCTTTTGTTTCTGGGACTCATCGCTAGTTGTGGAGGTGACTCTTCCTATGGTTTTCCGCCCAAGTTACTACTGGTGTCTTTTGATGGCTTTAGAGCTGACTATCTGAAGAATTATGACTTTCCTCATCTCCAGAATTTTATCAAAGAAGGTGTCTTGGTGGAACATGTTAAAAATGTTTTTATCACAAAAACATTTCCAAACCACTATAGCATTGTGACAGGCTTATACGAGGAAAGCCATGGCATCGTGGCCAATTCCATGTATGACGAAGTCACAAAGAAACATTTCTCTGAATCTAATGATAAGGATCCTTTTTGGTGGAATGGGGCAGTGCCAATTTGGGTGACTAATGAACTTCAGGAAAACAGGTCGAGTGCTGCCGCTATGTGGCCTGGTACTGACGTGTCCATTCACAATACCACGCCTTCCTATTTTATGAATTATAGCCACTCTGTGTCATTTGAGGAGAGACTAAGTAATATTACTGCGTGGCTCAGCAATTCCAACCCACCAGTCACCTTTGCCACACTGTATTGGGAAGAACCAGACGCCAGTGGCCACAAGTATGGACCCGAAGATAAAGAAAACATGCGCAGGGTATTAAAAGAAGTAGATGACCTTATTGGTGACCTGGTCCAAAAACTCAAGATGTTGGGACTCTGGGAAAATCTTAATGTGATCATTACAAGTGATCATGGGATGACTCAGTGTTCTGAGAACAGACTGATAAATTTGGATCCCTGCATCGATCATTCAGACTACAGTGTTATAGATTTAACCCCTGTTGCTGCAATCCTTCCCAAAATAAGTAAGTAGATGTTTAACTGAGGGATATTTTTATGTGAGTTGGGTAGTTGATTGGGGAGGGAGGGTTTGTGAAAGAATGAAGCTCTGGATTCATGTAGTTCAGGATCAGTGTTCATAATGTTCGGAGTATATATTTTCTCCCTCTAAGTCTATAAGTTTTGAACAACTGGCTTATGGGTTAGGTTTAAAGCAGTTTTTCCTCTGCTTTTTGATATATTCTGTAATTATTTATAGTAAAAGAGAAAAGAAAATTTTATCCTTAACGACAGCATTTTTACCTTTTTACTGTGAGATATACATTTCATTTACTGGCCATAGAATTAGTACTTAGTAGTCCTAGTTTGTGTGTACTTAGGAAACTCAATGTGAAAATTCTCCCCTTTCTGAGTCAACCAGATTATCCTCAAAATGAGAAGAGATATGTGGACTATTGAAAGATTGAAAGTCTAAATGCACGTGTGTGCCTGTGTCTGTCTCTGACACTGTCACATGATTGCTCTGTAGTTTAAGAATTAAAAGCAATTTAATAGTAGTGTCGTAGTGTTTATATCCATTTCTGCTAGATGCATTGTTGCTTGTAAGTGGCCCGTGACATTTCCCCTCTGGTATTCCGCTCTCCTTCTTGCAG
The DNA here is from genome assembly GCA_035773235.1 of Eospalax fontanierii. Classification (NCBI taxonomy): domain Eukaryota; kingdom Metazoa; phylum Chordata; class Mammalia; order Rodentia; family Spalacidae; genus Eospalax; species Eospalax fontanierii. Next base: position 12,747,474 of record CM069549.1, read on the forward strand.
ATGTAACAGAGGCTTATGACAGACTGAAAAACTGCAGCCCTCACATGCACGTTTACCTCAAAGAAGACATTCCTAGCAGGTTTTATTACCAACATAATGAGCGAATTCAGCCTATTATTTTGGTTGCTGAAGAAGGTTGGACAATTGTACTAAATGCATCCTTATCAAAATGTAAGTACTTATTTAGGATATTTCTGTTGTAGTCAAAGGATTCAGCACATATTGTGACCCTATTCTGTTTAGTGGGTGCTCTGATTTAGATATTGTCACTAAGTATTACCAGTTCAGCTCCCAAAAGATAATTCTCAAGTTTTCATCTGATAGCAGTTTTACAACAACCACGATTTCACCTTTAGATTTGTGGGTTGTGTAATGTTAAGTGGGAAGCCATAGTTTTGCTTTCTTAATAAAGCTGCAGGTACTGTCAGTAATTTTCAAGATTGGGTCTAGTAATTTTTAGAAAATAAAAGGGAAGTAAGAGGCAGAGTTAAAAGGGGAGCCTTTTAACGCTCACATTCATAGCCTTGAATATGCTTAAAAACATTTGTCTTTCTGTAATGATGAAATCACTTTCTTGAATGCTATGGTTATTTGGGACACTGGGCAAAAAGTGAAAGTGAACACATCAAACCACTCACCAAGTTAGCAGAATAAATGCACTAATATTTTCCTCCAAGGGCTGGAGAGATGGCTCAGTGGTTAAGAGCACAGAGAACCTGGGTTTGATTCTCAGTACCCACATGGTGGCTAACAGCTGTCTGTAACTCCAGTTCCAGGGGATCCGATGCCCTCTTCTGACCTCCACAGGCATTACACATGCATACATTTATGCAATACACTCATACACATAAAATAAAAATAATAAAATATTTTTAAAAATTTCCTCAAACATAGCATGTATAGGGCATGGCTTACAGGTCTTACTCCAAATGAAGTTTATCTGTATTGTATGTTTAATACTTAAAAAATATTGAGTCCATAGCAGGGGTCAGCAACCCTTCCATAAGAGGGAAGATGATAAATATGTTAAGCTTTGTGAACCAGTTTTTCCCTGCTTCAGCCACTTACTTCAACTCTGTTTTTAAAGTGTGAAAGCAGCTGTAGGCAGTGGTAAGCAAACCGAGGTCCTATGTGCTTTTAGTGAAAGCTGACTTACAAAAGCAGGTGGAGGGCCAAATTCAGATGTAGGCTGTGATTGCAGAGCCCGATGTGTGGGTCTGGAACTTTCAGGCCATACTCAGTGTTAATGAGTTTGTATATTATTTGTATTTATGTTATTTTATATATTTAATTTTGTAGACTTGGAAGATGCAGAAAAGAGAACAAAAGCTATCCTTAATGCCTCAATACAGAGACATAAACAAATACTAATTGTGGCATTTTCCCCCTAAAATTTTTTCCTAGATATGTATGTATGTATTTGGATTTTTACAGTATTGAAATCCTAATAGATTTATTCTTTTCTCATACTGATCATTTTGTTGTGAAATATCTCATTTCATTTTGTTGTGAAATATTTCAAATGTACAGTCAAAGAATTCTGTAACCAACATCATATATATATACTTTAGTGACCCAAAGTAGAAATTTAGTAAATGCATGTGGAATAAATTAAAAGACAGAATTGTTAAAGCTAAACTTAAGAGTCTAGTATTGGGTTCATATCAGGAATCATGTTTTTCTTTGAGTCAGACTTTGAAGTTACAAGTTGTAGTTATTTGGTTATATTTTACATTCAATATAAGAATGCTTTCTTTAAAATTCTTGCTTGTCTGACCCTCCTGATTTTTGAGGTGTTTATTAACTTTTGGTAATCTGGTAATATATTATATCATAGTTTTATGGATTTATTGTTATTTTAACTTTTTTTTTTGGATACAGGGTATCACTATGTAACCCCAGGTGACCTGAAAATCCCTGTGTAGACCAGACTGGCCTCAAACTCAGAGATCTGCCTGCCTCTTCCTCCTGAGTGCTGGGATTAAAGACATGTACCACCACCCACCACACTTGGCGCCCTATTCTTTCTTTCTTTTTTTTCTTTGAGAGAGAGGGGGGCGTCCCTCTATCTTCCCAGCTGGCCTAGAATTCACTGTGTAGATCAGGCTGGCCTCAGCCCCATGAAGGTCCGCCTGCGTCTGCCTCCTGAATACCTGGGGTTAAAGGCGTGCACGACAGTACACTAGGCACCATGGTATTTCTTACAGGAGCAGCTGAGACGCTTGTGTGAAGAGCCCTTTCTTCTTTGTTCCCTTCAGTGGTCCTCGGCTCTCCTCGGTTGTACAGGACTCTTCGCACTTGAAAACTTTTTTTAACCACTGATGTTGTTAGTAGTGAGTTTTTGCAACTAGCACTGGAGATTGATAGGTGAAGAAAGTGGGGTAGGGCCGAAAATAAGTACATGCATTTGAGAAGAAGTATTACAGTCTAAAGCTATGACTGATGAAGAAAGACGTGTGCATGTGAAAGAAGCTGAAAGGAACACAGCTTTTCCTTGCTGGCATCAGTTTGGTGCAGCCAACCAGAATTGTGAAGGACGGGAATGAGGCTGGCAAGAAGCTAGTGGGTTTATATGAAATAGGCTATTTGTAAGAAAAAGACTAATCCTATTTAATAACAAAATTTGTTCTTTTTCAGTAGGTGACCATGGTTATGACAATTCCTTGCCGAGTATGCATCCATTTCTGGCCGCCCGCGGTCCTGCGTTTCACAAAGGCCACAAGCACAGCAGCATTAACATTGTGGATATTTACCCAATGATGTGCCACATCCTGGGGTTAAAACCACATCCCAATAATGGAACCTTTGGTCATACCAAATGCTTGTTAGTGGACCAGTGGTGCATTAATCTCCCAGAAGCCATTGGAATTGTTGTTGGTTCACTACTGGTATTAACCACTCTAACGGGTCTTATAATAATCATGCAGAACAGACTGTCTACAACCCGTCCATTTTCCCGACTTCAGCTACAGGACGACGATGATGATCCTTTAATTGGGTAATGTGTTGGAGTTTATCCACGTATCTTGATTATTTTCAAAACTAAGGATCCATGCAAGGAATGGTGTTATAAACATAATATAGTATATTTTAAAAGACAACTTAAACCAGGCATGCTAAAATTATTTGGTTTTTCTTTGTGTTTTGTTTTGGTGTATTACCTAATACAAATACCATGACAGTAGTCAAATTGCTGGTAATTCACTAATTAGAAATAGTTCTTGAGAAAAATACTTCATCTGTCCTTGTTTTTTTCTTTTTCTTTTTGGCAATGAAGATATATCTTATAAATGAAAATCTACAGAATTTAATAGGCTTGTGTTTCTAACAAATTTATATGTTTGTAAAATGAGACAAAAGAAATATTTATCTAATTTGTGAGTTTTCTGTATCCCAGAGAAAAAGTTGCCTCTATTTTTATATTTCCCTTCAGTTAGTTTGGATCCCAAGTAAACCCTTGATGTAGAAATTCTGTGATAAAGAATCTGTTGATAAAGTTGATTGGCCACACAGCAGCAGAGCTGTGGCATGTGAAGAAACCATTTCAAGTAAAACTCCTATAATCCCAGCAAAGGTCACCTGACACCATGTGATACAAAGCATGGATTTGTTCAGACCTTTAAGCTGTTGAAACCTCAAAAGTTTTACCTTTTAAACTGGCATGTTGGTGCACACCTGTAATCCTGGTCCTTGGGAGGTTGGACAAGAGGGTCTGGAGTTCGAGACCAGCCTGAGCTATGTGGCAAGACCTTATTCAGGAAGAAAAAAAAAAATCTTGTGGAGATTATTGCTAATAAGAAATTCAGAAGAGAGAAAAGTGTTTTATCCCTATTTGTGTTTGATACCTTTGTGTAAGGTGTATGTGGGAGTGTGTTTGCCTGTATGAGTATGCAGATGTTACTTGAGTTACAGAGGAGGAGGTTAGGGGTTATGTGACTTACACAGGATGAGGAACTGGACTGTGGCCAAGCTTCTGTTCTTTCCAGAACACAGATGTTAGAAAAGGTACAGCTTTCAGGAAAAGTTGTTTTATACTTCCTATCTTTTGTCCTTTTACCTAAATCACAGGTTAATATTGTAGTTAAAAACTCATTATTTTTGTTATAATTTCAACTGTCAAATTTATTGGAAGTGTTAAAATGTCGTAGAATAATTTATGACCTGAATATAAACCTGACTAGACCAGAGTTTTTATATTTACCTTTGGGACTTTTTAATTTGCTCTTTAAACAGTAGAATATTAAGAAATTTAAAATGGGATTTAGTGTCTTTAGATCTTGATACCAGTTATATATTAAATGGCAGAATAGCTTTAAACCTTCCACTGTTTTATTGAGTCTTTGGATCATAGAAATGATTAACCTGCTCATCTTTTAACATGCTTATTCAGAACCAAAGAGTTGATATGAAAGGTTGCCCTTATACCTGTTCTAGGTGGTCCTTATACCTGTTCTAGGTGGTCCTTCATTGTGAACAAGCAGCCTAGATGATATCCATCAAGGGAAACCTGAGACAGCAGTGTGAAAGTTTTGACAATATAAAACAAATTTGGTTACCGCTTTTCAGATACAAATAAGATCTATGTTAGGCATGCAGCTGAGCTAAATGTTGCTTTTCTGTGATGACAAATAACACATAGTCAATTATCAAACATAGTGCATTGTGCTGAGTCACTGCTACTTTTCTAAAGTCTGATACTTGGTGCCTATTGTTGGGTTTTGAGAGGCATTTCCATACTGCATTCATAATCTATGCTGTAGATCATAAACTGACTATTTTAAGAATGGAACAGGACTGATTTTGTTTGATCATGGATTTTCTGATTTTTTTTTTGTCACACAAAATAGTGACATTGAAGGTTAGTACTTGATCTAAAACAATTGCCACATTTATGTTTAAAAAATGAATTGGTAGACATTTTAACAGCAAAATGTTTAATACTGGTTGAGGAGAGCTTGGTCTGTACAGTGGCCAACATTCACTTGGCTGGGTTAGGCATGGTGTCCAGCCCGTTACTAGATTTTATAAATGATGGACTAGGAAGAGGTGTCCTGTCAGTTTCTTAGTTCTCTCAGCAAGTTTTAACCTATTTATTTTGTCTTTCATTCCATTCTCAAATTCCTAAAATCAGGTAATTTTTTATAGTCTTTGTTCAGGAGATAAGAAGAATAGAAGTTATTTAATCAAAGAGAAGTTTAGTTATAATTAGGTTAAGTTTGTGTTAAAATTCATTTGCAGCTTTAAAAAAATCATCACTAAGCCGGGTGTGGTGGCGCATGCCTTTAGTCCCAGGAGGCTGGGGCAGGCGGATTTCTGTGAGTTCAAGGCAGACCTGGTCTACATAGTGAGTTCCAGGCCAGCTGGGGCTATAGGGAAACTGTCTCAAAAAGACTGGGGGAAAAAAATAAAAAAATCTACTGGCAAAGCCAGTGACTTCTGTAATACTCAGAAGTCCTTTGAGTCAGGCTAGGCTTTTACACTGAAGTTTTGGTGTGTCTTTTGTTAAATGATTAAATCATATACTGCTCTCTTTCTATTTAGTAGAAAGTATTTGGCTTCAGGAAATACTTAGCTGTTGACTACAGTACTCAAAGGTAACCAGGAGAATGTTTGACTATGTATTTTTGTTACTTTCATGAGTTAATTCAGAACTAAGTACATTTACTTGTATTCAAGGAACGTTTGGATTGCTGTTACTAATGCATTATACAAGTTTTCTGATAAACAGCAGTAGAATGCAGAAAGCCTTGGCAGTCACATTGTCCTATTCAGAGGCCTTTCAGAATTCATAGATACATTTTTTGACTGTTAAAGGACTAAAAGGCCCTTGCATTATTGGTGGGTGCCTCCCTCTCTTACCCCATCTTATAAGCTTTAAGGATGATTGAATTGAATTCTTTTTATTTGGAGGGTTTCATTGTTAACATATAAAGTCATAAATGAAGTGCAAGGATTAGGTATAAAGTGTGTATTTATTTTAAATTCTTTAAATAGAGGATAAATAAAATGAGTGTTTTAAGGAAATTTGTATGTAGTGCCTTAAGTTAAAGTAATATATATTTTTTACTATGTTGTTTGAATTCATAGCTAATGACTTTGCTTATGGTTAAGATTTATGTAAACAAAATCTACCAAACATTCCCAGTGTAATTATTACACTATAAAGTGCAATACCAGTAGTTTCTCAAGTTGTTACCTTCTTACAAAATAAACACTGTGATAGATGTACTGTCAAGTCTTGAGTAATTCTGTAAAAACTTCCATAGAAGTTCATTCCAGATCTGTTTTCAAGCCATGATTAAACGTTCTTAACTGCCAAAATTTAAAAAATATATATAAAATATACAGCGTAGTGTGAGGACATCGTTGGCAAAAAGGCCAGAATAAATCTGGGCTGGCCCCACGTGAAGATGCACGGGTTCGGAATAAAAGGGAAGACGCCTAATAACCTGCTTGCTGAACAGTGGGATGTGGTTATGTCTACTCATGGTTTAATTCTTGGAGCTGAGATCCTTGAACAGAATCATTTCCTAGGCCTCCTGTTTCCCGAAGGTTGGATGTCTGCTTTCCCTGTGCCCTCACTTGTAGTATTCTTGGCACTGTTCTTGGGTAGCATTACACTGTCCACCCCGAGACACATTGTCATTGCTTGAGAATGTGCGAGATCTAACTGGGTTCTGTGGTGCTGTCACACGGATGTAGTTTGTGCTCTGATGCTGGTGAGTGCTGAGGGCCCTAGCTGAAACTGCTCCTCCACAGACTCATGTCCCAAACTCAAAACTGCCTGGGAGGCGAGTGCTAGAGTGCTGCTCAGACCTTCTGCCTTTCTCCAGACCTTGCTGTGTGCAAGGTATAAACTGCCTGGTCCCTGGTCAGTATTCCCCACGTCCACCCTGCTTAACTCCATCTTCTTGGAGACAGGGATGGTGGAAGGGTCATGGAAATTGATCACCACTCCCCACTACACACACACACACACACACACACACACACACACACACACACACACCTTTATATGTTCATAAAGGTCAAACACAGTGATCTTGATTTGGGTACTGCTTGAATTTTCCACTGAAGAAAATGAATATTTTTTTTCCATTTAAATTTTCTGTTCAGGTCCCCCCACATCTCACTTGCCTCCTTGGTCATTCTTTTTTATTGTTGTTGTTTTTTAAACTCTTAAAAGGACATGTAGGAATTTTGCTCTCCTAATGTCAGGATCAGACAGTGTGATTCAAAGAGTCTTCTTGCTAATAACTAGAAAAGGCAAATAATAAAAGGTTGGTGCATTGAAGAACTTCAAAGAAAGAGAAGAATCAAGAGACTGATATTGAAAAGTTGGAAGAACCTCATAAATGAGTGCGCCCAGTGGCATCTGTGCACTGTGGGAAAAGCAGTGGAGTGCTGAGAAGCGGCCCGAGCGACAGGTCTGATAAGGAGGGAAATGGAGATGTTCCTTTTTTTTTTTTTTTTTTTGGTTGGTTTGTTTTGAGACAGAGTGACTCTGTATCCCCACCTGGCCTGGAACTTGCTATGTAGACCAGACTGGCCTTTATCTCATCCACCTGCCTCTGCCTCCTTAGTGTTTGGATTAAAGGCCTGTGCTATTACATCCTGCATTATTTTTTTAAATTGTAATAGCCTACTTCATATTTTTTTGGCACCACTAAATTTGTTAATATAAATAAAATGGATAATTTACTTGGAAACTAGTAAATAAAACTGACTCCCATAGAGAAAGAAAACTAAGGTGGAATAGTTTATTTACTTGCTGATTCTTTTATTTTTAAAGTGAATTTTGTTGTGTATGTTTATACAGCATGATGTCATGGTAAATATAGATATTAAAATGGTGGCCAGAGCAAAGCATATTAAAATACCTGTCACCTCATAGGCTTCCATATCGCTTTCTATATTTTAACAAGATTCAGAAAGTTATAAGCTATTGTACAAAAAAATAATATCAGGCCCTAAATACAATCCTTTTTAGTGAGTGCTTTAAAAAAAGGTTACATTTGCCACTACCACAGTGAAAGCTTTAGACCTAGAAGCATTAGTTTTCACATGACTAAAACCTTGATCATCAAATCTGATGGAGAACAAAAGTCCTACACACTCGTCTTGAATGAGAAATTAGCAAAATAGAAAATCCAGTCATGTCAATGGCTAGATGTAAGGGGACAGCACATTTGAATGCAAGTGCAGAGATTACCTAAATAGATCTATTTAGAATAGAACTAAGTAGAATATTAGTAGATACTCTACAAGAGACATGCTTTAACTACAAAGTTGCAGATTGAAAGTGAAAGGATAGAAAATGAAATGAGAACTGTTCAGCGGGAATAGCTATGTATCAAAAGTCCTCAGGCATTTCATTAGTGGAGAGGAACACTGCTTATGGTCAGAGGACTGTATGTCAGAAAGAGACAGCAGGACAGTGTTCATGTCAGAAACCACCTTAACATGAATCAAAACCTGATGGAACTGTGGCTGGAGAGATGGGCTTGGGTTAAGAGCCCTCTGTGGAAGAAAGTTTGAAAATCAGCAGTTTAAGTTATGGCTTTTAGAAGCTAGTGATAAAGAAAATAAAACAGTAAAGATAAAGTTAAAATCAAGGAAAGAGAAAAGGCAAATAGAGAAAGTCAGTAATACCAAATTTTGTTTTATAAACAATAGTAAAATGGATAAGTCCCTAGAAAAATAACACAAATTAGAAATAATAATCAGTACAGATACAACATAGATCAGAAAAGGGTGTCAGTGAATTTGACAATCTAGATAAAACTGATGGATTCCATGAAAAATATGACTTCATCAAAACCACAGAATTACATAAAAAGCTTAACCATCTAACACAGAAATCATCAAAGACATCCCCACAAAGAAAATGTCAACTTTGGGTAGTTCCATTCATTAGTTGTATCAGTAATACCAATTTTACACAAATTTATAGAAAATGGAAAGAACCCAAAATAAAGATACCAGGAGAAAAAATTGATCGCTATTCTTCTGAATAAAAGGGGCTGCAGAGATGGCTCAGCAGTTAAGAGCACTGGCTGCTTTTGCACAGAACTCATATTGGGTTTCCAGCACCCCCATGGTGGCTAACAACTGTTAACTCCAGTTCCAGAGGATTCAGTCAATGTAGCCATTACATGCACAAGTGGACTAACAGACGGGGCCAAACATTTATACACATAAAAAAATCCTTGACAAATACTTATTGAATTCAATGTTTCAAAAGAATAAAGTCCCCGTAGTAAGTGGTGTTTGCCATAGGAGTAAACCATTATTTTGATCATGTAAAAATCAGTTTGTAAGGCTGCAGATATGATTCAGCAGTTAAGAGTACTTGCTGCCCTTGCAGAGGATCCAGGTTCAGTTCCCAGCACCCACACTGGGTGGCTCAGAACCACCTGTGATACCAGTTCGATGGTATCTGATACCCTTTTCTGGTCTCCCTCCAAGTGTATATACACAGATGAAAATGAATATTCTTAAAAAATTTATCTTCCTTAATAGAATAAAGAAAACATGGGAAACATTGACAAAACTTGGCACTCATTCAAACAAAATGACCAGACTGGATAAAGAAGAACTTAAGCTGGTAAGTAGTGTGCAGTAAACAAGGAAAGGCTACTGGTGATATCCTAAATGCTGAAGCTCTGAATTCTTTTTTCTCCTAACTGCAGGAACAACTCAAAGGTGTTCACTCTTGGGACTGATTTTCAACCTTGCACTAGAGGGTCCTAGCAAGTGTAAGTCAGTTGTAAGATAAGCCATTTTCTGAATGCCATCTCAGCTTAGCAGCTGCCTAACCTTAAATGCATTACTTAACTTCTTTACTGGTTTTCCCCCTGTGTAAAAGCAGTAACAAGTCATGTGGTTCTTGCAAGCATGAGAGAGTGACACGTACTGTTGGGAAACTGCACGTTCTGAGAAATAGATCTTGTCATTATGTCTTTATCCCTAACAGTGAGTCAGGGGACTTCTGTTTCCAGTAATGGCAGAATTATTCAGACCAAAAAGTAAATAAAAGAGCCACCTAAGTATTTTCAGAATTGAAGGAAAAAGACCCTGAAATTATGGTCAATTTATATGAAGTTGGCAGAAATAATACAGAAAGCCCTTGTTCACTGACCATTTTCTCATTTTAAAAATTATTGTTTTCTGTTAAAACCAGATAAGACACTGATATAATACACTAATATTATTTCCTAGATTTTATTTTAGTGAGAGCGTTGGTCTAAACCCTTATTCTGCTGTTGTTGGAAGCATTAGTTCCTAGAATTAGAACAGAAAGCATAATGACACAGGCCAACAGTCACTGGGAGCTTGCAGTTTCCCAACCACTCTTGCTAAATGTCATAATTTTAATGCTTGCTATAACCACATGAAACAAAATTTGTCTGCTCATTGAAAAATCAATTTGTACCCCCTCAAAATTTGTATCTTGAAGCCCTCCCCCACTATGAGATATTTTCAGATGAGGACTTTGAAAAGTAAGTTTCCCTAAGGCCATGAGATGAAATCTCTGCTATGGGGTTAATGTCCTTAGAAGAGGGCAGAGAGCACGCTCCCCTCCCACCCATCTCTCTGTGTTAGGTTATGGGAATAAGGTGGCCATCTCCAGGCCAGGAAGTGAGAACTCACCAGAATCTCTGCTGGGACCGCACAGCTCTAGAACTGTAAGATGCGTGCTTTCTTGGGTCATCTGGAGCTGACAATAATATGAAATGCTCCCGGTGCCACAAATAATCTTTTCAGACTCACCCTTCATTTCTAAGATGCTGTTATCACCAAGATGTTATTAGATTGAAACTTTGTTTTACCCCTTAGTCAACATAATCCCCTGAGATTCATCCAAGTTGTTATAAACTGTTGTTTGGCGGCTGGAGAGATGGTTCAGTGGTTAAGAGCACTGACTATTCTTGTAGAGGACCCAGGTTTGATTCCCAGCATCCACATGGCAGCTAACGACCGTTTATAACTACACTTCAGGGGATCTGACGCCTTCTGACCTCTGTGGGCACTGCAGGACAGAAGTGTACTTATATACATGCAGGCAGTGCACCCATGCACATAAAATAGAAATGTCTTAGAAATTAAAAAAACCCGTTCTTTCTATTGCTACATTTCCATGCTATATTTAAAGCACTTACGTATTTATCCAATGATGTGAAAGCTGCCTGATTCCAGCGTTTAAATAAAACCATTATGAACCCTGTTTAGAGTTTTGTTTGGGTGAATATGTTTTCATTTCTTTGGAATAAATGGACAAAGAGTAAATGTTGGGACATGTGTTTGGTTTTATAAGAAACTGGAGAGCTATTTTCCAGAATGTGCTCGATTTTACATTCTCAGGAACATGGAGGTGATCTAGTTCCTATGGCATCCTCACAGCACTTGAGCATACCACTTTAAAAAACAAACAAACAAAAAACAATTCTGGTAGACACTGAAGGTTTTAATTTGCATTTCCTAATGACTGATGATGTTGAACATTTTCCATAATCATATTTGTTCTGTTTCATCTTTGCTGATCTCTTTCTGTCTTTACCTACTTTTGAATTCACCGGAATCCTGGGTGATTTTTGAATCACTTTTGCTGGGTGTATGGTTCCTAGGGACTTTTCTCCCAGTCTGTATCATATCTTTGTTCTCCTCACATGGACTTTCATAGCACACACATCAAAGGTTAATTTTGAAAAGGATCAAGTTTCCAAGTCATTCTCATTCCCCGCCCCTCCCTCCGTACTGGAGGAAGGTTAAACCTTGGCCTCTTGCAGGCCTGGCAAGCACTCTGTCACTGAGCTAAATTCTCAACACCCAGTTTTTTATTTTATATACTTTTGCAGACAAGTCAAAGAACCCTGCCTTAGGCTAGATTCTGATGTTTTTCTTCTTTTTTTTTCCCTCTAAATTTTAAAGTCCATGATCCATTTGGAGCTATTGTTTATACAAGGCAATTGTTTATTTGCTTGTGGGTGATTAAATTTGTCAACATCCTTGTAAAGTCTGCCCTTCCTCCATTCAGTTGCCTTCGAACTTTTGTCAGTGTCTTGAGAATATTTATGTAAATGTACTTTTGATTCTCCAGAGTTTCTTTTTAGCTCTCTGCCAATACCACTGTCTTGATTATCACAGATAGACAGTAGGGTTTAATATTAGGTAGGATAATTCTTACCTATTTCCTCTTTTTCAAGGAGGTTTAGCTATTCTAGGGTCTTTGCCTTTCCACATTAATTTTAGAATAAACTGCCTATGTGTATAGAAAGCCTTGCTCAGACTGCTAGGAGTAAAAAAACAGTCCATCTTTAGGTCAGTTAGGACTAGAGGTTTTTATTATGTTTAGTCTTTCAATCTATGAACAGAGTGTATCCTCTTTACGTTTTGAAGGGTCCTCTGATGTCTTTCATCAGTATTTGACAATTTTCAGAATACAAATCCTCTATGTTCTATTTATACCTAGGTGGTTCAGTTTTTGAAGTGATTATAAATGGCATTACATTTAAACTAGTTTCCACATGCTGTTAATATAGAAATGTGACTAGCCTTGTTATCTGCATCTTTTATGTTGTAACTTACTATAATCCTAAGAGATTTTGTATACTTTTTGTCATTTCCTTAGACATGGTCATGTTACCTACAAATAGGAACCATTTTCTTTCTTTCCAAATATGTATGCCTTTGATTTATTTCCTTACCTTACTGCAGGGCCTCAAACTTCCCTTTAAATTCTTCTTAGCAGGAAGTCATATGCAAGTTTAGCACGCACGTCTCAGTCTTCTTTGGCGGGCTGGTGTCAGCTTAATTTCATAGCTTTGGTGGATTATTTTGATACGTCTTGATGACTTGTGCTACTGAGAGTCCCAGTGTTGTGTTTTGTTTGCTCCTGGGTCCTGCCTTTAGGAGACAGAGGGATTTCCCCAGGCCCAGTGGCCAGTTGTTACTTGGTGGCAGAGTGACAGGAAATTCTGTTTCTCCCTTCATACACATCCATGGTATTTCTGGGCAGAGGAGAAAACCCACTTTCCTCCCAGAAAATGAGGACAAAGGCTTCTTAGATCAAGAAATTTTCTGTGACTTGGTCCCATGTTTAGGTGTACACCACTCCCCTGATGGCTTTGAGTGGGGAAGTCAAACCTGTGGGGACATAAAGGTTACCCAAACTGTTGTGGCTGGGCCGGTTACATTTTCTGTTTACCACATCTGTAGCTCTCAGTTGAAGAGCCTGTCTTGGGGGAAGAGGAAGGAAAATATTTCTCTTGGCTGTGATCATCTTACCCGGAACTGAGAAAGAAGCTCCTCTTTAGTCCCGGGAGCAATAAGCCTACCTGGGCTGCCATCTTGCTAGGTGGAGCTTTGGGAATAGTCCCATCTGTCACCTCCTTTTGTTGGGTGTTGGATATGTGAAGCCCTGCCCCTGTGCTATGTGTCCAGCTTGTCACCTCTGACCACAGCTGAGTCCTCTGCTCCATTTCTAGGCCTATGGTTTTGCTTGTGGTAAAGAAACAGGGAAAATCAGGTCTGTTCTATGTTGTTATGACCAGAAGTTACTTTTTTTTTTTTTTAGTGTGTGCATGTGTTCAGTGCATGTGTGCAGGTGCATGTGGCCTGTGTATACATGATGAGGTCAGAGGACGATCTCAGGTGTCACTGCTCTGCGCTGGGAATCTAACTCACGTCCTTTTGCTTATGCAGCAAACACCCATCTCTCCAGCCATGGTTTATTATTAAATGTTGTTGTAAAAGCATCGAGTTGCTCAGAGTAGTGAGGTGTCAGCAGGGTGAGATTCAGGGAGGACCGGTAAAGGAGTACAGCACCGAGGGTCATTTTCACCCAGCAGCACTGGCCGGTCTGGAAGGAAGCTAAAACTCTTGCGTAGGTCAAGGTCAAAAGTGGTAGTGAGAGCTGCTAACGGAGAAGCCTTGGTTGAGCCACTTCTTTCTTGGCCTGGAATTCCAAACAGCTACCTTCTAGAGGGAACCTGGAGTCCATTGACCTGCACTTGATTATAATCTAAGTCAGGAAATCAGTCTGCTTCAAGCTCTGGCACTAATGTCACACAAGTTACTTCTCTTAACAAGGGCAAAGGCTCCTGTTAAATTGAGTGGTTGAGTAATTTCTTAGATCCTTCCAAACTATGAAATTTGTCTCCCTTGGTTAATAGCTGCAAAAAATGGACAACCAGAAGAGCTAGGTCTTTCTTTTTTCTCAGAAAACTTAAGTGTTTTCTGTCACCAAACCCATTTACTGCTATTTTTATAGAGAAAAGATGCCTGTAAACAAGCTAGTGAGTAATCAAATCTTCCTATCATAGTTGTAATGCTCTCTCTTAACAGTGTTACAGAATAGAATGTACTTTCTTTTACAGTACCAGCATCTTCTAAATTGAACTGAACATAACAGTATGAATGTACACAGGACATTTGTATAGCAAGGCTTTCATTTCAAGTCAGGACTGTAGACAAATTCCAAAGTCAGCCAACACATGTGTGCACACATTCCATGACGTATGAGTCTAGACTCATGAGGCATTTGTTACCTCTGACTTCTCAGTGTCCACTGGGATAGTTGCTATTTGCATATATTCTATTCTATTGAAAAGTTTTTACTAAAATGAAATTAGGTACTTAGGTACTAATACTCTTCACAAATCACCAAATTTTAGGAAACACTTTCCGGTTGTTTTTAAGTATGGATGGCACTTTTACTTTTCATATATAATCAGGCCTTTCTGAAATAATTTTATCATTTTAGTTATTAGCCAATTGGCACATGAATACAGAAAGAAATCACACCATTCTCCATGGGCTGCATATCTGCTGTGATACGTTGCTAACAAAAGCTTTTCTCTGCAGGTCCTGTCCCCTCCCCCCAATTTCTTCCACTCAGACATCTGAAGCATGGCTTAAGGTTACTGTAATTAAACAGTACTAACTGGGTGGTAGGAAATCATGAAGGAGAGTTCACCTTCCTTCAACTCCAGTGAGCACCTGGCAGGTAGGTATTCAAGTACTTCCTGAGACAGAGCTGAGTCATCTCAACGACTGTGTTCCTGGGCCCATTATCACCGAGAGTTTTGATCCCCCATTTGTTTTGACCTTGATGTACCCTTCGCTACCCGTGCTGAGAAAGAGAACAGCACAAATGTGGTCTTAGTTTGTGTTCTGGGGTCTACCAAGCTCTCAACAAGGACTGAGTGTCCTCCACTTTACCTAATATGCTTTGTATTCTCTCTGCAAGTCTACATCTTCAAAGGCTCAGACCTTAGAGCTGTTTGTATCCTGATGCTTTATGCTACAAACAACAAACCACAACACCAGACACTTTTTTTTTTAATTTCACTTGATTTTTAATGTGACTAACAGTGATTTCATTTTCAAAGAAGCAAATAATTACAGGCAAGAGAAAACACTGCAGAGATGCGGTGGGGTCTCTGTTCTTCAGCCACTGCTGAACTACACAAAAAAGAAGTCTATAAGCATAGTATCCTTATTACTGTGAGGCCAGAGGACTAGGGCTCCTCAACAAAGAGCAATAACTAACTCTGCATTTAGAAACAGTATGTTTAGAATGAATCTGTCAGTATTAGATGCTCTTTGGAGGAAAAAGAAGTGAAAACGTATGTCCTTTGTGAAGAAACGAAACTTACAATGCCCACGGAGGCAACCTGCTGCTTAGAAGGCACCTCCTCCCAAATTCAGGGTACAGAGTTTATGCCACTGAATTTCACCAGCTGTCACTTTGTTGTTCTCCTATTTAAGGAGATACAGTTCTATATCATTCAAGAATTATCAGAAATTTCCCTCAGTTTTGCATATGAAATGCCAGTATTTGGTGACATGGGTGCAAAAGGTTGACATTTGTAACCAAGTTGTTAGACGTAACTATAAAGTGCATTTCGGAGAGAAGTACCCACTGGGATAGCAAAGTGCAATGTAGAAGGTACTTTAAATAGTGCAAAGTTGAGAAATATATACATCATACATGCCAATTCCAAAGAGAGCAAGATCTTGTCTACCCATCGAGTTAGAGAAAACAAAGGAGAAATACTCTCATGTCTTTGATCTTTGGCAGGGACAAGTGTTTTGCTCTCTCTGTGCATATGAATGTGATTGTGCCTATGAATGTGACTGTGCCTAAGTATGGATTAACTGCCTGATGGCCTATGCAGATGTATGAAACTGGTTTCCTAGGATTTGAAACGTTTGCCATTGACATAATTAGGCAATCTCCAATTTGCAATTCCATTTGGAAGAAGCATTAAGCTTGTAATAATGGTTGGGCAATTTCAACCTGCATGTATTGTAAAGTAGGCGCCTGACTGTGAATTAAATGTTTAATGAAAACTACAGAAAATACAATCACTATGATGCTGCCAAGAGAGATCCCTATGAAATATGGGTATGACTCCTCTTGTTCACACTCTCCTGGCTTCTCAGTACCAAGGAGGAGTGTGGTACTCTGTGTGTAAGGAATTGCTTTGGGAGTTGCTGAACTGAGCAGATCCTGGACATTCCTGAATGATCCATTGTGTGGCATAGCGGTGATATTGAGGAGGTGGCAGAACAGTGGGTACAGATCTGTGGAGTTCATGGCTTCTTTTGTGAAATTCTTTCTGAAGGCAGGACCGTGGGCTAAAAATATTGGATGCATTTCTGCTAATGCATTATCATAACCATGGTTGCCTACTGTAAAGAGAAAACGCATGAATAAGTTAGCCAACCAAATGGCATTAAAATGGAAATCATTGTATGGTCAAGTTCTGAACTGAAGTGCAAATTTTATCCAACTTGACTTTAAAGAAATGAAATAATCTCTTACACATCTCTGCTGCTGGCAACCCCACAATTTACTTCAAGAACTAAAAGCTCAAATGATTGCAAATCTTTCTTATGGGCCAACACTGTCTCAAGCAGCAGAGAAAGAACTGGGGAGTTCAAAGCTAAACCAAGGCTGGAGAAAAATGAGGATAGATTGTTTCGTTTTGTTTTGAGGCTGGCCAAAAACAAACATTTACTGGGCAGCTCCTATGTCTGATCACTGTTCTAAAGTGGTGTGCATATTCATCACAGAAGCAAAACTCATAATTACCAAAAGGAAGAGAAAAGCGATACATTAAAACAAGACAGCATAGAAGTCAAACCTTTAGTTACAGCTACCGTTCACTACTCAAAAACAAAGGTCAGGACTTGTAGGTGGAATGGAAAAGTCTCGACTTTGGTGATTCAGATCAAGATCCAACTTAGCATTCAGTGAGTGCTTTACTGTAGCTACAAAGAACAACCTACGAGGTCTTCTGACACGTGTATCCAGTGATTACACTAGAAATGAAGAATGCAAACTGCATAAAAGCTGAATGCACATGCCGTCAGAGGTGGCAGCGGCTGCTGCTCGAGGCAACTGAAAGGTTTCCTTTAAAGTTGGTGATGAAAAGGACTCATGACTCAAATTCTAATACCTATCTTCCCTACAAAGAAAGTCACATCAGCATTCAAATGCAGGAAAACAACATTCTAAGTCAATTTTTCTGAAAGTCATGAACTGATTCATTATCTCCAAAGGAATTTGAAATCTGCCTGTCAAGTCCAATCTAGCTACAGAAGTCACTCTAAATGCCAGGATTCTTTTGGGTTTATTCAAGTAGGAATAATGCTGGATTTATGAACCAATAGCAAATATCAGGCCATCTGTTTGATTGAGAATAATGTTGAAAAATATGCCATTCCATAATCAGTAATTGATTTGATGGTGTTTGTGTTCATTCAAAATTGGGACCTAGACATTACATCACATTAGAAAGCAGAGATAATTCTCTCATATAACACCTAGAAAATCAGACTCAAAATGAAGTCATTAAGACTTAAAGACCTTTCTTTGAGCAGTGACCTTGTTCTTATAGTGGTAGCTGTTACCAGAAATGTTTGATTTGGGAGGCAAATATTTAACGATGAATGCCTGAAGGTGGCAGTTCTCAAGTTCACTGTGAATGGGACTTCTGACGGGCATGTGGGAACAGCTGGCGGGCCCCTAGCCTCCTGGTTTCTAATGCAGTATGTTGCGACTGGGCCTAAGAATGTGCTTTTTTAACAAACACTGTCAAGTGATTTAGACTCTGCTGGGCCAGGGATCATACTTGGAGAAAACTTTGGGAGTTTAGGACTTCATAACTCTTAGAACACTGGCTAAAAAGGCCTAAGGTAGTCAAGCTTCAAAAATTTATTGACTAAATGAGCATACTATAATAGAAATAGAATCACTGAGGTTTTTCTGTCAAAAATAAATGTGCCAACTTACTGTGTAATTGTAGCTGATAAAACCAAAAGCCCTAGATGCCCTCTTTAAATTATGGCAGCTATAAAATACAAATCTCAAAGATGGAAAGCCTTTTTTATCAGTCCCTTATCTGCACAGTTAGTGGACAGAACATATGAGATTATTCTCGTGGCAAGAACATGGTCTTCACAGTTTGCCTGCGTTGATTAAATACTGAGTTACACGTCATTATTAGTGTGGACAAACCGTAAGGAGCCAGAAAGCATGTTCTTGTACATATCTGCTATTAGGAGTCACAAATACACTACAAACGCATTTTCATGCAACTGCTTTTCTTTTAGTCAGTAAACAGGATAGGACAGGAACTCAATTCTAACTAAGAGACATTTTCATACTTTTTTTTTTTTTAGTGCTGGGGATCAAACCCAGTGCCTTACACAGGCTAGGCAAGCCTGTGTACCACCAAGCTATGCCCTCAGCCTATATATGTCTTTTGTATATATAGCAAGAAACATTTCTAGATAGTGGATTATTGATACAGCACGGTTCCTTCAACATTTAAATAACAGAGAGTAGAAACATCAGTAAGTAAACTGCTGTATTATCCACAGCCTCCATGTTAGCAAAAAGCGATGCAGAATGGGAAGAAATACTATAACATACTCACACAGAAAGTCATCTGACTTATTCTGCAAAATATACCACCCTTCGTCAGCCACTGCTACAATCGGTTGAATTCGATCGTTGTACTTGTAATGCCATTTTTCTGGAATCTCTTCTTTTTTGTAAACGGTTAGATTAGGATGAGCCTCAGCCAGTGCTTCATAGACTTCATCAGATTTACCTAAAGACAAAGGAGGAAAGGATCTCAGATTAAGATTCACATTCCTACAAATAGCCAGGGTGGGTAACAGACCCCCCGGCTAAGGAAAAACGCCAGGAGGGTGAGCACTAGAAAACATACCCAAGCACATTAAAACTCTACCCCCTTAAGGAAAAAGAATCTTGAGGGGCAAACAGAAATAGGTAAACTCTTACAGAGAGGGCATTTTATAGAACCAGTAATCTTTACTCTCTAAAAGACCTAAATATGCACACACACCTAACAGTATTAATGAGATTAAATAGACACCAAGGTATTGACTGTGAAGTCCAAACAATGGAAGAATTCTTGTGGATGTAGAGACAGAATCTCCAGTAAGAAAATATAACATGTAGAGGTCAAGGGCAGGGAGAGGATGGCCACTGAGAAATAGAAATGACCTCAGTACACTGGGGTATTGGAGAATTTTCCAGAACTGCAAATACAGCAGACCTAGCCATAGCCACTGTCTTTGCATTCTTTCTTTTCTTTTTTTTTAAAGATTTATTTTACTTTTTACTTTCGTGTATGTGTGAATGCCTGTGTGCAGCCTTGGATCCCCTGGATCTGGAGTTAGAAGTGGTTGTGAGTTGCCATTTGGGTGCTGGGAACCAAACTCAGGTCTTCTGTAAGAGCAGTTAGCACTCTTAACTGTTGAGCCATCTCTCCAGCTCTTGTCTTTAGTTCTTGTTCCTCAAATCCATTGGAGGGGGCGGGTTTGGCTCCGCTTCCCACTCTATCCCCATCCAAGAGAACATTACCAATTGCATAAGGGAAACTTATGGTTTAATGTAACTTATGGGCTGACAACTGTGTGTAGGCACACGTGCATATGTTGACATTCACTGCTTAATAGGATTCTTGTTAATTCCTCTGAGAAGGCCACAATTCCCATTTGTGAGCTATTCCAGCTTTTAAAAGTCTGTTCTCTCCCTAGATATCTAAACGCTACAGTAAATTAAAAAAGCAGGTCTCACGGGTTGTCCTGCACATTTTGTGGCTGCTAGGTGTACCTTTACCTAGGTTTAATTGTCACCCATGCTTGGTGAGGTCTGAGGAGTCTGGTGGAGTTTTATAAATAGTTCAAGGCACTGTTAAGCTTCCTGACACAAAGGAAATGAAGTCTCAGACTGACAAGCACCATGTCTCCTTCATATACTTTATGCTATTAAACAGTCTTGATTAAAGATCTATTGAAGGTCTTAGGGCTCCCAAGAACTTACTGCAACTGTCTTCAAATGCTGTATGTATTTATCAATCTCACTCTTTCTGAGAAGGGAGGTTGTGAGTTTATAATATGTGATTCCAAAATGCTTAAAACTCACAGCCTAGCAAAAAATATTGTAGTACAAAAAAAATTTTTTTTTAAATTTTTGTTTTCAAAACTTAAGGACTAAATCTTAATATACTTCCAGGGCACAAGGAAGTACATTTTATTTTATTTTTAAAAAATATTTAATGTATATGAATATACTGCCTACATGTGTATAAGTGCACCCATGTCATGCAGTGCCTACAGAGGTCAGAAGAGGGTGTTGGATCCCCTGGAACCAGTGTTATAGACGGTGGTTACCTGCCATGTGGGTACTGGGAATCAAACGTATGTTCTCTGCAAGGGCAGCCAGTGCTCTTTAAGTGCTGAGCCATCTCTCCAGCCCCATAAGTATATTTTAAAGACACATAAATTCACACACTGTCCTAGCCTCAGATCAGCATGAGACGAAACTTACCTTCCTTTGGCAGGATGGCAGCTACAGGTGATTGGTCAATCAGGGTATAGTGGTCTCTATCCAGATACTGGTCAAGTTCTATCACTCTTTCCTTAGAACACTGGGTCATCCCGTGATCACTTGTGATAATTAGGTTAACATTATTCCATAACTTTGCCTTTTTCAGCATTTTAATCAGATATCCTAACTTGTGGTCAATATCTGAAATGACAGGCCCCATGAGAGGGCTGTCAGGTCCCACATTGTGGCCTGTGTCATCAGGTTCTTCCCAGTAGAGAAGACCAAGATTTATGGGGTCTTTTGATGTAAACCATTCAATGATTTTGGCAACTCTATCTTCAAAGGAAACAGACTCATTGTAAGGCAGGAAGTAGGTAGGGAAGCTGTCATGGATCTTTACATCTGTCCCAGGCCACATGGCTGCGCCACTAGTGTGTCCTGCCCTCTGGTTTGTGATCCATACTGGCGTGGCTTCTTCCCAAAACTTGGAATCATAAATATTCATGTGATCCAAAGAGAAAGATTTGTTCAGAATAGGATCGAACATGTCATTTGCAACAATTCCATGACTTTCTGCAAAAAGGCCAGTGACCAAACTGTAATGGTTAGGGTAGGTCTTTGTGATAAAAACGTTAGTGACTTGTTTCACATGAACACCGTGTTTCATGACATAATGAAAATAGGGCGTTGGAACTTTATATAAGTAATCCCAACGGAATCCATCAAATGAAACTAGGAGAACTTTTTGCTGGTCTGGCTGGAGAGAAAACGTAGTTGAAAGAGTTAGGGCAGCCAGTGCGTAAGACACCACGAGAGGCTTGGGGGTCATTTTCAAAGTCCTTGATCAGCTCAGTGTAAGATAATCTGTGGAATAAACAAATAAACATAAAGAAGTTAATAGCAACAACTCTGACTTGGAGACTTTCTTCCAAACAGGGAGGTGGAGCTTTTTCATACCAGTGATACTGTAAGTCATAGCCTTGAAAAATATATGTTGCAAAACTCCATCTTGAACAAGCTACTTTGGCAAGACAGTTTTAGTTGTTTTTTTTACTTTCCAGTAACTCATCAAAATATATTCCTCACTTACTTAAGTGGGTTCCCCAAACTTTATAACTTGCATGTAACTTTTTAGAAACATTTTCAGGATGATCCAGAATATTTTTTAAAAATTGTTTTTATTACATTTATATTTATTGTGTGTGTTTCCTTCAATAGCCTCCATATGGAAGTCATAGGACACATGGTTCTCTCCTTCCACCATGTGGGTCCCTAGGATTAAAGTCTGGTTGTCAGGCTTGTCCGTAAGTGCCTTTACCTGCTGATTATCTGTCCTGCTCAATCCAGAATTTTGACCAGAAATTTTTATATAGTCAAATGTCTAGCTTTAGTTCTAAACCTGACACACCTGGGTTGAGGTAACATCAATTGGGGAATTGTCTCCACTGAACTGGCTTAGAGCCATGTCTGTGGGATATTTTCTTGATTGTTGAGTGATGTGGGAGGGCCCAGCCCAGAGTGGGTGTTGCCACCCGTGGGCAGGCTCTTCCATATTGTGTAAGAAAGCAGGCTGAGCATGGGCCAGGGGAGCAATCCAGTAAACATTGTATCCACGTGGTCTGTGCTTTAGTTCCTGCCTCCACGTTCCTGCCCTGAGTTCCTACTCAGGCTCTCTCAGTGATGAACTGTGACCGAAGCTAAATAAGCCCGTTCCTCCCCAAGTTGCTATTGGTCGGAGTGTTTTTATCACAGTGATTGGAAGCAAACTAGAACACTGGAACACCTGCAAAAATTTAGCAGCAGGAAATACTAACATATTCAATACTGGTGCTTAAATATATACATATATATGATATACAGACATATTTTCATAACCAACCACTATGTTTGTTTCATTATGATAAAGTACTAATAGAGAAGGCAAAATAAACAAGCTTGGTTTCTTGATAAAAAATTTTATGAAATGTAATCTATATTCATTTATTACTAACCAAATCTTAAGCTTCTGTACACTGAACAAATAGATTCTAAACTAAGTATAAATAGAAACAGAATTCTCAAATTTAATTTTTATTTTCATAGTTACAGTTATTCAGCAGTTAAATCTTATGAATGACATGTAAAAAAAAAAAAGCAGTTCCCAATATTTCAATCTCTTTGAATCCAGGTTTGTTTTTTCTTTTAAATCTGCATATATTTCTAAGAAGCTTTTCTTATATTAAAAAACCCTAGCCTGTGGGAAACACGGATAAACAATCCTTTGTGAATCTAATCAAGGTCTCATCAAGCTTTCAATACTCAGGGATCTTCTGTTTTTCTATTTTCTGTCCATCTTGCAGGAAAGTATTTACCAGCTCACTAAAACATGGTTCTAACCATACTTCATGCAAAGAACTCTCTTGAATTCAGGTTTTGACATCTTCCTAATCTGAATACCCTGAACATATTCTTATAACTCAAAAATAGACCCTGCCTTGCCTTGTGTATTATAGAAAGAGGTAAATGTAACCTTACGTGGCAAATGATGTGGGTGAGCTTAAGAACTGTTTTGTTTTTTAACTGTAGTTTCACCCAAACTAGAAATGACTGAACCCAAAAGTCCTTTAGATATTAGTCCTAAGACAATGGTTCCAAACTTAAATTTAATACCGCACCATAAATGCCGCTCCAGTGCCCCTACTCCGCAATTCTGGAAGCAACTTTAACAATAGTTCCAATAGGGAATGTATACAGGAAATCACAAATATATTTACCAACAATGTGGCTGAGGATCATGGCTTCTCACCCTACCCCGCGGATTTACATTCTCACAAGGGGAAGCCATTATCAACCAGATATAATTCAATGCTAAGGAATCCACTGCATCCAACACAGATTTTCCCCTATTTTAAAAAATTCAATGAATTGCGGTAAACAGAAGACAACTGCCCCCCTCCCAGGGGCGGGCGGTGGGGGGGCAAACAAAGTAAGCAGAGATTCAAAATTGAGAGCTGTGTGACGCTTAGGGATGTCTGGCAGTGAGAATCAACATCATCACAAAGATGTCACAAGGGTGTAAACGCAGGTGGGGGCAGGGATGAAAGGGACCACGAGTTTCTTTCTTTTACATGCACAAACGCTGCAGAAAGCCCTGGAAATCTCTAGATTTGGACGCAGATTTCCCAGGCCTCTTTCCAGTCCTGCACCCAATCCCAGCTCCAGCCCTTCCCCCACAACCTGGGTAATCTGGAGGGAAGGGGCACCAATCAAAGGGCAGAAGAGGAGAGGAGGAGGAGAAGAAGTGGGTTTATATAAATCAGGTGTTCGGGGAGGGGAAGGGGATACATCGTCTCTTCGCCATCTGGATTACTTCCTACTCACCCGGACCGCTCTCAGAGTAAGGTAAGCTCTCCCCCTCTCTCGCTCCCAACCTCCCGCCCACAGAGGCTGGCGAGAATCCGGGTGTGGGCTCTTGGCGTGCGCAAAGGCTACGCGGGGCCAGGGTGCTTTGGGGGCTGCGGGGAAGCAAGCTGCCCATCCCCCTGGACTTACCCGGGCTGAGATCCGGTCGGTCTGCAAACGTTCGGGGCAGGGGAGCGAGGTCAGGCCGAGTCCCGCGGAGAGGTGGCCGCAGCCAGGGGCGCCCGCCGGTCCCGCAGCGGTTCACCTGCGCGCAGCCCCAGCGCCGAGCACCTGACCCGCGTCCCCGCCCGCCCCGCTGCTCGACTCCCATTGGCCACTGCCCGATTGTCGCCTGTACCGGGTTGCCAGGCGAAAAACCCGCCTCTAGGAGTAGCTGTGCCGCGCGTCAATCAGCGGGAGCAGAGGCGGGCACTGCGTGGGTTTGGAAGATGGAGAGAGAGAAAGGGGCGGGTGGGGACTGAGTGGCCTGGATGGGGACGCATGGAGATTTAGGGCGAACGTGCTGGTGGCTGGGCGCTCAGGGAGAGCCTGTCAGGGCAGGTAGCCCACAGAACCTTTTCAGCGTGCCTCTCTTGAGAGACCTGTCAGTGATGTTCAGGGACCACAATGAGCTATCCCAGTATCTGGTGATCTGAAGCTCTTTATTACAAGCCACTTTTGTTCTGTCCTCTAGTCTCTTGAGGTTCCCCCGCTCCTTTTTATTATAGATTGGTGACATCACTCCAAAGACTTTTCACGGAGAGCAACAGAATGCCCCAGGATTTCTTTGAGATGTGGTTTATTATTGTTATTTGAAACAAGGTCTCATTTAGCTCAGGCTGATCTCGGACCCTGTATATAGCCGAGGTTGACTTTGAATTTCAGAGCTTCGTGGTTCAGTCTCCTAAATGCTGGGGGTTGGGGTGGAGTTGTAGACTGCAAAACCCACCCCAAGTGTTAATGAGGTGCTGTGGATTGAATTCAAGTTCTGCCTGCTACAGGGGCACTTCATCAGTTGAGCTATATTCCTACCCGTCATTAATTCTTTTGGGTTCATTAATAGCTGGTGTCCAGTGCTTTGTCTCCCGAAGGCTTTGCAAATCTAGTTAGCCCTGTACCAGAAGTTTGACTTCCTGTTTTCGTTTGCAATTTAGGACTCTGATGGAGCTATTCTATCTATCTAAGTAGGAACAGCTGAAAGCGCTCAGTTTAAGCCAAGCCAGGCTCAGGGCTAGATTAATTTGCACGAGTAGTTAAGCCCAACAGCTGATTGGACAGTTGCATCTGGTCTTCAGACTCTGATGGTAGCTTGGTGTTCACATATACATCAAAGCTAGAAACTCCAGGCCTGATTTTGATCTCAGGAAGTGGTCCCTGGTTTGTTAGTGATCCACTTTTAACTTTCCTTGAACTGTAGTGAGTTCATTTTAACGTTTTATGGTAATTAATAATTCCAGGTGTGCAGTTAGATGCCTGATTTACTTACTTTCGTCCAGTTTCATTTACTGTAAATAATTGCTGTGGTACCAGGATATTCAGAGATGTTGTCTATATACGGAATTCTCCATCCCACTGAATTACCTATCCTGATTATGGCCTAATTGTATAAAATTCTAAAATTCTGTCTGTAACAGGCAGTCATGTGTTCTTGATTGTCACAACTTAGTTTCAGCATCTAATTGGCTGACAAACTGGGAACATGTCCCAGTGGTGATAGCTGCTTTCTAGAGCTCATGGCTCCTGTCTGGTGTGCTGTAGCTATGAAGTTCGTAGCTATCTTCTGTGACTGTTTTACTAAATGAGGGGCCTTAGGTCTATTTCCAACGAAGGGACCATTCCAACTCTGACCAACACTACCAGCTAAATCGGGCCGTGCCATCCCTGAGGGGCATTTGGGCACACCGCCAAGGCTTTTATTTATAGTGAATTTAGAGACTTAAAAACGTGGGATGGGGATTAAGAAGGGAGGTTGTTTTCTGGGTTCAGCCAGACCCAAGATAATGAAGTTGTACAAGTTGTTCCACATCTCCAGGCCTTGTCCTTTGAAATCGCTCAAAGTTGGAACGACCTGGTCCAGTCTCATAAGTCCTTGTCTCCCCTCCTCCTCAGTAAGCCCGTTCTGTGTTTTGTCAAAGAACAACTTATGCTCATCACAGAGCTGGAGTGGGAACAGGCCTGTCTTTTATGTGGATCATTGAACATTGCAAGGCTTTGCTCAGATGACAGTCTGCCTTGCTTTGCAAACTTTTATGGAAATCAGGATTGTTTTCACCGGCTCTTCTTGGGAAATGGCATTGTGCAGTTGTTAACCACAGGTCATAACTCAGAAAACTACCCACAAGGGGCTCAGAGAACTCAGACGCCACTCCTATGATAAAGTGTAGGGATCAGCTGGTAGTTTTGAAATGCAACTTACGATGTTGGGGGCAGGGTCTTGCTTAGGCAGCATAAGGGAATGAGCATACAGTTTCCCGGATGGGATTCCTGCTTACACATCCGTACTTCGCTAAGGTCTGAATTTCTCTCCAGTTGCAGTAGCTACTTAGCAGGTTACGGCAGTTTAAGCCACTGCCTGTCACTGACTATAAATCACTTCTTTCATATGGAATTAATTAGTAGACTCATAATTGAGCTAGTAAAAGACTTCTGAAAATGGAGTAACAGAAGAGTCAGGTTTGTTTCCTGGGCTTGGGGTGCAGTGGGGAGGTCTCCCTACCTGTTGAAGACCTCACAGAATACTAATAGAGGGTTGAGGGCTGGGTCATCATCATCTTTCTCAGGGGCTAGAAGAATGTTGTTCTAAGATTGGAATAGGATCTATACTTTATAAAATAGCCCAAATGGGCTCTACCACAGAATTGTTGTTTGTTTTAGAGTTGGATTTCATGATAAGAAACAAATGAACAAATTATTTTACAATTAAAAAAATTGTGAGGCTAGAAAGATGGCTCAGTGGTTCAGAGTACTTGCTGCGCTTTTAAAAGACCAGAGTTTGGTTCCTAGCACCCATGTCTGGAGACTCACAACCACCTGTAACTCCAGATCCAGGGAATCTGATACTTCTGGCTTCTGCAGGTACGCACATGCACACATATGTCTTGTGAACATTGACACATAATGATTTTTTAAAATTTATTTTTA
The DNA here is from genome assembly GCA_035773235.1 of Eospalax fontanierii. NCBI lineage: Eukaryota > Metazoa > Chordata > Mammalia > Rodentia > Spalacidae > Eospalax > Eospalax fontanierii. Next base: position 12,774,871 of record CM069549.1, read on the forward strand.
TTTAAGATTTCATTCCCACATACACCATGAACAAATTTAGAGGTCTACTTCCTAATCTTTTATAGAACATTCACCAGTGTGTGTTTCCACAATTCAGAACCTATAGGTGATACCCACTAGAACTCTGAACTAATCAGCATTTGTGGTGACCAGTAGGTCTTCAGTACTTTGGATTCAGCACAAATTCAGTGAGTGAAAAGTTAATATTAAAAGACTTAGCCCAAGAATCACTACTTATGTTAATAATTTAGACTTTAATGGTAATTAGTACTTAGTAGAACTAATCTCATATGGGCAATTGTCATGAATTTATGATGACCTTACGCAGGTCAATTATAACCTCATAAACTTCTTTGTGGTATGTAGTCTATAAATTGTATTCCTAGTTTACTAGTGTTCTAGGGCTGCGATTAGCAACGACTAGACACTAGAAGGGCTACAGAACAGAAATCCATGCTTTCACAGATTTGGAGTTGAAGTAGAAATTAAGATGTTGGCAAAGGTCAGACCTGTTGGTATGAAACTGTTATCCTAGCATTGGGAAGGCTGAGGCAGAAGGGTTGAGAACTGCAGGCCAGGGATCAGCAAGATGACTCAGGTAAGGGTACTTGCTCCCAAGGTAAACCAGTTGAGTTTGATCCTGGGACCTTGCATGGTGGAAGGGGAGAACCAACTCCTGAAGTTGACCTCTGACCTCCACACATGCACTGTTGCATTAGTCCTCCCTCCACTAAAGTGTGAAAAAGAAGAGAGGGAGGAGGAGGAGGCGGAGGAGGAGAAGGACGAGGAGGAGGAGGATTATTCCAGACTAGCTTTAAGTTTATAAAGAGAAACTTAGACTTTAAAGGGGTAGATTCCTTGCAGGGCCATGCTCCCTGTAGCATCTCTGAAAGGATCCTCCTTCGAGTCTTCCAGCTTCCCCCTGCAGCTGGTGCTCCCAGGTTTTTGCAACAGAGCTTCATTCTTTGCCTCCACCATCACACGATGTTCTTCTGAATATCTCTGAGGCTTCATGTGACTTATTTCTAGAACACAAATCATTAGAATTAAAGTCCACTTTAATATAGTGCCATCTCATGTAGATTTAATTACATATGTAAAGAGCCTAATTCCAAATATGGTCACAATGTGAGGTTCAAGTAAATGTGAATTTTGAAAGAACACAACCAAGTACACTGAACTAAAAGAAAGGCTAATTTTACAACCCAGCCTATAGATAACATCCACCAATTGTGTAATGGCTCAAATCAAGGGAACTGACATCTAGCCTTGACTGGAATTCAAAGCCACAGGAACTGGTGGGAATGGCTTAGCCACATAAAGCAGTTTGGAAGGCTTTTATAGTTACAACATCTGGGACTGGAGAGATGGCTCAGCAGTTAAGAGTTAAGAGCACTGACTGCTCTTACAGAAGACAGGAGTTCAAATCCCAGCACCCATATAGTGGCTAACAACTGTCCTTAACTATAGTCCCAGGGGACCTGATGCCCTCTTCTGTCCTCCAAGGACACTGTACGATATGAGTACACTTACGTACATGCAGGTGTAACACTTGTACATATAAAATGGAAAAGCAAACATTAAAGTTATATACCATTCCTAAGTATCCAAGAGAAAGATAAATGTTCACTGAAATTTTTATACATTTTATAGCAGCTTTATTCATAATCAAAAGCTAAAAACACGTCTCTCTCAATTGGTAAATTGATAAATTGCAATATAGCTATAAAATCGAATACTGCTCAACAATAAAAGTAAGATTGGACGTGACAAGGTTGAGTCTCAAAAGCATTTTAAGTGAAAGAAACTAGAGGCAAACGGGAACATGCTGTACAGCCTCATCTAGTATTCTAGAAAAGTCAAGACAATGGGACTAAAATGGCATTGGCTGTGTCAGGAGCTAGCGGGGGCTGACCGGCTCTGTGAGAGTGAGTGCTGGCAACTTTGGATTTGGTGGAATTTGGTTTGTAGTGGTACTTATCTGACTCTGGGTTTGTCAGATTCGTTATAATATGCACATGAAAATGTTTTCTATTTCTATAAATAGTATGCTTCAGGAAACAAGGGCAAGAAAAGCAAACCCCACCTTGTGATGACCCCTGAAATACCTCACCCCCAGGCTCATGGATCAGACCTCATGCTGTTGAACTTTGTGTGATGTATTTGTGTATGAGGATGTTAATCCCATCTGCAGGACTGATATGAGACTGGCTCAGTCTAGGTAATTCTTGGGAACCTCACTCTACTGGCTTTTAGGTTCCTTTGCCTCCTGGACTCTGGAAGGTACACAGCCAAAACCCCAATTATTTTCTAGGCTAGAATGAAATATTTAACAGAATAAAATCAACCTAGGATGTTATGTTGTGTGGGTATGTACATGTGAGTGCAATGTCCAGAGAGGCCAGAAGAGTATCCCCTGGGCCTGGCATTACAGGGAGGTGTGAGCTGTTTCATGTGGGTGCTGGGAGCTAAACTTCTAAAAGAGCAAGAAGCTGAGAAATCTCCACTGAGCAATCTGTCTACTGAACCCTTTTTTAGAGACAGGAGCTTGCTGTTTAACCCAGGCTGGTATCAAAATTATGGCACTCCTCCAGCCTCAGCCTCCAAAGTCCTAGGACTATGAGAATGAGCACCATGCCTGGTTGACAGTTATCCTTAGTGTGTGGTTGAGGAAAGACAAGTTTTCAGACGAAGCCAAATACAAACCTACAAATGCTTTTGTGGTCTAGGAAGGAAGAATAGACTCAAAATCCTGCTCTTACTTCCCCTGAAGAGCACACCATATCCCTTGGATGCCTACACAGAGTTTAAAGTCACTGTAATGTTGAACATACTGATAAATCATGAATCATGTTGATGTATGGATGTGCTGGAATGGGGTGTCTTTGATTATTATCTCACTATAATTTCTACTTGAGTCGTTTGAATTTCAAATTGAATATGAACATTCAACTATCTTGTAGTTTAAGGGGGGCACTGATGGCTTTGATAAGTGTTTGCTAATGTTATAAACAGGCAAGGCAAGTAGCACCCGTTTTATGCTTTTAGGGTTTTTTATGTCAAGAAAACTCCAAATCATGGGAGAGTTCTTCCTCCCGGTTCTGGAATTTTCATTCTTAGACTTAGAGCTTTTTTTCCAAAGAGTAATGCCATTGCCACCTCTACTGGTCATGGAAGATCATTTTAGGGAGAACAGTAGATTTTTACAATCTACAGTATTCCAGTGTATCTACATGGTAAATACCTTCATTATTCAAAATGAGCAAGCTGAGTGTACAGAGCTTAAATGACCTGCTAAAGTTAAAAACCTGAGCAGTAACAACATTCCTAATCTACATACTTGCAGTTGATTGACTTATTGCAAGGGCTGGCCCATTCTTCTTTCCTCTGCAAAGCCTATTAATTACCAATCCATAGCACTGTATACTTTGTTGGCAGTCTAGTTCCATCTAATGTTTTTCTTTCTTCCAGGTAAGCTGTAGGATTATCTAGATTCTGATTATTTTCCTCTAGTATTTATTTTTATAATTCATATTATTCAATAATTTAATAAAGGAAAATATGAGTTTTGACATAGTAACTACATTTTTAGAATGTATTCTGTCTGACATGGAAAAAGAAGTTTGACTGTGACAGTGCATTAATTACTTTTCTGTTGCAGTGAGTATCATGACTAGAAGCAACTGAAGAAAGTTTATTTTGGCTCATGGGTCTGGATGTAGCACTTATAATGATGGATAGGCGTGGTAATAAGCTCCTGGAACAGGAAGCTGTGAGGCCATGGCTTAGCCTCACACAGGAAGCAAAGTAAGTGGGGTGAGACTATAAACCCTCAAAACCAGCACCACCTCCCCTCCCCCATGGCAACTTCTGTTACCATCAAGTCTAGGGGTCTTGATCCAGTTTGTTTTCTCTGCCAACTAAAGAATGAAAAGGAGAAAAGAATCTCAGGTGTAACAGATAACTTTTAATAAAGAAACTCGACAGAAAAACGCTCCATAAATGAAGAGTAAATCAGTAACTGAAAAAATCCAAAGTCTCTAGGGGGGGCTGTGACTTTTAAATAGTCTTGGGAGCATAGGGTGGGTCCCCATCCCCTAATTTTGGATTGATTAACTTAAAGAAGAAAGGACTGATAGACCCCAGCTCAACACTGAGATTATGTCCAGGACCGGCTTTGGCTAAACTGTTCTAGACTGAAGACAGAAGAGGGACTCTGGTAGTGGTAGAAACCTCCCCTAAGTTTTATTTCAACTGAAGAAGCAGCCAGAAGATAGTCATGTTTGTTACTTATAGGTGTGTGTGTATGTGTGTGTGTGTGTGTGTGTGTAGGGGCCCTTTCACTCTGTCTAGCTGTCAGAGATATGCCTAGCTTCTCCTTCACTTCCCCTAGCAAGGTCACACCTCCCCCAAATTTTACAACCTCCCCTAACAGAACCACTATCTGGAGACCAGATGTTCAAGAACCTGAGCCTCTGGGGGACATTTCTCATTCAAACTACAACAGATAGTATTCATCAGAAAGTTAATACTAGTACTCTTCAGTGAAAACAATGTGTCTCATAAAAGGAAATGATAAAGACTATTTGTTGTTTTATTATGATGATTACTAACAAGCCATTAAAAGCTCGCTTTCAGAAAATGTCTAACAAGTAGAAATTATTGTGATAAAATATGAAGAGAAAAGCCAGGTATACTGTGTGTGTGTATTGATTGAGAATTCCAGGCCAACTTGAACTACAAAGGAAGAGCCTGTTGATAAAAATAAGAGGAGGTAAGGGGAGCTGTTTGTAGGGCAATGTTCCTTTCAGAGACTCAGGGGAAGAAGCCCCCCCCTTGCCTCTTCCGGCTTCTGAGACCCCCTGGTATTCCTCTCTTATTAGAGCATAGCTTCAGACCTTGCCTCCACCAGCACATGGCGTTCTGAGTATCTCTGTGGCTTTACCTCACTTCTTTTTAGAATTGGCAGGCATTAGAATTGGAGTCCCCTTTAATCTAGTAGCACCTCATGTAGACTTTATTACATATTGTGCTAGTGTGCTTTCAGTTGCTGTGATAAAACACTGACCAACACCACCTTGGGAAGGAAAGGGTTTATTTTGCTTACATCTCATCACAGTTCATCTTTGAGGGAGCCCAAGGTAGGAGCCTGGAGGCAGGAGCTGAAACACAGGCCATAGAGAATGCTGTTGACTGACTTGCTCCCCTGGCCCATGCTCAGCCTTCTTCCTTATATACAGGGCAACCTACTCAGGGGTGGCATCATCTGTAGTGGGCTGGGACCTCCCACATAGCTCAACAATCAAAAAAATACCCCACAGACATGGTCACACACCAGTCCAATATAGGAGTTGGGAGACGGAGTACTTTTGCAAGTTTCAGAGGCTTGAGAACCATAGTCCAAGACAATGAGAAGATAAATGCCAGAGCTCAAGAAGTCAGAGGGAATAAGATTTCCTTTCTTCTGCCTTTTGTTCTATTCAGCGTCTCAGCAGCTTGGAATAGGCACAGGTCACTGAGAAAGATTCTTCACTCACTCAAGAGATTCAAATGTGAATCTCTTGCCAAAACACCCTCATGGACACACCCAGAGAGTATTCACCAGACACCTGGGCATCATTAGCTTCATCAGATGACACAAAATCAACCATCATACCTCTAATGCCTTCCCAGAATTCTGACCTTGTATTGTGCTATGCCTTTTGTGTCTGACTTGTCTCTGTTTCGCCCCCATCTCTTTATGAAGAACAATTTTTCTAGCTCCTATGATAAAGAACATTTTATGACATTTAATTTCCTCTATGGGATCTTAGCATTATTGGGTGGAACATCTAGTAATATGTTTTGTAGCCTAGAGCTGTCCATGGAGATTTTTATGCTTTATAAGTGTTGTCAGATAAATCCTCTGACATTCCAGATAGTGACTCGGTGACCCTGTTAGAACACTGCTTACACTCTGATGATGAATTACCTCTCCATATAAAAACAAGCAGAATAACAAAATATGCAGGACTAGCTTTATCTCTGGCTCCTTATCACTTCTATTTGTTTGTTCAAAAATTTCCTGAGTGATTTCAAGGTGTTGTATATCACATTCACTGTTTCGTGGCAGAGCGACATGGGGAAGGAAGGGGTGCATAGAGCAAGGTAGAAGTGATGTTTGCCCACACATAAAGAGTGCGTTATCCCCAGCAGTCGCTGGCTTAGTCAAAAATAGGTCCCAAGGGGACCATCTGACAAGGAGTAAATAAAGGAAGTGGCCTGCGGGATTCTGGTATTGGACTGAGTCCAATATGGGAGGAGAGATTACCGCTGTTCCTTCTCTACTGCATCAGCTTTTGGACATTGTCTATCCCAAGGAAAAACACAAGTGAAATAGATTCACAAATGGGCTGCATGCAATCCCTCCAAGTGATGGATGGGCCTGGATATGATCAGTGACCACTTCATTCTTGTTCCTCCACTCTGACAACATTCCAGGACCTGGAAGATGTCACTTGTATAAGGCTTGGAAGCCTGTCACATGAGAATGTTATTTATTATTTAACATAGGAATTAGTTATAGGAATCTAATAGTAGTCTTAGGAATTAGGAGTTTGAACTCTTTTGGTAAGCTGAGACCTCTCTCCTAGGTTAGTACTTTCTCCCAGTAAATGTTATGATTAGGAGTTTAAAGAGTTGCCAGTAGAACAAAGAAATCAACCTCATTCAATATGAACTGACCTTTACTGGTCAATGAGGTTGTGATGACTCGACCAAGGGGAGTCTGTAGGAGCCACACTGGCCAGACAGCCTGAGAAAGTTCTTTTGTGTATGTAAACAGTCATGGGTGTTAGGCAGAGGATCTAGGGCCTGCATGCACCCACCCATGAGTGTCTTGGAAGTTTGGAAGGTCTTGTTTGCAGAACTTTATGGTTGCAGTATATGATGTGTGTGGGGAGGGCGGGGGGTGTCCGGGCCAGGCTTGTTTGAGACAGTTTGGGGCTAATGGAGGTCTCTCTACCTGAAGTAGTTCTCACTTATTCGTGCAGACACTGGCCCAGGGTTATTGTACAGCTTGCCTATTTCACACAGCTAGGAGTTACCAGAGCTACGACTCAAACTTAAAGTTTAGCTGTAAAGTATGTTTAAATTACTGTCTCTCTACTACATCGGAGTGGTGCTAACAGGACAAAGAAACAATGTAAAGAACTCATTTGCCTTTTTAGGTCATTATAGCATTTCCTTTAAGTGTTTTTATAGTTTTTTTTTTGTGTGTGTGTGTGTGTGTGTGTGTGTGTGTACGTGCGCACGTGCTGGTGGAGGACAGAGGTCAGGCTTAGAAATCCTTCCTTGGAAGCAATAGCCACCTTGATATTTGAGACAGGTCTTTTACTGATTGGCCTGAGATTCTGCAGAGTAGGTTAAGCTGGCTGACCACTGCACCTTGGGGATTCACCTGTCTTCACTTCCCAGTGCTGAGATGCATGCTACTGTGCCTGACATTTTCATGTGTTTTGGGGATTGAACTCAGATCCTCAGCTGACGCAGGGAGCACATTACCAGTTGAGCTCTCCTCAGCCCATTTTTATTTCTTCATTAGTTCTTTTTTGTAATACCGTGTGGACAGTTTGGCAAGGTTCCATTAGTACATACATTATACTTAGGTTAAAAGACCAAAGATACTCAACGCAAGATGTATAGGGCATATCTTCTGTTATCAAGTGTGCTAATTAATTTTGTCCACGTGATTGAATTAAAAAATGTTAGACATTAATAAAATAGATCTTTTGTGTTTGTATGGGTGCTTTCTGAGAGAGTTAACTGGGAGGAGAAGACCCACTTTGAATGTGTCCGTGGGCTGGAGCTTTAGACAGAATAAAAGGGAAAAATATAACAGGAGACCAGCTGAGTACTAGCATTCCCCTTTTTCTACTTCCTGTTTGACCAAGATGTGAGCAGACAGCTTCATGTTCCCACCACCACCACAGCAAGCAGCTCATACCCTGCCGTACTTTGTCACAGGCCTGAGGAAAGGAAGTGATTGGTACTGAGAAGCACTACTGTTAACTGTTGCTTGAGAAATCTCACCATGGCATTCTTCAACCTTCAGGATTTTTGGAAGTGTTGCCTAGAGAGACACCAGAATGCTATAAGCAGCTTAATGGGTGATTCCTGTGGGAGTGAGAAATTCCAGAATGTAGATGGAAAGGTGGACAGTGAAGACTGAACTCACATGGTTTCAGAAGAGAACAAGACTTCTACTGGGAATTAGAGGCCGTTCCTGTTACAGTCTGGTAAAATATATGCTGCATTTTTGCCTCACTGAGTTCAAAGGTAACAGAATAATTTGTCTGGTAGAGGAAGCTGCAAGACTGTCACATTCAAGCTGCGGCATAGTTACTGCTCACTGCATTTACTCAGATTCATTCATGCCAAAGGGAGACTGGAAAGTAGAAAAGAAAAACGTGAATCATCTGCAGTTCTTTAAAGAAAGGAGAGTAAGCGCAGTTAAAGTTACAGAAAGAAATGTACAATTTGAGGAAAGGGGTTTTTAGCCAAGTTAAAGTTGAGGACAGAGTGGGTTCAGACAAAGTGATTGTAATTAAGGGCATCAGTGCTATTAAAGGCAAACCTCAAGTTCAGCACTGGGGCATGAAGAAAGCACCCTGAAGGCAAGTTCCTACCTATTGAGGCCTTCAGGTTATAAAAGCTCAAATTCAAGGCTCTTGGGCTATTCAAAACTTGTTCTTGTGAACTTGCCACAGTAGTGGCATTGTGTACAAGACATAGTCCCACTCATCCATGTCCACTCAATCAGACAAAAGCCCAGCGTGGAGCAATGGGTGGCCAGCTAGCCAACCCTAGCCGTAGAACTGTTGGCAACTGATTACTGCTGGGCTCTCTAGAGAGGCTGACTAGACTCCAGTGGATAAACTTTCACTGAAGGATATCTGGGTACAAATGCTTGACCAGATAGGACTTAGCATATATGACAGAAGCATTAGGTCTGGTGGGGTGGGGTGGGGCATGGGTAAGCGAGGGGGTCTAAATTTAGTTAAGAACTATTGTACAAAATGCACAAGAACTCAGTAAAAATATTTTAAGTGCAAATTCATTTGAAAAGAGAGCATGAATTGAAAATGATACTAAAGGAGTTCTTTGCTCAAAAACAACCACCTCGGGAGGCATTTCCCAGGCTCTGCCACAGAGGCATGCAGGAGCTGCTGTAGACTGAGTCCGCAGGAACTAGGCGACTGCTTAAGCTGGCAGTGGAACTTGGAAGCACTGTCCAGGTAGTGCTGGTTTTGAAACCATGAAAGATGCAAGATTGAGAGGGATCATTGAGGTTTACACTCGGGTTCCAGAAAGCCTCTGAGGCAAGGTAGTATGTAAATAGGTCAGATTCCCTGCAAGGAGGCACTGAGAGGCCATTGTGTAAGGTTGTGAAGGTGATGTCTAACTTGCAATGGAGACCGCAGAATATTATTCCAGAAATGACTCATTTGCCAGGGGCAGCTGTAAGAAGCACAAAGAGAGGCTGTATGCACACTGAAGGCAGCACAACTGGATGGACTCACACTGCTCAAGGCTCTTGGAGCCCAAATGATGTTATCATGTGTCTCAGATACTGGACCTGGAGCTGCCAGAGTTGGTGTTTGCCTTGTTGGTCTTACCTTTGGCCCAAATTTGACCTTGCCAATGTCCCCATTCCTCCGTTTTTAAGTAGGACGTTTACTGTGTCATCATATGCTGGAAGTATCTAATTGGTTTCTTATTTAATAGAGCTCACGGGAGTTTGCCTTTGGTCTCAGAAGAGACGTTTGAACAATGTTAAAACTGCTATTATTTTCGGGGGCTCTTGGATAGGAATTAAATGGGAGCTGGAGAGATGATTCAGTAGTTAAAGAGTTGTCATAAAAATTTCTATGTGGTACAAGCAGCATCCAGCCCCGCCCTCCTAAGTCCAGAATGACAAAGCCAAGTATAATTTTGCCAAATTACACTTTGGGAAACCAAAGTGTACTTGAGCTTACTTACAGAGCAATTAGCAGGGAGGTGGGGTTACTCTACTGAGGCCTTATAGCAAATTCTACATTTCCATGGGGAACCTGTGAGCCACTGCCAGCCACCCAAGATGGGGAAGGGGCTAGTCTCTACCCAGCTTCCTCCCCTCACATCTTAGTCCCTCTCCCACTTACAACTCAGGTCACTGGTTGGTTGGGAGGGGTAGCTGTCTCTTCCAGCTTCTCCTTTCATAAGGAGCACCAGCAGTCAAGTGTGTTTGTGCTGTGGTTGAATGCGAGGCCCATCTTGCCATTCAGAGGAAAAAATGCAAAGGACAAGAATGCTTCTGGTTCTTGCCAAGGACTGGAGTTCAGTTCCCAGAACCCATGTTGGGCAGCTCACAACCACCATAACACCATGCCAATGGATCCAATACCTTCTGGTCTCTGTGGGCGCCTTTGCTCACATGCACATAGACACACAGATATGCATAATTAAAATTTTTAAATATTTTTAAAGAGATGGATAAATGAATTTTGCATTATGAAATCTCCATAAGTCTTTGAGGACCAGGGGTAAAATTACATGGTTTAGTGATATGTTGGGATATCAATGGGTAAACTTTAAGGTAAGCTTTAATTGTCAACTTGATAGAACTGAGAAACCCCAAGGACATTAGTGAAGTAAACCTTTCCATGTGTTTGTGAGGGTGGTTTCTACAGATTAATTGAATGGGAAGATCCAGAATGTGAGTGTACAATCTCATGGACCAGGGTCTGAGCTGGAGAAAAGGAGAAAGGCAGGTCCTATCTAAGTGTTAGCATTCACCTGTCTCTGGTCCTGTTCACGTAAATATATGCAGCCCCATGTGCCTGCTACTCCAGTGATCTCCACCACTAACTAAATTCCTTACCTGTGTGACATACAGTATCCCCTGAACCATGATGCAGAGTAAATCTTCTCAGCTGCTTCTTGTCAAGTATTTGGCCACAGCAACAAGAACTCCTACATCACGCTGTTTGTTAGGAAATATTGCCCTAGTCCTCTCTCTATCACTTCCTATTAGTCTTGGGCAATTCAAGTGCTTCCAGAAGGCCATGATATTCATAGCTAGAGATAAAATACCCTAGACATGTCTGCATTGACTTGTCTTGACTTTGTCTATCAAAATTTTAAAGAGCAACTTCAGGAATAACTTCCTGCAGGAAGTCTCCTCCTCCCTCAACCCTGCCTGCTCCTGTGGCTCTTGTCTGTGTTCCCAGGGTGACCTGCATATTTCAGTCATTTCTTTGACTGTAGTTGTTAGTTCTATCAAGCAGTCAAGACAGAGCCTGATGAATCTTTCATGATGTACTGGTTTGAATGAGAAGTGTCCCCTGTAGGGTCATGTACTTGAATACTTCCTTGTTTACCAGTAGGTGGCATTGTTTGAGGAGGTCATGGGATCCTTAGGAAGGGGAGCCTTCAAGGAGGAAGTACATTGCTGAGGGTTGGTTTTGAGGTTTATAGCCTTGCTGTACTTCCTCTTCTCTGTCTCTGCTTCCTGTGTCAGATGAAAATGTGATAAGCCAGCTTCCTGCCACCATGTCTTCACCGTGATGGATGCCATCCCTCTGGAACCGTTTCTTCTCTAAGTTTCCTTGGGTCATGGTATCTTAGCCACAGAAAAGCAGCTAATACACTGCTTAATAGAGTTCACTGAATAAATGAAATAATTTGAAAAAGAGTTGAAGGACCCAGAGTTAAATTCTCTTATCGGATTCTCAATGTTGGTGTCCTTTGAGGACAAGGACTGTGCTTGCTTCTCAGCACTAGGGTTGTCACATTTAGACTTACTTACTGTTCTTTGCTCACTGTTTCTTAATATTTGAAGACAAAACTGTCATCAAGTTAAATAAAGCTTATATATAAATGGTTTGCCACATCTGGCAATAATGTATTCACAACAGCTTTTACTAACTTGTTTTATTTTTAGTGGGGCTATCTAAAGTGTCTACAGGATGTGAGATTGGTCTAAGAGAATAAATTCAGGAAAGAACAACATGTTTGGATTATAATGAATATGCAGGTTGATCCTTTTCTGAATTTATGTTGGAAAGAAAAAGGAAGAGAAACTAAAGTTGTGGAAAGCTCTAATAGTCAGCTAGGTTAACAAGTTTATAATTTATCTTGCAGGCAGAAAGGAGTCATAGACAATTGCTGAGGTATAAAATGGGAAGAATGCATATTTGCTATAGAGAATTTTTTTAATGCTGTCACGAATCTATAATATTCAGAAGCAACAGGCTTCAGGGGTTCTGTTGGAAATCAGTATGGCTTACCTTGGTTAACATCTCAGTGTTTGGTCTGATCAACACATATGAACATATGTGTGACATTGGAAAATTAGTCACTACCAAAAAATGAAATCTGAAGCACAATGTTAAAATCAATTTTTATTAAAGAGCAAATAGGACACAAGAACCAAATGGAAACCTGAAGAACAGATTAGTAATATATCAGGGGAAGAAATAATAGAAAATGGGAGTTGGAAAAATTTTATTTTTAGGAAAAGTAAAATAGCAAATGTCTTTAGCTTTAATTTATACTGTTCTGTAAAGTCTTCTTTGATTCTTCTTCACAGCCTTTGAAAACATAAAAGCATTCAATTTAATGACTCTCAAAGTAAGCTACAAGGCTACCTATGTCCTTCTGTCCCTCATCTAGGACTCTGAGCCTCTAGTAAACTTTCCGAGACTGTACCCTCACCCACTTTGCTTTCACATAGTGACTTTTGCATTGTTTTAATTAAAGAGTAATGGGAGATTTCAAATTTTGGTAGTAACTGTTTAATTTTGCTAAAACTCAATACATTAACGTTCGAAACCAAAGAAGAAACAAGAGCCAAACTTGGAGTGCTGGCACACACCTCTAATCCTGGAATTGGAGGTGGTGATGGGGATACAGGAAGATTACCAGTTCCAGTCCAGTCTAGACACCAGAGAAGCCCTTTCTCATAAACAAAATGAAGACAGAAGCCAGGAAAAAAAAAAAGAGCAAGAAATATGTTGATCTTTGATCTTTTTGCAGACTTTGAATAGGAAGGCACAGAGAAAGCAAGAGAAAGGCCAAAAAACAACAAAACCGAATTAACCTAGGCTGCTCGTTATGCACTCCTGTTTACTTAAATTAGGGACTTATTGTCTCCAGCTGAATTTTGACCTAGACAAAGTTCTTACTGAATATGACCTAAACAGTCCCATTTCCTAGAATGGGATTTGTTTGCACAGGAAACTCTTACAGTGGGCTGAGTGAAACTGAATTATAGAAGGTTATTAGTCAGGGCTGGAGAGATGGCTCTTCCAGAGGACCCAGGTTCAGTTCCCACATGACAGCTAACAATCACTGTACTCCAGTTCCAAGGGATCCAAGGGATCCAACACCTTCTGACATCTGTGGGCATTGAACACAATGGTTCACTTACACGAAGGCAAAACACTCATTCATTTAAAAAAAAAAAAAGGCTATCAGTGCTACAAAAAATTTATTCCAGTTCCACGACTTTCTTCATATGAATAGTAGACAGAAAAATAACCAACAACCTGTCCTTTATAATTCCTTTTTTTCAGAAATAGTGGGTACACAGATTTCAGCTTTTTGGAATATGCTGTGGTAAGAGGGAAAGTAATTTTGCTGATGAGGTGTAGACCTGATTGAATTGGCTACTGAAAGAAAATAAGCAACAGGCATGTTGATGCTGAGCTGTGTTTCAAATATATGGTGGAACTGGTCCATTCTCCTCATCCCATTTGGAACATTCTGCAGTTTCTGGATTTGTTTCGCTTCTGGATGGCATTGACGCTTTGACCTAAGAGACCATGCAAACCAGAACCAGTGATGATAGGATGAATCACAGATTTGAAAAACCATCCCATCTTCAAGAGGAGAGGTGATCGATCGTGTCCCTGGGTGAGCAAGGATTTCCAGGGCCTCGCTGAACTTTGTCTAAATGCCTTGGGAAGAGTGTACATGAAATTTCTGAATAAAAACACCTTGAAAAACTAGCTTTGATAATATCACAAGAAATGTAGAGCAGAGAGCGGAGGAAACTATTCAAAGGAAAAACTCACTGCTTACAGTGTTCTCCATTCTGATCCCACTTGTCCTCTGGCTTGTCAATGTTTTTAGTTTTCTCTTCAGAGAAAGCTTCCTGTTTTTTGTAAATAATCCTGTGATCCAACAAACCCAGTTAAGAGGCAACCAACAGAGCACTGGGGACTTAAAAGAAGCAGTAGGAAGATTTAGCAGCTTGGAATATCATTTTTATTAGAGAACAGGTATAGATTTCATTTATCTTGAGGCTGCTCAGGCAGAGACTATTACTCTATCATGCCCTTAAGCAGAAAGAAACTATAAAACTTTATCATACTAGTTCTTCAGAAAATAGCCGGGGATTTTCTGGAGGCTATTAGAGATAAAAGTCTTGAATACGAAGGAGAAATCAAAAGAAAGCATAAAACAAGAATTGCAGAACGGAATGCTAGAACCTAGTCCTTCCTTGCCCAGCCTCTCCTCTTATCTATCTATCCTGTCCCCAGTAGCATCCCAGTATGGGCCAGCCTTCACTCCGTAGTGTTTACATGTAAATTTTAAGAGACACTGGACACTGAACTAACTGTGCCAAAATAAATCAAACTGAGACCTGACTGAAGTTGTATAAAGGAAACACCTTCAAGAACTCTATGGGATCAAGAATAATCTTCTTGGCCCATTGTTATGTGGCACATAACGAGAGTAGGCGGGGATTGGGGAGATGACTCAGTGGGTAAGAGGGTTTGCTATACAGGCAGGAGGACCTAAGTTCAGATTCCCAGCACCCACACAGAAACCTTGTCACCCCAGTGCTGTGGGTGGCGACAGGAAGATATTAGAGCTTGCTGTCCTTCAGCCCAGTTTGAGGTTCAGTATAAGACCCCGTCTCCAAGGAATATGGTAGAGAGTGATGGAGCAGAACAGCTGGCATCCTCCTCTGGCCTCTGTATGTACATCACCACACAAACCTGCACATATAGTACACACACGTCATACACATATATACATGTCATATATATATATGCGTGTGTGTGTGTGAGGAAAAAGATTTATGTAGGCCATTTGTGGTGGTTTGAAAGAAAACCGTCTCTCATAGGTTCAAGTGTCGGAATACTTGGTTGCGAGTTGGTACTGTGTGGAGAAGTTAAGAAGGTGCAGACTTGCTGGGGGAAAGAGGTCAATGGGGATCACCTCAGAGAATTCATAGCCTGTCTCACTTCCAGTTCTCTCTCTCTCTGCTCTCTGTTTGTGGGCGAAGATGTGACCTTTTGGCTTCTGCAAAAAGAGACTAGACAGATCATGGGACCTACAGGAGAAATTAATACTTGTTTTCTATAAAGAGTTAATACATTAAACTGACTCCTAATGACCTGTTGTGCCCAGTGCATCTTTCAACTCTAATCTGAGAAGTTTACACTGTAGCAGGTGGTGATTAACACAGAAACCCACAGCTGTTCAATGTGTAGAAAACAGGAGGCTACAGAGTGCTTACCCCTAAATAGGATACCTATGTGATGACGGCCATTCGGACTGGGATGAAATGGAATTGTACAGTAGTTCTAATCTGTGTTTCACTAATGACTAAGGCTGTTGAACACTTTTAAGTGTTCCTTATAGACTTTTATATTTCTTCTTTTGAGACCTCACTCTTAATTCCTCTTTGTTTAATTGGATTGGTTGTTTTCTTGAAGCTTGTTTTTTTTTTTTAACATTCCATGTGTATTCTAGTTACTAGTCCTCTTTCAGGTATATAGCTGTTATCCCCAAATATCCCTACAGAATATCTTATTTTATAGGCTGTGTGTTCAATCAATTAATAGGTTCCTTTGATATATAGAAGGTTCTTAATTTCATAATGTCTCATTTGCCAATTGAAAGCCCCATTTCCTATGCTACCAGAGTACTATTAAGAAAAATCTTACTAAGGCCTTTATGTTGAAGCATACTCCCTAATACTCCTCTAGCAATTTCAGAGTATTGGGTCTTACGTTGAAGTGTCTGATCCATTTGGAGTTGAGGTGTGTGCAGGGTGAGAGATAGTAATCTATTTTCATTCTGTTATTTGTTGATGTCCATGGTCCCCAGCACCATTTGTTAAAGACACTGTATTCTCTAGTATATATTTTGAATGTTTTGTCAAAAATTAGGTAGTTGTAGTTGCATAAACTTATATCTCAGCCTTCTATTCCATTGGTCCATCTGTCTGTTTTTCTGGGAGTACCACGCTAGTTTCATTACTGTGGTCTGCAGTACAATTTGAAATCAAGTATGTGATATGCCCTGTAATATTCTTCTGTTCAGGATGGCTTTGGCTATCCTTGGTCTTTTATGCTACCATGTAATTTTTAAGATTTTTTTTTTTCTGTGTTTGTGAAGAATGTCCCTGGAATCTTGGCTGGGATTGCATTGACTATTAGATTGCTTTTGGTAGGATGGCTGTTTTCACAATATTGAGTCTCTGAATTATGATCGTGGTAAGTCTATCTTCTCGTATATTCCTTAGTTTTCTTCTTCACTGTCTTAAAGTTTTTATTATACAGGTCATTTGCTTCCTTGGTCAGGTTTATTGTCATGGACGTTTTTGTATGTGAATATTGTGAATGGAATTATTTCCTTGATTTCTTTTTCAGTCTGTTTGTCATTAACATAGAGGAAGGCTATTGATTTTAATGTATTAACTTTGTATCCTGTCACTTTGCTGAAAGGATTTATCAGCTCTGATTCTTTGGAGTCTTTAGGGTCTGGTATATATAAGATAATATCATCTGCAAAACGAGGTACTTTCATTTATTTTTTACTATGTCTATCCCTTTTATTTTCTTCTCCTGTCTTACTACTTTAGCTAAGACTTCAAGCACTATATTGAATAGTTGTGGAGACAGTCTTGTCTTGTTATTTTAGTGAGAATCCTTTGAGGGTTTTCTCTGTTCAGTATGGTATTGGCTCTATATTTGTGATATACGGCCTTTATTATGTTGCGGTAGGCTCCTTCCACCTGCAGTCTCTCCATGACTTTTATTATGAAAGGGTGTTGGATTTTGTCTAAGGCCTTTTCTGCATCAATGGAGATGATCACGTAGTTTCTGTCTTTGGGAGATCCTTTCGTCTCTGCTTCCCAGTACTAGGATTACAGGCATATGTTGCCTTGCCCAGACTTTTGTGTGTGCTGAGGATCCAAACTCAGATCCTCATGCTTGCATAGTAAACACCTTACCCTCTGAGCCATATCCACAGTGCCTGGCTTGGATATGGTTTGAATGTGTCCTCCAAAATATATTGCATTGGAACATTGGTCCTTGAGTAGCAATATCAAGAACTGATGGACCTTTAAAAAGTGGGGCCTAGTGGGAAATGTATAGAACTTTAGGGGTGCATCCTTTGAAAAGATGAAGTTTCCATTCTCAGTCACTCTCCACCTCTCTGTTCACTTTGCAATCACTCCCTTTCACAGGCACATCACACTTTGTTATGTGCTGCATGGCCTAGCCAGCAAAGACCCCCACTCAAACTAGCACCACACTGTTAGATTAGTTCGCAGTCTGGGGGGATGAAAATCTATCATACTCTCCCTTAAACATTTCATTATAGCAACAGAGAACAGGTTGGCACACCACACCTGCTTGTTTAATCCTCACAAGAAACATACATAGTGGGTTCTTTTATTACTGGCTCCTAAAAATAACAAAATTGAATTAACAAGGTCAAATCTTAACCAGCTATGGAGCAAAGAACCCTGAATCGAGGATCTATGTGTCTGTCTGTTGTTTCCAGTGTGCCTATTCTGAATCATCTGCTGTCTAATGGTATCAGCCTCTGGCTGTGTCTTGCCTCCTCCGCTTGTCTGTGAGCTCTTTGATAGCAGAGACCAGCGTGTCCCTAACACCCACCTCAGCCTGGAACAAGGCATACAGTTGGCTCAATATATCTTGAGCAAGGAAGTAGACTAAAACCTAGTTGTTCCCAAAGGGAGGGTCTTAGTCTTACAAGTCACATACAATTTCTCAAAGTGTAGGTTTGCTGTTTTTCCTTAATGAAACAATGGCCAGAGTCTCTGCATTAATTCCAGAATATTTTGTATTAAGAAAACTGCTGAGCTGGAGAGTCAGTAAAACCTTGTTTTTGAGCATGAGGACCCGAGTTTGAGCCTCAGGACCCATGTTTAAAAAGATGGACATATATGGGTATGGTGTCACATACTTGTAATCTCAGCTCTGGAAACACTGAGACAGGTAGATCCCTAGGGCTTGCTGGCCAGCCTGACTAGCCTAATTGGTGAGCTCCAGGCTCATAAGAGACCCTGTTTCAAATCAAGGTAGGTAGCAACTGAGTAACAACGCCGGAGCTTGTCCTCTAGTCTTCAAATTCATGTGCACACATACCTGTGTAACACCCACATATACAACACCCCCCCCCCACACACTGGCACATACAGAAAGTAAAAGAAACCCTTTGGATGGTGTGGAATGCATGTCTGGATGTTTCTCTCTTGTGAAGTACTTTATTAAAATAAACTCCTATGGTTCTAGAGAGATAACACAAACTGTGTGCTTTCAACATGAAGAGCACACGGGTCTTTGGGATTAAATCATACTATACCCAAATCATTTTTTATAAATTATTCCATCCCCTTGGGGCTGGAGAGATGGCTCTGTGGTTAGGAGCACTGGTCGCTCTTGCAGAAGACCTGGATTCAACTCTCAGCACCCACATAGCAGCTAACAACCACCTGTAACTTCAGTTCCAGGGGAATCCATCGCCCTCTTCTTGCCCTTGCAGGCATTTCATGACATGGGCACACTTACATGCATGCAGATAATATAGTCATACACATAAAATAAAAAAAATTAAAAATTATTCCATCCCAAGAGACATCCTACAAGTAGAATATTGTCTAAAGAAATGCACTATGGAAGCGATCTAATTTCCTGTTGCTCAGAATCAAATATTATCTGGACTATGAGAATCTGGGCACTAAAGAGAATGCAAAGAGTTTCCATCCTTCAGGACTGTCCCAATGCACAGTGCAGGGTCCCCCTCCCTACAGTTTCCTTCAAAGACTCCTACTCGTGCCTTGTCATCTGGGTAAATGTGAAGAAGAAGCCCGAATTTTGGAGTTCTGCTGCTTCTTGATGAGTTTTATTAGGTAAACCTCCTCTTAAATAAGTTGGTTTCTTAATACATTGTCGCATGTAACTCAGGCTGACCTTGAACTCCTGATCTTCCTGCCTCCACCTCCCAAGTGCTGGGATCAGAGGGGTAGGTCACATGTGGCTAGAAGTTTGTGAGTTGGTTTTTTGATCTGTAACTTAGGAATGATTCCTTTATTTTCCTGCTTAACTCACAGTACTAACATGAGATTGAATAATAAAGTATAATATAATCATGTATAATATTTTATAATGTACTAAAATGTCATAATATAGTAATATTTGAACATTTGTTTCTTTATGCTAGCAGGAAGAATTCTTGTCTTGGGTGGTGGGAACTGGTTCCAGAGTAAAATGTTTCCAAGTTGGGATCATTGTGGAGCTCTGTGCTTCTTTGGGGGCATCTCTATATTTGTATCTGTCCCCCTTAGCCCAAACACACCCCTATATCATCATCTAAACAGAAGGCTTTACAGGAGAAGACAGAGAATCACACTTGGGTCCATTAATTAAGTGACAGTTACACTGTTTTCTTTCCTGTCCCCAGCCCCCACCAGTCCTAAGACTAGAGGAAATGTAGTTTGTGACCTTGAAGGATTATGGAGCCAGAAAGTGCATGAGATTTTCAGGGAGCAGGAAGGCCATCCAACCTCATCTGCTGCCGGGGCTCTGAACCTGGGTAGCTTATGAGCTCTATGTGCATATGTGTACTGTCAGAGTTGTGTATAAGTGTGTTGCCTGCATGTGTGTAAATGCACTTATGTCGTGCAGTGCCCATGGAGAACAGCAGAGGGCGCCGGATTCCCTGGACCTGTTAGCTTCCATGTGGGTGCTGGGAATTGAACCCAGGTCCTCTGCAAGAGCAGCCAATGCTCTTAATTGCTGAGCCATCTTTCCAGCCCCTGTCAGTGTTTTTTATTTATCATTTTTTATGCATATGAGTGCATTTCCTGCACGTGTGTAAGTGCATCCCTGTGGGGGTCAGAAGAGAGCGTCGGATAGCCCCTGGAACTGGAGTCATGCATGATTATTAACTGCCATGTGGGTACTGGGAATTGAACCCAGTGCAGGAGCAGACAGTGTTCTTAACCATTGAGCCATTCTCACCCATCAGTATTTTTTAATTCTCAATCTTTCTCTACCATTAACTTGATTCCTTAGCTGCTGCTCTGGATTTGGCAAGGTCAGCTCCCCTATCTCATGAGAATTCGCCCCATTTCTCAACTTCAGATCAATCCTGTTCTCTGGCTTTAATTCTTCATTAAGAGCTGAGAATCTCTTCTTGTATCTTAAAAGCAGGTTATCCCACCTCTTCATGTCAGACTCTAACTATAGCACTCTATTTAGGGAATGAGTCAGAGCATTCTGGGTAATGGGCTACAAAGAGACTGTCTGTAAAGGGATAGTAAGAGTTCCAATCGTGCTAGAATTATAAATTTAATTTTCCAGTTCCCCATATAGTGCTACTACTTAAAGGATGGACTGCAGAGCCGCTCAGCCCTTATTGTTAGGACTTTTCAGAATCCTTAAAATGTTCTCTCAATTGTGTTTTTTCTGGAGATAGGGAACAAAGTTTCCATTTCTCGGAAGACATTCCTGGAAGGTGTTTATAGTTATCTACAGTGTCTAGTAAGCTGGCCATCATGTCTGGAAAAGAATGACTTGTCCTTGAGCAAAGAGTCTTCCTGTGCTGGATAGCTTTGCTTATCTGCTTGGCACATCTAGGAAGAAGAAACCTGAGTTGGGGAATTTCCTCTATCAGATTGGCCTGTGGCCATGTCTGTGAGGTATTTTTTTGATTGTTGAGAGGTCTGTAAGGGATCAGCCCCTTGTGGGTGGGTGCCACCCCTGGGCAGGTGGTCCTGGGTTGTATAAAGAAGCAGGCTGAGCACAGGCCAGAGAAGCAAGCCAGTAAGCAATAGTCTTCCGTGGTCTGTGCTCCAGTTCCTGCCTCCAGGTTCTGGCTCAGCTTAAGTTCCTGCCTTGACCTCTCTGTGATAGGCTCTTACTTAGAAGAGTATGATGAAATAAAACCTTTCTCCCCCAATTTGCTTTCTAGTCAGTGTTTTATCAAGCATTGGAAACTAAACAGAACAACCTGCCAGTAACCATTGCCAGTGGCTTACAGAGGAGGTTGAAATAGCAATAGATTCTCCAGTTACCAGGAACTTGAAAAAAAAATTTCTTTTGATTTGCATAGCCTAGGCTTCAGAATTGCCATCTACAGGAGAAGGGAAAGGACACATTGTGAAAATTTGTGTCACAGACTCAGAAGTCTGGCCTTTGTTTTTCCCAGTCCTGTGTAGAAATGCACCATCCCAAGGAAGTCTAGGAACGAAGCTGGGTTCTGTTAGTGGTTCTCTTTCTTTTTTTCTCTTGTGTGGGTATGTTGTGTGCATGCATGTGTTCACATGTCTGGGAGTGCATATGTATGAGGTTGATGTTGGGTGTCTTCCCCGATTGCTTCTACTTTATTTACTGAGGCAGAGTCTCTCACTGAACCGAGAGCTTACCAATCGAGCTAGCCTGTCCTAGGGGTCACCTGTCTCTGCCTCCTAATCTCAGGTGTTATAGAAGGGCAGCCATGTCTCTTCATTATTATGTAAAGGATCTGGTCCAGGGTAGGTTTTGTGTGCTCATATGGAATGTCCATAGAAGGACGGTAGCACACAGATGTTAAAGTTTGCAATTCTAGTCATCTTTAAGAGAAGAATACATCGGTTTATGACAAACACACCATAAAGCTCCATTTTGGATTGGAAATAAATGCTTGGAGAGTTCTGTCTGAGATCTTGGGTTTGTTTCAGCACTGCCACTGCCATGGGGTTTCAAGGTCCTCATCAAGTGATACAAAAAACAATGTTTTGAAGAGAAACCCCCCCCTAAAGTCTCCCTCTAGGCACACGGCCTGTTATTCTCTGGTCCTGCCATCTTGCCTTAATCCCGGTCCTGTTATCTGTTTTCTTAATGAATGCTGTTCTGACTGGTAAGAGACAGAATCTCAGTGTAAGTTTAATTTGCATTTCCTGATGAACATTTTTTTTCACATGTTTACTGGACATTCATATTTCACCTTTTGAAAACTGTCCATTTTATTAGCCCCTTTATTGATGTGGTTGTTTGATTTCTACTTAGTATTTTGAGTTCTTTGCATATTTCTAGATATTAATCTTCATCAAATATAAAGCTAGCAAAGATTTTTCCCTCATCCTTTAGGCTGTCTTTTTCCTCAATTTCCTTTGTTGCACAGAAGTCTTTTAAATTTTATCTGGTCCCATTTATTAATCATTACTCCTGTTTCCTCAGTGACTAGAGTTCTATTCAGAACTCCATGCCTGGCCTATATCTTGAAGTATTTTTATACTTTGACCTCTAATAGTTTCAGAGTTTCAGATCTTATGCTGAGGTCTGACGTCTGAGATAGTGAGGAGGAGAGATAAGGAAGGAGCTCCACCAACCCACTTGAAGGCTCATCTGCCACTACTGTCCTCACTATCTGGGCCAGAATAGGGGCTCAGTGAGTCCTGTTTAGGGAAACAAATCTAACTCACAGACTGGTACAGGTGTTGTCTTCCCCAGAAGACTAGGCTAAAGAACCTGTCAGACGAAGCCAGGCCTTGGTTAAGGAGAGCACCAGCATGGTAGCATTACGTTTCTCAGAGGGGAAGGTATTTGCAGGATTTTATTTAGAGTCAAGTAATTTCAAGGTGGGTCTTTCAGGAAAGGGGGAGATGTCTTAAGATGGCTTGGAGTTTGTAGCATCATGAATTTTAGATTATTAGGTCAGCAAAGCACATGATGTGGGATGCATCTTGGTAGGCTAACTGATGTTGGGTAATGAGGTGATCCCAGTCAACAATCTTTTGTTTCAATAGACCTAGTGCTCCCTTCAAGCAAACCGTCCAGACAAACGTGTTGGCAGGATCAGCACAATCAGCCTACTTATTGGCTGAAGATTTGTTTTCCTGGGCCTACATTTTCAGGGACATTTATCTAAGCCTGATAACTCATGAAATCCAGTATTTGCTTACTGTGGTGACTGAGTTGCTACAAAAACAGTCCAGATTCCTAGATATAAAATTTTCAGATTTAAGTTAATTTCCACCCTGGATGGTGTTTTGTTTTTTTACTTACCAATTATGTGGTATCAGAAACCAGAAATTAAAAAAAAAGTGCAGGAAAAATATATAAAAAAAGAATATTCATAATTGGGATAAGGATAACAAATTTTACTTTAACTTGAAAAATATCTGAAAATTTCCAAAGTATTTTATAGAGATAAAAACATTTTAGAGGTGCTGGATGGTTCAGGTGTTAAGAGTGAATACAGCTCTTATATAGGACCCAAGTGCTCATATGAGGTGGTTCACGACCAATGGTAACTGCAGCTTCAGGGGCTCCAGCACCCTCTTCTGGCCTTCTTGAGCACCTGCACTTATATGCACATACTCCCTGGAACCCAGTTAAAAGTAAAAACGTCTGAAGAAATCACAGTGCCAGGCAAGGGAAACCTCCCTTGGAATTGTTACTCAGGGTTGTCCAAGAGACTCCCAAAATAATATAAGCTATTGCCACAGTCCTTGATTGATTCCCAGAACATAAAAGTAAGGCCTTATTGCTAAAGACACAACATACTTCAGATATAGGACTTAGGACTTGGAGCAATTGAGTTGGAATTAACCTGGAATTCTCCTCCCAATACTAACTCTCATAGGATCAAAAAGTACTATAGAATCTGCCAAGCGAGAAAACCAATCAGTGGTCCTACCCAGATGTAACACCTGTGAACCACAGTAATGACCATCCCAGCAAATTATCTTTATTGGTGCAATTGTGGCACTTTTATCTTGGGCGTAATCAACAGCTATCTAACTGAACTTAAGACCCATGCAATAGGAGGGAATCCATGAGTGGTACTGTAAACATTGCCAAGAGAGGAGCCTACCACTGCTCCTCCATTTTCCTAGATGAGTGTAATTTCTTACTACATGCTATATACACATCCTTATATTCACAGAAAAGTGTATCTCTTACCACTCATCAAAAAAGCTTCTTTTTACAGCAGATGGAGATGATCACAAGGTTTCATGACGGGTCAAACTAAGAGAATCGGTGACTGTGATGTGCTCAGTCCTAAGTGATACATCTGCAATGCAATCTCTACACCTAAAGCTAAGGGGACATTGTGGAAGAAGGGGCAGAAAGATTATAAGAGACAAAGGGATAAGACACCTTCAGCTAGTCATTGCATTCTAGACATGATACAGGGAAGCTATACCCATGAACTCTCCACAATTGAGCCTAATAAGATCTGCATAATCACAAAACCAGTTGAAATGCCCAGATGGATGAAGGAAATATCATGGGGTCCTACCTCTAGATGAACTACAGGAAATAGGTGGATGTTGAGTTAGAGACGTTTTCTCAAGGGAATAGTTCCCTGAGTGGTTATCTAATCCAAGGGGACATCCCTAAATACAAGTACACATGAGCACCAGTAATGGACTCAGTGCATTATACATATATATGTGCACATATAATGTGCATGTATATTTATAAATGTATGCATGTATATGTAATAATAATAAAGGAAGGGACAATAAATTGTGAGGGCGTGGGGAACATGAGAGGAGTTGGAGGTGACCTGGGAGGGGAAGAAATAATGCAAATACAATATTCATGTATGAAACCTTGCAAGAAGTTTAAAACCTAGTGGTATTAATATATACTATTCTGCAGATGGCTTCAGTAGTTAATATATCTTAGGGGATACATATTTATATACTGATACATAGAAAATAAAATAAACATATGTAAATATTCTATACATGCTTGTGTTCATATATGCAACCCATCCTTGAATAGAAAGACATGATGAAAGTAATTTTAAGCTGCCCCATCTCCTGTCATCCCCTTAAACCTTATCCAAGAAAGTGATCTTCTGCATTAGATGATAATCTGATGCTATTTGACAGCTGGCATTCCCATGGTGAGTTTAAGTGACACATTCAGTCTCTGTTGTAGAACATCAGTGATTTGAGGGATGTTCAGTTACTGTAGACAGACACTGATGGTTTCCACCCAAGTGGGTCGCTAGAGTCTCAGTGGATCTTGCTAAAAGGAGTGAGTTTCCAAGAGCCCAATACCTTGTTATTCCTTATCCTGTCTCCTGATCCTCTCCCAGTGTCTCCTGCACCTTTCTTTTTATTATATAGGTGCTTTAACCAGCAACAGCAGAGCCTACATTCTTTATTTTTTAATCTAGACTTTCACTGAGTGCAAAGGTGATCAGTTCTACCGATGTCTATTTCATTTTCCTTTTACTTCATTAATTTTCCACACATCTTTCTGACATAAATCTTGGATCACCTTGTAGAAACTCTATAGTGTGGTGGGAGGAACCACAGTAGAATAAGTTCCCAGAATTGGGAAGCAGATGGATGTGGTACGAATCAAGGCTCTGGGTCTTAGCTTTGGATGCTGGGTAATTTGCTTATTCAGTATGTGCTTCGTTTCTCATTAGTAAGCTAAAGATAGTGTTTTAGAATTCTGTGAGACTTAAACAAGGTGTGTGTGTGTGTGTGTGTTTGTATAAGGGAGAACAAAAATGAGAAAGAATAAGACATTTTATTTGCTTGGCATCATACTAGGAAGAACATAAACACCCAGGACAATAACAGTAATTGTATTCTGCATGAGAAATGTGAACTCAGTGTAGCTATTATAGGAAGCACCATGAATACTTGCATTTGAAACCTACAGATAATGCAAATATGATCCATTTTAATTAAGGATGTTAATATTATGTTAATATTAAGATTGACCAAGTTGCTGGTCATTTAATGAATGCTTTCTCTGTGCTAAGCAGTATCCCAGAAGAGTCAAATGATTCAGCATCCCTGTTGTCATAGAACTACCCGCTTTGCCTGGATAATTAGATCTGAAGAAAAACAATTACAGAGCATCAAAAAGAGGATTGTAATAGGGGAGTAAATTTTCTGAATCAGAAAATCTTTTGTGTGAACAATACCAAGAGTAACCCATCTGCCTTTAGCTGCAAGACACTTTCTGTACTATCTTACTACGTTAAAAATCAGTTGTGGGGCTAGAGAGATGGCTCAGCTGTTAAGAGTGCACACTACACTGCTCTTCTAGCGGATGTGAATTCAGTTCTCAGCACCCACATGGGGCAGTCTGCAACCACCTGTAACTACAACTCCAGGTATATCAGAAGCCTCTGGATATACACTCACATATGTATATCCCTACAAGACATACATGCATACACATAATTAAAAATACTAAAAATATATCTTTAAAAATTAGTTGTATCCAGTAAGAATTATTAAGTTATAACACTATATTGGAGGTAGCTTAACCATCACTTAAAGTTCAGTCAAGGGCAGAAGATTCCAGATTTAATTGTGGCAGGAACATGTCACCAAGACATAGCTGTATGCTTTTTTTTTTTCTTTTCATGCATCTTGGATTATGCACTTAAGTTACTTGGCTGCCACAGCTCTGTAATGACCTCCAACATACAGGCACAGTCTAATCCCTAGAACCTGTGAATATCACTTTATATGGCAAACAAAAAGCACTTTGCAGATATGATTTAAATTAAGGATTTTCAGGTATGGAGATTAACCTAGATTATGCATGCAAGATCTAAGTATAATCACCTGTGTTCTTTGGAGGAGGAGGCAAAGGGAAGGTAGGTTACAGAAAAAAATATGCCACACTCTGTTCCTTCTAGAGTGACAGGAACTGAAAATGGTACAGTCATAGGCTAAGCCATGCCAATGACCACTAATGCCAGAAGAGACAGGAATGAGCTTTCCCCTAGAACTATTGGAAGGAGCGTGTTGACCACCTTCCTTTTGATCCCTTGACCCTGTCTTTGGACCTTGGTCTTCTCAAACTGCCAAAGAATACATTTCCCTTGTTTTAAGCCACTGTTTAGTCCTAATTGTTAGAGCAGCCATTGACACTGATACAGAGAAGAAGAAAAACATTTCTTCTTGTATATTTCCTTTTAAAGAGAGAATATATTTCCCCAAAGCCCCATTGTTACTCCCTCTGAGGTCCTGTTAAATTGGTTCTAATTTCAAGGATGCTTAGAAATATGTGTCTGGCGTTGTTCTCTAAAGCACTGTTAGCAAGGACAAAAGAATGGTGTCATAAATCTAAACAGTATTGAAAAAAAAACATCTAACAGGGTCTGTCAGGGTGGGAAACAGGAAGAGCAGAGCTAAATGAAGCATATCGCACTGGCTGAATGTCAAGATCAAGGCGCTGTGCCTGAGGAATTCAGGAGTTAACTGCATTTCTCAAGTCAATAGTGACCAGACACTGGGCTTCCTTTCTTACCACACAAGTCAGTAGATTCCATGTTCTGACAGATGCAGACCCTGCCAAAGGAATGGATACCTTTCCCAGGGACAGGATTTCACCTTGCACAGCTTGGATGACCTTGCCACGTCAGCAGACAAGCCAGGGAGATCTTCCTTGCAGAGGCAGGTGAATTCCCTAGTAATGTTCAACCTCAAGGTTCTGTCTTCCAGCTCTTGGCTTTGTCCACCACAAGGAAGGTATGGTTTCAGTTTTTACTCCACTGTGACTGGCTTCTGCATAATTTCAAATCATTGAAACTAGGTTAGGAGGTATGTACCTGTGGTCCTCACTACTCAGGAGGCTGCCGCGAGAGGAACTCTTGAGCTCAGGAGTTCAAGTTTATCCTGGGCAACACAGAAAGATGTATAAACTATTGTAATATATAAACATAGTATATAAATATATAAAATTCAGACTGGAGAGATGACATGGGGGTTAAAGGACTTGCGGAGCATGTGTGAGTTCTAGTCCCCAGAACTCATGTATAAATGAGACATGGTATTGTATGTTAATTGAGATCTTCTTCAGTGAGAGAAGAGGCAGAGACAGAAGTCCCGGAAGCTTATGGGACAGCAGGCCTGGGGTACCCAGTGATGAACAAGAGACCTTATCTCAAGGTGGAAGGCAAGGACTGTCCACTTATCTCCACACCTGAGTGGTGGTATCCACGCACCTGTGCTCACACAAATTGCAAATGCACACACATTATACATACGCAAAGGTTTTTTAAAAAGTCTAATTTGCTGATTCATGAGTAGTTACCTAGGTGAGTTTCCTGGTGACTCTTTACCCTCTGATTTGGGATAGGTGGGGACTTAACTCCTCTTGCACTTACAGCTATTTGTGTGACTCTTTGCCTCTTTCTGACTAAGTTGACTAAAGACATCTCAATGCCTTGTGACACCTCAGCATGTGCTACAAAGATAGGGAGAAGTCTTTGCCAAGAGACAAGCTCTGTGCTTAGGCCATTCATTGTAATTTAACATCCTTCAAATAATGACTAGTAGTTCCTTCCTTAAGAAAAGATATATTGCTGCAGAAATGGCTCAGAGGTTATGAGCACCGGCTGCTCTTGCAGATCTGGGTTCGAATTCCAGCATCCACATGGCAGCTAACAACCATCCATAACTCCAGTTCTAGGGGATCCGACACCCTCTTCTGTCCTCTTCAGACATTGTATGACATGGGTGGACTTACACAAGTGCAGGCAATATGTACTCATATTTATAAAATAAAAATAAATTTAAAACACTTTAAAGAAAATACCTCCCTTTTTCCTTCATTAATTAAAAATGTAGAAATCTTTGGGTTTGGCTCACAGAGAATTATGAAATGGAATATTTTATCATCTGGAAAATTCATTTTTCCCCCGACCTCTAGTTACACTAGATTCAAAAGCCACACAGAGACCACCAGGTAGTGTGGGTCTTTGCCTGTAAAGAATTTATTTCTGCTACCTCACACATAGGCATCCTGGTGTCTGAAATATATTACAGGGTTTTACTTCTAGTGTGATGTTGATTGGATTGTTGATTGAAGCTTGGTTGACTTGCTCCTTATGGTGGATTTCTCTGGCACAGTTGATGTTTTCCAGAGCAACTGCTTCAAAAGTCCAGGTTCTCAATGGAAACTGACATTCCATTCTGGAGTTTTGGAAGTCTTTAGGAATTTAAGCAAAAGATGGATGTGATTTTCAGTCTACATAGAGCTTGTTTCTGGAATAGTTTGGCAGTTCTGTGCCTGGATTACCTGCCTAGATCTCTGCAGGAAAGAATTTATTATGTTGCTTCTTTTTATTCAGTATGCAACCAGAATTCCATAGCATTGACCCCAGGGCATCAAAATCTCTCAACACAGTGGGAACCATGGAAGGGATTGGAAAGAGGACTCAAGAAAAATGCCAGCTTGTGGAGAGCAAGTGTTCCCGAGGGCGTCACCATTCTAGGTGGCTTTCAGTTGCTGTGATAAAACATTCTAACCAAAAGCAACTTGGGAAGGACTGGGTTTGTTTGGCTTTACTTCCAGATCACAATCCATCATTGAAGGAAGTCTGGGCAGGAAATAAAGGCAGAAATCTGAAGGCAGGAACCATGTGGGAGGGGGATAACTGACTCGCTTAGTAGCTCATGCTCAGTTAGCTTTCTGATGTAGCTCAGGATCATCTGCCTAGGGATGGTGCTGCCACATCAATTGTCAGTGAGGACAATCTCTCATAGACATGGCCACAGCCAATCTGGTGGAGATAATTCTTTAATTAAGAGTCTCGCTTCCCAGGTGACCCTAGGCTGTATGAAGCTGACAATAATAGCTATCCAGCACAGTCACTGAAATGTGGAGGAACAGTATGAGAAACGAAAACTAACCCAGCAAAGTGGATGGAGTGGATTTTCAGTGGGGTTGTCTCATAGCCAACTGTCTTTTTGAGAACGTTGTTCCTTGAATTCTCCCAGCCTCTTAAACCCCGAGGAACATGCACTCTATACTTGTAAGGATGAGGCTTTCTGATTAGACATGTCTTTCCCATCCTTTCTGTCTTACCTACAGAGATGTCCACATCCTATGGTTGGTGTGTAAAGAAATCATGTCCTTTATTCTTATATATGAATGTTGTTCATGTATTCATACAGGCTGATGTATGACCAAGCCCCACAGTGTTCTAGAGTGGTGGTATCCAATTAAAAAAATATGTGGGATAGTTTATACATTTCCAGTAGCCATATTAAAATCAAATGAAATGTAAAATCAACTTAAAAATATATTTCTCAACATATCTAATATGTGATTTTAGCTTACTATGATGGTTATATTTCAAGTTCTCCTTAGGCATAGGTGCTAGTGGCCAAATGTAGATCTAAACTTGGTCCATTGCTGGGCTGGACCTGAAGTCTGTTAATTTTTAGGAATGCCCTATCATCCAGCTGTTGTGGAGCTGAAATTCCAGGCAATATTCCGTTGAAGATGAGTCCTAACTGGGCCCTTCACTTACTTTGCTTAGGCAGATATCTACTTTGCATATTTGCATATGATATCTATTGAGATGTTTCTTATGATCCTGAAATATCACTCTTGGGAATTCTTGGGAGAAGGAAGAATGTCAGGGAAGTTACATAATACGTTTATTCTCGTGTGTGAAGTTTAAGATAAAGACTCTGGAAACTCAGGCTGATGTCAAAGGGGGTTAGACACTCATGCCTTCCTCTTCTGTTTGTTGCTCTTGAGTTCTTCCCCCTTTGAGTGTTCTGTTTTTCATTTTCTCCTCGGACAGAACAGTGGAGCCTTGAATATACTGAATTCTATCAGGAAGATAGTCTTTACTTAAAAATAATTAACTAGAAGAAGAAAGAGCATATGATAAAAGTGACACAATTTCCCTACATTTATAATTCCTATAGGAAGTGGCCTGGCAAGATGGCTCTGCAGGTTAAGGTGCTTGCCCCAAGCCTGATGACCTGAGCTTGATCCCCTAGGCCCACATGATAGAGGGAGGGCATCAACTCCAGCATGTTGTCCTCTGACTTCCACAGGTATTCTGTGGCAGGTGTGTGTGTGTGTGTGTGTGTGTGTGTGTGTGTGCGTGTGTGCGTGCATACACAAAATAAATGCAATAATTTTAAAAATAATCCAGTGTGGAAAAGGACAAAAAGTCAAATATTTGGGGTTGATCAGTTGTGACCTTGACCAAAATTTTGGGCCTAAAAACAAATATTTGACTTCCAGGCCTTTAAATGATGTATCTGTTAGTGCTTTGAGCTACAAAAAACCCACCCACTTTATTTTAATGTCTCTTATTTTCCCCTCTGATTGATGCTGGGTATGAAATTTACCTGGCTTTGAACAGGCTAGGTAAGCATTCTGCCACTCAGCTACATCCTCAGTCCTTATCTGCACAGAACTGAATACCTGATAAACTGATTTGAACATGTATACATGTAGGCCTGTCCAACCTTTTTAACATTTGAGACATGATGTTTGTTCTCTGTAAAGTTGATGTTAGAAAGCCATACAATGAAGTTACAGAAAAACCTTAAAGTTCTCTCCATGTTTTTGATCCATTTATGATTTTGTGATGGGCTACATTGATAGCCATGGCTTGGGCACTTCCAGAGGCTTCTTCTCCTTGGAGGATAGGAAGCTTGGAGGTAGCTGCAATCGGTTCTGCTGTTTGATGGTACTATCTCAGACGATACGCTCTCTACTCCACCGTCCTTTGACATTGGTATTCTCATAGATATGTGCTACCTCATAGTCACGGAGAACTGCTGATGTTGTAGATACTGAATCCCAGTTCAAGGAAAGAAGAAATTCATAGAAAAACAAGAGCTTTCCGTGACCTGCACTGTCCTAGACACCTACAGCCGCAAGAGAAGCTAGGAAAATTGGCTATTTGCCCATTTTAGTTAGTCTCTAAGCTGGAAAATGAAAGAGGGCAGAAATTGTTATGTTGGGGAACCCGGGATGACAGCTGAATGTGGTACCTAACAGCATCGGGCATGCTAGCTGACATATCTGGAGGGCTATTAGGAGGTGGAACCTACTAAGCATTTGATCATGTTATTGGATTCTCATAGCAGCTTTTTGGAGTATGTCCTATTAGCTCTTCTGTTTTAGCTGAACAACAACAACAAAAAAGGACCTTAAAAGAGGCCAATTAGTTTACTCAAATCACAGAGAAAGTTCTTTGTGGCCTCGCTCACCTCTGCCATTGCCAAATAGACACCTCTGTCTTCCTGCAGCCTATTTTCCACATACCATAGATACACGAAATGTTTGAGTGATACCTTCTTCCATCTGTTTTCTGAGTGAATTACACTTTTTGTCAGGTATTACATAAGTTCCATCTTGGGTGGGTTTAGTAGGTGGTACCTGTCAGTCACCCATGTGGTTGGTGGGAAGAAGTAGGTGTTTAGGGTACAGGAGAAATTTTATAGTCTTAAACTAACTTCCAAGTGATCAATGATCACAACCAAACCAGTCTCCTGTTCCCAGACTTTTCTTACAAACTAAAGGGTAAGTAGTTTTCCAGCCACGAAGAATCAATGGAGAGATGACTGTTGCAGTTTAAATGACAAATGTCCCTCATGGACTCTTGTATTATCTCCGGTTGCTGGTACTGTTTTGGGCAAGTTGTGGAACTTTTAGGAGGTAGAACCTTGCTCTAGGAACTATGTCACTGCAGGTGGTTTTTTTGAGGTTCTATATCCTCACCCCACTTTCTGTTCTCATTCTCTCTCTCTCTCTCTCTCTCTCTCTCTCTCTCTCTCTCTGCTTTCTGGGTCTGGAATGATGAAATGTGATTGGCTTCCTGACTGCACAAACATATTCAATAAATGTGAGTTATTACCCAACCGTGAGTAGAGGTAAATGCTGAGTAGTATTTTCTTTGGTTTCTTTTTTATCCTTTTAACAGGTTTTTAGCACTATCAATAGGTTGTGGTATTCTAGCAAGCTAAAGGCCCAAATGATGCATATTTGGCAAGTAGGAATTGTAACAAAACAATAAAATAGTCAACATATTCCTGTAGGCTAGGCAACATTATTGCCCCCAAAGATATGATGTGTGAAACCTTGAGCCAAGTTCAGGCTGTTAGAAAACATCCTTCCAGCCTTGTTACCATGTGTGGGAAATCAAGAAAGTTTAAAAGGTCCACTGTCTCCCCATGTTTCAGGCTTTATCCAGCTAACACACAGGGCAGTATATCCACAGGGGGCATGACCTCACCTCCCATTGTCAGGAATTCTGTAATTCTACAGGGATGAGGCTATGAATGACCACACTGTAGAATATTCCTTTCAAAAGAACTATGAGTTCTCCGTTAATTCAGGGCCATGTCTTCTTTAGATGAAGAAAATGGTTATGAGAGTCACTCATATTTGTGGCTCTATGTGGTTGGTTAAATTCATGTATGTTTTTGTTCTTGTCCTTTCACTAGGGAGAAAGCAGGAAAGTTTATATAGGGAGAGAGAGAAGAGCAATAAATGAAGCTTAGGTGGTATGAAAAACCAAAAGGAAATGTATTAGCTCAAAAACCTACTGAAAAATACTCATAAAATATCTGAACATGAGTGCATGCGTTCAGCTGAAGGTTATATAGCAAGAAATACAGTACTAGACAGGAGAAAACTCCCTTCCAGTCATTGTCCAGGGTAGTTGAAGAGACTACCAAAAATAACACACAGGTTTATTGTAGGGCCCTAAGAAATCCCAATTGACCGGCTGGCACCATGTAGCCTGGGCAAGATGGTGCTGAGAGGAGCTGAAACAAAGGCTGGCCAGAGGAGACAGACACCTAACATGATAATTAGGTGAACTAGGGACTTAAATGCCATTGGAGAAGAATTTCTTCCTCTCTCGTGAACAGCGCGTGAACAGCTATAGCCTCAATGTAAAGTGAAAGTATGATCAGACTGACTTTTAAAGTGATTGGAGTTGGTGGAGGGGTTGGCGCCATATGCTAATGGCTGTGGGTTTTGCCTTTATATTGTGTACACTAGTTTTAGTAAATGGCTCCCTGCTTGACACGGACCCTGGCTGCATCTTGAAGTTTTCCTGACAGGGACCGGCCACGCCCCCCCCCCCCCCCCACGTTTTAGTACAGACTCGCGGCCTGCCCTTCCCTTCCCTCGGCTCCCTACCCCGCAATGGGACCAGGGGAATGAGAGAACACTGAGGCCTCTCCGCAATGCGGCAGGTTATTGCCACAGCCCTTGATTTACCTCCAAGAATTTGAAGGTAAGACTCTGTTGCTGAAGATAGGACATATTTCAGACACAACACTTGGGGCGATAGGACTAAAACTGACCTGGTAGCCTCCTCCCTGAAGACTAGCTCTCATAGTTTTGGAGGATACTATGCAAGCTGATAGTTGGTGAATGCTGGAGGAGGAAGGGTCATTTTGTAAGACTGTGGCTTCTGGCAGGGTCACCGTGTTCCTGTGGATGGCCCCACACTTACAATGTTATGAGCCACACAAATTGGACCTGGTGAGTTATTTTTTTTTAAAGATGTGAGGCCTGCCTTTAATTTCAGTAACCTGGAGGCAGAGGCAGGCAGACTGTAAGATGAAGGCCCGCCTGGCCTACATAGAGAGTCCCAGACCAGCTTCTGACTAAAGGTAAACCCCTTCTCAAAATAGTGGGAAGTGAATATAATCAAAATATATTGTATGCATGTATGAAATTCTCCAAGAATTAATAAAATATTAAATAATGACTACTCAAAGACAAAGTGGGAGTGGAGAAAGCAAAAAAGGAATATGGGAAAATATATATGAGAGAAAAGAACAACGTGGTATTTCCAGTGACAAGCCAAAGTATCGACAGAGAAGAAACATTCCAAAGAGTGAAAAATTCTACCACCGATTAAATACATGTCAACAGAAAAAAAATCAAATACAAGGGCTCGAGGAATAAATTTCCAAGAAAATCAGAGCAAAGACCTTGTTGAAATTGGCTTTTTTTTTTTTCTTTCTATTTCCTCTGTTCTCTATTTTGACACACCTATTACTTGGGGTTTTGACGAGGTTTACAGTAATGGTCATGAATTCCTCCTTTGCTGCAGTCCTTACATCAAATCAGAAAGTGGCTAGCCTCATCACAGTCATGCCAGGGTTGTACCAGTGGGCACCGGTTGCCTAGCAGGTTGATAGTGTGGCATGTAGAGTCCAACACTGCTGGGTGTAAGATCATTGATGTCTTTCTTCCCCCAGCAGCCTGTTTAGTGCTGTGAAAGCTAGTCTTCGGAAATAGTTTCCTGGTTAGTTCAAGGTTGATTTCTCTATGCCTGGCAACCAAAGTGCATGTGATGTTTTCAGCAATAGGGTTTTACCATTTAGTTACCCCACCTTATTTTCTGAGACAGACAGGGTCTCTTGCTGAATCTTGAGCACACTGATTTGGTTAGATTGGCTGACCATTAAGCCACTGGGGTCCTCCCATCTCTGCCTCCCTAACACTGGGATGATTGGCATCCACTGCCAAGTCCAGCTTTTTACCTGTAAGCCAAGAATCCAAACTCAGGTCATCCTGCTTGCATGGCAAGCACTTGACTGGTTAAAGCATCTCCCCAGCTCCAGAACTTTCATCGAAAGAAAGCTCCTGATCAGCCCCTTTAACATTTCTCCAGACTATCTTTTTTTTTTCCCCAGTGTTAAACTGAACCCAGGACCTTATGCATAACAGCCAAGTAGTCTACCCCTGAACTACATCCCCAGCTCCCTCTCCTATTTTGAAAGGACTAGGTAAATGGGTTTGAGAGAAAACGTTTTGCTTGAAATTTTCCCTTTCTCATATTGCATAAATTTAAGAGGAGAGTCTGCCAAGTGCTCAGTGACGCTTTGCACGGTGGCTTTTGGCAGGGACACTCTGTACCAGTAGCTAAATGACTGTTTTCCTGAATCACTGACTTATCATCCCACGTCACCTCCTCTGTCCCCCTTTTCTTCAACTAATCCCCACTTTTCTAGAACCATGACAGGATGCTGCAAATTGACGCTGGATACTGAGAATTCATTCAGTCTTCAAGCCTTGAGGAGGCAAAAGCATCTATCCCCCACACCAATGAAATCTGTACATTTAAACTCTTGATTTTGAGAAAGAAACATCTATCTGTGCTAGGATTCATTAAATGAACGGAATCATATCATCCTCTGATATAATCACTTCTTATTGTACTTGGAATGAATCCCAAGATGCCCTCACTTAGCCCAGGATAGCCTGGGGGCCTGCCTACTCCTCCAACCTTTTATGGGGACATGCTTGTCATTAGTCTCTGTGTTCCAATCACCCTGACAACATCCTTGAAGTTCTTGGAGCAGGGCCCGTCGTTCCTCATTCGTGTCCTTCACTCTCCCGCAATGCAAACTAACCTCTTCCTCCCTACATTGCTTTTGTTAGGGTATTTTATTTTTAATATTAAAAAGTGTATTTTTTATTTTATGCCTGAATATGTGTAAGTATACCTGTGTGGTGCAGTGGCCACAGAGTTGGGGGGGGGCACGTCAGATCCCCTGGAACTGGAGGATTTCAGATGGTTGTTAGCCACTGTGTGGGCGCTGGGAATTGAATCTGGGTCCTATGCAAGATCATCTAGTGCCCCTAACTACTGAGCCATCTCTCCAACCTGATAACAGAGAAAACAAAAACTAAGACACACAGCTTCCCTCCTCAGCTTGGGCCATGGTCTTCCACTTTGATTTTCTGCTCCCACAGTGATCTCCTGACTCTTCACTGTATCCACTGTCATAACGTGGGGACACGTGTATTAGATTCTACTCCCTGAAGAGGTGGGGACAATAACTCCTTGTTTACCACTGAAAACTGAGCATCAGACTGACAGTAAACGTGTCTCTTGGGTGACCGGTGTCTCACCCTGTGCTTAAATTCTAGCCTTCTTAATTAAAAAACTATAGTATTTTCAGTGAAGGGTATGTAAATAGATGACTGAGGTATGTTTTTAGTATGAAGTCTTTCCAACCCTCTTTTACAACTAATAGT
The DNA here is from genome assembly GCA_035773235.1 of Eospalax fontanierii. Lineage (NCBI taxonomy): Eukaryota > Metazoa > Chordata > Mammalia > Rodentia > Spalacidae > Eospalax > Eospalax fontanierii. Next base: position 12,811,962 of record CM069549.1, read on the forward strand.
TCCTTCTTTCCTAGTCTTATGGTGGTTTAATTTTGGGTGAAGTATGCCTTCTTAGTAAATCAGTTGTTTAAATGGATTTTAAATATAGAGAACAAGATACAGAATGCATGTAGCTCTCCGGACAGCCCCCAGGGGAACTAAAAATGTGTTTTTCTAGGTGTGGTGGTGCATGCCTTTAATTCCAGCACTCAGGAGGCAGAAGCATGCAGGAGCAGGCAGATCTCTGTGAGATCGAGGTCAGTCTGGTCTACATAGCAAGTTGCAGGTTGGCTGGGGCTAGAGGAAACCCTGCCTAAAAATAAAACAAAACAAAAAAATGTGTTTCTAAAATTTATGGATAGCCTGTGTGTGTACATGTTTGTGTCTGAGGGCATGCATGCGCCATGGTGTGTGTACGTATTTGTCTAAGGGCATGTACCATGGTGTGTGCATGTGTGTGTTTACGTGTTTGTGTCTGACAGCCTGCATGTGCCGTGGTATATGTGTGTGTGTGTCTGAGGGCATGCAGGTGCCACTGTGTGTGCGTGTGTGTCTAAGGGCATGCGGGTGCTATGGTATGTGTGTGGAGGACAGAGCATGACCTCAGGTGTCAGTCCTGCCTTCCACCTTGTTTCCCAGGCAGGGTCTCTCTCGTTTGCCCCTGAGCCATGTGTTCTAGGCTGACTGGCCGGCAGGCTTTTGGAGGAGTCTCCTGTTTCTGCCTCTCATCTTGCTGTAGGAGTCCCGGGGTTAGTTATGCACTACTGCATCTGGCTTCTGTGTAAGTTCTGGGATCCAAACTCAGGTCATCAGGCTTCTGTGACCAGTGCTCTTACTCACCGTCCATCTTTCCAGCTTCTCACTGTGTAGTTTGTAGCTTACTAAATGGAGTCATTTATGAAGTATTCTGTCCTGTCCAAGTTTGCTGGCCAGATTCTGAGCTGTTTTTCTTGTCGCATCAGTAGCTAGTGTTTTCTGCTGCTTGGTTTGACTTATTCGTTCTAGAGATGGAGGACACATGAGTTGTGCCTAGTTTATGGCTACGAGCCACTCCGCTAGGGACACTATTGTATGTGCTTTGGGATTGCTGTGAACACTCTCCCCTGTCTGTTTTGTACATGTTTCAGAGCGGACAAGCCCCTGACAGGCATGTGGAAGGACTCAGTAGCTACTTGGGTGCCCAGGAGTGACAGAGCAGTGTCTGAACACACCCTTTTCTGGTCTTAACAGCACTTCAAATCCACACCTCATCTTGACCATTGTGATGGGTGCTAGTATGTTTATCTTTGATGTTTGTTTTTGCCTGATAAGGAGTAATATTGGGCTTTCCCAGAGGTACAGTATGTGTACATATGCAAATTCCGTAGATGTGTGAAGCACCTCTTAAGTAGGTTTAAATAGTAAAAAGAATGACTTGTCTGCCTTTTTACTTTTAATAGTTTTCATGCCCTAGATATGTTATTTAACTCCTATACGTGTATCAACTATCTTTCTCTAATTGAAAGTTTCTATTTTTATTTTCATGGCATTATTCAATGGACAGCAGCTCTGACTTTGAATTGTAACAAATCAACCTTTTAGAATATGTCTTTCTGTTTTATGGTTAATGCTTCTATTCAGAGAAGCTGGTTTTGTTTAGTGTTTTCAAGGAATATAATGGTACAGATATTAAAGGAGGTTCTTAGCACATTTGAAATGGCTTTTGGAATCAGTATTGTTGAAAACTGTCAGTAAAGTAGAGCCTTTCCAGGTCACCTTATCCAAACGGTCCCAACAGGCCTTGCTTACATCCCTCCTCCTCCAAGAGATGGCTGGCTGTCAGCCAGCTTCCTTCCTGGCTCATTTCCAAAAGAGCCTAGCTGGGTTAATGCTACACATTGGTAACTTCTTAGAAAGTCCTAGGCACTCTCCACAGTGGCCCCTCAGGGAGAGGCATGCAACGTAGGCGGAACACACAGAAATGACAGGACTCGGATATTCATTCACCAGATATATTTGAAGTCTAAGCTCTTTGAGCGGTACACGTGCACAAATGATTCAGTTGCTGGAAATCTTCCCCTTCCCCTCCATCTTAAAACTTTTCAAACTTAAAATAGTGCTAAAGAGGTTTGCATAATGTGCGTCATGGAAGTACTGAGGTGATCGTGACCTTCACAGTGCAGGGAGGTTCCACTGAAACATTGGGAGAAATCTTCTCCATTTCTGATGGGAAAAGGCTCCTCTGCCCCTCTCTCCAAGCCCAACTTAGTGAGAGAATCATTTGATCTGCAACAGGTTAACAGCAACACACAGCAGTACAGTTTACTAAGACCAACCACTTGGGTCATGCACAGAGTTTTTAATGGCTTCACAGCAGTCATGTTGACTTTTACTAAGTTGGAAAAGCCTGCTCTAACTGTTTGGAAAGACCGCAAAAATCATTTCCAAATGCTTTCTCTCATCTAGAACTCTTTTAGAACGCGCATGCTGAAAATCCAGCGTGGATGAAAAAGTCAGCCCTAAACCGTTGACAGATGTGGTCTCTCCATCTACATGGCGGAGTTCCGTGTTTCCTCCACTAGAGGGCATCGTCTCACCACTCTTGTGGGTAGTCTCTAGTTCAAAAACCTCCACAGCACAGGAAAGTCAAAGCATTTGCTTATAGCACACTCCTCAGATCTCACTTGGAAAAGGAGTCTTCATTTCCCTACGGAAACTCTGGATTCCACAAGCAATGCTGTCCTCAGCTTCAGCTGTACCGGTGTCCAGTACGATATTGCTATATTCACAGTAGAACGGACTTGAATTTCAGAGTGATCAGTTAGAACGGACTTGAATTTCAGAGTGATCAGTCTAGGCTTGACGTTTCTAATGAAACTAACATACACCTTCGTCACAAACCACAGTGATCCTTCCGTTAGTTGCCTGTGTTAGTGTCCTTGTGTGTTTTTCTGAGGCTTAGGTCATGAGAGTACTTCCTCATTCCATGATTGATTGTATTTGCAGCTAAAGGAACTCATTAATGTACAGGAGTAGATGAGGTCTGACACATGGAGCAGAAGGTAATGATTCTATAGGTGTATATTCTGTAATGCACTTTGGGCTAGAGAAGTACAAAAGTCACATGTAACGAAAACAAGTAACTTGTGAGCATGTGGGCACTGATGAATGAGTCAGACCGCCTACGCTTATCCGTCGTCCACCAGGACTTTAAGATGCTCAGTTGTTCCTGCTCTCTGGGGGATTTAACATCATCCCAGTTGTCTACAATGGACACTTGCATCTTTATTTAACAACAGGTGGTCTTGATAGCAAAGAGATTGGCTAATCAATTATATATTGGCATGAGGCATTTCTGTGCCCTTTCAAAATTCAGCATTCTCTGTCATAGCATGTAATATTATCAGATCATCTATATTTTTATACGAATGCATTCATAAGCAACACACATTATGTCATTAAGCAGCTAATGGTTGAACAATCACTAAATTAAAAAAAAATTCAGATTTTAAAAGCACAGCTGAAACATTTGTACAAATATACAAAGAGGAAAAGAAATAAAATCAAACAAATGTTCAGACACCATGAGATTTTTGTAATAAATAGGTTTGTCTGAAATCGGTCTCTGTCACCCTGGACAAGCCTCCCAGTGACAGGGAAGTTCGATATGGTGTTCAGAAACTATTGAGGAATATCTTTGGGGCCAAGCTCAATCTTGCCTGTGGGAATTGAACAGAGCTGTGAAGTTTTGACTCAAAATGATGACTCTACCCAGACTTGTTGAGCTGATTGGTACTGAGAATATTCCTAGTCTACAGAGGACATGGCCAGGACACCACAAGTTGGAGCATTTCCTCAAATCCTGAAAATAAATGCTGGTGATCATGCATGTCCTGGGAATGTTGGATGCAGAGGACTGAGTGAGACCAAGGTAGGGCTATCTCATGCAGTCAAAGTCAAGTTTACTTATGGTCCTATTTAAGTGGCCAGGAAAAAAAACAAAACAACACACATACACACACACACACACGCACACACACACACATACACACACCCCAGGACTGGGACAAAAATAGCTCACAAACAACGCAAGTGTTATTTGTTACTAATGTCTCTGGCTTGGATCAGCATAAGAGAACCAATGATAAGCTGTGCTGATTGTTTAATAAGAAAATACTACTTTGTTTCTAGACCTTTCTAAATCATGGATTATAGTTAATGGGTATGATATGATTGGGAGACATATCACCGTTTCCTAGCCCTTTCGTCCTAAAGGCTTTATTACAAGGAAGGAATCTCAAACAACCAAATACCCAGGGATTTAAAGGCATTTTTTTTTTTTTTGACAAACAATAGGGTCAAAGCATGATGTAGAGGAGATGGATGTTATCATGGATGTGGAGCCGTGTGCTCAGTTGGACACGGAGGGTGGCAGGCCAGGACGCCGGGTCTGGATGATTTTTGGCTTTGGGGAAGTCTTTGGATCCTCTTCTTCCTCTCTGTCGCTGTCACACACGTGCACGACAACACTCGGGGTAGACTCAGTCCCTGCATGGAGCTCATACTTCTCTCCTGAAAAGCAAGAGACATCGTGGTGAGGAAGGGAGAAGGAGTTTTGAAGAGGATTCTTCAGCAAGGTTTGCTGGGGAAGTAGGAAGAATATTTTATGGTGTCCTTAAACCTGTGATCTTACACAGGCATGAGATGAGGCCCATCTGTCATGGTGTCTTGGCTTAACGTGACCATGGATTGAAATCTCTGAAGCCACAAGCCAAAATCAATTCTTTTGTGTTGGTTCCGGTATTTTGTCACAGTGATGGGAAGCTGACTGGCTCAGTCTATCTGTCATATCAGTTTCCTTTTGGTTTCTAATTTGGCCACTAGGGCTGAGTAATCTTCAGTCAAACACCTCATCAGTTTTTGGATAAGGTCTCTAAGCTCTCTTCCAGCTGTATGATTCTTTTTATTTTTTTTTATTCTATGTGTAGGAGTACCTTGCCTTCATGTATGTCAGTGTACCCATACTGTGCAAAGAAAGGGGCATTGGGTCCCCTGGAACTTGAGTTAAGAACAGTTTTTATCTACCATGTGGATGCTGGGAATCAAACTGAAGTTCTCTGGAAGAACAAACCACTGAGCAATCTCGCCAGTCCTCCCCTCATCCCTCTACCCCCATAGTACAATTCTTATAATCACAGCTACCCTGAGATAGAATAATAAGATGGGGTAATTGCTTGGGTAGACTTTACAGTGGTTACTGAGTGACTAATTAGCTGACCAACAAGGGCCAAATTCTTTCAGTCTTTGTGTGTGGGTGTGCATGTATGCATCCGTGGAGTGTTGCTCCTCAGGTACCATTTGCACTTTTTTTTGATTGATTTTTGTAGACAGGGTCTCTCATTGGCCTAGATCTCACCAAACAGGTTAAGCTAGCTGGCCATCAAGCCCTGGGGATCCATTGTCTCTGCTTCCCTAACAATATTTTTTTCCTTATGCCCAGCCTTTGTTGGAATTATACTCAGGTTCTTATGCTTGTAAGGCAAGGACTTTAGCAAGTGAACCATCTTTGCAATACCTTTTACAATCCAGGCTGCTCTCTGTCTTGATTTCATCTTAGTCGGGGTATTTATTGAGCACCTCTCATGGTCTCTCCCACTGCTGGCTACACAGAGCTATAGAATAGTAATTGTACTTAAGAGCATGGTCCAGTACAGGCACAAGACCTGCAGGTGGAGGAGTGAGGGGTGTGGCTTTCCAGTTTCTAACTTCTCAGTAACTCTTTTCCTGAAATCTCGCCTTTCACCTCCATCATTTATGAGTCAACAACAGAAATCTTTAGAAAACAGTGTCTTCAGATTGTTTCTTTGTCCCCAGCTCTCCAGCTCTCACTAGACTAAGTCTAGATGTCTTGAATTTGTCCAGAAGATTCTGTATAATCCCTCAACAGTCTTGTTCCATGACTTCATTCCCTTTATGCTTGGTCGAGGAAGGCAGCTTGCCAGCACCTCCCTAAACCGTGGTGACTACATTCTTAAACCCTAAACCATGGTGACTACATTCGCAAACCCACTTGATTAGCTGTTGTTAGTTAACATAAGTCTCATCTCTCCCCGAGAGTCCCTTAAATCTCGCCCTCCTCCCAGCATCGTGACTAGATGCCACTCAATCCAGGAACCTTGCCAACTCTCTTCAGTCTGTCATAGAGGGAAGCTTTGCCTGATGATGAGAGCAAGTATTGTCCACCCTGTGACAGGGTATCATTTATACTACTGTGGCACAGCAAACTCCCCCGTGGTATGGTTTCAAATTCGGTGTGCTGTCACTGGAAACAAACACTGATGATGCAGTAAGCACCAATCCTCTTCCCAGTGATACTGGGAAACTTATAAACATCTCTATTACTGTTACTTGTTGAACTGTCCTCCCTAAAAAATATTGAAGCCCAAACCTTGGCTTATGACCTTATTTGAAAGAGGGTCTCTACAGATGAGTTCATTATGACTGTGACTTCATTAAAAAGGCAAATTTGAGGAAGCACACACACATAGCACTCAGCCGTGGGTACAAATGTGGAGGTGAGAAGACAGCCTCCATATTGATCCTTGCTTTCTACCTTGTTTGAGTCTTTGCTTGCAGCGCACTAGCCAGCCCCCTGTTGAGGGATTCTCCTGTTTCTACCTTCCATTTTGACATAGGAGCACTGAGATTTCAGACATGAACTACTGTGTCCAACTTTCTGTGGGTTCTGTGCATCTGACCTGAGCTCCACATACTTTCATAGCCAGCACTTTATCCACTCAAGCATCTCCTCAGCCCAAGTGCCAGAGAAGTCTTTACTGGACACCTTCCATCATCAGCATCCCTCTGTATCCAGTAGAAACTTTGCTGAGTGAGGACAGTGAGTGTTTCATGAAAATGGAGTAGTAAGAGCTCCCTAATATTGTTGTAGAAAAAGGAGCAAAACCAGACAGAGCTACCAAAATATGGGATGTCAAGATGTAGTGAGATTATAGATAGGGAGAAATGTATCAAGTATTAAATCCCTGACCTAAGTGAACGAATATGAACCAGTTAGTGAGGCAAGGACAGCGGCAGAGGTTGGAGACCTGGGTAGAACCCGAGGCTTGTTATTCATGCTCCTTGGTGAGCAGGGATTGAGAGCTAGCATCAACTTAGCCAGGTTGCCGGTCCCCTCTAGAAGTCACGTATCCCATAGGCAGGTAGCTATGACTCCCTCGATGTCATGCAGATTGTGTGGGTTCTAGCCCAACTACTGTATGTAGTCTCAGTGTAAAAGAACCCAATAAAAGTCTCGAAGTAGGAGAATTGCTTCAGGTATTGGTAAGACTCAGGAAAGCAGCCATACATAAGGGGCTGTTCTAGTGTGCTAGGTAATCAAACAGAATCAACTTGGGGAGGAGTGTATTTAGTTAGCTTACACTACTGGGTATGGTCTGATATTCAGGGAAGTCTTGACAGGAACTCAAAGCCGGAATCTGGAGGCTGAATCTGAATTCAGACCACGGAGGAATGTTCCTCACTGCCTTGTTTCACCTGGTTTGCTCAGATGCTTAATTAAAAAAAAGTATTATAATTTTTTATGTGTATGAGTGTATTGCCTGCATGTTGGTAGGGGACCCATGTTGTGCAGTGCTCTCTGAGGTCAGAAGAGGGCACTGAGTCCCCTGGAACTGGAGTTACAGATGGTTGTTAGCCGCTGTGTGGGTGCTGGAAATCGAACCCAGGTTCTCTGCAAGAGCAGACAGTGCTCTTAACTGCTGAGCCATCTCTCCATCCCCTTGGCTACTTTTCTTATACCGCTCAGGCCCACCCGCTCAGGGATGGCACCATCCACAGTGGGCTGGACCACCCCGCAGAAATTAGCAATCAAGAAAGTGCCCCACAGGCCAGTCTGCTGGAGGAAAGTCCTCAGCTGAGGTTTCCTCATCCAGGGTGACTTTAGTTTGTGTTAAACTGACAAAGATTACCCAGTACAAGAGTACAGGCCAGGCTCCAGGGCATGCTGGACAAAACAGCTTGGAAGCCTCACTCAGCAACCGTTCTCAAATATTTGGCAACTTACTATAAGCAAAGATTGCCTGCAGGGGGCAGCAACCCTGTGGACTCTAGTGGAATCTACTTTTGTACCCCACATCAGGTGCCTCCTGCTTCTGTGTGGCCACAGTGCCATCTCATTGTGAGAGAGTGGTGGACTGTGGTCCCATTGAGCCAGTGGCATGTACACAATGTGTATCTTCCTTCCTCCTCTCTGGAAACACGACAGGAAAGACATTGGAGGCAGGGCGGGGAAGGAGGAAACAGGAAGAGCAAGATGCAAGGGGTCCTAATCTGGGGTCTCTCAAGCTCTGGAAGTTATTGTTTTAGTGGAGATGATTTCTTTTGGGTTCTAACATTTGTAAAAGTCCATTTTCAGGAAGTATTAGGAGATACTATGGCTCTGGTCTCTGCTCTCCTGATTGTAAGTGCAGAGATGGATGTGTGTATGTGTGTGTGTATTTATGCTCAGCTGGAATCTGCTGTAATGGACTGAGTGTGGTGACAGCCAAGACACAGGCCAGCACCGACCAACAGCTTGTCCCTTTCCTTATCTGTTGGTAAGAAAACTATCCTTATCGGAGACAGGCTCTCATTCTGTAGTACAGGCTAGCCTGGAACTTACTGTGTAACCCAGGGTGCTTAGCTTGAATGCTCTACCACACCTGATTCTCCTTCCTGCATCTCTCCCTCCCTCTCTTTCTTTTTGAAATTTATTTTCATATGTCATTTGTACAACATACTATGTGCATGTAAATGCACTTGTGTTGTGCAGTGCCTGAGGAGGTCAGAAGAGGGCGTTGGAGTTACAGATGATTGTTAGCTGTCATGTGGGTGCTGGGAATAGAACAAGGGTCCTCTGCAAGAGCAGTTGGTGCTCTTAACCATGAGCCAGCTCTCCAGCCCCATAAAGGGCAGCCAAAGAGACAGCACTCATGTGTGGGTGCAGGGAATCAAACCTTTAATATTTGGGTTGTTAGCTTTAGCCTTTAATGGCTGTGCTGAACCTCCAGCCCCTTTTCTTTCCTTTATTTTTTCTTTTCTTCCTCCCCTTCCCTGTTCCTCCCTCTCTTCTTCCTTACTTCCCAACATGCCCCCCCCCGCTTCATCCTCTACTCTCTCCTCTCCACCGCAGTGAAGCACTTATGTCAAAGATAGCTTTTATTAAATCTTCTCTTTGCTCTAAGAGCAAATGTTCTTTCCTGCCTCTCCTTGCTGCATGTCACTGTTTCAGAACCGCTTGGTCTTGTCTCTGACGGAATGGGGGGAGCTGGGATGGGACTTGGTAGCTATGGAACGCACTCCGGTGCAGCCTCTGTGTTCAGGGGACGAAGCATCTTTCTGTTCAGTTAATCAAGTCAGACTGCACAATAGTAGAGACGTTTTTATTGCTGTGATCCCATTAATGCTGACATTTCATTATTCTATTTTTGGAAACGTTCTTACTATCAATCCAGCAAAGCTTAACATCTGCTGAGAGTCTACAAAATAAAAAGAAATGACTTTGGCTTTGCTGGGTTGAATTTTTCTTTTTATGGCCTCTCTTTCCCTTTGGGCTTCAGTTAATTCCTCCACCATGAGGGCTGACGTCAATGCTTTCACCCCTTCTAAGGGAACAACTGGCTGGGGACAAGGAGCCAAGCCTTATCCATCTAGGGTGGGGGCAGGTCCTGCCCTGGTGCAGTGAGAACAGGACATTCAGAGCAGCTTTTCTGTTATGGGACAAGGGAAATGTTCATTTATCATGTGGTTATTCCTTTGTCTGCAATTGATCGTCCTTTCCCTTGTGTGCAGAAAGGAGGCCAGGACCAAAAGCCATCAAAATGCACCACTCAGTGCTTTCCACTGACCTCCAGTGAAATACACATGGGCAAGAGTCAGATTCTCATTCAGGTCTTGGGCACTGTCTGAGGCTTGGCTACTGTTTGAAACAGATGCCAAAGTTCTGTCCCCTCTTTTGAGTGGGCAGAGACCAGTTGGTGACAAGGTCCCAGTTCCTGTGGTATGGAGGACAGACCATGTTGCAGGCAGGGTGCCCCTTGTTTTTGGGAGGCTGGAGGTACAGTGTGTACTGAGCAGGTCTTGGAAGGATGCTACAGACTAGTGTGGTGGTGACAACTGCCAGTCTAAGTGCCACTGGAAGCCTTCATTGTGTCATGTTAACTCTGGGAAATGACTGAGTCCCTCCTGTGTCTTCTCTAAAATAACCATTGTGATCACAGAGTTGGTAACAATCAGTACCTTGCGGAGTTGGGAGAGCCAGGAGATGGCAGGCATCCACACTAGAGCAGAATTGAGACTGTTTCAAATATTCACGCTAAGTGAGAAAAGACAGCCTCCCCGCCCCTGAGACTTCAGTGCTTCTGAAACCAGTCCTTATCCCATGCCCTGCTGGGGACTAGATAAGAATCCTCGCTCCAGAGACTCAACATACAGCAAAGTCAAACGGTGGAGGGCACTTTGTTCTGTAACTGCTGATGTTCTGGAAGATTCTTTCTCCTGGACACTGATCCCTTGTAAGAAGAATGCCTTTCCAGACTGGCTTCACCCTGATTTACTGACATCTCTGTAAGTCTCCCAGTCCTTTCCAAACTCACATATGTAGCATGGATCATGTATCCTGTCCTGTGGATCAATGTTTCCTTCCTATTCTCATGTTATTCCTCAAGGTTCTGTTCATCGTCCAGCCTTCTAGGTCTAGACCTTGGAGCCAGGCAGTCCTCAGCTCCCTTTCCCATTCAGCCAGTTACCAGTCTTCCCTACATGAACCTGTTCTTCGTAAGTTCTCTCTCACATCTGCCAGACAAGAGTGAACCCATGAGGGACCCACCAGGAGGGCCACCCACCATTTTCCTCACTACAGGAACTAATAATCATCCATAAACAACAGGTAGAGACTTCACCTTAGCACATGCTGGTCACATGATTCACTGAAGGCCATCTAACATTTCTGAACATCATCGGTTCAATGAGACTAGCACCCCATTTCCTGGATTTCATACAATGCATCTTAATCCTGTCTGCATGTCCCATATCCCGCCCACAGGACTTCATGCATGCTGTCATATATGTTAAGGCCTATCGACTCAACTTTGTGTCCCCAGATGTCCCTTAGTGTGAGTTCATCTGCTGGTGTCTGTTCAGCCTGACTAGAGTCACTCCCTTAAAGAGGATCAACTCTCCCTTACCCAGCAGTGATCAGCTGCCAATAGTTACTTACTAAAGTTGTGGGCCTCCTACCCATTTCTGATGCTGGGGATTTGAACTCAGGTCCTCACACTTGCAGAGAACAAGAGCTCTTGGACATCTCTGCAGCCTCTCAAGTGATGTTTTATGTTTCCATTACTGAAGCCTTAGACTGAGGTTTGAGTGCATACTAGTGCTCAGTAACACAAGGCTGATTTACCAAAGGCACTGGGCAGTTGACAAAAGGTGAAGAAACTCCTGGGCCTCTTCTGAAGCAGCACCACACCTTCTCTAGCCCACTCTGGGACTCTCTCAGCAGCTGCAACAGCTTAAGATCTCAGAGTCCTTCAGACAAGATGCCACTGTCCGCCTACCCTAGCCAGCCAATAAGATCTTGCTGCTCCCCACATTCTAAGAGCAGCTGAAGCCCCTGTGTGTATAGTGCTCTATCCTTTCTGCTTGTGACTGAAGCCCAACTAAAACCTTGCTCGTATTCTGACACCCGTGACTTGGACCCCTTTCTATTTTGTCTGTGCTAAAGATCCCATCTTTAGTAATTGACTGACCCAAGAACTTTCCTCCTATAGTTAAACTACTGTTCTAGCTTTTCAGCTAAGCAGAACACTGTTTAAAGCAGGTGTCTGTCTTGCTCATTAGGATTTCTCTCAACAGTGGGCTATCACAGGTACCCTAGAAAGTTGGCATCCTCCTGAAATGCACTGATAACTGTTTATTGAGCACTTACTAAATGCAGGCACAGCTAGAAGATTCTAAGTGCTTCATGTAAAGTGAGTATATAATTCTACAGCTGTGGCATGGGTTTCCCCTTGTCAACTGAGGCAGGAGGCTAGTAGATCATATAAGTGGTTGTGGCAATGCAGGATCCAAACTCTGCCTGGCCGATCCTCTGTCTTCCCCATGAGAACCTAGGGAAAGAAGCCTCACTTTAAATATTAATAGAGCTTCATGTCTACTCATATTTTTGCAAATATTTGTTCTCTATGTAAGGATGGACTATGCTTCTAAAAATATGTTTGTTTGTTTGTTTTTTTTTGTGTGTGTGTGTATGTGCCAATGTGCCATGGTGGATATGTGGAGGTCTGAGGACAAGTTGTAGGAATGTGCTTTTTGATCAAACTCAGGCCATTGGTCTTGGCAGCAAGCACCTTGTCCTGGTTAGCTTTCTATGGCTGTGATAAAACACTGACAAAAACTAACTTGTGGAGGAAAGGATTTATTTGACTTACGGTCCACAGTCCATCATCAAAGGAAGTCAAGGCAAGAAGTCAGAGCTGGAACCTGGAGGCAGAGACTGAACCATAGATCATAGAAGAACGCTGCATACTGGTTTGCTGCTCTGGCTGATGTTCAGCTGCTTTCTAATACAACCCAGGGTGGCACCACCCACAGGGGGCTGGGCTCTCACGTCACTCAAGAACCAAGAAAATGCCTCACAGACATGGCCACAGGCCAGTCTGGTAAGGGAATTCCCTAGCTGAAGTTCTCTCTTCCTAGGTATGTCAAATTGTCAACTGAATTTCCCAGCATGCACTTTTACCCACTGAGCCAGCTTGCTGGTCCAAGACAGACTATTCTGAGTATTGCCTTATATAATTTTACCCAATCCCTACCCACCTGTCAAAAAGCATCCCTTAATTGTTTTAAAAAAGGATTGTGAGGCTGGAGTGATAACTCAGTCAGGACTTGCCTAAGAAACATGAAGCCCGAGTTCAATTCCCCAAATCCTGTGTGGAAAAATGTGGGGCAGAGTGGTTCATACCTGTAGTCCCAGAGCTAAAGAGGCAGAGACAGGCAGGTCCTTGGCACTCCCTGGCCAACCAACTTGGCTGACTTGGAGAGTCCTAGGTCAATGAGAGACCTTTGTCTCAAAACTCAAGGTGAATGGAACTTCGGGAATGACAGCTGAGGTTGTCCCCAGCAGGGGAAGGCCCTGAGTCTGACCAATAGCAAATGTGACAAAGGAAATGTTCATTGTTTTAGGTCTTGTCACTTAAGGTAGTGTCATATGCAGCCACCGATAAGTGGACCTGTATCTTGAGAATTTAGTTGAAATTTACTGGGTTGTTCTTTCTGAGCTCAGGCTCCATGTTAGAGTGCTTCACTCAGTTGTTCTGTGATTTCTTCATGCTCAAGGCCATCTGGGACTGTGAGACTTGGTCTCTCCTCCCCTTTGTCCTTTCTTCCCTCCCCCTCTATTGGGAGAGCACTAATACCTGATGGGTGACTTGCGGAGCAGAACTGGAGATGCTTCCTGCTCCTCTTTGCTCGTATTCTGGGCTTTTTGTTAAGCTTGTAGGGAGAGCTTCTGTCCTGGGCTGGGCAGAATGGTGTTTTATAACTTTGCGGCATGCAGAGTGTGTTTTGTTGGGTTTTGGCAGAAGCCTCCTAGCTGAGGCTCTACAAAGCCACATTCTCAACCTAAGACTTTTTACAGAAACGAAGCTGGCAATTAAAAAGCCAAAAAATCTCATCAGTCTGCTTATGCAACTCTCAGTTGGGGTTGCAACAGATAGGGCAAGAAAGCTGTTGCCAGTTATTCTGTGCTGAATTAAAAACTGTAGATGATGGATTAATCTAAAGAAGCCCTGAAGACATTTGGATCAGAACTCAAATGTAGAATGAAGCTGAGTTCCAGGCTAAGCACTAATCTTCGCTTTGGATTAAGAGTTCTTTATATTTGAGAAAAATATAAATTCCAATATTGAAATCATTAAAGGTCAAGGGAAAGGTTTGTTTAAAAGGCCACCGGAAGGAGGGTGTGTTATCTAATTGTCGGGATCCTGGCCTGGGCTGTCTTCACTTACGTGTCTACTTGCTGGTGAAAACACACAGGCTAAGCACTCAGGGTGATGTGAAATGTGCCACAAAGGGGTTCACACTCAGGCTGCCTTCCAAATGTTAGGTGTCAGACTTAAATTCTTCAAGGAGAGGATGGCTCAGCAGGCTGTGAGGCCCCACACACTCTCCCATGTCAACTGTGTGGTGGACATGTCTGGCCTGGCCCAGCTCAGAGACTCCCGGGGCAGTGGAGGCAAACTAAAAGCCAGAAGATAGACGTGTACTTTCTACCATCTGGCCAGCATTTGAGGTTTTAAAAAATATTTCATTTTTATAATTTACATATATATGTGTATGTGCTATGTGTGTTCACATGTATGGGTGCCTGTGAAGGCCAGAAGGCATTGGATCCCCTAGAAGTAGAGTTATAGATGGCTGTGAGCCATTCCACATGGGTGCTGGCAACTGAACTCGAGTCCTGAAAAGGCAGCCAGCGCTCTTAACTGCTGAACCGTCTCCCCAGCTCCAGCATTTGTGTTTTTAACCAGTGCTCATTCTGGTTTGAACTGGAGCTGGAAGTGTTCCTCAGTAGAAAATCAGAGTTGCAGTGAAAAGCACAAAGACCTTTCCCAAGGCTGCACTGCCTACCCCATCGACATGGCGCACACGCCACCTACATTCAATTTCATACCTTGAGCTTCAGTTAGAATTCCCAAAGCAAGAAGAAAGCTTCATGATGGATCTTTAGCTTGCGCTCCCTCTCTCTCATGTGTGTGTCCGCATACGTGCACATATATCATGGAGCATGTGGAGGTCACAGGACAACTTTCAGGAGTCCTCCTCCCTCCTCCCACTGTGTGAGTCTTGGGGATTGAACTCAGGTCCTCAAGCTTCCTGGCAGGTACCTTTACCCACTGAGCCATCTCACTGACCCAATTCCCAAGATACAGACAATAGTAGAGAAAGAGCTAACTCTGAGTGGAAAGGATAATTTAGACTTTAAAGAACCATTTCAAGGAATCCAGGTCTCTGTAAAGTGCTTTCCCCGTGATTCCTTTGTGTTTCTGTGAGTTCATATTTAATTTTGGAAGGCCCAAGAGAAATGCAGTGTGCTTCGGTCTAGGTGGGTGCCACAGTGGCATTGCCACCACCACATTTCCTTCACCTGTGTGTGAGTTTCTGGTGGTGCAGGAGTGAATTCCCTGCCAGGATTGGTGTCAACGCAGCTCACTGTAGGAAAAGAGCATTTGCTTCTTTCTCTGTCACACTGGATGGATTCCTTCTTGAGAACTTTTAAGAGCTGAGGTTCTTCAGGAACTGGATTGGTAGATTGAAGGGCCTGAACTCATGCTAAGAAGGCAGAGGTAGGAAGAGCAGTGGAGTTCTCTGAAAGTCTAGAGAAGGAGGGTTTGTCCTATGGAGTGACAGGAAAGCAGTTAAGATAGATTGAGCATGAGCTGTTGGGGAGAGAGCTCCCTGTGTTTCCTCTGAGACTGGGGGTTCCTCTGTGGGAATGGGAAATAGTCTCCCTTTCTTGAGACCCAGAGCCTCACTAGGCAACAGCCCCAGGCCCAGCCACGTATATAGGTACGTACCTATAAAAAAATGCACTGGGGGAATGAGAAAGGATGCAGGTGGATGGGGAAATTGAAGGCAGGTTCCCTAAGATGGTAGCTTCTTGTCCCAGCAGACATCACACTGGAGAATGGCAAAAATGAAGAGTCCACCAGAGGTGGGGACCCACACAGGACCAAAGAGGGCCCTGTAAGACTCCTCACCCAGAGCCAGTTTGGCAGACCCCTCTAGGGGTCCCTTTAGGAAGCTGTTCTCTGGTTTCAGTGATGCTGTTTCTTCACTCTCTTTGTGTTTTGGTCTTCTGGCCTTCCCCACAGTTAATTCCTTGCCTATCTCATGGAACAAAGTCTGCTGTACCCTAAATGACCACCTAAATTTGATCCCTGAGACCCATGAGTTGAAAGGAGAGGAACAGGTTGTCCTCTGACCTCCACATGCCTACACATAATAAAAAACTAAAATGTAATACAGAAAACCCCAAAGGCTAAACATCATAGCAAACTTAAAGTACTTATTTTATGGTGGGAAAAATCTATTCATCTTTTTTCTGTTTCTTGGTGATTTGTATTTATTTATTGTGTGATGTGCTGACTTTATCTGTGAAATAAGAAAAGGAAGGGTTTTATGTTGCCATTCAGTAGCCATGGAGATAGATACATCCCAGAATATGCTGCAAAGAAAGGTCTCCTTAACATTTTGCCCCTGCCCAGGGAAAATTCTTGGAAGGAACTAGAAACTGATGAACATGTGTTGAAGGACCACAGATCTGTATCCCTGAGCAGGGAGGGATGGCTGGAGACTGTTCTGACTGGGATGCTGGCAGCTGCATGTGCTGATCATGTCTGTGCTTGGAATATAGAGATCACAGAACAGGAACTGAGACCTCATGTAATATTCATCCCACACCCCCAAAATATAGGCGCTCATCTCTATTTTAAAAAAGATTTTTCCTTACCTCTGAATCCAAGCTTAGAATAGATATGTCTTCCTTGTGAGTTACATTAATTGGTGAGTTATATTTTCCACTCTGGGAAACAATGTACGCTAAGCAGAGATTCCAGCAAAAGCTGCTTTTACCGTGGCAGATTTTGATAGAGTAGAATCGGGTGGGGAATCTAAATATAGCAGACGAGGCAACTTGAAACTGAAGCACCATTTTAAACCCTCCTCTGCAGCTAACTAAAATTGATCTCCCTAAGAAGAGCCAAAAATAGCAGAAGGAAAGAAGAGAATAGACAGTGTTTTCCGATCTCCACATGCTCCCTTTGACAATGAACATGACCTTCCTCAGCCCTCTCAGAAAACAGAACAAAGACTAGCAGATCACACCCGCTCTGACCTTCCCTGTTTCAGTGGGTTGTACATCTCTGTTCGACATTTCTGCCTATCCTGTGGATAAGCTGTTTTGCTGGGCTGGCTTTTTATTTTTCCTATTTTGTTTCACATAAAAAAGAACATAATATTGTACAATAGATACCTTAAAATAAACAGAAACAAATACTCTAGTGCATTATCCACCTGCAGGTCAGAGCAGGGCTAGTTCATTTAGATCACTTTTACACAAAACACAGGAAGCATCTGTTTCATGGAGACTGTAAACACCCCATAAACAGAAGAGGGCACATTCTCCCTGCATGCTCAATTGACTGTTACAGGAAAGCAAGGGATCTAATCTAAAAACCCTGGGGTGCTGGGTATGGTCCAGGGGCAACAAGCAAGAAACAAGACTACAGGAAAGTGTCTAAGTTGTTCTGTAGTTTGAGATTTTCCTGTCGCAACAGTCTTGAATTTCCTTAGGAGAAGCATATTTTACCATTCAAGACCCCCACTTCTCTGGCTGCGCACACTTCTTGCCACTCAGGGTAAAATGCTGTTTGTCAGTCATTGATTAATTGATAAAATTTACAGTTTTTTGCTTCTTGCCAGGGTTGGAGGGGGTATATTTAATTGCACTGTGCCTCACAGTTACCAGCTACATGAGTGAGGATGAGAACAATATTTGTGGTTATTTGTGATCAAAAAATGAACAGTGATTGACAGTCGGCTATGTGTGTAAGTGGTTCTGTTTTTCTAATTTATTTCATGTTGTGGACCAAAGACATTCATGGAGACCATGATAAAGAATGTTTCAAAATGCAGCAAATTGTAGACCTGGGGAGATGGCTCAGTGGTTAAGAGCACTGGCTGCTCTTCCAGAGGACCTGGGTTCAATTCCCAGCACCCACATGGTAGCTAACAACTGTCTGTTACTCCAGTTCCAGGGGATCCAATGCCCTCTTCTGACCTTCATGGACATTGCATGTATGTGGTACATTTACATACATATAGGCAAAACACTCATACACATAAAAATTAAAAGAATATTTCAGATTGTGCCTCGCCTAATTTTCATATTATCGACTGGCTTTCACTCTAATAAGTAGGACTTCTTGAGTATTCTGAGGCTCTTGTCTATAGGCATGATGTCTTATTAGAACCATTGGTGGAAACCCACAACTTGGTTTGTTTTGATCATGGCTCCTTTGTATATTTGCTCTCCTCTCCCTGATTGTTTTACAGGCCTTTCTAGAATGTTTCGTTCTTGATTCATCCCACTCTGAAAGAGGACACCTATGACTCCCCGCCTTTTTCAAAGAATAAGGACACCATTTGCTGGTTGCCTCTGGCTTGAGTTGAGGCCTTTGTCAGCACCCTCCCACCTGTCCTCTATTAGAGGCCCTGATGAGGTATGTTTTTGGCTTCCATGGCCAGCCAGTGGGCAGTTGAGGTGATAGATTGCTCTGTATCTCTGCCCTTGAGGTTCTTTCCGTACATCTCTCCTTGTTTAGCTGTATGCACTGAACACAGTCCCTGACTCCCACATCATGGACAAAGGAATACAGTGTGATCTGTGTCTTAGTGCAAGTGCACCCAGTCAGGATATGAGTGTTAGTATATGTGGGAGACAAAGAAACTGACCTGTGAAGGATAGCCAACAAAAGGTACAAAAGGCTGGTCTTCCTTGGTTCAGGGTTCTATTTTGAGAACTATCTCACAGAGCCAGGACCTAGCTTGAGTGAACTGCTTTCTGGAGGAAAGACATGCCTCCACTGTTCCTGCAACAGCTCATCTCCTGACCATCAGAACTACTTTCCTTATTTGCTTTCTGAGTCACTGGAACGACTCAGAAACATGTAACTCAGTAAACGCCCCTTAACATGAAGTGAGTTACAATTTGTTACTGAAATGGTTCTCCCAAAGGATTAAAAAAAATGAGCTTTCTGAAGTAATTTAGAATGGAAATGCTCTGAAGTCCTTTCATTATTGAAAACATTGACTGCTTGAGTCTAACTAAAACTACAGAAGGCAACAATTGACGGGTGAAGACACCGTCTCGAAGCAGGCTAGTAGCTGATCTGTCCATTTATTTATAATTCAGTCACCCTGTATTTATTGAGCATCTAGTATGTACCAGGTGCTCTGGGTGCTGGGAAGGCCTTCATGCATAAAATATGTACCTTTCTTTTAAAAAGTAGACAAAGCTGGACATTGAACAATAGAAACCAGGAGAATCAGCATTTGTGCAAAGTGCCACAAGAATACTAAGTGTTGTACTTTGCTGTGGTCCCGAGATGCAGATCAGGGAAGGATTAATAGCAGAGACTTGCCCCTGCCTTAGAGCTGAAATGGCCTCTGCTGTTCTTCGAGGGTGCCTACCAAAACTTTATGCATAGGAACCCCAATTCTTCAATGCAGCAGTGTTAGGGTCCTGGTAACTGAACACCAAGGAATGGATTAATGCTGGTCTCGTTTTCATGAAACTAGATTAGTTCCCATAAGCGTGGGCTTCTATAAGCCAAGCCCAGTCCTTATGTTCTCAGTGTTCCTCTTAGCTAAGCAGATGCAAATGTTAATGGTTTTGGACTTCCTAGCTTCCAGAACCATGGGAAACAAACTTCTTTCTCTTTACAAATGACCTAGTCTCAGGTGTTCTGTTACAACAACAGACCCGCGATAATGACCTTTAATATAACCTCTGTGATATTTTCAACATCGTTATTGGACACAAGTCATTTATCTGCATGGGACAAAGAAGCAAAGAGAAACAGCCTCAAACTGCTGGCAGGGAATGCAGAGAATAATGTTCCAGAAAGTGCATCCAAGTGACAGCTGTTCCAAGGACAGTTGTCCTTGCAGAGGAGGAAACCCTAGATGGTGGTTGTTTCGCATGGCAATGTGTGGGTCTTTGCACCCTCTGCACATTGGCTTAGGCTTTCTGAAAGTTTGGGGTGATGGTAGAGATGACTGCCAACTGTGGATGAGGACAGAAGTTTCTGCCAGTGTTGGGGCACAATAGCCCTAATGTTGGCAAAACTCCATAATGGGAGACCATCTGACCAAAGAGTGCAGCTCATTCTCTGGAATCAGAAGAGCTCCTGACACCATCCAGCTGTGACCCACTGGGAAAGCCCAGGCATCTTCTTACAGCTCAGTCTCCTGGTGTGTGACACAGGGATGGCAACAGCCCCCGTCTCTGGATGTACCTACCACACAGCAGGACACTTGCAAAATGGAACGGGGGAGGCTGCAAAGCAGTGCTTAATAGCATGTGCTGCTCTTCTGGGACCCAGGTTTCTGAGCAGCTCAGTCAAGTACCCCACAACTGCCTGTAGGTCCAGATCCGGGGGCTCAGCCCTCTGCGGGCTCATATGCACACGTCCACACACAGATACACATAAATAGAAAATGAATCATTACAAAATGTTCCATGGTTGGTTTGTTGTGAGAAAGGAGGCTTTAGGTTGGGAGCATAGATAAAGGGAAGGATGTCGAGTCCTTTGGCATTGTGAATCATTTATGTCCAAGTCAGACAGGAACCACCCCGTTCTTCTGTCTCTCTGAAGCCATTTCCTCCCCGCCCCCTCCTTTGTGTCTGGCTCTGCAAGTCTTCCTACAAGGGTCTGAGTCCCATTCTATGTGTTCCTTCTGTTTCTATCAGCCTCAGGTCGCACTCATCCCGGCAATGACTTCCAGATTGGGGTCTAAGCTCTATGAGCCACTGAGGGTGACAGAGGCTGCCCCACATCTCTGCACTAAGCTCTGTGCACACTGACTCAGATGAATGTCCTTGATTTTAAAAAGTGACTTCAATTTTACTGGGTTGCCAGCCAAGCTGCATTTTAAAAAATATTTTATGTGTATGAGTGCATTGCCTGCATGTATGTAAGTGCACCTGTGTTGTGCAGTACCTGAGGAGGTCAGGAGAGGGTGTTGAATTCTCTGGACCTGGAGTTACAGATGGCTGTTAGTCACCATGTGAGTGCTGGGAACTGAACCCAGGTCCTCTGCAAGAACAGCTAGTGCTCTTAACCACTGAGCCATCTCTCCAGCCCTGATCTCAGCATGTTTTATACCAAGGAGCCTCTTTAATAAAGAGTAAAGGGCATGCTTGGGAGATGGCTGAGTCTGTAAAGTGCCTCAGTTGTGAACATGAGGACCTAAATGCATCAGAGGCCTGAGCATGGTGGGGTACAGTTGTAATCTCAGCTCTGGGGAGGCAGAGACAGCTGGAATCCTGGGGCTCACTGGCTAGTGCACTTACCCTGCCCAGTGAGTCTCAGGCCAAGTGAGACCCCCATCTCAAAAAAAGAAAACAAACAAGGAACTAAAATAAAGGTGGATGGCCCCTGAGGCATGATACCCAAGGTTGACATCTGGCTTCCACAGGCACACACGTGTACAGCCATACACACACATACATAGTAAAGGATGATAAGCACAACCTTGGAATTACCTGACTGTGAACTGGTAATTACATACCGACCCCCTGGACCTGTCCTGTAAAATGCAAGTCAGCCTAGGATCTTGGTAATTCTATGCCTTCTGGTGGCTGACCTTGAAAACAGCTCTCCAAAGTGTTCCCATGTATGCCTGTTCACAGCTGTTCACAGGCATAGGAGTCAGCCTGCCAGCCCCAGGGACCTTGGCTCTCCATGTAGGTGTGGTGGGCTTCCCTGCTTCTGTGATGGAAAAGGCATCCCAAAGCTTGGCTTGAGCAGATCCAGCTTTGTACCCGCCACAGTGCTAAGGCGCTCTAGAATGGTGGCTCTTTTTTGGGGACCAGGTAGTCTTAGGATTTCTAAAAGTGAACTAGATTTTCAATGAAATTATACCTTACAAATTAGGACATTGCTTCTTTCATTAGTGTGTCTTGCACACCTGCTCACAGTGGCTCTTTGAGGGTGAAACTGGAGCTATTTTGAAGGTCCCAGAGGCCATGTGGCTTGTTGGTCCCTCAGGAGAAACTTACTCTCAAGGCTGCTGCCATTAACTTCAGGCCCCACATTCAGCCTTTCTCTCACAGGGAAACCTTATTAGCCAAATCCAGCCCATCTTTATCTGAGAACAAGGTAAGATAACTGGCTTTCCTTGGAAAGTTCTGGTTCCAGCCTGGGAAGTCCTACATCCCAGGTATCTTTCAGTCACTGGCAAACCGGACCATTGCTCACTCTAATTCCTAGTATTGACAAACCAGTGTATAAAGGAACCACGTTTTTGGCTGAGGGACTCCAAACCAAACATTTTCCTAACCACACTAAGAAACCTTGTCAAGAACCATTGTAATTTCATCATGCCTGGAATTTGGCATACTTACCAAGGGTTCCTGAATTCACCTGTAAGTTAGAATCAAGGGAGCTTTTAAGAGATAACAATGTCTGAACTCTACCCAAGATCAATTACAGCAGAGTCTCTTGGCGTGGGGTTAAGCTGTTGGGTTGTATTGTTAAAGCCCTGTCTCACCCCTGGAGAACCATCAGTATGGAGAGCAGACTTAAAGGCCGTTATTTATTGGCAGCTCCACAGTGTTGGTTTTAGTCCCTCCAGCTTGAAACATTTCCTGTCTTGCATACTACATGAAAAATAACTTGAAGTATAAAGAGGCTTCAGCAACTGAAATTAAAGGTATTTCCACTTTGGGTTATAAAATCAAAGGCAATATTGGACAGGTGCATAAAGAGAGCCATACAAGAATGTTAACTGTAGCTTTGACTGTAATAGCCAAACCTTGGAAATAATCTTATCACCCATCCATCATAGAGCCAGTGATTAAAGTGTAGCAATATATTCCTGGAACTGGAATACTAGACTGTACTAAAAAGCAGCAAATCAGCTACAAATGTCAATGCTGGAACAAAAGGACCATAGATGTATTTTAAAACTTAAATTACATGCGATTGTCACTGACTTCTTAGGAGAGTTGAAGGCCTCATTGTGGATAGCAGGATGCCTTATATCAGAGGGTTCCGGGGTTTATACTAGCATCTGTGGCAGTGACATAGTGTCCTCCTGCCATTCCTGCATCTCAGGATATACAGAGAGATTTCATGAGAATTGGGTAGCAGTGTCTGGTCTTAAGAGTATTACATTGCAGTCCCATGTCAGAGTCTTCTTAGCACAGGTTCCTGCCTTTGTTTTACAGTGGATGCAGAGTTAGACAGGGTGTTCTCATCCACCATCTCTCCCACCGTCCACAGAGAGCAGGGTTTCTATTAGAGATGCAGGTGTGATCATGAACCCACACTTTCAAGTTTGATAATCCTGTTTGGTTGTTTTAAAAAGGGTCAAGAGCTTACCTGGTCCTAGTTTGGCCACAGCATAGAGGAGATCATAGTTGAGGACTGGGGTGGCATCACTGATGGGCTTCCACCCCACAGGAGGAGATGAAGGAGGCGAGATGAGGAACTGTTTGGCAGGCTGTGGGGGAGCCAAATGCAGTTTGTCTCCATCCGTTTCTGGAGTCTGAACCTTGCCAACAGAGGAGAATGTGACATGTGATTCTCCATGGCTTCAGATGAGCTATGTTGGTACACTAAGGTACGGGTTTCAGTGTAGTCTAGACTGCAGTAACAGTCACTCCTTACTGGATATCATGTGCTCATTAGAGTCAGGTGATGAATGAATCAGTCCTCTGAGGAACATCAAGGCCATGGGGTGGGGGTGGGGTGTTTCTAAAACATGTTGCTGACCCTTGACCCAGCACTTCCTTGTGTGTTTATGGTCGTACGTGCAGGTGTGCAGCTGCACATGTGTATAGCCAGAGGAAAATCTTGGGTGTCATTCTTCAGGCGCCATTTCCCTTGTTTTGAGATGGCATCTCTTACTGACCATCAAGCCACAGGGGTGTGCCTGTGTCTGCCTACCAGTGCTGATTGCAAGCACACAGGATCACACCAGGCCCTTTTTTATTTTTAATGTGGGCCCTGGGCATGAAACTCGGGTTTTCATGTTTGCAAGGCAAGGGCTTCACGGATAAGCTATTGTTCCAGACCACGTCCCTAGAAAGTCTGATGCAGTAGACCTGGGATGGGGCTGAAAGCCTGTGTTTCTAACAAGTTCCTAAGGTCTCTGACCTTGTTGATGCTGCCGGTCCGTTCTTATGTCAGACCTAGCAAATGAATTGGTCTCTTTTCATCAGTTTTCCTTCCTCCTTATTGTGGTAAATTTGCATACCATAAAATAAACTCCTTTATCCAGGGGGGTGTAGATCACCACTGTGCTTACAGCTATCACCCTTACCCAGTCTCTAACCCTTTCCATCACCCCAAAGTTAATTATGTACCCCTTAAATAAGGGCCATCATTATAGCCTCCCAACAACCCCTGACAACTGTCAAGCGGCTCCTGCCTCTGTGGATTTACCTATCCTGGATATTTAGTGGGAATGAAGTCAGTGAGCACGTGACCTTTGTATCTATCTGGTCACCTGATTTTAAGGTTTCCCAGTTAGTAGCAGAAGCCAATATTTCTGTTTATAACTGAGTAATATTCCTCTGTGTGGACATACCTCAATCTCTTTATCCCCTCATCTGTTGAGGAATATTAGTTTGTATTCACCTTTTGGTCTACTGTGAATGTGTTGTGATCAACCCTGTGTATGTATTTGTTTGAATCCCTCTCCTTAGTACCTGAGAGAGAAACTGCTAGGTCATACAGTATTATCTTTTAAAAAAAATATTATTTTTATCTTATATGTATAAGTACACCCATGCCGTGCAATGCTGGTGGAGGTCAGAAGAAGGTGAGGTGTTGGATCCCTTGGAACTGGAGTTATGTTGTTAGCCACCACGTAGGTGGTGGGAATCCAAACCCAGGTCCTTTGCAAGAGTGGTCAGTGCTCTTAACCACTCCCTGAGCCATCTCTCTAGCCCCCTCAGTTCAGGCTGGCCTTGAAATCAACATCCTTCTGCCTCAGGCTGTGGAGCACTGGGATTATAAACATGTATCATCACAATGCGTCCCAAGTAGGTTTTTACTAGAAGAGAATTTTGCCCCTGCCACACAAATTCGTAAGGTGTGTAATTGGAATTGAATCTGAGGCTGAGCCTGGGTTCTTTCAACTCTGCTCTCTATGGGGGCTAAACTTGAAACCAGCACTCACAGATCTGTTAAGAGATGAGTTTGCCTAGTGATGGGTGAGACCTGGTGGAGAACTAAGAACTACCTATGCCTGTTAGAAATAACCAGTATTTGTTTTGCAAGACTCCAAACTCAAAGTTAATGTCCATAGATTTGTAACCTTTTGTCATAAATATGAATCATTAGATATGCTTTATGTCTGCTAAAACTATCATTTAAGTTTGCATTATAACTCTCAGGGAAGATGAGTAGACCTTGTGATGAAATTGTACCTATTACAGTTTCTAGCTGAATTTATGATTCATTTACCAAACACTAGGTGCTTTAGCACACAGCAGTCTGTTTTGGGGGTGGGGTGATGACATCATCATTCTCATCTTACAGATGAGGGAACTGAGCCTCAGTAAGGTTCAGTGACTTGCCCTGTTTAAGCTCAGGTTGGTAGCTTTTAGAACAAGTGTTCTAATATGTAGGTGCTGCCTCTGTCTGGGAATCATGTCTATTTCTTTTTTAAAAAACTTATTAATTCTTTGAGAATTTCATATGTACATTCATCCTCATTCCTCTCCCTCCCAACTTCATATGCTCTTTTAAAAAATGTTTTCCTGTGTATGAGTCAGACGAGGGTGTCAGATCCCTTGAAACCGGAGTTACAAATGGTTGTTAGCTGCCACGTAGGTGCTGAGATTTAAACCTGGGTTCCCTTCAAGAGCAGCCAGTGCTATTAACTGCTGAGCCATCTCTTCAGCCCCCTAATCTTTTTTTTTTAATAGCTCACTGAGTCCAATTTGTGCAACCAGTGAATGACTGGCTATCCATTGGAGCATGAGGCCACACCCCCAAAGAAACGAACTTCCCCATCCCCCAGGCTATTAACTATCAAAAGCTCCTCAGCAGGGTTGGAGGGTCATGAGCTGCTCCCTGCTGTACTGACTGGCTTGTCTTGTGTGAGCAACTACTGGATCTATTTCTCAGTGAAGTAATCATAAGCACAAACCAATCTTAAAATAGAAAGAGCTCCATTGATATTTTAAAAGAGAAAGACATATCGGGGTGAAGACTTACCTGTGCAAAATAGAGTTTTAATTTTTTCCCCCTGAACTGGGTTTCATGAAGCTCTATCCTGGCTCGGGCTGCTGATTTCGGATTGCTGAAGTTTATTCGTACGCGTCGGAAACTCTTAAATAGCTGGAACGTCACACACTCATCATAAGTCCGGAATAGTCCCTCAAATTTTTCCTGATGGAAACAAACACAGAGGGAAATCCATTGGTCATGGGTCTTGTATGGTGTCCTCCGACAACAGCAGGTAACCGGAGAGGTTACTCAGAATGGAAATGTAAAATAGAAGGTTCAGTTATCAGACACAGGAATGTACTCACTGGGGTCTCTGAGTAGTTCTGCGCAATAGAAACAGTGTTCTCCACACTCCTACCCCAGCCTATAGTCAACTTGCTTTTGGCAAAGAAAAAAAACAATAGGCTCTATGGCATTAAACCACTAAGATTGTGCAATTATATTTTATAATGGAGCTAAGCCTACCATAGTACAAAGCAGTAATTTAAAAATTCTGATTCAGTACACGACTTCAGTTCAACTGAAAAATACCTATTACACAGTTGCTTGGTACAGGCATGGCCCTTCCATAGGCTTTAGGAACTTCAGGGATGAGAGTCATTTTGCTCTGAACGTCAGTGATCTAGCAATTTAACATGAGAGGCAGATAAAGAAGAGCTGGAAGACCGTGGGAAATCAGAGAAATAAATGTGCATGTGCAATGCTAACACTATTTAGGGAGTTCTTTTTAGACTTAAAATGTTCTTATTTTAAGAAAACCAGGGCCAGCACTTGCAGGCAGATGCAGGCAGATCTCTGAGATTGAGGCCAGCCTGGTCTCGATAGTGAGTCCAGGCTATCTGGAGCTTCAGGGAAACTCTGTCTTAAAATGACCAAATAAATAAATAAAACAAAAATAAGAATCAATATTTAGCATTTAGTTTTATGTTCATCTAGGGATGTAACAGATGTAAGGTTTCCTCTAAGATCGATGACCTCTTCAGCCACGTGTATTTGGCTGTGTACAAGTATGTCAGTCACCACTCATCAAAGAAGATTCTTTTGGAACAGATAGAGACTATTACAGAGTTCCACTATTGGGCACACACAGAATAAGTGTTTGTGAGATGCCCAACCCTAAGTGACACATCTGTAGTGGAACCTCTATACCTACAGCTCACAGAACATAGTGGAATAAGGAGGAGAAAGAATATTAATGCATCTCCTGACTCTCATCAGCTTCCTTATGCAACAGAAAATATGAACACAAAAGGCGATGGCTGGTCAAACTGTAGAGAATAAGAGACTGCAGAGTGTGGGTCCCTGGGCTGAACTTCTGTATTAAAGTTCACCTACCCGGGACTGACTCAGGGATGATTTTGGAAGGGGCAAGGGTGGGTAGAACTATTCTAAGAGCCAGAGGAGGAGGTACATGACCATAAGGAAACAGAGTCTCACAGGCTCCTGGGACCTTGCTCATATAAGCTTATAGCAATGATGTCCACATGCACAAGACCCTTGCAAACTCAAGCAGACAAAACCCAGCATAACACTGGGGAAATGGACAGCAGATTCCCAACCTTAGCCAAAGAATTATTGGCAGCTGATTACTGCTAGATGAGAGAGAGAGAGTTGATCTTTTTTAAGGGAAAGACTCTAGATAGGTTGACTAGACCCCAGTGGATGAACTTGTATTGAGGAACATCTGGGCATATTAATGTGACATATATGTCAGAATACATGAAATCTAGTGAGGGGCGCTATGGGGAAGTATAAATATGATTAAGATGTTTTGTATGAAATGCACAAAATCAGTAAATAATTAAAAAGACAAGAAGAGAAAACCAGCACATATCAATATTCTCTGTGCATTCTTAATGGAGAAATAGACCTTAAGGAAGTAGCCTCTATAAAATCTTTGGAGTACCACAACTACTCACACACTGACATTGTCTGTGAATTGCCCATGCCTAAGGGGCACACCTACAATGCAACCTCTATTGCAAGCCTGTCCAAGGCTTGCACAACATAGAACAAAGGATAAAGAGCACACTGTTGAATCTCTCAACTCTTAATGATGAAGCGCCCTCATGCAACAGAGGACCAGTAACACAAAAGGTCACAAATGGCCAAAGAATAGAGATTAGGAATCTGCAGAGTGTGGGTCCCTAGATAGGACTCCTATTTTAAGTCTCACTCACCCCAGGCTCAGGGACCACTGTGGGAGATGGGGTGAAAAGAATGTAAAAGCCAGGGAGGAAATGTGTGACCGTATGGAAACAGAATCCTACAAGCTTCTGGGAGCCTGCTCATATGAACCTACAGAAGTGATTTCAGCATGCTCCAGACCCATGCCGACTCAAGCAGACAAAAACCCAGCATGGCACTGGGGAAATGGGTAGCAGACCCCAACCTTTGTTCAAGAAATATTGGTAACTGATTACTATTGGGTGAGGCTAAGCTAGTCTTCCTGAAGTGAGGGACTCTGGATAGGCTGACTAGACCTCAGTGGATGAACCTGCACTAAGGAACATTTGGGGACACTAACTCAACACAATAGACCTTAACACAGATGAAAGAATGTGTGGATTCCAGGTGTGTGTGTGGGAGTGCCAGTGGGGAAGGGCGTATTAAGATGATTAAGATTGATATGTTCTGTATGAAATACACAATGCTTCAATAAAACCTGATTTTTAAATTCTAACAGTCAAAGGTATTTAACAGCAAGTGAGAGGGGAGATGCATGAACAATTAGTGCTACAAGATGACCAGGATTTGGTGGGGTGTGTGTAGTACAGATTGGAGGTTGATGGGAGGTGTCCTCCTCAATTGCCGTCCATCTTATTTTTTGAGACAAAGCCACTCACTGACAATGAGCTCCAGGGATCTTCCATCTCTGTCCCCATCCCCAGCACTGAGGTTACAGATAGATACCACTGTCCTGCGGATTCAAACTGAGATCCTCCTGTTTCTGTGCCAGGCACTTTATTGACTAAGCCATCTTCCCAGCCCAGAATTCATAGAATTTTAAGTTGAAGATGAACTATTGAGTGATGAACTCAATATTTCACCTCCTTACTACCATTATATTACAAAGTGAGACCCTGGAGTCTAAAACGCTCAGGACCCTCCCAGGGTCCACAATCAGTAGGTGATAGTTAGACCAGGGCAAAGTTCATAGAACCCTGGCTCTAGAGATGCTTTCAATTACATACATAATCACACTGCTACATTGACAGCATTGACAGGAAGAGATGTTTTAATACCAGCAAGAGGATAGCTATAAGGTGACCCAGGGCTAAAGATGTGACCACATCAAAGAGAATCACATGTAATATCTGCAGCTACTTAGGAAGGGCCTTGGCTCTATCTGGCATCCAGAAGATCCTGTCTCAATACTGCACATCCATGGGTGCCTGTGATTCTTTCAACAACACTGCCCAACACTCTAGCCTGGGTCCCACTCTTGCTTTTCCCATGACCAATATGTCATTCAAAGCCTATACCCCAAAGAATCTATTCAAAGCTTTTGGTTTGGTTAGTTTTGTAATATGTATAGAGTTCTGGTGGGTTCTTCCTCCCACTTGGAGGCTTTTTTCTTTCACCAACAAGAGTAAAATAAGCAACTTTCAAGTCTTGAATCAGCCACCCACAAAGTCTGAGCCTTTAGCTACTACTCCAAGGGCCTCATGAAGTATTAAGGAATTATTTCTCACCATTCTGAGTTTCTGGACAGGAATACTGATGATTTATTACACTTCTTTTTCCCCTTTCCACAACGTGGATACTCTGAACTGACCAAAACTTTGCCAATGGTTTGATTAGTGAAAGGAGTCTCCAGGAATGTAAGAAATTAAGAAGTTGAAAATTCATTTTTATGTAGAAGGTATTTTAGGACAAAACCCTTTGATGTTCTCTGTGGCTCAACCTCCCACTCATCTGTTAAGGCTGGGCAGTGGAGGGTAGATTTTTTTCACTTTGAATCTCCTTTCTTTTTTGCATTATTATTAAATAAATTGATATCTTTGAATTAAAAGGATACCCAGGCATCAGTTTAGAGGTAAAGGACTCTTTGTGTGCTGCCTATGGTAGAAAGCCTCGGTAGAAAGCAATTAAGAACACTGGCTGCTCTCGCAGTGGACCCTGATTTGATTCCCAGTACCCACATGGTGGCTAATAACCATCTTTAACTCCAGTTCTAGGGGAATCTAATTCTTCTGACCCCTACAGGCATTGCATGGTATGGGTACACTTGCATGCAAGCAATGTACTCATACACATAAAAAATCAAAATATAAATACTTCTTTTAAATTGTAAGAAACTACTGAAAGCATCTGCAAGTCATGCACATGAGGTTAGTTAAGACCCTCTTTCTGCCTTTCTCCCTCCCCAACACACTTCAGTCCTCTTTTCGAAAAGCTGATATCCCACATTCCATTGTTTCCTGGACAGATGCTTGAGATATCCCACAAATACCTTAAACTTAATAGGCCTAAACCACATCTTTTCCTGGCATCTGTAAAGTGTTACTCATCAACCTCTATGAATGGCCTCCATGTACCCAGTTTCTCAAGTCAGAAGCAACATGTCCTCATCTCTTCCCTCTCCCTCACTCTGGCATCCAACAGTCTGTTCTCTGAATATCTCATTCTGTCATCATTAGTCCGCTGCTGGTGTCTGCATCTTGGCACCAATTTCTGAGCTCATTGCAGATGACACCATGACTGTACCAGGTCTCCATGCCTTCTGGTCAGTCTAAAATCAATCTGGAAAGACTGTTGTTAGATCAGAAAGAGAATTATGACCACATCATCTCCTTTGTGCAGTCCTCTGGGGTCTTCCCATCAGAACGAAGCTCAGCTTAGCATTCAGGGTTCTTCATAAATGGCTATCACCACACTAATCTCACATCCTTCCTCTGCCCCCTATATCCTAGAAAAGCTTCATTCACAGGTCCCAAAGGCAGGTTGCTCTGTGTCTCCAGGTCCTCCTTCCTCTTCTTTTTCTTCTTCTTCCACTGGTCACACCACACCATTTTGTTCCAGATAACTATGAATTATCTCACCAGGCCCCCAGAAACCTTTCCTGCACCCCACTCAGGGGCAAACACCCTTCCACAGTGTTCTCACTAGAGTTAAGTTAGTGAGGGTAGTAGCTTCTTCATAATCTGGACTTTCAGGGTAGAAATGGTGTCATGTTTATCCTTTTGTGCATTTCTCATTCTGCAGTGAGTGCCAACTGTGTGCCACACGGGACTTTTGCATTCCGGAATGGGCTCACTCGGTAGTGAAAGGAGTTAGACTTAGACGGTGTTGAGAGAACAGCCTCCCGACCCACATCCCATCTCACTGTTTTCATCTGTTTTTCTCTTCAAGCAAACGTACTAAGCAAATGGACTTAAATTCTCCAAGCAATGATGTAACAGGGAGGCCACCATCAATTCTGACATACAGTCCTTTCCTCCACACAGGTTTAATGGCCACTCTCTACTTCCTTAGAGACTTTGAAACACTTGAATCTCTTGTCAGACGAATGCGTTATCTGAGTTGTGTGTATGCAATGTCAAAAAAGAATTCAGGGAATGGGTGGTCTATAAAAGGTAGGTTGAATTTGATCCATGGTAATGAGATTATGGTTCCAGGCAAGAGAGTAACATGATCAAAGGAGACTGGTATTCTAGAAAATTGGTATTCTTTAAGTGATTTTTTTCCATGAAATTGAAATGGCACTTGCATTCTTTTAAGAGGCAGACATGAGCAATTCTTTATGACTCAATCAGTAAATCTAAAAAGAAAACAGTTTTTATGCTTCTCATGGATTTTATGCTCGCCTTTTTCCTCCTCTTCATTTTGGAGGGTTCTAATGCACACCTTTCTAAGAAGTGCCTTTTCGTGCAATTATGCTGTTCTTAAACATATACAGAATTGGAGGAGATGGAAATGAATGAGATTTGATAATGTGCTAACTGTCAGACACTGCATGCTACTTATGTTTACTTTCATAGCAAAATGCTTCTGTGAATACATTTCATCTGCATTCTAGACTGCAGGTCTGGGCCTGCTCATGCTCTCCAGCTTGGAGACTTATTTAGGGAAATAGCTCTCTGCAGATGATCATACCATGATGAACTTGGAAGAGAGGAAAGGAGGGACCTGGGGAGATGGCCTGGTGGTTAAAAATGTTTGTTGCCCTTAAAACATTGGGCATACACATTGGGCAGCTTGCAACTGCCTGTAACTACAGGTCCAGGGGACTCAACCCCCACTTCTCACCTCTGGAGACACCGTTATGCACCCTTGAATACACACAGGATGACAGAAAGATACACATATGCATAAATAAAAATAAAATCCTTTTTTAAAAGATAGGAAATGGGGCTGGAGAGATGGTTAGTGGTTAAGAGCACAGGCTGTTCTTGTAGAGGCCCTGGGTTCAATTCCCAGCACCCACATGGCAACTAACAAATGTCTGTAACTCCAGTTTCAAGGGATCTGACACCCTCGTCTGACCTCCTCAGGCACTGCACAACACAGGTGCACTTACATACATGCAGGCAATACACTCATATACATTAAATAAATAAAATATGTCTTTTAAGATAGGAAACGGACTTTGTAATAAACAAAGGTGTTTTAACTTTTCAAGGTGAAGGTGAGGGCTGTTTCCCTAATAGATGAGGACATTTTTAGGAAGCTTAACATTAAATTAAAAGGCTAAACTAATGTTCCCTATCACCTCCTGAAGACAGATGATTTAAATTTAATTCATTCATTTTCCCACCGGGCAGATGATCAAAGCAAGGTTGCAAAGGCAGCTCAGCCTCCTTTAACTTATTTTTCTCTTCAAATTGAAATGACATTTACATTCTTTAAAGAAGCAGATGAGTAATTTTTATGACTCAGTCATTAAACAAAAACGGCGCAGTTTCGACGCCTCTCTTGGTTTTCCTGTCGGCCCTTTCCCTGCTCTTTATTTCAACTCTCAGTTTCATATAAGTTCTGTTGTCTCTGTTCCTGATAGAATGGCAGAGAAAGGACGGGCTTGAACGTAAAACCGCATGAATTTCTCATGTTTAAATCCTTGAGACTGAAACAGAGATGCTTACCTCAATCCCCCATAAATTCAGGCTCCAAGATACTCAAAAGAAAGCCTTTCCAACCTGACACATGAGAGTCAACAGCGGTGAAGACTGAAGTGGATTTACCAGAACAAAACTGACTCTGGCCACGGATAACACCGAGCGTAATTTTGAGCTATAATTCTGTACAGTGGCTAAATTTTCATGTGGGAAATCATGAGATAGCAGATAGATGCTGTGTGCAACAGCTCAGGCTCCAGGGTATTTCATTCCTCCCCAGTTGTCCTCACAAGAAATTTCTGAGACAAATAAGCTGGTCAAACCAGGCCTTCATTTAGGAGGCAGAGGCTGATGAATCTCTTTGAGGCCAGCCTGGTCTACTAAGCAAGCTCCAGGTCAGTCAGAGAGACCCATCATACAAAGAAAGAGAGGGGAGGAGAGAAAGACAAAATACTTGTCTAAAGTGGCCAGCCTTAGTGACAGAATGCAGATCTATCCAAGAGAATCTGGTTCCTGGCATCACAGTCTCAACTTTCAAACTAGCTCTGCTTATGGCAGAGAGAAGCTGGGATTTCTATGCTTTCATCTCTTTAGATTTATCTCATCCGAGGGGAATGGACACACCTTTTGTCTTCAGTCAGTTTTGCTTATACAAATCTCTCATGAAGAACTCTTGTATAGTCCTGGGAGAAATGGTTGGGGATTTGAAGGAAGTTGTGTCTATCCAAAGCATGAAAGCTTGAGTTGATGTGCTTTGTTTGGTAAATACACAGGAGTAGCTTAGGTGGGTCACATGGTAGACCTGGCTCTGGTTTCCTGAGAAATCTCCACATGACTTCCATAGACATTGGACTAGTTCACCTTCCTACCCACAGCATATAAATGTTCTAGATACATCGTTCAATGAGAAACGTTGCATAAATGCACAGATAGTTAAAAAATGAGCGCTT
Organism: Eospalax fontanierii; assembly: GCA_035773235.1. Lineage (NCBI taxonomy): Eukaryota > Metazoa > Chordata > Mammalia > Rodentia > Spalacidae > Eospalax > Eospalax fontanierii. The sequence continues at coordinate 12,846,015 of CM069549.1, forward strand.
TTACTAGGCAGTTCAGTCTAGAAGCAACCAATAATTGTGTCATACTGATGGAATGGTGCTTATTCCACAATATGTGTGTGTGTGTGCATGTGAGTATGTGTTCAATATAAATCAGCTCTAGGATCCAGACTATTGTCAGCCAAGTAAGATGATCTGACTGAGAAATCCATGCAGAACTATTTCTGTGTGGCAGGAATGAAAGGGTGGAAGGCGGCTCAGAGTTAGTGGCCACTGTAATTAGGACGATTATATAACTCACTGTTCAAGCCAGGACACTTTGAAATGGGGAGGTGTATTAATTATGCTGTAACCTCAAGACTGCCTTGGCACAGTGGATATGTGGTCCCCAATGACGGCTCCTCTGAGCCAGCAATTCCTGAAATATAGTCCTCAGCTCACTGGAGAGATATACAGTCTTGTCAACAGAAGGAACCTGTCCAGATGTGCAGGCCATCATCTGCCTTTGCCACGTGTATGGAAGCATCGGATTTCCAAATCTCAGTTTTACTTGTTTGAAAGGTTCCCAGCCATTAAGTTTCTTCTCTGGCATCCATGGAACCTCTGTCCTGACAAATGAGTTGACAGTCGCCTATTCCAACCTTTTGGTTGAAAGCTGAGAGCTATAATGGACATATCAGGGTAGTCACATGCCCAGGGGCTGAAAGGACAGTACAACTTGGGACTTGATTTTTAAAAAATCTGACCAAATTCAAAGGCATCAAAACAGTTAAAAATTAAGAATCTTCTGTGATAGATTTAACTTTGCGAATAAGGCAAGGCTTTGAATAACCCCAAACCAGTTCATCAAATAGGTATGAGCTGATAATTTTTAAAAGAAAGAGGCAGGTAAAGGTTTCATCACACTTTTTCATATCAGGAAATCAAGGGCAAGGAAAACTGAACAGTTAAAGGGTGCGAACCAGAAATGGCAACACTGAGCTCCCGTTTATATCTGCCAAGTTACAGCTATGAGCCCTATCGTACTGTGAAAGGACTAATATTCGCTTTAGAAAACAAGTCGATCATTACAGTAGATTATTCAGAAAAGCACACAAATATAAGAACAAAATGACCCACTGAGGGGGAATCACTAACTGTAACATTTCCATTGAATAAGAAGCATTCAATTTTGGATTTAGATTCTGTTACCTGAATGTATCTTTTTAAAATTTTTATTTATTATGTGCATTTTATGTGCATGAGTTTATTGCCTAAATATATATAAGTTTACACATTTCGTGCAGTGCTCATGAAGGCTAGCAGAGACGGTATGTTAGTCACCATAGGAGGCTGGAAATCAAACCCAGGTCCTCTGCAAGAGCAGTCAGTGCTCTTAACCACTGAGCCACCTCTCCAGTCCCATGAATTTGTCTTTTTGGTTTTAAAGGTTTTTGTTTTGTTTTCTTTTGAGAGAGTATGTTTCTCACTAGATAGCCCAGGCCGGCCTTAGAGTTGTGGCAATGTTTCTGCCTCGGTCTCCTGAGTGATGGAATTGCATGGATAGGCTCATCATTCATATCTATGAACAAAAAAGCACTGGTAGGAGAAGAAACCCACAACAGAATAGGGAGGTAACTGCAACCATGACACACCATCAATAATTCATGTACAGAAACCGTTATGCACACCTGTGCTGGATAGCTTCATTGGTCAACACTCGGGAAGAGGGAACCTAAATAGAGGAGTTTCCGCTGTTGGACTGGCCTGTGGCCATGTCTGTGAGGCACTTTCTTGATTCTTGAGTGATGTGGGTGGTGCCACCCTTGGGCATATGGACCTGGGTTGTATAAGGGAACAGGCTCAGCACAGGGCAGAAGAGCAAGCCAGTAAGCAGTGTGGTCTGGCTCCAGGATCCAGCCCTCCCCTCCTTAGACAGACGCCATCTTCCTAAACTTGGTTGTGCCTGCTTATCTAAAATCATCACAGCTGAGCTTGCAGACTTTCATGCCCCATGAGAAAAGAGGGACAGGGAGAGTTCAGTCACACCTCCCAACAACCAGTCGACCTTAGCTGCATATGACCTGGGGAGTGGTTAAGGGTATATAGGATGGGGAAGCCTATGGGATGGGCTCTTGGCATTTTATGCAGCTATGGGGAAGCCACCATCTGTGTTTGGGTGAAGACTTTCTAAACTCAGCCTTAGTAGGGGAACACCCACTATGTAAACCCTCATCCACCGCTCTTTAAGTAAACCCAGTAAATTCATTGGTTTCCCAGACAGCAGTGTGGTGAATTCGTATCTCGGTCTGTCATTGGGAACCAGGGTAGAGGGTGAGGACATTGTTTATACCTCCTTCGATGGAATTTTAGCTACACTGCCTGGCTTCCCTTGATAACAGACTGGGAGCTGCAAGCCAAATACACCCTTTCCTCCCCAGCTTGGCTTTGGTCAGGGTGTTTTGTCATAGTATTGAAAGCTAACTAATACAACACCTCTAGTTCTCTTCTTCAAGACAGGGTTTTGTATATCGTAGGCTGGCCTTGAACTTGCCCTGTGGCCAAGGATGACTTTGAACTTCTGATCCTCCTGCTAGTTAGTATTGCCCATATCTTGCATGGGTAAGGGGCATGTGAAACCTACCACTGGCCACATCCTCAATAAAGAATGCTCCTCCCTGGCCCCTAGCAGCTATTGACTGCCAGGAGCTCCTTCCATGCCTTACTGTGCTGCTTGTTGTTGGTACTGGGATTGGAATTCAGGACCTGCCATGTGTGACTGCACACTCATTCAGGATTGCAACACTTAGCTGCATTTCCATGCCTAGCACCTTTGTTTTCTAGCCAACTGCCTCATGCCCTGTCCTCTTCCATGAACCAGAGAAACATGATGATCCTTGTCTGATTTCTGGTGGTGGGGGGAGCTTTAGAGATATCCCCTATACTCTGGGGCTTAAAACACTGTGTGCAGTGTGTCTAGGGCTATGGTTTCCCCACCAATCCCGGTAAGCAGGTTAGCATACCTACAGGCAGTTCCCACTAGGGGTTTATGCAAATGAAGTTTTGTTAGCCCCACTCACTTTGATGTACTACATATCAAAGCTTTGGAGTATAATGTTGAGCCAAGACATATGGCTCACAAAATCTAAAATATTTACTATCTGGTTATTCTTTTAAAAGATGTGTGTGTGGACACACATACATGCTCATATGAACTTGCGGAGACCAAAAGATAATGTTGGGTGTCCTATTTTATCACGCTCCATCCGATTCCTCTGAGATAGGGTCTCCCACTGAAACTGGAACTAAGCTGGCAGCCAACAAACCCCAGTGACCCCCCTGTCTCTACCTGAAACCCTACGGCTGAGATTGTAGGCACATATACCACCACACCCAGCTTTTACCATTAGGCCACAGGAATTTGAACTCAGATCCTCATGCTTGTGCAGCAAGAGCTCTTACCCCTTGAGTCGTATCTCCCACTGACTGTTGGGTTCTTTATAGAAAAATATTTCACTGACCTCTTCTGTTAAGTAACCAGGATTCCTGGTAGGTGAGTGATACCTTTTCCTATATCCAAAAATAGATTGCTTCTTTTATTTTGTCCCTACCAACTTCAGAGAGACTTTGCTAGAAAGATGAATCAAACATTTTCTAAGTCAGTATTTCAAGTCAGAAGAGCACCAGGGACTTCTTGTCTGGATTACATGAGGTTGAGTCGCCTGAAATTGCATTTTACGAAGGTTAAAAACATTAAATATTGACTTTTTTCTATTCTTTTCAACCTAACGGTAAGTGCACAGGGCACTGAGGGGGGCGGGGACAGAAACAATTGATACTGAAGGAATTCTTTCATAATACCCTTAAAGAAATGAAATAGGAAGGAAATCAACCTTTGAAAAGGGCATTTTGTACAGAATTTATTTATTCTTCATAATGTAGTCCCAGTTTTGACATTCACTTTCTCCTGTGTTAATCCACTCAGTCCTCATTGCACTCCTATAATGGAGGTGCTCTGTTGGTTTCTAGTGGCCTCATCATTAACAGCACAGAGGGCCTAGTACTCAGAAACGTGGGTTCCAGGTCACACCCCAGACAGCTCAGGGAGAGCTGGAGAAAGCTGTCCTACCCGCTGCCTGCACATGCCTTGTCTGCACTTTTTCCTTAATTCAGGCTGCCCTGGCAGGGTTCATATATATTTGGGGAGCCGCTAGTCTGAAATGTTGTCTGTGGTCAGCTCACGTGGCTCTGCTAACAGCCTTTGCTATGGGTGCCCATCTTGGGCTGTCCTTTTGGCCAGGGAAGCAAGGAGGTCAACAGACATGCAGACATTTGTTTCTTCTTTTACTAAAAACACGAGCATTGGACTGTCTGTGCTTTTGCTGCTTTACCCATGGAAGCAGGGTTCTAAATTTATTATAACTTTTATTCTTTGAGAATTTCATATACATGTAAAATGAAATAAATGTCTGCTCTCCTTTTCCCCTCTCAGCCCCTCTATTTCCCCCCAACACATTCTAATCCCAACTTCATATCTTCTTTTTAAAAATATTTTACTGTTTTTATTTTATGTGTATGAGTGTAAGAGCATCCCTGCCATGTCAGAAGAAGGTGTCAGAGTCCCCTGGAACTGGAATTATGGGCCGTTGTTAGCGGCCATGTAGGTGCTGGAAGTTGAACCCAAGTCCTCTGCAAGAGCATCTGGTGCTCTTAACTGCTGAGCCATCTCTCTAGCCACCGCCATCTCTTCTTTATGTTGATTGATAATCTACTAAGTGCAGTTAGTCCCACACCTGTGCACCTATGGGCAGCACTATCTCCTGGAGTGTGGGAAAGCTACCAGTGGCCATATTCCCACAGAAGGATGATTCTCCCTCCCCCAGTAGCTCCTCAGGAAGGTGGGGAGCCTGGAGAACATTCCCCCATCTATGCCAACATTTTGGCTGGCTTTGTGGATCTTGCCCAGGTAACCCCAGCTGCTTTTAGAGTCTGAGTGCACCGGCCACCTCACATCCAGAAGAGAGCTTTTCACAGTGCTCATGTTTTGGATCCTACCACTCCTGATGGGTATGGGGAACCTCCTCGGGGGTATTTGTAAAGCACTTTGGGGTCCAGACACTGTTTTTTACGTAAGCTGTCTGTGTTTTGTGGTGGCAGCTTCCTTGATGTTCCCAGCCTGCTGAGGTATGTAGGGGAAGCATGACTGTCACCTTTCAGAGAGCAAAGAGTTAAGAAGCAATATGCTAATATTTGCTGAGGTTAATCTTTTCATTTTCTTTTGGATAATTTACTATCCTGTGAGGAAAACAAAAGGCCTTGTGTAGCATTTTATAAATGGATGGGATTGTAGGTGGGAACAGATGAGAATGGGATCATAACTATTTCAGGAACATTAAGACATTTACTTCTTCCTAGCCCCAGCCTACCTGGAACTGATGATATAGACCAGGCTAGCCGAGATCTCACAGAGATCCTTCTGCCTCTGCCTCCCAAGGGCTGAGGTTAAAGGCTTGAGCCACCTTTAAATCCCCTTAATAAGACACATCTTATTGAACGTAGAAGAGATATGAATCAACTCTGGTTTAGCTGAATGGCTGTGTGCATTATGGCACAGGCATCTTCTTTAAATGGAAAGAGAGCTGTCAACCTAACCACGACCATCATCTCTTTAAAGAGCCATAAGAATTTTGCGAGAGTGATAAAAACAGCAATCATGATTTGTGAGTGTTTTCTTGGCATTGGGTTCTCAGGCAGCACTGGCCCATAGTCAGCTCTATGAAAGACTGGCTGAATATGGTGCTGACAAAAGATGAGGAACTTTGGTAGGACGGGACACAGCATGGTGTTTTATACACTTTGTACAGTTAAGTAATTTGCACTGTGATTATTTTATCATTGACTTTCTAGCAGTGTTTTAGCTGCCTTCCTGGTTTGTGATTAGCACAGAGTTCAATCCAGACAGGAAGGTATCCCATCTGCAAACCTTTGATAACAGAAAAAAAATGTTTTCTGGGGAACTTCTGTTTTTTTTCGGAACACTGGTTTTATTTGCAGAAGGATATGTCCATTGATAGAGTCTTTCACTGAAGTCATTTTAAAAACTTATTTTAATTTTATGTGTGTATTTAATTTTATGAGTGTATTGCCTGCATGTAAGTATACCCATGTTGTATAGTACCCATGGAGGTCAGAAGAATGTGTCAGATCCCCCTGGAATTGTAGTTACAGATGGTTGTTAGCTGCCATGTAGGTGCCGGGAACTGAACCTGGGTTCTCTGCAATAACAGCCAGTGCTTTTAACCACTGAACCCTCTCTCCAGCCCCATCACTGAACTACTTAGACAGTTAATGTGGGCCGTCTACTTCCTCAGTTGTAGAACCAGGGAACAAAAATCGCTAATTCTTGAACTCAAAAGCTGTGGTCTTGTTATGGCCATGAAATTTTGGGCTTATCTAGGGCCAGTTGTTCCTATTAAAGAGAAGATAAAAATTGTCGAGTGAGACGAAAAGGGCATTAAAGAGGGAAGCAGTAAGTTACATGCTAGTGTGGGCCTCTGAGTAAAGGCTCTGAACCCCAACCTATCTTACCCAAGTCCTTTGGACACTTTGATTAAGATTCTGGGATCCATGTGAGTTGAGAGAATAAAGATGTTACCTGTACCTCGGTTCCTGCAAGGGGCAGAGACTAGAAGACACCAACCCAACTGGTTCTATATTGTACAGGAACAGTAGACTAGACACAACTGTGTGGCAGTTCAGAGACCCCAAAATAGCCTCAGTGGATTCCCCATACCTCTAGCGTCCCTAAGAGTGACCATTCACTTTCTAAGTTGTTTTAAGAGGTGCACAGGTAGAGGCAGAAGAGAAGGAGACCCAGGGAGAACTTGCAGCCAGAACAAGGAGGAGGAAAATCTTTTCACAGGAAGTATAAGCTCTCCATTGCCAGGAGGAAATGACACAGATGACTGGGGGCCCACATCTGATGATACAGTAGTAAATGTCTGATTGACTGAATTTAAACAGAGACATCCTCACTCCCAACACCACATCTGAACACTTTGACCATGTGCAAAGGTTTTCAATTTAACATCCATTTGGGAGTGAAATGACTCAGAAAATCCTGCAGTAACTAAGAGAATAGCCAGGAGTGGCTAAGATTGTTGTTTTAAAATCAGCAGATGGAGTGTTGTAGTAGATACTACTTTTTGCTACAAAAATTAAGGATACTATTGCTTTTGTATCTCTGAGTCTATGGTCTGTGAGGTCTGAAACTCTATGTCCTTTTAAAGCTCACAGGAGGACATAGTCAGTGTGTAAAAGAGCTGGTGGGTTGGCCCAAATTGGACTTGGTTCTTCATCATCTTCTCCCGCAGCCATTTAGATGACAACAGAATCACTGTCCTTTTAGCTGGTTATCTCTTCGATCATATATGTTTCTCTTGTTAGCTTAGCACAAGCATCCTCTACTTTCATTATTCTTGAGCCAGTTCATTTTCTGAGGCCGCCTGGTGAATTGCTGGAAGAGCAAGTGAGAGGAAGCCATGCTTTGCCACCAAGCTGTTGAAGGCAGGCTCTCCTCAAGCTTCTCTTGGGGTGTGATTAATTCTTAAGCTCAAACCATGGAAATGACACCTGCTAAATGGTCAGATAGGATTGGCAGGTGGGAAAATGGCCTCAAATAGCAGCTAATGGCTTCTGAAGAAGGGAGAATCACCCTCCTTTGGGGATGTGGCCACTAGTAGGCTTATAGCCCACTGGATGGCCACACACCTATGTGCATATGGGCAGCACTAACTGAACTCAGGGTTATTAATCATCAAAAGCAGACGGGAAGTTGGAGGGAGGCAAGAGTAGATGGATATGACACATATGCATTGGATAATTGTGTGGAACGTCCAACAGATAGAAGACATCATTGAAAATACTCTCTCAAAATTGAAATAAGGTGGTGTAATAAAAGCCCAGATGTTCCACAGATGTAAAAATCATGCAAAGGCATCAACCAGGATGGCATTTAGACATCAGAGAGCAGGCTTCTCTTTCCAAATGGAGATTTGAGAGGGGGAGAGGGGGAGAAATTAAGTGGGAATCTGATGTTTACCAAGAAAAGAAATGTGGGGTCAAGATTTGATCTTTAAGCTGGGAAGATGGCTCAGTGGTTAAAGCACTTATTATGCAAGCAAGAGGACCAGAGTTCAGATCCTAGTAAATGCTGGGGGTGGGAGGGCATGTGGCCCAGCTGTAAGTCCAGCTTCAGAAGGTGGAGAGAGGGGATCCCTGGAACAAGCTGGCTAGGAGACTTAGGTTTGACTGAGAGACTCTGCCTTAACGTGTAAGGTGAGAGCATTTGAGAATGCCTCTTGACAGCCACCCTAGGCCTCCACATGCATGTGCAGCCATGTGCACCTCCCATACACACACAGAAATGGGAAAAGATTTTTTTTTTTACTGCATAGTTTAATATGCTATAAAGAGAGCTCTGGTCCTTGGTAGCGCTGATTATAAAGTGTATTTTGCCTTAGCGCGGGCTGTGAGAAGAAGCTGCCCCCTAGGAGAAGCAGCACCTGTGAGGAGCGGGGAGGTGTCACAGCTCTGGTTCTGTGACTCCCGCATCAGATGTGTCCCTCTGCTGTACTGGCTGAAACAGGAGGAACACATTTCAACTCTCTTCTCTGTCTGGCTGTCTCCTCCCAGATCTGAATAACCATACGTGGTCTTTCCAATAAAATGCTACTTTGGGGAACCCTTTAAACACAAAAGCCCACTTGTATTTGAAAGGAGCCCCTCCCCCCAGTCTCTCATAAATAAGGAATTTAAACTGGAAGTTTCACTTCTATCTATGGGAACTCTCTTAGCTGTAGTAAATCCGTCTTTTGGCTGGGCAGAAGCTCAAGTTTATCTCATCTTGATGGAGTCTCAGCTTCCCAGATGAGTTGAAGGAGCAGCAAACGCATGTGTGCTCCTTTTGAGAGCTGGATGGGGTCAGAGATGGTTGAAAGCTGACAAGGCAGCCTGTGGCAGCTTTCAGTAGATACTTAAGGTTAGCGTCCCTGAAACTGGTGTGAGTTTCATTAAGTTCCTAGCAGATACCATACATACTCAAAGTCCTTTGGTGGAATTGGGAGGCAAATGCAGGCTGAGAAAATGTGAAGCCTCTGGCCAGGAGGACGAGAAGGAAGCACGTAGCTTTGTTTTCTCAGAAAATTAATTTAGAACAGAGGTTGCACAGAAAGAGCAGGATTCTCTAGAATCGCCCTCTTCAGCTGACTCTGTCCCCAAGTCTCTTTATTTTATTGGTGGGATGTGTTTGCTTTCTATTCAGATGGACTCAAATTTCCACATAGTCACTTTTCCTACATGAATCTCAGTGATCTAGAAAAATAACCACTATTGGTCTAAATTATTTTCTCAGTGGAAAGGAAATGATTACTGAATAATATCCAGCTAGCCATTCTGAATGTTAAGGAGAGGGTTGGCAATTACGCCAGCTGGTACCTGATCATCGTTTCTAGGACCAATCGAGATGTGTTTGCCTGTTGCTAGATGACCAGGAACAGTGTGAAAACACATTGCTTTCTCCACAGGAGACAAGCAACCTTTCTGACCACGAGTCCTCATTTAACAGTTCACTCTTTCCAGTCTCTTCTTAGAGAGTAGCATTTCATTTTTCCTCTGTCACAGAAGGAACAGTCTGTACATCCTCTTTCTCCATCTCGTTTTGCAACAGCATATACTCACTACTCAGCCTTCTGATTGGCTGTGGCCGTGATGTGACCAGCTGCTTCAAGCAGCCTTTCCTGCCTTATATTGCTTCTGTCAGAGTATGTTATCACAACCTTAGGGAAAGAAATGATTACAAAAATCTATAAAGTACATTTAGCTTTTGTAATTAATCCTCCTAATGCCCTTATACTAAAAGAATTTTATACCATGTGCTGAATTCAGTTATCATATTTCTTTTGTCACTTTTAGTCTGGAACATTCTTCATTGTTTATGGGTGTGTGTGTGTACGGGTCAGATATTTTGTAGACTGTCCCTCAACATGGGCTTGTCTGTTGTTTCCTCATGATAAGGTTCATGTGATACATCTCCTACAGTTTTTGAAGGCTGCAGCAAGTAGTTTTAAGTCCTGTGTCCACCATGTTTAGTTTCTTAATGTTCAATTCATCTCTAAAATCACTGTTTTATATACATTCTACTCAGCTTCACACATCAGTCCAGCAACGTCAGTGATATTCAAATTTGGGTGTGTGCTAGAGCCACCAAGACTACACCAGACCAAATGAACTGGAATATCTGGAGCAAGCATATTTGACAAAGCTTCCCAGATCACTGTATAGCCAGAAATCCCATTTTTCTTTCTCTTGAAATACGGCTAAGTTTTCTTGATAGAGCAGGAGAAATCACATAGTTGGAAGACCATCTGCTCAGTCTATCTCAGTTAAAATTGATTATGAGAAGGAGAACTGTCGCAGACCTGTTGGATTTCACTGCTACATCTTGACAATTTGAATTTGTCATTGTTGAATGGACACTTGTGGATATTGTAGCCACCAGAACAAGTGGCAAAAGAACAGTTTTACTTTTGAATGTTTCAGTTTCACTATTTGAGGCCACATAATTTGTTGTTGTAGTGGGTTCACCAGGAGTTAGTGTGACCTGTGACCCTCTTCCTAACTGCAAGCAACACCCCAGTTATGAAAATAAAAATGGTCCCCCGGTATCTTTAAATATCTCCTGAGGGAGGAACTGTCCCCTATGGAGAAGCAATGCTGGATACTTCTGACTTCAGATCTCTGATCAAACTATTGTTCACACCCACTCCCGTGTGCCTAAATGCTATTTATCCTGTAAGATCAGCTGGATCAGGGCTCTCTAATATCTGTGTGGTCAGAAATGCTAGCTTGGTTATCAGGCCATATTGGTTTGGATTTTTATTTTCTGTTACTCCCGATGGGAGGAGCTTTGTTGGAGTGATTTTGCAACTCTGTTTCCTCATCTGCACATGGGCCTAATTATGAAAAGCTCTGCTATTGGAATTAGTGAGATGATATACTGATATATAAAAATGTGCTGGTCATCAGTAGCTCTCCCAGAAGGATTACTTAGTGAGACAGTTCACATAAAGTGACACACCTGACATTACTCTTCTGCCATCCTTGTAAATTGTGGCCCAGAATGTCCTAGTCGAGATCACACAGTTGGTTATTGGCGGAAGTGGGAAAAGAAGCCATGTCTTAGTGGTCCCAGGGAAATGCTCTCTCCCCCTCCAACTTTGAAGGGTAAAGGATAATTCCAGGGAAGCAGACACTCTTGGCCATTAGCTCTGGGCAGTGAAGTCATAGGAGGAACTCGGAGTGATTAATCACCACAATGACACTGCCGAGTTAGACACATTACTATGATGCCATTCAGTAGAACACTTAAAGGCATAGACTCCCTTAAGTCCCAGCTCTGACAACAACTGTTAGAAAAGGAGATCAGACAAAGATTAGGAATATTTTCATCTGTCTGTAAAAAGCATGTTCATTCTAAAACACCGCACCTTTAACAAAATGTCAGCCCTTCTGTGGTTAGAGGGACTTTAAAAAAAATTTTTTATGAGTATATTGCCTGCATGTATGTAAGTGCACCCATGTCATGAGAAGCTCATGGAGGTCAAAAGAGGGCAGCGGGTTCCTGGAGTTATGGGTGGTTCTTAGCTGCCGTGTGGGTGCTGGGAGTCGAATCTGAGTCATCTGCAAGAGCAGCCAGTGCTCTTAACCACTGAGCCATTGCTCCAGCCCCAAGTTAGAAGGACTTGTGCTGAAGATGTAGACAGAGGAGCAGAGTAGAGGTGAATACTCCAGGTTATGGGAATGTACACAAGAGCGTGAATTAAAGTCCCAAGAACAAGCAGAAGCCATCCTCTGTCATTCAGAAAACAGGTTTTAAACTAAGAGGGTTGGCCCTACTACAGGACTGTATTTTAAGAGGGATTCTGTTGGTTCCAGTGGGGCCCTGGGGAATGATTTATACTGCTAAGAAGCTGGGGCTTCTCATGAAATAATAAGCTTGAGAAGCTTATTTAACATAACTAGGATGGTGGCAACCTGTGCCCTCTCATTCCTTCTCTTTCAGTAAAGAATCTGGGAGAATCCAGGGACTAATTATACCAGAGTCCTCTTAGGAGAGGCATTAGCAAGCTGCAGATGCCATACACACGTGCATACAGGTGGAGTGTATGTGTCTTCTTAATCCAAGAGCAGAGCTGCCATGGTTTCAGAATGTTCCTAGGGAATTAGCTAGACATTTTAACAGATGCAGCTGGCTCATAACAGATCTGGACATATGTCTAGCTTATGGCATCTGCCTTTGTTTTGTCAGCTCAGGTTCCTAGACTGTCTTTCCAGGACAGAGCCTTGTTTTAATTCTCATCCACAGTTGGTCAATGAGAAGAACTCTAGGTTTTCCCATCAGAAACACTGATTCCTGGAGTTCCTGGCTGGGAATATGTTTTCAACAAGCACAAGCCAGAGATTCTGATCTCCTCTGCAAAGAGTACATATTCATAGAATAAGAGGTTGCTGATGGTTCAGAAAGAAAGTCCTTGTCACAGTGAAAAGTGAGGTCAGAGAAGAAAATGGCCCCACCCTGACTTAACAGTCTCAATTAGCACAGGACAAATCATCTCCTGTTGCTCCAAAAGTGGCTTGAGGGAAAATAAACTGAGCTAAATGTATTGCTAGTTTTCTAATTTACAGATATACAGAGTGGTTATTCCCAGGCATTATTCCAAAGACAGTATAAAGCACTGTCTTTTTAATCCTATCAATAGACTTACAGAGCAAATATTGTTTCAATTAACACTGTACAGTGAAGCATAAAATGAAAATTGTGTCTATGAGGGAACCATGTGATGTTTTAGACATATATATATCATGTAATATTTAAACCAGGCTTGGTTTATCTATCTTCTCAAATATTTATCATCTCTTAGGTAAAGACTTTGAAAACCCTTTTTCCCAATTTTTTGAAGATTTATTTTTTTGTGTGCATGCATGTCTGTGTGAGTAGACGCCACATGCATGCAGGTGGCTGTGAGGGCAGGAAGAAGGCGTTAGATGTCCTGGAGCTATAGGCAGTGGTGAGCCATACAATGTGGGTGCTGGGAATCAAACTCAGATCCTTTGGAAGAGCATCAAGTGCCCTTAAGTGCTGAGCCATCCCTTCAGCTCCATCTCTCAGCCTTTTGAAATAAACTGCACATTACTATCATCTATAGTCTATTGGTTCCATTTTACAGATAAGGAGAGTGAGACTCAGAGAAGTTACTAACTACCTTCCCTAAATCCCATAGTTAATAAGCAATCTATCCCCAGAGCCTGTGACCTTTAATCCACCTCCTGTTGACATATTTTATGATAATTCCTTCACTTTACCAAAGAGAATAGATACACTGGAGTCCATTCCACACTGGTACATTTCTATTTTCCCAGGGCCATACAACCTGGAACACCTAAATTCAAATCATCTAATGGCCTGGAACAAAATTTAACTACTCGTATTTTAGGATTATGAATGATCATTTTCCTTAATGATATGAGGATTCTTTTCAAAAAAGGAATCACTCAGTCAACACGCAACAGTTTACTGTTCAGTTCTTGTGGCTACAGATAACTCAAAAATAATTCATATAACCATGCCAGGAGAAAACAGTGCTGTCTTAAATCCTTAAGTTCCTCCAAAGAGACATTCTATCTTCATCTACTGGAAAGGTTTCTACTTTCTCTCTAAATCACACAGTGAAGCCAGAGCCTACTTACTACTGAGCTCTAGAGCTTAGGAAGAGCAATCCATCTTTATGATTCATCGATAGAGTATAAGTAATCCTGCACTTGAAGTTACTGATGGGCTGAAGCATACAGACCAATTTGGCAGTAAGTTGCATTGAGGCCCTTCTGGCCTTTAATGCAAATACTTTCATAGTCTCCCCACTACCCCAAAGAAAGACAATTCCAGAGGCAAAGGCAGATCCCTGGCCCCAAGTCAAACCTGCCTTTTCTAATAAATACTAAACATATAGAATAAAACATAAGCCTTCATTTTAAAGATAAAAAATCTTAAGCCCAGAACAAGTATAATATGCAAAATATTCAGGAATGCTTCTGCTTGGGCACTGCTCAGTGTTGGTGGAGAGGAGTCAGTAATGAGCCTTTAATGACTGGCTCATGGGTAAATTCAGGGGGCCTATAGAAGAGTCAGTGATAGTCATTCTTCATTGCTAACGCCACTGAATTTGGAATCACCTAGAAGACACACTTCTGGGTGTGAAGGTGTTTCTAGAGAGGCTTAAATGAAAAGGGAAAGCCCAACAGTGGAGAGTGGCACCACTGATATGAAGGGAATAGGAAAACAGAGAAAACATGAACACCATCATTCAGTTCTGCTTCCTGACAACAGACACCATGAGACCAGCAACCTCGTGCTCCCTCTGCCACGCCTTCTCTGCCGTGATGGACTGTATCTCCTCAGTCCAGGAGCCAGAACAAGCCCTTAAGTTGCTTGTGTCAGATATTCTGTCACAACACCAAGCAAAGTAAAGAATACAGAGTCCAGGTACTGGAGAGATGGCTCAGCAGTTAAGAGCACTAGCTGCTCTTGCAGAAGATCCAGGTTCAAATCCCAGCACTCACATGACAGATAGCAACAATCTTAACGCCAGTTCCAGGGAATCTGACACTGTCTTCTGACCTCTGTGGGCACTGCAGGACAGGGGTGCAATTACCTACATGCAGGCAGCACACTCATATGCATAAAATAAAAAGAATAGGTAAAACATATTTAAAAAAAGAATATAAGGTCCAAGTACCCAAGGTCGCCTTGTAGGGTGTTTGGAGAAAGACCTTTACTATCATAAACATATTTCCATAATTTGAACAAAAGGCATAGACCTATTATTGCAATTTAATGTATTAATATTTCTGGGCTAGAGAGGTGGCTCAGTGGTTAAGAGCACTGGCTGTTCTTGCAGAGAATCTGAGTTAGGTTCCCAGCATCCACTTTCAGGGGATCTGACACCATCTACAGGCCTCCGTGGGAATTGCACAATGTGGTGTACCTGCATACACACACAGGCAAAACACTCAATAAAAATTAAAATATATTAATATTTCAAAATCTTCACACTGAAAGACATAGAGAGAAAAAACATAGGTCATCTTTATGACAGAAATAACATAGTTTTAAGCATGGAAGTAAGCTGTACTGGATGTATGGGTCCTTTACACTCTGCAAACTTTCCTGAAGATCTAAAGGTTGGATCCATGTAATGCCTGGTCACACTGCACGTGCCAGGAATTTTAGAATAAGAGGTGAATGTGACTTTTTTTGTAAGCTTTAAAATTATGTTCTGGTAAACTTGGGTATAACATCAAGCATCAATTTCCTTGTCTTTGTGTAAAGCTGAGGAATAACTTGAACTTTAGCCTTAAAGGGAAAAAAGGAATAGAGTTTAGGGCAGGCAGAACAAATCCTTCTGTATCTTTTACAATGAGGAAGGATTAAGAATTCCTAGTAACAAAGGCCACGTGTGGTGGCGCACACCTTTAATCCCAGCATTATGGAGGCAAAGGCAGGTGGATCTCTGTGAGACTGAGGCCAGCCTGGACTACATAGCAGGTTCCAGGCCTGCTGGGTCTACAGGAGGACCCTGTCTCAACAAAAAGAAGGGAGGTCCCCTTAATTTCCTCTTAAATTTCTACAGACAAAATTGGAAAACACAAAGGAGAGTAGAAAAGATTACATTAAGATGCTGGTGAAGACACAGTGGAATTCCTAACAGGAGCATATTCACTGTGATCTGTGTAGGAACCTGATGGAATCAGAGCTGCTTCTGGAAGCAGTTGATATTAAGTCTTTTGACCCTACACAGTCTCAGGGACATCTCCTTCTGTACGCTGGAGAATTTTTCACTCAAACCTAGAATCCTCTAGGGAGTTAAAAGACAAAGTCCCTGACTAATGTTTGGAGGTAGGAAGGAGGGGCGAGGTGCCCCTATAACTATGCCATCTGTAATTATGTGTCTGTGTGCAGGTCTATGCCCATTATTGCAGGTGCCCATGGAGTTCTGATTCCCTGGAGCTAAAGTTACAGAAGGTTGTAAGCTGCCTAACATGGGTGCTGGGAACTGAACTCCAGTCCCTGCAAGAGCAATACATACTCTTAACTGGGCCATCTCTCTATTCTTAGGGTTACCACTTTATAAACTCTAAATGCAAACCAAATAACAGTGGCAACAATAATAATGATGTTTGATTAAAAGGCTTAGGCTCTCAAAGGTAGCCAAGATAAGAATGCTGGCATCTAGTGGGACACACATCCCTGTCTCACTCAGGGATTCCTGTGATGAAGGGTCTCACAGGGCAAGGACACTGAAATACTCTCCCTGGTCCAGGAGAGAAAGATCATGACTGCCTACAGGGCAGCAATTTGCAAATGTGGCTCCAGAATTGGTAAAAGAAAGAAAAATAATTGCAATAAAATTCCACCGAGCAGAATGCATGGCTGGTAGGTAGACCCTGCCCCCGCTCCCGCGCCCACTCCCGAATGGCGCTGCTGAAGCAGACATTTGCAGAGGAGGAACTTGGCCATTCCCAAGAGGCTGGGAAGCCTTTTGCTGAGGGAGGAGATTGAGTCATCAGTGCCACAGGGCTGGTGCTCTGGTGAGTCATGCAGGTACAGAGCTTGCCTTGTGCCCTCCCTGCCAACCTCATTCTAATTCACCATCTTCTTGCAATCCGTTTGGGAAAAATGGCATGCCATTTCATCATCAAGATATGGGATTTGTGGGTTCAGTTCCCAGCACCTGTGTGGAAGCTCACAACCTTCTGTAACTCCAATTCCAGGGTGTCTGAAGCCTTCTTCTGTCCTCCACAGGTATTGAGGACATAGGTCTACTTACTTTCGTGCAGGCAAAACACATAAATAGATCAAATAAAAAGTGTTTTTGCCTACATGTATGTACACCCATGTCATGCAATGCCCACAGAGGCCAGAAGAGGGTGTCAGATCCCCTCAAACTGGAGTTATGAACCATTGCTAGCTGCCATGAGGGTGCTGGGACCCAAACCCAGGTCCTCTACAAGAACAAAACATGCCTTTAACCTCTGAGCCATCTCTTGAGCCCCTGATCTACATTTTCTAAGCTCATCTCTACTGTTAGATAAATGTGATTTTGGCTGTGCCATTGACCCAGGCGTTTGATAAGAAGCCCATTCTTTGGGTCACTGTTTTGAGATGACATAACAATGATTACTTTAGACAGTTCCTGTAGGAGTTAAAGATGGGCTGTGTGAAGTGCCTGGCATATAGAATATTATAAGAAACAGCCATTATATATCATGCAAAACTTCTCATTTCTGGAAAATAAAGATATAAGATTTTCCACAAATGTAGTATCTTTTCACAATGAAACAGATACACATGGACGGAGTGGTGATTTGAATGAGTGTCCCTCACAGGCTCCAAGTATTAGCACACTTCGTCCCCAGTTTGTGGCCCTGTTTGGGGAGGGAGGCATGGCCATGCTGGAAGAAGCACATCACTGGGGGTGGGCTCTCAGACTTCTCAAGTCTTGTCACATTTCCAGTCTCTCTGCTTCCTGTACCTTGAAGATGTGATCGCCTGGCCCTCCGCTCCAGCTCCTGCCACCGTACCTTCCCCACCATTATTTGAATCTTCAACCTATGGGTGAGTAGGGGATGAATAGACCAATGCATATTATTTTTTTCCCTTCTATCTAAGTGTTATGGAGAAATCATCTGTATCTGTAAGAAAAGTGAAGTAGAAATGAGGCAGGGGAAAACACGATCAGAATAGCCAATGATGGGGTTAGCGTGATCAAAGGACATTGTATGTATGGATGTATGAAAAGGTCATGATAAGGCCCATTCTTTTGTACAACTAATATGGTCTTCTAGTCTGTGTCTCACCTGCAGCAAGTATGGAATGCAGAAAACTAGAACAGCTCCCTTAGACTGAGGCCGAACTCGACATGGAACATCACAAGGTATGCTTCCTGGATGACACTGCAGACCAAGCCTGCTGACTCGCTACAGACTACTGGTTAACTCTGAATGTTGAAGCAAAACAGGTCACTTCTATCCTAAGCAAGGAGCTGTAGCATTAGATCTCTTTCTATGGTGGCTCAGCTTGTACCGTCACACAGGGTTTATTTATTCAGTACACTTAGAAAATACATAAATAAACTAATGAAATTAGGAAAGTGTGCTGGTTAATTGAAACTATCAAGGTGATGCAACCTAGATTCATCTGGGAAGTAGATTTTTATGAAGAATTATCAAGATCGGGTTGGCCTGTGGGCATGTGTTGATTGCTAACTGGTGTGGGATAACACAGTCTATTATGGGAGGTATCAATCTCTAGGCAGAGGGTCCTGAATAGTCTTGAGAAGAGACAGCACCCCAACTGTAGGAGGATTCAGGCCAGGCCAGGCAGGCTCCCGGCCTGTACCAGCTAGAACCGATATTGAGCATGCATGCACAGTGAACGCTTCCTGGGACCTAACCTGGGACAGCTCTCAGGCCCTAGCAGCCATCCAGGACCAATGGGAGTGATAAAGGTCAGATCATCAGGCATTCAGGACCTACCAGAATGAAGCATGTCGGATCACCAGATAAAGACCTCCCCTAAGCCTGTCAAAAGTACAAAAGCCTATTCCCTTCTTAAACAAGATTGTTGGTTCCACTTTCTCCCCGGGTCTTCTGTCCCTCCCTGGAGGGACCCACCAATGCCTGCCAACACCCAACAAGCAAGCAAGGATCCATGCATATATTCTCTCTATTTTTTCAAATCTTTTGTTCATTCCTTTTATTTTGTGTTCGTGCATGTATTGCTTGCATGCATGTGAGTGCACTCTGTTGTGCAATGCCCAAAGAGGTCAGAAGAGGGAGTCAGATCCCATGGCACTGGAGTAATTGGTGGTTGCTAGCTGCCATGTGGGTGCTGTATTTGAACCCAGGTTCTCTGCAAGAACAGTCAGTATCTTTATCCACTAAGCCATCTCTCTAACCGGCCCCGTCCTCCCCGTTCTTGATGGTGGATGTGATGTTTTAAAGTCCTGCCTTTACTTCTTCACAAAGTGGACTATAACCTTAAACTGTAGGCAAAATAAAACCTTTCTTCCCAAGTTGCTTTGTAAGGATACTTGAACTAAGTATATATATGAACTAAGACAAAAAGAAATTCTAATCCCTCAGGTGGGATCAACAGGCATGGTACCTTGGGCAGTGATCACAGTACACATCATAAGTCATTGTTGAGATGTAAATGCAGATAAATTGAATTACAGGAAGAGTAGCTGAGGAGAAGTTTGTAGGAGGGAATAATGGAACATTCTAGCATTTGAACTTCATCTGAACTCTTTCTCCTTGTTCTAATAATAGTCATTATTACCTTTATTTTTCTATGAATTACTATTTCAGAACTTTTTGAGTCTAGGTGAGTCTAGGTACCTACAAAGTCTAGAAGAGGATGTTAGATCCTTCAGAGCAAGAGTTACAGGCCATTGTGAGTGGCCCTGATGTGGGTTCTGGCAACTCAACTCCAGTCCTCTACAAGAGCAACAACTGCTCTTAACTGCTGAGCAATGTCTCAAGCCCTCTCAGAATATTTTTACAGATCAGTAAATCATTGTGACTTACATAGTAAGGACACAAATGAGAAAATTTATAATCAAGGATCAGGAAATGCTTAGCAGACAGAGAATCATTAAGGCAGTATTGATATGGTGTTGCTGAATAACAAATACCAAAGACATCTGAGCCAGAACATGAAGATGGAAGCCGGAAGGAAAGACTCAATTGATGGATACGTCAATCCATCCATCCAACAGAAATGCCAGGACTATTCTAGTGCCATTGTGACAATAAAATTATTTTGAAGAAATTAGAAAACTCCTGGGTAGTCTGAGTCTTGATTAAAGCTCACAGAGAATAGTGAAAATTAGACCATCCTGTTTGTTCATAATCTGATACACATCTAT
The DNA here is from genome assembly GCA_035773235.1 of Eospalax fontanierii. Lineage (NCBI taxonomy): Eukaryota > Metazoa > Chordata > Mammalia > Rodentia > Spalacidae > Eospalax > Eospalax fontanierii. The sequence continues at coordinate 12,865,997 of CM069549.1, forward strand.
ATGAGTGGGCACAGCCAGACTGGCTCGCCAAGTGTTGTAAGGAACTGTGGCCCAGTTATCATGTCCAGCTAATGGGCAAGCTGACAGGCCTTCAGGTGGAGGAGCTATTAGTTCAGGGGAATGAAAGGCAATTTGTCAAAGTCTTAAAAAAGAAGACAAGGGGGAATTAAGTGATAAAGCAATCTAGAGAAATTCAATCACCATTTCTAAAAGTGTTCGGTAGCCTGCAAAGTCAACAACAGGATAAAAGCAGAGCCCACAGTCTAGCTGCACTGAAAGGCATGGCGTGTAACTCACACCCACCTCAGAGTGTTCATGCTGGCTTCTTAGCAAAAAATGTGGATGGAAGATGGGCGAGGGAGGGAAGGAAATGAGACAGAATGGGAATGTCCATTATGCCGAGTGCCATGTGACGTGACGTGAGGATGCTGAGGCAGTACCAGCACCAACAGATGAGGGCAAAGAGTGCCCGAAGAATCAGATGTTCTTAGTCTCTATGCACTGCAGTGTTTGGTTAAAAGCTCTGAGATGGGGAGCTGGAGAGATGGTCCAGCAGGTAAAAGTGCTGGCTGCTCTTGCAGAGGACTAGAGTTCGATTCCCAGCACCCACATGGCAGCTAACAACAGTCTGTAATTCCAGTTCCAGGGGATCTGATACCCTTTTCTGACCTCCACCGGTATTGTATGACATGGGTGCACTCACATACATGCAGGTATAACACTCATACATGTAAAATAAAAATAATATTTTTTTCAAATCCCTCTGAGTTGGAAACGTGTGTGGAAGGAACTAGGTTATATTTTCAATGTCTTGGTAACTTAAAAAAAAAATCTCACTCTGTTTTCTCCTCAAAGAGAAATTCCTCTTAATTTAGGACCAAACATTTTATAACCACAAACATTCTCTGATTCTGAAGTCTCACTTTGTACCCATCAATGTCTTGAAATGTAAATATGCTCTGGAACCCTGCTTCTCGGTCCCCCATCCCTATCTATGAAGGAACGTAGACTGTCATGTTGTTTTCATCATACACTAGGGATACCAGGCAATGAGGAAGACATATGAAGTAGTGAACTGTATTTCTGCCCCACACAGCAGCACATCTCAGTATGAACAAACAGACAGTAGCCATCAACGAGCAGAAAAAGCTCCAGTCTTCACGATTGTTTTCTTAGCCTTCAAAATTGATGTTAAAAGCCACCAAATGCAAAAGACCCTTTGAAACTACTTCCTCAGTAAACAAGATACTAAAGGTGTAAGTTGTCAGTATGACTTTAGGTTAACACCAACCTCAATGATTTCTATAGGCAGAAGAAGATAAATAGTAGAGCTTGGAAAGCTACTTCAAGGTGACGGTATAGACACTGACAGACTTCTCTACTTCAAAGATTAGTTGACCCCAAAGCATTAAGCAAACAGATTATGAAAATTATAAGCCTACAAATATTGTTCCAACTTGCTCTAAGGTAAATGTGTTTAAAAAAATGAAACTTGGCTTCCTAACACCATTAGTAGTTTGAAGATAATCCTATTTTTCTATTGTTTTGGCATATGCTAGGGAGTTTGATTGTTTCTGTTTTGCCTCCATTGTACAGGAAACATTTTCTACCTTCCCCTTTAGAATTTAAGTGTGTATACCTGTGTCTCTACATGTGTGTGTATGTAGGCCAATTGAAGTATCTTTCTCAGTTTCTCTCCACCTTATTTTCTGAGGCAGAGGTGTCTCACTGAACCTGAGTTCACCAATCCAGGGAGACAGACTTGCCAAAAAAGCCCAGGAATCTCCCATCTCAACCTCCTCAATTCTGGGATTCCAAGCATATGTTGCCATCACTGTGCCTGGCTTTTCTACATGAGTTCTGGGAATCAATCTCAGGTCTTCAATATTTGTGCTACAAACACTTTACTGATGAGCCCTTAGAACATTAATTTACCTTTTACATAGTTTATTAATTGTATTTTATGTGTATGAGTGTATTGCCTCATGTGTATAAGAGCACCTGTACTGTACAATGCTCATGTAGGTCAGAAGAGGGTGTCAGATTCCCCTGAAACTGGAGTTATAGATGGTTGTTAGTTGCCATAAGGTGCTAGGAATTGAACCTGGGTCCTCTACAAGAGCAGTCAGTGCTCTTAACTGCTGAACCATCTCTCCAGCCCCAGAACATCAATCTAAATATTTAATGTATAATTTAATTTAAGCTTAAATGATTTTTGAAATGATATAGAAGTAATCTTATATGGGAACTTATACAGAAAGATTATTAGATAATAGAAAACATGTTTCCTACTTGGACAAGAGAACTTTTGGTTTTATTATTCACTTATTTATTCATCCATTGAGCCATCCATCTACCTGTCCATCCATTCATCCATCCTTCCGTCCTTCTATCCATCCACTACATCCATCCTTCCATCCCACATTCTCAATGTTCTTCGCATTGTACTGTGTTCTCTTTAGAATTAAGCTGATAAATCAAGTGCTGTGATAATTGATCTAATGAAATTGACCTAGTGAAATGATAATTTCTATCTTAATATATACAGAATAGTAAATGAGCATTGGAGATAACCAAATTTATACAAGAGAATTCATTTTATCTGATTGATTTCACAGGTGATTAGAAACAGCAGGCATATGGTAACTATAAATTTATATCAAAGGTTTTAGTAGATAAATAAATGCTAGCACTCAATTCACTTGGACAGATGAGGGGAAAGACTATATTATTATAATATTAGAATAAGAAATTCAAACTGGGATAAACTTCCAAGGTCAAATGCAGCTGTTCTGGTATGAAGAGTGATAGTTTCCTTCACTTTACACTTCCCCCCACTAACTTTTCCGCGGCACCAAGTCTCTACCGTTTGCTGGCTATTGTCAATACCTAGGAAGGAGCAATGAAGACAGTACAGTTTGTGAGGACTGCAGGAGGGAGAGGAATTGGGAATTCAGACTCCTGGGTACACAGCACTTCCTAGCAAGGGGATGGGTTTCCTTAGCTCCTCTCTCACTGTGATAGATTATTCTGACAAAAGCAATTTAAGAGAGAAATAGTCCATTATGGCAGTGAACACCTCGCAGTAGGTGGAGAAGGCAGGGGGACATCTGGTCACACTGCAACTGTACTCAGGAAGCAGAAGGTAAACAGGAAGTAGGGCTGAGCAAGCCTCTGGGCCCACACCCATTACTTTGCAAGGTATGAGGTTTAAAGAGCAAACAGATTGTTTGAGAATTGGGAATGGTTCAGAACGTCCTGAAATACATTTGTGAGCATCTTGGCGGAGCATAGAAGATGGCCAAGGGCAGAGTAATGGGGGATTTTGTGCTAAGCTGAGGGAATTCAGCCTTACTTACCCTGAGGGGGTTAGGGAACAACCAAGGATTTTAAAGCAAGGTGCGAGCTTCAGAATGAAACTAAGAGTTGAGAATCTAAAAATCTTAATATATAGACAAACTGAAGACATAAATAGATAATTCACAAAAAGAGCTAATAACCATGAAAAATATTCAACTCTATAAAATACCAAAAGTTCATTCTTTAATTATTAAATCCCCAAATATATTATTGTTATTATTGTTAGGGATTTTTTGAGACAGGGTCTCCCCGTAGTCCCAGCTAGACTGGAATTCATTATGTAGGTCATGCTGGTCTCAATCTCAGAGAGATCTTTAAAAAAAAAAAACAACAATAAAAGAGGCCTGGCAGTGTAGCTTAGTGGTAGAGTGCTGGCTTGGTGTGCATGTGGCCCTGAGTTCTTGGTACAGAGGCCCAGGAAGAAAGAGGAATTGGTGATATGGGGGCTCTTGGTGCAGTAATGAAGGTGTGGGACCCCTGGAACCCCTTTTCAACCCAATAACTGCTCTCTTTACTTCTGTAAAAAAAATGCTTGGCTATAGGATGTCAGAAAATGGATAAATATAACTCCATCTCGTTCTTTGTTCCTTCTAAGCAGTCACAAGGCCACAAGATTAAATAAGGCTAAAACAAAAACTAGCAAAAGGTTTGAATAATAATCAACACATTCCTTTGCCCTGAAGGCAGCACCCACCAATAAGAGACCTCCGAACCTCTATTAATCAATTTTGGCATATAGTTCATTACAACCAATTAATTTAAAATATGCTTGACACGCAGGCTCCTATAACGAAACAGAATGTAACACTGTTATTCCCCACCTTCCTTTATCTCAAACTTATAAAAGACTCCTAACCTCTCTGCTCGGGGCTCCCAGAACAGATCCACTGTGTTGGTGAGGTCTGGGGCACCAAGCTTAAGCTTGAATAAAGGCTCTTTGTTTTTTTGCATACACTCTGGACTCCGTGGTGGTTCTTGAGGAGCTGTTCTCTGGGTATAACAGGAAGACTCTGAAAAGCACGCAAGAGGCCACCTGTGAGGGGTGACTGAAGAGGAAAGACTGAGACTGAGATCGGGTCACCAGGCCCCAGAGCTAGCATCACATGTTCAGGCAGTGCAGTCGGGGAATTAGGGCTGCAGCAAGCAGAGAGGCAAGAAAGCAGGAGACAGCACTGTGTACTGCTGAGCCACCCTTAAGCTCAGGGAGGAGGAAGGATGTAGATGTCACTGGAGGGAGCTTGGCACCAAGACAGAGCAAGAAAAGATCGTGAGCAAGTTTGCTAATCGACAGGAAGAAAAGGTTGAGGGTCTGGATTCAGAAGGGGAGCTGATGGATCCAGGAAGGCAGCAAGATGAGAGCCCAGTGTATGTGTAATTGTAGGTCAAAGAAGGCTTTTCAGAGTCAAGGAGGAGGGAAGAAGAACATGAGGAAGGGGAGGAAAAAGAAAAGAGAGATCTCTTAAGAGTTTGCTTAAGATGGAGCTGGGGCGATGGCTCAGCTGATAAGGCACCTGGTCCACCAAATTCAGATTCCTGGAACCATTGTAAAAAGCTAGACACTAATGGTCCTGCCTGTATCCCAGCACAGGGGCCAGGGGTAGAGACAGGAGGCTCTCTGAAGCTCACCTGGCCAGAAAGTCTAGCTGACTCATGAACTTCATGTTTCGTGAGACACTGTGTCAAAAATCAAAGGTGGAGAGTGACAGAGGAAAGATACTCAACATTGACCTCTGACTTTCACACAGAGGAGCACACATGTTCACATGCAGCTTCAGACACATATGCACACGCCTACAGTAACATATCTAGACATCACACATGAGATACAACATGCATATTCAACACACATACACAGAGTAGCCTAAGATGCATGCACTTGGGAAAAAAACTGAACCACATTTGGACAGTGACAGTACACTGTTCTGAGAAAAAATAAAAGTGGAGTTTTTTGATGTGAAGACTTCCGAAGTGCCACACACCCAGGGACACCTCATTACTTTCCCCAGTGACATATTTTCCCATAATACATTCCTTTATGACTTAAAAATAACCACATTAGAGAGATTAATTAATCCTTAGGATGTCCCCTCTGACTTCTGAGATACTTAATAAACAGGCACGTGTATGCTTCTTTGATCTTCCGTAAGGCTGAAGCAGAATTTATTCAATACATAATACTTCAGCTAATTTAACTTCATATTTTATTACATTTAAAATTGAAAATAGTTTATCTCCACCATAAGTCATCAAAATGAAATCATAATGGGAAGAGAAATAGCTGTATCGAATTGTTCAGTCATCGAGAGGCCCTAAACTCTCCATTTAGCCTCTTATTTCTGGATAAATATTTCTTGAACAAGTGATGATGATCTGGAGGTCTCAAGGAAAGACAGATGGGGTAAAAAAATGTCTCCAATCACCTATAACAAGATTCACCCCAACCTTCTCATAAAGGTCTTTTTTTTTTTTAATCTATAAGTCTTCCTTGCTACAAGTTTCTGCTTTTAATGGAGCCTCCACAGAGATACCAGGCACATGGAGTAGATTCAAAGTTAGACCTTGAAAAGGTCAGATCTCACCTCTCTGTTCTACCTTGACACATCTACAAAAAAAGATAACTCTAAATACTCTCTCCATTCTCTCTCCATACAATGCAAACTATTCTTGATATTTTTATTTCTGAACTCCATTCAAGAGAACTTCACAATAAAGTCTCTGCACTTGTAGTATCTCTTTACTATCCTTTAAGGGCCTGATCCTGAAATTGTGTGGCTCTGTGGGATGGGACCCCTCTGTGTAGCAAGCACCCAGTATCTTAAGTTTCCAAGAAAGGACTTCAGGGCAAAAGGTTTGGTAGACACTGACTGGTACAGCAGGAGCTCTGCTGGCCTAGAGAGAAGAGAGGTTTGAGCTTTGAGTCACTTCACAGGGAACAAGGAAGTATGGCTACTCTGTGACAGAGAAGGGTCCAGAGTGCAACGTCCTGGTCCAGGTGTGGGGAATGGGACTTCAAAACCAGAGCTTCCCCTTCGTCTCCCAGAGCATGAAGACAGGCCAACCAGGCCACGGTCTGGGTCATCATTGAGATAACAACCCCCACAAGGTCCAGACAGACACACATGCTTTATCAGACTCCTTGAAGAATCTAATGGAATTCTTACCTGTCTAATGCATTCCAAAACATTGTCACTATGGATCTAATCACTGTTTTGAGAAGGCGCATAACCGTCTCTGATACTTTGAGTGGACAAGGGAATTCCATTCTTTATATTTCTCCTATTTATCAAGACAGAACAATTTAACACATTTTCAGAATGCTTCTCACTAAAACTAACTCAAAGAATAAGGTTTTGTTTTCTTTGGGGTGGAAAAAAGGTCACTAAAATATAATTCTTAAGGCCTCAGAATATTTTGTGGAAATAAGGAAGAAAAAAAAAAGACAAGCGGTCGGGGGAGAGAACGAAGTGGGTGAAGACAGAAGGGGACATGTGGAACAAATTCCACCTGTTTAATATTCCACCAGCGTCAAACCAGCTGAGGGCCGCAGTGAGCTCCTGAAGGTCCCATGCACACCAGAAGAGAGCCAATAATTTATGTAAATTACATTACCAATGCTATTCCCTTTCTCTGTGATAGAGGGCCTGGCATTCATACTGTGGTGTCTGAAATGTAATTATCTTCTCAGCAGCTTGGGAGGGAATAAAAACACTAAAAATAATTTATAAAAATACCTCACCTTCAATATTGTGCAATATTATTCATGCCTTCTCAAATCCCGGTAATAAACAGAATTGATATTATGTGTCATAGATGTCACTCAGAATATAGCAGTAGTAGTTTATAAATATTCAGCTTATTAAAAATAATGTTTTTGGAACTGTGGTGGGCAAGGCAGTGTTTGGCAAAGCAGGTACCAGACTATCAGAGGTTTTGCTTAGAGTCCTTGAAGTTACTTTATATCCTGGGATCGGCTCTGTTTCATGTAATATAGCATTGCCAGTACTTACATTGAGCCAATATTTTTTTCTGGTTTTTGGCAAACCTTCATATTCTCTGAGTCAAAAGATTCTCTCTGACTGTGGTGAATGCCATACAAATCACTCATAACTAGAGAGCCTTGGTTTAAAAAGCTATCCAACTTAAATCAAAAGATGATATGAACTGAAGAGTAGTATTTGGAAGGGTGGTTTCAAGGAATTTTTGCACCAATAATGTACTGGTTCCTCTAATACATATGTTTTAAACTGGATTTTTGAGAATTTCGTACAAGTGCTGTATTTACATTATTTCCATCCATCCAAATCCCCCTGGACCTCCTCCCATGCCCCTTCGACTCACACACAACTTCTATTCCTCTTCTTTGATTACTGTTACATAGACTTACATACACACACACACACACACACACACACACACACACACACACACACATACACAAAGCACCGAGTCCATTTAGTGGTGCTCGTGTGCACCTGTGTTCATAGCTCCCTACTTGGGATTAGATAACCTCTCAGGAAGCTAGCTCCCTGGAGAAAACTGATTCTCCTTCCTTCAACATCTAAAGATGGGACCCTGTGAAATTTCCCCCATCTACCTTGGCATGTCAACTGGTTTTGTCATTACGCAGATCTTATTAGAATACAGAGGAGATTTCATGGATGCAGCTTTCCTATCGTGTCTAAAATGCATTAACTAGCAGCAGGTGTCTTGCCCTTCTGGCTCTTACATTCTTCCACCCTCTGTTCTGCAATGTTCCCTGAGCCTTGGGTATGGAGGTTGCATTGACCATATGTCATTCAGGGCTGGGAACTTCACAATCCCTCATTCTCTGCCTTTGACCAGTGGTGGAACTGTGTAATAGTCTCCATCTGTTAATGCAAATATATTTAGGATGTGTAGTTTCTGAATGAGAGTTTGATACAGGGTTGCTCTTAGAGGTGACTGACATATGGTAGCAAGGACAGCAGTAACGGCAATAATGATGACATTACCATTTGCTTATTCTTTACCAATCATAAGCTTATTCTTTACCAATCATAATCAATACCAAACATAATCTCAATCACACAGAAAGCCTAAAGAGTGGGCATTTTCTCAGTTTAATAGGTGTAAAAAGTCTCAGAGAGATGGTATGAGGCTAACTATGGGTTCATGACTAGAACCAGAAGCTTCTTTGAAGGAGTCTATAGAATGGTCTTTAACACTCAAACTAAGTTACCTGAACAGAACATAGGCAGAGAACGTGAACTCATTCCTCTTCTCAAGGATCTGTGTGCTGAGGTTGCAATCTAGTAGCTATGAGTATTTGGACCAACGATCTATCCTTAAATAACATCAGGGTACCTATGACAGTATGCCATATTCATGGGACTAGTGCATCTTGGAGTTAAAAAGTCCCTAGACTCCTTAAACAAAAATCTCTAGCACTGACCTAAGTTATTTTTACTGTAAAGTTGATGAAATATGCATGAATGTAGAACCTGCTAGAACCATTTATTTTTAAAGCTTTTATGAAATTATAGAATAGAAACAAATGTTCAAATTAGACACACATTACAAAACCAGTGCAGTTCAAATTAGAAGCTCACAGCATGGATTAGGCTCTGGCCTTTTTATGTAAGACTGTTAAAGTGTGGCTCATATCACCACGCTGTCCCTGGAATAGCTTTTCTCCCTCTTCTTACTGCAGACTTGAACTACTGAGAAGTCTTCATTCCTCCATCAGCTCTCTTTTCTGGATGAAATCTAGTGTGCTATCTTCTAAAATCAAAGGAGTATTGCACATCCTGTCATGTAACCCAGGTCAAGTTAACTGACTTCTCTCTGTTTTGTTGCTCTCATCTATAAAATGGGAGTTAATGCCTGGAAACTCCTCTCATTGGGTGTTTGTGAGAATTGATTGAATAACTCAGGAAATGGTATATTTATTACTAGCAATGTCTGGTGCCCAGATGTATAATGTTTACTATATTTGTGGATGTAGTCATTAAAAAATAAACAGTAATAGGAAGACAGCGTCATCACTCAACTCTTTCTACAATGGTCATATGGATGATCTAGAATCTAATTAATTTTGTTATCTATACAAAAATAGACTAATTGAAGCATATACTGCATGTACATGATAAGCTCTTGGGTAACTGGTAAGTGCGATGGCACAGGGCTGACTACCAGCTCATGACTGGAACTAGAACTGGAAGCCATTTTAAAATAGATATTAAAAGAAGTCAATAGGTAAGATAAAATGAAACCATTGAAATACTCTATTCAAACATGGGACAAAAAGTAAAAATGATGAACATTATAGGGGACTTTAGTTCAACCAAACCAGTCATTACACTGGATGTAATAACTGACCAGAACAAAGGAACTAGAAGACAAAGATGATCAAATTAGTTAGAAAAGTAACATTCAGCTATGTGCCCTGTATGTAAAGTCTGTTTTAACTTAAAATCCACCCATAGATTTAAAAATCAAAGGACAGGGAAAAGGTATAAGATGCAAACACAAATAGAATAAATCTTGATGGGCCTTGTTACAGCTTCATTATGGAAATGCCACAAACCTTTCAAACAGTGATCATGTTGTTATCTAATTGCTTTATTTCTAAATTGCTTCCTATTAAAAAAAACTCTTAGATCCAAGAAATAACATTAAGAAATAAAATTGAATACATCTTATTTTACCTCTTGCCTTATAACACTATTTAGCTACCAAATTAAATGTATTATTAGCTTTTACATTTTTATTTGAAATCATATGTAATACCATTTATTTCCTTCATGAAGTTCAGAAAATATAGCATAATAAATGGTCAGGGATGGTAGGCTGAACATATTTTAAGTAGATAAAAACAAGTTTGGATTTCTGGCACCAGTGGGACACGTACATCACTATTAAATGGCCACATGCTGAGGATTTCATTTCCTTAGAAATAGAGACTACAGTGGGTTTCTGTTTGCGGACTTTATCAGCAAGAACCAGGTGCCATTAAAAAAAAAATTCTAATACAACAACCAAAGAAGAAAAGCTACCTAAACCAAGATTTTAACGACTGAAGGGACAGCAAAGATCTATCATCACTAAAATAAAATCAGAAGTAGCATAAAAAAAGGCAGCCAGAAAATCTGCGTAGGGAAAATGAAACATCCTGTCGCACAATGAAAATCTGGGCCATATTTTTTCCTTGTAGGAGGAAATGAGAATTTCAACACTGGTGTTAAAATGGAGTAGGTGTAAATGAAGGGAAATATTTATCAACATGTAGTTAACACCACTGGTTTCAAAACACAGATATGTGGAAGTTGTTTCAACAAGAACAGATGAAGGAGACTTGGCTAACAGAAAGCAGTGGGATTCAATAATTGCCTTGTTTGCTCTGGGTCTCAATGTCTGCATCTGTACAATGGGACTGAGCCCTTTTAAGATGATATTAAGATTCGAAAAATATATAGGGGTGTTCAGGAACCCCAGGAGTTTGTCTCCAAGTGAATGACCTAGGTAGATACTCTTATTCCCTAAACCAGGGCAATCATATTCTTCCAGGCACCAGGCACTTGATAACCAGTTTAACATTTATTCATCCATGATCTATTAGCACACTGAAAGTATTGTCCTATACTCTGTCGATCAAGAATGAAGACACGGCACCCGCTCAGAGCTTAAATCCTATTGGTGAGTACTCATTATAAGCAAAATTTCTATTGGATCTTATGCACTGATTAGACTATAATAGTGGATAAGAAGGGGTGGCTGAGTCAGGGAACAGAGACCTCGGGCCGGGTCGTGAAAAGGCCCTCCCTGCAGAGCTGGGTGGGAAGGAGGAACCTCGCTGAAAACCTACGTAAGGTGCACAGAGAAGATGCGTGCATGGCCTGAAGTATATCTAACAAAGAAACAAAGGGGATGAACACAGAGTGCAGACAGCAGCGCACATCACAGAGGGCCCCCCAACACCACGCTAGAGCGTTTGGGTTTATTCTAAGTGCATCAGGAAGTGAGCAGAAAGATTCGTGTCCAGAGGAGCATGCTCAGTTTGCATTTCTGAAAGATCACCTTTACTACGATTGAATGTGGAGCGGGGATCACAAGTAGGGGACCTAACTATCGCGAAGGGCAGAGGATTAGCTCGGCAGGCAGTGTGCTTGCCTCACATGCATGAAGCCCTGGATCAAGTCCTAGTCCCTGGTGCTGCATAAACCAGATATGGTGGTTCGTGGCTGTAATCCCAGCAACAAGGGGTGATGGCAAGAGGATCATAAATTCAAGGTCATCCTTGGCAATATAGTTTTAGGTCAGTCTGAGCTATAGGAGACCCTGTCCTGAAAAAGAAAGGGAAAAGAAGGAAGAAAGTGGGGAGGGAGGGAGGGAGTGAAGGAGGGAGAGAGAGAAAACATGGAGGAGTGAGAAGAGGCATTTAGAAATGAAATAAGTTTGCTGAAACAGTGTGAGAAAGGAAATACTCCATGAAGAATGCCGTCTGTGATCGAGTGACAGAATAATTGATGGGATGATTTTCTAAAATGGACAAGTTGGTAGGAAAACCAGATTTTAGGGGGAGGTGTGGGCTAAACCCAGAATTCTGCTCTGCTCAGGCCAAGTAAGAATGCTATATTAAACAACAAATGATTGCAACGGGTCCTGGCACCCACAGACATCAGAGCTGAGTCACTTGAGCCCTGATGCCCCGGTGAGGGTCTGCAAACCCCACTTCCAGAGTCACCCAGCAGCCCTGAAGTCTGCCACTCTCCAGGCGGGTGGTTGAGGTTTTGCGGCTGCTGGATAGCACACTTCTGCCTTCTTTCAGTAAGCGGCCATTTCTGCCCCAGCAGCTTTGCAGCCTGTATTATTTAATACTCCAAAAAGACTGTAAAAAACACTTGACATCGACAAGATCACTCTGAGGTTATTTCCTGACTCACTACTTTATGCAACTAAGCAGACATTTTTTATTTTAAATCTGTCAATTTATAATTTCCCTTCGAGGCTTTCATACGTGCGAACAGTATATTCCAGTCATGTTCCACCCCCTACTCAATGTGTCTCAAATTCATCTCCCTTTCCCTTTCACAACATCATGTCCTCTTTAAAAAAATAATTCATTGGGTCCAATGAATGCTGTGCACCTATGTATGGGTCTGGGGCCACCCTACCAGGGATCACACCCCTGAAGAAAACCGAGTCTCCATCCCCCAACAGTCATCAGCTGTCAGTAACTCCTCAATTAGGGATAGGCCTTATGAACCCCCTCCCCATCCACGCTGGAGTGTTGACTGGCTTGACCTTGTGGAGGCCGTCACAGCTGCTGTGAGCTCACAGTGAGACAACTGTGAGTGCAGGGGTCCCATCACATCCACAGGACACTGTTTCTTCCCAGTCCTCCCTGACCTCTGGCTCTTAAAATCTTTCTGATCTTCTTCTGCTATGTTCCCTGAGCCTTGTGGGAACCGATGTCATATAGATGTCCCATTTATGGCTAAGCACTCCACAGACACTTGTTTTCTGCACTTGGACCAGTTGTGAGTCTCTGTGTTCACTGTCATCCACTACGCCAAAGATACTTCAATGATGAGAACTGAGATCTGTACTAATCTGTGGGTCTAAGGATATATATTTAGAAGGTGACTTGATAGTATGCCCATTTAGCAAAATTTTATCACTACCCATGATATCTGCTGAAATGTAGGACACAGCAGACAATGGTTGTCCTGGAGTGAGCACTGGCTTTGGGCGTCTCTACTGGCTTTTACACATCTTCTTTCATTTCCTTTAGCAGTAGGCTTGTGATGACCCTGTTTTCCTGATGAGAAACTTGGGGCTCAGGAAATCTTGAAGACCCATTTAAGGGCACAGAGATAGCAAGTGTTACTGCATTGGTTAACCACTGCACTGTACTGCCAGGAGCAGGCTTTACCTTATGGAATAGAGGATGCAGAAACCTACTTTCTGATTTACTGCAGTGTTGGCCAGAGCCCAGCTAACCCTTGCAGAGCTCTAAGTAGGTTATGCAGAGTTTGGAGCTCTTTCCCATCTTTCTTAGAGCCCTGTGTTCCTCAGCACTGAAAAGAGAAGAGCCAACACAAAGCATTTGTCTTCATGTTGACTTTAGGAGGGAAGGAAATCATTAGAGTCATGTACCTAGGAGACCATGAATTATCGTCAGCAATCAGCCATTCTATAGGTCGGGAAACCGAGGCCTGAATAGGTTACTTTACTTTCCAGTGCTGATGGCTAATTGGTGGAGCTAAACTTTGCACTAAGTCTATGTCTAATCTCATGGTGGTACTACCTCCTATTTAATTTCACAGCAAGTCTTGGACCCCTTCCTGGTGACGTGGATCAGCAATTTTCTGTCCTTAACTCTGCCTCTTTTAAATGTTTTGAGTTCAAAATTACACAAACAAAACACTCCAGCTTGAGTGGATATTTAGAGTCCAGAATAACTAATTTAGCATCCCCACTGCCCAGCCATCGATATAAAAATTCCCAGCACCATAAAATACTTCATGCTACCTATCCACTCATGACATACCTTCCAAGCTCCTGGGGTAACCAAAATTCGGATTTTGGACCCCACAGATTACTTTTGCCTATTCCCAAATTCTGTATATATGTATGGGAAGAAAGTTCTAGAGCCTGACTTCTTTTATTCTGCATAACTGTGGGCATGCAGTGTTCCACCATATAAATATACATAAAGTCATTTGTCTGTGTTCCTGGTAGGGCATTTGAACATTTTCCACTTTGGGGCTGTTACAACCAGGCTGCTATAAACATTTTTGTTCATGTCTTCTGGTAGGTTTATGTAGTCATTTATCTATCAAATTAGAATCACCAGATCATAGAATTAACATATATTTAGTTCTGGATGAGACTGTGAATGGTTTTCCAAAGTGGTTGAAATAATTTGCCCTTCCATTAGCAGTGTATGAGAGGTCCAGTTGCTCCATGTTTTGCCAACCCTTGGCACTGGCTGGCTTTTTGCTTTTAGCCACTCTGTTTACTGTGTAATGATGGCTCTGTATGATTTTAATGTGTGTTTGCATGATGACTAATGTTTCTTTTTTTCCGTTTGTATATCTTCATCGTGTGTTCAAGCATTTCTTCTCATTTTTAACTGGGTTGTGTATCTTATACTTGTATTTGCAATTTCTTTGTATATTATGGAAACAAATCTCTGCCAGACATGAATGACATGTAAATATTTTCTCTCATTCTGAAGTCTTCCCTTTTATTCTGAGTGGTACTTTTTGATAAATAGGAGTTCTTTTTAAAGTGTTTATTGTTTGTGTGTGTGTGTGTGTGTGTGTGTGTGTGTGTATGTGGAGGTCAGAGGACAATTTGTGGGAGTTGGTTCTCTCCTTCAACTATATGGGATCTGAGGATGGAACTCAGGCCATCAGGCTTGCTGGCAAGGGCCTTTGTCCACTGAGCTTTCTCACCTGCCTAAAATCTTCATTTTTAATAAAGTCCAACATTCCACTTTCCTTTTATGTTTAGTACTCTTTTGCCTTATTTAAGAAATCATTGTCCACCCCAAACCTTGCCTCTTTAGACTCAGAAAGCACAGACCCATTTAGATGATGTCTGTTGGTTTGACATGTCTGAAAGATGCTGATAACTTAGTCTTCTTTGAGTTGCAAGAGAAGAAGAGGATGAAGGGCCGAAACAGAAGTGGCAGAATGGTGCTGATGTGAGCGGGAAGTCTGCGGACACACTGGAGGCTTGGGAGTGGAGGTGAGGAGAGAGAAGACAGTGATCAGGATATGGAGTATACGCCTGTAATCCCCACTTTGGAGGTTAAGGGAAGAGTCTCAGGAGTTCAAGGCTAGTCTGGATGACACAGCAAGTTCAGGAGAAATTGATGGTTAATGTTAATGTTCAACTTTACATGACCTAGAGTCACCTGGGATGAGAAGACTGTCTACAATGGATTGGCCTGTGGGCATGTCTATAAGGGATTGTCTTAAGTTAATGTTGTGGGAAGACTTAGCCCACTGTGGGCAGAACCAGTCTCTAGAAGGGCAATCTGAACTGTATAAGAGTAGAAGAATCAAGTTGAACACAAGCAGGCAACTAAGGATGCCTTTGTTTATTTCTCCCTGCCCTTGATTGTGGATATGATGTGATTAACTGTCTCAAGCTACTGCCATTATGAATTCCTTGCAATGGTGATCTAAAATAAACCCTTTCACCCCAAGTTGCTTTTTGTCAGAATATTCTACACAGCAACAGAAATGAAACTAGAATAGCCCATCTGAGTTACACGAGTCAGTCCTTATCTTAATAAATAAATGGATGAAAACAACAAAAAAGAATCTATACTTAGAACTGTCAGGGCCCTTTTTCTTCAGAGAAAATAACAAAGTAATTATCAGACCTCCGGATGCCTTTCACTGACAGCATTCCCAGGCCTTTGACAAAGATGGGGCTCCAGGCCTCACTGAGCAGTTACTATAATTTCCTGTCTAGGTTAAGAAAGGGAACCCCTGAAGAGAAAAACAACTTGCAGGGGTAAGAACAACCGTATGTCTTTCTTGGAAAAGGTGGAATTATCTAGTGCTTGCAGTGGATACGTCCAGGGCATCACTCCATAGCTGTCTGCCCCATCTCCCATTAGATCAGTCTCGGCTGCAGCATTCATCTCTATGCCTGTTCTGCTGAGTTTCATACAGTTTGAAACCTGAAGGCCTTGGCTGAATGAATGTCTGTGTCCTTCCCTTGCAAGCTCCCTGCTCACACAGAGGCACACCTCCTAAGAACTCACTTGTCACTCATGAGTGCCCACCAAGAGAGCTCATTTACCATCCTTGACCCATGGTAACCAAGAGCCAATAGATAGACATTCTTCTTTCTTTCCCCGGACAAAGGGTTTGCAGTACACCCTGTACAGCATCTCAGGCTTTCCATGGAATTCAGAAACCACTTCTTCAGTGGAGATCTGCTGCCTGACCTGGTCCTCTACTGGTAGGGCCTTGCTTCCTTGATGCATATTATCTAGCCTCCATCCCTCCCTTTGGTTCTCAGACTCACCACAGCATCTGCACTTAGCTTGGCTATTTGGCTCTGCTCTCTGGGGAGCCCAGGCTATAAGGCAATGAAAAAGACTAATAGTTAATCAATGTTGCTTCATTAGATTCCCAATGTGAGTCAGTTTTACCTCTCTACAGCTTTAAAGGAAAACTCGCACCTTTTAGTACGAAGGAAACCTTTCAAATCAACTCCAACCAATTGGCTACACAAGGCTGCTATCTGATTAATTTATTCAAGAATCAATGTGGTTTTCTCTGTTAACCATAGAGCTGAAAGTAGTTCTCCATAGATAGTGACTGGAATGGGGCCAAGACTGTGATCAGACTTTGAGGAAGTTTTCTGAGCATCTCTCCATTAAACTTAATTAAACCAGTCCAGTCTATGAGACACATGCTAAACTTTCCCAGAACAGTGAGCCCATCACTGGCTTGTACAACCAGGGCATTGACCTGCTTTCAACTAGAGACCTTTTTGGTGAGTATCTCTACTGTGAATGCCTGGCCTGGTTCCTAGTGGGCAGAAGTGCTGGGTCCATAGTACTGAGATAGTCAGGAGGCGGCTTTTAACAGGGATGGCAAGACACAGTGAGGACGCTGCACTGTTGATGGAGTGTATGTATTGCAGAGCAGAGCTGTTGTGTGTAAAACACACAGTGCTTGTGAAGGAGACATGGTAAGTACGTGGTAGGCAGCCTGTCAACAGTAGGTGACATTTGAGGGGGCTGTGTGGACCCAAGGCTGATGGCTTCCCATGTCCAAAGAGCCAAATGATGAACACTGTCAACAGACATCTCATCCAAATCAAATCACCTTCTCCATGACCTGGCTGGTACATTCCTTCTTCACTCCATGGTGACTGGGTGGAGAAAATACACAGACACTTCTAGAACAATGGCTGCCCTATAAAAGTCTCAATGTTCCTATGGCTCCAGAGAGCTGCACTTTTATAACTCCTCTGAATAAATGCACACACTGCAAACGTTATCATCCTACCATCAGTGAGGCACGTCTAAAGGCGATGAAACTGGGAAAAGGGCAGGATGGGGACAAGGAGATGACGAGGAGGATGGCGTGGTGACATTTACATAGCATTTGGAAAGCTCGCGCTCTCTGTTCATATAGCCCCTGCTATCCCATTTTATCTCGGCGGCTCTCACATTTCCTATAGACTGGCTGATGCGACAGTCTTCTCACTGGAGTGAGAGCTCTATTTTTGAATTCATGGGCCTCAGCACAGTGCCTTGCTCATGGTAGGAACTCAGTGAATGTTTCTGGAAGTCTATAATCTTTGCTCAGATACCACCTTCTCAGTAAAACCTACCTGACTTTGTGGCAAAGATCCCTACCTGCATCACGTTTCTCCAGGCCCCGTCTTTGGTCTTTTTCTTCTTAGCACACATAACTCCTAGCATACTATTGGGATTTATCAGTCTGCTTATCCTTTCTTCCTACCACTGTTTAGACTGTTGAGTGCAAAGCATCTTTTATTGTTTCATTTGCAGATACCTCTCTATATCAGAATAGCAGTAAGGGTTCATTAAGGGAAAACTCCTGCTAGTCAGGAGAATAGAATCTCTGGCATGAGTGGAGGGCCTAATGTTCCAGTTAGGAATAGGCTGGGTCAACACCTGGCCAAAGGATCACCCCTTAGGAAGAAGGGGTCATCCCTAGGAAGGCTGGCTCACCTTAAGCCATGCTAAAGAGATTAGTGGAATAACTGTCCTTTTAATGAGATGATATATTTTATCTGCCAGGAACTCCTGCCTAGCTCAGCAGGTCTGCCCACCTTTCTGAGTCAAGATTCAGAAAGCATAACCATTCCATTTTCTTCTCTTTTGTCTTTTCCTTCAGATGCTGGCCAGAAACTAATTATGCTTTTTTTCTGCTTCGGGGGGCTTCATTACCCTTTCCTTGAGGCACCATTCTCCACCACATGGCAGCTTGTCTGACCTCCACGCCCTCTTCAGTTAAGACACATGACATTTTTCCTTCATAGCTACTGAGATTTACAACTTGCCTGCACTGGGAGTTTCCTTTGAATAAAATTGTCCCTGTGCTTCCCTTTAAGTCCATTCTTACAGATTATTTTATTAATGAGAATAAAGACCCCACGAGGGGACCCTGGTTTCTCTGGTATGCTGTAGATGTAGGACAGCACCTAGCATATAATGGACACTTAATAAATATTGATTGAACAAAAGCCTTTCATCTCCTGATCTGTGTAGAGCTAGCATGTGCTTTCACTTATGGTTCCAAATACCTACTTATAGAAACTATAATTTAGAAACAGAGACTTGCTATATAGCTCAGGTTGGCCTTGAATTCATGCTCTTCCTGCCTCAACCTCCTGAATTTGGAAGATCGCCGATGTGTGCCACCATGCCTGGCTCAAAAAATAGTATTTAAAATTCATCAGTCAACTATGTCTTTTGTACTTTGTCAGGAACAACGCTTAGTGCTGCGGAAAAGAACCCAAAGACAGGATCTGTGCCTTCAAAGAACTTAGTGTTTCATGGCAAATGTTACACAATGCAGTTAAGTCCAGTATTAGAAAAAAGGCCCAGAGATTAAATAAGCACAGAGATGAGGTGGTTATGTACCCTCATGGGTCAGTATTGTGGTTTGAATGACAAGTGTCCCCCATGGACTTAAGTATTTGAACACTTGGTTCATTGGTGGCATTGTTTTTTTTTTTTTTGAGGTTCAAGGGAAATTTAGGAGGTGTGGCCTGGAGGAAGCACATCACTGGGGGTGGGCTTTGAGAGTTCAGAGGCTTGCCCCAGGTCCAGCTTACTCTCTCTGCTTCCCGTGTATTCTTGAAGATGTGAGTCCTCAGCTTTTGGCTCTGCCCAAAACATGCCTGCTGCTTACTGCCATGCCTCCTCGCCACGATGGACTCTTATCTCTCCATAGTTATAGGCCCAAAACAACACTTTCTTCTATAAATTGCCTTGGTCTTGGCATTTTATCACAGCAACAAGAAAATGACTAATATAGTCAGCCAAGACTCTTACAGTAATCAAAACTGGGGGAGCTGAGGCTTCATGGTTAAGCAGACACTAGCTAGGGAAAGGTGGAGGCAGGAGCTTACAGCAATGGAGGAGAATAAGAAGCCTAAAAGCTGAAGTGCCTGCATTCAAATGGTGATGGGATTGCTTCATTTCTGACACTCAACTATTCATTGGTACATGTTTTCTGCATTCCTATTCTGTGATGATCTGAGGATTCAGTCTGAGGGAAATTTCTGACTTTATAGAGCTTACATTCTAGCATAAAGAAACAGATAATGAACATGATAGATAAATGAATAGTGTATTGGAAACTAAGTGCTCTGGTTAAAAATAGAGTAAGTAAGGATGAGAAGAGAACTGAAGGAGTGAATGCCTTGCCACACTTGGGGTTCAAGTGACTATCTCTTTGTTGAATCATCTTTTAATATCCTCTTGGAGAGGCCTTCTGGAAGCTGACAGTGTTTAGCTTATGGTTTTACAGGCGATTTTAAAGCAAGCAGGATGAAGAAAAGAGACCCCCATGTGTTACAGTCATTATAACATTAATTGCACTATGAAATTTCATGAACGTTGTAAAGTAATTGTCCAATAAAAAATTAATAGAAGGGACCCTCAGGAACAAACATTGGGAAAGGATGCTGTGATTGGGTGGAGACTCTAATCCAGGAAACATGGTTTTTAATTCCAGGCCTGCTTGGCCTGCTGTCCCAAGGCCAGCCTTTCCTCAGCCATGGACAGGAATGGTGATAACAGGCTTTGCTGTTGATGGGGGAGTGTGACAGTTCAGAACTGCTAGGGAAGGATGAAAAGGAGAAACAGCAGGATGATAAGCTGAAACATATGTCAGCCAGCTTTGAAAGATGGGAGGAGGGGCCTGCTATTATGTCATGTGAACAAATGTCACTTTCAGTTCTTACAATGTGGGCCCTAACAGGCTCCATCTTGTTGTATACTCCATTTTAGCCTTATAATAAGTTTCTTTTTCTCAGAAAACATCCCACCTCAGCTTTGACCAATTAGGGACGAACAGCACAACTACAGCTTAACCACAAGAAACTTAACTTAAGCAAACATCCCCTTTTGAGCTAAAATGATCAAACCAGACTCTGAGAACCAATCCTTGAATGTCCCATATGCCCGCTCTAAAACTGGCCAATCCCTGATAAGGTCACCTAAGGGCTGTTTGGAAACCCCTTAACTGTGCTTAAAAGGCATGCAAACTGTCAGTTCAGGGCCACCATTTCTCTGAACGGTCGACCCCTGCATGCTGGTTGATTCTCGAGAATAAAACGGTATGTCATTCTCATACCATCTTGATTGTGTTCATGGCGGGCGGATCGCTGGACCTTACAACAAGATGATCTGGAAACAGAGTGAGGACCAAGAAACTGTCCTCAGAAAACAGAAGTGTTTTTCTAGAAAGACTTGCTCTGCCATTTTACAGAGTACAGAACTACTGGGCTAAGTGAGATGTAGGTACAGGGCCTCAGGAAAAACACTGCACGATAATGGGTCATAAGGGTCCCATCACTGGGGGAATCAAAGAAGCTGCAGGATTGCTGGAGGGGAGATATCTACACCAGGAAGCAAGCCCCTGGTTGTGTCGAGTCTTTCCCTATCCTGAAGGTCTGACTTAATTTCATGGAAGAGTCCAAACATACAAGTAGCCCCAAAGAATTTGATACAATCTGAGCAAACTCAAAACTGATCAACAGTGGCTGGAGAAATGGCTCATTGGTTAAGAGCAGTGGCTGCTATTACAGAGGATCTGGATTCAGCTCCCAGGACCCTCATGGTGGCTAACAACCATCCATAACTCCAGTTCCAGGGGAATCCAATGCCCTCTTCTGACCTCTGCATGCATTGCGTGACACAGGTGCATTTATATACGTACAGGCAGGACACTCATACATGAAGTAAAATAAAATATTAAAAAACCAACACTGATCAAACGTAGAGAAATGCGATGAAGTTAACAGTTCAGAAGATTGAGAAATGAAGTCAGGAGATCATGATACAGTCACAAACATCACAAAAATTGTTTCTTCAATCTCCAACATAACCCAGGAAGGTCAATGTTATCCTCATCATTTCAAAGATGAGGAAAGAGAAGTCCCAAAGGCTCAAGTCTTGCCCAGATCTTCTGCTAACAGGATCATATTTATAACTTAAGCCTACTGTTCCCTTTGTTGTCCAGAAGTCTTTGCAGGTCACCCTACAGAATTTCCATGTATGATTAACAGAGGATAAAAATGGAGACATGGTTGTTTGAAGAATTTTAGCAGCATCCTTACTAATTTTTCTGTCTCCATTCCATTTTCCCCTTCCTCCTATCAAGGCTTGACCCTCATGGCACCCTGGCTCCCATGCTGGTGATACCCCTGGTCCACAGAATGAATTGCAAATGTTTTGGTTGGTACTCAAGGTCACCCACTGCATGGCCTCTCCTTGCTCTGCAACGCTAATTTCCATGAATCCCCCTGCATGTAGGTTAAGCATAGGTCCATAAGGAGTTGTGGGAACATGACTACTCTGTGAAAAGGGGTAGAAGCAGATGACATTGAGTCAATTATAGCCTGTGGGAGAGGGGAACAATGTTGCTGGCTTTACCAGTCTATCAAGAGAAACTGATTTGTAGTAGCTAATTTGAGAGGGTATGAAGGGTTTCAAGTTAATAAAACATTATGCAGGTTAAATAAAAACTCAGGTATGGATCTGAACTACAGGTAACATTTTGCAGTTTCCAAAGAAAAACTGTGACCTTTTAGATGAAGCTAGTCCTCCTTTATACAGCCGCAGAATTTGCACCATTGTCATAGAGCTTATGCTACTCAGTTCTGCTAGACTCTTAAGATATTGCAGGAAGAAGCTACCTGCTCTTTGGAGATTATAAACTGGACCACTCATATGACGTACTCAGAAATTGCTTTTGAACTGTGAGTTGTAGAAGACTTAGAGAGAACTTGGTTTGCTAAGATATGAAGTCAGTGAATGGGGTTGACAAATAAGTTAGTTCCAGATTCCAATTCAGGGTAATGATAATAATCACTTGGAATGACTGGCTAGGAAGTCAAGCAAAAGGTTCAGGATGCAATGTATCATGCTCCTTTGGAATTAAAATCTAACCCCCCACCCAATTTAACCCACTTATGTGCACAAGAAAGAATACAAAGCTGGAATTGCATTCCACAGTCAGTATAAAATGTGTGGGCTCACATTGTCAGTAACATAAATTAGGAAGAGGACTCAGGAGCATGAACTGTCCTCACCCCACACAATCAACGGATAAACTGATTTTTCAGTATTTGTGAAGACTACAGACTGATTTATATTTAAATATCTGATGTGACTAAACATTGAGGCACTGCTGGAATATCTAACCTTAGTTCTGACAAAGGGGTGCTCTTAACAACTCTCAAGTTTTGTGATGGCATTGACACACAGGAAGTGATGCACATCAATATCAGTGACCTCATGAGAGAAGTTGTCTAAGAATTATTTTTTCAGTCAGAAAAAAACTGATGCATTTTAAAATTTTTATTTCTTTACTAAATGACAGTCTATGCAGGATTATCAAATTGTGGGGATTTGCACATAAGTATTCCTATCACCCCTCATCAAAGAAGCCTCTTTTTGCAACAGATGAAGACTATTACAGTGTTCCACTATTGGTCAGAGAATAAGTGTCTGTGAGATGCCCATCTCGAACTGACACATCTACAAACCTATAGCACATGAGACAGTGGAACAAGGGATAGAGAGAACACTTCTAATACATCCCTTTCATCAGTGAAGCTTCCCCATGTAACAGAGGGTGGTGAACACAGAAGTCTACAACTGGCCAAAGTATAGACAATACGAGACGGCAGAATCTGTGTCCCTAGAGAGCATTCACATTAAACCTCACCCACTCAGAACTCAAAGACTGTTGAAAAAGAGGGTGTAAAAAGATTGTAAGACCCAGAGGTGATACATGTCCATAAGGAAACAGTCTCGTAGGTTTCTGGGAACTTGCTCATATAGAACAGAGGGTGGGTCAACCTCCTGTCATACGCCTCCGTTCTGATGCCCTTCTCTAACCTTTTATCCAGCATCTACTTAGCATGGACTAATATACTGCAGCAAGACCAGGGACATGCTGCAGTAATTAAGTGCAATGACATGACATTGTATTTCCTTCATCCTTACTTTGTCTGTTATCAATTATAAGAATGTTAGGCCCATCAGTACTAATAGTAGAATTTCCTCTTGTATGTGTGGGGGGGGTGTTTTCAGGGGTGTGTGTGCCCCAACAGCCCTTTATCCAAATTTTTATTTTCTTTTTACATATGAGGAAAATAAAAGGAATCATGCCTTTCTGCCTTTAGAATCTCTAGAATGTCCTGGAAAATTCTAGATGCAACTCTGCATATCATTGAATTTCTAGTCTTAATTTGTTAGAAACGTGAGGGGACATCAAGGCAGAATAGTGAATAAATAATACCCATCTGTGATGAGAGTCTGTCTGCCTTGTGCATATGAAGAGCAAAGACCTGGGATTGGAGCTGTGATTTCAGACTCCTGTGCCTAGAAAACCATCAACATATGCTTGCTCTGTGGAATGTGCTTCCTGAGGATCTTTCACGCTCCTCTCCCCCCAAACTCTGTTGAATGAGAACCTAATTACATCCTCAATTTGATTGCTTTCCTATTTTAACTTCTCTCTTTAAAAAGGCAGAGGAATAAGTAGAAGGCAATCAACAGACTTCAAGGATCCTGGGACTCAGGCTGAGTCGTACAGGCTTTCACTCTGTCTGGGATGTTGCAGTCATTTCCTCTCTGCTTCCGTCTCAGCAGCATTAGCCACAGGTCACAACTCAACTACCAAGGACTCTTAGTCCAAGCAGGTGTCAGGTCTCTGCTCTGCTGACCATGACCCATGGCCCCATTCGGCCGGACTCGAGGGTATAATCTGAACTCCTGCCAGATGTGACCTCATCTCTGCTATGAGCTCACATCAGCCCAAGTCTCTACCACATCCTGGGCTACCTTCCCTTCCTCCTGGCAAATACTTCACCTAGAAAGCTATAACTGAAGCATTATCCCCGTAGGAAAACCTCCTCTCCTCATACCAGAACACTCTGTTACATCCACTTCCAGGCTTCCGTAGGATGGAACCGTGGCAAACCAAGACATTTTTTCATTACTGTGCTTCTGTTTATTGTTTTCACTCTACCAGCCTAGGAACCCCTTGGGGGTTAGATGCTATGTTCTCGTTCCAGCCTTCTCACATACAAGCAGAAGCTATTGTATACCAGAGTCAAATTTAAGGCTTCCTAAGTAACCCACAAAAGCATCAGTTTGTATCTTCTTTGTACATGTGAGGAAAGGCATTAATAAGAGAAATAGTATCTTTCTCCTTCAAAGACCAAACAGCTACCTACCATATCTTTGCAACTAATTGCAATTTTAAGTAGGAAGTAAATACGGATGAGGTTGGGACTGGGAATATAACTCCGTCTGTAAAGAGCTTCCCTGTCCAGCATGAAGATCTCTGTTTGATCCCCATGAATCATATAAAAATTCCAAGTAGGGAAGCAGTGATTTGTAATCCCAGTACTGGAGAGGAAGAGACATGAGAATTCCTGTGGTTTGCTGGCCAACAAGTCTAATTGGTGAAATCCAGACTAATGAGAGATCCTATCAAAGAGGTAAATAGGGTTCTTAAGGATGACACTTAAGGTTGTCCTGTGGCCAACATACACACACACACACACACACACACACACACACACACACACACACACACAATGAACAAACTTCAATCTTTCTTCTATTGACTTGTTATAAAATTTGGAGATTCTTCTAGCTAGAACTTCACATCAAAAGAATAATACTTCCTAACTACATCATAGAGGGAGATCATAAGAAATCATTCCTTCAAAGAGTTCAAGTCTTCTGAGTCTGCATAATGCTAATTGTTGTTAATAATATGCTGAGGTATTTAAATATAAAGAAATATTTTGCTGTGCATGACACATGAGGTACTTCCTTTCACAGGGAGAACATAAAGGCACCCCATATTCTTTTCATCAACAGTTCAAATATATCGTGTATTCATTTGGGCATTGAATAGTAGAGCTTTTAGTTTAACTTATTTTTAAATATTCCAGAATTGTTGATTATTTTTGTGGTGCAAGTTAATAAGCATTCAAGGGAAGTATACATAGCAGAATACAGAATTTTTAGGGCAAGATGCCTATTAAGCAAAAGAAAAACTGAACTCAGCCTGAGTAATTAATCTAATTTTCAGCTATGTCTACAGTTTTTAGGTAGACAAGGGATCTGAAGGTCAATGTTGAAAGTATTGTAATTATAGTTCAGCATGACTGTGATGAGATCAGTCTGTAATTCCCTTCAAAATTCCTGCTCAGAAGGAGGTATTTAAATATATTTTTGAAGAATCGGGTTCTGAGCGCAACCTCTCCTTTCTTTAATAGGTATCTTGCCTTAAAACATCTGTGTATTCTCATCTATAATTCTCTTTTACTAAAACTTGCCTCGATTTGGGGTTTCTGCTCAACTTTTTCCAAGAAGTGATGTTAAGAGCAGTCGAGGGTATTGAGAATTATGACCTGCTGTGTCTCTACTAACATGCGTTTTCTTCCTGTAACTGCATACGAATCTTTCAAGACAGATGCACCCAGTAGACCAAGAGAGCCCCTGCCCTCCTGACACATGCATGCTAGTGGGGAATTTGGACAATGAAAAATACCTAAAACATATAAGATGCTACCTTTTGATTGTGCTGAATGAAAAGTAGAAATAGGCAGGGGCTGGAGAGATGGATCAGTGGTTAACAGCACTAGCTGCTCTTGCAGAGGACCTGGGTTCTGTTCCCAGTGCCCACATGGCAGCCAACAACCTTTCATAACTCCAGGTCCAAGGGATCCGATGCCCAACTCAGACCTCTACAGGCATTGCATGACACTGTGCACTTACATGCGTGCATGCAATACATTCATATACATAAAATAAATTTTAAAGTAGAAAGAGTAGAGAGTTTCCAGTAGACTGTGTTTTAGATAGAACAATCAAGAATCTGGTGGCTCTAGGGACTGAGAATGTAGCTCAGTTGCTATAGTGCTTGCTATCATACAGGAATCCCCAGGTCCAATCCCCAACACTGTATAAACTGAGCATGGTGGCACATACTTTTAACCCCAGTACTTGGGAGGTGGAGACTGAAGGATTAGAAGTTCAAGGTCACTTTCAGTTACATAGTGAGTACCAAGCTAGTCTGGGGCACTTGAGACAGTGTCTCAAAAAAAAAAAAAACCAAGAATCAATGGTTCTATGTTAAGCTGTTATATAGATGCCTAGGGGTAGAGCTTACTGAGTCAGCTCAGAGGGTAATGGGCGGGGCCACAGAAATCCTGGTCAGAAACCAGTAAGTGGAACAGAGACAGGGAGGAGGCAAGATTGGGAAATAAGGTCCCCTGGGCCTGGAGGATTCCAACAAGTACTGGAGTTTCATTCTGAGAGGGGGAAACCACTGGATCTCTGGAGTCCAGCAGACCAGGAGTCTCGACCCTTGCTTTTCTCTTCGAGCTGCTTCCATTTTCATGAATACAGGAGACATCATAAGTTCCCTTGAGGCTTCCTTCCACCACACTCTTGTGGCTGTGGAGTGGGGACAAGGACCCTCACTTCTGTGGCCTCCTGCACTAAAAGGGGCCTTTATTCATTGAGGCTTGGAAGAGTCAAGAAGATTACAAACAAGAAGAGACAAAGCATGAGAACTTCAAAACCTATCACCTGCCCAGGACTCTAGTTCTTGTTGTATGCAGATACAGTGGCTTCATGCAAGGTTCTGGGACCTCAGTGCCCCTGAGGTGAAGGCATTACTGCCCCTGGGCAAAGATCCCTTCACAACTGCTGTAAAAGAAGTCAATAGGAGAAACAAGCAAGGCAGCCTGTCTTGGAATGAAAACTCAAAACCCAGTATAAGAAGTCTACTAATGGAAGTCAAGATGATTTAGATGTGATGTCTGTCACCCCAATGATTGCCAGAGTTGGCGTGACTGATCTGGCTCGTTAGGCGTGTGTTCCCTTCCATTCTCACAGCTCCACGTGCATCCCTCCCAAAGATGTGTGCATGGTAGAAGAGGACATCCTTTCCCAACAGATGAGGGCCATTCTTCCATCAGGGGTAGATTAAGTCTCTGTTCTCCTGCTAGAACTTCTACATACATCCTCAGGGAGTCCACTAATAAACACAGTGCTAGGGAATAACTAATAATAATAACTAATAAATTCTGCCTGCTCCCTCTGCCCATCATCATCTTCACAGGCTTTAATATATTTTATCCTTTCTACCATTCTACCATGTGAGGTATGCACAGTTATTTTCATTATTTTAGTTGTGGAAACTGAGGCCCAAGAGCAGTTGAAGATTACATCATCAATAAATAAGCCAAGCAGAGAATTCTAACCAGGATTTCTAAGTCTAGACTCTTCTTACTTGCCATGTGTCGGTAAATGAGGCCTCTTCAGAGGTCAAAATAGCACCATCCTTTTCTGGGGGAATAAAATTGAGTAGAACAAAGACAAGCAGTGTTTGGTACCCAACAGCTCAGTTCAGTTCTGTATCCAGAGGGAATCTGAGGTTTGACCCCAGAAGGAACTAAATATATATTTGATGAATGAATAAATGAATGAATGAAGTACTTTGTATAGTGCCTGACAAATTGTAAATGATCAATATTGTTACTATTTGTAAGTTTGCTTATTGCTTATGTATCCTGTTCTAGGAAAAGATAGCCTGAGATGATTTTCTTACGTCAATACAGAAAGGAATAGGGTAGGCAAAGAAGAAAAAAATCGATTCTATTAGATGTACAATTGATGCAGCTATAATAATAAAGAGATCTTATTCTGTGTTATGAACAAAACTCCAGTCCAAATTTTCCCCTTAAGAGTATTTGATTTCATTTACTGGGTGGATTTCCTGAGAGAAAGTAAAACTCTGAATAATTTGGAAAGTACTGCTCCCCCCAGTTAAACATCATTATTTCGGCCTTTGCCACCTCCACTCTGTAATTCTTGATGGTTCACGACGAACCCCAGCAAACTCCCACTGACTTACATAGAATAACTAGATTCTTAAACAGATTCCAAAACAAATTTCAAATATATTTGAAATAAAATACCAGTCAGTGGAGCCAGGCATGGTGGTGCATGCCTTTAAAACCAGGGGAGGCCCTCTGTGACATTGAGGCCAGGGTGGTCTACAGGGCAAGTTCTAGGCCATCTGGGGCTAAAGGGAGACTTTGTCTCAAAAAGAACAAGAACAAAAATCCCAGCCAGATGCCAGCCTACCTTTGTCATTGCCTGAACTTTACTGAGGAAAGTTAAATGATTTCAGCTGCTGAGTTATTTAAAGGTATGTTCACCTCTGATAAGAATAACACAATGACAGTTTTTTGAAGACAGGATAAAAAATGAATTCAACATCTAAGATTTATACTCCAACAATCAATTAATAGCTTATTAATCCTCAATGATATTTCAGTAGTGGAAAAAAGACTTTGAATCTTACTTTCACAAGTAACTAGCTATTTGATTTTGCATAAATATTTAGCAACTCAGAGTATCAGAGCAGTCAATGGACAGAATAAATACATGCATTGGGATACTGTGGGCATTGCATGGAGTGTGTGTCATATGCCTGGTACTTAGGATATTTAGTGAATAGGAAAAGTTGTTAAGCATCTTTAAAACTGATTACCTTGCTAACGTATAATATAGATCTTGAGCTTTGAGGCTTATCATCATTTAGAATAAGCATCATCTTAAGTGATGCTCAACTTAGTAAACAATCTCCTCACATCCAAGGTTCAACATGCAATGCCATCATTGCTCACATATTCCAATAGGACCACTGAATATGGACTAACAGATATGGGAGAAATCTTACAACCAAGCAGAAAACAATCTTATCAATCATTGGGATCAATAGAATAGTAAGCTTTTTGGGAGATAAAGGTCATTGGTCCATTGTCCAATCTAACAGAAGAACATATATGTTAAAGCCATCTAGAAGCTGAAAGATTGGGACCCGTATGTAGTTCAGGGCTGGTAACTTATGTTCTGGAATGGAGTAACTGTTGTGTATCTAGACAGATGGGTATAACCATCCATTTGAGATAGAGTAACAAAAAGAAGGCGATTCTTCAGTCTGAAGAATTGTTTGGCAATTCTCTGCTTAACTTTTTGGACGAGTACCTTATTTGATCTTCTAATCTTTTGCATAATGAAGTATTGCTCATAACTAACTACAGTTATACAGGTAACTGCAACACAGTTAGAAAAGATGATTTCCATAATAATAGACAGTTAAAAATAAATATATACCATATATATATATGTGTGTGTGTGTGTGTGTGTGTGTGTGTGTGTATGCACAGGGGCACATTTGCTATATGCACACACACACACACACTCTTTGAAATGCACATATACTGACTTTTACATAGGAAAGTGCCACTTGGTAGATATTTGTGCTCAAATACTTTTAACCCTCTAATCAAGACCGAATAGAAAGGATATAACTTTGTATCTCTTTAAACATCCCCATTTGTAATTATCTTTCAATGTGTTTTTAAAGTCCTAATATGAGGCTGGTGAGATGACCCAATTGCTAAAGGCCCTTACTATGCAATACTGAAAGCCTGAGTTCAATCACCAGGACCCACATTATGAAAAGAGAGAATGGAAACCAAGAAGTTGTCCTCCGACCTCCACATACATGCTGAGGTAAGCATGCCAAGCATACATCCATGTCCACACACACACACACACACACACACACACACACACACACTCACCACAAAGTCCCAGCCCTAGCTGAAGACTTACTGGCGATTGATGGCTGCTGGAGGATGGAGAGTCGGGTTTCTTCAGAGATATAGCCCCTCATAGCCTGCCCATGCTCTTGTGGATGGTCCCATATACACACTGGCAGTGCATAGTGGACTCAGTGGGTTTAAAAAGGGATACATGAAGCTGGGAGGGAGAAATGGTGGGGGGGATAATGTGGTAGGAGTTAGAAGGGACGGAGTTGAGAATGGAGTTGACCACACACATATGCACACATGAAATTCTAAAACAATAAATACACTGCATATATAAAGTCCTAGTTTAGCTTATAGTCAGAGCTGAAAATGGATCCAGACTCTTCAAGAAACTTGTCCCTTTCCACAAAGAAAGTATAGGGCCAGGCCTGGGTTAGAAAGCTTATGACCTCTGTGGGAAGCTGGGCTATGTGGTGCAGAACAGCAATCTGTATTAAATATAGTACATGTATAACTTAAACACATCGAGTAACAATAAATGTTTCTGGAATCATTTTCTTCCCGATGTTCCAATTCTAAGCTTCATCAGAAAATATTAAGACAGACCATTATGAATACTCACACTTGTACTCAAATAGAAGCTCTAAGGATGCCACGGCAGTCTCTGAGTGTCACATTCCAATCTCATTTCTTAAGAGAAAATTTTTAGTGAAGATGCTGTGTCTTGTTTGGT
The DNA here is from genome assembly GCA_035773235.1 of Eospalax fontanierii. NCBI lineage: Eukaryota > Metazoa > Chordata > Mammalia > Rodentia > Spalacidae > Eospalax > Eospalax fontanierii. The sequence continues at coordinate 12,896,967 of CM069549.1, forward strand.
TAATAAGTCTGACACTCAAGCTGTAGGTAAGAACGACTGTCAGTGCTTTGCTTTCCAAAATCTTAAAGGGTCTTGAAACAGATAAGCAAGTTTTTGTTGACTTTTCTGCCTTACAATGTCATTGGTTTATAATAGCCAACCTCGCCTATGTCTGATTTGACAGGTGGATGAGAATTTGCCTGATTCCTTTCAGGGAGCACCTGTCATTTGCATAAAAACCTCTCTTTTCCCTGTTTGCCACTTTCTTTGAGGCAAAAGAAGAGCTCAGTGTGCAGTTTTCAGAATGTCAAGGTAAAGTAATTTTAGAGGTTATTTGCAATGCCTAAATTATTTTCAAAATGTCCTCGATTCTAACCCATATTATTAATCATCCACAGCAAAATTCTGTTTTTTTCAGAGGGTTAGAATCTGCTACACACATGATACCCTTATCTGCTACACACACACACACACGTCTCCTGATTTTCATAAACCAAAATGCCATTTGCGATCACAGTCACTGGATAGTGAATGATAGTCTGAGCTAACTTCATGCTGTGGCTCCTGAAGAGTTACTGTGGATAACTCTAGAGGGCTTTCCATTTTTGATCATTAAGTTGTCTACAGTACAAACCGGGCTAAGTTTCTGTGTGGACACATGGTTTTTGAAAAGCCCTAAAAGAACTACAAAATCATAAGGCAACAGTCACACCCAGAGCCTCACCTGACACTTAAAGCTTAAGACGTAGGCATGAAGCTCCAGCAGCTCCAGAGAACACCTATGGGTTCCTCTTCAAAACAGTTTCCCACACCCCATGCCTACATCCTCATTTGGGTCACTCTCTTCATCCCTTGGCTCTCACCAAACAAAACAAGTCATTAAAATTCCCAGTAGTTCAAACGCTAAAGAGATCTCCTGGTACTAAGATTTCATGATGTGCTGGTCTTTCCTATAACCCACACAACAGCAGGACACAGATAAACTGTGAGTCAGGCACCTGTGCTCTTGTAGGAAAAGAAATATAAGCTACACAAAACAGTATGTTTCTCAGCATAATTATGGTTCATCCAGAAAGGTTAAAAGGCTTCTGCCCCTCTTGAACTCTGAAGCTTCCTTAAACAACACAACGCTATGAACACAAGGCCACAACTGGCTAAGTTTTAAAGAATAAGAGACTGCAGATTATGTGTCCCTAGATAAAACTCCTGTATTGAACCTCACCCACCTAGGGTTAAGGATTAATGCAAAAGAGGGGATGGAAAGATTGTAAGAGCCAGGCTGGTTCATGAACTTAGGGAAGCAGAGTCTTTCAGGCTACTAGAAGCTTGCACATGTCAGTTTGTGGCAATGATGGTATTGAGCACAGGACATACACCAACTCAAATTAGATAAGGGTCCAGAATGGAGGGATAGAAATTTGTTGGTGGTCCAGACCTAGACTGTGAGAACTATTAGAGACTGATTACTGGGAAGGAGGGAGGGAAAGAGAGAAAGAGAGAGAGAGAGAGAGAATATGAATATGCCTGACTTATGATCTCTAGATACCCTTACCAGACTCCAGTGGAAGAATTTGCACTAAAGGACATGTGGGCACTAATGTTTGACTGGATGGCACTTAACATGTATGATGGAACACATGAGGCCCGATAGGGGTTGGGGGAGGAAAAGAATGGGGGGAGGGGGTCTAAGTTTGATCAAGAACTGTTGTATGAAATGCATAAAACTTTTTAAAAAGACTTCTGTCCAAAGTAACGTGGATTGACGAAGCTCAAAAAGCAGTTTAGAAAGTTGTATTATGACTGACCTTAAAGTATGATCCTTTGTGACAAGACAGGTGAGACTGTGTTTATTTACTTAAATAAAGTAGGCTGCACAACACAGAGAGCAACCAGCATCACGTGGTCACATTTGAACATTCAAATGACCTGAAAGTTCTGGCTAGGAATAGGGTTCCCAGAAAATTAGGAAAGGTTAATCAACATGTCCAACTTACAGTTAGAGTAAAAGAGTAACCTGGGGTGCTTCACTGCATAGTTTGGTGACTAGAAGACATTGTCTCCTTGAAATATCTAAAAGACAGAATTCTGAATGTTTCCCATGAAGAAATAATCAGTGTTTGAGGTGATGGGTATGTCAGTTTCCCAGAGCTGAGCCTTATACAATATAAATCTGTATAACAAAATCATAATGTGCTCCATAAATACACATAATTATTACTTGACAGTCAAACATAAAACAAGAAAGAAAAAAGGCCTTGGCCTTTCAGAAGATGAAGGACCTGATAAAAAGCAACCATAAGATACTGAACATATATAAAAAATTATTGTGTTAAAATAACTTGCATACACTTCTCCCTCCCCCAAGATACACATAGGTTTAAGTGCATCATAAGATACTTAGATTAAGTTGACAGCTTTGAATATGCATTATGGTAAATACCTCAGTTGGTCTCCTGGATGAAGGAAGAATGACAACAGGTTAAGTGGGAGCTGGACACATCAGATAAGATGACATCTCTTCATCTACCATCTCCTCTACCTGGAATGCTTTTGTCTGAGATCTCTGCATGGCTTTTTTTTCCGATTCTACTTGCTGGTCTGGTGCTGTGATAAAGCACTGCCCAAGAACAACCTGGGGAGGAAAGGATCCATTGCATCTTGGACATCCAAGGCACAACAAATCATCAAGGGAAGCCAGGGCAGGGAACTCAGGACAGGAACCTGGAGTCAGAAACTGAAGTACAGATCACAGAGGAAAGCTGCTTACTGGCTTGCACCTCTGGCCTGTGCTCCGTATACTTTCTTATACAATCCAGGACCACTGGGGCGGCACCATCCACAGTGGGTTGGGCCCTCCCACAGTACTCTGCAATCAAGAAAATGCCTCACAGATATGCTCACAGACCAGTCAGACAGAGGAAATTCCCCAGTTGAAGTTCCCTCTTACAAGGTGTGCCAAGCTGGCAACTGAAGCTATCCAGCACACTTACCAACTTGGTTTAATAAGTTAATAGGCCGCCCCTTTCCCAGTGAGGTTTCCTGTGGCCATCTGTCCAACAGGAATTATTTTCCCCACCAATGTGCCCCCTTATTGTGCTTCGTTGTTCTTTGTACCTTCATCACTACCTGAAATTGGAGTAAACAGCTGTTTACCAGCTCCCTGTGTGCGAGTGTGCAGTCTGATAACAAGGAGTGCCCGATTCCAAAAATAGATGCCCAAGAAACAGAGGTAAATGTCTGGGAAGGATCAAGAACTCTTCAGCCCAGAGAGAGCGCATCTCTCTGCATTTCTTGGTGAAGGACTCCACCAATGCCAAGAAGGGGAAGCCCAGGTCTGGATGCTTCCTGGAAGAACAGGAACGTGCCACACAGCAACTGAAGCTTTGAGAATGCTCCACGATGCCCACAGCTTCCAGAGAAGACTGTTTACTGTCAGCTCAGAATAGGCAGGTGAACTACAGGTGTGGTGGATGGGCCAAACAGTTTTGGGTGAGTACTGACATTTCTGAGAGCTGTGAGATCAAAACTGCATAGATAAAGTTTTAGCTTGAGGATATAGATCAAAGCATTCAAGCAGAGGTCACTCCTGGCAATTCTTGTCTGACCTCAATGTACACATTTGCGACTATAAAAGACAGGATACTGGCTTAGCATGACAGTCTGTATGCAGGTTCCATTCAGACCAGATAAGTTAGAGGTTCTGGGCACAGGGCCTGGGTCTTATCAATATTTTAAAAGCTCTCTAGGAGTTAACAATGTTCAACTCAGTATAAGAACCCCTACACAACAGTGAGCTGCAAATCTCATTACCTATCACTTCATTTTCCTAAGGCTTTGGCTCCTTGTGAAGTGGGAAGACTATTTTCAGAAATACGAGAAGAATATTTAAGGAAATCAGCCCCGCAATCTTACACACACACACACACACACACACACACACACACACACACACATTTTCTTTCTAGTGAGGACTTCAAATGTCCAGATCTTTATGCACACTGTGTGCTACAAAGTAAACAGCCAATTTCACACTAGCACCAAGGATGGCGTTTCTAGAGAAAGACAAATATGGCTGACTACCACTGGCCCAATTTTCTCTAATAGCTTTGACAAAATTTAGGAGACTGAAATGTGAATGCTGCCCCCCGCCCATGTTTAGCTAATACCAACTTGGAGTGACTTTCTAATCACTATGAGAAAGAGGATTTGCATGAGCTACAACTCCTTCAAATAAGCCATGGTACTGGTCAATACCAGCCGCATGTTGCTGATATGGTAGCTTTCCTGTGGGAGTTACAGAATGAGGATTCTGCGAAAACATGAACAAGCCAAGTTGGGTGAGGCCAAGTTGGACACAGGCTTCTTTTATCCTTGTCTTCAAATATTTTATAAAATATTTAATTACTTATTTATTTTTGTTCTTTTTTTTTTTTTTTTTTGAGGCAGGCTATATCTGTAGCTCCAGCTAGCCTGAAACTCATTTCATAGACCAAACTGGCCCTTGAGCTCACAGAGCTCTGCCTGCCTCTGCCTCTGGAATGCTGGAATTAATGACACACGCTATTACCATGCCTGGCCATTTATTTTATTTTTACTGCATGTCATGAGTGCAGGTGTTTGTGGAGGCCAGAAGAGGGTGTCAGATCCCCTGGAAGTGGAGTTATAGGCCAATTGTGAGTCACCCAGCCTGAGTGCTGGGAAATAAACTTGGCTTCTTTGCAAGAGCAGAATGTACTCTTGACCACCGAGCCATCTCCCAGGCCCATTGACATCAAATATTAGAGTCTCTGGAGACTGGAACTCCTGGTTATCTCTTATTGGCAGCTAATTATGAAGATTAAATTTGGACAAATTTTGGTGCCCAGACTTTTATATTTGAATCTTTCCAGGACAATATCTAATAAGTCATAATAATAAGAATCATATAGTTTTCTCTGAGGTACACTTTTATTTGTTGATTTACCTCTTTTTAAATAAGCACAGTTTATGGGGTTGGAGAGAAAGCTCAGTGGTTAAGAGCATTAACTGCTTTTGCAGACGACCTGGGTTTGATTCCCAGGACCCACATGATGGCTAACTACCATCTATAACACCAGTTCCAGAGGAATCCCACTCTCTGTTCTGTTCTCCTTGAGCACTGCATGACACAGGTGTACTTACACACATGCAGGCAATGCACTCATACACATGAAATAAAAATAATAAAATGTTAAAAACAAGCACAATATAGATTTTTTACTTCATCATGATGTTTACTGCTGTATATTAAATGATTACATGTTTGAAATGGCAGGCCATGTTTTCTAGGTGATGCATATGTGTATGCATGTGTGTATGTGCATGCTGGGGTTGGGAGGGAAAGCATTTTCTACGTTCTGAATTATCACTGTACACTTAACTGGAGTTAAGTTTCCTTTGCCGGTTTATTAGACTATCCTCTCACTTTCAGAGACTGTCTAAAATGACAAGTATGATGGTGGTAGCTGATATTTATTGAGAACCAAGTTTAAGTTAAGTACTGTGTTCAGTTTTTTTAACATTTGTACATTTCTTTATTCCTCCTGCTAACCAGTACAGGAAGAATTATTGTCCCACATTACAGATGAGCAAAACTGAGGCCTAGAGATTAGGTAACCTCTCCACAACAAACAATCAAGGTCCAGAGATGTTGATGAAAAGAACATGTAACCTATCTTCCTGATGTTTTTCTCAAATTCTATATACTTCTGAAGAAGGCCTGTGCTGCTTCATGACCAACAGGTTTGACCATCTCTTTTCCCTTCTCCCCATCTAATATCTCACAGGCAACATACTGCAGTTATACAGATTGAGCCACCCAATCACAGAATGCCATTCCTTTGCCTTTTCTGTATAAACCTGCTGTCTTTAAGTTCAAGCATCAGTCTCTTCATGAACTCATCTCAACCCCTCAAGAACTCTGTGTGCCTTCAACATTCTCTGTCTCTTAAATATATTGCCCAAGTTATTTAGATCCCTATCATATATGCACACCATGTAGATAGAGGATAGACAGGAGGATAGATGTGCGAACCCGCACACACATCAACACAGGCACAGCACCTGCTTTACAATAGGTCTCTAATAAATATTTTCTCACTATATGCTTCTCAAACTCCAGGGAGTTGAGAATGGTTCATGATATTCCTGGGACAAGTACATAAAAAGAAACTGCTGAGTATGGGGGAAGCTGTGGAGTTTCACTCTCTGTGCTGATCCAGCAGCTGCTACAGGCTGACTCGAACTGATGATCCACAGTAGACTTAAAGCCAGCACGAACCTAGAGGAGCTTTAGACCGCGTTCCCTCCTGGAGTGCTTATGCCAGTTATAACTAGAGGAACTGAGTCTGGACACACATTTCCATTCTGGATACAGCCCCAGGCAGAATTACCCTTCCTATGACAGGCGATAGAGACTTCTACCACACTGGTATAAGAACTGAAAAATGCAGAGATGTCCATTTTAAAGAACAACAAATCAGAAGATTGAATCTGTTTCCAAAGGTATTTAAAACTGCAATCTTGACAGTAGTGTGTGACGCTGGTGACAGGTTAATCTCTACCTGTGAGGCACTAACATGTCACCTGCACTTCCAACATTAAGGAATTCAGGGCTTCTTTAAGTAAAGGATTAGAGGGTAGACAGTCCATGACTGTGCAGCACAATTCATTCTCATTCTCTCTCTCTCTCCCTCTCCCTCCCTCTCTCCCTCCCTCCATGAACTGTTTAAATAAAAAAAACTCTACTATTTCTTTCACTTAATATAAGAGAGGAAATAAAGATTCCCATTTTACAAGCATGAAATCTTTTTCATAATAGAAAATCAAATTGCAAAAAAATCCCCATGAGAAACAATGCCATCAGAGGATGGTTGCCAATTGCAGTTAAACAAGCGTGTGTATGTGTAATTCTAAGCCTTAGATACAAAGATGTATTTCTGCCTGAACTTTCTTCATGGACAACTGGGCAAGGAAAACAACTTGTGTCTTTTGCACCTGACAAAAGAAAATTCAAGCTGCTCTTCCCCAACTTCTATTTCTTGAGCCCTCGAGATCGAAACTCCCATTTATAAGACAGCTTTTGTTCAATCTGAACCCACTGTAAAGGCATATACCTCTGTTAATCAATGATCCCAAACCCCTTTCAGCATCAAGGACCTGTTCTCCTGATTGATGGAGAGACCATAGAGAGAATATATAAACATGTCACCTGGGAAAGAGGTGACCATAGATCATTTACTAGAGAAGACAAGAACAAAACAATAGTGGAAGACCTTAGCACATTCAAATTTAGCATGCTGATCTGTTTAAACTTATCCTGCATTCACGGCACAGACACTAAAGCTGAAAATGATTAACCCGTCTTGTTTCTCCTATACTAGAAAAGGTTCTTCCAAGTAGCTTCCGGAACAGCAAGAATGAAAATGAACCCGACAGCTGCATACCTTAACCTCCTGATTGGTAAAGACCTCCACATCCACCACACAGGCGACCAGAGTGGAGACATCACAGTCCATGCCAGGGGCTGGCATTCCCCCCTTCGGAATGTTCGCTGAAGAGTTAGGCAGCCTCAGAGTTGGGAGTAAAAGGAAGCGAGTGCCTCTGGATGGTGACTGCTGCGGCCAGCCCAGGTGCTGCCTGCTCTTGGCTGAGGAATCAGTTAGAGGCTCAGGCACCTGGAGCCCTCTCCCGCTGCTGCACGCAGTGTCTGAGGCAGAATAAGGAATGGCCCAGCTCTCTCATGCCAATGACGTCATCACAAAGACTGACACAAGCTGAAGCTTTTTTTTATTTCCCCCTCCAAGCCTTTTATCTTTAGGCAGTGCAGTGGACTAAATTGAACATGATTATGTGCTAAATCTGAACTCAGACTAAATCAATTCAGGCAGTGTTTGTGAGGAACTGAGTCATGGCTGTTGTTTCAGCTTATGTTTGCAAAAAGCAGTCGGGGAGGGGGGATCTGACAGCAGAGGTTCTGCATTGGAAGGGAAGGGGAAGCAGGATTTGGCAGATGAGCCTCCAGAGATTAAGGTTTGACAATTTTCTGCCTTGGAGATGAACAGGAAGTTGGGGCATTCTGCAGGGTGCCCGAGTTCGGTTAATTGCTCTGTGCCATTCAGAGCAGCCACACATGTTGTAAGCATCAGAATGCATCCTGGACCTGGGCTGAACAGAAATCCATTCGGGGAAGGTCTAAAGAGCCGGTCATCGGTCACTGAGTTAGGCTGCTTGGTAAGAGAAGAAAATTAGAGGTTTGTGGAAATTCTATTTGGAGCACATAAGTGCAGACCAGTAAATCGAAGCACCCTTTCAAGCTCTGAATTCCAAGCTGTCTCCAAGGTCATTCAAGCCAAAGGCAGTCAGTGGAAAGAAGTTGCAGCAAATGTCGCACCCAGGGACAGATGGCAGGGTCTAATGGGCAAATGCACTCATGTGGGTTATTGTCAGAGCCTCGGGGCTCTGCTTTGCCTGAGACTTTGAATTCCTCTTTATCCTGACCGAGACTCCCTAAAGGGCAGGGCTGTGGCTAACTGACCTTCCTATCTTGAGCCTTTTGCAGAGTGCCTGGCACAGGAGATGCTATGTGTATAATGACTGAATCAATTCAATGGGAGCAACCTTTTCCTCATAGCAAGAAGAATGTGCAAAGGCAAAATGTCAGGTTGCTTTTAATTTCATCGTTAGTTATACAAGTCTTAAGAGAACTCACTTTGCGGCACGGGATTGACTAAAGCATCACAATATTGCACACAGATGAGAAAAGTGGAATTTTAGAGGGTAGAAGTTTTGTGTTTGGTGTGCACTGGATTACCTTTGGGTACCTGTGTTTCTTTCAACCAGGCATTTTCCATGCTAGAGATAAATCAGTCTACAAATAGATACTTAGACTGAGGAACTCTGTGTGTGTGTGTGTGTGTGTGTGTGAGAGAGAGAGAGAGAGAGAGAGAGGCATTGATTGTATGTTTGTGAACTCATGAGGTACCCTGCATATTGTCTAGGCACTATAAGCAATATGAAATCATATTCATTTTACTCAGAGCACTTTCTGAGAATGACTATGTATACAGTTCTACACTGGACGTTCTTAAAGATACAATGAGGGGCTAGAGATCTGGCTCAGCAGTTAAGAGCACTGGCTGCTCTTGCAGAGGACCTGGGTTTGGTTCCCAGCATCCACATGGCAGCTATTAACTGTCTGTGACTCCAGTTCAGGGGAATCCAATGCCGTCTTCTGACCCTCAGAGGGAATTGTACAACACAGGTGTGCTTACACACATGCAGGCAACACATTCATACACATAAAAATATAAATGCAATATTTTTTTAAAAAAGATAAAATGATGAATAAAAGAAAATATCCTCATCCTCTGGGGGCTTAAAATCCATGGGAAAGATATGGCAGAGAGATTCTTTTATAGGGCAGTGGTGATGGTGATAAAGAGGCAGAAGAATCATCCCACAGGAGTACCAGAGGAATGAAATGGTTGCTCAATGTTAGATGCTTTGTTACGATTGCAGATGGGCACCAGGAACAAGGATTAACCTCTGACCTTGAAACATGTAAGATTTTGACAGATGGTGGAGAGAGGTGGGTACTCCAGCTAAGAGTCCATGGGCTGAAAATATCCACAGGAAAAAGAAAGAGCAAGATATTCGGGGTAAGTCACATGGAGGGTTAAGTATGAAGTAAATAAGGAAGCCAGAGTCTGATGATGCAAAATTTCTAGGAGCCCTTAGTGTCCACCTGGTCAACCATGGAGTGCTAGGCAAAGTTTCTGAGAAGGTAAGTGGGATCTGTGCATATGTAAATGCACATAAAATGTAAAGTATATCCAAAGATGAATAGGATTTTGAATATCATTCACATCTGCTCAAGAGGCTGACCAAAGGGGCATTTTTTTCATATCCCATGACATGCTTTAAAATATGCTTTTTAAGATTTTTACACTGGGGCTTGAGAGGTGGCTCAGAGGTTAAGAGCACTGGCTGCTCTTGCAGAGGACCTGGGTTTGACTCCCAGCACCCATAATGGTGGCTAACAACATGTAACTCCAGTTCGAGGAGAACCCAATGCCCTCCTCTGACCGCCATGGGTGTTGTACAACGTGGGTGCACTTACATGCATGCAGGTTATTCCCTCATACACATGAATCAAATGAAATTTTTTTGAGAGATTTTTATAGTAGCAGGGCTGGGAAGATGGCTCAGAGAGCGAAGAGTGCAGCAAAAGCCTGACGACCCGAGTTCAGAACCCTAGAGTCCACATAGAGTCTTAGGGATGTCGCGGTGGAAATGTGTAACACAAGTGCTTCTGGGGGCCAGAGACAGGTGGATTTCAGGGGCTTTCTGGCCAGCTAACCTAGTGGAAATGCCATGCTCCTTGTTGAGTGAGAGACTCTGTCTCAAAGAATAAGGTGGTGAAGGACTGGAAGAAGACACCCAACATCAACCTCTGACCTCCATGTGTCATGCATAGACAAGTGCAACCCCCACATACAGAACACACACACACACACACACATGCGCATGTGCACTGAAAAGGATTTCATAGTGACAGCATGCTGGTAAATGTCTAATAGCTTTCTAGAAAGAAAATTCTGAGTTGTTGCATTTATAATTTCTGTGGTATTTTTCCAGGGTCTGGAAGAATGATGCTTGATCTGTGGGAAGTTCCCTGACAAACGTCTGAAATACAAGTAGATAAATGCATGCATGAACATTTAAGAGCTGAGGAAAGGACCCAGTGCAATAGCAGGGCCTCCTGCTAGGGAGGTCTTTGCAGAACATTACACTCACACAGTGGCTCAGTGATTGCTGCAAGCTCTGGCAGCCGAGCCGGGGCGCAGTTCTAGGCAGGAGTGTCCTTTCCTGGTGAAATTGCCAGAAACTGGAATTCACCCAAACCACTGCTCTTCTGATGACCTCAGGGAGAAGCAGGACATAACATGGCATGGGCATCTTGACCACACACCTTCCTGTTCCTTCTGGACAGGTGGCTTTCTCAGGGGATGGTCAGCTGAGCTTATGTGCTCACCTCCTTGGGACATGGTCCAGTCCAGAAGTGGGCATAATGAACAGGGGGGTGCCCGTTAGCTCTCCGGGTTGTGAAATGTCGGGCTCCTGGTATGTACCTGTCTTCCCGGATCACCAAAGTTTCTCATTAAAGAGTTTCAAACCTGCTTGATTTTGGAAATAGCACAACAGCCAGTCCTTCCTGTTTTCACTGCCCAGTGCAGGAACAGATAATGTGGGTCTAATCTTGAGACCTCCAGCCATGCTTCCAAATGGGGTCTCCAGACCAACAGCATTCCGTGGGAACTTTTTGGAAAGGCAGATTCTTGGGCCTCATCAACACCAAATCAGACATTCTGGAGGAGAAGCCCTAGTATTTGTATCTTAAAAAGCTTAGGTCTGAGAAGCTGGCTTAGGACCCCCACCCACATCTATACTCGAGTTGTTTCAAAACAGATGCTGGATGTTACTTCAACTGTAAATATTTCAGTAGTATACACCTTTTTTGTAATCACAATGTCTATCACAGGTCACTCCAACAACAGCAAGAAAAAGTTCTAAGTATCTCCAACTATACCATGCCTTCTCACCTCCCATTCCTCCTCTCCTTCCTCCTCCTCCTCCTCCCTCCACCCTCCTCCCCCCTTCTTCTCTTCTCCGCCCTGCCCTGACTGTTCTTCTTTTCCCTCTTCTGTCTTTAACCCTTTGCTTATTTAAATTGAAATTCACTGTGTCTCTCATTCCTCTTTTAGTCTACACAGTCTACAGATCTCTTCCTTCTCTTTGTTCCTTCTTCCTTGTAGTTTGTTTTGTTGATGATGAAATTATGTTATTTGTCCTTTAGACTTTCCCTCAGCCTGGATTTTATTGATGAGTTATACACAGTGCCATTTAATGAATTTCTTCATTCCCTATAGGTTCTGTGTGCTAGACCCAGAGACATAAGGAATTTAGGTTTGGGAAGATTCCTTCATAAATAGTGCAACATGCTTCTCTCCACGGGCACAAGATGCACTGCTGGCTCTCTGTGATATGAGGAGCCTTTTGCTCTCACTGTTAGGGCCTGATCATGTACTAATGATGATGTTTCTTTTTTTATGCACTTAATGGTCTGTTTTACGATTATCCTCCAACCACCAATGATTTTTTAACTGTTGCTATAAACGTGTGGATTAGACATATTCAATGGATTTCAATCCATTGCAGTTTTAGCTCAGTGATGTGCATGTTATCCATCTTTGACTGGTGGGAGTCTAATGAGGTTGGCTCGTGAGCCCTTTTGACAAATGCCAGTAGCTTTGAGGGGTACCTGGCCTTCTGTTATTACAAGATGTTGTAGTTGCATCTTCTGCATGTCCTGCCCCAGATAAGGGAGCGAGGCATTTCTCTGGGGAGCCCTGGTTTCATTTAGTAAGTATCTCAACCAATTTTAAGACCAAAAGCTACATATTTAGAGATGCTCTTTGCACTGGGTTGAGTATTGTTTATAAGCCTTTCTGGCAGGCAGGGTTGGGATATAACTAAAAGTATCTTAAAGATAGCATTTGAGTTCAGACTAATAATTTCAAGTGAAATACAAGATTTCAGGTTTCTGCTGAAGCTTATTAGTCTGATACCTGTGCTTCATTCTTTCAGATATTACGGTCAAATGTCATTGGCTTTATCTTCTATTAGTATGCCTAGCCAACAGTTTTAGAAATGACAGAACAAACATTAGCAGGAAGAACTGAAGATTTTTTCACTACGTTTTTCATCTTTACATTGTAGTCCATAAAAGATACCCAAATTAAAATGTTTCCCAGACACATGAAATCATCTCTCCATTCTACCAAATGGATACGAAGGTTGGTTCATTCCTTTTATTTCATTCCTGGTTCCTAAAGATTGCTGTTCTCTTTAATTTTGTTTTACAAGTATATATATAAAATGTTTACATGACTAAAAAATCAAAATTAAGGGGCTAGGAAGATGTTCAGTTGGTACGGTGCCTGCTGTATAAACATAAGGACCTGAGGCTGGCCCCCAACTCCCACATAAAAAGCCAGATATGGTACTTCTAAACTCAGCACTGGGGAGGCAGAGACAGGAGGTCCTGGATCTCCCTCTTCAGCCATTCTAGCTGAATTAGAGAGCTTTAGGCCAATGACAGATCCTGTCTCAAAAAACAAGGTGGATAGCTTCTGAGGAATGACCCCAGGGTTGTCTTCGGGTCTCCATATGCACATCCACACATACGCACATGAGTTCACCCACCACCCACACACAACACACAGAATCAAGAGTTAAACTCTATGGCGAAATTCGCCTTCTATTCCAGCCACAGTTAACTACATAGACAGTACTATTTAACTATCTCTATTTCCCACAGGTCCCGTGTGTTAGACCCAGATGTGTGAGAAATGCTGCCGTGTGCTTCTGTCAGTATAGAATACCTGCCTGGCCCTGTCTGTGGCCTCACATCCACCAACCACTCTTTCAAATCTTTATTGCTTATCTTTATTCTCATTCAAAATCCTAACACATGTATGTCACCTCTTCTCACATAAATGATAGCATGCTTTACATACTTTTCTTTACCTTACTTGTATCACTTTTAAAAAAATTAACTGGAGACCAACCCACAATAATATGTAGAATAATTCCAATTCCTTTTATAGCTATCTAATAGTCCACTATGCAGATGTAGTGAAGTTTGTGCAACTATCCTTTATTGGTGAGTACGTGGGTTTGTTTGTACTTCTTTGCTATGAAATATGCAAAAATAAATAGATTTTATTCATACTTTTTCATGTTTCCACTTGGGACAGACTTGAGAATTGGAATTTCTCGGATAAAAGGCAGAGTCACATGTGATTTTACAAACTAGCAAAAATTTTCCCACAGGGGTTACACAACTACTTTGTCTTCCCATCTAACCATTTATGAAAAAGCTTGTTACCCTCTAATATGCTCTGAAGAATATGCTACAAAGTTCTCCATTCAATGGGTTTGAAGTGTTTGTGTCAGTGAAGCTGTGGTTCTGAATATTTCTCTCTCTATGGACAAGTGTAAAAGTCTTTCCTATGTAAATTCAGCTACCCATATAACAACAGATGCTTTCCCTCCCTCTCCCCAGACACACGAGATTCTGTTTGCAATATCAGCAACTGAAGCACCCTAAACACACACTACCTGACTGTTTTCCATTTGGATTACTCTTATGAGGGTTGTGGGCATTTACTATGTGTTTAGGAAGCCATGTACTTCTTCTGTGATACTTTGCTTGACTCAGGTATACCAAATACCTCTTAATAAGGGGCTTTTAGTCTTAGTGTTTCTTTTGCCTGGAATACTACAATGCCCATCTTTTCAGGACTTTTCCTTCTATATCAGTCAGCTTTTTGCTCAAATGCTTTCTCCTCAGAGAGTCTTGCCTTCATCAGCCCATGTAAACAACATCCCTCTTACCACCTCCTTGTCTTGTGTTCTTCTTCCAGTATGTATTAGTTACTTTTCTGTTACTGTGATAAAACACTATGATTGAGGGAACTTATAGAAGGAAGAGTTTATCTGAGTTTGTGGTTCCAGAGGGATCAGAGTCCATCGTGGCAGGGAGGCGTGGTGGCAAAACGTGGCCAGAGCAGAAAGCAGAGTGCTCACATCTTCAGGCAGGCACAGGAAACAGGAACTACTGAAAATCCGGCAAGACTCAAGAACTTTCAAAGCCGAACCCCAGTTGTGTGCTTCCTCTGGCATGATCATACCTCTTAAAGCCTCCCCAAATAGTGCCATCAACTGGGGACAAGATCTCCAAATACCCAGAGCCTCAGGGGACAGTCTCAATCAAACACCCACACAGCATGTCAATAAGTGACATTCTGTTTATTTTTAGTTTCTGTGGATCTTGCCTACTTGTGGAAGGGCAGTGAACCTCTCCATTGTCTGCGGCTGTGTCCCCATGGGCTACCACAGGACCTCTGTGCAGAGCTCAGTGAGCGTGAGTTTGAGTGAGGGAATCAATGACTGGAGTCCTGCTCTGAAAGTCAGCGAACACAGGTACTTCTGGGTAAGGCAATGCATCTCCCATCTATAAAGCAGGTTCCTATAAATGAGAGATGGTCTAAGAATGGATGTTGAGACAAATGAAGGTGCCTTGTCTAGAGGTTATATCCCTTTCTCAGTTCATCTCTGAAGACATGTTCCCGATTTCCATGCTCTAAATCGGAATCAGATGGCGCATTTATATTAAGTAGTGCTAACCCTAATAAGCAGACGCTTGACAAATTACAGAGATGGACATAAGTAGGATGTTGGCTTATCATTTCTGTCTTCTGGGTACTGCCTTTCTGGGGAAAGCCTCCTTCACTCTTTCACTTGCCAGGTTCATCCCTGGGAGGGATGACCAGATCAGGAAAACCAGAAACTCATGAGCATCTTCCAAACCAAAATTCGGTAAAAAATACCTAGTGGGTGCCAGAAGGTGGGGCTGTTGGCAGCAAGTTTTTCACTACTTGTCTTTCAATGAGGCAAAATTCAAACAGACTCAAAGGATGTGGAGACAGGAAGCCCTGGGCCTATCAGAGTCTTATTCCCAGCTCGGAGACCAGCAGAATCTGGATCTCCCATGGTCTCATCATTCATCTCTCTCCTCCTTTATTCTTAAATATTCTAGTCATCTCCCAACCAACCCTTTCTTTTATTCCCCTAATCCAATTCATTTACAGCTTCTGCCACTAACAACAACAACAACCCCAAATGGCTGGTCAACACACATATAGACAGCTCTAGGATAAATTGTAGGAGGCAACAGGGATAGTCAATCAGCACATCTCCAAGCAGTTCCTGAAACTAGTCTGAGATAGATAGCCAGTTCCACCCTCAGCTTCCCACTTGAGGCAACAGAGTGAGTCCCAGGATGGATTCTGTAATGAAAACATCGGTACAGAATTCTCTTTACATCTCTATTCCTATGATATTCATCTTCATTGTTGGCTCGAATGGATTTCCATCAGGGTTCATCAACTCCTCAAGTGTTGAGCATCCTGGAGATCTCTATTAGAAGAACCAAGTGTAACTACAACAACTTGGCTGTTCTTTGGCGTATTACACCATAAACCAAAGGTTTATCCTCCCCTCTTTAGTACAGAGCTGTTCCTGGGAGGTGTTTTCTTAATCAAGGCCCAGCTCAAGTGTGAACCTATACTACCTAATGACATGGGAGCAGCCATCGTCAGTCCTGGACCATGAGAACCCCTTTCAGGACATCACTTCATCTGTTCAAACTGATGTTTGAAGGGAGCAGAGCGCCTTCTGTCAGCTTAGGTCTCTGAATGTTGGCATGGAAATACATTTATCTGTATCATCTCCTTCTCACCTGCCCATGACACTGCCAGTGGGGTTAACAGGGGTAAGAAATAAGCCCTTTTACTGGTCTGCCTCTATGTCCTATTTTATGCAAAAAGGCAAGAGGGACCTGGGGCTGGGGAGGCTGGAATTGGCATTGTAAAGGTAGCTGTATAGCTCTACTGTTATTATTGCTGAACTGTCTCCTTAAGATGAATGGATTTAAGATACGAATGCTAAGCCTTGATAAAATCACTAAGTGATGTAAATAATAAATGAAATGTTCAATAGAAAAAGAAAGCGGAGGCACTTCACCTGCTGTGTACACAAACTACTGGAATCGCTTCAATGAACAGTTTTTACACTGAAAGCTCAGGGGAAAAGGGGACAGACAGATCGTCAGTGGACAGCAGGACTAGAAGTAATGGAGGAAGAGTATGAGCAGGTGTGGAAAGCAATTCAGGAGGCAATCCAAGAGACCTTCTTGTTCTATTTTAAAACATAATTAACTATGTATGACAAAATAGCAATACTAAATTATTAGTTAGTAGAAAATATGGAAATAAAAACTCATGACAAGAACACAAAGATCAGGGATGTGCAAGTGGAATTAGACTGTAGTAACATTATCTTTGTCAAGTAATAAGGATTTTAAAGGTCAATAATGATATGTTAAGGACATATTGTCATACCTGGTGACAGAACAGAGATCAGGAAATAGCAAATGGAGACCTTGAGTGAAAACCCCAATGGAAGAGAACAAATAATATTCTTAACGAAACCCAAAATAAAACAAACTTATTTACCCATGGAGGAAAGAAAAAGGAATATAGATCATATGGAACAATTGGAAAATAAATGTCAAGATGATAGACTAAACTCAACTAAAGGATAATTATTTTAAAGGTACACGGGTGATAAACATTTCAGTTCAAAGCAGACACTATCAGGCTAAAGAGAACTGAAATCAAAGGCTCTTTTACCACAAAGATAGGTGTATTAATATAAAAACCTACACTCAAAAGACTGAAAATAGAAAAAAGCAAGCATGTGAAATTAGGAATGTCTGTGTTAATGCCCAACAATGTAAAAGAGAATTAGTCGTAATTAGAATATAAAAATAGATATTTTATATTTATTTATTTATTGTTAATTTATGTGTATGGGTGTTTTCCTGCATGGATGTTAAGTGCATCACCTGTGTGTCTGGTGTCCATGGAGGCCAGGATAGGGTGTCAGATTCCCCGGAACTGGAGTTCCAGGAGGTTGATAACTTCCATGTGTGTTAGGAACTGAACCCAGGTCCTCTGCAAGATCAGCCATTGCTCTTCACTGCTGACACATCTCTCCAACCAATATTTTATGATTATAAAATCGGGAAAATAATAATGATCTCAGATATGAATATGCCTCATAACAAACTTTTCAGACCAAAAGCAGAATCTAAGAGAACTGAAGAAAGAGATCTACAATGGCAGTTGGACGTCTTAATAGCCCTCATTTACACACTGATAGAAAAAAATACACCAGTAATGATAAAAAAAATTTTTTTAAAAAAAACTCTACAGATGAATCTGACCTCACTGTTAATTCCAGAATCTCTGACAGCAAGAGAACACATGTGATTTTCATATGCACACAGAACAACCACCGAAATGTTGCCCCCAGGTTCAAGCATCTGAACCCTTGGTTCTCATGGCATGATTTGGGAAACGTTACTGAACTTTTAGGAGGCAGAGCCTTACTGGAGGAAGTACATCACCAGGGGCAGACTTTGAGATTTCATAGCCTGGCTCCACTTCCTCTTCTTTCTCTTTGCTTCCTGTGTATGGATGAAATGTCATCAGTCTGCTTCCTGGAGTCTAGGCAATTCTGCTATCATGCCTTTCCCTCCACGAGGGTCCATATCCCCCGTGGAACCATAAGTCAAAATAAACCCTTTTTCCCCAAAATTGCTTTTTTTAAGGGTATTCTGTCATAGCAACAAGAAAGTAACTAATACACCTACGATGATAGGTGATACATAGGCAAGAAAGTAACTGAGTTATAGTCCATTTGAAAAGGGTCAGAATCAGGTGAGTGACTCTTATCAGGGCCAAGAACCTGTAGCTAGACAGGTCACAGGCTCTGGGGGATCTATTACTATTATTCTTCTAAATGTACATAGTATTAAGCCAACTCCTAATGATCTTGTTATATCATTAGATTAAGACATCTCTCAACTCTCACTGGAGAAGCTGTTTCTTACAGCAGATGGTGATTAACACAGTAACAAGTCAATGTGTAGAGAATAGGAGGCTGTGGCATGCTCAGCCTTAATGGGATTCCTCGATCACACCCTCTCTACCCAAAGTTCGGGGATCACTGAGGAACCATGAACCAAAATAAGTCTTTTCTCTCTAAAGTTGCCTGTGGCCAGAGTATTCAATCAGCAACAGAAAAGCGGGGAATACAGTGTTTAACACTTTTTAAGTGAAAAGGTGAAGTGATTGACATTTTCATAGCTACCTAACAAAGTGTGTCCTTGATCACATGGAATTAAATTAGAAATCAGTAAAACTAAGACAATAACGAACTTCAGGTTTTTGAAATCAAATTATCTGATTCTTAGTAACCTTTTGGCCAAAGAAGTACTCTAAGCAGACAATTTAAAGGATATTTCAAACCAAATGCTAACGAAATAACCTATTGAAACTGAGCTAGATGTGAAGCAGAGTTGAGCTTGGATTTCATAGCTTTGGGTATATCTTTCAATAAGAAGAAAGTAAAAGCCAACTCACACCAGTACCAACTCATTCAGAAAACAGAAAGAAACGTATCATTATTCATTTTATAACAACAGAAAAATGACAATACTAAAATTCAGGAAAGACGTTTGCACAATCTTCCAGGGAGGCCAAGTTTAGAAACATCCTCACAAAAATCATTGGCAATATAGGCAAATATTTATGTTCAGTAACATAATAATAAAAGAAACCCTAATGACCTCTATTTAGTCCTGGGCACTAGAGATTAATTAAATAAATTATGTTAAGTCCATGGAGTGAATCATTATGAAACTTCTATAAGTATGTTTTCAAAGGCATTAAGGCTTTGGGAAAAATATAAAATGTGAAATGCATGCATATAGTTAGAGCTCACTGGTAGGTGAAACAGATACATAAAAGGAGCCCCAAAGAATATGTACCAATATATTAATGACAGTTAATTTTTGACTGAGCAAATTACCAATAAATTTTGTTTTTGTTTTAATTTGTTATATTTTCCAAATCAATCAATCAGTTCTTTAAAGGAAAATCTGGCTGATATGATCCTTTCATACACAAGATAGCAGTTCTCTGAGAGCCTTTGAAATTAATGAATCCTACCCATGCTTTATTATAGGAAAATTGAGTTCCCCCATCCAGGATGAACACATGGAACTGGCACATTAAGTAATGCATCAGTAATGAATAGAATCAGGTCAGCATCCTTGTCACCAGCCTTCTAACACCTGCCTTCTGCCTGAGGTTACAACATGTCAAAAGGGTTTCATAGCAAATTCTTCAGGTTTACTAGATTGTAGTCCCAAGAGCCCAGAAAATGTATTCTAGCTAAAGCCATTCAATAGTATACTTACAAGTATACTATTACCAGTGTTAATAAAAAAACACAGATGGGTTTTCCCTTACCTAAATTTCAGTCATATTTTTCCATGTTCTTCACAATATTACAACTTAGTAAAATTTCATACAAACAGTAAAACTAAATTTCCTGATGACATTTAATAAAAGCTTATTTGACTATCAGAGTATTTGAACAAAACCAACCAGCCAATTCGCACTCAAAAAAAAGCAGGCTCTTTTTGGCTCAGGGTTCATCTCACATCTACTTTGTAGACTAGCTCAGTCAGAGACATCAGTATAACAGAAACCTTTCCAGAGAACACACAAAGCTGTATTTCTTTCTTGGCATACTGATGAGTCACTTAAGCCTGTGTGTGAATAAATAAGCAAGATGTCTCATGGAGCACATGCCGGAGAAGGCAGTTTGGGTAGATGTAAGGGGTCCAGCAGAATTCACTATTCACCGATGTGACTGAAATGAACAACCATTGTTTGTGACAGTCCTAGCCAGATTTCCAGTGATAGCGATGTGGTCAGGTGACTGAAGCCATGCTCACATCACTTTATAATATTATTATTATTATTATTACATTTGATTAACTTGTTTTATGTGTATTGTGTGCATAGAGGCATGCCATGGTGTGTGTGGAGGTCAGAGGACAACTTGCAGGAATCACTTCACTTCTCTTCTTCTACCATGTGTGTCCTGGATTTGAACTCAAGTCCCCAGGCTTGGCAGCAAGCACCTTTACATGCTGGACCATCATACATCCACCCTCATATCTTTTCCTAAGTTGATGAAATTAAATGACCATTTTGTGGTGTTTCTAAGGTAGGTGAACCCCAAATCAGTAGGCAATAGAGAGCGCATTTTAATTCACTGAGTACTAAATTAAAGGGGGAAAATAAAGCCACACTTAGTGGCGGGATTAGTATGCTGGAGGACAACCTCCATGAATGAATTGTCCTTAGGCAGTCACCACGTGAAGCAGGGATTCAAGAGGACAGCTGGCCTTTTCTTGTGGTTCAGCAAATAGTGAGGGGGCAGTGGGCTCTGGGGTTTCTGTATCTCCAAGTCCATCATGAATCTGGAGCCACAATGCTCACCTTGCACATGTCCCTGCAGCAAACCCCTGTCATGTTGGGAGTCAACTACTGGAGCTCTGACCATTCTGCCAATAGGACTAGAGTTCGTGTCTGTTCCAGTTTCATTCTGTTGCTTTGATAAAACACTCTGACCCTCTCCCACCCCAACCCCCAAAGTAGAAATAAATAACAAGCAACTTGAGGAAGAAAAGGTTTATTTGGTTTACACTTTCAGATCACAAGCCATCACTGACGGAGGTCAGGACAGTAACACAAGCAGGAACTGAAGCAGG
Organism: Eospalax fontanierii; assembly: GCA_035773235.1. NCBI lineage: Eukaryota > Metazoa > Chordata > Mammalia > Rodentia > Spalacidae > Eospalax > Eospalax fontanierii. The sequence continues at coordinate 12,918,283 of CM069549.1, forward strand.
GACCATACAGGAATGCTGACTACTGGCTCACACTCAACTAGCTCTTTTTTATAGCCCAAACCACCTGCCTAGGGATGGTATCACCCACAGGGGGCTGGGTTCTCCCACAATAATCATCATTCAAGACAGTCTTTCACAGACATGGCTAGAGGTCAGTCTGATCTGGACCAAACCCTCAATTGAGATTCCCTTAGATGACTCTAGGTTGGTCAAGCTGAAAGCCAAAGCTAACTAGGCCAAGGCCTAAAGTCTGGTTTTGCTTCTACCTGCTTGGTGAACTGGAGACTTTATAAAAGTCATTTATTACCTATCTCTGGGCCCGAATTTCCTCCACTGCTCCATGAGGAGCCTGGCTCAGACTGGAGTGGCATCACTGAGAGCACGCTAAGGAAGAAGCTGAGGTCATTTCCAGACTTCCCTGGGAAGACCCGTCCGCAGTTTCTCCATGACAAAGTGATAGCAGGCTTTCCATCTCTGAAATGCAGGAAGCTACGTGACACCTCAGGAAGATGTTCTTCCCCAAACGGTACCCACTCTGCTCTATCACCACAAGTCACTGATGACTCCCTATCCCATAGCCCTAAGGTGGAACGAAGTGCATTGTCAAAGACAGGCATGTGAATGCTAATTTGCAAAAGGAAAATTAGAGAGTAAATTGTTTCCCCTACACTCTCATTTTAGGGCAGATGTTAAAATATAGAGATATTGGTTCACTAATAACATCATGTGCAGTATTAAGTTTACTTGTTTTGTGGATTTAATTGTCTGTTTAGTAGTGACTATGAGAGTCACTAATAAGTGGAGGAAGAAAGGAAAGAGGATGAACAATTAAGAACTTTTGGTCTGAGGGCCAGAGAGAGAGGGCTAAGTTGGGAAAGTACTTGCCTTGTAAGCACAAGGACGTAAGTTTGATCTCTAGAACCCAAGTTAAAAAAATAAAAACTGAGACAGGAGAGATGGCTCAACAGTTAAGAGCACTAGCTGCTTTTGCAGAAGTCCCAGGTTTGAATCCTAGCAACCACATGGCAACTAACAACCATCTATAACTCCAGTTCCTGGGGATCCAATGCCCTCTTCTGGTCTCTGTGGGCACTGCATGACATGGGTGCACTTACATACAAGCAGGCAATACACTCATACATGTAAAAAAAAAATTAAGTTTTTTGTTGTTGGTGGTCATTTGCTTTTCGTTTTTTTTTTTTTTTTTAAGCTGGATATGATGGTGCACACTTTTAATCCCAGAGCTAAGGAAGTAGAGATAGGATATCTAGGGCTCTCTGGCAGCCAGCTGGCCCAGCCTACTCAGCAAGTTCCAGACCAGTGAGAGACCCCATCTTTGAACCAACCAACCAACCAACCAATCAAACAGGACCTAAAAAATGGCATCTGAGGTTGTCCTCTAGGCTCCACACGAGGGTGCACATGTGTGCACACACATATACACATCCTCCCCGGACTCTTGATCTTAAATTTGCACCTAGTAGGAGAGAATACCCAAAATTGAAACAAGTAAACAAACCACCTGTCTCAGGGAGAGCCGCACTGTTCGCCGGTTCTCTCACTGCCATCCAGGCGACCTGCAAAGCCCATCTCACATCTGACCAGTCCCTCCACTGCCATCCCTGACTCAAGCCATTATTACGTCTTTCCTATGCTACTGCTCAAGCATCCAGGCTGGTTTTCTAGCTTCCTCTCTGGTTCCAAGAAAGTCTACATCCACACAGAAGTCAGATTAAGACACTTTTTTAGACAGTCCAATTAGTCCACTTCTTTTGCAGCTCTCAGTCTCCCAACAACATCCTTTGATGTCATTGGTCACGTCTCAAAATCCTCATCCTTTATTTTTCCCAGTAGCACTTATAATCTCCTGTCACATCATCCATTGGCTCACCTTGTTATGGATTTTCTTTAGAGTGGGTGGGATCCATGACAGCAGAGGCTTTGGTGGCTTGCTCAATGGTGCAGCCACAGCATCTGTAGTATAGTGTATGGTATATAGTAGTTCTTCAGTAAACATATGGTGAGCGAATTAATAGAGGGGCAAGGCAGAAATTGAAGCAATGGGGTTGGTGAGATGGCTCTGTGGGTTAAGGTGCTTGCCACCAAGCCTGACAAACTGAGTTTGAAATCTGGGATCCTCATGGTGGGAAGTGAGAATTAACTCACACTAGTAGTCCTTGAACCTCTGCATGCACATACACACACACACACACACACACACACACACACACACACACAGAGTCACACACAAAATAAATAAGTAAAATGTAAAAAATAAGCAAGAAAATGGAACAAATATATGTTACAATCAGTACAAAGGACTACTGCATCATAGTACATGGCCTCCCTTTCCAGATTCTCTGCCTTAACAATGCTAATGTTAAAAGGTTTGTGGGCTGGTGGGCAGGCTAGACAGAGTGCCTGCAGTGCAGCCAGGATGAAGGCAGTTTCTTCTTTTTATAATATTTTGTTTACTATCTTTTATTTTATGTGTATGAGTGTATTTCCTGCATGTTGTAAGTGCACTTCTGCCATGCAATGCCTGCAGAGGCCTGAAGAGGGCATCGGATTCCCTGGAACTGGAGTTAGAGACAGTTGTTAGCCACCACATATGGGTGATAGGAACCGAATCTGGAACCTCTGCAAGAGCAGTCAGTGTTCTTAACCACTGAGCCATCTCTCCAGCCCCAAGGGGACTTATTCTTCATGCAGGTGGTCCTCCTGGGTCTAGAGAATTCACAGACACCAGCTTCACAGTAGGAGGGACTTGTGATCCTTCAAATACCATATCTGAGCATTTAAGTCTATATCCCAAGAAGAGAATTGATAAAACTGACCTAATTTCTCACATGCTGAGACAAGCTGTGGGTCTAGCAAAGCCACAGAGAAGGACACGCAGGAGCCGCTGCTTGAAGGATTGAGTTGAAGGGGCTCTTGTTTCTGTAACTGGAAATTCCCTTGAAACTGGCAGACAAGGCACGCCTCAGTAACCCAGGGAAGGATTCTGCTTCCCTCAGAGCCCAACTCTACCTGAGAGTTTGATTTACACTGCAGGCACTATGTTCAGCCCTTAGCCACAGCTGTTTAACCACAGAGCTGGCTGTCGAACCCTAGATTTTCTTGAGGCCCATTGGCTTACGCATGCATCAAACTGCTCACTGACTTGACCTTGAGCCATCCATCTTCTATGTGCTTCTACTTCCTGTAGACATAGTAGCACTGACTTCTAGAACTTTCTGAGAGGCTTGAATGAGTTAACACAGTTAAAGCAACCAAAAGTTTTAAAAAGCCTGACATCCAGAAAAATGTCAAACCATTACCATTGTAAGATCAATACTCACCAGAAGAATTACTAACTAACATGCAGAGGTTAAATAACTTTCCAAGGATCATAGAGATGGTGAATGTGGTCCCACGACCCTGTGAAGAAAGGGCCCCAAACTATCCAGCTTTCGTCAACTTTCCGTAATACAAGATCCTTCCAGCCTTTGACAGTTTCAAGCCAAAGCCTTCTATCTGTTTCAGGCATTTGTCTGTGGTACCTGAGTTTTATTTCAGCATGTAAACCTGTTAACAGTCTAGCATTTTTAAGTGAAATGTTGCAAACAAATTTGACTCCTTCTGGCAGACTGCTGGAATCTGCAGGGGTGGCCTGTGTGGATGTTTCACATTGGACCTCATCTAGATTCCTTAGCTGGGCTTTGAAAGAAGCCAAGTCCTTGAAAGGCTTTTGAATGCTAGCTGCAGTTTTGTCAAGATACACAGGTAAGAAATGTTACAGCCCCTCTAGTAAACAGCACACATCTCCACCCTGGCAAGACAGGCCAGCTCACAGACAGGAAAGTAAGGGATTTAATAAGACCCAGAAAATAATAAATACCACTGGCAACAGTAGATGAAAATCCAAAATATGCTTTCACAAATTCAAGGACGGTCCAGGAAGTCGATGGTACAGATTGATTTCATTTAATTGATTTTTATTCACTTATTTATGTATTTATTATATATATACCAGAAGAGGGTATTAGATCCCTTGGAGTTAGATTATAAACCTGAGATGCTTGACATGGGTGCTGGGCCTGAACTCTGGTCCTCTGAAAAGGGCAACCAGTGAGCTTAGGTGCTAAGCCACTCTCTGGCCTGGATTTTGATTTTTATAAATAGGGTAGGACAGTTGGGAAGTCGGGAAATTAAGGAGGTTGGCACGTTCCTGTGGCCCCCAGCGGCTCTGATTTTCCCTGCTACAGCCTCCAGAACTCAGTGACTCACGTCATCCTTCAGTCTTTGCCTCTATTCACTATTTCAACATTTGTTTCTAGAAAGAGTCATCTACATTTAAGATGGAAACCACAATTTTCTAATAATGTCACCTTTTTCAGAATCTGGTTGGATCTGTATAGTCTGGTCAGAAGGCTGAAAGTGAACAGCAAGGTGGATATTAACTGAACCATTAAGGGGTTCCCTGTCGGGGAAGGCAAGTCTTCGGAGATCGTCACAGAGCTCTGAAATCATGGCACTAGCCAGTCACCTCTAGAAAAGCCTGATTTGGTAATTATCCAAGACACTGTTATTTTAAGCCAGCAGATCTATCAGCGTGTTCTAATGTCTTTAGCTACAGGTTTACAGCTAAGTAAGTACAAATAGAGAAGAATCAGGGCTGGAGAGACGGCTCAGCAGCTAAGAACACTGGCTGCACCAGTAGAGTTCCAGGTTTGGTTCCCAGAACCCTGTCCATAATTCCAATTCCAGGGGATCCAACGCCTTCTTCTGACCTCCACAGGCATTGCATGACACAGGTGGACTTACACACATGCACGCAATACAGTCTGACACATATAATTAAAAAAAATAAGAGTTGATCAATAAATAAAGATGAAGGAATCATGGTTTGTAGCCAAATCTCTGAGAATAGTGCTTCCCATCCGTCTCATTCTATCCTCCTTACCCTCTCAGGACTGATTTTGGGGGATCTGGGACTAGAGCTAGAAAATGGTCCCTTAGGATCAGAAACTTCATCAGTTACTCCTTGCCTGAAAGATCCCAGATTTCATGCCAGGCTCCCTAGTTCCACAAGTCTCCTCAACAAGCTCTTTCAAACCCCAATCTCTTCCCTAAATATTAGGAAGAAAGAATGTTCTCAAAAATCTGAGTCAAACATCTATTGTACTCTGTTATTGTGGGGACTGATCCAAATAAAAGTCCCCTAAGACATTCAGGCTCCTGGCCAAGAACAGGAAGTTGTGAAGATAACAACAGGACACTGAGTACCTTAGAGAGATCAGAGGTAAAGAAGCTTCAATCCCCGGAAAGGAAGATGTTGAAAGAGGGTCTAGGGAAGGCTCTGTGCACAAGTCACCCATGCCATATTCTGTGGGTATGGGAGGAGGGTTTGGGAGTCCTGAGGGACACAGAGAGTTCAGAATCTAGGAATGGTGGAGCAGTCTGACTTATGAGTTTGGGTAAAACCTAATAGGCTTTTCACAGATAACCCTTAGTCAAAAAGAGTGTGGCAATTTGTATGTGTGTGTGTATACACACACACATATATATTGGAGCATAGGAGATTTGGCAGAAGGTTAATAAGAGGATGCAGATATGTGTGGGATCTAAATATGATCAAAATATATTGTATTAAATTTGCAAAAAAAATAAAAAGGGGAACAAGTGTGACAAGATATCTCACCGACATCTTGATGAAAGTTTCACCCCAAATAAAGGGTGATCTTGTTTTTGTACGTGGTAAGTGTGCATTCTTATGCCCTGACACAGGCTGGGCTTTCACTTCTTCCAATGATCACAGTTAGCTTCACATATAATAAGGAAGAGCAGATGCTAGGATGAGAGGTGAGGGTTATTCATTACTCCCACTGCATTTAGGATTTAATACTGATTTCCATTATTTTTGAAGAGACAATGGAAACTTTCCCAGAATAGTGTTTAATCTCCCAGGTGGCAGAGAAGGAAATCCTGATTTATTTATAGAGGACACAAGGGCTGACTGTGCATTTTCTGTGTGATCAATGGGCACTGTATATATTAAGCGCACAATCAGGCTTTTAAAACTAAACTTTAAATCCTATGTTGCATGTATACATAAAATTTCAAAAATCCATAGAATTTCCTTTCCATTGCCACTATGAACCTTATTTTAGGGAGTCAAAAGCCTTTGCTCTTTTCCTCAGACACGGCAAACATCTTTTGCCTGATAGAGGATCTAAGTCAGGATGTATTTTATCAAATTGTGAACTCCCGTTTCCAGGGGCTAAATTGGCTTTGAACTGTCAGCTACTTTAATATGGAAGTCTGTTATTAAAAGTTTCAAGGCTTTAGGATGTGTATCTGAGAGAATGGTCTACATTTATAGTACATAAGAATCCTGGATATTTGGTATAAGATCTTAGAAACTTTTAAGAAGATGTGATGAAGCTGGAGAGATGGTAAGGTGTTTGCTGAGCGAAAAAATTCAGACCCCCAGGACCTACTTAACAAGTTGGTTGTGGCAGCATGCATCTGTAGCTCTGGCCCCGGGATGTGGCACCAGGCAAAACCAGCCTGGATCCCTGGAGTTCATTTGACAGCCAGTCAGGCCAGTCAGTGAGTTCCAGGTACAGTGAGCTAGCCTATCTCAAAAAAATTGAGTTGGACAGTTATAAAGGAGGAAATCCAACACTGACCTCTGGCTTCCACAGGTACCAGCATAGGCAAGGTTGTGAGAGTGTGAGAGTACACACACACACACACACACACATATACATGCACACACACGTGCATGTGCAAACACACTAAGGTAGAGAATGAGGAAGACACCTGACACTGACCTTTGGCCTTCGCACACATGCAAATACATCAATATGCAGGCGTGCACACACCTACACAAACACGTATATACACCACATTGTGAAATCTAAATAAAATGGTGTGACCCTCTAGCTAGCATCATTATTCCAACGTCAGCGTCTGGGCTTTGATGTTTAGCTATAGTTACATCAGCTGGTATCACTTTGGGAAGCTAAGCGGAAACCCTAAGGGACCTCTTGGTGTTGTCTTTGTAGCTTACCGCAACTATAATTATTCTAAAATAAAAACGTCTAAAAATGCCAACACAGACTATTTTGGTCTAATTAAATCAGAATCTATGGTTAGAAATCCAGACTCGGTCTCTTTAAAGGCCCCAGGGAACAACAAAGTGAGGCTTAGGTAAGTCAGTAGTCAATGATATTTTTGAACTAGCCACCCAGTGTTCAGTCTCCTCACATATAATTTACCGTATTTGTAGGAAAAAAGAACATGTCAATTACCAGGCAAAAAATTGGGACCTTTCTAATATTCTTTGAAATTTTCCAAGAATTCTCAAAGATTGTAAGTGCATGAGGGAGAATATTATCTTAAGTTTATTAGTAACTTCTAGGTTGCATTTCAATCGACATGGCAGAGTGTTATGTTAATTTTATTAGTGATTCCTGGATTATATTTCAATGGATATCAGTGGACCCTAGGAACCTCCTAGTGATTATGTGTAAAATCTTTAGCACTTATCTTTCTAAAAATAGGAGCACTTTTGCACCAATTCCAGCTAGTTATGCGTGAAACAATATATTCTCTATGCTTGAATTTCAAAACTTTTATAATACACAACCAGAGTCATTTCCTCAAATAATCTTAATTAAAGACTAAAGATATCACACGGATAATTATGCCACTGGATTGGCAATGTCTTCAGTTTGAAATTTGTCCTTCACTCTGAAAGCCTTGGCTCTGGTATTGAATCTTGCTGTGGTGTGGCTTATTCAGACACTTTTTGTTTTTGCATTCCAGGTACCCAGCTCTTTAAGTCTTGTATTCACTTCTCTGACAAGAATCCTAGGATGGTAGTACCTGTGTCCTCGCTGTTGCTGAGATGTGGGTTCAGAATCCCATTGAGGTGAATGTGTTCAGTCATATACCAACTATGGATGGTTCATAAAAACTTCTTAATGAGGGTATTAAATCCCTGATAGAATTATCAATGAGAACTATAAAAGTATTGGGAAAGGCAGACTACCTACCAAAGGCTAAGACAGGATTATTTAAAGTACTTCCATTTTCACCTTGTCCAGGACAGGAAGAGACTTGGGTGATATCTTAGACTCTCCTCCTCCTCCAGGTAAGATGTGATCTTTCCTTCACCTGAACCTAATGGGAACTAAAAAAAAATCTACCTGGTTACTTCAGAATGAGTTTTTGCATGAAATCTTTAGTTTGCTTTGGACAACATGCAAATTAGAAGTATAGACAGGAAATTCACTACTGTTCATTAAATTCCTAAGGGTGCCTTGTCCGGGGTCCCTGTGCTCGGGGCCAGCTTGTGGGGACCGAAGGGTCTCTGCCGTGGGGGGTGGCGAGTAGGCGTAGAGTTAATACACAAACTCTGGAAGCTGAGTGAGAAGCAGGCGGATGGTGCTGCAAGCTTGTTTATTCAAGGAAGTGCAAAAGGTCTCATAGATCTGGATAGCCAATGGCCTTATGGGGTGGGGTCCCGACTGCAGCCAGTAGTGGTCTGTCCCTAGCTAGGCAGGTTCTTTCCAGATGCTGAGCAGAAGCTGGTCTTACAACTAGCCAGAGCAGAGCGCCACGCCCACAGGAACCATTCCTCTATTCCTCATAGCAGGTGATTTGGCTAAGGTCCATCCTGCATTGTGCCCTACAGCACCTTAAGTCTATGATTACATTCATTTAGGCAAAACTACTTTGGTCACAGGAACATTGGTGGTGGCATTTTAAAACCCTATCCAACCCAGCTGCTTTATAAATCCTATAGGGTAAAACAGAATTCACGGAATCCCCAGAAATCCACTCTGACCTTGATCACATCATGCTTGTCTGCTCCTGCCTGCTATCACGCACACACAGTAGAAGGGCTTTTGTTCAGGGGTGGCTTATTTAGCAGGATATTCCCCTGTTAGTGGAAAAGGCCCCAAGTCTCCAGCTAGTTCCAAAGACCACTTGGAAGGACTTGTATTCCTCTCTTCCCAACTGTCTTTAGCAGTATCTAACAGGCTCCTGGTTAAAATGAGAAACAATAGAGGAACATAGACATCGCAGGCACTAAGACCCAAGAATGGACCTCTGGCAGGAAGTCTTCCATGTCCTCTACCCAGAAAGCCGGGATATTAAATGAAGAGTGACTCTCAAGTTTCCCATCTATCAGAGAAGAGGACTCTTATATACCATAGGGACCCAGACCTCATGAGACCTGCTAGCAGATCTGTGATAGGTCTGTATTCAGTTATTGCCAGATCTCCTAGGTGATAGAACATATCGCCCAGGGTAGTCTTAATGAGTGGGCATCAGCTCTGATTGCATTTTAGAGTCACCAAGGATTATGAGGAGAAAAGTAAAAACCTATGATGCCCAACTAGATGGTAGGATTTGATCAATCCTTATTTCCAGGGATGGAACAAAGACACTAGTATTTTCTTTTTTTTTAAGCCGTGAAGTGATTCACATATGCACTGAGGTTGGAGCAACACTAAGTCAGGTGATGTCTAGGGGACTGTATCATCTGTGCTTAAAGTCCCAAATTCTCTTCTATTTTACAGTTAGTTCTAATGCAGTCCATCCCCAAGCTTGAGTGCATCAGCATGATCTGGGGCGCTTGTTACAGCACAGACTTGTGGGTCCCATGCCCGAGGTGCTGGCTCGCCAGGCCTAGGGTGGGCATGGGAAGGACCTAGTTTATAGCTAATTCTGAAGAGCTGCAGCTGCTAGTACAGAAATCCTATTTTGGATAAGACTGCTGCAGGACAGACTGCTGCAGGACAGACTGCTGCAGGACAGACTGCTGCAGGACAGACTGCTGCAGGACAGAATGGGTGCTTGGCTTTTAAAAGATTTGTTTTACAATTTTTAGTTATATTTATGGGTATATATTGGTGTGTACTTGCGAGTGCAGTTTCTACAGAGGACAGAGGTGTCAGGACCCCCTGCAGCTGGAGTTAAACATAGTTGTGAATCTCCAGATATGGGTGCTGAGAACTGAATATGGGTCCTCTGAAAGAACAGCATGCATTCTTAAACACTGAGCTGTCTGTCTATTCAGCCCTGGCTCAGGGCTTTAATCACGAGGATTAAATAATTTTATACATTTATATGCACACACATATATATATATATATATATATATATATATATAATGTATGTGTCTGTCTGTATGTACATACATGCACTCTCCTGTGGAGATCAGAGGACAACTTGCAAGAGTTAGAATTCTTCTATCATGTGCGTTCTGAAGCTCCAACTTACCTATCAGATTTGGTAGCCAGTGCCCTTACCTGCTAAGCCATCTCCCCAGTCCCAGAATAAGTAACTGTTCTCTGAGACTAATAATCAGAAGATGAAGAAACAGCAACACTGAGATATCAGGATCTTACAGTGTGGCCTACAGACCCAAATTGGACTCTGATCCTTAAGGGGAGGAGGGCCTGAGAGATGAGAATAGAGAAGAGACACACTTCATCTATGCCACCATTTGGCTCGCAGCCTCGAGCTGCTTGATGGTGAAATCATATTAAGGCAGAAATATTGGCACAGGAGCTGATCGTCAGTAAATTCTTTCCATCAGTTCTCTCATATATTTGTTCAATTCTTTAAACAGTTTTATTTTATGAATTGGGTTATTTATGTCCTTTTTCCAGACATCTATATGTACAAGTTAATAATCACATTGTTAAGCTTGCCATCTCTCTATCCCCTCACACTCTTAATGGCTCTGCCTTTCAAGAATCCCAAATCATTCAGAACTTAAAATGCATTACACACCAGCTGTGGGCAGGTATTTCCTGTTCCTATGAGTATATCCTGCCTAATTCTCACCAAGATAGCTTGATAGTGTGTCACCACATGCAGATGATGGAGCCAGATCTCCAAGAGTCTGAGATTTGTCCAAATTCCCAGAGCTAGCAAGAACAAGAGCCCAGGTTTGGGTCCAGGTATGTCTGGCTCCAGAAGCCAGGTGCCTTCCCTTGCAGTATATCTCATTCTTCATGCCACACAAATCCTGTCCCTTTGTGTCACCGACTGATGAGCTGTAGAAAATGGTAAGCCTTCCTAATCTAGAACTTCTCAAGCCTTACTGTGATCAGCCTCTACAGAGCGTCTTATTAAAAGGCAATTCCAACAGGGAACCCACAATTCTGCATATCTACCTCACAGGTGATACAGACACTGTCAGTCCATGAGCCACACTTCCTATATCAGGGTTTTAAGATATTTGAAATTAAATAGAGCTTGTTGTTAATTACAAGGAAACAGAAAGCTTCCCAAAAGACTACTCTGAAGAAGACATCGTTGGTCTATGAAATTGGAAAGGGTAGAAAGAATAGGGGCCAAGCTTACAGAATGTCTGCTTACATATTTTAAGAGTTATGTGTAAATGTGTTCATGTGTCCCAAAGGTGTTAGAGTCCCTTGGGGCTGGAGTTACAGGCAGATGTGAGCCAAGCTTCCCAACACGAGTTCTGGGAACTGAATTTGGGTCCTCTGTAAGAGTAATATACAGTTTTCTTAACTGCTGAGCCATCTCTCCAACCCCCTAATTATATATATATATATATATATGTATATAATATATATACACATATATTTTTTAATTTTTAATGTGTATGAGTGTTTTGCCTGCATTGATGTAAGTACACATGCATGCAATACCCAAAGAGGCGAGAAGAAGGCATCAAATACCCTAGATCTGGAGTTACAGACACTGTTAGTGTTCATGTGGGTGCTGGGAACTGAATTTGGGTCCTCTGCAAGAGTAGCCACTGCTCTTAACCACTGAACCATTTCTCTAGCCCCTACGTTTTGTTCTGAATGGTCAATCAACCATTTATTTGGTGCTAAATAGATACAAATGAACCCAAACCTGTAATGGTTCAATCCAATAAACTTTTATTTTGGCACAGAAGGGAAAAATTCAAGTGGGTGGCTTACTTGTTGCTTAGATGTGTGTGTGTGTTTAGGGGGTGTATACACATCTGTTTCTAATGTGTAGCTTTAAATGGTCGTGAATTTTTCAAAGATACTCTGAGTAACAGTATTATAACAAGGCTTCTCTTTACTCACAAGTATGTATAAAGCTTGAGTTGGCTTTTAGGAAAATAATTAAGTAACAGACTGCAGTAGTGTCTTATAACAAAACATCTGGATAGACCTACACTCACAAAGTGTTTTAGGTCTTGCCCCCTCCTAGTGCTGATTTTTTTTTTCTTTTTTTTTTTTCCCTGAAGATCTCTGTGATTCTGGAATTTCAATATAGATTACAGCCCTGACATGGTAAATTGAAAATCAATTTGGCTGCTCAGCAGGCCCAGAGTATAACCAATGACACCAGTGTCGTAGAGAAGTCTATCCTGGGGGAAGCACAAGAGAAAACAGAGTTGCGTGAAATCGGAGAAGAAGTCAAGGTGGGTCAAGACAAAACCTCTGAGGACAAGAAACTGAAAGTGGTATGGAGGGACGGGTCAAGTCAGTGGGAGTAGAACTTTTGGAATTTTCAGTTAACAAGTTGATTTTCACTTAAAAGATGGACAACTGCAGATGTTTAGATCCAACTCCTCGACATTCAGTTCACACTGGGCTCCTGCATACCACTGGTCAAGGTAAAGATAAAAACTTCAACCCACTGGGGCTGGAGAGATGGTTCATTGGTTAAATGCACTGGCTGCTCTTCCAGAGGACCTGTGTTTATTTCCCAGCATCCACATGTAGGTTAACAACCATCCATAACTCCAGTTCCAGGGGTTCTGACGCCCTCTTCTGGCCTCCATGGGTACTGCACACACAGGTGCTTTTAAACACATGCAGGCAAAATACTCATTCACATAACATATAACACAACTGTTTTGTTTTTCAGGAAAAGATCAAGTTTGACTATTGCTACCATCTGAAATAAGAGCTAGATAAATTACTTTGAAATTATGTTAGTGATGATGCAGGCTTTTGACTCTATGGAGGGAAACACATCCAGATTGTAATGAAATGAAATAGTATGTTTGTTTAGTGAAGGAGAATGATATGTTTTAACATCTTCAAAAAAATTTTTTTTAAGATTGTGTAGGTGTGTATGCCACATGTAGGCAACTATTAGTAGAGTACAGATGAGGCCATTGGATCTCCGAAGTTAGAGGTTGTGAACTGCCTGGAGTGTGTGCTGGAAACTAAGCAGGGTCGTCCACAAGAGCTGCAGGCACTCAACTCCTGAGCCACCTGTCCACCCCCAGCAAACACTTCTCATAACCTGCTTTAAGAACTGAGTGTTGTTTTTTTCTTGGAATAAAGTGACACCTAGGTTTATTGGTATTTGGATTAAGTGAGATTTACATGGGGAAGGGTTGCTAGGAGTCTGTTTGTCACTACAGAGCCCGTGCTACTAAAGATTCCATTCCAGAGATTAGAAAGATTAAAGATATTGTTGGTGCCTCTTGAGTGGAGTTTATGTTAATCCTGTGGTCATTTCTCTTTAGCTGGACTGGATTAGATACAGAGAATTCATATATTTTTATCTGATCTTTTCAAACACTTATCATCAGGGTTTGGAGGATTTGAGCTGAGATAAAGTTTTAAGAGACAGAGAAAAACATCAATAAACAAGGCATTTGGAACTTGAACCTTTAATCAAGTTTTTAAAGTTGAAATCAAGTCCTTTTCATAAACAGGCTCTGGTATATTAGTATTGGCCTTTATGTTAGAAAGGATTCTGAAGCCTAGCATTAGGCAACGCCATGACTGAACAGTGCTGTTTGCCACTGTTTAGGTCCCACTTTCAGGCAATGACAATGCACATGTCACAGACAAGTCCCATTTCTGGAACCTCCGTTACTGAATGATTTTCTATTTACACAGGGGAAATTATCAAACTTCTTCTTTTCCTACTCAAGAAGAGTGAATCAAAGCAATACGCATTTAATTCAGATATAATAATTGGCCAAACCAGATCTTCTGCAAGCTAGAAATGTTGTGTGTTTCCCCTTTTTTATAGGGTTAAGACATGCATCCCTAATAAGGAACTACAAAATAGTAAATGACCACTTAAGAAAGTCATCAAAGAAACCACACCTATAAATCATCATCTCACCAAAGAGGAGGCTGCCCATGACTTCTCTGAAAACTTTTGGGGTGCTGACACCTGGATGATGTCATGGCTCTAAAGAAAGGTAGGAAGTTGATATATAGGGACCCACCTGATATGTTCTTAATGATCAGAGAAGACCAGGTTACCGCAATACCTTGTACCTCATATGTATTCTCATTGTGAATGGAAAAAGTATATTTCTTCATGATGAAATGTATTCATAGCTTTCTCCTCTCACCTGTTCCTATGGACGCCCCAGTGATGTCTGGTTGAGTCCATTCCTCCTAGCAGGGTTTGAAACACTGAACACACACAAATGTTGACTCATAACTTATCACCCATTGCATCTGTATTTCATGATACAGAAATTAAGACTTAAATGAGCACTCTTTGAGGAGTTGGCTCCTAGTCAATAGCAGGTACTAAGAATTTTGCCTTTTAAACAATAGACTGAGCCTTTAAGAAAAAGAAATCCAAGGGCCAGTGAGTTGGCTCAATGGGTCAAATCACTTGCTGCTAACCCTAAAGACTGGAGTTTGATCCCTGGGTCCCACACGTTGGAAGGAGAGAATACATTCTACCAGTTGTCCTCTGACCTCTACATACATAACATGGTACATGTACATAGAGGCATACACACACAATAAATGTAATTTGTTTTTTTTTTTTAAGAAAAAGAAAGGAATTCAGCAGTATAATGTAGATAAAACAGAAAAAGGTAGAGAAGCTCAAGTTGCTAAGACTTATGTTTTCTGGTGCAGAACTGAAGAAGGTAGCAGTCAGCTTTGAGGAGTCCCTTTTCATCTGGTTTTAAAGATAAAACCCGGCAGTGAACCATGGACCAGTGTCTGATGATGCTATTCACTTGGCTTTGTCTATTGGGTGTATCTTAGAACATGCTTGCAGGTTCTACTCATGTGCATGGCATGATTTAGCTGAGCATAAAGCAATAATTCAATGTAGGATCTGTGATTCGCCTGGTATCTTTAGAGCCTTTGGAAAGGAATGCATCATGTCTAACCAACCTTTCACTGAAACAAACTACAATCTGGAATCCTTCATTCTTTACCAGAAAAGCAGGACTAAGGGAAATTAAGATAGTAAATTGAAAAATAAAAGCAAGTAGTAAGAAAACTCTAAAGACATATGAATAGGAATTAGATGGCATGATGGGAATACTTATAATTTATTGTTTATATTCTCTCTTATATATGGAAATCTCTAGCGATACACCCCTAAAACCACAGCTAGAAATGGGCAGGTGCAAGAGGAAAGTGGTTCTGTTGAATTTAGCATTTCCCTGTTCTTTTCAGAACTAAAGGAAGCACAATGCAGTGTGGCCCTGAAGTCTGGTTGAAAGATGACTTTACCAGGGTGCTGGGGGTTGGGCTTAGGGCCTCAGGCATGCTGGGTAAGCGCTCTACCATTGAGCAGCATCCTCAGCCCAAAAGATTATTTTTAGTTACTTAATAATCTTGGTTTTCTTTTATTTTTATGTGTATGTGTGCATGCTGCATGGGGTTTTATGTGTGTAACATCTATTCAAGACCCTGTGTAAGCTGGAAGAGGGTAGTGGATACCCTAAAACTGTAGGTACAAACTGCGAGCCATCATGTGGGTACTGGGAACTGAACCCTGGCTTTTAAATCCTTAACCACGGGACATCTCTCCAACTCCAAGATGATCATCTTCAAAAGTAAAAATTATGCTTCTCAGGCAGGAAAGTATTAAAAATAGACTATCAACTTTTCAAAAGTCTTTTAAACATTCTTTTTTTCTGTTTTTTATTTTGTGTGTGTGTATGATGATCTTGCCTGCACGTATGTAAGTGTATTCATGTTGTACAATGCTGTGGAGGCCAGAAGAGTGCATGGATGCTCTGGAACTGGAGTTAAGGATGACTGTCAGCCTCCATGTGCATGCTAGGAATAGAACCAAGAATGCCTGCAGAGAGCAGCCAGTGCTCCTAACCTTTGAGTTCCTAAACCTTCTAGTCCTTTTTCAAAAGTCTTATTTTAGTCATTACTGGACAAGGGAACCAATAAGATATTAAATTCAGGTTAAAAGAGACTCCGAAAAAGCAGGCACAGTCATCACAGCTATTAGGAAAGCTGAAACAAATTGTTTTATATGTGTAAAACTGGCATTGCTTCCTGTAGGATACACAAACCAAATTTGCACCAGTCACTGAAGTCTTAATTGGTACAAACACAACAAAGGACTGGAGGGCAAGTGGATTCAGATAATCTAGAAGGGTAGGTTAGGCAGTGTTTTGGGTTCCTTGCAGACATACCCATCACCAACCTGGTTCTTTACACATATTTTCCCTATAGTGTGTAGACTAGTGCACACAACTCTTTTCTTCATGTTAGGCAGTCTTCACAGAGATAAGTTTTGTGGGAGGGGGCAGTGTAACATATGAAAACAGCCCACACTCTACAATTTAAACTGACCTTCTTGATTTACTGTGATTGACTGTGATGACAGATCAGAGTTCACAACTGACGCCGCACCCTGAAAAATTCCCCAGAGAGGAAGGAAGTGGAAAGGCCTGGAAGACAAACTGATCTATTCAATTAATAGACAACAAAGGCTCTGCTGCTTACCATGCTGAACTGAAGATTTTTCAACTTTACCATGATCTGAAACCAATACACTTCTAACAGAAGTCTGTTGTGGTTCGAATAAAATGTCCCCCCAAAGCTCATGTGTGTGAATCCCTAGTCCTCACGGTGCTATTTGGAAAGGTGGAGGATTTTTTAGAAGGTGGACCCTTCAGTGGCTAAGAACACTGGCTGCTCTTGCAGAGGACCTAGGTTTGATTCCCAGCACCCACATGGAGGCTAACACCAGTCCATAACTCCAGTTCTAGGGGATTTGATGCCTTCTTCTGACCTCCACAGGAATTGCATGACACAGGTATATGTACACACATGCAGGCAATGCACTCATACACATAAAATAACAATAAATAAAATATTTAAAAACTAAAAATAAAGAGGGTGTGCTGGAAGAAGTGCATCATTAGAGGCAGGCTCTGGGGTTTATAGAATGACCCCACTTCCTGTTCTTCTGTTTTCTGATGGCCAGGCCTGCTTCATACTCTTTCCTATTTCTAAGCCTTCCTCACCATGAGACAGTAGCCCCTGTTGAACTGTAAGACAAAATGAACTCTTTCTCTCTCCCAATAGTCGCATTTTATCAGGGTATTAAATCACAGCAACAGAACAGTAATTAATACAAGGCCGTACTTTGAATTTTGAATTTTAATCTTTTTCCTAGCTAGTCACTCCTGAGATGCTGGGCAGTGCCAGCGAGCCACAGCTTGGATTAGTCGCCCATTCACAAGGAGAAACAACTGGTGCTCTGCTCCGTATGGAGTTGCTTAGCTCGGATATTAGGTTGGGAGTAGAGGTCATTACATAGACATTCAATTTAGGATGGGTTCATGGAGACATAACCCATCATTAGACAAGGAGCATCCATGCAGATTTAGTGATTAATTGCATGCAAGTCTGATTTATCTCTAGGTGCTCCACACTCCCTAGCCTGTGGGTCACTAAGTAACACAAACCCCAGAACTTATTTGGCCTCAGACTTTAGGAGTTGCCACACAAACTGAACCATCATTAGTTTCTCATACCATCATAAATGCTGCATATTTGTTCTTGTCCTTTGGAGAATTCTGGAGGCTGGGACCCCTGTCAAGAGTGCTACTGCCCAGGGCTTCCAAACTGCTAATGATGGAAGAAGGAGTCCATGTACCAAGGTTCCAAGAAGAAATGGCCCCATCTTATACCATTCTTGCTCTGATTCATTCTGCCTGGACATACCTGCCTCTACGCTGTTCTTTGAACCCATCAGGCCTCTCCAGCCTTTTCTCTCTAGCACATACTGTACCATCACGTCCTCACTCTGGCTTCATACCAAAGCCTGCCCTGTCTACCCTTCCTCAGACCGCAACCTTCATCCCTTATCTTAACACATCCTAACCCTGTGCCTGGTAGTTTTCTCCTTGACATTCATTAAAATATCTCAAAATATATCTTTATCTTATTTCTTGCCTGACTTCCTCCAATATAACGTGATCTTCACAGGAGTCTACTTTGCTCAGTTCTATGTTCCCCACTGAGTCCTGCTTGAAAAAAAAAAAAAAACAGCAGGTGCTTAGTGAGGATCTGCTGAGTCTGAGTGAAAATATGGAGCTGCTTTCTCTTAGCATGGCACAGTCCTCTCGGCCCCTTGCCCTCGCCTCCTCCTTCCCCTCTTTCTCTTTCTGTGTTGGCGCTTTCTCCAGACAATCCATCTTCTTCAGTGTCTGTAATTTCCTCCAAGCAGTTAAGAACTGGTTTGCCGTCCCTGAACCACAGGTCATCACCACAACAGTCAGGGTGTCCCTTCTTTCCTCCCAGGAGAATCTCTTCCACCTCTGTAGCCCAGTCTTCATAATTTGTTTATATATAGATGCAAACCTTGAGCACTTTTTTCCTTGCTACGACAGATAGGATTCATCACAAACATCTTCTAATGGCTGTTCTCTATAGGCTCAAATTCTCCACTTTTAACTTCATGGATTTGGTCACACTTCATTTCCTGTACTTAATTGTGAGTCATAAAATAAATCATATTTAGCTGTTTGATGAGCAATAGCTAGGTGACTGTAGTGGAAGGTGCTCCAGAATGCTACTATATATGAATACATCTTATGTAATAATCGTTTATTTGGTGGGTGTTTTTCTCTGTGGTGGGCGTTATGTTAGCTAAGTCTGCTTGCATTATTTGGTTTAACTTTTACAAGGATTCTATTAGATGCTGTCTGTTCTACTGATGCCCCCACAGTTATGCACAAAGAAGCTCTAGAGGAGCTTAAGTGCTCAGGTTAGCATACAAAGAGTGTGCCGTGCCAGGACTGGAACTTGGGTGACTGGGACCAAGAGCTATGGATTGCAACTGCTACATTTTAGGGCCAAAGCAATCATCCAGAACAATAAGACCTGACTCCTTCTTAACTCAGGGCTTAGGCTGTCCACTCAGGACGTTCAGTTCCCCTTCTTCCTGCCTTTCTCCTCTCAGCATCAAATAAACCACAGTATTCCTTACACTAAACAAAAAATCAGGACCTTTCCAAATGTTTCCCAAGGCAAAAATCCTAATACCTAGGCTTCTTGAAGTATTTACACATCATCCTGACACCCTAAAACGAAGCTATTTCTCTCATCCCCTCCACATAAAAATCTCAAAGATTTGGCCCTCAGTCACTTTCCAAGTCCTTACTTCCAGTGGCAAGTATTATCTCTGTTAATGAACTCCACTTGGATCTTCCTGAGCTTTTCAACTGGGCCCTGACTTCTGGAATTCTGTGCTCACCCTTTGACCAGTTTTACCAATAATCTAAGTAGGTTTACCTAGAATCCCATCCTTTACGTGACCACTCTTGACATCTCTTCAGATTTGTCATCTTCCATCATCTCTTATGTGATGTCCCATCACTCTAGCCTGTCTTCAGCAAGATGATGTTAGATCAGTTTAGCTGAATTCCCACCTTCATCTCTGCTGTTCCAGTCACTGAACCTCTACCTTGCTTCTTGGCTATAACTTCCTACTTGACTGTGCTGAACTGAGAGCAGAACCCGCTGCCTTTCCCGTAGTATAAAATCCCCTTGCACTGTGCCCAATTCCTTTTATAATAAGCTTATCTTGAATAACATCTTTCTTTTTTATTTAAATATTTTTATTTTTATGTGTGTATATGTGTGTGTTGATGTGCATGTATGTGCATGCAGGTGCCTGTGAAGGCCGAAAGAAGGTAACAGATCACCTGAAGCTGGAGTTATAGGTTGTTGTGAGCTACACAATGTGGATGCTGGGAACCAAACTGGTGTCCTCTGGAAGAGCATGGGTCACTCTTATCTGCTGAACCATCTCTCCAGCCTTAAACCCTTTTTGTTTTATCAAATATTATATTTTTCTTTAGCATCATCTAACATCCTACCCATTAAAGAAACTTCTCTTTTATTTTAGATTTCTCTCTCTTACTCTATTTCTCTCTCTCTCCCTATCCATCCACCCTTCCACCCATCCATCCATCCATCCATCCTCAATTATGATCCAATTATTACAGAAACATATACAAATTAAAATGTGCCATACATTCTAGGAACCTCTATTTATAACAGAAGAGGTGGAGGGAATCCAAGCTTGAGAGATGTGAGCATGGAAACTTATAAATTCTTATTGGGGTGTTTCAAGAAATAGAAGAAAAACCTTGACATAAAATGTACTAACATTTTATTTGCTTATTTTTCTTTATAAGCCATTGATAATGCTAGGCTTTACAAACCCCACACTAGAAGGTAGAATTACCATTTGGCTTTTATTTTATTTTTCAAAGGAGACGTTTCAAAGAACACCTGCTTCTCCCAATGAATATTCTAAATATTCAATGACAGTCTGAAGATTACATGAGATAATGGCCTGGTTAGAAAGCTCCCCCAAACCCCGGTAGTAAGATTATGCCACTCTGGAACTTCAAAGACTTGGCTAGTTAAGATGAACTCAAAATGTCAGTTCAAGATCAAGTTAGATCATTTAATTATGCCAACCCATCATTTTCCATCTCGGTGGAATGGTCAGTCCCTCTTTCATTTTCTTCTGTTACTGGATCTTTCATCAACAGCAACCTGATCTTCTCCAGTTATCTTTAAAACCAAGTATATCATTTTTCTTTTTGCTGATTTAATTTCCTTTATACTTTGAATACACATGTCAGATAAGATTGTAAGAATGAATGATATGTCTATTGGCACAGTTTTCTTTCCTACTTCCCTATATATAGGATATTGGATTTCACATTTTGTTTATAAAGATGCCAATTAATTGTGGTATCTTGAAACATAAGAGGGAAATAACAGTATCTTGACTTGCATTTTCCTAAATTCCTATTTGGATTCAGTTGTCTCCAATAAACTTTCTTCTACTCTGTCTAAATTGCATAGAGTGGCCAGATATTTATTTAGCCATTTATCCCTCAGTCTAGATAGGACTGGAACACTTCTTGCAAAGAACTTAATAGTAATTATCTCAGTTTTTTTGAAACATGTCTCTGTGGCAACTATTAAAGTGTGTATTCTTTTTGCGGTGTGCATGTGTCTGTGTGGATGACGATGATGATGATGATGATGATGGTGTGTGTGGGTATCTGGGTAGATGATGATGATAGTAGTGTGAGTGTATGTGTGTATATGTGTACACAGGCATGTGTATGCCATGGCCCTTGTGTCAATGGCAGAAGACAATGTGGGGTGTCAGTCCTCCCCTTCCACCTTATTTGAGACAGAGTTCATTGTTTGCCACTGCATACCCCAGGCTAGCTGGCCCATGAGTTTTGGGGGCTTCTCCTGTCTCCAGTTCTCATCTTGTCATAAAAGCACAGAGATTACACATAGGTGCTATGTGTTCTACTCTCCTGGGCTTTAAGTGAGTTCTAGGGATTCAAACTCGGGTCTTCAGTGTTTCATCCATGGGGCCATCTTTTCAGTCCTTCAAATTAACCATTTAGGGTGACAGCAGCCATCAAAAATACATAATGTATAGGTGAGTCGGTATTATGTAGAGAAACAAGACATGTCCAGATATATTTCCATGCAAAGAATTGTAGTGTAAGTAGAGTCTTAGTCTGTCTCATCACCACGCTCTACCACATTCTCAGCATCATAAGTCCTGGAAACTCGGTTCTGGACAGGTAGTGTGAAAGCCCCATGCTAAAACTGCTCAGACGAGCCACACAAATACCTATTCTGAGCATTAGCACAGGAGTCTTCAGCATTTGCTGTTGTAGGATATCTGTAATTTCGTATATTTATTTAAGGCACAGAGAAGAAATGGTGCCCAAGGTAGCAGTGAGTCAGCTGGGATAAAAATAAGTCACCAAAATGAAATCCAGCTCTTGGAGTGCAATAGTTTTAAATCATTCATGCTGTGCTGGCTAAAATGAGAAAACAAAAGCTATGAACCTTTTGTTTCCTAAGGGCAACAATAACTGAACATCTTCCCAAAGCTTTTCCCTTTACCTCCTCAGGGCTGCCTTCTTTCCAAACCAATAGAAATCAACAGCAACACTTGAAACACTTGGGTGTGGTGTCCCATGACTGAGACAAGGCAATCAGAACAGCTCATATAACATTGCTTGAAGATGAGGCTTGGTGGTATGTGTGAGTATAATTCCAGTACTTGGAAGAAGACCAGAGGATCAGAGCAAGTTCAAGGGTAGCGAGCATCTGCAGTGAATGCCAGACAAACCAGGGCTGTAGAGCAAGACCATGACTCAAAAAAATAGCACCGCTTTAATTTTGCCTGTCCTCCCTGCTGAGACCACAATATCTGCACATGGGGCAGGTCACCTCAGGCCAGCTGTTAGGAGCTGTTGAGTGACCTTCATGGGCAATCCTTTCTATCTAGCTGCTTTGAAGTTCAGAGGCTCATGTCCTGGTGAGTTCTAGTCTGGCCCCTTCTCTCGTTGGGCTTTGTTCTTCCACATTCAGTCTCCTTGCCTTCTGGTCTTGTTTTATAACACACACTGTGGTCTGCACACTTGGACCAACCCTTACCAGGGCTCTGCTTCGTGTTCTCTTCATGTACTCGACCTTGCTCATGTCTGTTGCTTCAGCTGATCCCCTGATACTCCTTGTGTATTGCCTCTGTTCATTCTCCACCCTTCCCTGCTCTATTCTGCGCTCCGGAAACCTTCCTCTATGGATGGCAAACCCTTCAGACCCTGGCTAGTGCCCTTGTCCTCCAACTTCCTAGTAACTTCGGTTTATGAGAGATTCAAGCAGGAAGTCAGTGAATAAAGAGAAAGAAGTGGGGGAATTGCTGCATTAAAGAGTAACCTAACTTCCTCCTCACCAAGGCCTACAGATACTATCTGCTTCTGTCTTTGGCTCTATGTATAGCAATGTCTTCCTCCTGTGACTGGCCAATAAGTGCTTCAATACTCTGATTTCTAATGTTAGCTCTGCCTACGATTTAGTGAGTAGCCTTTTTGTTCAATCATATTTTGAAAGCCTTCTGACTAATTTAACTTCCTGCAAGAATTCTATTGGGTGTCTTGACTTTTCTTCACCTTCGTTATAAGACAAGACTTGTTCTAGTCTGCTTTATTTTGCTATGGTAAAACGCTGGCCAAAATCAACTTGAGAGAGGAAAAGGTCTGTTTGGCTTCTAGCTCACATTACATCATCAAGGGACTCTAAGAGGAACTCAGGGCAGGAATCTAGAGGCAGGAACTGAAGCAGAGATCACAGAGCAACTCTGTGTCTGGCACTGATACCTATGAGCTAATCCCAGCACTTGGGAGGCAGAGGCAGGCGGACGTCTGTGAGACTGAGGCCAGCCTGGACTACATAGTGAGTTCCAGACCAGCTGTGAATACAGGGAGACCCTGTCTCAAAAAAAGACCAAAATTAAATAAGTAAATAAATAAATAAATAAATAAAAGTCCCACAGTCTTAAAAAAATTCTAACACTTTAAAGTTCAGTCTCTTTTAAAAGCTGTTCAGCTATGCGCTCTGGTAAAACCCAAAGCAAATTATACACTGTAGCTTAACATCTGGCATTTGGGATTCAGTCATGATCTTCTGGGCTCTGAAGGGCTCGGGCAGGTCCACTTTTCTGGCTCTGCATATGTTCCCCAGACCATTAGTCAGGATGAACTGTATACTCCTGTCCTTCACAATAGTCTCTGCTCTTCAATCTACACTTTCTGCTTGGAGCTACAGGGATTATAGGTATCAGTCTGAGATGCAGAGTTGCTTTAAGGTGAAGTGGAAAGACTTTAGAGAGAAAATAGGATATACTTTGACATTGATAGTATATGTGTGTATATTTCTGGGAGCTTGTAGGACTCATTACGTTCTCAAAGCTCTTTTGACCTAAATGGCTAACCATTAATTCTAACTAAAGTTGAAAAGGATAGTGTGCACGTAGAACCAATTTTACAATTTAAATTAGCAGTGTTGGTACCAGATTCTTACAGTGTTTTCACTTTAGGCCATGAGTTCTGACAACACCCCAATTATAATGAGAATCAGCACTGTTGGGTGTCTGAAAGGAGCCTTCCTTCCAAATAATTTGGGCCACAAATAAGCAAGATGGCAGCCAAAATGTCACTCTTGTTAATCACAAAGGTTGACTTAGGGTGAGCACCAAATGAGGAGGAGGAACAGCAAGATTTACCAGGCCCATATCAGGACAGGCTTCCACAGTGAGTCTGTAAGAAGAAAAGTGTGGGGTGGGAGCAGGAACGAATTCTCTCCTCCCGCAAACACGCACAAGCATGGGAAGAAAAAGGACATAACGACCTATGCTACATGTTCAGTTTCTCCCTCTGAAAGTTATCAGTCTGAAAAGCCACTCTGCTTTTCAGGCTTCAGTAGAGGAGCAGAAAGGGGCAGAATTCCCCACCAACCCAAGGTGGCCTTCTTTTCCACTCCCTGCCTTATCCTGGGTGCAGTGCTTTCTTCAGACGCCACCTGAGTTTGGATTCCTGGTGCCCACATAAAAAGCCAGGCATAGCATCCCACACCTGTAATGCCAGTGCTGAGGGCGGGTGGAGACAAGCGGTTCCCAGGGTCTTGCTGACCAGCCTAAGAGGCAAGTGCTAGGTTTAGTGAGAGACTCTGCTTCAAAAAATGAGGTGAAAAGTAATCAAAGGAGAGACCCCAAATCAGCTTCTAGATTCCGCACATACACACACTGGCCAATACTCCTACATACACGTGAAAACATCACTATTTTCCTGTGA
This sequence comes from Eospalax fontanierii, assembly GCA_035773235.1. Lineage (NCBI taxonomy): Eukaryota > Metazoa > Chordata > Mammalia > Rodentia > Spalacidae > Eospalax > Eospalax fontanierii. The sequence goes on from CM069549.1 coordinate 12,943,187, forward strand.
CATGTTGGTATGAACGCAGGTCTGTTAGCCATGCCTGGACTGTATCACGGGCTTCAGATATCCTATTGCCATTCACCTGCTGAGGATAACTTGTGAGAGGAATTAAAAGTAAATGTGAAGGGCTAGAGGTGACTCGGCAGTTAAGAGAATTGGCTGCTCTTGCAGAGGACCTGGGTTTAATTCCCAGCACTCACATGGCATCCAATAACCATGCGTTACTCCAGTTCCAGGGGAATCTGACCCCCTCTTTTGACTTCCATGGGCATTGCACAACAGAGGTGCACTTACATACATGTGGAAAAAACACATATACATACAATGAAAAATAATAAATACAATATTTTTTAAGTCCATGTGAAAACTCCATGATTTTATTAATGGAATTGATTTATGCCAAGTGAGGGTATCAGGATACTTTTGGCTTCAGTAACAGAAATGCAACCCAAACTGGGATAAGCACCATGTAGATGATTTTGCTTATAAAACATGAAGCCTGGAATCCGACAGTTAGACAATCATCAACAAGGAGCATACGGTTAAGTTAAAAATGGGATCCCAGCTTCCCTGAGATGCATAGAATGAACATGCGAACAGTGACATTCTTTGAAAGGAAGTAGGGTTCAAAGAGTGGTGGGGAACCAGCAATGTCCCATATGATCACCACATTCAATGCTGCTCCCTTTATTTCTTTAATTCCTATACAGATCACACTGTCATCCATCATTCAGGCTAGTCTTGATCATCTAAATTTCACAAACAAGAAACAGAACACAGATGTTCCAGAAACATGTGTTCAATGAAAAACAAATGTACTGAACCATCATGTGCATGGCCTGGAACCACCCTTTCCAACTCCAATTCAAAATTAACTTGAAAGACCTCCATGGAATACAACCAAAGAAGGAATTACTTTCCGAGCAGCATGCCCAAGGGTGTTTCTATTACCCATGGGAAAGCTAATGGTGAAGACTGGCACAGAATCACAACAGTCATATTTCCTAACAGTCCCAGTGAGACCAAAGGCAGATGGGATGAACTAGTGGTCAGTCACAACAGTAGAGGAATAGCAATCAATCACAACAGCAGGACTTTTCTTGAGAACTTTCTTTGCTATACATTGGAACATGTTCTGTAACTGAAGCATACCATAAGTCTATGAGCAACATAACATTCCCTCAATTTATAGAGCAGGAAATTGAAGCTTAGAGGTCACTCATGCTGTTCAAGATGGCCTGCAAACCCGGGCATATCACTTGGTAACCTGTGACTTATCATAAGCCTGTAAACCAAGACCAAAGAGTCAGGGACTCCTTTTTTCTTTTCCTTCTGTTTCTCTACTATGATGTCCAGAAGTCTAAGGAATTCCCCTTTCCAAGGAAGGACCTCTAGGCTCCATGTGTTCTATAAACTAGTTGTTCATAACTATTTGAAATAGGTTACTTTAGAAACTGTAATGCTGATTATCTTGGGTATTGGCATCTTCAGAATAAACAACGGATTTGATCTAGTTACATTTAAAGTTCAAATTATGCTATAGAATCTGTCCCAGACTTTTACTAGTCATTTATCAGCCAAGAAAACAACTCCCTGAAATCCATGCTCACTACATTAAGAGAACTCCTTTCAGCAATATTTTAATGCTGCTGGATCCTTTCATTATCAAAAGTTGAGGCTCAGGCCTGGAGAGATGGCTCAGTAGTTAAGAGTGTACACTGTGCTTGAAGAGGACCTGAGGTCAGTTCCCTATACCCACATCTCGTGGTGCACAACCACCTGAAACTCCAGCTGCAGGGTATCTAATGCCCTCTTCTGGCCTGCCTGGGAACCTGTACTATATGCACATACAGACACAAGTGATTTTTTTTAATTAAACGAAATTTTAAAAAATTTTATATGTATGAGTGTATTGCCTACATGTCTGTAAGTGCACCTGTGTCATGCAATGCCTGTGGAGGCCAGAAAAGAAGGTCAGATTCCCTGGAACTGGAATTACTGATGATTGTTAGCCACCATGTGGGTGCTGGGAACTGAACCCAGGGCTAGCAGCCAGTGTTCTTAACTGCTAAGCCATCTCTCCAGCCACAGCCACATAATTTTTTAGAATCTTTTTGAAAAAAGTCTACACTGTTCAACAAGGAAAATAACACTTGCCCAATTTAAGTATTTTGGCTGGGTGTTGAAGCTCACACTTATAATCCCAGCACTTGGGAGGGAGAACCATGATGGAAAAAGTTTAACACGGCTACAGGAGACTGTGAGGGCAACAAGACCCCATCTCAGAGACAGAAACAGACAAACGAAACAGCAACAAGATAGCTATTCTAAGTCTATGACAAAATAAAATTAAAATTGTATTTCAAACTTAGAATGGACCCTAGTGACCATGAAGTCAAAGGAAAACCAGTCTCAAAGATGAGGAGTTCCTCATCTCTCTAAGCTACCTACCTTCCCATTGAATAGAGTTGCTGGTCCTGAGATCAGTCTACTCACCAGTCACAGACACAACCTAACTTCACACAACCTACCTTCAGTGACAAAACCGGACAAGATTGACGATCCATCATAGTGCCGTATTAGTTTCTTTTCTCACTGCGATGCCCAGCTACCTGACAATAAGGAACTTAAGAAGGAAAGGATTCTTTTGTCTTGCGGTTTAGCAAAGATGCAGTCCATCGTGATGGGGAAGGTATGGGGTCTGGAGTGAGTGGAGCTAGTGCCCTTACATCCACAGTCAGATAGCAAGGTAGCCAGAGAGTAGGGCTAGGCTATAAAACCTTGTATCTCATCTCCGGAGATCTACTTCCTCCAGCAAGGCTCCACCTCGTAATGGTTTCACAGCCTTCCAAAACAAGGGGGTCAGCTGCAGACCAAGTGTTCAAACATGGGATATTTCACATACAATTAGCAATGGCCTTCTTTGAATTTGTAAGAAATTACTTTTAATTCTTTTCCGTTGTTTGATATGCAGTTTGGCTGGCAGCAGGTAAGTTCACTGACATAAGACCTGACGATCTGTTGACTTTTCACACAGTAAAAATTCATCCCCAAGCAAGGGAAGCTTCATCACTCTTTTGTCTCTGCATGTTCCCTTATGTTTAGGAAATTAAAAAAGAAGGAGGCGTTTTACTCTATTTATTGATCCATGTACAAACCAAGGAGATAGAGCCTGCACTATCAGCAGCAAGAAATGGAAGACATGTAAGCAAATCAAGGTTATCAGTCTTTGACTGAGACTCTTGATACAGGAGAGGATAAATCAACCGAGCTCTGTCACCCTCATCTCCAGACTTATCTTCTGTTCTTTTCTCTTCAGAACCAAACCTTGTGAAGACTGGTTTGTGTGTGTGTGTCTGTGTGCACGCCTATGTGAATTTAAGAGCTCCATGTGTGTGCAGGGGCCCACACAGGCCAGAAGAGGGATTCAGATCATCTACTATAGGTGGTTGTGAGTCACCAACATAGGTACTAAGACTTGAACTCAGGTCTTCTGCAAGGGCAGTCAAGTGCTCTTAACCACTGAGCATCTCTCCAGCCCCAGCTTCAGGTGAGGTCTTGATGGCAGCCACCCAGCCAGCCAACAGATGGAACCTACATTATAACTGCTTATTTTCTGTAGGATATTTTAAGGTCCTGTTCATTGAGGGCAGGGACCATGTCTTGTTGTTGTGAATTCCCTGTGGTGCATCATGGTGCTTAGTACACAGAACACAGTGGCTAAGTCTTTATACTATATACAAAGCAATGTGACTTTCATATGGCCGTATCTCAGAAACTGGGAATTGGCTATCTAGATGGAGAAAAGTACCTAAATGCTACCTCCAGGATCTCTAACTCAAAACAGAACCAGGACCTGGAGTACACACAAGGCAGAGAGTCATATCCCACAGTCTGTCTTTTGCATGGGTTTTCACCAAAGCTGGAGATACATCTTGGAGCAGGAGAGGTGTGCATTACATAACCAGTAGATCTTGCATGTGGATGAGATGCCACTGATAGACTCTCCTGAAAGGTGGGTGCTCAAGGGACTCCACACACCACTGCCCTGTGTTCAAGACTGCTACTCAATCTCTGGTCAAGATTTTAATGAAGACTTCAGAGACTCTCTCCAAAGAGCCTGGGGGAAGCACATGTTCAGAGAGGGCATGGGCAGTATGCCAGCCCCAGCCACAGGGAAACTTCTATAAAGATTCCTCCCATGACTGAGTCGTGATTCCCAGTGGAATATCAGAGGGAGCCAGCTGTGTAGCAGAGTCCTGTGTGAAAGGGCCAGGGACATGGCATGTATTTGTCATCACCAGCTGAAGAAGGCTACCCAAGACAGGCAGGTGACTGTCTTCTGCCGAGTGTTAGAAAACAGAGCAGGTTCCCTAAAGGGAACTCCCGGTTTGTGTTATTGCTTCTACTTATTTGGCATACACGAGGATCTTACTTCCTGCTTATTATTAAGAATTTGTGTATGGACATAAATATTGTAAAGGCAATTTGACAGCATGACCATTTAGCAAAATAACAATAGTGGGTTCAACCTGAGGGCTTATGACTTCCCAGGTTTGACCAGGGTTACAGTACCAGGCAGGAAATACTGCCTGTGAAGCAGGCCTCAAATCCAACGAGAAAGTGGTTAGTTACTGCATTAGAGTCTGCCACTATTGCACCAGTAGAACCAGTAACTGTATCTTGCCTGGTAAGTCAGTACTGCAGCATGCAGGGTTCAGTGCTGGGTGAGACCATTGATGTCTTTTCTCCCCTAGCAGCCTACATAGCTCCTTCCAGCATTATGAGAGCTAGCCATTAGGGTCAGTTTGAGATTGATTTCTGTCTGTTCTGTAGCAGAAGTATGTGTGATTTTCAGCCAGAGGTTGCTTGGCAAAGGGCACCAAAGAGTACCTGGCCCGATGCATGTGGCACTCTGAAGACTTAGATGCTATTGCTACTACTGTTCTATATTTTGAGATCTGCTCTGGCACTGGGACCTTGTTCAAAGAGATATACAGGTTTACCGTAGTAGGCATGGCCTAAGATTTCTGCATAGCTCATGCCTTAGCATGTGTGAACCTTATGATGGTTCAATGAGAATGTTTGGGGGACTATTTACAGAACTTGAAAGACTAAAAAGAACTGTACACAGGTTGTACACTCCACAGCATCAAGGGAGTTAGTCACTGGATCAGCATGTGCTTAGCATTGCAAATCAATACTACAGCAGTCCCATTGAACAGTTCTCAGCTGCAGAGAATCTATCACCTTCTATTACCTCAGTGCAGGCTCTAAAGGCCAGCAATCTCCTAAGAACAGAATGGACATAAATGAAATATTCATCAAATTACCACACAATACAGAGCATTATTCTTTTTTGGAAAACTGGATCGATTCAACTATTGTTCTATCTAGAGGATTCTGGAGCTAACAGGTCCACTAAATCAAATGATTTGAATAAATAGCTTCTAGTTATGAAAAACTAGCCTCCTAGGGTATGGTAACTAAAGAGGAGAAAAAATGCTACATGAGGGCAGGTCAAGGGGTCTGTTGTCAAGCCTGACAAGCTAAGCTCAGCCCTAGGACCAAATGGTAGAAGGAGAGAACAGCCTCCTGCAAGTTGTCCTTTGACTTCCAAATGTGTGCTGGGACACATGTGAGTGAGAACACACACACACACACATATATATACACAGACAAAATAAATTTTTAGCAATGTAATAAAAAAAAAAGCTATAGGGGGGCTGGAGAGATGGCTCAGTAGTTAAGAGCACTGGCTGCTCTTGCAGAGAACCCGGGTTTGGTTCCCAGCACCCACATGGCAGCTAACAACTGTCCAGAACTGCAGTTTCAGGGGATAGAACACCCTCTTCTGGCCTCTGTGAGCACTGTATATAAAGGTGCATGTGCCAGCTAAACATCCATATATGTAAAAGGAAAAATAAATAAAAATTTTAAGAATCCTACACTTAAAAAACTGCTGGGAGTGATGGCAAACACCTTTAATCCCAGAACTCAGGAGGCAGAGTCAGGCAGATCTCTGTGAGATTGAAGCCAGCCTAGTCTATATATCAATTTCCAGGTCAGCCAGAGCTACAGGGAGACCCTGTCTCAATGAAATAAAATAATTTTGTGTATGAATGTATCACCTGCATGTGTGTAAGTGCACCTGTGTCATGCCCATGGAGGTCAGAAAAGGCATTGGATTCCCCTGGAAATGGAGTTACAGGTGATTGTTAGTCAGCCTAGGGTTTCTGGGAATTGAACCCAGGTCCTCAACAAGAGAAGCCAGTGCTCTTCACCATCTCTCTAGTCTCCCAGCTACATTTCTTATACAGCTCAGGGCCACCTGCTTGGGGATAGTACTGCCCACAGGGGGCTGGATCCCCCTAAATCAACTAATAATTAAGAAAATGTCTCACAGATATGTAGCCACAGGTCAGTCTTATGAAGGAAATTCCTCAGTTAATGTTCCCTCTTCCCGGGTAGGCTGGAGTTTGTTTCATGTTGACAGAAACGAACCAGCAAAGCAGGCGACTGAGAAGTGGAAATCTGGTCTCCAAGAGGCTTGAGGGAGTATCTGGTGTAGACCCAGGAATGTCAGTGCCAGTGGGGACCTCAGACACGGGGCAAAGGAAGGGTCTCTCAGCGGCAGTGGTGACGGTGACTACAAAGGTAGACTGATTATTTCCAGGCTTACTTCTCTCTGGAGCAATCTAAAAGTGATCCTCTTCTGTGGTTCCTTTGAGCCTCCTCCAGGAAATAGACTCTTTGGGAAGCATTGCCAGGAGCCACGGCTACATCCGATCTTAACAACTCTGGGAACAGTACAAAAAGTAATCCACTGCAGAAAAATGAACTGAGCCCTGTTTAAAATGTTTCTTTCTCTAACTCACCTAGCTCAGACAGTTTCATGTAATCCAATTACTATATGTGTTTTCTTGAAGAATATGGCTTTGCCTGGTTTAGTAATAGCTGGAAGAGGCATTCTCATGTAAAGAAAATGCTGTTTGGGAGATGTGAACAATGGGGTCATGAATGAAGGATGACTCATTATTAAATAGAAGTCCTAAGCTAGCCTCTACCTTGCCCCTTACTCTATTCTACAGGTTTTATAGAATCTCACTCCTAGGTGGAGAATCAAAGCATTTGGAGTGTGTAGTGAAGAATGTGAATATCATCACTGTCCGCATCCCCTTTGATATCACAAAGCCTCAAGAGATGACCATTTCCCACCACTGTGTCGTTGGGGTTTGCTGGAGTCACTGGGAAAGGCACCTTGTATCACTTCTCCCACCTCAGCTGTCAGCAGTATTTCTGTAGCAGCATAGACACTCCTGAAAGACCTCCCATAAAGATAACCCCAAAGGAATACATGGAGTTCAAATGTTTATGCTATTGTGTCTACTTAAAGCTTGTGTTTTAATCATCATAAAAAAGAAAACACTCTTGTGAAATTAGTGCAGACTGAATCCCTGCTCTGAAATCGTTGGCATTACATGTGTTTTGGATTCTGGACTTTTCGGTCTCTCAAACAATGTGTGATACATCTGTATGGCACCGGTCCTTTCCATCCCTATGTGTAGTCAAGGTATCTTTATAATTCAACACATGAACATCTCTACAGTCACCTCTGTGCAGAGTCACATCAGTGGATAAAGAAACTATAAATACTCTACAACAGTTCAGGCCAGGCTTTGCTGCCAAATGAATTCTTACTAACCTCAGTATTTTTTTTTAGAACTTTAGCTTTTAGAGTGTTCACATTTCAGCATTGCAGATAAAGTATTTGTTACTTGCCAAGTGTTCAAAGATTTTATGACGAAGCTATAAAAGCCAGCAGTTCGTATAATGTCATCCTCAGACCAGAAGCTTTAACTTCAGCAAGGAACATATTAGAAATGGAACTACAGGGCTGGAGAGTTGGCTCAACAGTTAACAACACTGGCTTCTCTGGCAGAGAACCCAGGTTCAGTTCTCAGCATTAACATCCCCCAGTTCCAGGGGATCCTTGCCCTCTTCTGACCTCTGTGGGCATTGCATGACATGGGTGCACTTACATACGTGTAGGCAATGCACTCATACACATAAAAACATAATAAATGAAATGTTAAATAAAGATGCAAATACAAGAGGCTGGGTAGAAGGCTCAGTGGGTAAAGTGCTTGCTGTAGCAGCATGAGGACCTGAGTCCAGTTCCCAGCACACATGTGACACCCATGTGGGACAGAGGATCCCTAGCTGAGTTGTTGAACTCCAGATTCAGGGAGGAACATTGTCTCAAAAAATAAGGTAGAGAGCAATTGAGAGAGATACCCAGACACACACATACACACACACACACACACACACATGCGCACAAACACACAGACATATACATATACATAGATATATGTATATATACATAGATATAACCACACACAGAAAGAAAAGAAGGAAGAGAGAGAGAAAGACAGGGAGACAGAGAGAAAGGAAGGAAGGAAGGAAGGAAGGAAGGAAGGAAGGAAGGAAGGAAGGAAAGAAGGAAAGAAGGAAGAAAAGAAGGAAGAAAAGAAGGAAGGAAAGAAAGAAAAGGTAAATTCTCTAATCCCATCCAGTTTACTGAATCAAGAACTGTGGGGCTGGGACACGAAAACCTGCTTAACGAGACCTCTATGGGACCATGAAACCACTGCAAGTTGAAGAAGAGCACTGAAGAGAATCAACTCGGCCTGGGATCAAGGGCACCTGGGACCTAGTTAGCTTAGTCTGATGTTTAGTAACTTGATTTTCAGATTGGGGATTCGTCATAAACACTGATTTTGCTTTGCCAGATTGTTAAGCAGATGTGACATGACAGTGCTTGTGAAGAGCCTTATTACAGCATATAGTATATACCAGTTATCTTATCCAGACTAGAACAATGATATGACTGAATGGGACAAGCGTTAATTAGCTGATCAGTGCTACATGATGTGACAAAGTGAGTGAGTTCACTGAAAGTGTGCCTGTTGTCTACCTCAGGGTTCCTACCTCTGGGAAAGCCAGCTGTGTCCTCCATCAGCTCATATGCAAACATGCACCAGAAGGACTGAGATGTTTAATGATGGACATATGAGTGTGCCTTTTTATTTTTTAAAACATTAGTATTTTTAGTTTGGGGAATTTCATGCCTGAGTACTGTCTTTGCATTTTTCCGCCCCTTCCACTCCTGCCAACAACTCCTCCCGTGCGCACCACTGCCTCTCAATTTCTTCTCCTCTTCTTTCATTATTGTTACATATACATACATATATATTTGTAATGCACTGACTCAGTTTAGTGGTGCTCATGTGCACCTGTGTTTAGTGATTAGGACTGCCCACTTGGGATTAGATAACCTCTCAGGAAGCTAGTCTCTGGAGAAAACTGATTTTCCCACCATCAGCACACATCAGTTGCCTGTAGCTCTTCATCTTGGGGTGGGGCCCCTCGAGATTTCCCCCATCCACCTTGACGAGTCAACTGGTTTTATCAATATGCAGATTCCCGTTAGACTACCATACTGTGGAGGTTTTATTGGTGCAGCTTCCCTAGCATGTCTAGAATTCACTACCCATAAGTGTCCTGTCTCTCTGGCTTTTACATTCATTCTACCCCCTCTTCCAAGGTGGGGGCATTTTTATACTCTCTACCCCATCTCAGTCCAGAGGAGATTTCAGCAAGATTGGAGAGATGACCTGTCCTAGGGTTTGGATTTCTGTGCTATGATTAGCAGAGAGAATCACCCAGAAAGGCAGATAATAACAAAAGAAAAATCCTGGAATGGATAGTTAGGAAATCTGAACCCTAAGGTTAGCCCTGCCAAGTGGACAAGGTAAACCAGCCTCCTTGGAGGCCACTTTCCAATTCTAAGCACTGCTGCTCTGCCTCAGGCTTCTTAGTCACTCAATTTTTTTTTTCCCTAGCTCTTGACATTAGTGTCTACAGACTGCAGGCCCCTGTGACAATGCCTGAAATCTGGTGAGAATGAACATGATATGAGCTGCAACCCCTCCTCCTTCTGCAGACCCAACATCATCACAGAAACATAGGCTGAGTTGTGACTCGGGAGTTACCAGCCCCCACAAGACAGCCCTAGAAGAAAGATATTCTGACAAAGTTTCCCTAGGGAAAGCTAAATCCATTAAAGAATTCTCCACAATGACTAGATGCCAATCAAGGTCACTGCTTCTTGATGCATCTGTCCACCCTGGGACACAGGTGAGAGTTCTGAGTTGTCTTTCTCAAGCCCTTCCTGGCCCTTTACATCTTATCTGGTCAAATTGTGTCTTCAGGGCCTCCAGGTTGGAGTGACTGTTCCCCAAGGGCACTGACCCCAGGTCTGTGGTTTCTATGATGTTAATTAACTACAACTCTTAGAAGCACAGTCACACTTAGACTACAATTTAAAGACTCTAAGGAAAGGTCTGTTGCAACAAAGACCTTTTGTTTCTTGATTTCTAGTTTCCATTTGCTAATGCAAAACAGAGAGAGGTGGTTAAGAAAGACAGTGGGGGGTTGAAGAGCTGGCTCAGCAGTTAAGAGCTCTAGCTGCTTTTGCAGAGAACCCGGGTTCAGTTCTCAGCATTCACATCCCCTAGTTCCAGGGGATCCAAAGTCCTCTTCTGACCTCTGTGGACACTGCATTACAGGGGTGCACTTACATACATGCAGGCAATACACTCATACACATAAAATGAAAATAATAAATATATCTTTTATCTTTTAAAAGAATAGCAATGACTAGGCATCAAATTATCTGGGGCTAGACAGAGTAGAATAGTTCTTTCTACCGCGGAGACTTCCTTTAGCTTCTGTGTGCTAGAACTTTTACATCTGTGGAATAGAACTAACAAATTCTTCCTTCTTTGTGTTATTGTTAGTACTAAATACTTTTCTTTGTTGAATATCTAGTAGCTAGAACACTGCCTACATTGAAGCTTTGCACATAGTAAAAGCTTTCAGTTGACTGGGTGGGGTGGTACACATTTGTAATCTCAGCAATTGAGAGGCACAACCGAAGGATTGCTCTGAACTGAAGGCCAGCCTGGACTACATGGTGAGTTCAAGACGTAGGGTAGAATACCAAGTGAGACCTTGTTTCACCCCAATGCCCCAAATGAGTTCCCGGACGAGTTGCTCTATGGTTTATGTAATGGAAACTGTACTCAGCTCAGCCCGACTCCTCAGCCATTGTGCTGGGATGAAAGTGTTCTTAATAGCAGAAAAATCACGCTCTAAGAGGATGATGGCAATTAAATCTGTATGCCACTGAACTCAGACTATGCAAACCCAATACAGCAATGGTTGTATTAGTTTGGAGAAAACTACACTATATAGCTGGGGTGGTTCTTTTTTTAAAAAAAAAAAAGTGCTTCTAGGCAGGACTTCTTAAACTTTTTTCATTCTTTTCCCACAAGAAACTTTTAAGCAACCTCAGGTATATAGTGATAAAAACAGGCATACAAATTAAACATGTACTAATGACAAATAATAAAGAAGTTTCTTTCAAAGCAAGATGTTAGGGGCCAGAAGGATGGCTTAGAGGGTAAATGTGCTTGTTGAGCAAGACTGGTGACCTGAGTTCTATTCCTGGAATGCTCAGAAAGCTGGAAGGAGAGAACCAATTCCATGGAGTTATTCTCTGACCTCTCCAAACATGATCTTCATTTTTATTAATGTGTGTGTATGTATCTCCCCACACATACATCACTTAAACACACACATCAATAGAAACTTAAGTACTACTGTGATTCTTTAGCATGCATACAAGTTCATGATCTACTAAAGATGAAAGTAAATTTGCTTTGAAGAAGATGAATGTGGATTGGATTGAGCTGGACAAACAAAGAATCCAAAGATGCACTAATTAAATACTCACATGCTGAGGAGTCGCAGTGCAAACAGACTACAATTTTTGGCTTCACAAGATCAAATCACAATGTTTCTTTAAGTGCAGAAAACATTGCATGTATGGTAAAACACTTCAGTTTTAGTCTGTAATTACATCCAATCCAGGCCACAGTATTTTACACACCATTTATTGGTGTGGCGGCATGCAAGGTGCAAGGTGCACATGGTGTGTGTTCAGAACCAAGGCTATGAAGCCACATGATGCAGTGCTGGCGAGTACTGCCAGTGTGGCACCCTGAACTCAGTACACTCTCCATTCTGGATTAATTTCTGACTACTGTGCATTCAGAATCATTTTACTGCTGCAATTTTTTATACCCCTCACATTCAGTGACATGACCCGATATGGAGTTGGAACCAACAGTTTAAAAGGTTGCAGTCTTGAATATTTAATCCAAATAAATTCAAAATGTAGATGGCTAGAACAATCTGTTTATGGAAGAGAAATCGAGAACGGGTTTTTGACATTACAATTATTTCCTAGAAATGTAGAGCCTATAAAAACCAAGCCTTGGTTGTGGATGGCACCAATATAAAGTTGTTTGGTGTGACTGCTAGGTTACTGCAGTTTTCAATTTGTAGGGTAACATGCTCACTCATCCAAGTTCAGAGCTGTAAAATGCCAGCTACACGAAATACCAGAAATAGGTAAAGCAAAAAGAGCCAAAAGGAGGCTGGAGAGATGGCTCAGTGGTTAAGAGCACTGGCTGCTCTTGCAGAGGACTAGGGTTCAGTTCCCAGAAGCCACATAGTGACTAACAATGGCCTGTAACTCCAGTTCCTGGGGATTCAATGCCCTCTTCTGACCTCTGTGGGCATTGCAAGTATGTGGTGCACTTAAATACCTTCAGGCAAAACACTCATATATATAAAACAAAAATAAATGATGGCACATGCCTTTAGTACCAGCACTCAGGAGGCACAGGTAGGCAGATCTCTGTGAGATCAAGGCCAACCTGGTCAACATAGAGAGTTCCAGGCCAGCTGGGTCTAGAGGGAAATCCTGTCTCAAAAAACAAAAAACAGACAAACAAAAACAACAACAAAATAAACTGAAAAGGGGCTGGAGAGAGGGCTCAGAGGTTAAGAACACTGGCTGCTCTTGTAGAGGACTTGGATTAGATTCCCAGCACCCACATGGTAGTTAACACACATTGGTAACTCCAGTTCCAGGAGAATCTGATGCCTTCTTCTGACCTCCACAGACATTGCTCAACATGGATGCACTTACATACATGAAGACAGTACACTCACACATAAAAATAAATAAAATCTGTTTTAAAAACTGAAAAAAAAGTTCTTTTTTTTTAAGAGTCAAAGGAGGTCTTACTGCCTCAGGAAGGGCATTAAAAGAGAACTTTCTGAGAAATGAGAATTTTTGATGAGAGGGCTGTGAGAACTCAGGACTAGACAGTTTTCAGAATTGTACAGTTAACATTCTGCATCACAATGTTAATGAAGTTTACCTGAGAATAAAATACAGTAAATAAAAAATGTAATGGGATCGGAGGGGTGGAATTGTGAACAAAATAGGAAGGAGGGGTTGCTGATCTCTGGTCAAGGTCTTTGCAAATGCTTGAAATTGTCCATAATAAATAATAGCATGTTTTTTTAATCACAGCAAATCGCCTACATCTGATTTCAACGCTCAGGCTCTCTTTACCAAACAAGATGCTTCCAACAATTTGCGAGTGTAGTCAATCCCAGGAGGGCAACCTCAACCCAGGGAAAACACAGGTCAGGCAGGAATCAGCAGGAACAGAACTGGGCGGCCAGAGAGGGAGCACCATGCCCCACTGCCTCAAGAGTCTCCACGCTGCAGGGGAGGCGATGTCACCAGGCTCTGGATCTGCCTTTCTTCTGTCATTACAAGTCACATTCATGTCATTTACCCAGGCTAGACAAGAGCAGGGCATGATGGGTAAGAAGTCAAGATCCGAAACTGAGGAAGACATGAAGGAGTCAAAATTACAGATGTGCACTGCACCTGTGATCTTGGCACTTGGGAGGTGGAAGCTAGAGGATCAGGAGTTCAAAGTCAACCTCTGCTACACAGCGAGTTTGAGACCAGACTGGGATATATGAGACTCTGTCTAAAAAAACCAATAAAAAGAAGAGAGGAAGGGAGGAAGGGAGGAAGAGAGGATGGAGGGAGAGAGGGAGGCAGGGAGGGAGAAAATTATGTGATCATTTGTGAGCAACTTCAGAGGGAAAAAAAAAAGCCAGAATACTGAGTTCAGATTCTAATTATTCAATGTAAATAAAGGCTTCAGAGACTCCCTTTAAAGACAGTATGAAGTCTGGACTCCGGAGGAGGAAGGTAAGCAAGGTACAAAGTTTCTGCATTCTGCAGCCTTCCTGCCTTTGCACCTGTCAGCTCTGCACTCAGGAGGGCAGTCCTTACAGCTCCCTGAACTCAGTCTGGTTCAAGCCTCTATGACCTGCTTTATGCTCTTTCTTTTTCATAGAGTTATCTCCTTCACCCTTTTATGAATTCCTTCAGTGTCACTCTGGAATGATCACCAGGGTGTTTACTCAGAGCTCAGACCATATCCTGATGACCCCAGGGACCCTGCTCATTCATCTCCCACTATCCTGACCTTAGTGACATCATCACCTTGGGCACCACTAGCCTCCTCCTCACCAGTGTATCAGTATCTCCAGGGCTAGATCATGTGTTCTTCATGCCTTCTCCCAGGGCCCTCCAAGCTTTTACTCTTAGGTACGGAATAGGTATATGTTAGACCTACAAAGCTATTACAGAGTCTATGTGCCTTGAGAATCCAAAGTTAATCAATTGGTCCTGGCCTGGTAGCTTTCTTGAAGCTGCCTAGAATTCATTTCAGTGTTTTGACTATTCTCAGAAATGCAGGTGTCAGGTCTTCAGTTAGGTTGTTGAGCTTGGATGGAGTGACAATTCAATTAATGATGGAGATTTCCAGGGTCTCTAACCACCATGTCAAACGATGCTGGAACATAAGTTACAAACAGCCTGGAAAAATTACTGTCACATCACAGAAAGCTGTCTACCTAGCACAGGGATTATCTTTGACCCTGTTGTCTTTGAACTCATTCTAGCTAAAATGTTTACTTCCACATATATGTATGATGTCACAACCAGAACTGTGAGAAATAAGATTATGGGAAAATAAGCGATTATTGTTGACGTGGAAGAATCATGAAGAAAGATGCGGGTGGTAAAAAGAGGTCACTTTGGTGAGGCTGATTCCTGTGGTATTATGAAATAAATTGTTCCAAGTACCGCCTGACAGTTTGTTCAAAATTCTTAATGGCTCACATGCAGACGGGGCTACCAAATATGTTGTGTGGGCAAAATAATGTTCCCACAGAAATAGCAGTTCTTTGAACAATTCAGATTGAAGGCCCCGGGCTGAGCCTTTCCAAATAGAAAGCAAAATATTCCTCCAACTCTGCTCACATCCAGCTCCAGCCAGACTCTCCACGGAAGGAGATAACTTCAGGATGAGCTAAGAAGCCAGCAGAGGTGAGAGGAGCAGGGTATCTGGAGCAGCTGAGAGTGCCATTTGGAGAGCAGACTGGCTGAGGAAACTTGCCTTCTCCATTCCCTGATGACATGAAACGGGTCATTAATCTCTTATGTGAGATTAGCTGGAAAAATAAGAAGTTGTGGTTCTGGCAGAGTAGCTGGACACCAGACAGCTAACTAAACCAGGGTAGCCTGGGCAGAAGAAGACACAGAAGCAAAGCCTGCCTCAGGAGACAGAGTTCCTGAGGCCGAGGGAGGCGTGTTCTGTCAGTCAGGGTGGCTCCTAGCCAAGCTTCTCTCTATCTATCTCTCTTTTTTGGTGTGTATACAGGTATGTGAAGGTGTATGGTTATGTGTGTTTGGGTACAGACAGACGTACGTGTGTGTGTGTGTGTGTGTGTGTGTGTGTGTGTGTGTGTGTGTGTGTAGTCCAGAGGTCAACTTTGTGCATCCTTCTTCTGGAGCCACCCATCTTGATTTTGTTCTCTTTTTTCTTCTTTCTTTTGATTTTAAGAAGGGGCCTCTCGCTGGCCTGGAGCCTGCTGAGGAAGCTCTGCTCCTGGCCAGTGAAACCCAGGGACCCTCCTGTCTCCACCTCTCCAGCACTGGGGTTACAAGCACATGCCACTAGGCTTCACTTTTTTTAATGTGGGTTCTGGAACTCAAACACAGATCCTCATGCTTCTGCTGCAAGCACTTTACCAACTGACCCATCTCCCTAGCTCCAGTCTCTCCAGCTCTGGTACTTGAACAAATGATACACCTGGCCTCTGCCTCCATTTTCTCACTTGTGGAATGGTTTTTATACTTTATGTAAGTGCCACAATGATTGACTCAGCTCTTGAAAGAAAAATGCCTGGCCCAAGAGCTTTAAGAGCTGTTCATCTACAACTTCTAGACAGGAGGTCACAGAAGATTAGATCTAGGAGTGATGTGCTTGCCTAAAGCATTCTGGGAAGAGTTGGAGTACCTGATGTGGTGTTTTGGAAGCTCTGTGTGAAGTGGGTGGATGGATGGCAAACCTTCTATCAGCAGCAAACCACAGAAGAGATGCCTTGTCTCAAAGAAGATGGAAGACAAGGAAGGCCCCGTGAGGGTGTTCTCTGATCTCTACACACATGCTGTGACATACACTCATATACACCCACACATGACATCATAGGTTCCAAAATAAAAGCTCTGAACACAATAAATGACAGGCCAAAGTCAAAATGAACCCGAGAGGGGATTCTGACAGAAGTAAATACATCAGAAGTGTATGCAGAGTCACTAATTGTAGGCTGAAGAGGCAGCCATGTGATATGGCAAAAAATGTAGACATAAGCCATGAAAATTCAGAGAGGAAACAGATCCCTAGGGCTGGCCATGAAAGTCTTCAGATGTAGGAAATGAATGCCAAGGGGGAACGCCAGCAGGAGCTAAAACTCAATCTCAGAAGAAGCGGTTCAAATAACAGATCACTCCTAGGAAAGAGAAGGAACGATTTATTGAGGAAACAAATGTCGAGTTCAAATATTTAAATATGTGAAGCACTGTCAGTCATGTAGAAGAGGAATTAGCCTTATTACATGAGCAAATACACATTGCATGTCTATCTGTTGGTTACCAAGTTCTCACTCATGTTATAAATAATTCCTGGGACCTGGGGAGATAGCTAAGTCAATAAAAGGCTTGCCATGAACACTTGAGGGCCTGAGTTCTACCTCCAGAACCCACATAAAAATAGCTAGTCATGGTGGCTTTAAGCTCAGAACTGGGGAGGTAGAGACAAATGGTTTCTTAAGGCTTCTTAGTCACCCACACTGGCCTAGTAGGTAAATTCCAGGCCTGAGAGAGAAAGAGACTCTGTTTGAAAAACAAGGGTGTTGCTCCTGCGGAATAACACCTGATGTCTTCTGATCTCTGCACACATTCACACACACACACACACACACACACACACACACGCAAATTGATTGGCCATCTATTCTGCCAGACACAGACCTACAAGCTGGGGATAAGGCCACTACACTCAGGAAACTATACTTGGTGGGATAGAGAGACAACATCAGTAATAAGTAAGCAGAAAAATAATTTTTCATAGTAAAAGGCTGGACTACACACCATGCTTGCATTTGTATGTTTACTTTAAAGGACAGTGAGATATACTTTGGCTTTGTGGTCCCAATAAAGATAGAGTTCAATAGAGGGACAAATTTTCTCCTACGAGAACATGAATTCTCAAAAAGTTGCGAACTCTATCGTCAGAAATGTTACAAACAGTATCTGTTCAGCCATCTTTTAGGATTATTGTGGGTAATTGCTTTCTTGAGGATAAAACTGAATCAAAGATTCCAAGAGATTCAGATTTCAGTACAATTGAAAAATTGTAGCTGCAAGACTTTTCAACAGAAACCCTACTGGTGTAACGACAGCTTTTCATTAAAGAAAGATCATTTGGTGGGAATTACAAATAAAGAATGAGACAATCCTCAGAATAAAGAATTCTTTGGGAGCTAGACCTGGTGGTACATACCTTCAGTCCCAGCACTCAAAAGAACAGAGCAGGTTTGTAAATTTGACCCCTGCTTGAACTACATAGGGAGTTCTAGATGACGCTGGACCACACAGCAAGACCCTGTCTCAAAAACAAAACAAATGGCAGCAACAACAACTTTTAGCTCCGCAAATTTGGTTTAGTGGATTTTTTATTTCATCAGCCTTATGGCTTAAATTTTGTACCAGACCATCAGAAATTTCATTATTTTTGAAATAGTCCAGAGACTGGAACTGTAAAACAATACCAAATGAGCTTTAAGTTCTTCTCAACATTTAAAAATGTTTAGAGAGCATCAGAATTCAATATACTGCCATGGAGGTTCAGAGTTGGCATCATGAACAGAGACATTTTCTTCATGGTCGAGACACTGGTAAGGTGCCCACACTCCTGTAAAACCCTGCTGAAACTCAACAAATCATAAAAAAGGGACATGAATGTACGTGGGGGAAAAGAAGGTTTAATAGAATGTGAGAGAAGGAAGAGAGTAAAGGGAGGATAAAGGTGACCAGAATATATCATGTATATGTATGTATGTATGCCAAAATGAAGCCTCATATTATGTATAATCAATATACACCAATAAAACAATTAACATTAAAAATAGTACTGACTCATGAAAATGCAAATAAAGTATTGGCTGAAATGAGTGGTGAGTAGTAAATGTTCAATTGACTGTTCAATGGCAGCTGGAGGGTTGGGGATCTAGCTCAGGGATAGTGCACATCCTTAACGTGTATGAGGCTCTGGGTTCAAGCAACCTACACAAGAGAAAGACAGCTATTACCCTGTCAGACTTCTTCCCCCAAAGAACTGACAGAGGCCAGGGCATTTCTCAGGAGGGATGGTGTCAGTACTAAGACTGCTTTTCCCACCACCGAACACAGCATCTCGCTCAACATGAACTGCTCACCCCCTGGACCTTGTTGCCATCAGAGAAAATACCTCTCACAGCTTGCTACTCAAAGGTGTGCTCCCTCTCTGTCACTCATTTTCCTCAGCTCCAGCTCTGCCTTTTGCTGCCTTTTCTAGGATCTGTCTTCTCTATAGAATGTCCCACAATGTATGCTTCCTCTCTTGAAGACTCCTCCGTTTTCCTGTCCACCTGCTTGCCTCCTGGTCCAGCCATCAATCATCCTTACCTCCTTCTAGCCTGCCTTCATTGACGTTTTGAGTAAACAGGAACCTTTGTCATCAATACCAACAAGTTCTGCCTCCCCACTCACCACCCCTCACCCTCAGTAGGGAATGGAGGCTTGGCATTCCATTTTCTACGCAAACGGTCTGGCCCTGCACTATATTCCCCAGTCCTTTGTCGTATTTCTTTACCAAGCAGTAGGACGCATCTAGATGCCATGGGAATTTCTGCCCTTGCCCTCTATCTTCAAAAGCTTATGCTTAATCACATGAAAGATGACTGAGAGCTGGGCTGTCAGTCAGCTCTGCTCAGCTCATCCGTTGTGACAGGTCCAACACTGTCCGTTCAAAAGAACCCATTGTTCCAACAACAGCTAATGCCTCTCTTGTTGGGTGAGAAAGTACTATTGTGATGTCATTAGCAGTGATCAGATTTATGTCCTGGACAGGTGCTAAGCATCCTGGAATTAAAAGTACTCTATTTGTCTGCAGCAGTAAGTCTGGACAGGACACTACTAAAATAACATCTGTCTGCAAAGGTCTTAACTAAAAGACACCAGCCGAGCTCCCCTGGATTTGGCGTTTGTGTAAGCTAATATAGCTGGATAAATCCACAACTGATTTTTTTTGTTGTTGTTGCTATTGTATATTTGTTTGTAAAAGCAAAAGTCCCATATTGTAGGCTAGGTTGGCCTGGTATTCCCTATGTAGCCCAGGCTGGATCAAATGTATAGTAATTCTCCTGCCACAGGTTTTCAAGTGCTGGGACTGTAGACATGCCTGGATCTAAGCTACTTTTCATCACTGCCTAAGTCAGGGTCACAGTGAGGATTTCTTGGTCCCAAATGTGGCCTGGCATGCGAGAGAAAGAAAAGCATAAAAAACAGATGAACTAGTCTAAACAAAGCAGGGCCTTCAGACTCACACTGTAGATTTCTCAGTTCAGACCTCAGACTTGTACCAACAGTTGTTAGCCTCCATGTGGGTACTGGGAATCACACGTAGGTTCTCTGGAGCAGCCATTGCTCTTAACTACTGAGCCATCTCTGCAGCCTCCTCTCTAGGAATTTTTGCCTGAGCAATTAATGGAAGAATTTCTATTTATTTCCCTAAGATGGTGACAATAAGAGAAAAAGTTACTAGAGATGGAGACAGGCTGGTATGTAGGGATGGATCATGAATGTGGCTTTCGACAGGCAAGGTGTAAGAAGCTCTAACATCTAGTAGGCTTGTCAAGGAGAGGCTAAAGCTCCAGGTGATACTTGAGGGGAATTATCCAGACCAGAGGTGGGAACTAGAGGCTATTAGTGTACATGCAGAACTTGAGGCCATGAGATGGGTCAGAGAAAAGAGAAAGGGAAGACCCAAAGTTGAGTCCTGGGTTCTTCAGTTTGACCTTAGTAAGTACAGGAACCGGCACAGAAAGCAAGAACCAGATAAAGTGCCTCAGTATCCACGGGAAATGATGAGCCATGAAAAGCTAATCCCTTAAATATTCCAACCCAATTTCCAAATGTAATTAAATTATTTCTCTCATTTTGAAATAAAATAACATGTCTAATATTAATTATGCATTTCAAATCAAAATCTCAAGGCTAATTGTACAGGCATTCTAGCATGCCAGACTGTTTCAGAGGCTTTTAATCACAACCACAAATAAAACCAACAATATAAGAGCTATTTGTAGACTTAGCATGAAAACCACGGGGACTGATTAATTATATCATCTCCCCTTTTTAGGGGAGTGGTATATGAGCTGCAATTTAATGGCTCATTAACTGCCAAGTTTAATGGCTGGGGAAAAGAAGACTCTTCAATGCATCTGCCTGCAACTTGGTCAGGGAGCTCCAGGGACCTTGAGTCATCACTCAGGCTAGGGCTGGCTTTTCTATTAAGCCACTGCCTTTAAATCACCCATGTGCCTCTAACTACACATCACTCATGCTCCCAAAGGTAACCCCAATAAATTCAATCATTCACCAACTTTGGAGGTAATTTGTGGGAATGACTTTAATGGTCATAAGTGGTCATAATCTGAGTTAATGACTTTTAGTTAACATCAGGTGCAAAACCATGTATTTCTGTGTCTTGTAACCATGGCACCTGATCTCAAATCCTTAGGCAATCTTAACTTGGTAATCCACCCAAAAGGATAATGAATGAATGAATGAATGAATGTATGTATGCTTGAGAATTAATATATCAAAGTGCTGAAAGGCAACGCCCCATCTCCATTACACATAGTAGAAGTTGGGAAAGATGGCTGACCCTGGATGAATGAGATATTCTGCAGCTAATGATAAAAGGCCTGATAGTCTGTCAAGATTAGAGGGGAGACAAGCTTGTACTTTCCCAGGGCTAGAGGAATGCTTGTGTGGGGATATATATGCAGGAGTAAAGAACCTGTCGTGGCCATAAGAATGGGTTGGATACCCTGGAACTGGGTTAATATTGAGCTAATCAGTTTGGATTAAGAGCACTGGTTGCTAACAACTGTAACTCTAGTTCAAGGAAATCCAACACCCTCTTGTCATGCAGGCATTGCACGACATGGATGCAGTTACATACATGCAGGCAATACACTCGTGCATGAAATAAAAAACTTTAAAAACTTTTAGTAAAACTTTAAAAAATACTTTAAAATGTGGAAAATTGTTCTTGATGTTTTTTACTAAGGGGGAAATAGTTTTAATGGAGTTTACAACTATATTTGCAAAGAGAATGAATTTTTAAATGTTAATGGTGGTTTTCTCCATGTCGATATTAAAAACATTTTTGGCTACTAATTTTTACTAAATACACATAATGAATACTGATTACATTTGTAAGAAATGCAACATGGAAAACAATGTATCTCTAACAACAGGTTTGCTATACATCAGTGTTTCTAAACTGTGCTGAGAGGGGGTCCCAGGGGTCTAAAAATGTTTTCATTGTAATGCATTCATTACGACTCTTCTAAGAAGGTTCAGTGTAGTGTCTTCATTAAGAGACTGACAGTAGGGTTGGGGAGATGGTTTAGTGAGTAAATCACTTTCTGTCAAAGCATGAAGATGCAAGTAAGATCCCCAGAACCCCTATCAAGTTGAACTTGTCTGTAATCCCAGCATACCTACAGCGGGATGGAAGCTGGACACAGGACAATCTCTGGAAGCTCACAGGTATTAGCCTCACATCTATAACAGTGAACAAGAGATCCTGTCTCAAAACAAGATAGAGGCTGAGGACCAATACCTGAGGAGTGTCCTCTGACCTCTACAGGTTGTATGTATTCATAAACACACAATAAAACAAAAATGTTAGAAAGTTTCCTTGAATGCTAATAAACCTGAAGCTTCCCTGGGATATCTCTAGGATATTTGTATACATGGTACCACTGCAGTAGCTGAACTGTAATTGAACTGTAATATACGGAGCCGCAGGCATGGTGGATGGGTTTCTCTGGACTGCCTTACTCAATTTCCATGAACATGAAGGCTTAAGACAATGGATGTATTCTGTCATCTATCATTGTTCTGGAGGTTGGCGCATAAAGTCTGAGTGTCGACAGGCTTTATTTCTTCTAGAGAGTCCATTATCTTCCTTACTCGCTGATCCTAGTGGCTGTGACAGACGGATCTTACCTCCCACACCCCTGGCTCATAGAGGCATCACTCCAATCCTTGTGTGAATGTTGACATCACCTTATTGTCTGTATTTCTTCTTTCCAACTCTGAATATTACACCATTCATTAGATTTCCAAGCTCACCCTAATCCAGATTGTTAATATCTTTAACTTAATCACTTATCTGCAAAGATCCTTAATCTGTCAAATAAGGAAGGTCACATTCATAGGTTCTGGGTGGATACATCTTTCAGGGGGTCATGATTCAAACTACTACACAAGTGCACCTGCCAAGTGGACTTCCAGTTCAGGGCCTCCCTGAGGCAGCTCTGCACTCCCTGAGCCCATCAATTATCTCAGAGCCCAAGACCTTGAAAAATCAGATGCAACATCCTCGACCTGCACACTCCTGAAGCCACTGGATCTCTTCGCAGGTTTCCAACTTTACCCTTTAGTTCTCTGTGTATCTGTACTCTATAGCCAGAATGTCCCCTCCTTTCTGTTCATTCAGAGATTGGATTCCACTGGGGCAGTTTCCTAGCTTTCACACATTCCCCACAAGGCACCATCTTCTATTGGGCCATCACTCAACCCTGGTGGGCCAGGCTTCTGGGAAAGTTCCTTTGTGACCCCTTCTCCCCTCCTTCAGCCTCATTCCTTCTACCACCTCTTATTGGAGCAGAAATCTAACCCCAGGGAGACAGCCTTGACTGTTCTTGGTGATGAACGTACCAGCATCCTGTCTGGAAGCCAGACTCTCTCACCAGTTCTCCAATATTTGAAGCTTTGACTGGCTTTCTCCTGTCCTCTGTCCAGCATCATGGTGCATCTGTCCCAGAATTCCCAAGCCATTTCAGGCCTCGCTATAAGTATGAGTGATTAGATCCAGGGTTCCAGCATCTGCTGATAAGCAGCAATAGGGTGAAAAGGTAGTCCTGGCCATCTGCATCCCTCAAAAATTTAAGGAAAGAATGGCTTTTCTCCACTGTGGTCTCCTGTTCCTTATCACAGGAAGGTGCTTCTTAAGGGCCACCCAGACCAGAAACATACCTGATCACTGTGCAACACACTTCTGAGCCCCTTCTAACTCCTGTATGCCAGTCTCAAAGGAAGCGCAGAGGGTTCTCCATTTTAATAAGCTTCTTTATGCTTACCATACACATTAAATAACGAGAGGCACCAGACCAGTGCAAGGGAGGAGGTACAACGTCCAGCTATCTCCTTAGGGCTCAAGTTAGTCCTAAAGGAGGAAGACCAGGCTAGAGCAGGTCGAACATTCTGGCAAAGCTACTGCTGCTTCTTTCGACTCCCAGACTTTTCCCTGAAACATAGGTGTGCTCAGAGCTTCCAACCAGGACCCTGCAGACCAAGAAGAATCACCTTTCTGGTTCTGTTCTCCCAATGTGGGCAGGCAGCACACTATAGTCTCATCTCTTTCTGCCTTCTGTTGCCATCTCTGCCACTGAGTGTCTATCAGGGCCCACAAGGGTTTCCTTATGTCTAAATTTGGGGAGGTATAAGTAGCCCCCCAGGCTCCTGGGGATTGGTCCCAGGGCTCCCAGAGAACTCAAAATCCAGAGTACAGACACAGGAGAAACTGAAGGCGGAGGTAGAAACCAGAGATGAGATCAGATGGGTGCTGGTGTTCTTATGTAGAACTGCGTACTTTCTCTGCCTCACACATGTCCTTAAGTCATTTCCAGGTACCTTCTAAACCTCACAAGATGATTGCTGTGCAACACTGTATTTGTTCAGGGAATAACTACAAGAAAAGAAGTCTACATACATTCAGTAGAGATGCAGTTCCCGATCCTGCAAAGTTTTGCTCCTTAGTTGAATCCATGGATATTTTGAGGATCAATTATATAAATGCACACACAGTTGGCTAGCATGCTCCTTTGAGTCTTTAGGTATCTATAAGCCATGATTACCACGTGATACTCACCCTCAATGTTCATTGCTCATTTTAAAAGTGTTTCTTGACTAGATTCAGGTCAGTAGGCCACATTCATAAAAAGTGAAGGCTACCAACTAACTTTCATCACATTATCTGCCCTTACCTGGATCTACACAAAATACCTTATCTGCCATATGGAGTTTATTAAAGTTGTTCTTTTTTTTGCATATATGTGTATGTGCATGCATTTGCATGTGTATGTAGGTGTACATATATGTGTCAGTACATGTATATATGTGGAGAATATCAGAGGACCTCAGGGGTTATGCCTTAGTTGCTATCCACCTCGAACTTTTAAAAATTCACGTTTATTTTATATAAATGAGTGTTAGGCCTTCATGATGTAAGCATACTCATTTCATGCAGTGCCCACGGAGGCCAGAAGAGGGCATCAGATTCCCTGGAACTGGTGTTACCATTGATTGTGAGCTGTCATGTGGGGGTTGTTGAGCCAGGCCCCTCAAGGGCAGCCAGTGCTCTTAACCACTGAGCAATCTCTCCAGTTCCCTGCCCAACTTGAGTTTTGAGAGGGTCTATCCCTGGCCTGGAGCCTATCTTGCTAGGCTAAGTATAGAGATCTACCTGCCTCTGTTTACTTGTTTCCCAAATACTAGGATTACACGTGCTTACCACCATGCCCAGATTTTTACGTGAGTTCTGGGGATCAAACTCAACTTTTCATGCTCTCTCCCCAACCCTTAAAGGTGCTCTTGAGATTGTAGACTTGCTAGCATTTACCTTCAAGTAGTATTAGAGTATCTTACAAGTCATATATTAAATTCTTACATAGCTAAAATGGAATAAAAATTTTCTGCAACTTTAATAGAAATCACATTTCCTTTAATATACCTTAGAAGACTAGTTTCATGGTATGCACCAAATATACTGATTTTGTATCTACCAGTACTCTTTTAATTCAATGCGAATACATGGCTGGGTGCTAAGTGCTGAAACGGCAGAAGGCTGAGGTGGGAGTTAAATGGAGGAAGTCTGAATGACAGGGCATTGGGCAGACTGCTTAGCACAGTGCTCCATCAGCTTCCCCAGAGATGCGGGGCAGAAGCAGACAGTCCATTACAGATGATGGAACAGGTGTTGCTTTCATTCACTCTTCCACACCCCAGAGTAAAAGCACTTGCCCAAATTTTGAGCAGTTCTGAATTCTGTAGAACTAATTATGCTCTCATCAGTGCATTGCCAAGACTAAACAATAACTCAACACGAACTCTCTTACAATGAAAGACAGCTTGCCAATAAATCACAGCCTGCAAAGGTTCACATCACTATTTCCTAATAGGCTTGGGCAACTTGGAAGAAAGGGTCTCTAAGCAAACAAATCTGGAAAATAAACACAGTATCTAATTGTCACCAATAAAGCCACTCCTCCAAATTTCAAGAAATTCTAGCAGCTATTTTTTGGTCTGTCCTTGTTTCTCTCTTTGGTTGCGGCCATGCCTCTCAAAGCATTCCATCCCTATCTCCGTCACCACTCAGCCTCTGTGGCAGGAATGATTTTGACAGGAAACCAAGGACAGCTGCTTGAGTTTTAGGGCAATTTGAAGCCAACATTGCTGTCAGTATTCCATTTTTAATGCTTAAAAATGACAGAGAAGAAAGCAGTTCTAACAGCTTTGCTTTTAACCCACTCTCTACTTTAGCCATAAATTGGCTGTGTTTGCTTTGAATGATATATTTTCCACGTATAGAGGTTATTTGTCAGGATTGCTTGGTGTATAAATTATCAGGGAATGTACAGCACAAATGATAACATTTAATACCTTCCATTTTATTGACTGAATCCATTGTTTTATGTTACAAAGACTTAGACAAGGAGAGAATAGTTTCCTTAAAACACAAATGTGAGTTTTCAATAGGAAAATAGGAAATGTGGGTGATTGAATGGCCTTATATAAAAAAATATTCCTGTGTATCATCACTGTCTAATAAGGATGACAGAGTCTCTAACGTTTATTCTAAGGACTCAGCAACTGAACTGGAACAGACTCAGCCATGTATCCGGGACCTGAAAGAATGCAGCAGTTGTCCATACCGTCAGCCCATATCACTGAACTGCTTAGCTGTCAGATACGAGATATGGGTGGAGAAAGAGTAAGGCCCAGAGGAGAGGAGGATCTGCACCTAGAACCCAACACAAGGTCGGTTCTGTTTACCATTTTCAGAATAAACAGGTTTAGACGATAACAGGAACAAGGCTGATAGAGTCCAGGAAGTTGCAGCACAAAACGCTGCTTTTAATATCAGCCTTTAATTTATTTATGTTTCATGTGTATGAGTGTTTTGGCTGCATATATGTAAGTACCCTGATATCAGGGAATGCCCATCAAAGTCAGAAAAGAGTGATGAATCCCCTGGAACTGGTGTTCAGGATGGTTGTTAGCCACCATGTGGGTGTTGGGGACTGAACCCTAGTCAGAGCAACCGTGCTCTTAACCACTGAGCCAGCTCTCCAGTCCCTAGATTTTACTTTTTATCCATTTATCTTTTTTTGTGCATATGCTAGGTGTATGTACATATGTGGATGTTCAAGTGTGTGAGTGTGGTACACAGGTCAATGTGTGTAAGTGAAAGCTTGTGTGCTGGTCCTCACCATCCACAGGCTCTTCATTGTTCATTATTGCTAGACAGGGCTAGCTGGCCTGTGAGCTTGGGGGAATTCTCCTATTTGTCTTTCATCCTACCATAGGCGCACTGGGGTTGCAGGTATGCATTTCATACCTGATGTTTCATGGGTCCCAGGGATTCAGACTCAGGTTCTCATGTGCAGCAAGCACTTCACTCACCGAGCCCACTCCCCAGCTCTGCACTGTTATTTATTCTTTAAGTATCCTGTGTAAGTGGCAACCATTCATCTCAAAATCTGAGCAGGCGAAAACCTTGATTTATCAGGAAAAGCAAGGTGATGCTTTAAAACATTCGAATAGTTGCTTGATTAACTCATCAAGGAGGATCCTAACAAGACTCAGGCAAGGCCACCATCTGCACAGAGTTCAGGTTAAGAGAGTAGTTAGAATAGGAGAACTGTAACATTCTGTTCTGAAAGATGAAGGATCCTCTTGTGAAGTGTAAGTTGAAGGATGGGGGTTTAAAATTACGGGCGGGACGGAGGGAAAGGCATCTGTGCCAAGACTGGTAATTACAGGCCACTTCTATGCTGTTTGTGTGCATCAGTATTCCAGTTTGACACTTGGCCAGAGAATTTGTGGCTGGGGAAGTTATTTAAGGGCCTGTGTGTTCACAAAAGGCTGGAAGCCTGCATCTTGGGGGATTTTTGGTTTCCTTTGTGTGGCTGTGATATAAACACTGTAACCAAAAGAAACCTAGGGGATGAAAGGGTTTACTTGGCTTACATTTTCAAGTTACAGTAGTCATGGAGGGAAGTCAGGTAGGAGCACAAAGCAGAAGTCAGGCAGCAGGAACCATGGAGGATCTTTGGCTCACTCATATGCTCAGGTTTAGTTAGCTCTCTTATGCAGGTCAGGACCTAGGGATGGTGTCACCAACAGTAGGCAGGTACTCCTGTATCAATTAACAATCAAGGAAATCCCCCACAGGCCAATGTGATCCAGGAAATGTTTCAATTGAAGCTTTCGTCTTGGACGGGATGATCTAGGCTATGCCAAGTTGACATTTAAAGCTAAATAGGGCAATAGGCTAAAACTGTGGGTGTCTTCTTGGACCAGGAACACCAACCTCGGACTCACCTGCAAGCTGGCTATGCTTGTAAATGACAAGGATCCTGGGCTGACCATCTAAGTCAGAATCCACAAGATGGTATTTTAATAAGCTGCTAAGTGAGTATCACACAACAGAAGCTTAGAACCCACATCCTGAGACACCTGAGAGCCCCTTCAGATGATTCTGGAGGTGTGCTGATGGATGGACTAGTTTAACAGTACTAGGTAAAGATAAAGGAGGCAAGCTGGGGAGATGGCTCAGCAGTTAAGAGCATGTACTGCTCTTACAAAGGTCCTGAGTTCAGTTCCTAGCACCCATGTCAGGCAGCTCATATCTATCTCTAACTCTAGCTCTAGGGCAATTCCTGTGCCTCCATGCCCCTGGGCACCACACTCACGCCCACATACACACACACACACACACACACATAACAACAAATAAAACCTTGATAAAGGAAAGGGGAGATGACCTGATCTTAGGGCTCTTGAAAAACATGCCTTCACAGGAAGAAACCAAAAAAGAAAAGGATTGGCAGGACCACATAAAAAATAAAACTTTGGTAATCTCCAAAACTTTACATCTGAAGCAATAAGTGGACAGTTAAAATATTCTGCCTACCTAGAAAGGGGTAGCTTTGAATACTCATAGTCATGAGAATGTTAACGTGGATATTTTCAGAACCCTTGATATTGTGATCCTTAGGAGGGAAGTTGTTTATAAAACAATGCTAAGGACCTGGTCAGTCTTGGAATCGGGACTATTTTGTTTCCTAGGCTACCTCTGTCAGGTACCATAGAAAGAGGTCTTTTTCCAGTTCATCGGTAGTGTTCCTCTGACTTCCTGGAGGAAGGCTCACACTGCTCTGCTCCCTGTTACTTTGCTCAGATACCTGTTTCACAGTTCAGAAGCATCTGATACAGGGCTAAACAGCTGTGATGACTACAGGCTCTTTGTGCTGCCTGCTGCAGATGGCACCAGCTGGCAAGCTGCTCACAAAGCAATGCTGGCTCTGTCTGTCCTGCTCTGAGTGATGGGGACTAATTAGCTACAGTCTCCCTGTAGTGCAAAAGGAGGTCTGGATGCACCGCCCTTCACATACAGAAGATCTGCCACAGGCAACAATGCATGTATAATTAGAATATTCCCAGTATGGAAGATTCTCCAAGAACTGGAGCTAGAGCTTCATATAACCCAGCTATGCCAGTCTTGAGCAGATACCCAACAACTCCATACCTTATCATAAAGAGACTTGTATATCTATGTTTATTGTTGCTGTATTCATAAGAGCTGGGAAATTGAAGCAGGCTAGATGCCCATCAACAGATAATGAAAATGTGGTACGTATTCCCAAAGGAACTTTACTAAGTTGTAAAGAATGTGAAATTTATAAGAAAATGCATGGAACTGGGAAATATAATATTAAACATGCTAACCCAAACTCAGAAGGGCCAGCACGGCAGGTTCACTTTCATATGCAGGCCCTAGTTTTGAATGTATATATGAATGCAAAAAGAATGGGTGTACAGGGGCTGGAGAGATGGCTTAGTGGTTAAGAGTACTGGCTACTCTTGCAGATGATCCAGGTTCGATTTCTAGCACTTACATGGCGGCTAACAACTGTCTGTAATTCCAGGTCTAGGGGAATCTGACACTCCCTTTCCAACCTCTCATGCTTACTCCTGCAGGGAGCTCTTGTCTATGAGTGAAATCAAGATGAAGCTAAGGAGGAAAAAAATTCTGTATCCTGGGAGACATTATAGGAACTATGAATTTCACAAGGTTATATCCTACCACTGAAACCCCAAGATCATTTGCTCTTGCCTAAGCTGTATTTTTAAAGTACCCTAATAAAATGGATCCTCTGAGTACGATTTATTTGAAGAAGAAGAAATTTGTTGTCCCTGGGAGAGTCTTTAAGAACCAAGGAAATAAATTTCAGTAAGTCTGAAGATGAGAAAGAATGGTCTAAAATGTTTTGAGTCTCATGCAACCCAAGTCCTACTGATCAATTTCAATTTGTACATAACTGAACAGGTGTATATAAATGCAACAGCTAAAACTCAAGTTTGGTAGGACAGAGGGTTAGAAGATGAAATTGGAAACATTTTAATGCCAAGTGTATTATTTTTAAATATTTTATTTGATGTGTATGAAATGTATTGCCTGCATGAATATCAGTATACCCATGTCACGCAATGCCTGGGGATGTCAGAAGAGGGCATCAGATCAGATCCCCTGGAACCGCAGTTACAGACGGTTGTTAACTATCATGTGGGTGCTGGGAACTGAACCTGGGTCCTCTTCAAGAGCAGCCAGCACCCTTCACTGCTGAGCAATGTCTAGTCCCTGATATTCTTACATTAATATTCACCTTTGGGAGGTTTATTAATTATTCTGTAAGCTGGTGTTAGACTTATAATGGGCACTAGAGATGTGTACAACTAGAATTTCAGCGTTCATTCCCCATCCTCAAGATCACAGAGAATGGAATGGATGGGGAGATGGTTCAGGGGCTGAGAACTTGATGCTCTCACACGACCAGAGAGGACCAGAGTTTGGGTCACAGCATCTATGTCAGGCAGTTCACAGCCACCCGTAGCTTCAGCCCCAGGGAATCTGACACTGTCTTCTGGCCTCCATGAGCATTCACATGCATATGGCATACACACATACACACACACACACACACACACACACACACACACACAAATCCACCTATCTGGCTTCTCTTAACTCTGTCACTGCAGAACCCTGAATAATGCTTATCAATAACTGACTGCATTCTCAAGAGGACTTTGAAGTAAATTAGGACACACTAGAAAAGCTGATTAAGACGTGTTGACTAAGTCCACAGAACAAAATGTGAGCTGTGAGGAATCTGACACAGTATGTCCCCACCTTCTGGCCATAAGGCAAAAAAACATGTCTGAGACATGACTCTGTAACTACTGGAAACAGGCTGGCTCTTAAAATGGAACAGGAATTGTTCACCTATTCCTACAGTATTTACATATTTAGTCTGGGTGATGTTCTAGATAAAAAGCTGACCTAGAAGAAAGTCTGGAATGGATGACCCATGGAGCACTTTTCCCTGGGTGCTTTTCAAGGGGAGACCCAAATAGGTAGGTAAATGAGCTGAGCCAAGGAGGGATCTCTTCCTGACAGTACTAAGATTCTAAGAATACGAAAGGTATTTTGAAGGATGCAGGTCTAATGATGGGCCACGATGTCTGAGACGGTAAGGACACTAGAGAATGGGCTAAACAGGAAATCACTCTTAGAGGGCTTAGTTGAGGTGGAGCATTCAAAAAACAGGTAAATTTGGGCTGTAGCGATGGCTTGGCTAAAGCACTGCAGGAGAAGCATGAGTTTGAATCTCCAGAATCCACAAAACTGAGTGTGATGGTGCACATATGCAATCCCAATGCTCCAAATAGAGGGAAGAGAGGCAGAGACAGGGGAGTCCCCAGAAGCTCATGGGCCAGGTAGTCTGCTATGTGCAGCAGCAAATAACAGGAAAGTCTGTCTCAAAAATAGATGGATAGTGAGGACCGGTATTTGAGGTTACCCACTGATATCTACACATGTGCCCTGGCATATGTACACTGGCCCTTACACACAGGAACACACACACACACACACACAGACACACACACATACACACACACACATGCACATATACACATACACACACATACACACATACACACGCACACACACATATATATGTACACACCAATCGTTTAAAGAATTACTAAGTCATAAAATAGATGAGCAATAAAGTCAATGGGCTGGGAAAGCAATTCAGGCTTTTTCATTACAAACTCCAATCTGCTTCCATTTCTGGCTGATATTACAATTAATTTCTGATTCAAATTTAGCCAACACAGCTATTAGGAGAACTTAAGAAAGCTATTCATCCCACTTCATTTTGTGCTGCTTTTTTTTTTTTCAAATTTCTAATTAACTTAGAGCCGAATGAGGAAAGAATAAACCACGAAATACCTGTGTTCTTGTGTTCACTCTTGGTCCCCTTTCTTCATACTCAAAACGATTCTCTTTGGTTTGGGAGATGCTCAGTGGCTAAAGCACTTGCCATGAAAGGCTAAGGACTATAATTGATCCCCAGAAGCCATGTAATTGCCAGGTAGATGTGGCAGCCCACCTATAATTCCAGTTTGGGAAGGGGGAGATAGGAGATTCCCCAGACTAAGCAAGACCAGTCATTTGGGGGAGCTCTGGTCTTGACTGAGAGACCCTGCCTCGCTGAACAAGGTGGAAGAGCGATGGAGGATGACTCCTGACATCATCCTCCAGCCTTCACATGCACCCATGTAAAGCATATGGTCACACATATGCAAGCACGCATATAGACAGACATGTACATCACACACTTGAAACATGGAGAAATAAAAATACTCTCTTTAACAAAAATTATTGCTTCAATAAAACATATGAACAAGATTAGTAGCATTGAAAATTTAACTTCTAGAGTAAGGCATCTTCATAGATCCTGGAAAGAATTTGTGTGAAGAAAAATAAGCATAAAACTTTTTTATTATTCATTATTTTAAAACTTTATCTACCTGGAAAAAAGAGAGGAGGAATCATATTATTTGATGGAAGGTTTTCAGAGAAACTAGAGAAATAAAATAAGAGCAAAAAACCAGTGTGTCTTACAAAGAACAGGCTATGTCCTGGAAACATGATAATTAGTGAGTACTTAAATCTACTAATTAGATTAATTAAGTTGGGAACTGTGGGCTGTTCCATTGAAAGATTTCCTCCCAAGATGTTTTTATAAAAAATTCTTAGAGCTGGGGAAATGGCTCAGTGGGTAAAGTGCTTGCTGTACAATCATGAGGAGCTGTTCTTGGACCTCTAGAACCCACATAACATCTGGGTAGAAGCACATTATCTGTGAGTCCTATGAGAGAAGACAGGTGGATCCCTGGGGCATACTGGCTAGCCAGCCTAGAGGACAGTGAGCTCCAGATTCAGTGAGAGACCCTGCCTCAAAAATAAGGTGGAGAGTAAGAAATCCAGTCTCAACCTCTAGTCCCTAAATCTATATACAGGTCTTCCCACAGGTGCATGCATACACACACACACATACACACACACACACTCATATGTGTGCACATGTACATTCATTCACATTTTTAAACCTTAAATAAAATAAAAAATTATCTCCAGTTCTGTTATGTAGATAAGTCTTCTTGAAACTCGTGATCTGTTTATTTCATTCATAATGGACAACATTTTAAGAGGAATTTCATATATAGAAGGGTTTTGGGGGGAGGTGTTAAAAGGCCCTTACAAGCACAGAGTCATAAAAGCATAACATCTGCTGTGGGACGGTGGATCCCTGAGATGAGAGCTGACTCTAGAGGAAGCCCCTGCCTTACCTCCTTGCTATGGCAGAAGAGGCTATGATCAGTGCTCCAAAATGGAGTCTATGATCACAAAGCAGAGGGCACAAACCTGGACCACTTCTGGAAACCCAACCCTTGGCAAACAGAATGATGAAACTCTCTGAATGAAGGAGGTATCTGACATGCCTGATGGGATGGAGTCAGAGATAAGACCATTCTGATGGCCAGTGACCCAACTTCCTTCTCTATTCATGTGACTGAAAGCACAACCAGGGTGACTGACCACCTGGCCCTCAGAATGAGTAAAAGACCCTGTCTAGACTTGGTAACATTCAGAGATATTGCAAAGTTGCAAGGAGGCAGGATTAATGAGCAGATCCAGAACTCTGCATCTTGGTACACTGGCCAGTCAGGAGATTGAGGTCCTGCAAATGGGGGCTTTATTAGTTAATTTTTTGGTCTGAAATATATTCATTCACTGTCCATTTTCAGAGTTCTATACAGGTCTCATTGATTGCACAAAGAAGATGAAGCACAGTGCTTGTCTTTAGTTAAAGTGGGACAGGGACACAGACAAGACCTTGAGGAATGCAGGAAGGGTTTGACAAGTCTAGACCATGGTTTGAGAGTGCAAAGGCAGAGACATTATGAAGGACTTCTTAGAATTTGGGCCATTTGAACTAGTTTTGAAATACAGATGCCATGGTCAAGTTTGTGTGCCAACTTGATTAGGTCTCAGTGTACAGATATCTGGTAAAGTTTGACCTTAGATGTGTTTTGGAAGGTCTTTTGCAGTGAATTAACTAAAAATCGGTAGCCTAGAATAGAGTGCATGATCTCCCACAATTCAGGGGTCGAAGGGATGCAGTCAGCTGAGACCTTAATAGAAAAAGGATGAACCTTCTAGGAGAAAGAGGCCATCCTGTCAGCAGATGGCCTGGGATGCAGACTCCAGCCCTTCTTCAGGTATCCAGCCTGTCTCTGCCTCTGCCGAGTCTGGAGTTGCAAGCCTCCACAATTACACAGGCCAATTCCTTAAAACATCTCTCTATAGAAAGATACACATGCATCATACTAGATAGAGCTTACCTGTTTCTCTGGAGGACTAATATAATCACTTATATTTTAATTAATACATGAAAAGAAGAATGTGAACAATGAAAATAAATGCATTATGATGACTAAATGAAGGGTGTGCATACACAGATAGCAGTTTGTCTAATGTGGCTGGACAGTGTGCTAGCCCAGGTCTCTACAATACATTGCCTTGGAACTATACGTTAGGACAAGATCATGAACTGAGTTTGAATCCTAGCACCCAAGTAAAGAGATGGGCATGGTGGCACATGCTTTAATCGCAGCATGGGGGAAGTAGAGACAGGAGGATACCTGGGGTTCACGTGCTACCCAGGCTAGCCTAATCAGAGAGCCCTAAGTTCCAGTGAAAGACTCTGTCTCAAAAAGGTGAATGGTCCTAAGGAACAACTCCTGACCACTGGGCTCCATGCACGAGAACACAAGTGCACCTGCACACAGGTGAATATACACACATATCTACACACACACACACACACACACACATACACACACATACATATATGTATACACATAACATACAAAGTTGTGAAAGAATTATGTAAGTAATATAGTTTTAGAACCCCACAGATGCACTTGAGTTTCAGGTCATTCATTTAGTCCCTATGCACTAGTTGGACCAGCAAAAATCTCTCTGAGACTCAAGCTTTCTCATTAGAGAAATGGATCTCATAGCTTTCCATTGTGTAATGTAAACCATTTGGCACTGTGCCTGGCTCTTAGGACATGGATACCTTATCCTTATTCTAATATTGTTGGACCTTTGATACAAATACTTAGGGACAAATTTTAGTAAGTTACTCTAACATACTCCCAAATAAAACTGAACATACTGGATTAGGTCAATAAGATTTATTAAGAATCAGAAAAACTAGGGTGTCAGTATGTTACCCAATCTCCTGTCATTATTTGAGAACTAGACATCAGAAAGTGTCTAAAGGGATTCACAGGAATGGAATGGAGGAAGGGAAGCCCTGTAGCTTTTGCTCTTAGCAAATGAGCAGCCTCTTTCTCTTTGTCCTAATGGATGGATTCCTCTGTTGGTTTTATAGAGGGAACTTTTCATTTCAGTTCATTTCACAGTCTGTCTTCATCAATGTGTCTGTCTCTATTGCTTTTTTAATCAGGAGGCTTAAAAACAAATCAGAGCTCTTACAGAAGAAATTTATATAAGAGCTCTTGGCAGTAAGATATGCAAATTAAAACAGTGAGATACCATTTTTATCTCTCAAATAGGTGAGGTGAACAAAAATAATCCTCAATAGCAGAGAGCATGCAGTGAATCCTCACTGGAAAGACTGTAAATTGGCCCAAGCCTCCTGAAAACCCACTTAATGATATAGCAGGACTCTTACAAATGCCCACGTACTGTGGTACACAATACTCCATGTACACATATTTCTAAGAAGACAGTTATGGCTTAGTGATAAATATATTCATTGTAATGAAAGTAACAAAATAAGGAAAATGGAGATAAACAACTCTAGCAGTATGAGAATGGTTTAAAAATGACAATATATCATGCCATGGGGAATGCTTTGTAAAACTGAAGCATTCTTCTGACCTGTCCCACAATTTTCCAGATTATCAACCCTCCAATCATTAAACATTCTACTTTTCCACTGTCCCAAATCAAAGTAAATTCCCATCCTCAATTCCTTACAAAATTCAGATCTCTTATCCTACTCTAACAACCAGGTTGCTACAAGTAGCCTTAAAAATTTCATGGGCCTGTTTATCCACCATTTGCAACTGACCAACCTCATGGTCCCCAGACTCACAGACTCCATCCATGGGTAGAGCCAGAAGCATGCTGGCAGCGAGCTGCTACCTATTCTGCAAAACATACTGCTATATTGCCAAGAATTTTACACGATGCTTCTTAAAGATGACCCTCACAGAAACTTCAATTATATAAAAGTTCAAGCCAATAAACCAAAACAGCAATAGCAAATATTCAGGATCCAATCCTCAGTATTGAAGTCACCTCATTCCTTTATGGTACACACATGAGGTTATTTGTAGCTCCTGAAGACATATGATAAAAAGACTCTGAGTGCTTAGTACAGTACATCTCGGGTTGATGTCACATTTTATGACTCTGCATTGACAAACTGAAGTCAGCCACGGTGGGAATATGTGTACCATAGAAATCAGAAAATGGTGCAAGACTAGGTCTTTTTATACAGTGAGCCTATTGCTAAGCATTTAAGCATTTACCACCTGCGTCACCAGATGAGGCCCAGTGATCTTGGTTCAAATAAGACTTCCTTCCAGGAGATTTTGAGGCACCTGGTGTCAGAGAGCGACGGGTGTAGAAGGTCTAGCTACACCTTCCCTTCAGTGCCACACAAAGCACTGTGAACTGCAAGCCTTCCTCAGCTTCCAACAACCCACTTTCTTCCACCCTATCTTGTTCTAATTGGAGATGACATGACTCAAAGTCGATCCAGTTTACATCTATGTCCAAGATGCCACAAAAAGAATTTTTCCTGGTAGTTCACTTATCTCATTTTAATGTTTACTTCTATTTTTAAACATAATGATATAATGCGCCCCCCCCCCGCCCCCAAGGTAAATCTGGATGTAACCAACAACAGAAAACGTACCATTCATACATACTTCTTTTGGAAGTCAGGTGCTGAGTGAGAATAGCCAGCAGAGGGCAGCAGAGATCGCTAGAAGGAAAGTCTAACATCAAGCCATTTTGGCTGAGAAATGTTTTTACTGCAAAGCCAAGCACATTTCTAAATAGTTTGCTGGCTCATCGCATCAGCAAACTGCCTTTTAAAATGCAAGATAGATTATAGATTATCTTCTACATTTTCATGAAACACTAACAACCAAAACCGTCCTTTACTCTTTCTATGAAAGTGATCTGTGCCTGAGAAGATGAACAAAATCCTTCTACTGCGTTGCTAGGGTGAAATTCCTCAGATTTTCACAGACTAGATTTAATTTATTTTACCTCATCAATGTTTTAAGTGTTTTTCTTATTCCTCCTATTTTTCTTATAAATTCTCAAGATAATAAAATTAAGCAGAATATAGATTTTAAATCACAGAATCTCTGAAAGGCAAGATCGTTAAATAAATAAAGTTAACTACATAATCTAACTGAAATCCATGCAAGGCAATGCAATTAAATTGAATCTGAATTTAAAATGTATATGAAAAGATCACTGTGTGCTTAGGTTTGGGTTTCATAGTTAGTTACTTCTAAGGAATGGCTCCGAGTCTACACAGAATCAAATGGTCCATATGCATTAGCAAGTTGAGACTGAAGAGCTGGTCAGCATCAGTAACAGTCATGGCATCCAGTGCTGATACTATGCTTTAAAGGTGTGTGGAACTAGGGCATCAGGACATGAAGTACAGACTGAAAATGCCCTGTCTCCTTCTATGTCTTGGTTATCGATATCTTCTGATCAGATATCATGTGTGTGATGTATTTATATGTGTATACGGGTTCATATGTGTGCGCATGTACGTGAGTATGTGGAGGCCAGAGGTTGACAGCCAATGTTTTCGTCAGTTGCTTTTCACCACACTTTTTGAGACGGGGTCTCTCACTGATTGGGCTAAGCTGTCTGACCAGAGAGCTCCAGAGAGATGCACCTACATTTACTTTCCTAATCTGCTGGAATCACAGGTGTACACTGTTATACTTGGCCTTTTATGTGGGTTTTGGGGAGCTGAGCTCAGGTGCTTATGCTTGCACAGCAAGCACTTTACCAACTGAGCCATCTCTCCAGCTCTGACCAGCTCATTTTCACTGGACACTAATGATATGCAAATACTCTTAGGCAGCAGATCCATCGTATAAACTGAGGTCACTCCTGCTGTCCATGAGTTCCCAGGATGCTGGATTTTAAGTTTCATTCAGAAGACACAGGATTCACTTCACAGTTTTTTTGATAATAAAAAATGATCTCAAGCCAAACTTGACAAACCTTCTGAGCATTGGATTCATTTGCTGTGATTTCTAGGTGAATGATAAAACGAATGTAGTGTTCAGAAAGATGAATAGTGAAAGTTGTACAAAATAGATTAATTCAGAATATGAACTCAGGAAGGCTAATCAAAAGAGTCTTCTGGGGGCTGGAGAGTTGGCTCAGCAGCGAAGAACAATGGCTATTGCAAAGAGAAGACCAGGGTTCAGTTCCCAGCTGCTAACAACCATCTGAAACTCCAGTTTCAGGGGATCTGATGCCCTCTGCTAGCCTCCCCAGGAATTGCATGACACAGGTACATTTACACATGTGCAAACAAAACATATACATAAAATTAAAACGAACAAATAAAAATTCTAAAGAAAATTAAGAGAAGACTACTCTGTAGTGACCCTGATCAGGTGGCACACTGGGGCTGTGCGAATGGTTTGAACTAGAGGGTGAATGAAGGTGAGTTCACATCTAACAAAGACAAATGAAAAGACAATGAAACAGAAAAGTTAAGGGGGTGAGTGGAGTAATTGAGTAAAAAGGATGTATGAGTGTTTAAGTCTGAGTGATGTCAGAAAATGACAGCAAACAAAGCGGAAGCCTCTAAAAGGATGCCACACTGACGAACTCCTCACTCAGCCTTTAAGGCCATCCTTCAGTGGCCTTCTCCAGGAAGCCCTGCCTGCACAGCTCCACAGGGTTTCCCATTCCTGTCTTCTCAAAGCAGCTAGCATGCTGCTCTGCTTCGGCACTGACATTATCGGGCTCTGTCTGTGACTTTAATTAGCCTCCTTTCGAATGGTCTGAAGGCAGAGGTCACTGATCTTTTTCTCTGCGGCCTCAGCAGAGTGTACCATTCACAGCTGAGGCTTTAAGCAGCTATGTCATGGAAAACAATTTAAATGTCAAAACATAAGACTCAGGAGGCATCAGCTCTCAGGGACTATGGCCATTAGTGAATGCCATTTCCAAGAAGGACAAGTATTTCAAAAGAAGTGCAAGCTGAGGGTAGGACTTTGGGGAACAGAGTCCTTAGGGAGTCCAAAAGAAAGAAAATTGCAAGCAAGGAAAAGAAGATGAGCTAAAACCACATGGAAACGGGATGCTTCTTAACCAAGGAAGGAAGACCCTCAGGTCAGATCTTCAAAATGCTGCTAACATCTGAGCAAATGAAAGGTCAAATAGCTGAACATGTACCAGGCACAACAGTAACAGAGAGTAAGTGAAGTTCATTTACTCAGTGAAGAAGGTGAAGATTCTGGAAGGATC
This sequence comes from Eospalax fontanierii, assembly GCA_035773235.1. NCBI lineage: Eukaryota > Metazoa > Chordata > Mammalia > Rodentia > Spalacidae > Eospalax > Eospalax fontanierii. The sequence continues at coordinate 12,983,197 of CM069549.1, forward strand.
TGTTCTTGCTATTTGTGTGCTGTAGAGAATCAAACTGAGTGCCCAGGTAGACACCTTTAGTCACACATACACACACACACACACACACACACGCACACAGGAATGCTACAGGGGCCAGGGATGAAGGATCAGAAGGCCCTTGATTCCTGAAAATGCACAGACATTTGACTGGGAGTAACTGGTGCCTTGATGAAAGGGCGGAGTGAATCTTGACTGCTAAACCATCTGGATTCCTAATTCCATTCCAGGAAGGCCCGAGACTTGTCCAAGTGACTTCCCAGAATAGCCCTAAAAAGTGAGAGTCATTTAATCGCCCTTCTCATTTTCAAATGAGGAAACTGAGGCCCCCAAAGGTCCACTGCTTGTGGAAGGTTGTACTGTAAGTTATAGCAGACCAGACTGACCCTCGAGCCGAGGTCTTCAGACTGCCAAACCTCTGGGCTTTACGATGAAAACGTCTCAAAATTGGGGGTGATGGGAAAGGAGCAGAAACACAGAACGACAGAGAAAAGCAGGGAAGGCTGTGTCCCTCTGCTCGTTTGAAGTCAGCCCCTTGCCACAATGCCCACCCATCCCTTTCCTCCTTCTTGGTGCCCAGTGGAGCCATCAGTTGAAGGAAGAGATCTGCCCTTCCTCTCTAGAATTCATATCTACGATTCTCTCCACGGGACCAGAGGGCTAGCTCAGCACTGAAGAGCACTGTTCCTGCAGAGGACCTGGGTTCAGTTCCCAGCACCTGTCCGGTTATAAGAAAAGGAAACCTGTATGCTAATAAGGCATCCTTTTTCCTCTGTAGTGATTGGGAGGTTTGCTTGCCCATGTAACCGCCCATTTATGCTAATACAAGGCTTGAAAATAACGCAGTGCAATAGGCTGTTAAGGAATTAGAAAGTGTGCCTGATTGGAGAGAGAACTGTATATAAGAGCACGCTTGAGCACTGTAAAGCGATTTCCCTGCTGCTCGGAAGAAGAGCTGTAACACAATAAAGAGTTGCAACACAATAAAGAGCTGCAACATCAGAAGCCAGCTGTAGGTTCTTCTTGACCCAACAGGGGTCCTGGTTTCACCTTAGGATCGTGGTGGGCATCCGGGTTGGGGCAAGCCACGCATCGATCTCTCCCCAGATCCCCGGAGGAAGAGGAGCACAGACCCATGTCTGCCGCGCACTCATCGTGACGGCCACGAGGGAACGCGACAAACACCCACATGGTGGCTCACAGCCATCCATAACTCTAATTTCAGGGGATCCAGTGCCCTCTTTTGGCCTCTGTGGGCACTGTATGACATGGGTGCACTTATAATACATGCATGGAGGCCAAACACTTATACAGTGCTCTTAACCACTGAGCCATTTCTCCAGCACGAATAAATAAAACATATATATATATTTAAAATGTATTCTATCTGTATCCATTTTTTCATGTGCGTGTCCTTTGATAGCACTGTTGTGGGTGTCCTTTGATAGCACTGTTTTTACTGTAACTGGGCTATGCCTTATTAGGTAGTTTTTCCTCACCTTTTAGACTGAGTTTTGAGATCCTGAGCTTCTGTTCCCTGATCAATGAAACCATAGTATTCTTTTGAAGCACATACTCTGTTGAGTGCAAGGTCCCAGCCTTGAAAGGCCCTTTTTGAAATGAATATATATTAATGAATATTTATATATTCATTAACTCCATTTCATATAATCTAACAGGGGAGGATGCCAAGAAGAAAAAAGTGACCCACAATCATGCCCATGAGGTAACAGGATTTGCTTACAAGTTGTACATCACCATCCCATCAGCTCACTCTCTAAGAAGCTTGCTTCACAAGGGTCAAATTCTGAGTTTGAATCCCCAAACCCACATCAAAAGTTGGGCACTGTGGAGTGTGCCTGTGATCCCAGCACTGTAGATCCCTAGGTGCTCACAGCTCAACCAGCCTAGCCTGCTTGGTGAGGTCCCAAGAAACTGAGACACCCTGTCACAAACAAACACCTGAGGATCAGCACCCAAGGCTGTCCTCTCTTCTAGTTTGCATCTCCATTGCTGTGATAAAACACTCTGACCAATAGAAACTTGGGGAGGAAAGGGTTTATTGGCTCACATCTCCTGAGTGACATAAGCCACACAGTTCATCACAGGGGGAGCCCAAGGCAGGAACCTGGAGGCAGGAGCTTAAGCACAGACTATGGAGGAATGCTGTTTATTGACTTGCTCCCCTGGCCTATGCTTAGCCTATTTTCTTACACAATACAGGATCACTTGCCCAGGGGTGGGGCTGGGCCCTTCCACATCACTCAACAGACAAGAAAATGCCTCACAGACTTATTACAGGTCAGTCCAATGGAGGCAATTCCCCAGTTGAGGCTCCCTCAACTCAGATATATCACATTGACAACTAAACTTAGTCACTAAATCCTCTGACCTCCACATATGTGCCATAAAGTCATGTACCTGCACCTATAGTTACACCTACCCAAACACACACACACACACACACACATACACACACACATGCACACACATACTCAAAACCACTCACACTCACATTGACTTAAATACAACTTGCAAGCATTTAAAGGAAATGCACGTATGGTTAGTTCATTTCATCTTCAAACAATCCTACAAGTATGTGGAAATGACATTATTACACTCACTTTACATATGAACAAACTGAACCCAGAAAGGTTATACAACTCTCTGAAGGTTATAGAGTGAGCAGGTAGAGGTACTAGAACTCAAATGCCCCATCTCCAGCATCTCCCTTCTTAATCACCAGGATGTCCAGCCTCTCCAGGAAAGGGCAGGAAACTGGCCTGTGTTGTCAGTTCAGCTATCAACCTACTCTCCAGTACCTCTCCTCTGAGCTGACTTCCAGATACTAAACTTTATCTTCTTCCTGAATGAGATAGACAATCCCTCCACACTGTCCTTGGCTGTGTGATATCAGCCATACACCCCAATTTACCTATCTTAATCTTGAGCCAAGAGAACAGGGTTGCTCAGATTGAGAACAGGTCAAGGCAATAGGGTCAGCAGCCCCCACTGACCAGCTCTGTGTGACAGTGAGCAAGTTGCTTCACTGTTCTATTCCCAAGGAGGGATGCTGGGAGCATTGTAGGGGCTGCACACAACACACTAAGACTAGTGCACTGTTAATGGTCAGTAACATTTTCTAATGTGTATATTTTTATGAAAGTATTGTGCATTTCATACAAAGCATCTTTAAAAAATTTTTTTTAATATTTTATTATTTCTATTTTATGTGTATGAGTGTATTGCCTACAAGTTCATTCACTGGGATCTAGTCAATCTATCTAGAGTCTCTCTCTTAAAAAAGATCAGCTCTCTCTCACCCAGCAGTAATCAGCCACCAATAGTTCTTTGGCTAAGGCTGGGGCCTATTGCCCATTTCCCCAGTTCTGTGCTGAGCTTTTCTCTGCTTGAGTTTGCATGGGTCTTGAGCATGCTGACACCATTCTGTAGGTTCATAGTTAACATTTTAATGCCTTACATTTAAATTGGTTATTAATGAATGTACAGTGTGGACCTCACCGGCTTCTGCTATGAGCACTTGGGATAAAGCAACAAACAAGGAAGTCAGAAAGCTTGCACTTTCCACAACCTTTTGTTCTAGGAAGTTGAACAAGAAATCTGTGTAGCCAATGATCACATGATGCATGTCAGATAATGGTACTGACAAACAAATCTAAACTTGCAAGGCCATGTAAGCCATTCCCAACCTTCCCCGCTGCCTTGTACAAGGTGATCCATCTGAAGGAAGCTTTCAAATTCTTCTTAGGAACCTACCAGGCTTGGAAATATGCTGTGAGGGGCTTTGGAAATATGGAGTACATCTGATGCACTGAAAATTGACACAAAAATGTCAAACACAGGAATGTGCAAAAGCACAATGTCGTTGGGCTTACAGCTTCTAGAAACTTCTACTGGGTACTTGTACCAGTTTCACTCCCCTTCTCACACAATGGTCTAACACTGTGGTTGACCCCACAGTTCCCTAGAAGGGTCTTGGCAACTCTTGTGGGTCTATGGGAAGGACTTTGATAATGGTCACATAAAAAAGTGTGTTGAAGTTAGTTCCAATTTTTTAAAGAAAAAAAAAGACACAAATTTATTTTTCAGCTCTTTGGATATCTCTTCTTGCTTTTTTCTATAATAAGAAACTCAAAAAAAGTTAAATTACAGTTTGAATTTCATGAAGTGTGAACCTGTGATTAATTTGTTTGAGTCATTTATATGCCTGCTAACCTTAAAAGAAAGGAAGTATATATCAAAGACTTAATTCTTGCTCTGCAGGCACACAGCCGTCCCTGTGAAATAAAATTTATTCCTACTGAAAATTATGCATTAGCTATTTCTCAGTGGCTCCTCGGAAGCAGCTTAAACTCTCCACTTGGTTCAGCTGGAGACTGATTATCTCTTTCAAAGGTGTGCCACATTTTCTTCCCACAGAAATTTTATTGTTATTTTAGTGCTACTTAAAATGGATGAAATTCTTCTGAGTCTTTCTAAACATCGATAAAATAACTTCGTAATTGCATTCCACAGTGCCTACCAGACCTTTTCTAAGTTTTAATTTTGTATTCCTGTAATACAGTCATTTCTAAACACAGCTCTTTCATCTTTTTTTTTTTTTTTGTCTAAAATGTAATTCTTCTCATCATCAAGCAGTTTTCTAACAGGGAAGCAAGTTGGCTGCTTCTATGACTAAACATGCTAATGAGTCTGTGGGGAAGATAGGCAGCTCCTAAACATGGTGAAGTTCCTGGTCAGTTGCTGGCTGTGGGGTGGGACGGGAAGTGGGAGACGGGGAAGGAGGCAGGAAGGAAAGGAAGAGGAAAGAACGATGGGGCAGAGGAAGGAGAAAAGAAAGGAAAGAGCCCCAAACTTGTAGTGAACATCTGAAGTTCTTCCTCAATGGAAAACATATTGGAAGGTGTTAAGCTATGGCATTCCAATCTTACATTTGTTGCTGTGACAAAAAGAAACACAGAAGAGGGTTTATTTGTCCTAACAGCTCCAGGTTATCCATGCAGGGGAGTCACGGGCAAGATCTTGACGCATGCACCCGCTCACTTGCCCCCATCCAGCTTTATTTTTTATCTTGCATGGTTTAGAACCCTGCCTAGGGAGTGATGCCTCCCACAATGGGCCAGGGCCTCCTACAATAATTAACAATCAAGAAACTCCCCACCACATACACATCCACCATAGACAGGCCTATCCACCAACCTGATCTAGAGGGTTACTGATTTTGACATTCGTTTCTCAGGTGAATTGAGGTTGTGGCAGGTTGACACTGAAAATTAACCATCACTCGTGGGTAGCAGGGGGTTTCCTCCATCCATCATCTATGTCAACAGACTGTGTCCTATGCACTTGATGCAAATGATTTCACTCAGTTCTTAACATTAGTTAATTCCTGGGTCCTTTGACAAATGAACTGAAATAACAGCAAGGTCATCTCCTCAAGGCCCCACAGTAAGTGACAGAGGTGAGATCTGAACTCTGGCAGATGTTCAGCAAGCAGATTCTAAGTTTTCCTTTACCAAACATGTGCGAATCCCTTTGCTGCTGCTATTTAAGTGTCTGATCTTGGGAATGAAAGGGATATCACTTCTCTAAATAGAATGGAGGCAACAACAGTCCCTCCTGTGTAAGGACATTGGGAACATTAAGAATCATTTATTCGGCTGATGGGGGATGGGTTATGCTAACACTAGAGTGCCTTCCCGAGCCTCTGAAATAATGTGGAATAACTGTGCAACTTTCAGAATTAGGAAGTTCTAATCAACCAATCAGCCATGTAGACTTTCTAAGCAGGTGTGACTTCTGTCTGGAAACTTTATTGCACACTACTGCAGTGTATTACAATTAAATGAAGTTGTGTGTGTTAAACTAGTGTCAGATGCAGGGCACGAAATCAGCAACATATCAGCACCAATTCTCCATTAAAAATTTCCCAAGGAAGGCAGAAGCAGGTAGATCCCTGTGAGATCAAGGCCAGCCTGGTCTACATAGTGAATTCCAGGCCACCTTGAGGCTACAGGGAGACTCTGTCTCTAAAAGACCAATAATAATAATAATAAAACCCAAAGGTTTGGTGAATATTGGAATTGATGAAACTATATAATGGATTAATAAAGGCATATCTATCAAATGCTTCTAACATATTACTTTCTTGATCCTGACTCCAGAGTCGTGTAGCTCCGAATGAAACACCTCTGCTGGAATTAGGGTTATCAGGTAGGCTCTGGAAGTTTAAGGGAATGGGAGAAACCAATATGTAGACAAGTCAAAGTTGTAGGCAGGGTGTTATAAATTTTTGGCAACTGCTGATGGACATGATCCATTCATTTCTGATGCTTTGACAAAAGTACCCTGATTTACACAGTTCTTACATGGGTGATGGGGATTCAAACTCAGGTCCTCTAGCTTGCAAAGCAAGTGCTTTACCCACTAAGCTATCTACCATATCCTATGTTCTCTTTATGTAAGTGAAGATATAAGCATTCTGAAGGCAAGAGCTGATGACCTCAGCTCCAGAGATGGTATTAAGCAATCAATTAAATAAAAGTGTACAGTGCAACACTAATTACATGTATAATGATCTTTTAAAATTCATCTGTATGTGTGTGGGAACATGGGTACCATAGCACATACGAGAAGGTCAGAGGTCAGCTTGAAGGAGTCTGTTCCTTCTCCTATCATGTGGGTTCTAGCGATCAAACTCAGGTCGTCAGGCTTGACAGAAAGCACATTTACTGCTGAGCCCTCTTGCTGTCTCATAAGATTTTTAAAAACAAACCACAGAGTGGGTGACAGGATAAACAGGACTATTGAAACAGGTTTCTAGAGCAGTTTCCCAGTTAACATAAGGGAGCACAGAGTGTGAATTATAAAGGAATGACAAAATTGCATAACTACCTCCACAGAGCACACTCTGAACATGCCATTTGGGAGGCAGCTTAGCACAATCATGCATATAGGATTTGGAGTCAAAAGTGGATTGAAGTTCTAATGACAACAGACTTGTGTGGGTAGTCCACATCTTTTAGCTCACCACTTGCTGGAAAGCCAACTGAAATAAGTCACATAGGTTCTTGGTAGACTGTAGAGGACCCATCAGGGTTTTCTTATTATATTGAATAGTCAAAACAATAATCAAAGTTTTAATTTATGGAAGAGCTAGACAGGCTCTATATGTGCTGTCTCCATTGGTATAAACAGATCTGAAGGATCGATAAATAAACACCCATTTTCTCAGCAAAGGTATATGACAGACTCTGTGCCAGGTCTGGGAAATGGTCACTAAGCCATGCTGCATAGGATTTAAGATCTTGGTGAATGGCCACATGAAGAACTGAGAGCACTCTGAAGGAAACAGAAAAGGTCTTGTCAAGGCACACGATAGTGGGAGTAACAAGACCCGGGGCTGTCACAGGAGGGGGAGTGAAAGGGACATGAACGATGGATGTTAGTAGACTAAAAGCACAAGCAAAGCTCTAGGTCATACAACACATGCAAACACACACACGAGAGAGAGAGAGAGAGAGAGAGAGAGAGAACAAGAACAGTTAGCATGGTTGGAGATAGAGGTTCAAGGGCATGACGTGAGAATGACCTTTGAGGTAGGTAAGACTTAAATGCTGCATTTAAGACTGTCTTTATCCTAAAAGAAAGGAGAGGCTGTCAGTGGGCTACACACATAGCAGACTTGAGTTCCGAATCAATTAAAAATCGCAGTCCATATATAAGGTAGAATGAATCAGAAGACCAGCATGAGTGAGCCAGTTTGGAGCCAGGACAGAGGTAACTGCAGTATTCCACTGGGAGATGCTCAAAGCTTGGATGAGGGATAAAAGTGAACAAATAGACACTCAGGACACAACATCAAGGGATTAGCTCATGAACAGTGTGGGAGGAGGAGTTTCTGGTTAGAACTGGGTGAAGCTAGTTTGGTTCAGGATAGAGACAATTAGGGGGAAGTGGGTAATAGTTTAGTTTTGAGTGTGATGACAGCATCATGAGATGTCAAGAGGAGCTGCGCACCCAATGGCTAGTTCAGGGAAACCTGGGGATAGAATACTGCTTCCGGGGCTGTAGAGATGACTCAGTGGTAAACAGCACTGACTGTTCTTGCAGAAGACCCAGGTTCAAATCCCAGCACCCACATGGCTGCTAACAACTGTTCATAACTCCAGTTCCAGGGGACCCAACATCCTCTTTTGTCCTCCATATGCACTGCATGACATGGGTGTACTTACACACATGCAGGCCTTGCACTCACACACATAAAATAAAAGTAAATAATTTTTTAAGAACATTGCTTCTCTATATTGTATAGTTAGCAATTAAGACTTGAATAAAGTTGATTATGGAGAGATTTAAGTGAAAATGTACATGATTTTACACTTAAATTTAAGCATCCTCCTTCTTCCACTTAATCTGTGTTGAAACTCGCTTTCTCGTGGTGTTCAGATTCACAACCACCATCACCTAAGAGGTGTGATTTCACTGTTATTCTTCTTACTGAGAAATAAAAGATGGCTTTCTTCAAAGGGATGCGTGATAGAGAACTCCCAGAATATTTGTACCAGATGCATGAAATAGGAGGCACAGAGGAGGCTACTAACTGTAGATTCTAAAGCTTATTAAAAATTGAGTGATGAAGAAAATAGAAAAAAAAGAAGTGACTTTTCTCTGATACAGCCTTTAAAATACTTTTGTATAGAGGCCCCAGATGCCATCAATCAGGAAAGTGATCACTGGCAGAAAAGAATATGGCTGGTGTAAATAATTAATGAATGAAGGCAGCTGAATATGGAAGCAAAAAGGGCTGGGGAGGGTGGTGGCTTGCTGCTGGGAAGCACAGCCAATGACATTCTAGTAGACGACTTTCCCCGAGCTGTCCTCGAGTGAGCTCTCATTTCCTTTCTACATTGAATCTCCATATTCCATATCAGGGAAGAGCTCTGTATTTTAAAAGGAACAACATGCTTTTGAAAGTGAACGAAAAGCTCTAGAAATAAAAACAGCAGACCAGAGAAATAGTTCACTGAGTTAAGTGCTTGATGCATAGGCATGAAAACCCGAGTCTGGAACCCTGGAACCCAGAAAATAGCAGGGTTTGGTAGTATAATCCCAGCACTCCTAAACTGAGATGGGAAATTGAGGCAGGAGAATGCCTGGAAGCTTGCAGGTCAGCTGGCATAGTGCAGGAAGATGAAGAGACTATCTCAAACAAACTGGTAGGAAAGACAGACACCTAAGGCTGTCCTCTGACTTCCACATGCATGCCCACAGATATACACATCAAAGATTTAAAAAGGAACAGTAAAACATTTGAAAAAAAAAGAAAATAACATTGTATTAAGGTATTTCTTAATGTTCATCAGTCCCAGATGGAGTCACTCAGAACAGTAATCAAAGAATATTCAGTCCCTCGTCTTGATCTGTAGTCAGTCACAACAAACCCTGGACATGTGTCTTTACAGAACCCTCAGTGTTAGAAAAACTCAGAAACTTTTGTTCCTAGGGACAATTCGAATGATCACATGATGTCATTAAAACCCTTCTGTAAATGCACCATGAAAGTAGTCACAAAAGCAAATCAACAAGTCATATATTAATTGACCTCCCTTAATTTTAGCCCAATATTTATTCAAAAGTAAGAATTACCATAGAGAAAAAAATACACTCTAGCATATGCTTTACACAGGCCAAATATTTTATTAAAAAGCATTATTGCTACAAAGGATTTCTATTTCCATAGGACGAGAATAATCTCACTACATTTCCAAATAAAATGGGAAAAACTCTGACGTTTATTGACTTTGAATTTTTAATAATTCTTATTGATTCCAGATCACATTCAGATCCCCCTTTCCCCTCTCTAGCCTTTCCTCACTACCCCCATCCCAACTTCATATCCTCTGTTATTACCTATCTCTTCAAATAGTGAAGTCAGAGCAAGTCTGTTCAAGACTAAATGCTAGAAAGATCCACCATTGGAAAACAAGTATTAGAATCAATACAGAAGGCTTGTGGCGAGTTCTGTTGACATTTATTTCACTTAATGCTGTACTACTTTGTTTCCATTTTAGGGAACTGAATACACTGTTCTGAAAAAAACATTTTCTGGTACTGGGGACTGAACCCAGGCCTTTGTCCTGTCACTGAGCTATGTCTCTAGCTCTTTTTTTATATGTTCATTCTCTCCCTCCCTCTCTTTCTTTTTTGAGAAAGAGTTTCACAAAGCTGTCCAAGCTTAACATTTTTATTCTCCTATCTCAGCCTCCCATGGAACTAGGATCAGCAGTCTATGCCCTGTGATGAAAGATTAATTTAAAAACTGTATTACAATCTACATTTTGTATGGGCTGGTGGACATTTAGCCTACCAAAATAACATTGCATTGACTTTAATGAACTAATACTATTTATTCTGCAAGCTTCATCAAAGTCAGCAATACCTTTAGAAAAAAATTGTTTTTCTAAACTTGGAACATGGAAAGAGCCCATTACCAACAAATACGGCCAGGTGTGTTCATAAATTCTTTACCAACACCATAAGGACTAAATGTAAATTAATACACATCACACACATCAAAAATTCTTAAATTCTTATTTGTGATGATAAATAGCTTACTTGAGGGGACTCGTCTGACTTGGAGGCCTCACCATTTAATCATAAGAAATTAAGATGTGTGAGTGCATGTGTACATGTGCATGTATGTCTCCTGTGAAATGAATACCAAGACATGCATTCAGTACAAATCTGGAAACAAATGCTTTTTGCAGTATTTGTGAAAAATATGATTCCTGGCTTTTAAATATGTATCTTTGCGTGTATATGTGTGTGTTTGTGTGGACACACATGTGGAAGCCAATGGTGGACGTTGGGTTTGCTCTCTTACTGAACCTGGATGCCTAGGTCTCATTGGTTTGGCTTGACTGGTTGACCATGAGCTCTAGGGATTATCTGTTTCTGCCTCCTGCACGCCAGCACTGGGGTTATAGATGTGTAGATGTGTGCCCTGTCACACCTGGCTTTTAAGTGGGTGTTGAGGGTTCAAACTCAGGTCCTCATACTTTACTGACTGAGCCCGCTTCCCAGACATATCCCTGAATACTTAACTATTCTGTTTACTTTCACTTGAGGGAGGGGCCACTTGTTTAATTATATGAAATATTAAGTGTGCTGAAGTCATGCAAACATGATCCAATCCTTTATAATGTTTTTCTTTTTATGAAACATCACTTTATATTTAGCAGTTTTCCCTTGGTTCTTCTAACCCTAGTCTCTTTAGAAAAGTGTGCTTGGATTAAGGGAAAGCTCTTCTAAGTAGGACTCTTCAAATACTTAATGCAAAAGGATATCTTCTTTCAATTTTTCAAGGCTCTGCTCTCTCTTTCACTTTCTACTGTAAATGATGATTCTTTCAGCTGTAATTGGACCTGTTTAAATGGCTGATCACAGTAAACACACACTTAAAGTTCACCACCTGCTAGGATGAAACACTAACAGAAAAAAAAGTCTCTTGTATTCTGCAGATTTTAATTCCTGAAATTAAATTTTGAAATAATTTTAATTACCCACAAAGAAAACTTGGTCAATCAATCTAATCTCCCAGAAACTGATGCAAAGATAAACAAAATGGAACGCAAACCCAGAACGCCAAGACTGACTTTGACTTGGTTAAGAAAAGTTGTTCCAACTGCAGCAGACATCTTACACAAAGAATGTCACATGCAGAAGAGAAAGACATTGACAAATGATGCGACTCATCTTCTTAATTTGTGTGAGTGTTTTGCTTGCAGATAAGTGTCCCATGTGTGTGTGTAGTGCCCATGGAGGCCAGAGAAAGCACTGGATTCACAGGAACTGCAGTTACAGATGGTTGTTAGCTGCTATGTGGGTGCTGGGAACTGAACCCAGGTTCTCTGCAAGAGCAGCCAGTGCTCTTAACCTTGGAGAGAGCTCTGCAGCCCCCTGTAGCTTACCTTTTAAACTATACATTCAACTTAAAGAATAAAACAAGTTCCTGATGACACCAGGGTGTGACAATGTTTTGGAAATGGGTAGCTGCTTGAGACATTCTTTCACTGTGAGGCTGGACAGACAGGGAAATGACGGGGACACAAGAGGGAAAGAAGTCCTTTGTTCTTCAGTCTGAATGAAGTCACTAGGCATCCGAGAAGCAAGAATTCCAGCACAATGAACATTTGGTATAAAGACTGCTGACACTAATATTCCTTTCACAGACATCTTAGGTTACAGGCTCAGGAAATAATAATGACCCAGGCTTAAGCCTGAATGCATATGACCTTGGGTAAGGCTTCATTCCTCTTCCCAGACATTGCCTGAGTATCTCAAACAAACTGTTTACAGTGAAGAAACCATCTCCTGTAGGCTAAACTTTAGACTTAGCCTCTGTAATCTTACTAAATGCCTCTCAGGAACCACCCAGTGAAAAGACTAACTTCAAACTCTACCAGTGTCCTACAAGACTACTATAAAAACAATGAATTAGCCTTTTTAGGCTTCTTCCCTGAGGAGCCAGTACCCATGCCTGGGTATATCTTGCTTTCATCAGAGTGCCTCTGTTTCTCCTAAGCCTCATGTTTCAGCCTATATTAAAGCATTTTTAAAAAATAAAACTCCCAACTCCGCTTTACTATACAGACTTGTCCTGATATTTTCAGTGTCTAAGCCATATATGCTGGTGTGGTCTGAGTTGAGGTCCCTTAAAATCTAGGAGAACCCCTTAGACTGTTGAGGATGGCAGTGGGGGGGCTATGCCTTCTTTACCTGTACCCCAAAATGCTGTCAAGTAAATATAGCAATGAGGTTCCTCTGGGATGGTCTTTGTAAAACATTCAGATTTCAAAGACAGACATCTGGTTTATTACATCCGTCATATATACTTAGGGGATTTTCTTTGGGGTAAAGGACACACAATGGAGCCCACCAGCACAGCACTCTTTGGTGAGTTATGTAATAATCTTAGATAAGAGAAGCAAAAAGTCTCAGGGGTGTCTGATGATGCAAGCCGCTGAAGAGCAGATGGGTAGGAGGAGTTACTATCACTGCTAGCCTGTAACATGCACAGTCACTATGATCAAGGTACGTGGATTATAAAATCAGTGTATCTCCCAACCCTACAAGATGTTGATGCAAACGCAGACCTCTCAGCTCAAAGGGAATAAATAAGACACTTTTATTCAGTGGGCCAAATATGAGTGACCATGAGGGCAGGGCCTGGGTAGGTGGCTCAGTGGTAGCTCACTTGCTGACTTTGCAAGTGTGAGGTCCATGCACCCATAAAATGTGTGTGGGTGTGGTAGCCTGCTTGTAATTCCAGGACTCAGGAGGTAGAAAAAGGGAACCTCTGGTGTAAGCTGATTAGTCAGACTAGCCAGATCAGTGAGCTCTGGGTTCAAGTGAGAGACCCTACCTCAAATTATAAGATGGAGACTGATCTAAGAAGATAACTTAAGTCAACCTCTGGCCTTCATGCATGCCTGCCTACACATCTGTTCACACACACTAATACCACACATGTGTACAAATGAAAAAAAGCATGATCATGGCCCAGGAACACAATTTCAGGCTACCTCAAATACCAAGTTCTAACATGGTGATGGTTCATGAAGCTATTAAAGTTACACAAGGAAAGAAAGTCATAAATCAAGACTTGTTTCAAATGAGTAACATTGGGGAGGACTTCACGTCCAGCTGAAGCTTTCAGGTACTAACAGACAACGTTCTTAACCTTTGGTTGGTAGAGGCTAGTGGTTTGTTAATATATTCCCAAGAATTGACCTGTTGATATAAGAATGTCAGGTCAGGCACAGAGGATCAATAAATGGCTAGGAAGGGGACTAAACATAGTTTAAGATAATTTGACTCCAGATCTGATAGATTCCAACTCCACAATCACACACACACACACACACACACACACACACACACACACACACACACACCAGTCCATTAGCATGTAGAATTTTTAACAAAAGGTATGGCTTTTTTTTTCTTCATGTCATAGAGGCCAACACTGTTGCTTGATGCTGTATTACAGAGAAGGAAACTAAGATCAGGGGAAGTTAAGTGAACAACTATGCATGAGCAATGGAATATGGTTCTGACTTTTGACACCTGTATTAGTGCCTCAATCTCTTAATGACCACGTGACACCATTTACCAGAAACAGAATGGCCTCTGCAGGGAGAAGGGTAGAGCTCTTGTTAAATGTAGAGGCTGGATCAGAAGAGAGATGGCCCAGTGTTAAGAGCATGTACTGCTCTTACAGAGGACCTGAGTTTGATTCCCAGCACTCACACTGGGAAACTCATAACTACCTATAACTCCAGCAATGAGGCATTCGGCACACTCTTCTGGCCTCCATGGACACCCGTACCTCCCCCATACAAATAATTTTTTAAATTCAAGTACATCTTTTAAAAACAAACAAACAAATAGAAGCAACCGTACCAGAGCATAAGTGGTGTAAAATGCAGTTCTGTCTTCCCATGCTCTGATCTCTCCAGCTACACTTAGGCCTAGATCATATTACAACTTCTGTCACTTCAAGACATAAAAGGGACACTCTAACATAATATCAAACAACTGCTTCATTTTGTTTCAAGATGCTGCTTCCCTTTATGTTTCAGTTAGAAAAGCGTTTGGCTGTCTTCACAAACCATTAGGACTCCTCAGTGCTCTAAAATGCCACATAAAATACATGGATCATATCTGGGGCATGTACTGAAGACACAATAGGCAAAGCTATCTTGCCCTGAGCCACAGAGTTCTGGTTCTGGGCTGGCCAGATCTTTTTGATTGCTCTGTCATCAAGTTCTAGCATGATTTAATTTACTGTTTATATGCTTGTTTAGTTTAATAGCACATATGCCATTCCTTTGGACTTTTTTTTTGTTTGGTTTTAGTTTATCTGGCAGAAAAATCCAACAGCATCATCCCCTTCCCCCATGATCCTGACATGAAGGATCTAAAGTCACTTAATTCATATGACACATGTCATAGAGCTATGTTTTGACAAGTTTGCAAAACGAATAAAGTTAAGATTTCTACATATCAAATGGGCTTTGACTATAGATAATAATAAGCCCTTAAAGAAAAGGCTCTTCATATAGTTATTTTATTAAAAAATTATTTTATTTTTAATTATGTCTCTCTCTCTCTCTCTCTCTCTCTCTCTCTCCGTGTGTGTGTGTGTGTGTGTGTGTGTGTGTGTGTGTGTAGGGGTATAATGTGAGTGCAGTTGCCTGTGCCAGCCAGTAGAATCATAGATCCTGGAGCTGAAGTTGTAGGCAGTTTTGAGCCACCTCATGTGGATGCTGGGAATTAACTCTGCTGTTCTGTAATGGCAGGAAGTTCGCTTAACCACTGAGCCCCTACCACCTTCTTGCTTGCAGTCATTATTTCTGTTGTTTATAGCAATAAGTACATTTGACAAAGGACTGAGCTTTAAAAGGCACTTCCTGACAAAATCCTCTTAGAATGCAGAAAACCTGAAACAGCTGAACATTTAGGGGTAAATTCTACAAAGCGCACTGGTCTGGAATTCAAGAAGGCATTCCATTCCTACTGCACAGTGGTGACAGGATCCTTGCTGAGGTGACTTTTGGTAGAGTCCAGAGACAGGGGCTATTCTTAGAGCAACCAAAAAAAGCTTGGTGCTGCCTGAAAAATACTGATGACTCAACACCTAGAGGGTTCAGTGATGTAATGTTGTCAAAGAACACTCTCTTCTCCTCACAGGTTGCAGGCTTTAAAATAAGCAAGCTCACAGCTCACCTTCTGAGGAGAGCAAAAATTCACACACTGAAGGAGAAAATAAGGGAGCGTGGGTTGCTTATACAATGTTCCACCCATGCAGTGCCTGTCGCTATAGTTTGGTTTGATTGTTGGAGACTTAGAGACGCCCATGCCAAAGTCAAAGACAGTCTCTTCCCTCTGCCAGTCTCACTCATCAGTCATCCTTTCAAAACCGAGCCTGTGAAGAAGAACAACACTGCTGATTACAGAAAAGTCCCATCCAAGTCACCACGGTCAGCGCATCTCACCCAATCAGGTCTACTTGGAGACTCTGGTCCAGGTGCAAGATACTAAGTAAGATAACTGTTGACCAAATTTTATCCCAAGGGGGTGAAGGTCCTAAGCAATGCCTGCCCCTCTTCCTAAGTCCCAATGACCTACCAAAGCAGGATTCCAACAAAGTTCACCCTTGGGAGTCACTGAGTTTATTGGGTTTACTTACAGCGCATGGGTAAAGGGATCTGGAAGGAGGGTGGATGACCCTAAGCAGCTGTCCTAGAAGGCCTTCACCCAGCATGGATAATGACCTAGATGGAGCACTTTTCCCCTTGACTTTCCCAGCCTATATACTCTAGCATTTCTCCTGCAAAGCCACATGCAGTTAGAATAAAACTGCATGCAAATGACTGGAAGGAGTGGCTGGAGTATCAGGTGAGGGCCCCCCATCTTCTAAGAAGGAATGTCAGTGAGCCCAGCTGTGACCATCTTTTGCAAGAAGATGATGTTGTTTTGGGTGGAGAGTGCTATGCAATGCAATTCAGAACAAAAACATATCCAAGGCTTTCAGCAGTAGCCATGGTTCTAGGATCTAAACAGTTGTTACACAGCAAGGACCATTTGAAGTGACCAAGAACAGGGGTGGACTCAGTCACTGATGCGGATACCTCATCAAGCAAGTCAAGAGAAGTTTGGAGCTTCTTCCTATCTGAGCCACATGCCATGGAACTGCTCAAGGTCACCACAGGCAACAGGGACATAAAGTTCATGAAGCAAAGGATGTGCACACACACAGGACAAGAGGATGTAGGCCATCACCCTCCCACTCAGAGAAAAGCAGATTTCATGATATACTAAGCCCTCCTGAGCTTTATACATGGTCGGAAAAAAATTCTAGAGCCTTCCTTCTCTTTCTTGGGCTGAGCATTCCCCATCTTTTTCAGGATACAGCTCAATCCCCACTTCATCTATCTTGACCTGTAATTATCAGACCCCAGTAAGGATTAAGCTTCATGAAGCATCTCATCCATCTTTGTCCTCCCTGTGTCAAAAATCAAGATTGGGACATGGGATATTTTCAATCATTGTGAACTAATTAATAGGTGGACAGATTGGTTGTTGGCTGCAGATTTGTTCTGGTTTGATTTCTGTCGCTGTGATAAAATATCCTGACAAGAAGTCCTATAAGGAGAAAGGGTATTTAACCACAATTCCAAGTCCATTTTTTCAAGAAAGTCAAGGCACGACCTCTAATAGTCCTATCACATCACATTACAGTCAAAGAAGAAGATTGGTGTTCAGCAACTTTATTTCTCATATGATCCAGAGCCTTAAACCAGAAAATGATGCCACCCATCATGGGCAGAATCTGCCCATGTTAATTAACAATCAAGATAATCCCATGATCTGCTGCCAGGTCAACCAGAGCTAGATAATTCCTTATTAAGACTCTATTCTGAGGTATTCAAGGTTGTGTCATGTTGATAATTAAACTAACCAGAGTGGCAGAATATTTAATCAGCCACAGCTCACCCAGTGTGTCTGTTTACATTGTATACTTTAGGATCTCTCCCGATATATCTTAGGTACATCTTAGGAAATAGTAACCATATGGAGAAGGCGATGGTGTATGGTAACAATTTTCTCTGAATTGAAACATTCCCTCTTAGAGAGAGGAAGATTCCTAAGACTCAAGAAGCTAAGGAAACCCAGCAGGTTCTGGAAGCTCAGGAAGTGAAAAGGTTCACAAGATTTCTGTCCAAGGTCATCTGAACAGGAAACAATTGTCAGAGAGGAGAATCTCCTGGAGAGAGAAGTTGCCTGAATGTTGGACAGAGAGCTCCAGGGATGTAGGTTTCATGTGCTATCACTCACGCTGGAGTGGAAGGAGACCCTCTGGTGATTCCACTGACTTTAAATCACCATACTGCTGTAAGTCATGTGAATGAACCCATTGGTTTGGTTGGAATCATTTCTTTGATCTGTCATCCAGAGCTCTTTCTGGGGTGAATAGACATTTGTGCATCTCTAGAAATGTCAGTTGATTGAAAGAGGAGAGGCAACTAAATGAACAAATATTCTTCAAGTTCTAAAAGAGTCTAGACCCTTACAAGAAATTAATGGTCATGGGATGTTCCTGAAACTACAGAATTCATCTATTTGTTCTTCTGGCTTGTTATATTTGGCAAGAACTGGGTCTGAGAGTCTGGACAGGATGCCTTAGCAAGAAAGTATAGCAAACATTATTTTTATAAGCTCCTGCATCTGCTGTAATGCACTAAGTTTCACATGCACAGCTCTCTCTTTTTCCAAAAGGCATCCTTGTCAATGCAATGCTTTCCTTATATCTTTCTGGCATTCCCAAAAGTCAATCATTTCCATTCTTCTGTAGCTAATTCTCATTGATAGCAGTGTTTATACCTACCGTGTTTTTAAATGACAATTATTTTGCTTACGCTAGCCACCTACTCAAGTCACCAGATATAACTCCAAATGATGTTTGGTTTCACATATTCAAATTTCCACCCTACCTACAACAGTGTAGCATCCTTTGAAATACTACAAAGGATGTGCTCTAGCTTCTGGCAGTGTCAGAAATCCCTTTCAAAAGGGAAGGGATCATATGACAAATGTGTACTGGACTCAGGGTCTTGAATTCAGATGGTGGTGAAGGCTGAACTCTATGGCACTGAGAGCCACAGCTGTAACTCCAACCTAGAGGAAACAGAGTTCAGAATCTACAAGTGGGGCTGGAGAGGTGGCTCAGTGATTTAGAGCACCGACTGCTCTTGGAGAGGACCTGGGTTCAATTTCTAGGACCCGCGTGGTGGTTAACAACCATTCATAACTCCAGTTCCAGAGGACTCTAACACCCCCTTCTAATCTCCAAGTGCATGACACGGGTGCACTTACATACAAGCAGACCAGACACTCATACACATAAAATAACATTTTTTTAAAAAAGAATCTACAAGGGTCCCCAGTTTCTTCTGAATCATGTGCAGGTTCTGGAAGAAGCAGATGTAATGCCCAGATATGAGTGCTAATTGTCTGACTCTGAGGGTTTATGCCTTAAGTTTCTAAAGACATTTGTTAAAGAGCCAAACTTCCTTTTTGCCATATAACGTCTGTGGAGATGGGAACTTCAGCCATAGGGTACGTGTGTGTGTGTGTGTGTGTGTGTGTGTGTGTGTGTGTGCATGTGAGTGTGCCCATGTACAGGCATGCAGAGGCTAGAGGAGGCTGTCTGGTGTCCTGTTCTATAATGGTCTATTCTTTTGACACAGGGTCTCTCATGAATCTGGAGCAAGGCTGGCAGCCAGAAAGCCCCAGCTATCTAACCTCCCATCTCCACCCATCCCTCAGAGCACTGGGGTCACAGGCTTGTGTGTGTGGTCACACCCAGCTTTTAAGTGGATGCTGGAGATTCAAAATTAGCTCCTCATGTTTTCGCAGCGAGGACTCTTACCCATTGTGCCTGAACTGTGCTAATTTTTAATTGAACCTCCTTTCCAGGGTTGCAACTTGGCAGAATATAATGCCCCAAAAGACGGCAAACCATCATAAACTGAAACGATAGCCCCTTTCCATGGGATGATTTGGCTTGAGACTTTTAGGATTCAAAATGAGACTGAACTATTACGAGGGCAGATTTGAATGTACATATCCTCAAATGGCTTATCCATGTTCAGTTTCCACAAGCCATTATTAGAATATGAATCAGATTTGAGTCACATTTAAGATACACTTAGATGACTGTGAGTTGTTTTGTTAAAACCATGTATACCTAGATAGCACATATCTAGATAGAAGATATGTCCAGGGATTATTTGAAAGTTATACTCTTCCATGAAAAGGAACAAAAATTACTCTTCTAAACAAGCTACATCAAAGACAGGTTTTCTATCTGTTTCTCTAAAAATACCATATAACTTACTAATGCAGGTGATTTCATTTTCTATCCAGAGTAGAGTTTAAAACACCTTAAAAATATACCCTTAATGACCACTAGTCAGTTGTTTTGCATGTTGGAACATGATTTTTGTAGTCTTATGAACAAATATGATCAAGGTATGATGAACCTATTTTTAAAATATTTTACAGTAGTTGTATATATAATCAGGCTATAACGAGAGTAGTAAAACATCAGAATTATGAAGAATAGATAGCATTACTATGACTATTAACTTATAATTTGAGCTTCCTGAAAGGCAGGAAAAAAGAAAAACATGAAAGTTACATAATCCTTTCAGTAAGAAAAAATCAGTTCCCTAAAGTGAACAGAAATTTTCTTGGCATTAGTTCTATAAGAAAAAATATCACATGAACCTTATATGGGAAAGAGTGGACAACTGTGTGATTCCACAAATGTGGAAACAATTGCCATATGTAAAAGACCAAATAAACTCCATCAAAATCTAAAGCTCTAATATAAAAGCACAACTTCTTGACAACCCTGAAAGGGGCTGCTCATCTTCCAGCGTCCGCATGAATGAGCTGACTGGCTCTGTGTGTTTCTAGAAAGTGACCTAGTCTTTAGCAAATCAGTTCCTTGTTTGAACTAGAGATAGAGCTGCAGATTCGAGTGATCAGGAGACTCAAGAGTGAATGAACCATAAAGCCTAGTACTGTGCCCTTCCTCATCCGTCTCATTGCATCTAATCACGTGGCAAGCTCATGAAAAGGTACTTTAATGTTTAGGGAGGTTGTGCATGGTCATATGGAGGTCAGAGGTCAATGTCAGGTATTTTCCTAGGTTGCTTTCCATTTTATTATTTGAGATAAGGTCTCTCACTGAGCCTGGAGCCCTGATTTAGTTAGACTGAGATCTGCCTGCATACGGATCCCAATACCCTCTCAACCCCATGATACTGGGATTAGGGACTTGTGCTGCCACAACCTATTTTTATGTGGGTTCTGGGGACCTAAACCTAGGTCCTCACACTTGCATAGAAAACACTTTCCCAATGGAGCCAATCTGCCCAGCTCTCTATGAAAAGATGTTTTAACTCTATTTTTATAATCAGGAACTGAGGATTCAGGTGTAGGTCAGTGCAGACATAATTCAGACCCACTTGATTGTGGATCCAAAGCACTACCTACCCCTGGCTCTCCTGCCTCCTGTGAAGCCTCTGCCTTGTTTAGAGAGCTGTGTCTGTTTAGGACGCTTTATCACAGAATAGTGATGGGCTCTCTTACAGCTCCGGGGACACCTAGGATCTTTCCACTGGACCAAAGAACTAGACCATCTGTTATGGAGCAGTTTGCTCTGAGATAGAACAGTCCATCGCAGAGGGAAGTTTCTTAAGATAGGATGCTCTAAGTGGTGGTGAAACATTCTGTCCTGCAGGGGAGCTTGTTAAACCCAGGAAATAACTCAAAGCTACAGGAAGTCTCTGAAACTGACCTGATTTACTGGGTCCCGATCTCTAGTAATATAGATACAGATATAGATATAGACAATATATAGATGTAGATATAGATGATATAGATAGAGACATAGATGATATAGACACAGATATAGATATAGACAGAGATATAGATGATATGAACACAGATATATAGATACAGATATAGATATAGATGATATACACATAGATATAAATGATATATAGATGTAGCTATAGATGATATATATAGATTATATAGACATAGATATAGATGATATATATATATATGACATAGATGTAGATGTTAGATATAGATATATATAGATAAAGCATCAAGGGCTGCTGAGAGATACTCTCAGACCAGTCGAACTGCCTATGAGAGGCTCAGACCACCTGACATGCCCCAAAGAAACATGCTCCAACTGTCAAGCTGCCCTACATGCTGTGCAGTGCACTCTAGATAGCTTTCCAGAGCTGTCAGCCATGCTGGGGTGGGCTTTTGGTCATGCAGCTGTCCTTGAGTCACTTCTGCTCCTGTAAGTAGCCCCTCACCCATTCTCTATAAATAATTCCAGTACAACTCATTGGTTCACCACTTTGGACTTGGATGATATCCTTACTTTGGGCCATCACTAGTTCTCTATCTGGAATGAGTAGACATTTATTTACATCTTCCCAGGGGCAGTGTCATACAACACGATCCTATGAAGATATCTATCTATAAATCTATCAGGGGCCTGCAAGATGGCTCAGCAGATAAAGGCACTTGCCACTGAGCCTGACTACTTGAGTTAGACCTCTGGGATGCATATGGTGGAAGGAGAAAAATGACTCCCACAAATTGTCCTCTGATCTCCACATGCATGCTGTGGCATGCGAGTACACATACACACACACACACACACACACACACACACACACACACACAAACTTTCTCTCAAATACCTTTTAAAAACTTAAATCACAGATCATACTAAATAATATGGAAAACCACCATAACTATGAAGGGAAATGAAGGTTCTGGAGCCACATGAAGGTATGTTTCATGATCCCATGATCAGTGAGTCTCCCTATAAAAACCCAACACAGTCTTGTGTTCATGCTTAATGCAGTGGTCACTCACACTTGTGACTGAATGTTCTCAGTACAATAGAACATTATTGAAATATTACCAGAACTGATCAGACTTAAAAACAACCAACTATTTGCATTGTGTACTTGTCTATTTTGCTAAAATTAATGTAGGTGAGTATAACTAAG
Organism: Eospalax fontanierii; assembly: GCA_035773235.1. NCBI lineage: Eukaryota > Metazoa > Chordata > Mammalia > Rodentia > Spalacidae > Eospalax > Eospalax fontanierii. Next base: position 13,005,915 of record CM069549.1, read on the forward strand.
AACTGTATGTAAAAAATGATACATGAGAAGATGAGAAGAAAATATATGCAGGTCATAGATCTTACCACTCTCCCTTGGCACAGATCATATGACAGTAAAGGACTTGTCTCTGGACTTATTTTTATCACACAGTTTCTCCCCATTAAGCTAAACATCAAGCCTCTACCTCGGTGGAGTTTTCTCTGTTTGTTGACTTGTTCTATGGGATTTTGAGACAGAGTCTCACTACATGGCTCAGGATAGCCTGGAACTCAGAATCCTGCCTAGCTTGCCAAGTTCATCACCACATCTAACGTCAGTCGAGTTTTATACCTCACAATGATACCCCTGACTTTCACTGGTTATCACTGCGTAGGATCAAGACCTTCATTGTCACAAAAGTTAGACAAGGATGAAAGAATGTAAGGAAGCCAGGAAAAGCCACACAATGTTCTGCTCACCCTCCCCCTGGTCTCCCTCTGAACCTGCCTCTTCAATTTCAGAAGTGGAAAATGCTGTTCAGAAACATAACTTGAGCTGTCGGCAAATCCATGGATCTTTTACGATTTGAATAATTAATATTCATTCATTCTGTGTCTTTTGTGTACTTCTCTGGATGACTTAGTTGCCAAAAAGTAGAGGATGGAATCAAGTGTGGCCTCCACCTGCGAACCCATCCTATTCCTGCTTGGGGTTGCAGGCAATGTGGTCATCCCAGAGAAAGGGGTGCCATCTTTACCAAGTCACCTTCATACTTGAGGCAGTTTTCCCTAGACTACTTCTGCCCATTGGAACAGCTGCTAATGAGTCACAGAGTCCCTGCATAGGCTCAGAGAAGATCTGAAGGAGACTACAGCAGAGAATTCAAAGTACTTTCATTTAAAGAATGTGGGAGGGGTTGGGGTTTTCCAGACCCTTCTTTGTGATCATCCCAGGCTGAATAAAACATAGCAGTCATTTTTCCTGGGTGTCACTGTGGATATATACTAACCTCCTTTTTAGCATAAAACCCCAGTGTTCTCAACTCTGCTGGCATTAGGGGTAATTCTTTCCAATGCCTCCATTATTTTGGGGTAGTTAAGAGGGATATTTAGAGTAGCCTGCCAGCCTCTTTGACCCCAGGGGGTCACTCAGTACCATAGTGAAGCAAGATACTAAATATGCCTCTGGAATATTTTAGTCACTTCAAGAAAGCTTAAGGTTGCAGGGAAAATATTACAGCAGAGTTCAAATCTGCCCCACACTGGGCCTTTAATCTGGCAGGTATGCTCAAGTAATTAGCAGTGACTCATTACAGTTCCCAGGCACCATTAGAGGTAAGAATCCCCCACCTCCAAAACAAAACAAAACAAAACAAAACAGGACTCAATACTGAAGACAATGATACCCACTGTCTGTTCACAGTTCAAATGGTCTCAAAATAAGCAATGACTGTAAATACAAGTCACTTTCACCAATAAAGAGAAAAATACTACAGAGGAGAGTCAGCAACTAAGTATTCTTTAAATGTATGTTATGTAGTTTAACTGTCATTTTCTTCAATATTTAAATATGATGCTTGGTTATTATTTCCCATCCAAGATGCCACAGTTCATTCATATAATTATTATATTTCAATGAGACTTAAGCCAAAATATATTATCATCTTAAGAAAACTTTTACTACACCCACTTAGTGTGAGTTTTCAACCAGCCTTAAACCATCTCTATTAGATATTTTCCAGAACCTTCTAAAGTACAGACTTCAGTTTCCATTGCTACCTGTGCTCTTACGTTTCTTCTTCTGGAAGATTTATAAAAACCTATTTAAGACACTTTTAGATTTTATTCAGATGGCTTCTTTGATGAGTCAGTCACTTTGAGAAAATTCAAACATTATATAAATATAAGCTGACATATAAACCAAGGATTCATGTGAGTATCCAGTTTTAACTACAAGAGTGATTTGGGTTCATCTCACTTGTATTTGGCTTGAGTCTTATTGCTGAATTATGTGAGTCCTTTCTGTCTTCTATCCTTTTACTGGAAAGCCCATGCTGACATAAACAAATGTGTTCTAAGAACCTCCTTTTTAGAGCATAGTTTGGAGGCAGGGAGGCCTGGTGGGCCTTATACTGGACTTCCAAGTCAAGAGACCTTGCTTAAGTCCTTTCTGTATCTCTAAATAACCAGCTGAGGCTGGAAATTCAGTTGTGTCTTCAGTTACTGCCTTAAGTGAACATTCAATTCAGTAATGACTGAACACCTAAGGCATTGGGGAAATACAAAGATGGCTGATTCAAATTTTGCCTGCTATCAAGGACTTCAGTGTGGGGGATGGAAAAAGCAAAGGAAAGAACAATGTGCTGGTGGTCTGTACAAGTGTTTACAGTTGAAGTTCCCTAAGTGAAAGCGTGGGTGATAACTATTTACCTTTGAGCTAGGAAACTCTCCTATGGACCCCATAACAGACTGTTACTCAGGAGCTCCTTAAGAAGAAGATCTGGGGACAGTGTGAAAAGGAATTGCAGGCCAGGGCCGAAGTCTGTAAAACACAGGTACTTGAAGGAGAAGACTTATCACAGGTTAGAATCTGGCTTCAGAATGTCCATGCAGGCAATATCCAGGAACACTGCTCATCCTGCCTTCAACATATCCTCTTTTTCCAACAGATATAAGGCCCTATGGTCCTGTCATTAGGCTGGCACCCAGTGACCAAGGCACTAGCGCAGTCCCTGAAGCTCCAGATTCTAGGTTTGTTCTTCTGGTTCCAAGTTCCAGGAGATCCAGAATGAGCCTTGTAGACCTAGGATATGACCTGTCCCACCAGACCCAAGGTTGGACTGGCTTCACTAGACCATAACTCTAGTATGACCCTTCTTGGGCCTGTATGTCAAGCAATCCTTGAAGACACAAATTCCAGCTCTTTGTAGTCACAGCTTAAAGAAAGATCGCTTCAGATATAGGCTCAAAATCTGTCCTAGCACTGGGTTGCCTGAGGGACTATGCTGGTTTTAATATCCCCACTGGCCAACAGATCCAGATCCAAGAATAATCTATAGTCAGGCCAGGCCCCATTGGCCAAAGTTTCAGGACCACCCACTGATACAAGCTCCAGTCACACCCCACATAGGGTCAGCTCCTCTTATGAACTCTAACTGTAAGCACATCTCCACTGGCCCTGACACCAATGCCATTCCACCAACAGGCTGGGACCTAAAGATTCAGTCTGTCTCCAGGATCCTCCCAGGACAAAATCAGCAGGTCCACCCCAGAAAACCCAGGCTCCAGGTGACAGACCAAGTGTCAAGTCCACCAACAAGCTGACTGAGATAATAGTCTAGCTTACCTGAGCATTCCAGCAGCAAGCCTTCCCTTGGACAATGAAAGAAGAGCTGCTCAGAATCTCGGGGTGGCTGACTTATAAAGGCTGTCCCCAGATAAAGACTGGACTAAGCTCCTACTTCTTCAAATGCACAGATACCAAGGTGTAGCCACAAGGTCAAGAAAAACCAAGAACACGTGGTGTCATCCAAGAAACACAACCAAGCACCAGTAACTGAACCAAAAGAAGTGAAGCCATACAGACTGCTTGGCAAATCCTCAAAATAAGTATTTATGAGGAAGCAAAACAAAATTCAAGAAGACCCAGGAAAACAAGGTAACAAATAGATTTAAAGTCATAAACTATAAAAAGAAACCTAACTGGCCATTATGCTATGGGAAGGAAGTCAACTGAGGCAAGAGCATATAACCACGTATGTACCAAATAAAGGAGACACGCTATGATTTCTCAGGAAAACACAATTTAAAACTATAATGAAATAGTTACCTCATACCTTTAAGAATGGCTATCAAATCACAGAAGAACCCAGTGTGGCAGCACATATCTTTAATCCTGGCACTTTCGAGGCTGAGACAAAAATGTAAATTTGTCTCAAGGCAACAACAACAACAAAGCCAAGGAACAGCCAGCATTGTTTCAGTCAGACTTTCTATCACTGTGGCAAATAGTGGAGAAAGTCAACTTAAGGAAAAAGGACATTTTTTGGTTCAAGGTACTATTGTTCCTAGTCTGTGATGAGGCCAAGTGTCATAGCAGAAAGGCCTGTTTTGCAGAGTTTCCCACCTTATAACAGTCATGAAGCAGAGAGAGAAAAAGAGACCCAGAACATAACATGGGCCCGCTTATGACCCACTTCCTCTAACTAGACCCCATTTCCAGATGTTTTCAACACCTTCCAGTTATGCCAAATCATGACTCCATTAGTAAGTTTATGTATTGATTGCTTCACAGCCTCATATCCAATCATCTCTCAGTCGTTAGACGTACCAGATGAAGACCAGACCTTCAATAAACATATAAAGTATCCTCACCAAACAGCATATGTCAAAACCACAATAGCCTTTGTGAAAAGAACTTTGGAGGTTCCTTTTAAAAAGTGGGCTGGAGAAGTGGCTCAAGGGATAAAGCACTTGCCCCACGAGCATGAGAAGTAGAATTGGATAAGATTACAGTATGATCCAGTAATCCTACTGCTAAGCAGACATTCAAAGTATCAAAATTAATGTAAAAGAGATACACATACTCTTACTTTTATTGCAATATTATCATCACCAATATATGGGATCAGTGTGTATCAACTGATCAATGCAAAAAGAAATTGTGGTATAGATATAGTAATTTGTTTCTCTGAACATGTAAGGTGGGTCTTTTTTTAATATTTATTTTTACTTATGTATATGTGTCTGTACTTATGTCTCATGTGTGCAGTGCTTGTAGAGGCCACAAGATGGCATCACATCCCCTGGAGTTGGATTTACAGGCAGTTGTGAGCTATCTGATGTGGGTTCTGGGTACCAATCTCAAGTTCTCTGGAAGAACAGTAGGTGCCCTTAACTGTTGAGTCCTCTCTTCAGCCTGCTAAATGCATTTTAATATTTTACAGCTCTGCAATTCACTATCTGCAATCCTTGTGGTTTGATATGTTTAGGATTCAAATTTGGGGACTTTGAAATTGAATACAGTGCTTCCTATTATGTAATATCCTAGCAAGGTCTAAGGCAGCACCTTGTAATTAAAAACAAGAATATTCCTGCGGAAAAAGAGATTAATGTTCGCACTGCAAGGAGATTCAACTCAGCTCTGCTCAGATTTAAATGAACTGGGTCAAATGAGGTTTTGCCACAAAATTAATTACAGAAAAAGTCCCAGGTTTTAGAGATTTTTCAGAGCCCAGAACTGTACATAGGGGACAGCAGAGTGCAGCTCTAAACAAAATGATACATGCCCCTTTGCAAACTAGAATGGGAGTCAACCTTCAATCATCATGAGTCAGATTTGACCTTGAAAAGCCATTTAGGATGTCTTCATTATGTCTGCAGTGTTAGAAGAGACCACCACTAATTCCAAAAGAAGGAACTGGTTCATGGTCAAAGGCCAAGTCAGATTCAAACTGTGATTCAATCTTAGACACCCTCTGGACACCCACAACGCATAGAGATGATGCATTTGTGAAAAGCACAAAGATGAAATGCTGCGGGGCCAGAGGATGGCTCTGAGGTTTAGAGTTTGAACTGCTCTGGCTGAGGACCTGAATTCAGTTCTCAGCAATCATGTCAGGGGGTTCACAATCCCCTATAACTCCAGGTCCTGAGGACCTGACGCCCCCTTCTGGCCTCTGTAGACACTGCCCTCACATGCAAATACACAGAATCACTCAGTTGAAAAGAAAAATGAAATCATTCTTTTTAAACGAAGAGACGCAGAGCTAGGTCTTCAAGATCATGCCTACAGTGATAGAATCCATTCTAAATAATAATTTATAGAAATACAAATTCCTCTTATTAAAGTAATGAATGTAAGGCTACAGAAATAGCTCAGTGGTTAAAAGCACTGGCTACTCTTTCAGAGGACCCAGGTTTGATTCCTAGCACCCACATGGCAGCTAACAACCATCTGTAACTGCAGTTCTAGGTGAATCCAGCACCCTCTTCTGTCCTCCGTAGGAATTGTGCAACATAGGCACACTTACACACATGCAGGCAATACACTCATACACATAAAATAAAAATATTTTTTGTAAACACTGAGTCTTTGCGTGGTGATTACACTAAGAGAATGGTATCTTTCTGCCTGTCCACCTCTTGTCCATAGGGTAGGGTCCGTATCCTAGAACTGGAAATTCTGTAAAAGGAACTTGAAAAATGAATGCATGAGATAGTGAAAGCAGTTGAAAGTCAGTTAAGCACACTTCGGATGTGGCAGCATCTCCATCACCACTGCTGACGACCTGTTTGCTCATCTTGAATTGATCTCTTAGATCACAAGTTCAGTCAGTGTATGACTATGTTGTTCCTCTTTCTGCCACCAGAGCCCAGTACCCTGTGGTGCTGTGAGACTGTACCTCTTCATGTTTAATAGCAATACTCTCCAGAATGCGGCAGCCTGGCTCTGAATCCTGGCTCAACCACCGCTAGCTTTGAAATCAAGGCAAACTGCATCTCAGCATCTTTGTCTGATGAGAATGATGATGCTAACAACCTCCATTCACTCGTTTATGCTATAATAACAAACCCCAAATCCCAGCAGTCCTGTGCAACAAAGCTTGTTTTGTTTTCGCTTGTACAAGTTAGCTAGACGTTCTCCCTGTCCTCTCACTGTCCTCCCCCTGACACCCAAACTGCCTGAACAGTCACTGGCTGGTACAATGTCAGGTATAAAGTGAGCAGAATATTCAGCAGAGTCCAACACTAGTAATTAAATGGTTGGCCTGGGAGGCACACAAGTCACTTCTGCTTACACACCAGACAAACCATCCCATCCAGTTCCAGGACACCGAATCCTATCTTGTGCCCAACAGGTAGACAGGCAGAAAGATACCATTCTCGTAGGTTTGCTATCACCACACAAAGGCTCAGTATTTATAAAGCACTTCATAAAGTACCTGGTGTCCTGCCGTATACATTAGAATATTTGCTGCTGGTAGTGTTGTTGTTATCATTGTTAAGCTAAATGAATCTATATGTTTTGAAGGTCATTATTAAGCCACCTTTCTAGCTTCCCTTAATTCAGTTAATCTGGATAAATGTTTTATGGTAGTTGATTAGCAGGCTCTAATCTCTGTTCAGGCCAGACTCTGATGAACTTAGTGGTCCCTCCCTCCACCCTAACCCATCTCAGACCTTTGCAGCCCAGTGAGATCCAGAAAGGTCAGTCAGGGTAGACCACACTGGAGGGAAATGAGCTCTGGTAACTTTTAGGTGTTGGATGCTATGAAGCGCTCCCTTATGAACAGGTTTCATACACAGATATTCATACTTCAGGCTTTAGCACGCAAACAGCAATCTGCATTTATTGGTCTCGATGCCAATATCCCCCAGCTCCAGCTATCCTCTGTATTATATAAACAGATCTCAACCATCTGGAGCGCAACAAGCCAAGCTCAAGGCTGTGCACACTCAACCACCAGAGCAACAAATCAAAATATGATCTCTCGGAATTCTGTCTAACCAAAAATTGGAATGAATGTCAAGGCTTTCACAAAGCTGTTCACAAAAATGTGCTTTGGGTGGCAGAATGGAGAGTTTTAAAAGGATGGCAGAAAGCAGCACAGCCCACTGATAAGCAGAAGCAATATAACCCAAATGCTGTGTCCTCTGGGGTTACCTGTGCTACGATCAAACCAATTCAGTATTCTCTGGCTTACTTTAAAAAGGAAAAAGGCCTAGGAAAGTCATCTCAGGCATGTTGGAGAATGGACCAGAGACAGCTGTAAGGCTCATGTCAGTCAGAAAGCAAGAGTTTTACTTCCTACTTAACTAAGAACACAATAATTGCAAAACCCAGCTAAAATCAAATCTACCAATATGAAAACGCCATGGTTCGAATGCAGGTTATGTCAAAAAGAAAGCAATGTGCCACGATTAGTCACGTAGGTTGCCACCTGCCCACCTGGACCTCAGAAATGAGTGTTAAGCACCATTTCTCCCATAAAATTACAGGCTGCAAAGTACATCTTCCCCCAAACAAATACAAAGACAATCACCATGCCAGCCTTGCCCAAAGGCAAATGCAGGGGCCAAGAAGACGCTTTTGGATTCATTTCTTTTATTCTAACATTAACTCACCAACTTAGCAGAATGCTCCAAATGCTCATACTTTGGGATATCCACTACATCTGACTTTGTGGCTCAGATTCATAAAATCTGAACTCTGTGGAAAGAATATTCTGGTAGAATAAGACATACATGCATCTATTAAGATTGTGGAAAACCTTGGGGCTGCAGAGATGGCTTGGCAGTTAAGAAAAGATACTGCTCTTGCAGACAGCCTAAATACCAGCAACTTCAGAGGATGGTTCACAACTGCCTGTAACTCCCGTTCCAATGCTGTCTCCTAGGTACATGCCTGCACGAGGTGCACATACAGACAAGCAGGCTCACACCTATACACATAAGTAAATTTTAACATGCAAATAAGACAGTGTTGAAATACTGAAGGTCCATGTCTGTTCCCTAACACTGCATAATAAATGCCCAAGATTAACTTGCAAAGGAAAAAGAGTGATTTGGGTTCATCTCCTGGGAAGATTTTAGCCCATGACTGGCCTGTGCTTTGAGTCTGTGCAGAGGCAGTACATGATGGTGGAGCAAAACCACTCACCTCATAGCTGGGATTCAAAAACCTGGGAGCCCTTTAACATTCAAGGGTGAATCCATAGTCACCTACAGGCCCAGTGCTGAGCACTGCCTCTTAAAGATTCCACATATTCTCAATATCAGCACTCTGAAGAGCAAGTCAATGGTCCCCTGAGGAGAACTGATCTTCAGAGAGAAAGAGAGAGAGAGAAAGTTGATATCCCAATACTAGCAAAGTCATAGGGAAGACTGTAGTTTGGTAGAGAAGGAAGTGATTGTAGTTCCAGATTCTGTCAGTTCATTGATCTTATTTTGTCACCCTAAAATTATGTAAATTCATACAGTACATATGTAATATATAAAATATATACTTTATGCATATATTATATATACAATGCTATATACATACGAACATTGCATACAAATATACATACTGAATACATGTATTATATATATGTATATATAATTAAATCAAAGCTAAGTCTACATGAACTTATGCAGTTTTCTAGAAACTTTTCAAAATTGGAGACTAGAAGCTGGCACCAAGGTAGAAGACTTCCTATTTGATTTTAAAATTTTAATGATATAGTTAGGGGCCAACTGTAAAATTCACATCAGGTCAGTGGGATGGCTCAGCAGGTAAAGGAACTTGCTACCAAGCCTGGAGACATGAGCTCAATCCCCAGAATCTACATAGTGGAAGGAGAAAACCAACACCTTCAAATTGCCCTCTGAGTTGTACATACACATACACACACACACACACACACACACACACACACACACACACACACACAGAGGCTAAATAGATATATAACGACAGCAAGAATTTAAATTCATCTCCTTGGAGATAAAATATGGATCTCAATCACCTAAAATTGGTTCCATCATACTATACCATGTTTATGTTACATCAAAGTTCATGGAAAACCCACCTTTTTCTGTTACATATCAACTTTATAGGTAAATTAGGTGAAAACATTTTTTAACCTGTTTTTCACTAACAGCTCAGAAGATCCCCATAGATGTGGGCCATGAATGCCTGCCCCTAGGCACCTAGCCTTCTGTGTCTACATCTCCAGTTCAAATGATGAGCCAGTCCTGAACATCACATGCTGTGTACCCATTTTCTCCAAGTTAAAACATGTCATATGGAGGGAAGCACCATAAGACTTAGTAAGTTCCGAGACTCTGGAAATTTGGAGGAAAGACTTATTAAAACTCAGGAAGTTCTACAGGGATGCTCATTAAGACCCAGAAAATTCTAACGGGAAAGTGGTAAAGGACGTAAACAACTCAGGAATCTCAGGAAGTCCCTAAAACTTACTAGATGCAAGCCTCCTTCCCTCCCACCTGTCAAGAATCCATAAACAGCAAGAATTGTGAAGGTCACAAGACATGTGAGCTATCAAGCTGCCTATGAGTCGTGCAGTGCACTCCAGAGTTCCAGTTTTCACAACCCATCTCCCATTCTGGAGTAGGCTTTTGACACACCTGCCTTTGCATTGTCCCTGTGCTTATAACTAGCCCGTCAGCATACTCCTCTGAGTAACACCAGTAAACTCACTGGTTCATCGTGTTGAAATCATTCCTTTGGTCTGCAATCTGGTTCTCTAATGCGGTGAGTAGATTAAGTAACATTTGTTCATGTCGGTGTCAAACAACAGCACTTCTAACAAAATTAGAACCTTCCTAATATCTATTGTTTCCACTTAGTACAAGTGTTATGAAAGAATAAAAATCTCCAGTAAATCTCCAAGGAGAATTCCCCCTCCCTGTGATACATAAATAGATGATATAAGGAGAAAATGCAGACCTTTATTTTATAATATACAGAAAGGATATTTCAGGGTAAATAACATACCCTGAATAAATTAAAATTTACAATCTGATTACCAATCCAAGAATAAAATTCCTGATTTCTTTTTGGCATGTGTTCCTTTCCTGCTTTAAATAGTCTGGTAATCACAGTCCTGAAGGTGCTAATCACAGATAATTCATTTCATTTCAAACTGCTTTCAGCCCACTATTTCAATTGTTCAAGTTTAAAGTAATATTGCTATAAAATATCTTTAAATGGCTTGAAATGATTACTAATATCATAGAGTGCTTTTCTGTTGGCTCATTAAGAATGCTGACAAAAATCAATAAAATCCAGAAACCAGACTTCCAATAGCTGTGCTCAGCCCACAATGCTGAGACTTTAGAAACAGAAAGAGCTAGAGTTTATGAAATGCCGGTAATAGATCCTTTACATCTCTTACAACGCCACATACTTTAGTTTAGAAAAAAGGCTCTTTCCCTAAGAAAATGTTAACCATGACTTACAGTACGGCATAAATGGTAAATGTCTACAAGTAGGAATCCCTATCTATGCGGGAAGGTTGGACCCACGCAGCTATCCCATTTAAAAGACCAGAAATCTGAAATAAACCTCAGGATGATTTCCAAATGGATTATTTACTGTAGTTTCCAAGAACATGTACACTAAACCAAGTTGGCTTCTTAAAATGAGAAACTAGAAAATGTTTATACAGTGTCAACCTCATGTGAAAATTATGTCAAATCCTGGAGCTGTTCCTGTAGTTGAGTGGTTATAACAGATCACAGCATCATCCACTAAGGTATCAGATGGCCAGGCAGCTTCCTTTCTCCACTGACCATATTTTATAAAAGTCATCATACTGAAGAAAGAGAGGGGTTAAATAGAAACCCTGTTGTTTTGAGAAAGCCACTTTTTTGGCATAATGGAGAAAAAGAAAACTTTCAGTTTTAAACATCTCTTTCCCAGGTCTGAGGAGTCTCTCCTACATCCATGTTCCAAATACCACTCGTTTCATTAGCTAGAGTTGTAAACCAATGGGGAGTACATTTTATTCAATAGTCTCATCCACAACCTTGTCAGGTTTACCTCCATAGCTTACAATAAGACAGATTTTTCCCATCCTGCTACCAGTGTCAAGAACAGAGCCAACTAAACATTTCTAAGAGTTTCCAAAAGATTAGCCTTGAATGAGCAAGGGGAACAATAGTGTTGGAACAATACCAGATTTCCCCCTGCTTTAGAAACAGAAAAGGCCTCTTACCTTGCCTTCTTCCCCTTCAAACACGGATTGGTGAACGTTGCACGCAAACAGTGAGTTGGGAAGATCGTTGAAGTCAGTGATAGCTTGGAAGGCTTCTTCAGCAAAGCACTGAGTGACAGCCCAGTCTCTGTCTATGCAGCAGAGGAAGAAAAGCCCTCCATCTTCAGAGATGGATGCCTGCTGCCCTAGGCCCCTCATTCCAATGAAGTAGGATTCTCCCCTCATCCCTGAAGAGGCAAACACAGACATGTGTTGGAGTCAAATTCTTTTAAACTCTTGTTTTCAGGCCCCGATTCTGAATGACTTAGGGCAGGATAGGGGGACGGTGATTGAACGGAGAGGCAGGTGCTCATGGAAGAAAATGTGGCGGGTTCACATGGCTTCCATGATCTGAATCTAAATTCCTCATACAATTCTGTTCTGACCAACAGCCTAGTGAGTACTGTGGTCCGAAACAAAGACTAAAGGTGAAAGAGATCACTACAGCTGCAGGTCCTACATGATCCGCACTGAGTGTGAGGCATGCACATTGTTCAAGACAATCCATACACATTCACAAATTTACATATTGGTTATTTTTGCATGATGTATGTGTTTGGGGTGTGAGTATGTGTGAAGGACAGAGATTGACATTGCTTGTCTTTTTCATTTCTGGAGACAGTTTCTCACTGACCCTGGAGACCACTGATTTAGGAAAACTGTCCAGTCAATAAACTCCAGGGATCTTCCCCAACTCCCGTATCTGGAGTCACAGATGTACAACCCCTCTCATTCCTTTTTGCCTGGGTTCTAGGGATCCAAACTCAGGTCCTCATGCTTGTGAAGCAAATCCTTTGCTGACTGAGTCATCCCCCCAATCCCCACATTGACATTTATAGTCCATGACTGGTTCCAGTATTGTTGCTGTTTTGTCAATGAGAAAGCTGAGGAATCAAAGCAACGAAGTAACTTTTATAAGGCTAATACAAATGGGCTGAGATAGAAACCGTGGAGGCATGCAGCAGACTTCATGTCCCATACAAGAAGGATGAAGTGGATCAAAATGGGTGGACGTCTATGAAGGAAAGATAGTCTCCATCATCATCCTCTGAACTTTCATTATCTTAACTCTAACAGCCAACAGTTTATGCACAACGGTAATCCATTCACCTGTGACAGCACACATGCACACACACATAGCACACACACATCACATGCATTACTTTTGCTGTTTGGGATTATCACTTTAAGGAACTGTGAATTAGATCAGGTCTTGAAATATCATTATCATCCGACCCAGTCCATGGAAAATAAATCCCCCTGCCCCTGTCACAACACCCATGAAGTTTTCGAGCCACAATTCATTTAGCTTAATGCATTCCTTCTGTTTCCTGACTCCTCATGTTAATCATTTTTACAGTTCCATGTCCCTTTTTAACATTGCATGTGGTCCTGTGGATTTGCCCTTTGTCAGTCTGAGTTATGACAGGGCTACTGAATTCCTGGCAGGAAGTTCTTGTTAAAACCACCAACATGGGCCGGAGAGCTGGCTCAGCAGTTAAGAGCCCTAGCCCCTGTTGCAGAGGACCTGGGTTCAGTTCCCAGTACCCACATGGTAGATAAATATTCTCAATAACTTCAGTTCCAGGGGATCCAACACCCTCCTCTGACCTCTGCAGGCACTGCATGGCACCTGCAGGCAGTACACTCAGAAGCATAAAATAAAAAATAAACTATTTAAAAATCTAGCAACATGGCCCCTCAGAGTAAAGGGAAGAAAGTGAGTGTCACTCTGCTCTTATGACACTTAGTCATATACAACTTGTGGGGGCCCAGACAACATGTGCGTTTTTACTCATACTTCTCTTGAATTCGGAATGTATTGTGGTAGTGAGATTATATTTGGAATTCCCATTTTTCCTAGAGAAGTCCAAAGGAGAGTTTGGTAAGGAATGTTCTATAGTAATATTGCAGTATTCAATAGTAATACTGCAGTGCTCAAGATTTCTCTGAGATAGGAATCCAAAATTAACTTATACTAGTGAGACGACTCAGCAGGTGAAGGTACTTGCTTCTAAGCCTGATGACCTGAGTTCCACCCCTGGGATCCAGAACGTGGAGGGAGAGCACCAGCTCAGTCAGATTATCCCCTGAACTCCACTAGCTTGCTAAGACTAGCACACTGCACTTGTGTTCCTCCCCTCATATATAAAATAAATAAAATGCAATACTTTTAATAACATGCTAAATTAAATAACTTGATAATAACTCTAATGCTAGACCACTGACACTGTTCTACACAAAATATAATACAATGAAATTTGTATTATGGCGTTTAGAACTGCAATAAACACAAGACTTTCTGAATGTAGAGCAAGAAAATGTTTGCTGGAAATGAACATATGATGCACCTTAAGTTTTACAAATAATATAAAAACTGAAATGTGATTTTCTAAATCATCAAAAAGGTGAATATTTTAACTTGCTTTATTAAAATATTAATTAAATTATTTAATTTTTAATTTAATATTTTTAACCCAAAGGAATATCTAAATATTATGAAAGATACAACAGCTAGCCATTTACAAAAAATATAAATTTTTCATAGTTGTCTGTACTCTTTATTTTAGATATTGTTGAATAAAATATGTAATAGCAATTATTTAATCCTATTAGAGCATTATTTTAATAGCAAAAATAGTTACTAAGAACATCAAAACAGTATTACTTTCATTAATGGATTGAAGGAAAACTTGATAGTAAAGTCATAATTACCCAGTAGCCCAAAATACATATACTTATCAGTTTTTATTCTATTTTTGGTGCTGTCCATCTTAAATTTTCAACGGAAATCAAAACTGGTCCCAAAATTTTGTAAGATGAATTGAGAGTTTGTCAATTATTCCTTTTGCAAAAAGTAAAACCCATAGTTGAATAAATTAATTCCCATAGAACAAATTAATCCTCACTTAGGACTCTGTTTAATCCACTCAAATAGCTTTACAGTCTGTTGTCAGCTGTGGCAATATGATTATCTTCATGAGGCTTTATTTTAAGCTCATTACTTTTAGTAAGGACTTAAAGTCAATGCATTTTTGGCAAACAACTTCCTCTACTTGAATGGAGAAATACTTTAGAAGTCAGAGCTTTGAACAAAGGAGCCCTAGTTACTCTAATTTGTCCTTCCAGTTCCATAACTGATTCATGAACTGGAGAACATGATCAGTCAGTGACTTGATTTCTTTATAACTAGAAAAAAAAAACTTCCCTTACCTTCCTCCAGAAAATGGGGAGACAAGGAACTCCCAACAGGAATGAAAGAAGCAATTGAAATTAGTTTATCCACTTCATGCAATGGGAAACATCATAACACACTTCATTATGATGACCTTAGAACAAGGAAATCCTGACTTTTAAAATGACCACTAACTCTTAATAAGCCCAACTGAACAGAAAAAAAATAAAACGTGAAACTCCGAAGATGCAAAGAATGCTGCCATAAGGCAATAGTAAGCCGTGTGATTCAAGTAAGCTCTGCCCTAGTTACTTTCCATTGCTGTGATCGAAACACTGACCAAATTAACTTGGAGAGAAAAAGGTTTATTTTACATTATATCTTCAGGTTCACGGTTCATTACTGGGGGAAGTCAGGGAATATACCTGAAGGCAGGAACTGACGACACACAGACCATGGAGGAACGCTGCTTCACTGGCTTGCTCCTCTGGCCTGTGCTCAGTCTGCTTTCTTAAACAATTCAGGACCACCGGCCTAGGAGGGGCACCACCCACAGTGGGCTGAGCCCTCCCACATCACTCAACAATCAAGAAAATGCCAAACAGATATGGCCACAGGCCATTTCAATGGATGGAATCAACTGCAGCTCCCACGTACCCAGGTGTGTCAAGTTGACACACACATTAAAGCTATCCAGCACAAGCTGTTTTTTTTTAATTAAGTGAATTTCAAAATTCTTATGGAAAGAAAACTTTGAGGTAACATTATCTACACAGAAGGATGTAAGAAAGTGTGTGTGTGATGTTCTTATTTTGAAGTGTGAGGTTGGGCATCCAACAGGAAACACTCAGAGGCTGAACTGTCCACTGCCCGAGACCCTGGTGCTGCGTCTTGGAGTGCTCCTGCCATACTACACAGGCTTCCCCTATGTGAAGTCCTAGCCTCCACTGTGATTAGTGCTTCACTAGCTGTATCTGTCTCAGCCTAAGATAGTATTTTCCAAGAGCAGAGATTGAAGACTCAATGATAAAGACAGTGCAGATGCCTATAAAAGTCCTCAAAGAGTTGTTTGTCTGTATCATGTAACACAGAATCACTCTGAGGAAGGAACAGAGCAGAAAAGAGATTATACTAACAGATTATAATAATCAACTTGAAATTCATGAATAATACACTAGTTCAAATATTTATACTAAGAATGAAAATACTCTTCTCACTTAACATTTGATTTTGTATTTGAAATTGTATTTTGCTCTAGTGCCTTTGTGTGTGTGTGTGTGTGTGTGTGTGTGTGTGTGTGGTGTGCATGTTCATATGTATATGGGTGCTACAGGGCCCTTGTGATGTGTGTTTGTGTCCACATATATGCAGGTGCACATGCACACATGTGCAGGTGGATGCCAGAGGTTGATCCCAGCATCATTCCTCAGGTACCTCCCACCTTTTGAGACATGTCTCTTACTGAGCTGGGGCTCATAAAACAGAGTATGCCAGTTGGTGAGTGAC
Source organism: Eospalax fontanierii (assembly GCA_035773235.1). Taxonomy (NCBI): domain Eukaryota; kingdom Metazoa; phylum Chordata; class Mammalia; order Rodentia; family Spalacidae; genus Eospalax; species Eospalax fontanierii. Next base: position 13,022,318 of record CM069549.1, read on the forward strand.
CTGCAGGCCTCATCTTGTCTCTGCCTCCCCAGTGGTAGAGTAACTACAATTGCAAGTAACACTGATGCCCCTGGCGTCCTCTGCGCATTCATCCTGCTGTTACTGCATGTTATTACATGCATACTGGGGATCAAATTCTATGCCTCAGGCTTCTGCAGCAAGCACTTTATGGATTAAGCTACCTTGCCAGTCCTCCTAGTACTTTGCTTACATGTAAATTTTCTAAAATTTAGGATTACATTCTGGAATTACAGGACTGTGGTACCAGTACTAGGCAAAGGGCTTTGGTTTTTATGGTTTTTTTTTTTTTTGGAGACACAGCCTCACATTGTAACTCACATTAACCTCAAACTTACTATGTAGCCTTGGATGTCCCTGAACACTTGATCCTGTTGCCTCACCTCCAGAGTGCTGGGATTATAGGCATGTGTCACTGTCCTTGTAGAAAACATTAATTTTAATAGCCACATCATCTCCTAGTGTTTTGAGCTGTCATAATTTATTTAGCCATTCTTCTGGTATTTAATATTTGGAAGGCACACATTTCTACCACCCCATGGATCTGGAAAAGAAGCCCCACTATTAAAATATATAAAGTGTCCCATGAGAGAGGCTCAAAATGCCCTGAGATGCAGAAAAGGCACTTTTCATGAACTACTGTAAAAGCTCCAGGGAATCCCTCAGGGCCAATCCCTGGCTCTAAGTAGAAAGCCTTCAGAGCTGAAGTCTTCTTCTCAGCAAAATGCAGAAATACCAAGACCTTGTGTATTTTACAATGAGTCTATGTGCAGGTCTCTTGAATCCTAACTCAAATAATGTGCAAATGATAGCTATTTATTGTTATTTTGAGGTTTATCAACAGCAAACCAGAGACAGGGGAGAGGAAGCTTTCATCTATGGCTGTTGAGTGTGTCAAGAAGCCAACAAGCTTCAAACTCCGGCATCTGTCTCTGAAGGTTAAACTTACATAATCACAATAAGACACAGGAATCAACGGTACTTGAACAGTTGGCATGACTCTCACTAGAGACCCTTAGGAAGGAAAGCTGTTTAGAAGATAAAAGCAAATATTTGAAATAAATATATGCCCACCTCCCTCAAGATCAGTAACAGTAACATGAAATTATTTAAGCGCTACAAAATGAGGGGCAGTATATACAGGATCGAACTGGACTCACTGTGATGCATGGGAAGTCCAGAGTGTGTGTGCGTGTGTGTGTGGGGGGGTCTGTCACCACGTTGCTCTTTATACGAAAATACTATCTACCTGGGATTTTCAAATAACCTGATAGCATATGTTAATCAGGAAAAGACTTAAAATGAAGACAGCATGCTTCCTACTCTAAATATTAACTACCTGACAAAGAACGACCTGTTCAACATTACAATAGTAGCCAGGGATAACAGGCTTGCTGTATAAATAAGTAGACAAATCCCTTATTCACAAGTAAATTCTGCATACAGAAACACTACTCAATTTCTTCACAAAGAAGGAATATTTCCAAAACTCCCAGATTTCATTCTGAACAACTTTTTATATGGCACAATTAAATACGGGGGAAAAATAGGACACATCTGGTTCTGTTGGATGTTGTCATTGTCACACAGTTCCTACTGTGCTTGAGACTCAAATATCTAAATTGCAGAATCCTGAAAAATTTCACCTTTCTAGGAATGGGTCATCCATTCCACGAGAAGGGAGCTGTGGACACCATCCCACAGGAGCTGTTATAGAGAGCCCTGTGCTGGGGACTGGGAGCTAATCACAAATTCACAGGAACAGTTGATCCCACAGAAAGAAAAACAAAATGTAAGCACCCACAGAGATGCTTAAACTAGCTTTACTGTCAGTTAAAATCACTTGGTCAACAGTATATTAAAAAGGCTAATGGAAGGCTGGAGAGATGTTAAGTAGTTAAGATCAGTTAAGAATAGTTAACTTAGGGTTGGCTCAGTGGTCAAGAGGACTCGGGTTCGATTCCCAACACTGACTGCCCTTGCAGAAGACTTGAGTTTGAGTCCCAGAACACATATGGTGACTAACAACCATCCATAACTCCAGTTCCAGGGGAATAGGACACTCTTTTTCTGATCTCAGTGGGCAGTGCATTACATGGATGCATGTACATACATGCAGGCAATATACTCATGCACATAAAATACTAAATTAAAAAGAGTAGTTGTCAGTAGCTAAGAGCATTTATTGGTCTAACAGAGAACACGAGTTTGTTTCTGAGTCCCTTGAAGGAGCAGTTTACAATAGTCTGTAACTCCAGTTCCAGGTGACCTGATACCCTCTTCTGGCCTTCATGGGCAATTGCACTCAAATGCGCGCACACACACACACACACACATACACACACACACACACACACATAATTAAAACTAAATCTTTAAAAATAGGGTAATACATCCTCAAAAAGGGTTCTGTGGATTTCATTTCATAAATCTTCTAAATATTGAGAGAACCTCCTGGCCAAGTGTGGGCTCTACCTCCTAATCACAATAGGAAGCTATCCATCTTTAGAGAACTTATCTAAAGTCAAGTTATCCAAGCGTGGGTAACTGGAAAAGAGAAAGCACAGAAAACCAGGCTTGAGTAAAATCATGACTGCCTTCAGATTCTGAAAGTAGCTGCAGAATCTGGGGGAATGGCATCAAGAGAGTGAAACACAAGACAGAGCTGAGCTAAGAGAAGGATCTTTGTCAATCTGGGTTAAAGCAGAGGACCTGCCTTGGGGCTTCGGGGTTTGTCCTGGTGATGGTTTAGCAAGCCAGCTCCATTAACAGGTACAATCCATCTAACTAGATGTCAAAAGGGGACTCCAAGGAACAGGACATTACATGTAAGGTAATGTTATCTTCTCACTTTGAGATGTTTATCATTCCATGGTTGGAAGAAAATACACAAGAAAAGAGAGATGTTTTTCTCTATACTTGAAGCTGGTTTAAAAAGGGGAACTTATAAACTTGAATAAAAACCTGTTTCTGGTGTTGAAACCTTGCATTTGAGATTTGAGCTGGGTGTAATGACTTAGGCCTGTAATCCTGGCACCTTGGAGGCTGAGATGAGTGGACGACCATCAGATTGAAGCGAATCTTGGACATATGGTGAGTTTTAAGCCAGCCTAAGCTACAATGAGAAGACCCTGGCTCCAAACTAAAACAAATAAAATAAAGAGAAACAAAACACAAAGGGAAAGTCATCTGGCCAGTTATGTGGGAGCACTCCTGTCATCCCAGCAAATGGTGAGCAGAGGCAGGAGATCAGAAGTTCGAGGCCATCTCCAGCTGTCTGAGTTTGAGGCCCACTTGGGCCACAAGAGACTCTGTCTCAAAAGCAAAACAAATAAAAACCAACTTCAATTCATATGCTCCTAATATAACCTGTCTATACTTTTCCTCTTCTGGACTATTCAAACTAGAAAAGAAGAATTTTTAAATATGAAAATAATGATCTACAAAAGGAGAAAAAAATAAACAAGAGATTTTAAAAGAGCAACCTAAGCATTTTTTTAATTTAAAAAAATCTTTGACAATTTCATCAATGTACATAATGATTTTGATTACTTTCACCCCAAGTCTCTGACTCCAGTCTTTCTGAACCCTTTCCTTCCCAACAAGTTCCTCTCCTGCCTCCATACCTTTCTTGTTTTGTTTGTAGTCCACTGAGTTTAATTCGCGATGCTTGCATGAGCATGTGTAAGGAGCTATTTTCTGAAGCAGAGACAACAACTTAAGTTTGAATTTTTTTTCATAAATCACAAAAGCAAAAGAAAAGTAATACAAAGCTTCTGGCAACAAGAGTAACAGCTATAAAAAACATTCTCTGTTATGGACAGCTGAAGAGTGTAAATAAGAATATAAGAGATGGAAATGGCTAATGAATAATTCATTCTCACTCCAAGTTCAAGTCTGACTTATATAACAAGAATATGGGTTGTGAGAGAGTTAGGACTTTGATGAACTTGTGCTTAAAAATCAATGATAAAAACAAGAAATGTAACATTGCTTTAATGGGCAGTAGGTAAGAAATGCCTATTGTTACTTTTAAGTTGAAGATAAGGTTAAATGAATCCGCTTAAAATGTTTAAAGACTAGAAACCTACACAATCTTTTGTAGTGCTTAAGAATTCTTTCAACTCTGGAATCAAATTTAAATTGAATATTTAAATTCTCAAATGATGTGTGGGATAAAGTCAGTACATTGGATGAAAAATTTTTATACGCATAGTAATAATTTTACAATTAAATTCTGCTGTCAGTATTTACTTCCAGACTGCCCTTCTAAGTGAGGTCCTTCTGACTGCTTTTTGATACTTTAATACCTAGTTCTTTCTGGGGATAAGACATGGATTTTTTTTCACCTTTGTCCATGTTATGGAGAGATTGAAGTATAATAATAGTAACTACAGCCATGCCGGGATCCTGAGATGCAAAGGAGAGACATGATGTTCTTAAGCTGAGTTCCATAGAAACCTATTAAAGCTCTTTCTCAAATATAATGGAACCTATTTAATTCAGTTGCAGAATTTTCACACCTGCCGAGCAGTGTGAACCTCACGCTATTCTTGATCCCATTTGGGATCTGTCTTGAAAGTCAGGAACATGCAGTTTTTAACTCATGGTTTTCAAAGGAATTTATTCATATTCCCCATTTATGTATCCTTTCAGGACACCTGGAGCCTCCGTTCTACCTCAAGCTCCCACTGGATCATACTTCATTCCCCCATGAAACAGCATCTTATGAGTCTTTATGCATTTGTTGCCATCACCTCCTTGGATACTGGATTGTGAAGCACTGATGGCCTTTATCTTCTTGCTTGTGATAATGTCTTTATACCTGTAGACCTTTAATGCCCATTGGTTCCCAGGAGGAGCTGCATATCTGTGTGATTTCCCAAATGGACATCATCAAGACGCAAGGACGACGATCTCACATTTACCCAGGGCTTGATAGGACAAGCAATGAGGCCATTTGTACTCCATTTCCACAAAACTACTTGACTGATAAACAGGATTTAAATAATGTGTCAGACAGAATTGCTACAAGCGAGTTTGATGAGAAAATCTATCTTTAATGAGGTATGCCATGCGAGGATGAGAATGTTTTTCTTTTGATTATCATTGCTTGAGTTTTTTGACACACGGTATTCTATGCTACCTAGACTAGCCTTAACTTCTCTATTGTCCTACCTCAGCTTCCCACGTGCTGGGATGACAGATATTCACCACTATACCCTGCCAGATGATGTTCTTAAAGACAGACTAACAGTGGCCCACAGAAGTATCAAACAAAGGCCTGGAGAGATGACTCAGTGCTTAAGAGTGGCAGAGGACCTGGGTTCTATTCCCAACACCTACATAGCAACTAAAAACCGTCTGTAAGTCCACTTCCAGAGGAATCGGACACCTTCTTCTGACCGCCAAGGGCACTGCAGAACACATGTGTACCAACCCACATGTAGATACTACACTCATACATATAGAATAAAAATAATAAATAATATTTAAATAAAAAAGAAATATCAAATAAAAGCAAGCAATACTGAAACACTCATCCCAAACTGAGATATGACTATTGCATTAGTCAAGGTCCCAACAGGATAGATTGCATCCTTAAATTGTATACTTGGAAGAGTTTAATAAAGACTATTTACCAAGGTATAGAAAAGGAACAGGGAAGCCACAACAGGTAGTGCAGAACCCTGGGCCATCACTACCCCTAGACCAGAAGAGCTGAGAACCTGAGACTAGAGAGAGTCTGGGCTGTGCTGGATTTCTAGTTAGATTTCTCTGAGGCTATGATAAAACACTGACCAAAATCAACCTGGGAAGGAGAAGGCTATTACAACTTAGAGGTTGTACTTCATTATCAAGGGAAACCAAGGCAGGAGCTTGAAACAGAAACCAACTGGGAAAAGCTGCTTACTGACCTGCTTATATAGTTCAAGCCTACCTTCCTAAGGATGGAGCTGCCCACAGTGGGTTGGGCCCTTCCCCATCAATCAGCAAACAAGAAAATATCCCACTGACCTGCCCACAGGCCAATCTGATGCAGGAAATTCCTCAGTTGAGGTTCTCTCTTCTGAAGTGTGTCACCCTGGCAACCTAGATTAGCCATCACAGTTGGGAGTGCTGTCAGCTCTCCCATTGAGGAGTGCACCCACTTCTCAGCAACATCACAGTGGGGCTAAGAGAGGAGTCAATGGTCCTATCTTGTTCTCTTGCCCTGATTTCCTGCGGAATCCTCCCACTGAGTAAACCTAACTGGATACCTGAAGGCAAGGGAGATGCTGATGTGGAACAGGTGGGTCAGATGACATGGAGCAAGTGGGTGGGTCATTTATCAGAGTGCAGAGTGAGAAAGGGGGAGAAAGGCTCTCTGGGTTCCAAGAAGATGTCACATCCAGCCTTTACAAATGGGAATAGTCTAGAAATTCCATAGGTTAATTTCTGTAGAATTTAAAATTTAAAAATGTAAAGCTATCATTTGTAAATCTAGAGTTCCAACCAGGGCTTATATAATACAATTGAAGAGTCACCATCTCTGGTCACATTGTTCTTAGGAACAAAAGAATGAAGGGGGATGTGAGTCTCTGACTCAGTTAAAAAGGCCTGAGCTACCTCGGGAGCCCTTTTCAGAGCCCTCTTTTCTAAGAGGAAACCTGAAGAGCCCAAAGCCTCAGGACAAAGAAAGGAAGTAGATACAAAATAACTTCTCACAGGAGGAAGACACATCAAAAGTGAACGTTGCCATAGTAACCAAACTAAGCTTTATCCTGCCAGCTTTCACCTGCCTTCACAGGGGGCATGGAAGGCTGGGAGAAAGAAATAGAGAGGGAAGGAGAAAAGCCAGACATGAGACACAAGGAAGCTTCAAGAAAAATGGAATCCAGAGCAGAAAAGCAAAAAGGAACCATGGGCCTTTACAAAAAAATAAAATAATAAAAATAATGATAGAGGACATCAAATTGGGGGAGGTAGTGAGGTTCAGGTGCAGAGGAGAGATGGGTCTGAATATGCTCAAACTACATTGTATTAAATGTACAGTCCCAAATCAATAAAAATATTTTAGTAACTTTGTTAATCACACACACACACACAAAAAGAACCACAGGAGGTAGAGAGGCGGCTCAGCCATTCGGAGCCCTTACTAGTTTTGCAGAGGACCTGAGTTCAGTACCCAGCACCCACACTGGGCAGCTCACAACCACCTGTTTTACATGATCTGACACCCTCTTCTAGCCTGTACAGACACTTGCATGCATGTGGACCACATGTGTATGCTCGGGCTCACATACACGCCGCACAAACTTTTAAAAACTGTTTTTTTAAAAAAGTAACCACACACTAGACGGCTGTCTGCTGGGTGAAAGGGAATCATAATTCATCAGGAGGCCAAGGAGGCAGGTTGCAGTCCCTCTGGACTGGTGGGAAATGAAAAGATTGAAGGTAAGGAGGAAAGGAAGGAGAAAGACAGAGATATATCTATATGGTGTGGTGATTTTCCTCTCCAACGCACCCAAATGTAGGTACTCAGTAGTTCTTTGTGGGGCCAGCACATGGATTCAATGGTAAATATCTCAGATTCAATTATATATAAAGTACTGATAGACTCCTTTTTCAGCTCTTCAGAAGATAATATGCTTCTACTGGGATAAATGCAAGTACCCTGAAGTCAGATAAACCCCGACTCAGAAGTCCCAGCCCTGAATCCCTGTTGAGTGGCATCTGGAGATGGACTATAATTTTGCAGTTGACCACAGAATCCATGGCTGACTCCTCCTTCCACAATTTTACATTGCGATTTTAGGCAAATCAGTTCTACTCACTGAGCCTCTGTTTCTACAGCTAAAATTAGGATCACTGAGAAATCCAGATGAAATAATCCTGGCCAAGAATTCAGTCATTCACTCATTCAATTTTAGCAGGAGGCCAAATATCCCAGAATAAAGCTGCTCTTCTCAGGGCATTCAACAAGCAGAGAGGGAGGCCCACCCCACTGACATTCAGACGGCCCCACCTCCTCAAGACTCCACCAAGTCCCAACAACACCAGAGGTTGACCAGCAAGCCTTCAAAGTACAGTCACTGGGGGACATTTAGGCTCCAATCCTAACAACTTACTTGTGTGTTTTGATCTAACAGTTGCCTGCACCTTGGATTACTTATCCTTTCTCCAATGACTACTTTATGTGCAGAGAAAGGCATGGGTTTTGTTTTCTGTTTGTTTGTTTTCTTGTCTCTACAAGGTTATAGACCAAGACAAAGGATCAGTGTTGTAAATTTGATTTTATCTACACATCTTCAATCAGGATGTACCCTGAGCTACTTAGCTTTCTAACACGACTTCCCTGCTCCAGGCTTACAGTTTTACTTACTCTTTTTCCTTACAGCATCATTTTTCAAATTAGAGAAAAATGCAGAAGAGCGGAGGGATGGCTCAGCGGTGAAGAGCAATGGCTACTCTTGAAGAGGACAAGGCTTCGATTCCCAGCACCCACATGGCAGCTGACAACAGTCCACAATTCCAATTCCAGGGGATCCAACACTGTATTCTAGCCTCTTCAGGCACTGCATGATGTGGGTGCAGTATATACATGCAGGTAAAACACTCATACACATAAAATAAATATAAATACCTCAACAAAAATTTTAAAAGGAAGAAGGAAAAAAAATAAGTCAGAACTTAGTAAGCAGCTCCAGGACACCCTCCCACCAACACCAGCAAAGCATCCTTTCTTGAGGGCTGTCTGGCTCCCCCTTTCTGCTTCCTGTCTGCACACGTGTTGTTATTTACAGCTCTTGGCAAATCGAACCTTTTTATTGATGTTTTTTCATGTCCTCCCATATGTTGAGCATTCTTCCTTCTTCCTGCAGGGCCTGACACTCTGCACAGTTTCTGATGTGCAGGACCAGCAGTACAAATGGAATATACCACCACCAGGCTCTCCTCAGGGCTGCTTTCCTCAGCCCCCTGTCTTTCCTAGTGGAAGACCCACAGCTTTGCTCACCACTGCTTCCCACTTTCTCAATGCTCTTGGTGATTCCCCAAGTCACATTTACCATTGTCTCCTGCTGTGCTAAATCCAGAAGCCCGAGTCCTCATCTTCTCCTTCTTAATGTTTGCCGATAGCATGACTCACCTTTGAGCTGAAATAAAGCACCTCCTTGACTACTTGTGGCCACATTTGAACTCCTTCCCTTCTTTTGAGGTATGTGGGTTGGAGATGGATTCTATCACACCACTCATTCTGTCTTTTACTCCATCTCAAGTCTATAATCATGATTTCTTTGAAGTTCCTTTGGAAGCAAATGCTGATTTGACTTTAGCATTTTTATCAAGAACTCATCACTCCCTGTCTCTACAGAGATGCTCACCCTTCCTGTTCAACCAAGGGACTGAGAGATGACATAGGCTAAAGAGTAGTACGAATGACATGAGGCTTCTGCTGTCAGAAATTCACAATTTGGGATGGCCCATCATTAGACTCCCACTTCTTGAGCCATGTGCTATTTACAAGAAAGAGCTGACCCAGATTCTAGCCAAGAAAAGAAGCTACCAAAACTTTCCTGTTAAAGTTCTCCCTGGCTGGCTTTAACTGACTATGTGACCACATTTCCTCACTCCTCTAACAACTGGGCTCTTGCCTTGGTAGTACTAATTTTGAGGAGAGCCTGAGCCCATGGAGGAAACAGGTAGGACCAGTCAATGACTTTAGTCACTTTGCATTAACTTTCCCTTGGGGCACATGACCAGACATCTATTCATTCCATATGGGGCACCAGTGACAGACCCAACTATGATTCCATCAAAGTCCAACTCAGTGAATCAATGAGATTACTGGATTTTAGAGCACAGGTGAGTGATTACTTGCAAGAGGGTGGATAACCTCAAAACAGATCCAACACTCCCCAAATCCCATCCCAACATGGGTGACCATCTCATGGATGATGCATCATAGAGTTCCCCCGCCCCAGCTGACATAATTCCTATATAGACTAGTATTGCCCAATATTATTTACAGCAGGATGGAGTAATGGCTGCAGTCCCAGGTGAGGGTACTGTGACCCTTGCTTCCTTGGGGCCACCAAAGAGTGTAAATAGTTCTGTCACTATAGACCTAGTTTAGTTACCATGGCTACCTGGCCATGGTAAACTATACACCAAGATAGTTAACACATTATGCCTGGAGGAAAAAGCCATAGAACAGTCACTTTTTAAAGAAAAAAAATCTACCTTTTAAAGAAATGGTAATGAAAATGCCTATGCATTAAATTACACCAAAGAGCAGGCCAGAATGATATGGGAAGAGGATGGATATACTATAGCTTGAATATATCTTCTCCAAAACTCATGTTGAAATGTACGGCCAATGTGACAGTATTCACAAGTGGATCCTGTAAGAGGTGATGAAGCCAGAATGGCTTCTCTATGACCAATATAGAAAAGCTTTATGTAGCATTGGGTTTGCTTGCCTCTTTACTTTCTGCCATGTGTGATTACAGAATCCCACCGTCCTCCCCCCATGGGCTATGGCAACAGGGTGCCATCTTAGAAGCAGAGAGCAACTACACCAGACAACCATACACACAAGCACCTTGATCTTAGACTTCTAAGCCTCCAGAACCATGAAACAATAAATTCCTGTACTTTATGTATTATTCAGTCTTAAGTATTTTGTGATAGTGGCACAAAAGGACTAAGACAGCTTAATGGACTCTTAATGGACTGAGACCGTCATGGAGGACTCACGAGAGGCAAGGCAGTGGTGGCTTTTCCAGCTCACACACTCCAGAGATGCACCTCAAATAGCAGGAAAGCCTGCCCACTATTCTACCACACCACTGGTGGACAGAAAGAGGGACCCTTCACCTGCCTATTCTTCTGACAAGTCCTAGAACCATCCCATGTGCTTAACTGCAAAACAGCCAAGCAAACTGAATGTCAGAGATCTATGTTCAGTACTGGCTTTGTAAAATCCAGTTTAGTACCAGGAGTGGAGTGACAGGAGGATGAAACATTACTTTAGGTATGCTTGTCTTTTTGAAGAATGCTTGATATTCATTTTTTATATAGTTACCTAATAGTTCTTTCTACCTCTAGCATACAGCAGACCCTCAGAAATCTTTCTTATATAAACATTATCTCCTCTCCACAAGTTCACCTACTTTCTCAGTTTTTACATTCACTAGCACTCATTAGATTATGTTTCCTTCCACCAAACAGAACAACAGTCTTTTCACTTAGAACACATAATTACCTCAAACACTAAACCCTTTCAAAGATGTCTTGGGAATTATATAGCATGAGCAAGAAAGAAAGGAAGTCTGACTGGCCTCATTAACATGGTCTGCCTTGGCTTAAACACAAAAAGGATGAAGTCTGTCTTTTGCACACACAGTTCTGTTCTCATTCACTTCTCTCCTGGTGAATTCACTTCTTACCACACTGGGGTATTGCACTTCAGATACCACCTGCATAGTGGCTATCACAGAGCTTATTTACTATTTTACATGTTTTATATAGGATTGTTAGGAACGTGTCTCTGATCAATGCAGAAAGGGTGGAAGTGATGAGGAAGCAAAAGAAGAAATGGGTTCAGAAAAAAGGTACAAGGCTAGACCCCGTAGAAGCTGTGGAAAGAGACTTTGATTTGACAGTAGATGTGAAGAGACTGGAGGATTCTGCGAAGAGAAAATGTATGAGCTGAATCATGTTGTAAAATAACTCCTCTGACTTCTATTTGGAGAACAGACTGATGGAACAAGGATAGAAGAAAAGGTCCTATTAGGAAATTATAGCAGTAATCAAGACAGAAGTGCTTGATTCAGACCACTGAGATAACAGGAGGAATAGAAGTAGGAGGAATCCCTGTATTGTTTATATACTGGAAGTATCTGTCGATTGGATATTGAGCAGGAGAAACGTATTACCTTTATTATCTTGGCGATAAAACACCTAATAGAAACCATTTAGGAGATGAAGACTTTAGTCTGATTCCCAGTTGGAAGAAAACCACTCCATCATGAAGGGAAGGCATGGCAGGGATGAGGCAGCCTCATCCCTGGTGGGAGGAGCTCACCACAGGGGAGCCTGTTTACATCTTGACAGATCAGGAAATAAGGAGAACTCTGGTCAAAAGCTAGGCTGGAAGCAGGGCTGTGTTACACCTCCTCAGGCCAATCCACACCACAGTGACTCACTTCATGTAACTAGGTCTCATCTCGCAAAGGTTCCACAACTTCCCCAAACATCACCCCCAACTGGGGGCCAACTGTTGAAATACATGAACTTATGAGGGACATTTCGTATCCAAACCACAGCAAGAAAATGTCAAGGTTCTGCCTTGAGAAGTGCAAAGTGACTATTTACCAACAGGGAGGTGTCCATGGGGGAGGGTCAAAGAGAAAATCAGAGGGTCAGCTGAGTGTATTAGGTTGGGGAGTCCTAGTATCTAGTTAGGTCACGAGCAGTTGGGCATCACAAATGAGACACAGGCCATGGAACTACATGAGCGAGTTTAGTCAGAGAAAAAGTCCAAAATCTGAATCCTGTATCACATCAGCATTTTGGAGGGATTACAGTAACAATATTCCATTGGAGGCACTACTGTGAGATTCACTGAGATACGCATGTAAAACTGTTACATTATACTGAGAACTTCTCACATATACATGGACACACACATGCACACACACTCACATGCAGACACACTCATTTACATGCACATACAAACTCATATGGACACACATTAAAATGCATTCATGTACACACACACACACACACACACACACACACACACACACACCTGCTACCTCCAGCACCTGTCCCAGGACCCTGATGGAACTCTTCTCATCCCTCAGTAAAGAGGGGGACAAGAATAGGAAGGAAATCTGTTTCCAGTGTGAAGCCCATAGAGGGAAAGGTTCTCTTGTATATAATCCAATCTGAAATTGTGAACATTTTCTCTTAACAATGTAGTTTTTAAACATCTTAAATTAGGAATCAAGTACTTTATGTCAAATACATCAGGTATATAACCAGCTCTGAGGCTGGCTTAGGAGCCTTATTATAATATACTGTGTTTCTTTAGTAAAATACATCTCAAATTCAAAACAATGTTATAGGAATATACTTTTTTGTAAAAGATTTTGTGTCTCTGGACAACACTAAATGCCCATATAAGGATCCTCTTAACTTACACATTCTCTAACATCTTGTTATATTTTAGGAACCCCAACAACATTAACAAAGCTGAACAACAATCCCTTTGTAGTGTCCGTGTTAGTGTAAGTTCTGCCACATCTCTCTGAATCCTAACCCACCTTACTTTCCAGGGCTAAGCCAGAGAGAGGGGACACTGATGGTGTTCAACTCCAGGGTATTATAAACTCCTCATCTAGCTGATAGTTTTCCATCTGAGCCCTTAGCCTGCCATACTAAACTGTTCATTTGTGTCAGCCTGAAGTAATCTGCAAATACTGAGAATATTTTCTTATTTACAATGCATCTCTGCAGATGAGCATGGATCTCTCTTGAGTGAAAGAAGAAATCAAACTCAGTGTAGGTCTTAGTCCACTGCAAGTCCCAGAAATGGTGTACAAGGAACTATAAGGACACATTCCAAGTGCACCTCAATAGCCATCATGAGAAAAGCTTTCAATAACTATTTAGTCAATTGAAAGGTTTTATTGTCTGCCTAGACTATAATCTCCTCCACTTTTCCCTTTATAAAGATAATTAAAATTCATCAACCACCAATAAAATCTTAGTCATAATGGACTAGAGTTGATCATCACCAACAGGTAAATAACAGTGGCCCATTTTTAGCCATGCTAGAACAATATACATTCACACAGTTTTGGTTCAGTAGTAAGTTTATAGATGAAACCACATATTGCCCAAATCTCTCCAGATATTTTTTCTAACATAATTATCAGATAAATCACTAAGAGATTTTTCTAGCGGATAATGAAAGGCAGCTGGTAACCATTTATTTTGGATAACTTATTATAAATATGGGTGATAAACCATTTTCTTCTGTAATTTTATTCCTCAAGGGCATTCTTTTCATAGCCCCTCATGAAATGAATAAGGATGATGAATTTCACATATAAACTTGCATTAAGCTGATATATGGAGAATCTAGTGCCAACAAATGTCTGTGATACCCAGGGGATGGTTCTGAAGGACCTAGACTTGAGAGGTGGCAGAGGACAGACACCATGACTCTTCAGGGTCACACAGACATGGGATGGAGGTAGACCGTAGGAGAAGAATGCTCTGGGAGACACGGGAGGAAACTACGCTGGAGGGAGAATGGAGAAGTGGTCAGAAAAATATAAAGAATATATCAGGGTTGTGTGGGGAACAGAACATTCCATCTTGAGAGAAGATCTTGAGCAGATGTTCAGAGGAGGGAGAACTTAGGATGTGACAGAAAAACTTACAAGAGTTCACACTGATTTAGGGGAAGAAAGAAAGAAGGTGAGGTCATATTTTTATACAGTTTTCATGGGCATAACATCTGCTTCCAAATAAATAAGTAAGAATTTTTGTCAAAGCAGTAGAATACTTTCATACAGGACTAGAGAGGTGGCTCAGCAGTTAAGAGCACTAGCTATTCTTGCAGAGGACCTGTGGCTAGGTTCCCAGCACCCATATCAAGCAGCTCACAACCACTATAACTCCAGCACCAAGGGATCTGATGCCTTCTTCTAGCCTCCGTGAGCACCTGCATGTGCGCGGTACTCATAAACAATCAAGGACACGCACACCGAACACAAAAATAGAATTATTTTGTTTTCACAAAAAGAAATTTACTTTAGCACAGTTCCCTGGCAACTAGCTTAGGAGTTGAGGGAGAGGAACAGACTGGAAGACCATTTACATGGCCAGTATCACCCAGAGTTCTGTGAGATGTTAAGTGATGGTAGAATGGTAAAAAGAGAGAGAGATGGAAATAGAGGAGGAGCCCGCGTCACAGGAGCATAGGGAGTTAAGGAGGAACGCCAGTGGCAGTGGGGGAAGCTGAAACGTGAGAAATAACACTGACCTCAATTGGAAGTCTATGGGGCTGCTGGGATCAGAACACAAGCAGTGTGATGTGTAGAAAATTCTTTGAAAAGGAGACATGCAATGCCCAATTGCCTTCTTAGGGAAAAAGAAATCAAAGCTATTTTTTCTGTAGGAACATGATTTGTCTTATTTTTTCCTTATGAATCAGGAAATTCTTTCAGGCATAGCTGAAAGCTTCTAAGGATTTGTTGAGGCACCGAGAAACATGGTTCAAATTTTGACAAATACTCATGAAAATGTATTCCTTGTTTTCCCACATAAGAGCCTCCTAGAAATCCGGCCAATGTTTCTTCTTGACTCAGGTAAATATCTAAAGACCTTCAGTTTCATCAAAATTGATACTACAGTAAAATAGATTTTCCTTGGCTTAGGATAGAGTTGTGCTATGATAAGCCATCATAAATTGAAACTATCATCAATTTAAAAAATGCATTTATCCAACATTCTAGCTCAGTAACAGTGTGCTGTAGTCTCAGCTCCACCCTCCCAGCTTTGTGACTGAATGACAGAATGGGTGCTGAGGTGACCTGCTACCATGTATCATCAGGAAAGAGTCACACTAAATATCAGTGGCCCAAGATAGATCGGAAATCAAAGCATGGTGTTTGTTAAGTGTGTTTTGCTTTCTGATTTCATGTCATTGCGAGGGTGAAAAATTCTAACCTAGGGCCTACCAAGATTCAGAAACCCCTCTGAAAACCTTGTCAACCCTTGGCATCATTTCTGTTGAGCAAACTGAAACCTGCTGTGATGTGAAAGTTAAAGCATTTCCCATTGTACCCAATATCTTCCTCTTTAAAGGAAGTGAGCTCTCTCTCTCTCTCTCTCTCTCTCTCTCTCTCTCTCTCTGTGTGCGTGTGCGTGTGTGTGTGTAAGCCAGAGGTCAATTTCAGGAAGTTCTCTCCACTTTATATTTGAGACAGAGTCTGTCATTGGCCTGGAGCTTACCTTTTAGGATAGACTGCATGATCAATCAACCTATTTTAACCTCACAGCTCTGGAATTACAAATACATGCTACCAACTCCTGTTCTTTTTTTAAAGATGGTTCTAGGGATTGAACTCAAGTCCTTGTGCTTGTAAGACAATCACATTATTGCCTGAGCTGTCCTCCCCAGAGCCCTCTAAATATTTCTTTAACATTTTAAAATTTATTTTTACATTGTACACAGGAGTGTTTTGCCACCATGTATGTAAGTGTACCACTTGTGTGCACTACCCACAGAGGCCAGAAGAGTGTGTCAGATCTCCTGTAACTATAGTTATAGATAGTAGTTAGCTGTTATGTTGGTGCTGGAAACCACCTACCCAGGTCTTCTGCAAGAGCAACTAGTGCTTTTAGCTGCTGAGCTATCTCTCCAGTCCTTTGAATAGGTTTTTTTTTAACCCCAGATTCATCCCAGGTCCGGAAAGGGAAAGAGAGGGCCCCTAGGACCATGGAACGAACACAGTTCCACTCCGTACTTCATCTCTCAGCTCATATGCGCATCCTAGACAGAGGTCAGTGACTATTGGTTGACCTCTGGTCACTTGGACGCCGGTCAGAGGTGAGGGTCTTTTACATATCGAAGAGGACACTCAGAGAGAAATTGCTAACTGCATGTTGCTGTCCATTGCTTTTAGAGCAGAAGCCGACAGTAAGCACAGGAAGAATGCTATCAAGGAATCTCTGCTATTTTCAAAACTGGCCATTTGAGGCTGGTGAGTGGGCGTGGAGACATACACCTGTTAATCCCTGCACACGGGATGGGGAGACAAGTTTGACCAGTTGAAGATTACCTAGGCAATAAAATGAATCCGTATGTTGAAAAATAAATCAGGGATCATCTAAGAAAGGCCATTAGACAATAGGGAGCAGTGGTTTCATTTTTAACTATTATGTCCATTGTAGGGAGGATGTGAGGAGCGAGGCGCTTCTTCTGGACAGCAGCAGTGAGCAGGTACAGGAAGAAGAGATGCTCTTCTTGTGATTCTGGCATCTGTTATCTCTCAACTTTAGTCATTGCAACTTCAAATTTATTTCACTCTAATCTGCTCTCCTTCCACTGGAACTTGTTTTTATAATTACATGAAAACAGAGAAGTTGAAATGTCATAAGCTCCAGAGCCTGATGAGAACCGTCTCTTCCATTCCTCTGGAGAGCAGAAAGGCCACTTGACTCTCTGCTGAAGTACAAGGTGGTGGGCGTTAAATGTATTCATTCCGTAAAGGATGACTGAGAGCCTAGCATGCACATGATGAAAGATGACTACAAAGCAGAACGAAGAGCAGGGCTCCTGCCCTCCCAGCCTTCAGAGTCCAATGAAGATGTTGGGACTAACCCAAGGTGGTTCCTCTCTCTCTTAGTGTTCTTAGGAACGACTTCTAAAATTTGAAGCCATGGGGCTGAGCTAAGTAACTATGCTGCAGACTGAGGAAAGCTCTGGTGGGTACTGCTGAAAAGAAGACTGGCTTTCAAGTACTGTCATCCACACTCTTATGGCCACTTGACTCTGCCCACCCCTATGTGTTCACAGGACCTTTATGACAATTCGTGAACGTGAAAGCAGGCTCAGCTGTGGGTATAGCAACAAAGCATCAGGAGTCAGTTCAATCCTATGTCCGTTTAGCAAAATGAGAGTAGTAGTTCTCCTCTATGGCCTGTGATCTGTCTAGCCAGGATGCCTAGGCCTGATATCAGTGTCAGGAATGGGCTCTGTGTTGTGAGGTGGACCTTAGATCCAATCAGAATGTGGTTGGTAACTCCCATAGCATTCATGACACCATTGGATCAGTGGGTTTATCCTGCCTGGCTAGTTGTTGTTGTTGGACAACAGGATTCACAGTTAGAGTAAGATTGATGATTGCTTTTCTCTTCTGGTAGCATGCATAGCAACTTCCAGTACTATGAAAGCTAGCCGGAGATGAGGCTCTGCAGTCAGTACCAGCTTGATTTCTTCTTGTTTGTTCTACAGCTTATGTGTGTAGTATCTTCAGCAATAGAGTCTTACCATCAAGTTCTGATGGGTAATCAAGAGCAGGGGGCAATGGATAGTACTGTTTCAGGGTCCATTGGACCCTTGGTCAACAGCATCAAAATAAAAAAGATGGCATTGGATTTTTTTTTTTTTTTGCTAACTTATGGCATCTGGTAGGGGCAATGCCTTCCTGTATAGGGTAACTCCTTTTAATCTCATTTTTTATTGTGTATGTATATTATTGAAGAAGCTCCTGTAGTGGTAGATTTCCACATGACTCTTTCTAAACGCCTTTAGTGTTCCTCCTCTGTCCTGCCCCATTTCCACCCCATTTAATCCTTCCTACTCAAACGTTTCCCTTCCTCCCTCCAGATCACTGCATTCTATGAATCTCTCAACTCTCAGCAGAGAAGCTTCCTCATGCAGCAGATAGTGATTAACACAGACCTGCAAGTGGTCAAACATACAAAGCATAAGAGGCTGCAGAGTGCTTGTCCCTGAATAGGACACCTATATCAAACCTCTGCCTCCCAAGGCTCAGGGATCATGCAGAAGAGGTGGCAGAAAGATCTTAAGAGCCAGAGGTGGTGGATGGCCGCAGGAAATAGTTTTCAGACAGCTGGTGAGTTACTCATAAGGATTCACAACAATGGTGGCAGCATGCACAAAACTCATGTAAGCTCAAACCATACAAAATCCCAGCATAGACGTGAAAAAGTGGTTAAGAAGCCCCAGCCCTATCTGAGGAACTATTTGTAACCAATAGCTACTGGGAGGAGAATCGTTTTTTTTTTTTAAGAGTGTAACGCTGGGTAGGCTAAACAGACTCCAGTGAATGAACCCACACCAAAGGTCATTTGGGGACACAAATTTGACTTGAGATTACACACACACACACACACACACACACACACACACACTACATGAAATCAGGCAGGATGCAGTCAGGGGGGTGCAGATGGGAGGGGGTCTAAATATGATGAAAATATATTGGATGAAACTTACAAAAAATCAATTTAAAAAAATCCAGACTCAGCTCCTCAAGCTGTCACAGACAGACTACTAGTTCCAGACTAGAATGAAAGTACTCTGAATTTTTTACTTTTCCACAAAACCAATTCAGCAAGAATAAAAACACCAGTTATTATTCAGAGTCCTGTCCTGGTTACATTTTCATCAACTTGACACAACCCAAGACATATGTGGGAAGAGGGAATCTCAGGTGAGGAATTTCCTCCCACCGGATTGGTCCTTAGTTGCTACTTGATTGGGGGGGAGGGGTCCCAGCCTCCTATTTGTGGCACCCTTCCTAGACGGGCCTGGGTTGTATAAGAAAGGTAGCTGAGTCAGCCAGAGGAAGCAAAGCAGTAAGCAGCATTGCTCCATTCCACTTCAAACTCCTGCCTTGAAATCTTGCCTTGACTTCCTTTAACCGTGGACTCTAACCTCTAAGCCAGATAACCCTTTCCTGCTCTAAGCTGGATTTGGTCATCATTTCATCACAGCAATGAAAAATAAAATAAAATAAAAATAAAGATAAAACAGACACACTGGCATCCATGAAGAGAAACAAATAAGTCATAAATAATTCCATTATTTCCCAAAATGGAAAATAACCCAGGGATTAATAGTAATAACATAATTTCAATACTACAAATAATCACCTAACCTATCTAAAAATTCAATTATTACTTCAAGAATGTTTGTGATCTGCAAGAGGCTCAGTGATAGAAGACAGAAACATAATGCCAGCTCTCCCAGACTGAATCCTGCAGGTGCGGTGAGTGGGGGGGAGGGGGGAGTTGAAAATCATGTTGTAATACTATGATATAATAAGAAATAGATACTTTGGACTTGTCCAACATTCTTAGCTTCTCTCAGCTGCTGAAACCCTTGGAATTTTCCCTAATTAACAGAAGAATTGGAGTGCCTTTTATATTTAAGTATTTGGTCTTCTGTCCTAGGTTCTTAAAACAGCTTGGAGCAGCCAAATAGGTGAAAGTATCTTCTATTATTCATAAGCCCCTTTCAAGTTCATGGTAGTGAGAAGATTGTTAGAAAGCCCCTAGAGCCAAGAATGAGTGCTGGTTGCCCGGGGAACCAAGCTATGATTGGCCTGTTGGAACTTTCTGTCTCAGCCCTTATTAACTTTTAGATGGGTGAAAAAGGCTGTGGGCTGATCTGATCGGCAATCGCTAATGATATAAGATGTAATTTCTAATGAGAACACACCTCCTCCACAAAAACCTCAAAGAAGAGAGTTTGGAGCTCCACCATGTTGCTGAATATATGAACCATGAAGGAGTCAAGCCCAACATCCATAAGGACAGAAACTCCAGCACTTGGGATCACTATGTATCTCTTCATGTGGTTCTCTGTACATATCCTTTATCATGTGTAATTAATTGGTAATACTAAGCAAACTATTTACCTAAGTTCTGTGAGCTGCTCTAACAAATGATCAAACCTGAGGAGGAGACCATGGAAACCCCACTGATAGCTGGTCATCCAGATGTTCTGGAGGCCCAGATTTGTTATAATCTCAATGGAGAGGCCATCTTAGAGAATGAGACATGTGGGATCTGATATTAACTCCAGGTCAACAGTGTGTCAAAGTCATATAAAGTTGTAGAATAAAGGGCTGGTGTTGAATTGGCTGGTGTGAGAGACAAAAGTCAGAGCTCTCTTCATAAAGGGTCCTATGTAGTGATGAATGTGTTTCCACACCTGATCATCCTCCACTTTGAATATATACATGATACATTCTTGCCCACCAAGGATCACTACAGACTTTTGTGCTACTGACAGCATGAAATTGTCACTGCTGTCCTGGATACCTGTTTAGTTGGAGGGCATAATGCTAGGTGGGCCTTAGCCAGGTCACCTGCTATGAGGATTAAGGTAGTGACTCCTGTGGGCATGGTACTCTGCTCCAGCCAGGTGTGACACCAGCTTCTGCCCTGTGTCTGGACAGAACCTGCACTGAGATGATCCATCCAGAGACGATCCATCCAGAGACAGATTACTATTGGTTGCAGTTGGGAACCACCCCATAGGGCGACTGGCTAACCAAACTCATAAAACCCCTTGCCATTCCTTGAATAAAAGACTTGGCTGCGGCTCACCCTCTGCATGCTTCTACCCCGCTCCCGGGGTCTGCCTGTTGACTCCGCGCCTCTCATCCCCTTTCAGCAGAGACCCTGCATCCACTCGGGCTGACACCGATCAGAGGGTCCCCAACACTTAGTAGCACCTCTTGATTTTCCCCTTCTTCTCCAACTCTGATGCTTGAGAGTACATGGACATTGCTGGTTGCTAACAGATTACTTGCTAGGTATAAAAAGTCAAATGCAGAAAACCAGGAGCCAAAAGTATGACTTGGTCCCTTTTATGGGAGATTTTTGAGTTCTTTTAAGATTCAATGGCTAAAAATTACAAATTCAAGTCTGTAACATTTTTGTGAAGCAGGCGCTAAAATGTTCCACCTAATAGTGTTAGAAATTCTTCTGCTTGTCTTTGAATTCCAGCTTACTTCTTATGAGCCAGGAGACCCAGGTAATTAGTTATCCTCTTTGTGCTTCAGTTTCTTCATCTATCAAATGTGGATAGAGATACAGTGTCATGTATAGAACACCAAGGATCATGTTTTGGATAGAGGGCTGAAATTGCACCTTGCACATAATCACAGTCAGATGAGTATTACCTCGAACACAAATGCAACTTGCTGAAAGACGCCAAACAGGGCACTAAGAACTGTAACAGGGTAAACGTGAGGAAAGATTAGCAAGCTCTGTGCAATATGAGTTATCTTTTCTCTGCTGGATCAGGTGAAGTCCTGGCTAAAACAAAGGACCCATCCATCTTGCCATCCTTATGAAAAGAATTACCTTGCAGAAGGTCAAACACTTAAAAATAACTTTAGAGACTAAACCAAACAGATCCTACCATAAAAAGGCTACCATGAGCATATGGAAATGTTTGATAAGCTGGTGGTTCAGGCTGTTCTTCAGGATGTGCTGCAAAGTTGCTGAAGACCTTTATCGTTAGAGACGACAAAAGACCTCTTATAGTGCTTGCCAAAGGAGAACCCTAGATCCAAAAATGAATATTTTTGAATTACCAGCAGTGGTCATTATAATGATCTACAAGACTGGAGTGGACAAAGGATGAAAGGGCAGATGGAAGCCTTTCATGAGGTAACTAGAAAGCCGACGGCAAGGTTGCTAAAGGAAGGCCCGGCCTATCTTGGGAAACCACTCCAGCCACGTACCAAAGGTCAGCTCTGCAGCTCCTCCATTCCATGCGCCCTACAGTGCTCTCTACACTGGACAAGCTGAAGAGCACTAATGGCAAGGAATGACAACCCATACCTGGTGGGGATTTGTGGTATCATTTTCCTGCAGATTTGATTAAATGACGGAATTTTAATGGCATTACAAATAAAGGAATAGTGAATTATATACAGGAAAATATCTGCTCTTAAGTGTGTGTGTGTGTGTGTGTGTGTGTGTGTGTGTGTGTGTGGTGTATAAGCATCTGTGCACACATACAGAGGTCAAAGGTAGACAGCAGATGTCCTGCTCTATGATGCTCCACTCTGTTCCCTAGAGACAGTCCCTCACTGAACCTGGAGCTGGGCTGGAGGTCAACAACCTCCAGCAATGCTCCTGTCTCGATTTTACACAGTGCTGATTACAGGCACGTGCCAGCCATGGCCAGGTTTTACATGGGTAATGGGATCAAACTCAGGCCCTCATGCCTGCACAGTCAGTGCTTGTACTCACTGAATCATCTCTGCAGTCTTTTCTCCTCTTTTTTAGTGTGACCCTTGGCTACCATGGTTGGCATTGCTTTTGATCTGGCTTTTACTCACAGCTTCTTTCCTTGAGGCCTGTGTCATGCCCAAGGACAATGTAATTAGCTTTCTGTTTCTTTCCCCGGCACTCACTGTCTCCTACTCAGGACTCCACAGGCTTATGAGGAATAAGTTCTCAGTAGTGCTGAGGAACAGAACAAATATATTGACAGATATTCCCCCTTCTGGCCATCAACATATCAGAGCAGTTTACTACGCTTTGCACAGAAGAATCTCTAATGCAGTCATTTTGGACTAAGCCAGAGGCTTTTGCAACTGGAAGCCTTTTAAATTCCAATACACTGCCATTATTCCACCTCTTAGGTGTGGTTGGCTCTGTTCCCCAGCCCGAATTCACAGATCTTTATAGCAGTGATGAGGAAATGATTACATGCCATGGGTGAGCTGTATGGAGGGGTTATCAAAACCAGAACAAAGCGTGAAAGAGAATCTAAAAGTACCTTGATTGGCCAGGCCTGTTAGGGAAACAGCAATGATATATCCAGCCAAGGTCAGACCTTAATCTTAACCAGGTAATATTACAGATTGAAAGGAGATGTCAGTGCCCTATCTCTCAAGAAGAACTTAAAGTGGGTGAACCATTCCCTGGTGGGTGGAGAGCATTCTTTTTTCCTTTGAGTAGATTTCATTAGGTGACACAATAATTCATTATGCTCAAATGTTGAACATATTAATATGTTCACGTACATATTAATTTTTAGGAAAAAAATTGCCTGCTTTCCCTCCCAATTTTACTCAAATGGCTTTTATATTAAAATATGTACAAACATAAAACCAAGGTCTAATAGTTCCTCTAAAATGCCAACCAAATGTTGCAGCCAAATTTTTTTAAGTTAACTTATGAAACAATTCAATTCAAATTACCGACACTGACTTAATATTCTGATGATGTTGCCCTCTACCCACACTGTGCTTGGATACTGAAAACCACAGTGCAGGGGTCCTGGAGTCCAATATGATCTCCTGTCCTCACAGTTCTAAACTGGTACTAAACCCTCCTGGACCAGTGTACCATGTAGTCATGTGGTCTTTTATTCAAGAAGGTCAGTGTTCATTCCCACCACTCCACACCAACTAAAACAACAATGGCACCAATCTGACTGTAAAAAGTTCAGATGACAAAAGTATTGGCAATATTATTCACTGTAAGGTGAATATTTAGATGAATCAGAGCACGCTGGTCTTAGTTTAGATTATCACTGGAATGAGAAAATGATAATGTTGATATTATCATTTAGAATTCCTGCATGCACTCCCCATTGGATAATTATAAACCCCATTTTGCTTAACTTCTTTGTGCTTTTATGTGTATGAGTGTTTTGCTTGTGTGTATGTAAATGCAACACATGTGTGCAATGCCTGTAGAGGCCAGAAGAGGGTGCTGAAGCACCTAGAATTGTAGCTATGAATGGCTGCAGGGGGTGTGGGATCTCCTGTAACTGGAGTTACCAGTGGTTGTTAACTGCCATGTGGGTGCTGGGATTTGACCCTGGTCTTCTGCCAGAGCAGCCAGTGCTCTTAACGAATGAACAATTTCTTTTGTCTCTCCTCCCATTTATTACTTGTGAAACCAAAGTGAGTTATTCAATCTTCTTGGGACTCCAGTATCCTCATCTAAACAATATCTAAATAGAAACAATGCACTTTCTGGAATCCTGAGCGCAATGCATGTGGGAAATATTTAGCCCTGTGTCTGGGGCTTAATAGACACTTAATAAATCCCAAATAACTATTTTTTTCTAGATCAGTCGCTTCTCTGAAAGAGAATAGGCTGTACTCTGCCTACCAAGAGAGGAATATTTCAAATCATTTGAGCTCGACACAAAAGAGAACTTCTTTGTATATTTGTCTGTGAGAAATTCAGACACTGCTGTCAATCACATTTAAGGGCTTGTTATGTAACATCAATGTGGTATAAGGTAATCTTCTAGAAAGTAAATAAATATTCACACATACAGTGTAAAAGCATGTAAACTTAACATGCAGTTACTTTTTAGAAAATGTGTGTGTGTGTAAAGACTCTCATAGAAGATAGAAGGGGACATCAGATCTCCCTAGAACTAGAGTTACAGGAAGTTGTAAGCTGTCTGACATGGATGCTGGGAATCAGACCATTAAACACCGTTAACTGTCTAGACATCTTTCCAAATCCTACTTTTTCTCATGCTTAAAAATTACGTGGGGAGAACATAGCTTTATAGGCAGCTGAAGGTGTAGACAGCTTGGTGCTAGCTTCTCAGCTGTTTTAAGTGGATACAAGGAAGAGTCAGTTTACCAATCAACCCAGGAGACCCCAGCGTATGCAAGCATATGCCTGCTGCAGTCATCACAAGGATGCATGATGCATGAGTAGACATCTTCTTCAGCCTTGGAGTATTTACTATTCAGGAGTAGGTATAGGTAAACACAAAAGAAACATGGAGACCCCAGACTCTAATGTCACTAAAGGCAGAAACTGGGTCTTATGTCTTACTGTTCACATGTCCCTGTGCCTAGTACACTACCTGGCACACAATAGAGGTAAACAAATAATGAACATGTGAATGAAGAAGACAAATGTTCAGAACATGTGTGCATCATCAGTACTGGTTCAGTAGAGAGTGATGGCTCCAAGAAACAGAGATGAGAGGGACAATATCCAATTAAAATTATACAGAGTTGCTCAAAGTGGTTTTAAATGGTAACATGGTCCTATTCTGATTATTATTAGGTCTAGCCTTTCCATAAAACTCCATATCAGTAAATTGTATGCAATTGCTTCGTAGGTTGTTAATTATTAGAAGGACTTGATTTGTTTATAAACAAGTTGGTAGTTCGTTATTTATTACAAAAGGAAGTTGAAGAAATAATATCTGGTCTGTAGCAGCTGTGTCTCAGTTATTGCTATTGGTCTCCTGGGGTTATCTAATAAGTAGCCATAAAAAGTCAATCTGCAATTAGGGAAAGAAATGTGCATATTTGGCAGCATTTACATTGCTGTGATTGACAAAAGACATGATTGACAGGAACTCTACAATGTAGGAAGAATAACTTCATGACTGCATTAGCATATTGTATTTAAAAATATTACTGATTTCAGAATGGGAAGAAACGTGTATGCGCAAGGCCCCGGGTTCTACCTCCTGTTCTGTAAAAAGGCCACATACAATCATTTTTTAAAAGTTCAAGGAGATGGCTCTGTCAGTAAAATGCTTGCAAGGCAATCATGAGGGCCTGAGTTCAGGTCCCTAGCACCCATGTAAATGGTGGGAAAGCACAGTGTGCCTGTAATCCCTGAGCTGGGGGAGGCCAAGACAAGAGGATCTCTGGCTCTAGCTAGCTGGTCAGTCTAGCCAAATCAGTGAGCTCCAGGTTCAGTGAGAGAGTCTGTCTCAGATAATAAGGTGGAGCACTGAGGAAGACAAGCTCTGTCCACCACATTCACCTGCATACACACACACACACACACACACACACACACACACAGTAGTTTTATAGATACATTGGAAAATTAGTAAAAGGACTAAACTTACCAAAACTGGAATAATTACAACAGTGAAAACACATGACAAGTATCCTTCTCATCTAAAAGATTAGCTCTTATCAAATAGGTAATAAACTCAGGCTAGGTAGGTTTTCATCAACCTGCCCCAAATGACAGCTGTTGCTTTTCTATTTGGGGTGGAGGAATCATCATTTTAGCTTTTCAAAACATTAAAGTGGCTGGGATGAGGCTGTGAGACCGAAAGGGAAGGGTGTAAAGTCGCTGAACAGAGACAGAGGGAGAACTTGGCCAGAGTGGAATCTTGACTTCCACATGTAGAATAGTCAAAGAGAGCTCACCATCAGTGTTTGATGGGGTCAAAGGGGAGTGAGCGTGATCAACTGGGAAATGCATCTTATGAAGTCTCCACACATATGGAAAATGGTCCTGAATAACTGTTAGGTAAAGGACTCTAGCATTATTCTTTCGATTTGTTTTCCTACAATATGTGCCCTTAAAATATACACTATCATTAAAATACCTAGAATTGATTTTTGTCAGGAATATCTATTAATATATGTCTACATTTTGTTTAGATAAAATAACCTCATAGCCTCATGTCTTAGCTTGAACCGGAAGACCATAGGAAGGTGGCTGTTGGCACATCACAATGATTGAGCTAAGATGATGGTTTCAAAGAAGGGTAATTGAACATGGCCAGCGAAGTGGGAATTTGATTCTTACCACTCAAGATAAGGTGATAATTTTTCCATGTCTTTGGAATAAATAGAGTCATACTTAAGTGAGAGATTTTAAAAAATCACGTTAAAGGATAAAATTAGAAGTACCAGGAGGAACCAACTCAGTAGGAGGGTTTCAAATTTAAAAAACTCCCAAAGGCCATTCCATCAGTCATACCTGCTCATGTTCCCAGTACTTCACCACTCTGTGCGTCCTGGGAGCTGGCAAGATTACCAAACAGAAGCATGACCCATGCGAGTTGTTAATTCACTATCATATAACTGAGCCTCTCCGCGGAGTCTATTCTAAATTTCTTAATGTCACCAGTTTGCACTTTAATCAGCTCAGCACTCCTCACACAGCAGGAAAGATGTGGGCATGGGTTGGAGTCTCTCAAGGTCACGTGGCTCTAAGAGAACAAAGCGTTGCCGGTCATGCTGACCAGCCCATCTTACCTCCTTCTGCGTCTGACCTTTCTAGTCCTGTCTATACACAGAGATTCTGGGAACACCTTGATGACCTTCTAGAACAGAGGACATCAGGCCTCCCAGTGTGGTTGCAAACAGAATTGAAAAGGAGGTTGACCCTCCTCATCCACGATGATCTCACAACACTGCAAGGAAACCAACATCCAGGGTGTCAGCCAAGAATTCCCATAACTACTTCCTGTGACACAGGCCAAAAGGAAAGCCTTTGAAAGTCTGAGAAAGCAAACATTTCCATTCAGAGCTGCCTGTTTTTTTGAAGTTTACCATTAAACAACAGCTGTGGGAAGAGGGAACAGAAATCACCAAGAGACAAAGAAATAGGAATCTAAGATACCAAATAAACACTTCTTTAGCGTTCCAGTCGCTGAATACTTCTCTGACCACAATAAATCTTTCCTTTTTATGAATGTTGTTTTCACACATCATAAAAGATGAACGAGTATCATTAATGATCACAGAAGGGAAAAATTAACATATTCATTTTACAACTTCTGTTTCTCTTATCACAGTAAGAGATTTGGCTCTTGAGCAAATGAAATTTTGTTTGAGTTTCCCATTAATTGATCCTAATTTATCACTCTCTGTTTCGAGATTTATGTGCTGATATCTGTGATCAAATAGTTTCTTCCCAGAGAAATTATCAAACCTCTGAAGAAAAGTATAGATTGGGGAAGGCTGGGGAATGAGGGGGAACAATTAAGAACAACTTATAGCGACACATATGTATGAGAAGGCTTTTGAAACTCAATAATTTCTGTGATAACCTAAAAAAAATTTTTTTAAGTTTAAATTAGACACTGATTTTTCCTGCCCAGATATACTTAACTGGGATGTAAGTCAAAGTAGAAAGCACAAATTACATTAAGTTAGTCTGTCTTTCATGTAATTTTATGAGAGAAAAGAATTCAAAGTGACTGTTTATGTCAATAATTGGCTAATATAATCAACAGTTTAGATAGTCACCTGAGTGAATGCAGATACTATTTTTTGAAAGACTAACTTGATTAATCACCAAATTAAAATTTTAGAATAGTATCTAAGTGATCTTTAAGAACATTCAAACTGTTTATACTACATGTTTACTCAAAATGGTATACTGTGCTTGTGAAACAGTCTTAGTGGGTAAAGGTACTTACCACTAAGCCTTGATGACCCGTTAGATTCCCAGAACTCATGTGGTAGATGAAAAGAACTGACTTACATAAGTTGTCGGCTGAAATCCACACATGTCCAATGGCATGTATGCCTACACACACACACACACACACACACACACACACACACACACACACTCACCAAATAAATAAATTAATAAATGTAGTAAAGTTATATTTAAAACGGTATGCTATGTATCGTGTTCATTTAGTAGAAAGTATAAAAGACACATGTGTCTGAATTTGCCCAGAATTTCCCCAACAGTAGAAAGGATCCAGTCCAAACCAACTGAAGCAATGGCAGAATTGTGGTAAACGAGCAGGCATCCTTGCTATTCATTCTGAAGGATCCAGAAATTTTGGTTTGCTGAACCGAGAAGCTGGAAGAGATGAAGCTGGAAGAGGTCACTCTCTTCTGCCAGTTCAAGGTGCTTTGCAAGCCCAACGGGCTGCATCAACCCCTATCACACAGGTGAGGTATGCCCATGGCTGCCTGCTGATAACAACCATCTGGAGAGAAGCTGTTCCACCAAACTCAACAACTACAAACACTCGCATATGAGCTCAACTGGATCCCCATCCACCATCCTCAGCTCCCTCAAAGAAAGCCCAACTTCCTCTTACTCAATCTCAGGCTCCAATATTTCCAGAATAGGGTGCTCTCTGCAAAGCACTGATACCAACCAGCTCTTGTCTCTACCTCAAAGAGAGTCTGCAAGCAGGACAGAGGCAAGAATTGCATTCTTATATACTGCTTGGTGAGAATGTTCATTATCATTCTGGAAAAGCAGTGTTAGGGGCAAAGTACTTGCTATGCAAGCATGAGGTCCAGAGTTTAGATCCCCAGTACACTGAAAAAAAGCCAACATCGTGGCTC
Organism: Eospalax fontanierii; assembly: GCA_035773235.1. Classification (NCBI taxonomy): domain Eukaryota; kingdom Metazoa; phylum Chordata; class Mammalia; order Rodentia; family Spalacidae; genus Eospalax; species Eospalax fontanierii. The sequence continues at coordinate 13,051,957 of CM069549.1, forward strand.
ACATAAAAGACCCCCGTGGTACTTAGGGGTAGACACAAGAGGACCCCTGGAACTTGCTGGCCAGCTAGTCTAGCAGAATCAGTGAGCTTCAGGTTCTTCTGATTTCTCAAAAAATAAGGTGGAGAGAAATTGAGAACGACACTCAACATTAGCCTCTGGCTTTCATGTGCACAACCATACCCACATGAGCACACATTCAAACACACATATGTACAGACACACACACACACACACACACACATGAAAGCAGCATCAATTATTGACAGAGAGCTTAAGAAAGTCATTCTATTTGAGCCAATAATTCTATTTTTAAGACTAGAGTGGAGGAAAAGAAAATATAGGTAGAAAATGTGTTCAAAGATGTTCCCTAAAGTCTTGTGATACTTTGGATTGAACAGGTTGACTGTTCAACCAAAGGGAAGAGAGCAATAAATCATGGTCAAATTATACACAAGAAGGCTATGAAGTTACCGAAAACAGGACTCAGGGGCTTGGGGAGATGGCTTAGTGGGTAAAAGTGCTTCACAAGCATGAGGTCCTAAGTTCAGCTTCAGTCCCAAGTTACGGCCACAGGTGGCAGTATGCACCTACAACCCCACGTTATGAAGCAAGAGACACGAGGATCCCTGGGGCTTGACAGCCAACTGGTATAGTTCAAACGATGAGCTCATTGGTTGAGTGGGAGACCCTGTCTCAAAAATTAAAGTGGCGAGTGACTGGTGACCCAGTGTTGGCCTTTGGCCTCTGTAGGAGCATGCATGGGTTCATACACCCACACACTCATGCGATTCCCCTTGGGCACCCCCAAAAAGTGTTCATAAAGATCAATGGCCTCCCATGAAAAGTTGTTAGAAATGTTTGGTGAGATATACGAGATGCAAAATTCCCTGCACATTATGATCTGAATTCCATAGAAATATACATAAAAGGCTGAAGGGAAATTCACCCAGACATTCATAATTAGTGCCATTGCTCATGGTGATGTGTGAATTTAATTTTCTCTTTTTATGTTGTTCTTGTTTTTTCTAAGAATTTTTGGGAAGCACATATGTCCATGAGAAAAAAAAATGCATGGAAAAAAAAAAGAAACACTACAGAGGGCTCTCCATCTTCCTGTTGAGTGGACAGACCTCAGCAGACAACAGCAGGTCTTTCCAGCCTCCCTAAGCTGACTTCAGGTCATGCCTGTCACTCATACTGAATGTAAACCCTGGCGATGTCTCCTCCTTCTTGTCTGCACCATGCCTATCCCGTCTTTGACCGTTGCTTTGACTTTCAGAGTCTGTTTATATTGAAATGTCCACTGACAGTTACCTCTTTTCAACAAACCATACTCTCGTTCGCTCAACCAACCAGACCCAGTTCCATGGTTGATCAGCTTCAACCTAGGTTGGTATTGACAATAAATGTGTTACAAACAAGTTGTCTATACCAAACAACAGAAAAATTAAATTAGTTTTCTTACCCATAACATAAATATTTTTATAAACAGTGACCTTTCCTTCCACTCCCAGACATAGTAATCTAGCAGGCCCAACTACTGTGGGTCCCTATTGGGACAATCACCCTTGACATCTGTAGAGAGAGCCCTATTCTTCAGTACACAGTCATAAACTCTTAACATGTCACCTTCGAATCTTTACAGGGTAGGGAGATCTTTTTTCCTAATTGAAGCTCAGAGCCCTGGTATTAGATGGCTTATCACTGTGGCCATCCAGGTTTTCTCTCACCTATAGGTAGCGATATACATATACATTCTTCTGATTTTATTGGGTCTAAAATGAGATAATGCATTTGGCTTACTGAGCAAAGTACTGAGGAACTGGGGCAGTGATCACCAAATGACAGCTCCTATGACTGTTAGGTCAATGGGAAGCTCAAGGTCACATAGCTGGAAAGTGACGGCACAAGGATTGGACTTCTGGCCCTTTCACACCAAGTCTAAGCTTTGTACAGTGCATTCCAAACCCTGTAAGAGAAGTATGATAGCACAGCCCACAGTCTCAGTCTATTTACAATATGAGAGGAAAAGTCTGACAGAATAAAGCCATTATTCCCTTAAGAACTATAGCAAGAGTAATAAAAGCAAGAATCTAGTCCAAGATATATAATTCTTTTGTTCAAAATGAGCATTCAAATGTCTTTTTATGCACACATTCCACAGCTTAAGAACTCTGTTTTATCCATTATTTCAAAGTGAGTTGAGTGCGGGGAGATCAGATATAAAAATACAGTCTTTTCCTTCCCTATTCTAGGAAATAATTCTGTGAGCTTTCTGAACCATAGGAAAGTTGAGCTATTTCTGGAAGCACTTCTTTAACTTGTAGAAAGTACCAATCATAGTCCCATGATTCATTATTCTTCAAAACAACTTTAGCTAGTTTTAAGGCTCTTAGGTTCATTAACAAGGTTAATTAAGTTAACATAATATAAGATTCCTGGAAGTTGATAAGACAAAAGAAAGTCAAAAGGACAGTAAGTGTGCTACAACCAGAGGTAGAAACATTTCAGAGACAGAAGGCAAAAGTGAACACAGGTGCACAGAGACAATGAAGTCCTGCGGGCTGGAGTAATAGGTCAATGGTTAAGATCACTGGTTGTCCTTCCAGAGGACCTGGGTTCGATTCCCAGCACCTACATAGCAGCTAACAGCCAACTGTAACTCCAGTTCCAGGGAATTCAACACCTACTTCTGGCCTTCTTGGGTATTGCATGCTTGTGGTGCACTTACATACACGTAGGCAAAACACACATGAAATAAAACCAAAAAATTAATAATGGTACCAGCATACAGCTATGCAGCTCCCTTTTCCTTTCTACATTTCTGCTTTCCTGGGGCAAAGAGCATGATCCCCACTTCCAGAGTAACTTCACTAAGGACAACATGTATGCAGTGCCTGGTTCATGAGGTTTCAATTAATGTAACAAACTTACACAGGTATTAATTACCGCAGGTTTTCCGTGAGGAGGAAACACTTGGTGTCTATATAGCATGTCTGAAGTAAAGAATGAAATCAGTGATAATGAGAGATTCCTTTACTTTGGTACCTGAAAAGGATTCTCCCCCTGAAATGGGATCTCCCAACATTAGGCCCACATCATTATATATGTACTTTGGACTATTTCACACCAAACCATTAAGAACAAAGTACCAAAGACAAGCATGTCTTAACCCAAATCAATGGATCTTACAGTAGAATTTGAAACAGAATGGTGGGACTTCCAAACATAGAGATTCCTTAAGGAATGCCTAGTCCATTTCTTCTGCCAATGCATTGCTTTAAAATAATGCAGGTCTGAGAGGAGATGTGAGTTTGCAAATGTTACATAGCATATCAGTTGCAGAACCCAGGAGAAAACCAAGACTCCTGACTCAGCCCCAATTCTCTTCTGTGGCATCAGCCACAAGTATCCAATCATAGAGAAAGGGATTACCTCACTGGTAATTCAAAATGCTGATCAGAACCCCGGACGTCAACACTGAGCATATCAATTACTAATTATGTGCCCTTGACAGGGGACCCTCTTTTAAGCTGGGTTTCCTTGCCAATTGCATGAGACTATCAACAGAGCCACATGAGGTTAGATGCAGGATCCAATGTGATAATTTTGTTCTAACTCCAAGGCATGCAGCATTTAACAAGCACTGAATAAATTTCACACGTTATAATTATTACCACTGGCAGTATTCAAATAACTGAGTTAAAAGTTTCACTTTGGGAGTGCAGAAAAAAGACAATATTCTGCCATCAAGTTTTACCCCCTTTTCTCTGAAGGTTAGGGTACTTGGTAATCTCAGGGATAAGGGCAAGTTTTATCTGTAGGTTAGCTCCAAGAATGAGCATGTCACCTTTGAAAATGAAAGTGCCTCTTGTGGATATTCAAAAGAAAGTTCCACCACCTTTCTCAAACCTTCCTTTTTCAATTAAAGCCTCATCTCAGTTAAAGCCCTGACCATCCATCTAACATCAAAGTTCTTCCTTACCAGTCTCCATTGGTAACAAAGTACCACCAATTTGCCCTGAAAAATCTCTCTATAGATCTCTCTTTTGTTTCCCTTGTCATCTGCTTCATGAACATTTCATGACCTTTTTTTGGAGGGGGTGGTGATGTGGAGGGGATGGATCATTCCGATTGTCTAAAGGCTGAGCTCTTTCTTCTTTGTAATCCTATTTCCTTACCTCCTTCAAAGTCACATTTACAAAATATAAATGAGATTAAATAATTTCTCCTATTAAATGCCAAGTGATTTATTCTCTTCAACAGAGGACTTCACAACCAGGCATCAATGGAGCCCCCTCAAGCTCAGACCACCCCAACATTTCAAAATAAAGTGCTCTTGATCATGACCTTTCTTCTATACATTTTTGCTGTTCTTTCTAGGTGGAATGCCCAGGACCTTCTCTAGAGAACTGCAATCACCAGTTGGTATCCAGACCAAATGTATACTCTCTGGCAGAATCTTCTAGAATCCCTCCACCCTTCCTTCTCTTGGCTCCCAGTGATCTCATTCCTTTCAGTATTAAACACTCACCACACTGAATCATATCATTTATTTTCTGCTAAATTTACTTCTGGGATGTATAGGGTCTCATTCTTTTAGCCCCTGGAACAGGGTCTACACAGCACACAGTGGGTGCTTAATGAAAAGCTGAGTGAATGGCATAGAAAAGTAAAGAAACAGAAAAAAAATGCAGGCTTTGCCGCTGTCAAAGCTGGACTCCATGAAGAACATGCTAGTTTCTACAATAGATCTGAGTTGCTGCAAGCAATTATGCAAGTGATGTTTCATAGTGTGATGAGTACTTGCAAATGAGAAAACTCTCAAGTTCCCACTTCTGTCTGTTAAATGTTCCTCACTGGAGAGAGAGCCTTGGCCTCCTGGGCTCAGGTGGGTTCTAAAGGACAAGCTCATCCTAAGCGTTTTCAAAAATCTTTAAATCCTGCCACTTCAGTTGAGGACACTTCTCCCTCCCTATGGACTTGATTCAGGTAATAGGTGCTCAGTGAATGCTGATTTGATTTGCACTCAAACTGAAAGCAAAGTACGACTCCTATTTTAGGCTAATTGAGCTCGATGACTGATTATACTTAGTCTAATAACTCTATAAAGCTAAAGAAAATCAATGCATACTCTGAAAAGCAGCCAAGTATTCACTCTTGCCTTGTTCCACAGGCCATGAGGACCTGCTTCTTGATCCTTTCCACCTGCTCTCCATAAGCATCTTCATGGTATTCCAGAATGGGGCCGAGGGGGGGTGCTGATCAGCAAGAACCACCCCTTGCCTGTGACACACTTGTCCTGTAATTAAGGTGTGAAAGTGTGTAATTAAGGTGTGTAATGAAGGTGTGAAGTTAAGTTGCATGGTAAGAAAATATCCTACTTTTCTTAAAAGCTCCGGTCTGGACACATGGATCTGGCTAAATGACGGGAGAATGGTTAGCATCTTCTTATCTCCAGGCACCGGAAACTAAGGAACTGTATAATTAAAGAAAAACAAGAAACTTTGTTTTGTTTTTACTAAAACAGGATTTTGAAACACAGCATTAGCAGGGGTGTAGTGGATCTGGTTTGTCACTTCTAACCCTTTGTAAGAAAGCAAGGGCTCTGTTCGAAAGTCATTCTGGGATAAGAAAAAGCGAGGCCTTGGAGAATAAATCATTAACTAAAAGTCAAACCGAGGCACCCTGGAAACCAGCGAGATCAGATCAGGAGGCAGCCCAGGGAGCTGGGACTGCCCTGTCCCCTGCCCTGACTTCTGGAGAGATGTATCCCACAGGCACGAGGAACCCGCACACCGCACTCCTGCCCATTTCACTTTTCAAACTTGAAGTTATTTTTAGATGACCCAAGCCCGCTAATCCCAGGCAGGACAATTCTCAGCCGCTGTGCCTGAAAGCACCTCCTCCTTCCCCCAGCAAATTCGCGGAGCCTGAGAAGACAGGGGTCTCCGGGTTTTCGCCTCCGCTCAGGACATTCTTAATCTCCCCTAACTCCCTCTCTAAAACCAAATCCCCGGGACCACAGGAGTTACTCTGGGTCCTCCGGGTACGTACGCACCTGCTGCTGTCCCTGGGAAGGTGAACCTCACCACCTCGGTGAGGAAGGGGCTATTTGAGACTAGCGTCTCCTTACAGTGGGGACCTGGGAGACTTGTCCCCAAGGATGCTTTGGGCACTCTGCAGCAGGCAGCCCCCTTCCAGCCCCTAAACCCGGCTGTGCTTGATTCCCAATGCCTTGGACCTCTGGTACCAAGGCGTCCAGCTCTGGTGGGACAGGGCGCAGGGGCGATCGGGGACGGAGCCGTTACGTAACCGACCTGCAGGGCGTCCGCGATGCGCCGCGGAGGCAGCGGCGACAGTGGCGGCGGCTCGGGCGGTCGGCGGGGGCCGGTGGCTGCGGGCGCGGCTCTGCCTGCTGCTCACCTGGCCCGGGCGAGCGCGGGCGCAGCGGGTGCGGCAGGCGGGGTGCCCGGGGTCTGGGCGTGGGGCCGTGCGCTGCTGCGCGCCGCCTCCGGCTCGGCTCTCGGGGTCGCCGGGTCGGCGGGGCTGATCCTCCTGCCGCTGCTCCCGCAACCTTCGCCGCCACCCGGGACAAAGCGGCTCCGGGGAGGGGCCGAGCCGGCGGCTCTCGCCGGAGTCAGCGGAGATGGGCGCGCCCCCAGCTCCGACTCATCGGGCCAACCTCCAATCAGACCCCGGGAAGCCAGAGCCCCTGCCTGGCCTCCTCTGGTCGCCTCCCTCCCTACCGGGCGCCCTTCTCTGTCCCCCTCAACCACTCCACCTCCAAGGCTCCCACCCTGCGCTCAGCCGCACACCCTTCTCTGCAACCCCCGGGCGAGCTCCACCCCTTGGGAACCTGACATTGAAGGCTGTCTCCCCAAGGTGTGACTTCATCTAGACGGGTCTCGGGTGGTGGTGGGTCACAACCCTCGTGAAGGGCTTTTCTTGAGAGTGCAGGTGGGGAGGCGGCGGCTCCTGAGCCAAGAATCTGCCTGCAGGGACACCAAGAAGAAACGGATTGGAGAATAAACTGTGGGTGGGACAAGGAGAGACTCTCTTCTTGCAAGATAATTGAACCCAGGTCGACCCTAGCTAACCAAGGCACTCTCTGGAAGCCACTTGGGGCTCAGGAGCCCTGAGCTTGGTGGGTGCTGGCGCCCTCTGGCTGGGACCCTGTGAGCACCCTGCCCACGTTGTTGAAGGTGCCCTGAATGGGTTTCAAACTTATCTTTGCCAGGACTCAGCAGCACCAGACCTGAGGACTTGGGCTTCAAGGACTATTACTGAATGACAGCTTGGGACACTAGCAAATGGGAGGCTGGTGTGTGAACACCAGAACAAAGGGGCTGAATGTGAAATAAAACTTAGGGAGGCTCCACTACCAGATCAAGTGAACTCCAGACGCTGTTTCTGCCTTATTTGAAACAGGGTCTCTTTGTTGTTCTGTACACCAGGCTAGCCATGTTTCCTGAGATGTTCTGGTCTGTCTTTCAGCACATTGCAGAAGTCCTGGGATATCAGATGCATAAAACAATGTCCTGCTTTCGTGGGTTTTATGGATTCGAACTCAGGTTCTCAAGTGTGGTAGTTTGGATGAGAAATGTCCCTCTAGGCTCATGTGTTTGAGCACATAGTTCCCAGCGGGGGGTGCTATTTGGGCAGGTTTAGGAAGTGCAGGCTTGCTGGAGGAAGTAAGTCACCTGAAAGTTTACAGTGTTGCCCCACTTCAAGTTCACAATTCCTGCTTGGTGTTTGGGGTTGAAGATGTGACCTTTCAGCTTCCTGATCCTGCTGTCTGCTGCCATGCCATCCCTGCCCCCAACCCCCATTCATGCCATCCATCCCACTCCACTATTATAGACTCTAACCCTGAATCATAAGCCAAAATAAATCCTGTCATAAATCACATTTGGTCATGGTGTTTTATCACAGCAACGGAAAACTAACTAATGCATCATGCTTGCTTGGCAAACACCTTACTCACCCAGCCATGTCTCTTGCCTGGAGGACACAATTTTAATGAGGTAAATTCTGCATTCGTTAGTTTGTATGATGACTAGAAAGTTAAAACTAAGAATGAAGGGGCTGGAGATGGTTAAGAGCACTGACTGTATTTGCAAAGGACCTGGGTTCGGTTTCCAGCACCCATATGGGGGCAAACTATAGTCTATAACTCCAGTTCCAGGGTTTATACCGTCTTCTGATCTCCATGGGCATTGCACAACACAGGTGCAGGCAATACACTCATACACATGAAATAAAAAAAATAGCATAATTAAAAAAACTATGATTGAGAAGAGACTAAATCAGCCTTGTTTGATTTACTTCAGAGAAAACAAAATGTTACTATCAAAGTAAATGGTAATGGCTAGAGGAAAAGAGGTCACGGAGAGCCGACTTTGAACACAGTTTGGGGAGAAGGAACATGGCTCACAGGTGGCTTACATTAAGGTGATGTAAGAGTATAAGTTGTGTTTGTGGACATCTATTGATCACAAACTGTTTGCAAATCACTATGATATTAATTCATTTACCCTTCCCCAAATCTTATTAGGTAGTGTCTTAGTTTGCCCTCAATTGTCAATTGCTGTGATAAAAACACTGACCAAAACCAACTCGGGGAGGAAAGGGTTTATTTCACTTACATCTCCCGGGTCATAGTTTATCACTGAGGGAACCCAAGGTAGGAACTCAAGGCAGGAACCTGGAGGCAGGAACTGAAGCACAGGCCATGGAAGAATGCTGCTTACTGGCTTGCTTTCCTGGCCTGTGCTCAGTCTGCTTTCTTAAACAGTACAGGACCACCTGCCCAGGGAAGGCACTGCCCACAGTGGACTGGGCCCTCTCACATCACTCAACAATCAGGAAAATGCCCATGGACGTAGTCACAGGCCAATTCAATGGAACTAATTCCTCAATTGAGATTCCCTCTACCCAGATGTGTCAAGTTGATGACTAAAACCATCCAGCACAGATAGAAAATATTAGGCCATAGAAAGCACAGAATGAAGGCCACAGAGATGACTCAGAGATAAAGATACTTACTGTCAAATATGAAGGCTTGAATTCTATCCCTGAGAGCCACATTCCCCAGTTGTTTCTGACCTCCATATAGGATATGTAGCACACTTAGGAAAGATAAATCAATCGATCAATCAATCAATCAATCAATCAACAAATCATAGAAAGAAAGAACAGAAAGATTAAATCAAAGACCAACTTAAGTCAAATATAGTCACTGACTTTAGACTCCCCATTAGACCAGACTGCCTCTTGATACCTTACATTAAACCATTTTTTTTACATTGAAGGTATTATTAGATGATTCAAAATCCTTTTCTATTTTTATTTTTATTTTGAGACTAGCTTACTATTGGTTGCTGAGTCTGGCTCCCAACACAATCTGATGTTTAATGTCTCTATAATTATCTATAGATAGCAAGATAATTTTAATGAACCTTGGTGATTAGACACGATAGTGTTTGATAACTTTATTTTGATGAGTAAATATTTCTCTCATTAATTGATCTCAATATTTACCTTTTTAATTGAGGCAAATTGTATAACAAAGTTCATCATTTTATTCAGTTCAAAGTGTATAATGCAGTGGGGTTTTGGCACATACATAATATTGTGTAACCTCATTATTATCTCATCCTAGAAATTTTTCACTCCAATAAGAAAAATCATTCTGTTATGTAGTTGCCTTCTCTTCCTAGCTTGACACCAATTTGCTGAGAACCTTAACTTCATGTCTGTCTCTTTGGATTGGTCTGTCTGGACAGTGTAAGTAAATGAATTCAAACAACATGTAGCTTCTTGTGTCTGGCTTCTTTCACTTGACATAATGTTTTCAGGATCCATCTATGTCATAGAATTTACCATCACTCCATTTCCTTTCTAAGAAAGGCCAGGACCTGATGGCTTTACCGCCGAATTCTACGAAACACTTAAAGAACTCACATTAATTCTTCTCAAACTATTTCAAAGTTTTTCCCAAAAGAAAATACTTCTGAACTCCTTCTATGAGACTGTCATTCTCTTGGCTCCCTGAACCAGACAACAATACACACAAAAAGGAAGCCAAGGCCCAGTATCTATGACAGACCGACATGTGAAAATTCTCAGAAGACCATACTCAACAGATCTCATGACACATTCAAAACATCATTCACCACGCTCAGGTGGGACTTCCCCTACAATATGGGAGGTGATAAATAAATAAATATGATCATCATGTTAACATATGATCACCACATTAACATAATGAAAGATAAAACCAAATGATGGTCTGGCTGCTTTTTGTCAACTTGATGCAAACTAGTCATCAGTGAAGACGGAACCTCAATTGCGGAATTGTTTCTATGCCTCAGACTGACCTATGGGCATCTCAGTGGGGGCATTTTCTTGACAGCTAATTGATTTAGGAGTACTCAGCCCACTGTGAGTGGTGCCATCTCTGGGAAGATAGACCTGGACCATGTAAAAACAGCTGAGCCAGCCATGAGAAGAGACCAGTAAGCAACATGCATCAGTGGTCCGTGCTTCAGTTTCTACCTCTAGGTTCCTTCTTTCTTAAATTTATTATTTCTATTTTATGTGCACGAGTACATTCCCTGCATGTGTGTAAGTGGACCTGTGTTGTGCAGTGCCTGCAGAGGTCAGAAAAGGGCATGGGATCCATTGGAACAGGAGTTACAGATGGGTGTTAGCTGCCGTGTGTGTTCTGGGTATCAAACCTGAGACCTCTCCAAGAGTATTCTTAACCACTGAATCATCTCTCCACCCCTAAGTTCCTTCTTACCCTAAGTTCCTGCCTTGGTTTCTCTCAGAGATGACGTTTGATCATATGTATAAGCCAAATAGGCTCTTTCTTACCTAAGTTGTTTTTTTTGTCAGAGAAACATAAAGCACACTAGAACTCAATAGATTAAAGAAAAGCATTTGATAGAATTCAGTATTCCTTCATAAAAGAAGCAAGTCTCTCAACAAATTAAAAGCAGGATGAATGACCATTCATGTCAAACTCACGTGTGATAGAGAACTGAACAGGGAATGATTGAAAGCTTTTCCCCTAAGATCTGGAATAAGATAAGGATGTACACTCTGGTACTTCAATACTGGAAGGGAGTTTAGGTGGAAGAAATTTCAGAATTAGTTTGTCAAACTGAGCAAATGCATAAGGGGGTTTTGTTGGGTTTACATTAAATTATATAGATCAAGTTAGAAAGAACAGATAACTCTTCTTTTGCACGTGTGAGTATACATGTGTGTGCAAGTGGAGATGCACATGAGTGTTTGTCGAGGCCAGAAACTGACACTGAATGCCTTCCTCCATCTCTTTCTACATTATGTATTTGAGTCAGGTCTCTCACTGGAACCCAGAGTTCACCTATTAGCTAGTCTAGTCAGGCAGCCTAGCCTTCTTCCTCCTCCTCCTCCTCCTCCTCCTCCTCCTCCTCCTCCTCTTCTTCTTACTTCTTGTGACAGGCTCTCCCTAGTCACAGCCTGCCTGGAAGTCACACTGTGGACCAGGATACCCCTGATTGCTCAGAGATCCACCTGCCTCTGCCTCCAGAGGACTGGGAACAAAGGTGCACAGTGCCACGCCTATCGTAGCCAGCTGACTCTGGGAACACTGTCTTTGCTCCCCCAGTTCTGGGACTGCAGGTGAACCACCACCATGCCTGCCCCACATTTACGTGGGTTCTGGGGATGCAAAGTCTGATGTTTGCATTCTCACCTGCTGAGGCATCTCAACAGCACCCCCCAGAAATGACAAGCTTACTCTATCCATGTCCTGAACGGCCTCTTACTTGGTTGTTTTTATCAATGCTCTATCATTTTGCTCATAAAAATACTGGACCAATTGTAATAGATTTATACCTATTTAATTTTAATATTTTTGGCTTTTGCCCAGTTTTAAATTGGGCTGTTTTTCTGTTTATATGGAGGTGTAAGAGCTCCTTAAACATTCTGGACATTAACTCCTTACCTGGTGTATGATGTACACCGTCTTCTCACATTCTGTGCATTTTCATTTCTCTTTCTTGATTCTGTCCTCTCTCCCAAGCACAAAAGCATTTAGTTTTGACAAAGTACAAATCACCAATTCCCCTTTAGCTGCTTTGTGCTTTTGGAATTAACATTTTTATGGCTGTATGATACTCCATTGTTCCTCTATAGCTATTGTACAACTGCTAAGAATATGCCTAAGATTTTAACTGGTTTTTGCCTCCCTCATGCTGGAGTTGGGTTGGTTGTTCATCTCTTCTGTGTGAATACATAGAAATTATAAGTCCAAGTATATGGGCACACCCATAATCGAGTGAATTCTGCTTTCTGGCAGAAGAATATTCCAGTCTCATGTTATTCTTTGTCAGCTTAAGTCTTAGAGTCAGTCAGTTCTTCAAGAAGTTCTGTTTGGCTGTTGTTTGTTTTACTCGCTTAGTGGAGGGTGGTAATTAGAAGCCCAAACCGGGTGCTAAGTGTGTCTTGCTGCTGTTGGGGTGTTACCATTTCAAAGCATTCTCAATAAAAGGGTAGGAATGCGTGTGTGTGTGTGTGTATGTGTGTATGTAGACAATTACATATCAATGTACACAAATGTGCACCTTTTTTTTCTAGATCTCTCACTCTGTGGTGACACAATGAATTTACAACCATTCTGCAATTATATTCCCACTTCACTGGGTTTCTTCTTCTTCCTCCCCTTTCACATGGATGCTTCCTTTCTCTGACATTCCCATTGTCCTCAATGGAATTATTTATTTATCCAGTTTTCTTCAGTACCACACTGTAGTACCTTGTTGGTAAAGGTCCCTCTGATGGACCCAAACCACGTGAAGGAAGAATGAAGGCAGAGAGGGAGGGAGGGAGATAGAGGGAGGAAGAAGGGGGAAGGAAGAGAGATTTAAGGAAAGCATTAAATACAGGCATCCATCTGTCAAGATAAAATACTTCTGTTAATCCCTCTTAAGTATCTGTGTGAAGATCAATTTACTGTTGAATGAGTAAGCTGACACATTGAATTTTTTTAATCAATGATTACACTGTTTTTTTTTTCAGATATTTTACCGTTGAATTATACACCTCTCAAAAATTCACTTCACATTCTCTATCTGTATGGTAGAAATTTTCTCTTAAATTATTAAAATGATCTCATGGTAGCACAGGCTGAGACCATTCTGATCTCACATTTGGCATTCAGTGTATTTGCTATCTTGTACTCTGAATGGATTTCGCTAAATTACTCTCCAAGATCTTCTTTGAATATTGATGACACTGAATAAGATGAGAATCTGGGGATTACTACTTGTAGACGTCCACCAGTGTCAATGAGGGTCAAACGGCAGATGGACGCCATGCTCACTATGCATAAATCAGAATCTGTGGAAGTGTTCCCACTATTCAATATATCCCCGGACATCCACACTTCTCCTGAATTGCGCTTCCATGCTGAGTAAAGTCTCAGTGCGCATCAACATGATGAAATACATCAAGTCTCTTATCTCTTATGTGTGTGAAAGGGGACCTAGGTTAAAGGCAACCACTCCCGATGTCAGAAATCTTTATTTATAGATCATTTGAAGCAACGGAAAATAATTCAAGGTAGTTCTCTCTATGTGTCAACCATTAATTGATTCATTTTGCAGATATTTTTTGAGTATCCACTATGTGTTAGATATGGCTCCACGGGCTGGGGTCACAGCAATGAGTGAGCCTAAGCCCTTGCTCCTTGGGAGCTTATAAGGTTGAATGGAGCATTTTCTTCTCTTCCTTCCTGAAGGCTTAGACTTTGCCGTTCACTTCCTCCGCTGTTCTTTTTCTCTCCCTCCCTTCCTCCCTCTTTCTCTCCCTCTCTCTCTGCCTCCCTCACTCTGTGTCTGTGCATGTCTTTGTACACAGAAGCCAGGGATCCATGTTGGGTGTCTTTCTCTATCACGCCCCACCTTCTTATTTGAGCCAGGGTCTCTCCCCGTGAAGCGAGAGTTAGCCAATTCAGCTACAATTTCTTGCCAATGAACTCCTAGGAGCCTCTTATCTCCACCGCCCTAGTAGAGAGTATAGGCATATGCCACCACACGTGGCTTTTTAAAATAGCCTTCTGTTTTAAAATTTTATCTATTTTTATTTTATGCATATGCATGTTTGGCCTGCATGTAGATAGGTACACCACATGCATACCCTGCCTGTGGAGGAGAGAGGAGGGTGTGGGGTCCTTGAAAATTGGAGTTAAGGATGGTTATTAACAATCACGTTGGTGCTGGGAACTGAACCCGGGTTCTCTGTAAGAATAGTAAGTGCTCTTAACGGCTGAGCCATCTCTCCGGCTTCATCACCCCTGGCTTCTTTATGTGTGTTCCAGGAGATTAAACTGATGTCCTCATGCTTTTCGTGGCAAGCACTTTACAGACTGAATCATGCTGCCAACCCGTTACTGTTTTTCTTAATGTCCCTCTACAATAGTCATTACATCATGTTATTTGCAAATTTCCACAGAGACAGAGTTAGCAACTTGCCCTATTTTGATAATTACTATAAAATAGGTTCTCAGTAAGTGTTTAATTATTGACAGAAAATTTAGGTTTAAATAATATGGCTTTCCTAAGGTCAAAGTGCCAACTGGTAGAAATGCAGACTAGACATCCAGTTATCAGAGTTTCAATCAGTGAACTTTTTCCTGCAGCAAATTAACCCACAAGGTACCACATGTAGCAGTAGGTAAGTATGCTGTTCTTACAGTCCTTATTAACTTATATCAGCCATACGAGAAAGCTGTATCTCTCTTTAGACTGAAATTGATGAACTAAGTGACAAAAATTCAAATGAGTTGGAGCAGGCTTATTTTCAGTTCACATAAACTGAAAATGAAAGAAGAAATACTTCCAAAGTCTAAAAGTAGGGTGGAGGTGTGCAGAGCGGCTTGGTGACAGAGCTCTTGGAATGCTTCTGGCTGCCTTCAACTGCTCTGGAGACTTTTCTGGACGTGAAGGATAAAGGAGAGTATACAACCGCCCTGTCCCCTTACTATGATGACTTACTATCTCCATCGTATGTTTTCCCTGACTATCTCAAGAGAGAAATCTGACTGAACCTATGTTTGACTCTCATCTCTGTTGAAGTGATAAAACAACTCTGACAAAAAGCAACTTCGGGAAGGAGGAGAAGGTTCATCTCAGCTCCTAGGTGATAGTCCACCATGGATGGAAAAGATCAGAAGACAAACATGTTTCTAAATGCTTGCAGGAATTTATAGTGTGTGTCTATTAGCAAAAGATAGTAGATTGTCCCAGTTAACTTTATCAGCTTGACACAGCCCAGAGTCACCTGAGAAGGGAAGATCAATGAAGGGTTTTCCAGATCAGATTGGCCCATGGGCATATCTATTGGGATTGTCTTGATTGTTGATTTATGTAGGAGGGCCTCACAAACTGTGGCTGGTATTATTCCCAGGCAGATGACCTTGAACTGTACAAGAAAGCTTGCTGTGTATAATAAACAGGCCTGTGAGCAAGAGAAAGCCCCACCCCTTCATGGTTTATGCTTCAAGTGTGTCATCGAATTCCCACCTTGATTTCCATCCATGGTGGACTATAACCTCCTCCTTTATGAAGTTGCTTTTTATCAGAGTGTTTTATCATGGCAACAAAGATGAGAGTCAAACATAGGTTCAGTTGGATTTCTCACTTGAGGTAGTCAGGGAAAACCCACGATGGGGATAGTAAGGCATCACAGTAAGGGGACACCAGAAAGGACTTCCTAAGTACATGGATTTGTTCCCTACGTGGAGGGCTGCTCAAGACAGCTGTGCTTTGGTCCAGATTGAACACTATAGAAAGTGAGCTAATTATTTATTAATAAAGCTTATCTATATGGCAAGAAGGACGATACAGACTGAAGTTACTTTTTCTCTCATAAAAAACACACAATCGTGCAGGTTTTTTTTTTTTTGCCATAAATTCTACCTACCAAAGCATTTTCTTCTTTTATATGCTCTGACTCCCCTTCCCTCCCCTCCTCTTTTTCCTCCTCCACTTCTCCCTCTTCTCCACTTCCTTCTCCCTTCTTCCTACCTCCTCACAGAGCAGTAAGAACCCTTCCTCTCCATGGGCCTCTCGCTCTTGCCCGTGGCACAGCACACCCACATTATTGCTCAAATGGCAGAGGAAAACTGCCTGTCTCTGATTTCTGTTTTTTTCCATCTGCCACTGTGTGCCATGCCCAAAATAGTCACGCCAGCCTCTGCAGTGGCCCCATGTTCACCACGCTGGGATGAAAGCCACTGGTGCTCATGTTGGATCTGACTGAACTTTGGAGTGGCCCCCAGAGCATGTAAAGTTGCACAGTCTAAGTGTTGGTAGAATGGCATGACCAGCAACCACCAAGTCGATCTACCTCCTTCGCAGAAACAAGGGTGGGTAGAGAGCCACAGTTTAGAAAATTTTTATTAAACTGAAATTTGTGACTTGCCCAAGGGGGTGGGAAATTCACAGAATGAACGAGATGGATGAGCTGTGTTCTGTTTCTAATGTTCCTTTACTCTCTAAGATGTTACAAACATCCCGTGGTTTTGTGTGTCTTGAGGTCAATGAATAAAAGCATGTGTGTGGGCTGGGAGAATGACCGTGATCAGAGAGCTGGAAGTCCCACGGTGAGGTGATCCCACCACAGGAATCTGGAAGGCATGGCTGAGAACCCACCTATGGTGACCTGTTTTTATGGGTTGGTTTCTAAAGGAGATGTAACAGTCTATTGGGGCCATCAAAATTTGTTAGGCATGAAATCAGATTCCTAAGGTTTTGATAAGGTGACAGATAATTCTAATAGATTAATCTGAACCAAAGTGCTAATAGGTCCTCCTAAATTATTCTTTCAGAGAGCAGCTACATTGGATAGGTCTGACCACCACCATCCAGTGTCTTTCTTCCGGTTTCTCCCAAATCCTGGTTCATCCCTCTGCTTTCAATCTTTCATGCCATACATGAGCACTTGCTTGTAAAGTTGTTAGAAAAGCAGATTCTTAGCCCATACCACATTGCATCAACTGGATCAAAAATCTGCACATTTTAATGAGATTTCCAGGAGAATCTACATGCTGAAGTTTGAGGCCACTGCTCTAAATAATTTACTCGAATCTGCACTGTTAATCTTCACAACAGCTCTCTAGTGTAGGCACTCAGCTTGCTCCCATTTTACTGATGCCAAAACTGAGACATAGAAAAGCTAGGTCACTTGGCAGAAGTCTTAAGATAGCAAGTTGTTTGAATCCAGGCTCTCTGGCTCCAGAATGCAGCTGTATAATTACTCCAAGCTTACTGATCCTCTGTGATTCCAATCCTCCAAATCTCACCAGTCAGTATCAGCAGATCTGTGTCACTTTGTTCTTATGAACCATGTGGTTTCTTGTTTTTCTGTCCTCAGTTTCCCACATCTACATTACAACCAGCAAACTTTAATATACAATGAAAAACTGGATAATTGAATGAGTTGATCAAGGAATCAATGGATATCTTGACTTGGAACTAACTTGACTACAATTTTCTAGAGAGCTTTAAAAATACCGATGACAGAATCCTATTCCTCACCTAATCAATAAGAGCATACAAGTGTTGCATCTGGGAATCTGTATTTTATAAGGCAGTGCAGGGCTGGAGAGATGGGTCAGTTGGTAAAATGCTTGCCTAGGAAAGATGAGGACCTGAGTTTGACCCGCAGAACCTGCATTTTAAGAAGCCAGACATGGTTGCACATGTTTGTAATCCCCAATCCTACTGCTGATCTTTGGGATTCCCTGGTTGGCTAGCCTAGCCTACTTAGTGACTGCTGGGCCAATGAGAAAATATCTCCAAAAAAGAAAAAAAAATGATGGACAGCACAGCCACTGAAGAACAGCAGCAGACCTCAACAAGCATATGCACAGGTTCACAAGCATCCACATACACACACATGAATATGTACATACATGTATACACAGACAACTGAAAGCAAAAAAAAAAAATACTAACCTAGCTCTACAAACATTGTTGTGCCCAGATCCTGTACATAGTGCTTTAACTGATACTGAGCATTCCAGATATTTTTAAATTAATTTTTAAAAATTTTATGTGTACGAGTGTAATGCATGCATGTATGTATGCACTCGTGTCATGCAATGCCCACGAAGGTCAGAAGAGGGCACTGGGCATTGGATCCCCTGGAACTGTAGTTACCAATGGTTTTTAGCCACCATGTGGGTATTAGGAACTGAACCTGGATCCTCTGCAAGAGTAGTGAATGCTCTTAACAGCTGAGCCATCTCTCCATCCCCATTCTAGATATCTTGATAAGAATAAATTGAAGACTCTGCTTCAATCTTGAAATCCTGCATGGCATTTCAAGCTGCATCACCAGCTCTTCCTAGAAGAAATCTTGAAAGTGCTTCAGATCTCAAGTTCATTATATATTTTGAACAATAAGAAAGCAGTTTGTTTCACTAAGCTGCATATAGGAAGTGCTATCCTCCACCAAACAGGCCGTTCTCAGCATATAAGTGGGTCATATTTCCAAAAATGTATTTGTAAGTGGAGTTGTTTGGAGTTCAGAAAACACTTTCCCACAGAAGTAATATTAGAAAAGAGGACTCCATTCTTCTGCCAAAGCACAAAACCTGATTTAGAACACTCTGAAATAGTCTCTCAGATAGGCTGCATAGACTGCCATGGGAAATGTGACCGAGACCCACCCAACTTGCAATTGGGGGATTATGGGAGCATGGCAACTTCTCAGTGAGGCTGGGCCATGGCAGCATCAGAGAAACAGATGGCTTGGCTCTCTTTCCTCTGCGCACATGCACACATGCACACACACACACACACACACACACACACACACACACAAGCATGTACTCACACACAATTTGGTAGCTGTTAGTCACCAAGAAAAACTTGGAATTCAAGTGAACTCTTTGCCCCATGCACTTATACAGACAGGAGTATCCCAGACTCCTAGTTTGGAATACCACAGACCTAAACTTGGTAATCAGAAGTGTTTGAACTCTGTATTAGCTATTTTTCTGTTGCTATGAGAAAACATCACGAACAAGGCAAACTTATAGAATAAAGAGGTTATTTGGCTCATCATTCCAGAGAAATGAGTCCACTGTTATGGTGCTGGAAGCATGACAGGAGTACAGGAGTCAGTCTGAGGGAAAAACTGAGTGTGTTCACCTTCAAGTACTCTGAGGAAGCAGATAGAGCAACTAGAGATAGGACCGGGCTATGAACTCTCAAAGCTCACCCCCAGGGACATACTTCCTCCAACAAAGCCACACCTCCTAAAGATCCGATGACCTCTTCAAACAGTGCCATCAACTGGTGAAGTGTTTGAATATTTGAGCCTATAGGGGATGCTTCTTATCAAACCATCACACATCTCACTTCTGGTATCATCTCACCTGAATTTTGGAAGAATTATTTAATTGGTAGTTTCAACTTCAAGGCAACTTCAGGATGGTTTACCTAGAATGATAAAGTGGGATGAATGTGAGTTAGATGTCTCACATAAAATTTCTGCTGATAAAGTAGAAAGGCAAATCCAACACTTTTTTCAGGTAGTTTTTCTCAGGAATTAGCTGTATGACATCAGGCTAAACTCTCTGGGCCTCACTTTCCTTGTCTGTAAACTTTGGAGATTGGTGAGGGGTTTATTAAATTGTGCATATTCCTTCCTAGATCTAATATTCTAAAATTCAACATAAATAACTCCTTATACGCTCTAGTGAGATTTTCTAGCGAGCTAACCAGTCTCCAGCATTTTCCATACTTGGCAATGAGATACTGAAATCTCATCTCATCTCATCTTAGTGCCCAAGGAGCTTCAAGAAGAATCATGACTGATATATAGCACTTTCATTTACTAATAGTTATTATAAATTAAATTTTATATCATTGAAATTGTATCTGCCCGCAGTCAACCTTCAGCTGGACACTAGCTCATGGAATTTCAGGCTTGTACTCAGTATGACTTTTTTGTATCTTTTTATTGAATTTTTATGTATTCCATGCCCTCCCATTGCTCCTGTCATGGATTTCATACATTCTGTCATTTATGTAAAGTTCTATCAAGTCAAGTTAGTGTACCCAGAAGTTCCTCAGTGCAAGATCATTCACTGAGGTCTAGTCAGTCTATCTAGAGTCACTCCCTTAAAGAAGATCAACTCTCCCTCACCCAGCAGTAATCAGCTAAGATTGGGGCCTGATGCCCATTTGTCTAGTTCTACACTGGGTTTCTGTCTGCTTGAGTGTGCACGGGTCTTGTGCATGTGGACACCACTGCTGTAGATTCGTACGAGCAAGTCCCCAGGAGCCTGTAAGACTCTGTTTCCATGTGGTCGCACACCTCCTCCCTTGACTCTTACAATATTCCCACCCCTTCTTCCACAATGGTCCGTGAGCTGTGGGTGCGTGGAGTTTAATAGAGGAGTTCTGTCCAAGGACCCACACTCTACAGACTCTTATTCTCTACACTTTGGCCATTTGTGTCCTTTTGTGTACATGGCCCTCTGTTGCATGAGAGAGTCTTGTTGATGAGAGTTTAGAGATGCGTTAGTAATCTCTCTCCTTTTGTTCCACTATGGTCCCTGAGCTTTAGGTGTAAAGGTTTCATTGTAAATGTGTCATTTAGGACTGGGCATTTCACAGACACTCTCTGTGTATGATCAGTTGTGGAACTCTGTAATAGTTTCTGTCTGTTGCAAAAGAAGCTTCTTTGATGAGTGGTGACTGGCATACTTGTCTGTAAATACAAGGATCCATATATATCACATAGTAAGAGATTACATTTGCCTAGGTACTTGACAGCCTTAGGTATACCAAGTCAAAGAATGATATGGTAAAATTATTAATAATAATAACAATAATAGAAAAATAATAATTTACCAGAATTTTGACATGGAGGGTATTCTATCTAGTTTCATTTCTCTTGATGTGGAAAAATATGTGGCTTAAAGAAACTTCAAGGGAGAAATGGTTTATTTGACTGACAGTTCCAGGCTGCAGTCCATCAATGCAAGGAAGTCACAGAGACAGGATCTTGAGACCACTGGTCACACCACATCCATAGTCAAGAGCAGAGAGAAACGAATGCACCCAGGCTGCCAACTCACTTCTATATTGCATTCTCATGTCCTAGATAATTCAGGATCTCCTGACTAGGGAGTGGTGCCCCCACAGTGGTCTGAGTCCTTGTTGCATGGACTTCTCCTCCTGGCAAGCTGGACTGGACAGCTTCCTTTGTCACCTGCTCGGGTCATCACAAACAAACTTGACTCTTGACCCTCAGGCAGGAAGGGAGAGGCAGAGAGAGTAAGTCATACTTCCCACCACACCAACCAGTAGCCTGAGTTGTACATGGGGGCGGGACTAAGGGTTGAAAAGAGGAAACTGGAGAGAGGCTAGTCCCTTTGGCATCTTGGGCATCTGTCAGGAGGTCACAGGGTCCCTACTGGGTTGTAGAATTTGCTGTGTGGCCTCAATAGGGGACCCCCTCACTCTTCCCCACTCTTGCAAGTGACACTTTCACCTATTGCTCTGCAAATAAGCTCAAATAAACTCTGTTTTCCTAAACTATAGTTTGGTGAAATGATACCTTACTTTGTCTTTAGGGACCTGGGAAGGTGGGAGCTGGATGCCACGTGCACCTCTCAGAAAGAATCTTAGCAACAGTCTTTCTACATCAATTAGTGATCAACATGATCCCCCACAGACATGCCCACAGACCAACCTGCTCTAGACAATTCCTCATTTAGATTGTCTCCCTGGGGGAGTCTAGGTTGCATCAAGTTGGCAGTTAAAGGTAACCATCACAGATGATAAAAAGAGGAAAGAGTCAAACTATTTAAGAGAATTTGAGGTTATTTCATAAAGAAACCTTTCAAAGGCATCCACAAGCTCAGTCTTGGCATGTATTATCATAGACTTGAATGAAAAAAAATAAAAATCATTTCTCTAGACATAATTTTTTTATAAGAAAAAGAAGTAGTGAAATGTTATGTTGATTCATGATGTCTGATGAAATTTCAGCTGTGAGCCTCATGTGTCTCTGTGTAATGCTGTGGAGATGCCTACAGCTGACATCAGGAATTGCAAAACCTGCTTAAGTTCCAGTGTCAAACTACAGCAAATAAAATCAACCCAAAATCTATGCTATACAACCAAAATGTACCTGCCTCTCAACCCCAGATAGCTTCTCAGCAGCCTAGCAATCCTGGGGATTTGTTTGGGTGAGGACAATAAGGAAGCCTGGTTCTGTTATTGGACCTCCGTCATTTCCCATCTCAGACCCAACAATTAAGTCTAAATCAGGTTGTACAGGCCCCCACTGTGTCAGGCGGCATGCAGAGCACTTCATATACCTTAGTTGCATAATCATTAAAACAGCATAATGTAGAAGTATTATTTTCCCTTTTTTCAGTGACCACACACACTCCACTTGTATAAGGAAAAATAAAAGAGGATGCAACCTCCAAGACAGAACTATAACTCCAACTCCAATCACTCACCCATAGATCCACACAATCCTAGGACTTGAATCTGTGCTCAGCCATGTCCTGGTGACCTTAAAAAAGTTTCTCAGTGGGTGGAGATACGATTCCATTGGCAAAGTGTCTGCTGTGCAAGCACCAGGACCTGAGTTCAGCTCTTTAGCACCCATGTAAAAGCCAAGAATGGTAGTACATGTCTGTCTGCAACCCTGGTGCTGGGGTTGGACACGCTGGGGCAAGCAAGTCCTTACAGTTTCCTAGGTAGCCAACCAACTGATGAGCTCTGAGTTCAATGATAGCCTCTGTCTCAAAAGACAAGGTGAAGGGCGATAGTAGCAGACTCCTGATCTCTAGACACATGAGCACATGCAAACTCAAGATCATACACACACACACACACACACACACGCACGCACACACGCACAAATTACTCAGTTTCCCTGCATATAAAATGTGCGTTACAGTAGTGCCTACCAATCGGGTTTGTTATGGATTTCCAAACAGAACTTAGCCATAACTGTCTTGAAACTTTACCTGACAAATAATGGTATATAATGGTTGTTAGGATTCGTACTTGGCTTGGTGAATCCCTGTGTCCCACACCAGAAGGCTGCCATTGCAGGGCAAAGCACAGAGCTCATAAATGGCTCAAGAACAGAATCAAAGTACTAGGAACAATTCATTCTTATACTCTAAGAGGAGACTTGATTCCCAGAGTAGAGCTTGCTCAGAATCAGTGGGGAACTGGTTAGAAGTACAGAGTGTCTGTATCCAGCTAGTCTTTTGGAATCAGATTATGCATTTATAAGATCTCCTGGTGTTCAGATACATATATAATTGGAGAAAGTATGTTCTTGGCACATACGGGGTGGAATTTCTCTTTGGCCACTATATGTACATACCTAGTGTTCTAGTTACTTTCTATTGCTGTGATAAAACACCCTTAACCAAAACTAACTTTCAGAGGAAAGGGTTTATTTGGTATACACATTCTATCACAGTTGATCATGGAGTAGCCGGAGCAGGAACCTGGAGGCAGGAACTGCAGTCCTGACCATGGAGAAAGCTGCATACTGACTTGCTCCTCAGGCCTATGCTCAGCCGTTTTCTTACAGAACTCAGAGCCACTACCTAGGGGTGGCACCTCCCACAATGGGCTGGGTCCTCCTACATCTATTAGCATTTAGGAAAAATGCCTCATGGCCAATCCGATGGAGGTTCCCGCCTCCCAGGTGTGTCAAGCTGACAACTGAAGCCATCCAGCACACTTGGGATTGGCTTGCCGTCAAATTTCAGGAAGAAATCAGAATTTTCACTATTCACTGTATGCCCGGGATATTTGTTCCATTCTTCTTTTTAGTTCACAATGTCCTTTGTCATATAATGGAGCTGGCAGAAAACATTATTCAAGACCCAACTCCAGCATCGTAAAGAATTTTCCCATGTCTCTCCTTTCATTCCAGTAAGGTAAGAACTCTACACTTCTCTCCTTGTTTCCCATGGAAGCACATGGGTTTAAATTTATTTGGTTAGAATGTATGTCAAGGAATATACTTTCAGACACCAACAACATACATATTATAAAGACAGTTTCATGAGGATGTTGGGGAGATGGCTCAGTGGGTAAGAGTACTTGCTATGCAAGCCTGCAGACCTGAGTTCAAATCATTGACCAGCCAGTCTAGTTGAAACAGAGAGCTGGGTTCAGGGAGAGACCCAGTTTCAAGGAATAAGATGGAGATCAGTAGAATAAGACACCTGAAGTCCACATCTGTCTTCTGTATGTACATGCAAGGTCATGTGAACACACACACTCACACACTATACACATACACACCATACACACTACACACACCACACATGTACACTCACACATGCACAAAGGGAAGTTGTATGAAAGAATAATTCTGACTAGCATGTGTGATAGACTCAGACATTTTTATCATTCCTCTGTAGATATCATGTGTTGATATCTACAACCCATAGAATTAATGTAAGGACCACTTACTGGGTCATGAAAGTTTGTAAAACCCTGCAAACAAGTATACACATTTGTGTCAGGGGAAATATAGAGCTAGAATGATCTCTCTCTCTCTCTCTCCCTATATATATATATATATATATATATATATATTCACACACACATATATAATATTATATATATATTATATATATATATAATATTCCCTCTTAGATATTTAGGCAAGGACCTAGTCCATACACAGACTCATGTTTTCCTGAGTGCCTAATGACAGGGTGATCCATTTATGAACTGTTTTGACAAACTATCATTCATTATTTACTCTGTAACCTCTGAGCCCCATTGCCAAATTAGTTTTTAAAACACTGTGAGCATCCGGTTATGCGAGAATTTCTCAATCACTAACCCACAACTATAAACCTGTGACAATGAATCTGTGCTCTACGCAGAGATTTTCCAATAAAAAGTGGCTCCATGTGCTGTGTAGAATAGTAAAAGGAAACAAAAAAAATTATAAGTTCAAGGTTTATTGGCTCCATTTGGGGGTTTCTTTTACTGTTACTTGTGGTAGATATCTTATTATTTCCCCCACTGTAAATTAGCTGGAGCTTAGGTGACTGTGTCTGAGACACATTTAGAACATTCCATGTCAGTGAGATGCCAGCCTGTCATTTGAGACTCTCCATGGTATTCTGCCAGTTCCCCTTCATTCTTTCTTTCAACACCTCTGCTCTTCTAGCATAAGAGACATTATTGGGCAGAGGCCTATGATGAGGAAAATGATGACCAACCACATTCACTTATCATTTATATCCCAGGCTTGGACATGATGCTTTAGTACATGAGGCAGGACGGGAGCTTGAGACCAGGTGTCAGGAGCTTCAGTTATTTTTTAGCAAGAGTCACACTGTTCCTGCATGCTTTTCTTCTTCCATTTATAACAGACAATTGGATGGAAAAACTTCAAGTCTCCAAAGTAAGACTGAAATAAATAACCATTATTTCACCTCTCACCAAAATGTTGGTCAAGAGAACTACCTAAATTTGATTGTGGTGGCACATACTTGTAACAAGCAGCATTTGCGAAACAGAGGAATGAGACTCTGGGGTTCAAGGTCATCTCTGGATACATAGGGAGTTAAAGGCCAGGCTGGACTGCATGAGACCTTGTCTCAAACAACAACTAAAGAAACAACCAAAATGAAAATGATCTAAAACTCCCTTTTCAGTCTTCTCTAAAACATCTCACATATAATTCTTGTAATGGTTAACATTGAATGCCAACTCAACAGAAGCTAAAATAATCAGAGACAAGTCTCTGGGCTTGCCTGTGAGGGATTATCTTGATTAAAGTAGCTGAGTTGGGAGGACCCATTCTAAATGTGGCCAGCACTGTTCCTTGGACTGGGGTCCTGGACTGAAGAAAAAGGATAAAGAGAACCGAGCCGCAGCCTTCATCTTCCTTTGCTTCCTGACCCCTGATGCGATATGACCAGCCATCAGCAAACTGTTAGACCATCCATCTCTGGACATATTTTTATGAGAGAACTGACAGTCTTTTCGTTTAAGCCACTTTCATTCATGTTTCCTTACTTGCCACCGGAATCAACCTATGTAATATTGGGGTTTACAGAGAGTGAGAGGTGTTACTTCCAGTATTACAGATGAGGAAAGCAAGCGTCAAAGAGGTTAAACTAGTTTTCCAAAGGGTTGGTTATAGCTAGTGATGTGCACAGAATGAAAGAGCAGTGAATAGAAAACACTGTTTTAGTTATAAATTTTATTTACTTATTACCATTCATGTGTGTGCCCATTTGTGCTACAGTGCATGGGTAGAGGTCTGGGGACAGCATTTGCAAAATCTTTATTACGCTTTTTTTTTTTTAATTGATCAGCGTTGGTACTATTGTGCCAATGCAGAGGTCAGAGGAAATCTTGTGGGAGTTGGTTTTCTCCTTCTACTACATTGGTTCTGGGGCTCAAACTCAGGTTACCAAGTTTAGTGGCAGGTGCCTTAAAGTATCTGGTTATCTGGTTGGCCACACAGAAAAAAGTTAGACAGCGGGTTCTCTCCTTCCACCTTTATGTGGGTTTCAGAGATTGAACTCAGGTCATCAGACGCATGGAAAGTGCCTTTACCCACTGAGCAATTTCATCACCCAGATAAGAGACATTTTAAACTCCTTCCATTGAAAGACTAGAGAGGTGGCTCAGCTGCTAAGAGCACTGGCCACTCTTGCAGAGGACCTGGGTTCGATTCCCAGCACCCACATGACAGCTAACAACCATCCATAACTCCAGTTCCAAGGGATCCAACACCCTCTTCTGACCTCCATCAGCACTGAACAACACAGATGCACTCACAGACATGCAGGCAATACACTTGTACACATTAAATAAAAATAATAAATAAAATATTTTTAAAACTTCCATTGAACATTTTTTTGTCCATCTGTTTGTTCCAACATATTCATTGTTTGAATCACCCTAACAGATGATACAGCATTTCCCGGCAGCAGAGCTTGGCAGAGCTTCCGGTGGCCAGGGCCAAGGGAGCACCTGCCCACAGACCAGTACTGAAATGTTTGTATTTCTAAGTGTACAGGGACAGGTCAGCTACTGGAAAAACTCAAGGGAAAGGTTTCAATACAAAATAACATTTCCAAGAAGGCTGAGTTGAGGATTCTGTTTCTCACATATTTGAAAAAACAGAGTACACAAGCTTTTAAATAATTAATTATTAAAACTAATACCACCCAGAGGAGATTCTTATTTGGATGCCAATATTTCTTTGGAACAAGACAGACAGGAAAGAAGCAGTCACTGAGTGCTAGCACTTTCCTTCCAAAATACTGAGCCAAGAGGAGCCTGGATTGCTCAGCCTGCTTATCACTTTCTGCTTATTCAATTACTCAGTCTTTAATTTGTTTACTTATTCAACACACATATTTATATGACTACTATGTCCTAACCAAGTTGTGGAGTGCATTATAAGCATCTACTGAAGACTGAAACGAAGTATAACACTATCCCATACATACCATTCCTAAGATACTTTATATATATTATTATCAATCTTCAGAACAAATTGTCAATGAAGCATTATGATTTTCAGCATTATAGCAGTGGGTAATAAACGTCACAGAAGTCAAAGCAATATCCCACAGGATTACATAAGTGGCACTGTGTAAAGATGGGTCTGAACCTGAGCCATTTTGACTACCAAAACTTTACAGTGACCCAGGCAAAGGAGGCCATGTTTTGAATGAGATCTTACTGGGAACGTTGGGTTCAGAGTCATGGATATGCACAGGCATTTGGTAAGATGAGATCGGATATAAAGAAGGCCAGAAGAAAGTGAGTTGAATGAGAAGAGGAACAACAAGATCCCAGCAGCAAAGCTTAGCTGTGCAACACTGTCTAAAGTGGACACTAGTGATTACGAGCTACTTTATCTTGTTATATAACACAGGGAAGATAACCTAATCTTTTTTGAGAGACATAGAAAAGAAAGTAAGGTAGGTGGATTACCTTGCAGGACCCCACTGGCAACAGTTTAAGGACCCAAGAAGTTCCAGCAATGTTTGGCCCACATCAATTAGACGCCAGTGTTCCACGGGGAGGGCCTTCACAAAATTTTGTATTTACTATGTTTCTTAAAAATAATTTAGGACATTTGCTTTTGATGTGGAAGTCTCATTTTAGAGAGAATTAAACAATCAGGTGCTTTGTGATGACTGTCATCTAAGGATGACAATCAACATCTAAAGGCCTTAGTGTGTTCTTCCTACTTACTGTTCCTGCCATTCTTTTTCACACTTGTCTGGGCTCTGCTAGAAGTTAAACTTGCCTCCTCTTTGTAATGTCCTAAGTATTCATGCTGGATAGTGGGATTACAGTCAGTTAAAACATGTTTACCTAACTCAATCTTGGAAAACTCACTATTATGCATTGCTTTTATAACACAAGAAGATGTGAATGTTATTTTTAAAACTATCAATCCCGCAGATATTGAAGGAGGAGCTGTGGCTTGGCAGGAGTCCTGTGAAAAGATCCAGGGGTTTTATTGAAGTCAGACTCAGTGTGAGCCAAGATCATGACACAGCAGAGAGAAAACAAAACAAAACAAAACCCTGGCAGATAATTGGAAGCCATGGCCTCCCAGTGCTCTGCATGGCCTCATCCGGAACACAAGCCACATGTTATTGAAGAAAATAATAAACTAGAAAGTGGCTGCTGCTGGGAATCCAAGTAGAGAAGCTCAGAAGTCAAGTTACATGAGGAACAATGACAAGAAAACAGGCTTGGTTTGAGTTTCTTCAGAAAAACCGGAGTCATACGATAGTTATGTTCTAGAGTTTGGAAAAATAAAATGCAGTTAAGATGGCATCTCCCTATCCATCATCAGTGTAGACATCAAGAAAAGTACTCCCAGGAGTAATGGGGAAGGATTATCCGCTTGGACATCAAAGGGGGATTCAAAAATACTGATTTATCCTGTAGTGTGCTGCCTTGCATGCTGGGAAATTATACTGTATTAGAAATATTTGGGAAGAAACTACATGACAACCCATCTTGGGAGGAAGCTTGGGCCAGGCAACCTCAAGACACACTCCAGATCTGGAGCATTTCCCTTCCCTTTCTAGCTTCTACAGGGATGATAGCTATGCAAATATAGAAATCTAGATTAAAGACGGGAAAGGTCAGTTACAATCAACCCTCAGAAGGATGAGAAGCAACACTTGCAATGGGAAGGTTCAAGATGGTAGAATAGAAATATCTGGCCTCCTCCTCCTCCTCCTCCTCCTTTCTCTCCTCCATAGAGAAGAAACAAAGTACCAAGTATATATCTGCATATTGAGGTAAATATTATGAACAAAATTTAAGTAGATAATTTCATCCATTTTTGATGCTTTTCGATCACGTTTTTGTGATAGATACATGAAACACCTCACTGCGATATATAATATCTCCCTATTTTTTTCCGACAGGACATTAGTGTTGGGAACCTATCTTTTACCTACCTGAAAATTCCACCCTTTCTTCATCCTAGGTTGCAGACCATAGGTCTATGGCCAAGACTCTAGACAACTAAGTAATAACTCAGAGGCACCTGTGAGAAGAAGCTCAAAGGATTGGTGTGAACGAACCAGAGGATTTACAGCCATTCATCATGTCAAACAAAGCATGCTCCCCACAAGATCGTCAGTGATTGTAAACACTGCCTTACAACTTGGGCTACTGTACCAAAATGCCCTAGACTGGGTGGTAGGAATTTATTTCTCATAGTAAGCTTGGAAGAACAAAGTAAGGAAGGCAGCATGATCACATTCTAATGAAGGATCTCTTCCTTGCCTTCTCACTGTGGGGAGGGAAGAGAGATGGAAGAGAGAGAGAGAGAGAAAGACAGGGAGACAGAGACAGAGATACAGAGATGGAGACAGGGAGAGGCAAAGAGAAAGACAGAGAGGCAGAGAACTCACTTTGGTCCCTTCCTCTTTTTGTAAGAACACTGATCCCATTATCGGATGTCCATCCTCATGACCTAACCTAAACCTCATGACTTTCCCAAAGCCCTGCCCTTAGCCATGTGGGGCTTCATAGCTCCCATGTGTAAACTTGAGGAAGGGCCTAAGGACTCCATGACAGCACAGAGCATGTCTATTCTAGTTAGAATCCTAGTGTTCTAGTTTTCATCTCATGATTTCACTTAAGCGGGTGGGAAGTGGAGAGCAGCATGCGTGGGGCCAATCCAAGCTGCTCTGAACCAGTTCTCTTCCCTGACACACATCCCTGAAGATGACCCAGAACTTTCAGAATCTTCCTCCCTTACAGATAGCCTTTGTCATTGAGGATACCCAAAGCAGAGGATGGAGGTCTGAGATTTGGAGGATGATGAAAACAATATTAATTGAAAGTGGTGATGGTGGTGGTGGTGATGATGGTAGTAGTAGTGATGGTGATAATGGTGGTGGTAGTGGTGGTGGTGGTGGTGATGATCATGGTGGTGGTGGTGATGGTGGTGGTAGTGGTGATGATGGTGGTGATGATCATGGTAGTGATGGTGATGATGATGATGGTGGTGGTGGTGATGGTGGTGATGGTGATGATGATGGTGGTGGTGGTGATGGTGGTGGTGGGGATGGTGGTGGTGATGATGGTGGCAGTGGTGGTGATGATGGTAGTGGTGGTGATGGTGGTGATGATCATGGTAGTGATGGTGATGATGATGATGGTGGTGGTGGTGATGGTGGTGATGGTGATGATGATGGTGGTGGTGATAATGGTGGTGCTGATGGTGATGATGATGGTGGTGGTGGTGATAATGGTGGTGGTAGTGATGATGGTAGTGGTGATGATGGTGGTGATGGTGATGGTGGTGGTGATGATGGTGGTGTTAGTGGTGGTGATGGTGGTGATGATCATGGTGGCGTTGGTGATGGTGGTGGTAGTGGTGATGATGGTGGTGATGATCATGGTAGTGATGGTGATGATGATGATGATGATGGTGGTGATGGTGGTGGTAGTGGTGATGATCATGGTGGTGGTGGTGATGGTGGTGATGATCATGATAGTGATGGTGATGATGATGATGGTGATGATCATGGTGGTGGTGGTGATGGTGGCGATGATGATGGTGGTGGTGGTGGTGGTGGTGGTAGTGGTGATGATGGTAGTGATGATGGTGGTGGTGATAATGGTGGTGCTGATGGTGATGATGGTGGTGGTGGTGGTGGTGATAATGGTGGTGGTAGTGCTGATGATGGTAGTGGTGATGATGGTGGTGACGATCATGGTGGTGGTGGTGATGGTGGTGATAGTGATGGTGGTGTTGGTGGTGGTGTTTATGGTGGTTATGCTGATGAAGATAGTTCTAAACATTTATTAGGTGTGTACTCTTTTTATGCCAGGACCGATTCTTAGCATTTACACACATCCTAGTAGATTTCACTAGCAATCTGTAAAGGAGGTACACTTAGGCAGAAATTGAGGCTCCTAAAGTAACATTTGTGAGATTACAGAATTAGCCATGTGGCAAGACTGGTGCCCACACTCCAGGCTTCTGGCCATATCGAGCTCCGGTCCATGTCACTGGGCTCCAAAACTTCTACCTCTCCCAGAGGGTCATCTGCTTGGTCTCTCCTCTTTTAACATTACTCCAAAGTACATTTTCTGTGAGTAGGTGACCATTTCTCTCTGTCTCTCTGTCTCTGTCTCTCTCTCTCTCTCTGACAGGAACATGCCAGTTCTAGGGTCAGGAGTCAAGGCTATTGACTTTTGTCAGATTGTGGCTAAATTTGTGAAAGTATTCAAGGCCCTAGGTCCAAACCTCCTTCTTGGAATACAGTACAACTATTTCTTCTTCTATAAATACCACAAAGTAACAAATGAGGGGAAACAATTTAATGCTTCATTTTATAAAATTAAGTAATCAAATTCCTCTTTAAAGGAGGTCAAGAATTTGTAAATGTTCTTAATACTATTTTTAGCCCTTTAAAAGCTCTTTGCAAAATCTCTTAACATTCCCTAATTTTACTGTTTTGAGTTTTTAGGAGAGGAAACCACTTTTCTCCATACTTTTATGATTCTCTTTATTAATTCATTTGAAAGACATTTGATTCTTCAAATTGCCAAATATGTTTGCCTTTATTGGTTTATTTGTTTTCCAAATAATACTACAATATCTTAAATGGTCATATAAATACTTGAATATATTAAAATACTCTTCGGGGGAGCTGGAGAGATGGCTCAGCAGCTAAGAACACTGACTGCTCTTGTAGAGGGCCTGGGTTAGGTTCCCAGCACCCACATGGGAGTTAACAACTATCAGTCAGTAGCTATAGCTCCATGGGAATCTGACACTCACTTCTGACCTTTGCAGGCATGGCATGACACAAATGTACTTACATACATTCAGGCAACACACTCATACACATAAATAAAAATAATAAACAAAATATTAAAATATTCTTCATTTGGTAATAAAAAAGCACAAGCTGTAATTCTCTCATGCTATAAAGTATTCTCTTTAAATTTTTTTATTGTTTTTATTTAATGTGTCCTAAGTGCACCTGTTCTTGCTATGCCCACAGAGGCCAGAAGAGGGCGTCAGATTCCCTGGAACTGGAGTTATGGAAGGTTGTTAGCCACCATGCGGTCTAGTGGGAAGTCTTCAGACTGTTTGTGTCATGTCTTTGATGTGGACTGGGGAAGCCCCATTCCTCATTATCTTGCTTTTTGGTGATAAGCAGTTTTGCTCCACCACAGTCTCTTGCTCCCTCACCATAGGGTAATGGATCAAGGTTTGGAGCCTTCAAAATTGTAAGCCAAAATAAGCCTTTTCACTTTATACATTGATTGTCTTGGATATTTGTTATAGTAATAGAAAAATAACAAAAGGTCCTTTGACTTGAATCTAGCCTTGACCTAAGCCTGGGCAGGCAATACACTATCTCTTGGGTATTTAGCATAGAATTTCTCTGAGAAGCAAGACAGTCAAATATAAAAGAACAATTTGTACCACAGGGCACCAAAGACCAGTGCCTAATGTGAGTGCTTCAGGAGTAAGTGAAAATGGACATCAAGGGGCTGAGTGCTTGGGAGTCGGGGGCCTTCACGAGGAGAGGCCTAAGGCTGGACCTTAAAGCCAAAGAGGTTCATGGGAAGAAGGACTGTTGGGCACAGCTTGTGATGACTGATGGCAAGTTGGCTTTCAAAGTGGAATGCAGAGGACTATGGCTGCGGCTTAGCGATGGAGTGCTTACCTAGTGTGATGGTTAGTTTTACTGCCAACTTGCCACACGTTAGAATCACCTGAGTAGGGACCCTCATGTAAACAATTGCCCTGACTGTCTTACCTGATGTGGAAAGACCCAACCTAAGTGTGAGTGGCACCTTCTGGAAGCCGCCCACATGAAAAGCACATGGAAGAAGGAAGAGCATTCACCTTTCTGCCGCCTCAGCCTTCTGCTGGCTGACGAGTTGATTTACCTTGTGGTTGTCACTGCTGAGTCCTCAGTGATATCAGAACATGTGGTTCCAGGCCTCTACCACTGACCAAAGACCAGTCGCTTTCGAAGAGCCCTGCAGGTTTTCAGCGCTATTGGTAATGCTGAGCCATCCAGCCAGTAGACTGATCTACTACTGGATTGTCAGCCTCTCAAGTCTGAGAACTATGGGCCTACTACAACTGTGTAAATACCAACCTAGTATCAAGGACTGACCAACGACAGAATTCTCTGCCTCTAGGGTATGAGAGGCAGCTGTTGTTACTATTTCAACATGATGTCATTTAGTAAATTCTTTATACATATATATATGCATATATATATTATACATATATATATATATCTTTTTTTTCAATCAGTTGGTCTCTAGAGAACCCCATCTGATACACCAAGCATGCACAAGGCTGTGTTCCATCTCCAGCACTGTTAGTAAATGAAACAGTACATAAATTATTGGTTGAGTGTTTCCTGTCCAAAATGTTTGAGGACAGCGTGTTTTACATTTCAGGGTACTTTGGAATATTTATGTACATGTAATGGGTGTTGAAGGGCTGGGTCTAAAATTAAAACATGAAATTCATTCACATTTCACATTCACCTTACACATATAGCCTGATGGCAGTTTTAAACGATAACCTTATTGTGTTTGCATTGTAACAGTGACCTGATACATGAGACCCAGAGCAGGCTTTCCTGCTTGTGTTATATGTCAGTATTGAAAAAAAGTTGCAGACCTCAAATTTCTAAATTATAAATGATTAACATGATATTTATATTTATTTCATTAAAACTTTGCAAATTTCAAAATCATACAATATATATTTTATTGTCTTTATATCCTGCACTTCTTTAATATACTCCTGGAAAATTTCATATGTGTGTGTGTGTGTGTGTGTGCATATAAAGGCCTATAGAGTCAAATTTGTGTCCCCAATTGTTCTTTAGTATGACTGTCTGATGGAACAATAACTGTTTAAAAAATTATGTGCTTTATTCGGCTTTCACAATGAATCTTCCAGGATTCATATGGTTTTCAGTCTGTGTAATATTTCTCTGCAGTGCTGGCCAAGGCTCCACCCCCATGCCATACAGACATCTCAGGGCTCGTGCGTATCACCCGCACTGGCCTTGTATTTCCAAAGCCTCTGTGGGGACCTCAGCCAGAAGCATAGAAAGCCTAACACGTGTGATACTCTATTCTGAGGCTCTTCTGAACAGTTATCATACTTCCTGATTGAGTATATTCATTTCATCTAGTTCTTATTCAGTGTTCTCTCCCATTTTAAGGAGTTTGTAAAAGAACATTGTCAATTCCAAGTTTCCATAGCATTACTAAATCCAAAAAATTATACAGAAGAAAGCAACAGTTGCTCTACTTATTTCAGGCTCTCTTTACACATATCCATCCAGGATGTGGTAAGATAAACACAAACCACCAAGTTGATGAAAATACATGCTATTTCAGTTATAGCCCTTTTTTGATAGATCTCTCTCTTTCTCTCCCTCTCTCCCCCCCCCTCTCACTCTCTTTCTCCTTTCCTTTCCTTTATCCTTTCTATTTTATTTACCATAAAACTAAAGGAAACTATTTTTGTAATACCATATTTTACCACATTATAAATTTGGAAGAGACACAAAACCTAAATAATCTTGTGTATGTATGTACATGTTTGTGTGGGTGTTTGAACTTGTGTGTGCATGTATATGCTTGTGCATATGTAGACTGTAAGTCCACATGGGGTGCCTTTTCTAATCACTCTCCACTTTGATTTAGAGACAAGGTTTCTCAGTGAACCTAGAACTCATGGATTCAGTTAAGCAGTTGACCAGCAAGCTCCAGGACTTGTGTTCTGCATCCAGACACTCTGGTACTGGGGTTACAGATGTACACAGTCATTCCAGAATTTTCCATGGTTCTGGTCCTCATGTTTGCACAGCAGGGTTTTACTGACTGAACTATCTCCCCAGTCTTCCAAATGGCATATTTATTATGAAACTCCATATTTAAGGAAAAGTGAACTGAACACTTACTGCTTGTAAGTGTTGAAATTTGTTCAGTTTCTCTCTCACTCTCTCTTCTATGAATCTCTGAATCACTATTATTTAACAATTCAGTTTTGAAAGGTTTTACGATCATTATTAGTTTACTCAAGAATTTCAAAACCTTCATTTGTCTATCAAGGAAAATAAGTTTCATATATATTTGAACTAAGTGTAGAAGCTGAAGGATACATATTTGGCATTTCAAAGATGAACTGAATATAGACACTGTGACTGTATCACCACTATATACCATCCTCTTCTTTAATCAAACAATTCTTATTTTCACTCATCAAAGTTGTCAAACAAACTAAAGGTTCACATTTCCAGGTGTGGTAGCCAGACAGTACCACTAAATTGTGACAGGTCCGAAGTGAGCAGAAGTTCACTGTGTTGCTTCTGGGAAAGCCCCATTCACAGGGAGAATTCTGACTCATCTCCATCTGATGCATGAAATATGGCTCATGGAGCTCAAACAGCATTGTGGACCACACAATTGAAGCCATGTGCTGATATTGGCAGAGCAGCAAACAACACACCTCAGTCCCCAATGCCCTGGGAACACTGAGGAGAGCTCTGTCTAGGGAATAGTACCAGCCCAAAAGAGAGATGAATGTTGTAGGCAGCCAAGCTGGAGCAGTTGAGCCATCTAACCCTTTAGAAATAAAGTCTCAGACCTTGGACCTGGAGCTGCAGGATTTGGTGTTTGCCTCACTGGTTGTCAGTCTTGCTTTTGTTCAGTATTTCTCAATTATGTTCCCATTCCTCCATTTTGTAGTGGGAATGTATAATTCAGGTCCATTGTATGTTGGAAGTATGTAATTTTTTTTAATATATTTCAGGGGTTTATAAGTTAAGAGATTGCCTTGCGTCTCAGAATGGACTTTGGACTCTGAAATTTTTTAATAGTGTTGAGACTTTTAAAAAACTATGGGAACTTTTTAAATTGAACTGAATGCATTTTGTAGTATGATTTGGTCATGAGCCTATGATGTGGTGGTTTCTATAAGAATGCCCCATAGACTGCAACTCTTTGAATACTTGTCCCCAGCACTTTTATGGAAGTTTAGGAGATACAGCCTTGCTGGATGAAGTGTGTCACTGGGAGAGGGCTTTGAGAGTTCATAAGCCTCATTCTAACTTCCGGTTTCACTCGCTATTTCCTGTGCCTGCTTGAAGATGGGAGCCAACAGTTTCCTGCTTGGTCCACCTCTGCGGCCATGCCTACCTCCATGATGGACTCTTATCCTTCTGGGACCATAAACCTAATAACTCTTCCTTCTGTAAGTTGCCTTGGTCATGGTGATTTATCACAGCAACAGAAAAATGACTAATATAAAGGGTTAAAATTTATAATGCTTTTATAGTCTTTTGGTCTTTGATTAAGTCAAAAGGAACAGGTTATTGTTTCACTATTCCCTTTTGGAACATGCTCCTTGTGACTAAAGACCTTCCATAATTAATCATTATTGCCCCATTTTCCAATAGTGTCACAGACTGGAAAACCATGCCATTAACACCTGAACATTTTGAACACAGTTATCCAGACTATAGTACCTTCCAAATCATTCATAAATCAACAAATATTTCCTGAGCTTTTAGTCTGTACTATGTTAACACAACCATGCAAAGTATAAATGAAAGATGGAACACAACTCTACCCAGAAGAACCAAGAGACTTAGTGAAGACTTAAACTAAGGTATAGTAAACTTGAGGCTCTGGTACAGAGGCCTACTCAGAGTTACCAAGTTCCAGACAAAGATGGCAAGTGTGAGATGGTGTTCTAGTTTCATTCTGTTGCTGTGATAAACCACTCTGACCAAGAGCAACTTGAGAAGGAAAGGATTCATTTCAATTTATACTTTCAGATAATGGCTGATCACCAAGGGACTCCATGGCAGGAACCCAAGCAGAACACTGCTTGCTTGTGTGATCATTGCCTTGCCCTCTGGCTCATGTTCAGTTAACTTTTTATACATCCCAGGATGCTGCCTAGGGATGGTGTTGCCCACAGTGTGCTAGGCTCTCCCTCCTCAATCATCAACCAACACAGGCTCTTACAGTCATAGCAACAGGCCAGTCTGATCTGGAAAATCCCTCAGTAGAGACTCTCTCAGATGACTCTAGCATGTGTCAGGTTGATAGATGAAGCTAACAGATGGGTCATGAGGAGGACTACATTGAGGATTTGGGGCAGCTAGGTTTGGAAGTCAGGATGGAGTTGATTAGGAGACACTGGACAAACATTCAAGAGAAAGTGAAAAATATAGGAATATAGTTATGGGAATGTGTACGGGGTAGCTTTAGTTGTCAGTTTGACACACCTGGGTAGAGAGCATCTCAGCTGAGGAATTTCCTCCATTAGATTGGCCTGTGGCCATGTATATGGGGCATGTTCTTGATTGTTAAGTGATGTGGGAGGGCCCAGTCCACTGTGGGTGGTGCCAACCCTGAGCAGGTGGTCCTGTGTTGGATGAGAAAGCAGGATGAACATAGGCCAGAGGAGCAAGCCAGTAAGCAGCCCTCTTCCATGGTCTGTGTTCCAGGTTCCTGCCCTGAGTTCCTGCCTTGGCTTCCCTTGATGATAAAAAGCCAAATAAACCCTTTCCAAGTTGGTTTTGGTCAGTGTCTTTATCACAACAATAGAAAGTAACTAGAACAGAATAAGATCACCAGGATTTAGGACAATGATGCTAACCAAAGAGGAACGAATGGGTTCATTGATGCAGTGAAGCAGGTAAGGCTGTGGAGACACCAGTGTATAGAGACCTGACAACCCAGTAGAGTCATGAGGGCATAAAGCAGGGAGTCTAAAGTGTCAGAAGGCATCTCCAGCAAATATTGTTAGAGAACCGAGGCATTTACGCTTTCCACTTTTAAAATAAAATAGGCACTCCTTGTTGACTCGAGTTTATAATAAATCAAAAAGAAATTGACTGGCTTATAGGTTTTTAAAACATTCCAGACTTTGTTTATAGAGGGAAGGACTTTTTTCCAAAGGTCAAATTTCCATTGCTGTAATCACCTTCATATATCTACGTTCAGTATTATTCTAGTTCCATAAACAAGCTTAAAATAGGAGTCGATAATACCATCAGATTTGAAAGGGGAAAGAGCTTCATATTTCTTTGTGTCTACAGCTAGATGTAACTTTTTTTCAAGTAAGGTCGGTAATTTCAGACATGGATACGATTTTGCATTTTGTGAAATGGATTTAAACAATTTACCACGGATGATTCCAGCTCCATTTTTTTTCTATAAACTGAAGAATGAGGCTAGAGATATATGATTTTACTTGAAAACTTGCTTACAAAGAGTAAGTAAAAATAGCATACCATAAAAGATTAAAATCTCATTGTTAAAATATGTTTCTAATGAACAGGAAGGGTATATAATATATATACATATATATGCATGTTTGTTGTGGCCCTCGACCGGCAAGGAAAAACCGCACTCCAGACGTACCGGTTGCAAGCAGTTTTATTCAGTCCTTCTTTTAAGACAGCAACTCTTCCCCCAGACAGCAACTCCAACCAACTGATAGCAACCTGAACTCTCCAACAGTAACTCGAACTAACTAACTAACTACAACTCTAACTCTAACTCTAACTCTCTCTTCCTGGGCTTCTTCTCCTTTTATATCCCCTAGCTTAGCCAATCACCTAAAAGGTCAAGTCGTGGGCGGCGAGCCTCCAATCATGGTAAACATCACACGCAGGTCACAAGGCCTGCATGCTTTTAGCAACCAGTCATACTTCCTTCCTGTAACCTTGGCAACCTCCTGGCTCTAGGAGGAAGCAGCAGCAGGATGCCATCTTTATTTCTCCCCACAATTCCCCCTTTTTGTTTTTCTAAGGGACCGTGCCTGTCTTAGGCGCCCCGGGTTTTGCATCTCCTTACCCGTCATCGGCTACCCCTCCGGCTAAGGGACCTGTCTTAGGTTGGTAGAGCATTACCGGGTGCTTACCCGTCACTGACTACCGGTCCAGCATAGTGAGCCATACTTCTGGGGAATCATGGTGATGGAGAGCTAAGATGGCGTGTGCCGGAAAAGCCTACTGCTGTTTTTGAAGCCAACTGTTACCAGGAGGACAACGATTATTTTTAAGTTATTCATTTCGGCCCACTGCTTGGCAAACGAGAATCCTTGCCTGATCCATTTGGTCCATTGGTCAATAAAGGTTATATGACCAGGATCCGTTAGGACCTAGCATACAACCAATTTGTTGGGACAAATTTAATGCCTTAAAGGCATTATCAACCAATAAAGGAGTAACACAAAGCCCAGGAAGGTTTAACACATAAGCGTTGCCCATGAGCCAGAATTAAGTACTAACTAACAGCAGTCCTGTCTTTGAGTGAAGGTTCATGGCCTGTTGAACTGCCATAGTACTGTTCCGGGCAACTCAATCGTCCATTCCATAAGATTCTTCTTTACCCATTGGTGGCGAAGATGGGTGGCAGCAGGGAGGAGCTGTTGATAACCGGCAGTGGGACCGGCCACGCCTTGGCCACAGCCCACAACTCCAGCTTCTCTGCAAAACTACGTTGTGCCATCACGAAGATCCTTGCCATTTTCAGTCAGGTCATCTGCGTTGTCTTTTTCCGAATATTCTTTTACTGTTTTCACCAGTCTATCAGGAATCCATACTGGAGCATCTGCATCCTGCGGAAAAACACAAACAGCTCCTCGCGTCCGGCGTAAGACCGGATGCGGGCCCTTCCATTGTTTGTTATGACATCCCTCCATCTAACATATTCACGTGGGGAGTCATGGCCTGGGGCATGATGCTCAGCTGTGGATAGGCCAAAAGCATCCAGCTTTAAAAAATTACTCTGTGGGTATAGTTTGGCTCCTACTCCCCCTTTTTGTTTTATAAGAAGGGTTTTAATTGTAGCGTGTGCTCGCTCGACTACACTTTGACCTGTAGGATTATAGGGGATGTTAGTAATGTGGGTAATAGTAAATTTTTAAAAGAATAGGATTAGGACATGTGATTAAACGCCTGTGGCCCAGGAGATTTTTAGATTATTATGATCTCTTGGAGGCCTCCAGTTACATATTCTATACTGTATGGTATATGACTCTCCTGTTCACAAAAATTTGAAATGCTTAGTTTTACTTAGAATAACATTTAAAGCGGCAGCCAGCACTACCTTGAGTATATGAGGAAGATGAATGATAATCTGTTGAAATTAGTTTATCCCTTAGTTATTCATCAACAGCACAATGTCTTTGCACTGAGACTGTATTGTTCTTTCTTTTATTTGTTATAGGGTAAGGTGGCCAGCCTTATCCCACAACAGGTTTTGAAGAACATTCTGAAGTGGGATTGAGTCTGAAGCTAGGTGGCCAATTCAGCTCCAGAGTCAATCTCTCAGTGTTATCCAAAATTTACACACAAAGATTTATCTCTTTTACACTCAGTGGTTTACATGAAGAGCTGTTGAGTTCAGCAATTACTTAGGAGGGATGAAAACAACTGTTAAAATCCTCCTCTCTCAGATATCTAACAGCTTCCTTTTCTCTCTCCTCTTTTTCTTTGGGATCTAAAGACTCTTGAGGAACTGTTTGATTTGAGGTTCCACAAAAGCTGGCCCCTCCAACAGATCTGAAGGCTTAGTTTTACTTTCCTCCTACATTTGAGTTTCAATCCCAGATCCATTTGCATTTGTCTTTTGTCTTTTTTTTTTTTTTTTTTACCTTTTCTATCTGAATAGACTCTGAAATACTGAGGCTCCAACTTTGTTTTGCTCATTCTATTTTTACCTTTAATTAGAGCACAGGAATTTAGGCAGGAAGTCAAATTAGTGAACCTGGTCAGTTTCAG
The DNA here is from genome assembly GCA_035773235.1 of Eospalax fontanierii. NCBI lineage: Eukaryota > Metazoa > Chordata > Mammalia > Rodentia > Spalacidae > Eospalax > Eospalax fontanierii. Next base: position 13,093,343 of record CM069549.1, read on the forward strand.
GGACTTCCTGAAGCTCCTGACTTGTTTACTTCCTGAGCTTAATGAGCTCCCCTGCAGATTGGAATGTTTTACCTCAACACATAAACAAAAAAAATGGCTCCTGACCACCCATAACACATAAAGAAATTGTAAGAGTAATACAAAAACCTCTGGAATGATAAAAGCCGAGACCCAGATAAATTTACAGTAAAATTTTTCCAGACACTCAAACTCCATTAGAGAGCTCAACAGGAAAGAAAATAAACAGAGAGACATCTTACTTAAAATGAACCTACCTAACAGGCATCTACTGAATATTCTATCTAAATACCAAAGAGTACACATTTTGTTCAGTACTGTCAGATCTTTCTCCAAAGCTGACCACATACTAGGGCATAAAATAAACCTTATTTAAAAACATTGAAATGATTTCTTGCATTTTTTGACCTCAATGCAATAAAACTTATAATTAACATTGAAAGAATCCTTATTAATTTAAATTCCCCATGACTTCCTGGGCTAGTCGCTTTCCCCGCAAACCTCACGTACGTGTCCGCTTTTCCGCGGCTCCCTGAGACTATCTCAGCTAATGATTATGGGCCCTTCCCTGTCGTAACAGGCTTATTAAGTACTCTTAGCTTACTCACCTATCCGAGTCATCGATCCGAGTTGCCAATTTAAGTCACCGATCCAAGTCGCCAATCCGAGTCACGAATCCGAGTCACGAATCCGAGTCACGGCACCATCTGTTGTGGCCCTCGACCGGCAAGGAAAAACCGCACTCCAGACGTACCGGTTGCAAGCAGTTTTATTCAGTCCTTCTTTTAAGACAGCAACTCTTCCCCCAGACAGCAACTCCAACCAACTGATAGCAACCTGAACTCTCCAACAGTAACTCGAACTAACTAACTAACTACAACTCTAACTCTAACTCTAACTCTCTCTTCCTGGGCTTCTTCTCCTTTTATATCCCCTAGCTTAGCCAATCACCTAAAAGGTCAAGTCGTGGGCGGCGAGCCTCCAATCATGGTAAACATCACACGCAGGTCACAAGGCCTGCATGCTTTTAGCAACCAGTCATACTTCCTTCCTGTAACCTTGGCAACCTCCTGGCTCTAGGAGGAAGCAGCAGCAGGATGCCATCTTTATTTCTCCCCACACATGTTGTTCTCTAGAGACAGTTTGCAGATGGATTTAATTTTCCTTTTTGTGCTTATCTGTATTTTTAAATGTTACCACAAGAAATATGTATTCTTTGTGTATTTTTTTTCATTCAAGTTAATATCTAAAAATGTAAGAATCTGAATACACATGGAATGCCAAAAATGGTTATGTTTTGCACGGAATCATAAAGGGATTTTATTGTTGACAGAGGAATGGGAAAATAATAGTTATCATTAAAAGAAGGATATGATAGTAAAACTGTAGCCCAGTTGTTCTCATATGTAAATGGTTATGATAATTTGTTGGATGAAGCTTTTCTGTTTTATTTATGTCTGGCATGCTGTATAGATCTGCAAGGATGGTAAACTATATAGAGGTTTTAATCTTTACATATGTGACGTGTGTGTTTGTGTGTGTGCTTGTGTGTGTTCATGTATTAAGTGCAGGTGTGTTTGTGGACATCAGCCAGCAACCCCCAGTTTCAGTTGTCACTGTCCAGCTTCTGAGACAGTGTCTCCTGCATGGCTGCTGCACACAGGTTCACTAGCCTGCCAGCTTTCAGAAATTCCCATTTCTGCCTCTGAACTCATTGTAGGTGTACTGGGATCACAGATGTGAAAATCTTCGTATGACTTTAAGTGTATTCCAGAGATCTGAACTCGGATGCTCACACCTGAATTGAGAGTGTTTCACCCATAGAGCCATTTCCTCTGCCCCAAAAGATATTTTTTTGATTGAAGAAAGAGGTGTCAACAATTACCATCTAAAATGAAGATGTCGGTAATCTAAGCCTCCTTCCTAGCTTGAAAAAAACTCTTATGACTGGTAACTTTTTTGATAATCATGGGATTTAGTGAACTCACTCCTGCCTCCTTTCCATCTTGGTACCAAAAGAAAGTACTAGTCTTCAGCTATATGAACAGAAAAAGAAAAATCCTTATCTAAGAGATATAGCCTTAGTCAGGAAAGGGAGTAGGATTCCATTTATAACCTGGAAGTTGCTTAGACCCTGGGATATAAACTCACTATTGTACTTGCTAAGAAAAAGCCAAGCAAGTTACTAGATTGTTTCATTTTTCTCAGAATTGTACATTCTTGGGTGAATTTTCTTCCCTTTTCTTTCAGGAAATTTTTTGTGCTTGGGTATATGTCTATGTATTGTACTTTGTCCTTAGAGCCACTGTATGCCAAACCACTGTCTGCTCCAAGATGAGAAAATCATGGGAAACCAGAGTCTATTCACAACATGCAATGCCACTTTGTGGATTTGTCTCTTTATAACGTCCCACGGTTGCTAGTATAGCTATCATGGCCATTCTACTCCTCCGACTCTTCAAAGCCTAACATCCGTGTCCCCTTGAGACTACCCACATGATTCTGCCTACAGTGACTATTTCCTCCAGACATTTGGCAGCACTGAGCATGTGTGCTCTCTTGTCTATCTCCTTTGCTTCTGTGTACCCATGTTTCTACTTTGTCTAGACTAGAAAGACCTTGATAATAAAAGGAAAACCATTAGCTTTTCTAGTCATTCCAGTTACACCTGGCATACTGTCCACATCACAGGACATGGTAAAAGACACTTTTGATTGGTAAAAAGTTGCAAATTACTTAACCTAATACAGTGCCTGTGAAATAAATAAGGCCTTCAGGATTCTTTCTCCCCTGGTCATCATTTAGTTACCTACATTATTCTAATGACACATCCTAGAAGATGCAGAAGGATGAAGTGAAATGGTCCTGCACCCTTTAATACCCACAATACACTGCTTTCTCCTCAAGCCAATAGTAGTATTCCAACTTTGTATTCCATAGCTCTAAAATCAACATTGATTAAAATGAAACAACGAAACTGAAAGAACATACCACTAGTTTGACTTGGGGTTAATATTAGGGATGACTCATGAGGCAACTCCTGAGAACTTAAAACTCCAACACTGAGTGATATGGAGGATTTAAGATCCTCCATGGGCTTTCTCTAAGGGTGAAAAAAGTATGTTTTGTTAAACAATGGTCTGAAATGATGTTTGTAACTCAATCTGCTATTACCAAAGCTAAGTTGTTGCTGCATTTGGTTCTGTGTGGTCCACTGGGAAAAGTGTAATCATATAAGACATAAGCAGGCCAGCTTTCTCCTGTGATGCTGGTGGAAGGAACAATTGGAGGTGGCCCATATATTTATTATTCAGATGATGTAATGAGTTCAGTGATCACTCGTCTACATCTTTGGGGCATTTTAGGGTACTAAGGAGAGAATTTTTCATTTGATAGGAATCTCCATTAGCTTGTTCATCTAGAGCTAAGAATACAGCACACCTAACCAAACATAGCTCAGAAAGTTACATGTCTTGCACCGAGCTGACCAAAGAGCACATTTCACACAGATAAAATAGGTGGCTAATCTTATTTCTTCACTAATTGATTCACTAAATCAGCACGTCACGGGTCATGGCTGCAGTAACAAAACAGCAAACATTCTGTTTCCCAGTGAGTCTCCAGAGGGGACTGAAAAGTCTTTCAGAAGGAAGAACAAATGGTCCAAAAGCAAACAGTTCAGAAAGGGCTAGAATGACACTTCTGTCAGGCCTTTTACATCAGTTTGACCCTTCCAGAAACCACAGTGAGAGTTATAATTCTCATATCCGCAGATAAAGGTAACATTTTGAAAGTTTGAATCATTTGTATAAAATCACCTTTAGCCAAGGATGGAGTGATGGAGCTAGGCGTAGTGTTCACCTGCTCAGGAAGTTGATGCCACACTGTTTTTCTTCAGCAACAAACGCATGCACACACATATACACCGCACACCACACACCACATACCACACCACACACCAAACAGATCTCGGGGAAGGAAAGATGGCTCTGCAGTTAAAATAACATATAGCTCTTGCCCAGGACCTGAGTTTGTGTTCCCAGCATGTCTGGTGGTTCACAATTACCTGTAACTCTAGTTCTGGGGGATCTAGTGCTTCTATATATATATATATATATATATATACACACACAGAGGAAAATATAAATATAAAATAAAATGGGAAAATATTGAATAAAAAGAATGTGAATTAACCTGCTTTGGGACTTCTCTATTGCTTCAGTATTCCCGTGTTCACGGATTGGTTCTCAAGTGTATCTGACCACAAGGCTTCTCTCTCAATCTCTCTCTCTCCCCCTATCTCTCTCTCTCTCTCTCTCTCTCTCTCTCTGTGTGTGTGTGTGTGTGTGTCTCTCTCTTTATTTATCATCTATCTAAGAATTGCTTTAATGAACATCTTATTTCTACTGGGACAGGTTTCAGAAGATGCTACCAAAAATAGAATACTGCACATTAGGATCTCCAAAGAAATATCTTTGAAATCATTATTCAAAAGTTATTTGAATTCACGATTCAAAGTATTCAAAACTTAGAATACCAGAGACTTTGAGATTTCCAAGAAAATAACTTTGAAATTGCTGTTCTGTCCAGTTTGGGATGGAAACCACTGTAAACCTTGCGGACAACTAAGAACTGAAGAAAATGTTTCTAAAAACCATGCTAAATAGACTTCCATTAATATAAGTCACATACATGCATGCAACGCTCCACCAATAAATCTATAACTTTCTATGACTGGCTCTTCCATATTTCTCAGGAGCCTCTGACAAAACAACCTAAAGCTGCTTGGTCTTCTGATTGCTTGTCTTCCCCTTTCACTTCTCTGAAGTTCATTTTGACCACAAAACCCTCTTTAATTTTTCTCGTTTGATATTTTCTGGAATCATTTTAGTAACTTGTCCACATTTTGCATCTGAGGTTCATAAACACTGTATCTTATTTATATTTCTAGAAGCTACTATAATACCAAGTACATATGCAGTAGAGAGGTGTTTTGTTAATTTATTCAACAACTATTCATTGAATATTAAATGTGTCCAAAGCCATTCTTGTTCCAGATAGAATAGTGACTAGACAACAGTTATATATTCTCTCTCTCTCTCTCTCTCTCTCTCTCTCTCTCGTGTACAGGCCAGAAGGCACTCTTCGCCATTGTTACCAGGTGCTATTGACTTGGAGACAGAATTTCTCGTTGACCTATAGCTCACTGACTTAGGCTACAGTGGATGACCTTTGATTCCCCAGATATTTGTCTGCAGCTTTCCAGCTCCAAGATTACAGGTATGCTTCCTGCTTCCTGACAGTCCTAGCCTTTACACATGGTTCTGAGGACTCAAACTCAGGTATTTGTGCTTATATGGCAAACATTTTACTGACTGAGCTTCTCCCCAACCCACCATTGTAACTATTATTTAAATTTTTAATTATCAATAATTAATTAGCTTACTTTAATATACATTTTACATAACTTGTTTTTGTTATGCTTTGTATCTATATCATTAATATAGAAAGGTGAAATGATTTCTGTATGGTATTCTACTTAATTCAGGGAATAACTCAGTAGAGTGGCAATGTTACCTTTATTTAGTGTTGCTAAAATTCCTGTTGGGAGGCACTAAGTTTGGTCCCTTCCTCCCTGAGTCCTACAATAAATGAGACACAAATTCCCCAAATCATAATTTGGCAAATTCTCGCTATTTTACTTGGATTTAATAACAGAGAAGTGGGTGAGGAGTTACTTACAGAACAGTGGGCACCCTCCCTCGCCCCTTTCATAAGTCACACCAGTAAATCCACAACCAGGCTTGGATCTTGTGACTTCCCAATGCTCAGACCAAAAATGGCAAGGGACCGCCTCATGGCACCCTCAGGTTCTATGCCCTTAGCTCCTCCCCCTCTTACATTCAAGGCCTTCTGACTCTCCCAGATCCTCCTTTTCTCTTGCAAGGTCATGAGATTTATAGTCCTGAGTAAGCAGACACCACCTGGCCTGAGATGAAGGCATTCATCCATAGTTTGTCAATCCAGCTTGTCAGGTGGAGAACCAATCCATGCAACACATGGGAATCTGACATGAAGGAAACAACTTACCCAAGACGCATAACTAGTACAAAAGAGCTTAGAATATAAGTCCCATAGATCTGAAATCAAAGCCCACATCCCTCTCTACCAGGTGACACTGATATAACCCAAGTTATTAATAGAGAAAGAATCCAGAAACAACACAAAATTGATTAAAGTAAATGGAAGTCTTGTGCTATATTTTGTAATAGTCTTTGATTCTCTGCTCCCATCCCAAGCTCTGAATAAGGCATCATAGGACCTTTTGTCGGAGCTGTTAGCAGGTGCCTGTTCCACCTCAGAGGGAGAAACTTCTGTATTTCTGACACCTGCTGTCTTCTTGCTGAATAAGATGAAGTAATGTGTTTCTTTACAAGGACACTGCAAGGAGGAGATAAAGCCAACAAAGGAGTCAAGGGAAACTGAGAAAAGAGGGAGATAAGACAAAGAAAGGCAAGTTTAAAATGAGCTCAAATTAGAAATTACTCAGGGTCCCATTGTTGAAGCTGCAGAATTGATCCTGTTTCCCCAGCAGTCCAAGTTCTGTCCATTCAACCGATGTGTGACCTTATCAGGTGTCTTGGCTGCTCTATATGGAGTATTTAGTGCTAAACCCTGGATTCTTTAATGTATAATAAGGTGTTTTCATTTCAGACTTTTCTTTATATTCAACTTAATGTAATCCTAATTAATACAAATGTCTATTTTTAGTATTAAAAAGGTACACTGGAAAAAACCTTTGAGAATTTACTAAATATTCTACGAATTGAAGTGAAAGAATAAAAAGATGTGGGAGGGCCTGTCATGGTAGCACACACCTATGCCTTTAATCCCAGAATTTGAGAGGAAGAAGCAGGTGGAGTTCTGTGAGATCAAAGCCATCCTGGTCTAAAGGTGAGTTCCAGGCTAGGTCTACAGGGAGCCCCTGTCTCAGAAAGACCAAAATGAATAAATAAAAGACATGAGAAAAAAGAGGGAAGAAAAAAGAGAGGAGGAAGATTGAACAAAAGGATCAGAAGGAATGAGGGGACTGAGGATAAGATAAAAGATGGAGGAAGAGGAGAACAAGGAAGAAGAGAAAAGAAGGAAGCGGGAGGGTGTAATTGCTTAAATGAGAAATGCCCACCTAGGCTCATGTGTTTGAACATGTGGACTCTGGTTGATGATGCTGTTTGAGGAGGTTATGGAATTTTTAAGGCGAAAACTTGCTGGAGGAAGTATGTCACATTGGCTAAAGCATCACACATTCTAGCCCCGTATCAATATGGTGACTATTAGAATCCTCTTTCAGGAAGTGGCCATTATTCACCAATAAGGTCCTCCACTTCCTGTTTTCCCTAACTGCTTCCTGTGTGCAGATGAAATGTGACCCACCAGCTTCCTGCTCCTGCTGCTATGCCATGTCTTCCCTGCCTTGATGGATTCTACCTCTCTGGAACTAGAAGCTAAAGTAAAGTCTTTCTTCCTGAGGTTGTTTTTGGTATTAATGACAATTCACCATGATTCCCACAAAAATCTACAAAACTAAGTGTCAAAGTTCCTTTTGCCTGTGAACCAGTATGGTTATTTTTAAGTAAACGTTGAGGGTCTAAGAGATGGCTTAGTACTTAAGAGTGACTGTTGCTCTTGCAGAAGACCCAAGTTTGATTCCCAACCACCACTTGCATGGCTCACAAGTGCCTGTAATTTCAGATCCAGCGGGGTCTGATATCTCTGTTCTCTGAGTGCAACTGCATTTACTGGCACATTCCCTGCCCCAACAATATACACATACACATAATTTTTAAAAATTAAAATAATTAAGTTAACTTTCTACTAGTAATACAGCTCCACTGGTAGAGGACTTGCCTAGGATTCAAGAAGCCTGGGTTCAGTTACCAGCACTGCATAAACTGGGAGTGGTGGGTACACCTGTAATCCCAGCACTCAAGAGGCAGAGGCAGAAGGATCAGGCGTTGAAGGTCCTCTTCTGCTACATATTGAGTTTGAGGCCAGTCTGGGATAAAGAGACCCTACCTTGAAAACAATGAACGGAGAGCTGGGGAAATGATTCAGTGGGTAAGACAATTTTCTGGGTAAGGATGAAGACCTCAGGCCAACGTTTTTCTTAGGCAGCTTCCTTTCATGGTATGGCTGTTATGTTCCCACATGGGTCTCTCTTCAAGAATTGATCTGGGCTTTAGTTGCAGTCCCAGTGCCTGATATGACATCACAGTCTTTTTGTTCCTTTCATATTATGATCATCTAAATCTACTGCTGTCCCTCCATCTTCACACCTGCCAGAGTTTTCTCTTCTATATACAATTACCTTTTCTACCATGAATATTAGACAAAAAGTCATCAATCATCAGCCTCTTGAGTACTAAACCTATGTGTGACTTTGTATGTTCTTCTTTGTGAGAGAAGAACCCAAAACAGAAAAGGAGAGGAGAGGAGAGGAGAGGAGAGGAGAGAGAGGAAGGGACGGAAGGAGAGGGAAGGGGAGGGGAAAGGAGGGGAGGGGAGGGGATGGGAGGGGAGGAGAGGGAAGGGGAGGAGAAAGGAAAAACCATTATCGAATCTCACATGTGAAACTACCTTGTTTGTTCAGTCCTAAGGGTGGGAATTTCAGGATCCTTTCCCTCAACCCCATTGTGGCTTTGGCTTTTGAAGCTAATGTTTGTGTTATTCATTGAGGGATGCTTGGCAACCATCAAACATCCTGGATTAAATATAAAACTACTTTCTGAGGGACCTCAGAATCATAAAATAAGCCTGAGACAAAACTCTTGAAGGCTCTTAAATAGAACATAAAAATTTGAAAGGTCTATAAAGACATTTTTAACACATTCCACTTACTGGTAGTGGAACTATAGTAAATCAAACTGAATAAACTTCAATTCTGGTCTAAATTAATTTGGCTTTATTTTACTTGGTGGGGTTTCAGCTTAATTTTTCTTCATGACATGGTACTAGAAATAATTTTCAAGTGACTTTGACATTTATCTAAATTTGGCTCAAAAGGACAACACAACATTTAAATTATGTTGCACAACCCCATACAAATCTACAGTCATCTGCTGGGACTAACAATCCCCTAATTTTAAGTACTTAACAATGTGAAAATTCATTATGTGTTAGATTAACATTGCAGTGTAGGCTATGCTCAGTGCTCTATAGTCACTGAGGGAATCCAGTTTTCTCCTATCTATGGCTACCCTATTCCCTGGTGCCTCAGAACATCATGCAGATCCCTGCACCCTTCTAGCAGATGGCCGAAGGAAGCTGAGTGAACATACCACTTTCTGTAGGCCTTGTCTCAAAGTCATGATCTGCATTGTTTTGGGCCCACATACCATTGGTTATAACTCAGTCAGATGGCCACAAAGAATGATCAAGGGGAGTGGGAAATGTATGTTTGTCATATTCCCTAAAAGTCTAAGGAACTCATTTGGGAGACCACTTTGGGAGACCCCAAGAGTTGGGAAAAGGTGCCTTGCTCAGCAAAAGAAAAATCAGAGACAGGAGTGGTGCTGTATAAAAGGCCCAGAACAGAAGACTGCGGCCTGGACCTCTGTCTTTGCAGCTCGAAAGATGTGATAGCCAGCCAGTAGACAGTTCACCATCTCCTCCAGGTTCTAGAAGATGTGGGTGTGACACTGACCACCGAAGAAGACACATCTCTCCAGTCCCTCTTGGGTTTTGGACAGTAGTACTAACTGCATTGTATGTGATGGGGTTTGCATTCCATTGTTTCCTACAAACATATTGAAACTTATTCATATATACTTAGAATGTGCCCATATTTCAGAAGGTCCCAGGAAGAGATTTTTCTCTCTCTCACTCTGTGTGTGTGTGCATTGTGTACACACTTATGTTAGTAGACTTAATGGATGATTACTGAGGAGGCAGGAAGGCAGGCAGAGGGTTAAAGTGCCCTAGTGAGAGTAATACTTCACAAGAATGAATTTCCTGGGAGAATTTAAAGAAGGTGAAAGTGACACTTAGTTTCCCTGCAACTACACCACTGAGCTTGATGACGCTAGTTACTGTTCACTGGTGGTTACTTTGTTAGAAATGTGTCCAAATCCTGTGACATGGTCTGCACTTGCTGTCTCTAACACATCCTTTCTGAGGATTATTCCTGTGGGAAATGAAATGTTGATGGGATTCAGTAGATATTTTCAGAGTAAAAATCAATGAAAATTCCGGACAACATAACCAGCTACACGAAGTGAGTGATTTCACACAACCACACTTTTTTTTTTCTTTAATTTTGATGTGCTTGTCCTCACAGTGATGGCAGGAGTGAGAAAAAGAAAGCATTTTTTAAGTGAAGCTAAAACTATACCCAATTCACCCTGTGGGTGGCCAGCATTGCCCCAAGGCATGAAGAGAGGCTCAGATATGTTTCAGTTTTAGCGGAGTTGATGCCTATATAGTGTTCAGAGATGTGGGCATGTGTGGGCTGTGATGTAATATCTGAATATCTGTGTGGTTGAGGGTAAAGTTCTGGCTGTGACTATAGACGTGGCGGGAAGATATGGTATGGATCTGTGGCCAGATTATCTCCATGGAATTTTGATTCTCTGTTTAGTGCCTGAGTGATGTCAGGCAGGTCATTCAGCCCCTCAGTGTCTTTCTTCCTTCTTTTGAACAGCACAGAGAATGTCAATACCCAGGTTTTAACAGGTGCATCATGTTAGTAGGTTTCTTTGGCAGGAGACATTCCAAGACTCCCTTAGGAAGACATGAATGAAGGCAGGTCTCTCCCTCTGTCTCTGTCTTCTTCTTGTGTACCTCTGTCTCTCCTTCTCATTCTATTCCTGACACACTTGGCTCATTGTAAGAGAAGAGTCAGTAACTGAACATCCTCCTAGTCTCTGGCTATCCACGAAGTCATCCTGAATGGCCTTATGGTATCCAAAGGAGCTCAGCAAAATCCCAAATAGCATCAACTGGCATGGAGACTTACAAATTGAATGGCGATTTGGGGCCTACCTAGAAACTTTGTATAAGGGTGCCTTCCAGACTCTGACTTTGCACAATAACACGTTGGTTGAATTTTATATGTTCACTTGTTTTAGATTGAACCAGCTGGCAAATTAACACAGCAGGGAAAAAAAAATATTGAAACTTGGGGACTAGATCACTCTTCTTGCAACTGCTTTGAGCTGCTTTATCCCTTGTCCTTTGCGTGATAAAAGACACGGAAGGACCTAGAGCAGTAATCTCCTAGCCCCTTAAGTTCCAGCCTCATTTCTGCAATATGTACTGCATAACCAGCTGTGTTGGAAATCCACAGGATACGAGGCACATGAAGGGGCTCATGGCTCCCCAAGTTCAGGCTAGGCTTCTCATGTTATGTACCTCAATTGTGTACCAGGACCTAGGTTTAGAGTCCTTTCCTGAGTCCTACTGTCTAACGCAGTCAGAAGGCCATTTCTATGTCCTGGGCTCTCTCAGTACAGGAGTGACACTCTCTGTTGTGTTGAGAAGGAAAGTTTCTCTCTAGAGATGTTTCTCTGTAGTGAAAACTCCATTCCCATTTCTTCTGACAAAGAAATCAATTGGAAAACTAAAACTCAATAGCTTGTTTTCATGAGGGACGGGTGCAGGCAACTATAGAAGAAGGATCTCTTAGTTCATTGGTCAGTGCATTACATCGCTCAAAACTGGGACTGAAATTAGTATTTCCTCCTTGCATATGGTTCCTATTTGTTCTTCAAAGAAGACAAGGAAATAAGGCCAAGTACTTACAAGATACAAAGAGGACGGCGTTTAGCATTAACTTATTAGTACTACGTTCTTCAACTCAAGGCTCCCCTAAATCTAGATACATCAACTTCCAGAGAGTTTTAATATGGCAGTTCAATTTTTCTGTTTGTGCCTTTCTTTGCAGCACTAGAAGATGGAGTGTAACCATTTCCACCACCTTTTGGAAATATGTTCATTTTAAGTCATTTCTGTCCTTAGAGTTTAGGTTGACTATGGGTTTTATGCACCATCAAGGCCATCTCTTAGGGGCAAGAGAGATGGCTCTGTTGGTACAGCTTACTGTGCAAGCATGAGGATCTGAGTTTGAGTCCCCAGAACCCATATGAAAATGCTAGGTATAGTGATTTGCTACTGTAATCCCACAGCTGAGGACATGGAGGCAGGTGAATCCCCTTGCTGCCCTACTTGATGAGCTCCAGGCCTATCTCAAAAACTAAGTATATTGCTACCGAGGAGTTACCTTAGGTTATCCCCTTGCTTCCACATGCATGTGTACCCACATACATACACATACATGAACATGCACAACACACACAGAGTGAGAGAGAGATAAAGAGAGACAGAGAGAGAGAGAGAGAGAGAGCGCTCATCTGAGACACCAAAGTAAAGAAGGAGGGAAGATGGAGGGAATAGAGTTCTCCCTACTGGCAAGGGTGAGGCCTGGAGACCTGCACCTGAGAGAGTCTTGTGGAGCTGTGAGATACTGACAGCTGGCAGAAGGGAACCCAGACTCTAGGGGTGTGGACCACGCTGGGAAGACCCCAACCCACAGGAGCCATGGGGCGCCAGTGGACATCAACGATGCCGAAGCAGACTTGCAATACTATTGACTACTGCATATCTTGCTTTTTCTAGACACCAGGTACCATCTCTAACTGTGGTACTGACAACTGGTCCTCTGCAAGAGCAGCCAGTGCTCTTAACTGTTGAACCACACGTCCCATCCAGAACATATAGATCTTATAGCAAAACAATACATACCTTTTAACTGTCATCTCCCCAATTCTAGTTGTTGGCTAAGAGAGACTATCTTAAATGTTATTCCCACCCCAATCCTTCTCGTCCCCCAAACTCACACGTCCAGATAACTGTGAAGCTGGCTATGGTAATATATCACAATGGAGAAACGAAATTTTCATTTCCTCAAATGGAAACTTACGTCCCACAGTTGTTGTTCATCCAAGCATCCCATCTTTCTGGACTTTTTCCTTCGCACACCCGTGTTTCTTCATCATTTCTTAGACCATGTTGCCCTTTGTGTCTGGATCTTTCGCTTAGCAGAGTGATTTCAAAGTTCAGTGTTTATCAGTGATCATCTACTCTTTAGTTTTTCCTCTGACTTGATTTTTTGACAAGCATGCTGGATAACTTCAGTTGTCAACTTGGCACACCTGGGAAGAGGCAGCCTCAATTAGGGAATTTCCTCTATTGGATTGACCTGTGGGCACGTCTGTGAGGCATTTTCTTGACTGTTGACAGAGATGTGGGAGGGCTCAACACACTGTGGGTGGTGTCACCCCTGGGCGGGTGGTTCTGGGCTGTATAGGAAAGCAGACTGAGCACAGGACAGGGGAGCGAGTCAGTAAGCAGGATTCCTCCAAGGACACTGCTTCAGTTCCTGCCTTGAATTTCCGACTTGACTTCCAGGGATGATGGAAGATGAACTGTCAGCCAAATAAACCCTTTGGTCTCCAAGCTGGTTTTGGTCAGTGTTTCATCACAGCAATAGAAAACTAACTAATACAACAAGTTTGAAATTAATAGCAAAATTCAGAGGATATAAAGATTTTTATATACTCTTCAATTTTATTGCCATGTTTGTGTAACAAAACTGGTATTCAGAGAACTTCTGTGAACAGCTCGCTGTACAGCCAAGGGAGCACTGAACTTGAAGTTGTGCATTTCCAGAATGCAGCAGTCTCCTCTTCTAGTCCCTGTCCCTGAGAACTTGGACATCAAATGGAATGCTTTTATACTTCTGAATTGTTTCACTTTCAAAAGTGGAGGAAGATAAACTGTTAAACTGCTTACTCCCACAGTTAGTCTTACATGCTAGTGAACAAATAGAGAATATTGCATTAGGATAATGGGATATGATTTTGTAACCTATAAAACAAATTAATAAAACACACAGTTGTGGGTTAACAAATTGAGAGTTGGGAAATCAATCACTCTGCTTTTGGACAAGGAGATTTGACAATGAATGAATTCTATGAAGAAAGAGACAGAAAGCAATGTAAAAGATACCTGGTTGTCATGTGAGAAGAGCTCTTCCATCCTTCAGTGTTGTACTGAGAGCTAAGTTGTCTTCTATGTTAGTTTGAGAGGATGACTTGTGATTTAATACCAGCGAGACTGTCTTATTACAACCAACTAATCGCTCGGAAAATAAGAGAGCTAACACAATCTTGGTAATAATAATAGTATTTTAACATCACTGCATAATATATCCATAAGGACATTTTAGTAATTTCAGCATTTAAAACCACGCGTTGTACATATGAATGCAGCCCAACATACTTGTAGATAGCAACACTGTATCACAGTATCAAAAGGCTGGACGCTCCTGCTCTTAATGAAACCAGATGAGAAGAGAGTACTAAAACCTTAAAGAAAGAGGAGGAATCAGAGATCTTCAGCTCCAAGCGTGTCCAGATAAGCTAGGTAATGGTAGCGTGAGTGACAGTGATGGTTGCTATGTCACAGTATGAACTGTGAGAGATCTTTTTCCTTCCCACTGACCAGGAGGATCTGTGAGATGATCTGCCTTACAGTTGCTGCACAACTTCTCCATCACAATTCGGAGGGGAAGGAAGATCAATATATATGGATTTGGAATTGACACCTGATACCACTGCATACATCCTAGTAGCCCAAAGCAATTGAGTGATCTTGAGTAGCTGTCAGGGCCATGCAAAGGACAAAGCATTCTCAATAGTGATACAGAACAGAGGAGGCCGGTACAGACATACCCTACTCGTGACAGTTCAGGGCTGTCTCATTTGAATATGTTCTAAATGGTTGGCAGTCAAAGGTTGGCTGAGGTTCAGCTCCTTGTAATAAAAATAAATCACAGATAAACAGCAAGTGAGTTTACAGCTAATCATTAAGTTAAATTTAAAATATGTATGGAGGAAGTTTTAGGCCAACCTTGATTAATTCCTCTTTTGGTCAACCTCGAAAATTTGAAAAATTAAGTTGGGCACTGACGTCACTCTGTTATCAATGTACAAGGCGTTGGGGTAAATTTTCAGTTTCTCTCTGCCTCGAGAAACATGCGCCCAAGAATGTGATTGACACAGATGAAGCCAATAGAGTCAACTACTTTCCAAACAACCAGTGACTTAGGGGGAGGGTCCAGAGGGAAAGTAGAAAAAGCTGGGTAGGAGACAAGGGGCGCCACGGGTCCCCATCTTTGGTGTGTGTGCCGGAGGTTCACCTGACTTCTGATCAGAATGCTGGCTTCCCCCATATGAAATTTCTGTCTCTCTCCACGAGTATGAATCCTTTGTAAGTAACCCGGAATAAACCGTTTTCTCCAATTGGAGAGCATTCTCCATTCACTCAATTGGTTCAAACCTGGGGGTGGGATGGGGCTGAATGCCTGGCCTCACTGCGAGAGGAGAATTCATAGGACACGCGGGAAATGGCAGAGCAGTGGGTTTTGTAAGGTGGGGAGAAACAGAAAATATGCAAAAGTGAATCAAGCAAATGAAATTAGACAAGGTCCCTAAAATGAATTGGTCAACATCTAGTTAACTCAGCCTTCCTTCCTTCTTTCCTTCCTTCCTTCCTTCCTTCCTTCCTTCCTTCCTTCCTTCCTTCCTTCCTTCCTTCCTTCCTTCGTTCCTTCCTTCATTCCTTCATTCCTTCCTCCCCCCCCCCCACTTTTGGTTTGATTTTCTTTTAGAAGAGTCAACGTGGAAGGATTTTCCTTACCATGCTGATTTGGCTAGGCTGGACTTTCTTATTTAAGGGGATTAGACAATCTGCTACTCTATTGGCTTCCTTAAGGTTTCAGTTTGATTGGTTGGCATTTAGCACAGGTCTTTGAATTTTGGCTTGGCTAGCTTGTCAGAGCCTAATTTAGGATCTCAAAACAATGGCAGCCCCTAATTTTATGGGTCCCTCATCTTTGTGGAAGAACATGACCAGAACAGAGCATATCAGCATGGGTTCCCATGGGTCTCCACTCACAAGATGTCAGTGATGCATTGTGGGGCCTTCCTAATCACACATTTGACCAAGTTTTGTCTTTCAGTCTCGGATTATTTGACATCTTACAGCAGGCTGCATGCAAACATTTAAAACTTCGAGAGTAGAGCACATCAATAAGTTTGCTCCTGTGACTATCAGGAAGACAGTAAGGAGTGTGCTTATTAGTAAAGGACCACATGAACTTTGCCAACCCCAAACCCAGCTGATGAAAGAATGAGCCAGATAAAGAACAATCTGCCACGTTAACCTATAATTGAGTCTCTGCAACATCCACGTGTATAAAGAAGTGCCAACATCTACTCAGATTTCCCATTATTAGCCAGTAGGAATCTATAGCAATCTGTTATCTAACACAACTTTAGCAAGAGGATTTCTAAATCCTATTGTACAAGAGTGGCCTTTGTCTATTATACAGCCTATTGTGAAGGGTAAATCCCTACTACATCATTTTATTTACACCAAGACATGAAAAGGGTCTAACAAATAGACTGCCAGAAGGGCTAATGCTTTCTCACTGATACAGTTACTTTTCTGTTGCTATGATAAAACACTCTGACCAAAAGCAATTTGGGGGAGAAAAAGGGTTATTTCAGATTATGCTCCCAGGTCACAGCCCATCATTGAGAGGAGTCAGGGGAGGAACTGAAGCAGAAACCATGATGGAATACTGCTTACTGGCTCACTCTCTGGCTCACTTATAGAGCTTTCCTTTAAAGCTCAGGCTTACCTGCCCAGGCATGGTACCACCTACAGTGGGATGGTCCTCCCACATCAATCATAAATCAACACCGTCTCCCACAGACATAGCCATGGGCCAATCTTCTTTAGGCAGTTCTTCAATAGAGGTTACATCTTCCCAGGTGACTCTAGGTTGTGCCAAGTTGATAATACAAACTAAGCAGGACAGTGGCAATGTTCTCTCTAATCTATTATATGTGGTAAAGAAGTGGACCAATGTTCTAAGTGATTCTGGAGCAACAAAGTTACCAATTTCTTGACCTTTTCTTTGGTTATTATTTTTATACATATATACATTTATTTCATATATAATATATATATATGTATATATATATATATATATGGCATTGAGTCCATTTAGTGGTGCTTGTGTGTACATGTGTTTAAGACTTCCCATTTGGGATTAGATAACCTCTCAGAGAGCTAGTCTCTGGAGAAAGCATTGTATTTTCTGTTGACAGTGGTCTTTGATCTTCTATCAGTGAATAAGATTGTCTAGGCCTAAAGTTAGCTACAAAATCCCCCATAGAGAACAGCACACCCTATAGGTGCACAAACGTCCCAGTTCTGTTGTTCATGGACACCTTGCTTGAAGAGGTATAAATAACATTGTCTAGCCAGAAATCTTAGATGGAAATGTGTGACCTAAAATGTGGTATAGTATCCCGGCACATAAGACCGTTTGGTTTTGGGTACAAACCTATTTTTTGACATATTCATTGGTCTTGATCTTTGTGTCCTGATGACTGAGTTACACATGAAAATGCAGAGATCTATAAACAATATCACAAGTACAATTTTGGCAACCATCACATTAGTTATGCTGCTAAATTTATCCACTGGGGAAATGAATGGGTCTTTTCAGTGGTCGGGGTTGGGTGTGTCCAGTCCAATATTTTGTCAGGTTGCTCACAGAAGCAACTGATTACAACACTGTACGTACATTATCCCACTGCGTGGAACAGGTAAGCATATAAAAGAAATCTTAGAGATGTCACTCTAGGATATCATTTGCTTCACGAGAGAAACTTCCTTGGTTAGCTTTAACTGCAGGGCTCCAGTGGGTAGAGAGTTCCATGAATCCGGAGAGACCCTTGAGGACTGTGAGATATGAACCTGAAGCTTTGCGCTGAGTGGATTGTGAGAAGAACGCAATGTGGTCCTGTGGAGAGCGAAGTCATTCTTTACCGTTGTCTGAGGAGACACAACTGTACGTCCTGAAAGTTTCAATTATCCTTGGCGTGTGATCAAAAGCAGTTTCTTTTTCCTGAAAAATCACGTCCTGCATCATGCATTAAGCACTTGAAGTCTTCAGTCACGTCCAAGCTTAGGAGTGCAGGAGAGAAATAAAGTTCCACTCGGGGCACAAGCCTTCCATGGATTAGTGCATACCCAGGCAGTTTGTTTCTGAGGTGGGTGAATCTGATT
The DNA here is from genome assembly GCA_035773235.1 of Eospalax fontanierii. Classification (NCBI taxonomy): domain Eukaryota; kingdom Metazoa; phylum Chordata; class Mammalia; order Rodentia; family Spalacidae; genus Eospalax; species Eospalax fontanierii. The sequence goes on from CM069549.1 coordinate 13,111,562, forward strand.
ACAAGCAGCAGCATCTCTGACCACAGTAATCCAGTCAATTCAGTTGGCTTTGCATAATGTGATTATATTTGTAAGGCTATAATGAACTAGTTTACAATCTGTCCAGTGAAAGGAAGACGTCTCCTGCTGGACCTTCCCCTGGGAAGGCTGCATGAGGAAAACACATTGTTTAATCACCTTTCAGCTACTAGGAAAGCATCTGTCTTTGTGTTAGCTGCCATTTTGTTGCTGTAATAAAATACCATAACCAAAAGCGACTTAGAGGAGAAAAGGGTTTATTCTATTTTCTCTTTGTTCTACACTAATCCCTTCCTTCCTTCATTCTAAAATGAACTCTGACAAAATAACTTCTTCTTAATAAAGAAAAATCACATCTTATACTGGCCTTAAATTTTTTCTCATCAAGAACACCTTAGTTTTCTGGTTGCTTTTATTATTTTTAGTTTTACCTAATTACCCTAATTAGAATTTTGGTCCTTAGCAACCTTAATTTCTGTGAAATCTAAACTGTAATTCTGAACTGCTCTGTATCGGTATTTTTTTTTTTTTTGTAATTCTTAGAAGTATGTTTCTTCATAAGACATTTCAGTTTTCTTATTTTATATGTATGAGTGTTTTGCCTACATGTGTGTAAGTGAACTTATGTCATAGAGGACAGAAGAAAGCATTGGATCCCCCAGAACTGGAGTCACAGATGGTTGTTAGTGCCATGTAGGTGCTGGGAATCGAGCCTGAGTCCTCTGGAAGAGCAGCCAGTGCTCTTAACCACTGAGTCATCTCTCCATTTCCCTTAGGTTTTTTTTTTAAATCAAGCTAAAATTCTATCAGCCAACCTTGTTCAATGTTTTTTTTTTAAGATTAAAAAATTAATTACATGAAAGTGTGTGTGTGTAGGTATGTGCACATGAGTCCAGATACCCTCAGAGGCCAGAGGTGACAGACCCACCTGGAGCTGGATTACAGGTGGTTGTAAGCCATCAGATGTGGGTGCTGGGAATCATCTAGGTCCTCCGGAAGGGTAGCACATGATCACTCCAGCCCCTTGTTCTAAGCTTTTGAGGGGCCACACATGCTTCACAGGCACTCTGCATGCTCCCGTTGTCTAAGTTCCAGCCCCTCAAGTGGTGTCCAGGGCAGCTACAAAGAGAAAGCCTCAGTAGGTCTTTGACTCATACACCAAGTGAAGAAACCAGGAAGGAAGGCAGATAGCTGTGAAAATGATGCCTAGGTTTTACCCAATAATTTCTAGCATGGCTAGGAAGCAGATCTGGGCAGAAAAGACAGGGTGGTTATACTAGGCCTGGTTCATTCAGTGACTGGCAGCCCAGGCGCCACAGACACATCCATGTTCCAAGGCCTCAGTTGAGCACTAGTGAAGATCTCAGAGGCTCAAAACCAAATATACAAGTTCTCATAAGATGACTGCAAGGCTAAAGGGGTCCCTACAGGCAGTCCCATTCTCAGCTCATGGACACATCAAGCAAGTATGTGAAGCATCACAGAAGTAGGTGGGCAAGTTTGTGCATGACTGTAACCCTAGGATTTGGGGTGTAAAGGCAGGAGGATTCAGCAGTTGAAAGCCAGCTCTGGGGATATAGTGAGTTCAAAGCCAGCCTGGACTATAAAAGACCCTGTCTTATAGAACCCAACAAATATAAACATTGCAGAGGCAAAGAGACTAAAATCCAACAATCAACAAACTTTTTGTGCTTTCATGAATGGTATACATGAAGGAAGCCACTCTTGTCCATCTCCTATACCAGACCTGCAGCTTCATGACCTTATATGTCAAGGAGATAGGAAGGTGGTTGAAGTAATATATCCAGCTTTTATTTAAAAGTTTGTTTTTAATTAATGACTAGATTCAAACCATTAAGTTTTATTTTCTTTAAGTCAGCTGACTAGAGTTCTTCCATGTTTATCAGTATGACCAACCTACATGTCCCATCAACCTACATGTCCCATTTATGAAGGTACACAACCCAGACAGACATATGCAGATTTTACAGTTCTGATTCACATTCTCGATTCATCAGGTTTTCAAAAGTTTATCTTATACTTAAGTGTATAAGAAAATAAAAGAGACCATAGCATTTAGTATCTGCTAATTCTGGAAAGCCAAGGTTTGCATTTCCTGTAGTAAATTTCACTTACTGTCAGTTTCTGTCTTATCCAGTCAGATATCTGAGGTCTCTTATTGGATCCAATCAAGTTTCATATGGGACACAATGCAATCTTGGAATTACTCCAGTTTCTGTTGGGACTTCTAATGGTCAAAGACTCTTCACAATGTAAACGGGGCCTGGACTCAAAAGTCACAAAGAAAAAAGCCAAAAAAAGATCAGGTGCTCATGCAAGCAGAGCTGAGTCCTGCCAAGAAGAACATATTCCCCAGGCCCCTGATCCATGAGGAAGATAGAGGCCCTCCAGGGACTCAGAGCAGCCTCTTCTGTGTTCCTCAAAGAGTCCTGGGAATAATCAACAGCTTCTGTTTAGCCCGTTCATCTCCTTATAAGAGCTGTTAGAAAATTACAACAATATAATTTTGCAGCACTTAGTGTTATTTGCAATACTAGAATTAGTAGTCTGGACCCCAAAATGTGCAGAATCCCACATCCCACCTCATAGTGGGTTGTATTTTCAGCCAAAGAAGAAAGCTATACCCAGAAAACAGGAGTAATAGAGTCTGACTGGGTACAGCTTGCACCTGTTTTATGTGGAGATTGTCATTTGGCTGAACTCAATTAAACATTATAAGAACAGGTTATAAATCAGATAATATTTCTATAGTTCACCTTGCATGCAGAAACCCTGAGGCCTATCTTAAAATATATATGGAAGGTAGTTTTGGCCAAATTTAGTCTGTCTTTCGTGGGCAGTCACTTTGAAGATAGTCTAAGGGAAGAAGAAGCAGATCTCAGCAGTGCAAAGAGCATAGTGCATTGCCTGTTTTTGATACCCCTATGTGACATCCCCTTAGGACAACAGTTCAGAGAATTCAGACCCATTCAAGCTCAGATTCAACTTATGTTGACTGTGCCAGTGTTTCTCTGATAATGCACATGTGCTAAATCCAGTGTAGCTCAGAATTGCAGTTTAGCATCCCCAAAGTAGAAGTCAGTCAATCACTCCTGCCCCAAGTGACCAATGCTTGGAGGTCTTCTGAGATGGTCCTGATTGAACCTCTGATTCTTCAACACATAGCCTACTAACATAACCCTTGGGCTTAGTGCCTCCATGACATCTTTCTTCTGCCTCCCTAATAAGTGATCTATACCCAAATCAGTCCCAGACTCTTTCTGCTTTCAGGAAAATCCAGTTAACACAAGAATATTCCACATGATATAAAACCCCAGGGAGATAAAAAGGGACATGGGACCTCCAAGTAGTAACTGGCCATTATTCCAGATTCCCACAGATCTCTTGTCCCCATTCTTTGTTAATGTGAATAGGCATGTCAGCTAACATTGGTCCCTACACAGAAAGAATAGGCAAAGAGACAATAGCTCTGAGCTTCTGCAGTTTAGCTCACGTGGATGTTATATGCAAATTCAGTGCTTTATTTTGGCCCTAGGATGTCTGCAGGACATGCCTTCCTCAGAGCACAGCTGTCATATTTAGCAGAACATGCCAGGTTGTGGTTGCAAGACTCTGAGCCACTGTGGACTTCTATGCTGCCTTCTTCAGCCCTTGCAGACTCCAGACTATTGTGTCTAGCAGGTGAAGTTCTGAATAGCTGGGTAAGTTTCAAAGTCACTACACTGGTCTGGAAGAGTTAACATTCCTCAAGGTACTTAATTTTCTCCCAGGGAGTCATGTGCTTGTTGTTAAGAAATAGTCAACTAAATAATTTTTACTCTCAGAACTCTCTAGGACAGGGAAGAACATAAACCCAGAGGACATCATCCATCATAAAGCTACCGTCAACAGAGGTGGCAAAGAAGAATTTTATTGTATACAGACAAGAAATGATGACACCATTTGTCTTAAGAATTTTTCTCAGTTAGGTGCACAGTGTTTGGTGCTGCCCACTCTCCAGGTCCTGAACAACCAAGAGAAAGAAGTATGATTTCGCCAAATCACAGTTTGGGAAACTAAAGTTTATTTGGGCTTGCTTACAGGCAATTATTGGAGAGGTGGGCAAGATCCTCCTACTGAGACTGGGCCACAGATTTTACATTTTCACCAGAACTGGTGATTTTGCTGACCACCCCCAAGATGGCAACCCTCAGCAAGAAGCGCCCATCTGTTTCCCAGATTCCCCCACTCTCCCTTGGTCACTACTTGAAACTCAAGTCACTGTTTGGCTGGGAGAGGTAGCTGACTCTACTGGCTTCTCCCTGTGTCAATCAAGCTCCTTGTGCCCGATTCATTCTGACAGAGGAAAATTTCAGCCACACCATTGTTCACTACATTTCACAGTGTTCACTATGTTTCCCCTGAACATGATGGGTTTTCTTTCTGGGACTTTATGGCAAATATCACCTAGTCCTAAGACTTAAGTAACATGTTCAAGTACTGTTGTTTATCTTGGCACATTAGATGTGTGTTTCTGCACATTAGCAAAAATATTATCTTTATTGAACTGTAATGAAAAACACTTTGAAGCAAAAGAGTTCTTCTGCCCTAATTAAAATTCAAATCAATACCCCAGTCAACATATATTGATTACTCCTTACAGAAAAGATGCTGTCTTGGGCTTAATATTATGTATAAATGAGTGTACTAAAAGACCCTGACCTCACAGGTCTTAAAAAACCTACCATTTTATTTGTAATTCTTACCCCTAGATATGTCTACACTAATGACATTAATGAGCCTAAGAATCCCAACTGCTAGCTAAGAATCACATTTTTAAAATGGATTACTTCTAGGAATCATTATTTGATTTTTCAGTGTCCCAATCCTCAGTCTTTTCAAAGTAGAAATTTATCTTCACAATGAATTTAATGTATCAGTATTTGCATTCCAATGGAATTTTTACTGAATTTTACTATGACTATATATAAGGCCTAAATTCCAACTTCTTTAAAACTTTTTTTATATATCATTTAAGCACTTTCTCTAAAGTATTAATTGGGATTTCTCTATTACTTAGACTGGTACAAGATGCTTGGTCTTCAAGTTGCCAAAAACACGTGCTGTGTGGATTTCTTCAGGTCAACATGCTTCCAGGATACTGGATGGGTAACATCACTTTTCTAGAAGGTTCTAGTCTTCTTGAGCTCCAGAAGATATCATGTTCTTTTTTTATACTCTATTCGGCATTGACCTTCTGGCTGGGGTACACCCACCAAATGGAGACAACTCTAAAAGCAGAAATGTAGAAGAAATAGAAGAAATACAGAAACTAAGAGATAGAAACCAACGGTTTTCAACCTAAGGCTTATTCAATTCTAGTTTCCTTTAAAAGGCACAGCGTGGAGGTTTGGAAGGTTGGAGAGTGGTTTCATTGATGAGTTTCCCAATATTAAGTATAAACTTTAGTCTTCCATTCAAGGAACACAAAGAAGGGTACTTTATTCTAATAATCATGTATTCTCACACACCTCACAGCTATCTGCCTACCTGCACCCTGTCCTTCATTGTATACGATTAACAAGATGCAATAAGTAAATAAGGCTCTTTTTATATCATTGGCTCAAAAGCTGTGACACCTCATGTAGGAACAGAAGGCCCAATGGGTCAGTTTATATTTAGACAACATGGCAGTGATATAGACATCCAGTATGAGTAGGCTAAAACCTCTATTATACTGGACTATAGGGAACCATGAGCTAGCTATTGATGGCCTACGTGGATGTCTGGGGAAGCCAAAAGTAAACAGTAATGTCATTATTTTCTGTAACTATTCCTCGCCAAATTCAACTTTTGTATAAATATGTCCTGGAGGTCTGCATAGGTCTGGGTGCCTACCTACTTTGCGGCTTGTTGGCCAGTAAAATATGCCTTCTCTGCCTATGACTCCTCATATTCTCTTAAAACCTCCTGGTTTCAGTGATACTTGTTTCCAGGCAAAGGAGCTGAACCTCACTCATCATTTATAATCAGCACCTGGCTAAGATCTCTTTGACACCTGTAATAGGTGCTTTAAAAGCTACCTGGAGTTGGTGGGCAGATCACATCCACATTGTCTTGGTGATCAAGATTTTTCCAAAGACATTTTTGTGTTACAAATGTTGTGACCTTTCTTCTTAGTTTTAGGAAGGGGAAAGGTCTGAGTCTATGTTGGTGTACTGTTAAGTCCACAAACAGTGTTCTGAGGTTTAGACAGAAAAAGAAAAAAAGTCTGTTACTCTTGAGCATTGGGATCAATGAGGAATAACGAGAGAAGAAGATTCAGCTTAGGGAATCCATGTAATTTTTCAAGTGTGAACATAACAGGGCATAGATTGTGCTCCTTAACACTGTTAATAGAATGAGATACATGGTTCCCTTAATCCCTGAAACTGAATGCATAATTACAAATGAAGACATATGTGCTCTTCTGGAAGGAGATCCTCAAATTTTGTGATATTTTCTAAAAATCTACAAAAAATATGCAGCAGTGAAACAAAACCACATGAACAAGTGAAAAAATGTGTTTGAAGTTGTTTTATAAGTGGCAAAATCCTGCTGCCGACATGGGGACACTGCGACCACACGTGGTTCTTAAAGGTCTTTGTTATTGTTTCCTCTGTTTTTTGATTCATAATGGGAAGACACTGAAACTAAATTTATTAAGACCTGTATAGGCCAAATAAAACACCAGGGGCAGGAGGTATACCTCAGTGGTTGAGCATTTGCCTAGCATGCATGAAGCCCAATGGTTCAATCCCTAGTATCTCACAGAAAAGAGTAAAATATAACACAGGGCTATTTTAAACTTAGGGGTTCTCATATTTGGGTCTCCAAAATCACTGGTTTTGCTGCACTTGACAACAGGGGTTTTAGAAGCTGCCTTGTAAGGGCTAAAAGCAGGAAGTGCTCTTTACCACTGAGTAATATCTCCAGCCCCAGGTCCTAGTTTTTAGGGCCTGTAAAGTCTGGTTCTGATCTTCATTTTGCCAACACCATGGTAAGCTATTTGAGAATGTATATGAGAGGCGTTTGGCTTTCCTTTTATAGTAAGATTTTTGAGATATCTTCATAACTAATGTTTGTACTCAAAAGAAGAGCAGAGGAATCAATAAAGAGTGCTAAGTGTGCATGCGTGTCATATATTTGCTGAATCGCTTGCACACTTATAAGTTTTTCATTGACATTTCACCCAGGTCTTTCATTTATCCCTTCAAATATTCAGTACAAACTGCCCTATAACTATTCCTGATGTTTTAAAGATTAATATCTGAGCCTAAGCCTATTTAAATAGCACCCTTTATCCAGGAGTTTTCAAACAGACTTCCACATATTTGGGGTTAAACTAGATTTCTCCTTATTTCTTTTGGCATCAGTCTTCAAAGTGTGACACCCAGAATACCAGCTGCAACAGGTGTACCTGTGACATGTTAGAAATCACAACACGGGGTCCCTTCCCAGAACTGCAGGACCAGGAACTACAGGATTGAGGCCCTGCAGCTTATGTTCTGCAGGAAGCAGGATTCTGCAGTTTCTGTCAGTTCAGGAGTTACTGCCTCTACACAGAAGTTTCACAGGATAGGCAGGGCCAATGGTCAGAGCTAGGGAAGACATCCTGGCACTTTCTTTAAAAAGACTCAGAGTATCATTGCATGTAGTTGCTTTTCAAATGGGCCAAGGACTGCAACCACATCCACAACAGAGTTTGCTTATGGACCTACCGAACACATTTCTTTATAGGGAAACAAGGTCAAATTTAAGGCTATGCCATTTCCCAAGGAAAAGGTAATTACTGAGAAAAGCCCACAACATGGAAGAGACAGTGACACAGCTGGATCTTAGGCGAGCAGTAACAGGGGCAGAGATTAGATTCTGAGCGGAAGGGGATAAGCAAAGTCCCAGCCTGGTTCCATCTAAGACACATGTTAAGTAAGGGAATTGCTCAGCTCATGACTAGTATTGAAATCCAAGGGGTCAGAGTTTATACCAGATCTGAAGGTCATGATAATAATGCTCAAAATTCTGAAAGCACTTACCTGCTTTGGTAATGGGTCCAGAAGACGGCAGTCATATTTATAAAGTAGTAAGACAATACACATTTGAATCTCTGCCAGAGCAAACCACCTGAAAGAAAAACAGAAAACGTACTTGTCTGTGAAAGATGTGTGAATACCCAATTCCTTCTTAATGCCAGATCTTCTACGGACTAGTTGGGGTAGCTCAACTTCTTGAAAAAGTTTATAAAACGCATTGAAATTAAAAAAAAAAAATTTCAGTCTCTTAGTTGATTGGCCATATGTGGCTACCGGTTTATGGTATTATATTGTTTATATTTAGAACATTTCTATGATTATAGAAAGCTCTATTGAACAGGGTAGCCTTAGTTTAGAAATTATTACCTGAATGTTCTCTAAGCACCTCACCCCCAGGACACACAAAATCTTTCTTTCTTGTCTCAAAATTCCCTAGCTTTTAAAAGAGGATTTATTTTATTGTTAATTGTGTGTGTGTGCGCGTGTGTGTGTGCACGAGTGCAGGTGTCTATTGGGGCCAGAGGCTTTGAACTACCTAGAAACTAGAGCTTCATGGAGTTGTAAGTCACCTGATATGGATGCTGGGAAGCAAATTCTGGTTCTCTGGTAGAGTCGTACATACTCAACTTCTGAGCGACCTCTCCAGCTCCTAAATTCCCCAGCTTTTAAAATAAATATCTTTAAAAATATTTTATTTATTAATTTTATGTGTATTGCCTGCATGTAGGTAGTGGCACCCATGTTGTGCAATGCCAAAGAAGTCAGAAGAGGGCGTCATTCCCTAGAACTAGAGTTAAGGATGGTTGTTAGCTGCCATGTGGGTGTTGGGAACTGAACCAGGTCCTTTGCAAAAGTAGCCATTGTTTTTCATCGTTAAGCCATCTCTCCAGGCCCAGTTCCCCAGCTTTTAGATCAATACTCAGGTAACAGAATATTTGAGCACGCCTTCCCATATACCCGCATTCGTTATTTTAAATTTTATGCATAACCTACAGTGTAGGTTTGTTGTCTTTCTAAGACACACACAGAGATACTTAAAATAAGACCGGAAGAGTACAAACATAATTCTACTATTTTTTTCTCTGTCTCACTGGGAGGCAAATCCTTTGGGGGAGTGAATGACCCTTTCAAGGAGTCACCAGCCCTTAAGGTCCAGAAAACTGTAAGTCATCATAGACTGGTCCCTCTGTGCTCCATCCATATCCAAGTGGGCACCAAGTCCCTTTATTAATCTCCTAAATAATGCTCTAGGCCCTCTCTGTAACCTCTCAGCTCCTCACCCACTTTGTCCACTACTTGGTGCAGTTCATCATTTACTCCCCAGATCACTTAAACAGCGGAGCCTCTGTGGGCCTCTCTCCTTCCTGTTTCGCTTGCACTCATGCTTTGCTTTGCACTGGAGCAACTTTCTAAAACCCAGATTATCATTGTCTCCTTATTTTAATTATATATGTACAAACACCCAGACACATAAACACACACACATATCAACATGCAGACACACACACTAACTCATACAATTTTTGAGTGCTTTCCATTTCCTTCCAAACAGCATAGCAGAATGCAGCCAACTCCTGCCACTCACCCTGACCACACCTGCAGTCTTCTCTCCCATTTTGCTATGATCTGATGTTCCCTGAATGGTGATGCTCTCTTCAACAAGCCCTTTCACCTGAGAATTGATCTCTGGAAGCCCTCCCTTATCACGCACTGCTGGACTGGGCATTTCTTCTCCTCACTTCATTGGCTGTTTACATTTCTGCAGTACTTTTTACTGCTCTGAATTGGGAAGGCTCACTAGCACTCACTTTTCTATGTTGTGGTCCCATAGCACTTGCGTGGCCTTCTACTTGTCTCTCAAGAACAGGTAATGGAAGATGACATTCTGCATAATAGAAATTCAGAATCTTTTTCCTTTTCAATCTTCTATGTTTCTGTAGTAGTTTACACATCTCTCAACTATCCTTGTCCTGAAATCCTACTGTATCTTACTTTAGTCATTAGGAAATCTGTTTACTTCTCATGGTTTTTTTTTTTTTTTCTGTTATTGTTATTTGTTTGGGTTTGGGTTTTTGAGACAGTCTCCTGCTGCAGCCCAGTGTGGGTCTATACTCAGAGACCCTCCTGCCTCAACCCCCTGAGAGATGTGCTAATAGGCATGAGTCACTGTGCTCACCTTATTTCCTTTATGGTTTTCATAAACGGAAGAAATCATGTCTTGTTCATCTTTGAATTTTCAGTGTTTGTCAGATTAATAAACATTATTTAATATTCATACTGGATAATCAGACTTTCCCCTGCAGGTATTCTGGAAATATTCTGGTCATGTTTTATTTCAAATGTAATCTGGAGCACGCCTGGTTTTATTATAACCGACTTGGATATGACATCAACTTTTCAGGAATATTCATGATGCAAATTTAATCTTCCTTACTTGTAAAAGTTAAAAATAACTTATCCTAAGACAGCAACAATGTCTTAGAAATAAGGTATGTCCGCTATTTGCAGATTCAGACCAAATTAGTGATTCTAAGAAATGACAACTTATTTATTTCTGTGCAGGTTTATAATTTACAACTAAATTTTTTTGTTTAATTTCTATCATATTGGAGCTTCTACCCTTGGGTGCAGGTGAATGAGCAAAAGTCAGTGGCTTCCGCCTGCAACACATAATTCATAAACTGGGCAACATTCAGTGGGTAGCAAAGAGAAAGTAGATGCCTCAGAGAAAGGCAAGAAAGAAAGTAAACCCTAGCATTGTCCCAGATTATGCTTATGGAAGTTTCCAGTCCACAGTACAAGGAGAAGAAAACCCACAGAGACCTGATGATATTGCTAATTAAGGGACCAAGATCAAAGTTCAGGTAACCTAAAGAGAATAAACTTCTAGGGAACAATATCAGAGAGTAAGAAAGGAGGGAGAAAATAGTGCTTGGAAAAATAAACTACTAGGATTTAGTTTTATTTACCAATTCATTAATATGGCATTCCACTACCCTATGTAAAGCAGAATTACTTTAACTAATGTTAGTCACAGTTATGTTCTGAAAATGATAAAACTACATTTTTCCTAAAAATAACTATAACTCATACTTTTCATCAGTTCATATTGTTTTCATCGGCGAGACTTTAATATTTTTTTCTTATTTTTAGTACTGTTTATTAAATTAATACCAGCTATTAAGATAGTGTTAATCTCAGCACAATCTTTAGTATTTACTATAATCATTTTGAGGTGCTAGAGAGGTAGCTCAGTGGTTAAGAAAACTTTCTGATTTTGCAGAGGATCTGAGTTCCAGTTCCCACACCTCTATTAGGTGGCTTACAACACCTGAAGCCCCATTCCAGGTAATCTGATGCCCTCCACTGGCCCCCTGGGGCATGCACATGCAGGTGGTCCACACACAAACAAGCATATACATACACATAAATAAATAAAATTTAAAAAACTGATATCTTAGCTAAAGGAAAATATGTGAAAATATGATTTTTTTTCCAAATTTAAATATTTGAATATTCCCATAGAATAATCTCAGTTACTCACTGAAGTTTTATTTTTGGCAATGGTAAAAATAAAAATACTATGCTTTGAACTTTCACTAGAAATTTGAATTTTCTTTCATGTTTAAAACATCAGATTTGTTCATCTGAGACACTGAAGAAAGGGAACTGCAGATATCTGTATATTTTTATTTCATGTGAATGAATGTTTTGCTTGCATGTATGTAAGTGCACTATGTGAGTTTATGGTGCCCTCAAAGTTCAGAAAAGGACAACAGATCCCCTGGCATTATGAATGGTTGTTAGCTGCCATGTGGGTGCTGGGATCCAAACCTGGGTCCTCTGCAAGAACAGTCACTGCTCTTAACAGCTGAGCCATCTCTCCAGCCCCCGTCAATCTGCATTTTTATAGAAACTCTTCAGGAGCCAGCTGGACTGCGTTCATGCTAAGAGTGTTTTTTTCCTAATACTTCTAATGTCAAAACAGTGAAAATATTGAGGCACATTATTTATAACAGATTTGTTTTTTAGACTTTGCAAGAACAACAGTGCACATCTAGAAATAAAATTCATTAAAACACAAACACGCTGAAAATTCTCTAAGCACTTAGCACCTGCAGATTTTCTCCATTCATGAACACTTGTTCAAACAGAGCTACGGAGTCTTTGAGAAAGCAAACACCACCAAATGCACTGTGAAGATGGAACAGGGAGAGATGGAAAGGTAACAATCTAAGAGAAGGCTAGGAGGAAAAAGTGGGAACAAAGATCCTGCAGAAATGTGGAGTCTCAAGAGAGTGCTGATCTGGGTATCTGTGACAGTGAGACATTGGCTGGACCTAGAGGAAAGACAGACTTTAAATGAACAGACATGATGACTGAGGGCATCTCAGAGCCACCACAGCAAGAGCAAGGGGAGGATAGAGAGGCCCGGAAGACAGCAGGAAGACCCTTGAGGAATGGCAACCCAGGGGGTTACAAAGGTACAGCTGGGGTCAGATTATAAAGAACCAGGAGTCCTGGTCTGAGGGCTCTGATGGGCAGGCAGTGGTATAGACTCCTGATCAGAGGAGACATTTACAGATTTTTATTCTAGGAAAATTCACCTGTGTATATTAAGTAAAAGAGGGCAGCGAGGGAACCAGATTAGAAGATAATAAACCATCACCAAATGCTGATGTGATGGGGACTTGAATACATATGAAGGCCAGAAAGAGGAAGTTAAAGGATAACCCCTAAATCTCAGTCTAGGAGAGTGGTAATATATGTTAAAGAAACAGAATGCATAAGGAGTGTTAAGACATGGTGAAATTACTAATTTCCGTTTTAGATATTTTGATTTCAAGATGGACTTTTACTATTGTGTTACCTTTGTAGTTGCTGCTGCTGCTGCTGCTGCTTTATTCTGAAGACAGGGTCTCGAGCCCTGGTGGTGCTAGAATTCAATATGTAGTTGATGTCCTCAACCTACATCTGAGCCTCGTGCTTTGGGCAACTGAGTGCTGGGATTATAGGCCTGCCCCACCACACCTGGCTTCCCTCTGACTTTTCAAGGGGAAAATCTCTCTTTTTTCCTCCTCGAAGTCATCACAGGCAATGCTGGATGAGCTGGAAAATGGTCTTGTAACCAGAGGCAAGAGCTCTACAGTGTATTCCTAGTTGCCACCAGCTGCAGCTTATGAAAATAGAATGCTCTTGCCCTGGAATTCAGAGAAGGCAGCAGGCAGGCATAGTTTTGCAGGCATCATGTATTAAAGCCAGGCCATGCCAGTTCAAGGGAAAGTTCTTTTCCCACAACCTCATCCTCCTAATAAATCTTTTAGGAAGATAAAAATCAATTGGGCAGCAGGAGGCAAAAGAATCTGGGCTCAAATGGTTCTCAAAATTTAGGGTCTCTCAGAATCCTGTTGGGGGAGGAGGTTGGGAGAGCACAGATTCCTAGGCCTCAAAACCTGAGTTTCCGACTCAAGAGGTCTGGGATGGAGCCAGGAATTGACACCTGATGCAGCTTTCCAGGTATATCGCTGGTGGTGCTCTGAGATCACCTTTGGGGAATTGATAATGTAGAAGAACTGGGCGGAGAGAATGGAGGAATGCCTGCTGGGAGGTGTAAGTTTATCAAACCTCCTATTTTAGTGCCCAGTATCTCAGTTACAAAGAAGAGCTGAGTGAAACACTGAAACACAATGGCTGGAGCAGCAGAGAGTTGATTGTGAATGGCAGGAAGCATAAACAGGTATAATGTCAGGTAGATGCCTTACGGTAAAGAAAGGAAACGAAACAGAAGCTAGGAAGAGACTGATACATACGACAGTAAGTTTGGGCACGGGCTGGAGAGATGGCTCCAGATTGAGTGCTCCCTGCTCTTGCAGAGAACTGGAATTAGGTGCTCAGCACCCACGTCGAGTGACTTACAAAAGACTCCCTCTTCTGACTTCTGCAGACACCTGCACACCTGTGCACATACTCACAGGAAGACACACATACACACACACGCACGCATACACACAAAATAAATGTTAAAAAAGAAAGGAAGGAAAAGAAGGGAAAACAGACAGGAATAAGAACTATTTAGAGATGGGAAAGGAGTAAGGAAGTGGCCAAGAAAGCAAAAGGCTGGAGAACACCCGGCCTCCTTGATTTGAGATGCTGTATTCTATGCCTTTGAAAAGATGGAAACTGGCTCCTGATAGCGATGCAGGCTCTGCAGACACTCTTTCCAGAGTGCAGGCAATCCTATACCCATCTACAGAAAAAGCCCATATGTGTGAGCTATTTGCAGGAAACCACCTGATTCAGCCAAATACGCCAAGGTAATTTTTGTATGTTATGGGAGGCTCTAACTCCTGTTTTTGCACATTTGTTCCATTTGTCCACACTGCCCACTGAAAGACAGCCTTTTCTAAATTGAATTGTCTTAGCATTCTTTCTAAAAATCATTTGAATGCTAGTACTTCGTAAAATGGGGGCAGTAAGAGTGGACTCTTTTTTTTTCCTGAAAGTGATTAGCTTTATCTTGTTTCTGATCTTTAAGGATATTTTAGCTTTTTAGTACTGCGGATAACATTAGGTGAAGGCTTGCCAGTATTTATTTTGATGAGATAATTATTAAGAATTTACACTAAGGGGGATGGAGAGATGACTCAGCAGTTAACAGCACTGGGTACTCTTGCAGTGGACCCCGTTCGATTACTAGCATCCACATGGTGACTAACAACCATCTGTAACTCCAGTTTCAGGGAATCTGACATCCTTTTCTGACGTCCATAGGCATTACATGACATGAATATATTTACACGCATGCAGGCAATACACTCATACACACAATAATAATAAATAAAATATTTTTAAATGTATGCTAAGAAAGAATGTTAAGATTTATGAAATGCTTTTTCTGCACCTCTTGGTACATTTACACAATGGAGTTTTACTCAGCAGTAAATAAAGACAAAACCAGGAAATTTGCAGGTAAATGGATGGAACTAGAAACTTATACTAAGTGAAGTACCACAGACTCAGAAAATCAAATGACATTGTGTTCTCCCTCATTTGTGGATCCCAGCACCAAATGCTTATATGTGGGGATATATTTTGCCGTAACTGCAGGAGCCAGGAAACTGAAAGGAACTAGAGTAGTACAGGAAAAGAAGGAACCTGAGAAAGAAGAATAGTAGGAGACAGGTGCTACTAAGGGAGAAATGGGTAAAATGGGGTATTTACATGGGAGGGCGAAAGGGAGGGTTATACAAGGAAGTACGAAAGTAGAGGGAAGAGGGTGGGGGGACCATGGGAGGCATGCATTAGCAAGGGAGGAATGGGGGTGCTTTAACCGGGGAGGGAGAGGAAAAGGCTCCTGAAAAATACATCTATAATATCTCTACATGCCAGACAGGAGACACCTACCTCCTTTTGAGTTGTTGACCAGGGTATTCCAAAACACTCCCAAAATCACACAGGCTATTGCCACAGTCCTTACCTACCGCCCAGATCTTAAAGGTAAAATCCTGTTTCTGAAGACAGCACACACTTTCAACACAGGATTTGGAGCAATGGAGCTGGAACTGACCTTGAAGTCATCTCCCTGAAGGCTAGCTCTCCTAGCTTTGGAGAACACTATGCAAGAACAAAGGGTGAACAACAAAGGCCCAACCCCAGCTTTAAGGTCTAATAACCACAACAATGACTGGCATAGTAAACTATATTGGGCAGAAATGGCACTTTTATCTTGGGGACAATCAGCAGTTATCTAATTGGTCCTGAAGTCCACTAAATGTGAGGAAGCTCATGGGTGATACTGTAAACATAACAAAATACACATGGCTGGAGAGTCCATAGATCTTAGAGTAAACCCCAAGGCTGTCACATCCCTAGACAAATGTAATTTCTTACTATGTGCTAGATATGTATCCTTATATTTACAGACAAGTATGCCAGTCACCACTCATCAAAGAAGCTTCTTTTGAAACAGACTATAACAGAGTTCCACAATTGTGTGTGGCCACACACAGAGATTAAGTGACTGTGAGATGCCCAACTCTAAGTGACACATCTACAATGGAACCTCTGCACCTAAGGCTCATGGAACATAGTGGAACAAGGGATAGAGAGAATACTAATGCATGGCTCAACTCTCACAAATGAAGCTCCCTCATGCAACAGAGGGCAATGAACCCAGGGGTCAGGGACTATTGTAGAAGGGGCGAAAGATTGTGAGAGCCAAGGGAGGAAGTACATGGCCATTGGAAATAGTCTTATAGGCTTCTGGGATCTTGCATTGGTTACAGCATGTACAAGATTCATGCATACTCAAGTAGACAAAAAGCCAGCACAGAACTGTGGAAATGGGCAGCAGGTTACTCCTGGGTAAGGAAGAGCTGATCTTCTTTAAGGAAGTGACTCTAGATAGACTAACTAGACCTCAGTGGATGATCTTGTACTGAGGGATGTCAGGGGATACGAGCTTGCCTCAATAGGTCTTATCATTAATGACAGAATTCATGAGATCCAGTGGGAGGCTTTGGAGGGATACCAATGGGGAAGGGGTATTAAGAGAATTAGGGTGTGTGTGAATACACAAAAAATCATAAAAATGATTCAAAATAATAGCTTAATCACCACTTTAGCTTCTATAAAACATTTTACTGAGAAGCTCAACATACTTAATGAGCATTCAAGGAGATCCATTTAACCCTCTCACAGTATGATTCATCTTTATTACGGGTTGAGAAGTGAGGAAACTGAGGCAGAGCAAGGTTACAGTGCTCTTATTAACCTAGGTTAGTGTCTCAGACCCCAAACTGGTGCTCTAATCTCCTACTATTCTTTCTGTTCATTGCTCCTTCATATAAATGAATCAGCTATAAAATGAAATCCCAAAAAGCATAGCTCTTTTTCAAAACTAAAAAATACAATCGCTTAACCTTGGCATTCTCAGAATTTGGGGAAAAATCATTCTTTGTCGTAGGCCAGTGTCTTGTGCATTGATGTTAAGCAGCATTCCTGGCTTCCACCCAGTGACTGTCAGTCAGTACCACCTACTCGGTCACTGCGACAATCAGCACTGTCAGCAGATATGCCTTAGACAGTAACATATATACTTGGTTAAGAATTCATGCTTTCTGACTGAATACTGTTTATTGACACCCTCTTTCCTTGTAAATGAGGTCTTAATAGTGTCAAAAATATAAAGAAAGTCAAGGTTAAAAGGAATATGTGAGAATCCTCTAGTCTAGATTATTTTCAAAGTATATGAAAGATATTAAGTACAGTTGGGAAAATGCTACTAGAGGAGACCATACAATAAACAAATGTTTGTTGAGAAGAAGAAAAGAAGAAGAAGAAGAAGAAGAAGAAGAAGAAGAAGAAGAAGAAGAAGAAGAAGAAGAAGAAGAAGAAGAGGAGGAGGAGGAAGAAGGAGAAGAAGAAGAAGAAGAGGAGGAGGAGGAGGAGGAGAAAAGAAGTATCCATTTCTTCTGTGCCATACAATCTGTTTGCATATCATTTTTCATAATAGTCTTTTATAATCCTGTGTTAGTTCCTCTTATCTCACTGTGACCAAACATAAAGAGCCTGTGCATCTTGTGGTATCAAAGCAATGTTTATTCTTTTATTTATGATTTTATTTGCATCTTCTCTCTTTCTTTTTGTTAGTTCATGTAGTGGCTTAGGGAAGCTATTCTTTCAAAAGTATCAAATTCTTGTGTTATGGATTTTCTTCCTTCCGTCCTTCTTTCCTTATTTACTTCCTCTCTCTCTCTCTCTCTCTCGTTGAATGTTTCTATGTTGATTTTTTTTTGCCTTTATCATCTCTCTATGGTTGAAATAATAACAAAGTCCCCTACTATTGTTGCATTACTGTTTATTTCTCCCATTCAATTAATGCTTACTTTATGTATTTAGTTATTCCAATGCTTCATACATTACATTCTTTTGAAGACTTGACTATCATTGTATGACAGCTCTTGTCTCTTTTTACAATTTTCTAGTAAAGTCTGTTTCTTTGTTAGAGTTACAGCCCTTCTCGCCTTCTTTTGTTTTACATCTTCATGGAATTTTTTTTATACTTCCAACGCATCTATAACCTTAAAAGAAAGGAAGTCTCTTGTGGAGGCATATAGTTAGGTCTGAATGTTTTATTGTTGGTTATTTTCTAAAATATGTTTGGCTATTCTGTGTTCAGATTGGATTATGTACCCTATATTTAAATTATTGATAAGTAAGACTTACTGTTGCCATTTAAATTTTGGGGGTGCTTTTATGTTTATGTCTACTTTTTTTAATGTCTTCCTCTATGAGATTTTTTTGTGTAGTTTGATTTCCTTTATGAAAATCTCTTGTGTTTCTATAGACTTTTGTTTTATATTAACCCAAATTTCAGAGAAAACATAGCAACACAAATCTGTCTTATCCTGGTAAAAGTTAACTTCCATTGCATAAAATCTCTACCATTTGCTTGCCTTCACAATATTTTTTGTTTGGGGAGTAATAACATACTTTTTTTACGTAACATATTGCTAAAGAAAATAGTATAGCTCTTGCTATTTAAAAGCTTTTAGGCTTAATCATTTTCTTTGAGTTAAAAGCTATTTATACAGCATGGCTATAGTGATAGTGAAGTATTTGGACTTTGGTTATTATTTTTTATTTTTATTATTATTTTATTTTTATTATTGCCAACAAAATTTATGCTTTCATGTATTTCATGGCCTTAACGTTCTTTCATTTTAGCTTAGAGAACTCCCCTTAGCATTTCATGTAGGGCAAGTTTAGAGGTTATAAAGAATGCCCTTGGGCTTTATATGATAAAGTCTTTCTCACATCTACTTCTGAACGCTAGTTTTTCCAGGTCAATCATCATCCAGTGATAGCATCCTACTCTTGCCTCTAGTCTCCAACATTGCTGCTGAAAAAAAAAAATCAAAGACAAACAACTTGCTGGTGGGAATGAATTACTTTATGAAACTAAAAGCACCTAGAGCTGGTGCCAGCCCCAAGAAAAGATTTTCCCAAAAGCTTAGTAATGCGATCCTCAAGCCAGATTCCCTCTGCTACTCCCCTCTGACTTAAAAATGCCATCCTAGTATTGTGTGCCCTCAGGGTCTCAAAACAGAGTCATCAGTGTCTAGGTTCAAGTTTCTCTTTATTCACATCTGAGAGAAAATGATTATTTTTGAAATCTCAGTGGTAAGCTTTGATAGTTAACATTCTTACTTAAAACACCTACCAACACCTCAATTAACTACTATGGAAAGGTGGGACTAGAGTTTGAATGTGCCAATCTACACAATGAACAGTAAATAACCCACCTCAGCAGAACTGGGTAGAATCAGAACCCCTGAACAGCATGGATCCCCAAATGAAAAATGAGGACTCCTAGAAAGGGAGGAGGTGTGCTTCGTAGATCCTGGGGAGATAGTGACTGATGGGCAGCATTGTGATCTAGAATACTTTTAATTCCAGTCCTGTTTTCTGAGGGATGAAATCCTCCTTCTAATTTAGTTTTTTTTTGTTGTTGTTTTGAGACAGGGTCACATGTAGCTCAGGTTGGCCCTTGAACTGCTAATCTTCCTCCCTCTACCTCCTAAATGGTATAGACATGCACTGCCATACTGGCTCCGAACAGAAGAGATGCCTGTTACTGATGAGCAGTTTAGTTTGAGGAGGTGAGATGTCCATGGAGCAGGGTCTTGGGGAAAGAAGACTGCCCAAACAGAAATGTCTCCCTTTTATCCACAGATAAATACCCCGTCCCCAAATTCTGTGCACCACAAAGGGTTTGGAGTTCTATTTTGTAAAATTTTGTGCAGAGAAGAACGTGTTTTGTTCTAGAAGCATTTTTAGCTAAGTACTAGAAATCATTCTCCAGTTGTTTCTTCTGCTCTTGACAGACTTAAATCTTAGCCTTATAATGAACTGTCAGAATGCAATGGTCAGGAAAATAATGACTGCAATTGTGCCAACTGTTTCTGAGCTCCTCTGGCTGAGTCACTGATCCTTTGCAAGGCACTGAGATGAGAGAAACATGACAAAAAATTAATAAGGGATTGTGGCAGCCAGGCTGAGAGTCTTGGAACCGAGGACAGTCACTCTTCATCTTTCCTCACTCCTAATCCCTTTTCATAGACCCAAAAGGACATGCACACACTCCTTGAAAATGTTAGAAAGCATTTCTGAATGTTAGCGAGATGTTAAAATGTTATACAAGTTAATGCTTTCGTTTGATTGTATTTCACAAGTGGAATTGAGGGCATGTGTTAGTTTACAAAACACACTCCTCAGAATGATATGTAATTCCATTCATTGGTCATTAAATCCATTGGGGATGTCAGCATTCTCACTTCTCAGAAGCAGTGTGCTACTTCAAAACCTTAAAGGACTGAAGCTACTCACCACCCTCCTCAAATGCAAGATAAAGGCAAAGACAATTTACTGAATAAGATAGAATCGTTAAAATATTATCTATAGAATAAATATATTGAAACAAATGTGCTCAGAGCGTCACAGATCCCAAATATATACTTGACTTCATACTAACATACAGATACGTTGTATGTTACTTATGGGTACCTCATGTTCCTTCCTTCCTTCTTGCTTTCTTCCTTCCTCCCCTCATTCCATTCTTCCTTTCTTTCTTCTTTTATAGTTTGGTAGCACTGTACCCCAGGAAGACAGACTTTCTTTTATGTGTTTTATAGATTATTCCCCATGTAGTCCCAAGGCCTTTTGGATTCCTGCCTCCTCCATAGCTAAGTTATTTCACATGTAATTTCCCTTGGCACTGTCCATGTACTATCTTATCTTACTGTAGGGCTAGCATGCCTCTGTCTGTCTGTCTATGTATCTATCTGTCTACTGTCTATCTATCATCTAACTTTCTATTTTTGATGTGGGTACATGTGTGTGCTTGTAGGTCAGAGTCCATGGGAGAAGTTCTATTCTTTCACCTTTACAAGGATTCCAGGAATCCAATTCAGATCATTGGGCTTACACACCGCGGTGGTTTGAATGAGAATGTGCCCCGTAGGCTCTACATATTTGGACATTTTGTCCCCTCTTGGTGGCGCTGTTTTGAAAGGCCTTAGAAGGTGTGGCCATGCTGGAGGAAGCATGTCACTGGGGGCTGGCCTGGAGAGTTCTTAAACCTGGCTGGATCTCTGGCTGCTTTGCTTTCTGTGCCTGTTTGAAGATGTGAGTGCTTAGCTTCTGCTCCTGTTCTAGCCACCTCTGCCGACATGCCTCCCTGCCATGATGGACTCTTGCCCCTTTGGAACTGTTAGCTAAATAAACTTTTCTTTTTATAAGTTCCCTTGGTTGGTGTTTCTATAACAGCAACAGAGAACTGACTAATGAATGTAGCAAGCACCTTTACCTGCTGAGCCATCTCTCAGCCCAGGGCTAGCTTTAACTGATGCTATGACTCATCTCCCCAGCCACAATAAGCTACTCAGGAATAGTTTTGTCTTTGAATCTCTACAGTTTTTAACAAAGTAATCAGAGTTAGAATATAAGCCCTTGGGGGAAGAGGCTTCATGGGATTTCCTTTCAATGGTAATTACACTGACATAGAACATATATTCCATGAGTAACTACTGCATAAAAGAGTAATGATATCAATACTAGTAGCTCAAGAGATGTTTGTTAGGCTGAATAGTCTATTCTGCTAGCCTATTATTAGTTGTACCCATTCATTTTATTTTATTTATTTTTTTATTGTATGTGTACAAATATATTGCTTGCACTCGTGTCATACAGTGCCCACAGAGGTCAGAAGAAGGCACTGGATCCCCTGAAGCTGGAGTTAACAACCCATGTGGGTGCTGGGAATTGAACCCAGGTCCTCTGTAAGAGCAGCCAGTGCTCTTAACCATTGAGCCATTCCTCCAGCCATAAGCAGTACCCATGTTTTTGATTTTCTAATGGTTGTATGATATTCAAGACAGATCTATGACTTTGTAGCTTAACATTGCCCTAGTACACACGACGTACTCCCATCCTGCCCCACGTCCAAACACACTACACACACCCCTGGTAAAATCGGTTTATTTTCCTCATAAATCAGTCCTTTGCTTCCATCTCTCAAATAGTGAATCCTTATTCTTATTATGCTTTCTTAGGTAAGCATTTCTTTCTTGATAAAGATAGTGTTAATATTACTAAAGATCAGGATTATTGCTTTTTAAAATACTATTTATTTATTTTTATGTATGTATACATGTGTGTCTACCTGAGGTTATATACAGCAAGCAGGTATGTATGTGCCCATGGAGGTCAGGGGAGGGTGACTTCTAGTCCAGTCCCCTGAGTCATCTGATCAGTCCAGTCCCTTGATATTAGAGGTTAGGCACTGTCAGTCATGTGATATGGATACTGGGAACCAAATCCAGGTCTTCTACAAGAACTGTACACTCTCTTAACCCATGCTTAGTCTCTCCACCCCTAGGGTTTCTGTTTTACACTGGAATTCAATGCACATCAATTTGCACAGTGGGACAGCCAAACGGGCATCTTGTAAGGGTGGGAACCAAGGTGAAGCCAGCTTGTTGGGTTTGATCCACATCCCAGCTGGGGAGACAGAATAAGCATGCTCTTCATTCTGAGATCCTCAGCACCCAGAGAGTCTCACTCAAGGAAGTTTTCAACTCATAGTTTCACTTTGCTCCTCCAGTTAAATCTCCAGATCAAGATAGGCCTGTCTACTGTAATCTGACTCTTGATTTTCATCCTGATATGTCTGAAGATGTCTGAGAGCTCACACGCTGCTTTCTCCTACTTGTTTTCCCGGTAGAAACCTAGACTTCTCTAGCAATAGAATTAATTGGCAATATTTCCCTTCCTCCCTTTCTATGATGCTGAAGGCAAGTACCTAGCCAGGGTGCCTCTGCAAAGCCCGTTAAAATTCCATGGCTCCTCCATCGGGATTGTTAGTTGCTGCTGGCAGCACCAAGTACTTACTTAGCTGCAACATCTTTGTTCACTTATGAGCGGGACTCTTGCTATCACAGTGGTATAAATTCCAAGAAGGGACAGCTGCAAGGGCATAAGTGTGTTTAGGATGAACACTGGTTGTCAGCTATGCTATAAGGAGCTTTCTTTGACGAGCTGAGTTTTTGGTGCATGAGAAAATAAGTTGGCTCATGCTACACCAATTAAGAATGGGTGTTATTCACTGGTGTTTATACCAAGGATTTCTGGGATTAAATTTCTAGTGGAAAGATCTGTCTTGGTCTACATTGCCCAAATGAAGTCATTTGCTTGCCTGAACAAATTTTATTTTATCTCTCTTTAAAAACAAAATGTCTCATGAGTTGGCTTTTTAAAATAGGAGACACGGGAGGCTGGAGAGATGGATCAATTAAGACCACTAGCTGTTCTTGCAGAGAACTGGGGTTTAGTTCCCAGCACCCACATTGCAGCCAACAACTAACAGTAACTAGTTCCAGAGGAGCCAATGCTCTTTTTTGGCACCTCAGACATTGTATACATGTGGTCCACTTATATTGTTGTAGGCAAAACACTCATACACATAAAATAAAAATAAGAAATTTAAAATAGGAGACAAAGAATTAATGGTATTTTGAAATAGAAACTTAATATAAAACTGGTCTTAATGAGGTTTTTAGAAATAGTTTGGATATAGCCAACATTCACATTCAGACTGCAGATCTGGGTTATGTGATATATACTTTGCTTTACCTTAGAGCCAGTGGTTCCAAGGAATACTTAATATCTTGTCCCCAAACTCTCTGCTGTTGCCAGTTTGTCTATTTTCCACACCTCTGCCAGCCACTTCAGTCCGCAGCCGGTCTTCCTCAGCTGGTCCTGCTTTCCACTGTTCCATGACTCTTTCATGGAGTATTAAGGATACCAGAAGACGATGTTGGACCCCTTAGAGTTGAAGTTACAGGTGGTTCTGAGAAACCTTGTCTATATAAGTGCTGGGAACTGAACTCAGATCCTCCGGAAGACCAGCAAATACTCATAACTACTCAAATACCTCCCAGCCTTAAAAGCAGCCAGGGAGGGTGACGGACCCTCTTCTTGGAAACAGTACTAGTCAGACAATCCTCCTCCACTGCTCCATACCATATGCTTCACTGCAAAACACTGCAGTCTGTAGTTCCTTAACTTTTAGCTCAAAGTCAAAGAACATGGTTATAATAAACTCTTTGATCACTACTAAGAATTTTTGCAAAATGTCCCAAAGAAAGCAATATTTATAGTTTGCTGAAGAACCACACCCAGGACTCTGATACTTACCAGGTGACAGAAATCATATTCTTCTTATTGGATTAAGAACTACTTTTCTGGGGCTGGAGAGATTGTTTAGCATATATAAGCACACACTGCTTGAGTTAAGTTCCCAGCACTCACATTGGGTGGCCCACAACCACCTGAACATCCTGCTCCAGAGGATCCAGCATCATCTTCTGGTTCTATTGGCATCTGCATGCACAGTCACATGCCCACACACAGATACACACACATCTACAGGCCCACACACAGATATACACACATGCACATGCCCACACAGATACACACACATGCGCATGCCCACACACAGATGCACACACACACACACACACACACACACACACACATGATTTTTAAATTTAAATGTAAAACATTGTTAAAGAGCTGTTTTTCTAGAGTGGGAACAGTAAGGAGAGTAAGGTCAGTGCCAGGAGTTTTGATGCCACTGTGCTGTGTCAAACATTCCTCCTAAAGTATCTGACATTCAGTTATACTGTTAGCTCTTGGGGGTTTGGGGTGGATTTGTGAGCATGTTTCCAGCTCTGAACATGAAGCTCTCAACTAGAACTGTCATTAAAATGAGGAGATTTCTCATAGAATATAAAGGAAGTGTTCCCTCAAAAGGGAACACAGTGACTCCACACAGACCCACTCTCTTCCCTTATCTGTGCTCCACCGTTCACACACTCCGACCTGTCCAAAAGATGGTTCCTCTTAATACTTGATGATATTTTGTTCACATGGTGTGGGAGGGATGAGGTTAAGGGGGCATTCTTTCTAATTACAGAAATAAAAGTCTCTTTGGGGGCTGATTGACCATTTTAGGTCATCTACCTGGCCCAGGATAAATAGCTTTCTCCAGGGAAAGACTGGTTACCCATTTTCAAAGACTCAGGTTCCTGAAATCATTTCTTAAAATGAGGTTAGAATTTCCATGGTTGGCTAAGACTAAATTGAAACCATTTGGAAAGAGATGCAAATTATTAAAAGCATAACGATCATACACACACACACACACACACAAATACATACAGGAATAGAATGAATGCTTATAGAGTAATGACTGTAGATCTAAACTGAGATTACTATCCAAATAATGAAGATGACTTACATTTTAAATTGAGAAAGTAAAATTTGTGAAATAGGATATTTTTACAGAGTATATACAGATTTCACTGATTGAGATTCAGTTAGAAATAGATGCCAACATTTTCTCTACTAGATTATGAACATATGGAGTTTATTTGACTTTAACTGTAAATCCCATGAAGTTAGAGATTATGAGGATCTTCCACAGTAATCTATCCCTGATGCTTAGTAGAGAGTCTGGTACGGAGAGACACTCAATTTGGGGGGGGGGGTTGGATAAATAATATAAACAAAACTTTCAATAAATGCTTGCACTAGAACAGGACATTACACAGATGAGAAATCCTAGGCCAAATTAATCCATATGCAATGAACTATTAATGGTATCCATGGGAAGGTTTTGCCCTATAAAGAAGGACTTCCACAAACTGCTGCTATGCCCCAAGTCATCAATGGTCTGTAATCCCAGGAAACATCTATGACAACAATGTAGTTGAGCAAATATTCATTTTTGTTTTCAAAAAGGCATTACTCAGAGCTACAGAGATGGCTCAGTTGGTAAAGCGCTTACCTTACAAGCATCTGAGTTCAACCCCCTCCACATAAATTAAAAACAAACAAACACTAACAAAAATGAAAAACAACAGGCCCTGTGGCATGCACTTTGAATCCTGCAGATGAAAGGTAGAGACAGGAGGACCCCTGGGACTCACTGGCTCACCAACACGGCTACTTGGTCATTTCTAAGCCAGTGAGAGACTTTGTCTCAAAGAAAAGATAGGCAGCACTCGAGAAACAATCTCTGAAGTTCTCCTTTGCCCTCCACATAGGCATATATACTTGCACATGCAAACACTCACACTCACACTCACACACACACACACAGACACAAACCACTTCAAACTGCCCTTCTGTGAAAGCTGAGTGTTTGAACTATGGAAGGCCTGCTTTTCTCAGGCGAGAATACAATCTCTTCTCTTGCAGCCTCCTGTCAGAAGTCACCACAGACATTCCCACAAAGATATCCCACAGTACTATAGATCAGTCAGACTAAATGCCCCCATCTAGATTTTCCTGTAGCTTGACAGTACAGGCATGCGAAGGCACCTCATACTCCTCTGAATCTTTCTGCACACTCTCCGGGTGATGTGGTCCAGCTGTCACACTAACCTCCCAGGACACTGGAACTTCCCGCCTCCAAACGCCATGAAGCCATCCAAGAAAGCATGCTTCTCTAAATTTGCCTTTTCCCAGCGTTCCTGTGGGAAGAAAACATTTTTTGTTCCTTATTCAGTCTTATATAAATAAGCCTAACTTTTAACTCTAGGCTAAAAATGACTTGTACAGCTAATCCTTGCATATAAAGTTGCAGAATTGTTGGTAATTTTTTCCAACCTGTTATTAATATCAGACACAATTGTGTTTTTGGAATATGAACTTATAAATAAAAAAGACTTAACTAGAATCCTATTAAGTGGCAAATGTAAATGATAACGTAAATCAACCAAAGATTGACCTAAGAAGAGGAAGAGTATTTATAAGGTCCCAGGCTTTATCATAAAATTGCTCTTAGTAATAAACTTAGTAGCAAGATACTGACAGCCCCACTTGCTGGCGAGAGTTTGGGATGTGGAATCAGTCCATCTGGATGCCAGTTCTGCTAGTTTTACTCAAAGGCAAAGAATGAACCAGATGAACTCTGATTCTGTTCAGCCCTGTGATTTCCCAGGCATACAAAATAACAGATCACGGTTTTAATTTGCTGTATTTTTTTATTTTTATTTTCTGGGATCCTTGGAGACCAGCTGCAGAAGCAATTGCCAGAGGCATATTAAGAAAGTCTTCTATCCGAGTCAGGGCTATTTCCACTAACATGCCCTCCTAGTTTTGCATAAATTTCATTTTAGATGTTGCTCAGACCACACTCCTCTCTATTTAGTCTCTAAATGCTGCAGCATCTACATTGCAAACATGATTTGCACTCTGCAGCAGAGAAATATGTATATAGTCTTAGTGAACTTAGGAATTCATATTCTTGGCAAAAATAATAAAAATTCAAAAGAATACTATATGTTGAAAAAGAGATAACTTACAGGCTTGAACAATTCAGGTTCGGAAAAATACTTCAGATTTCTATGTAGCCAAAACGGAGACAGCATCAACAGGTCACCAGAAGGAACCGTGTAATTCTAAAAGAAATCAGTTACAAATCACTTATTTTGAAATATGCTTTGAGGGAACTTTGGACCATTGAAAATAAAGCTACAATTATATTGTACCAAAGAAAAAACTGAGAGTAAGAAAAATCTCCTGGATAGGTAATTTCTGTGTGTGTGTTTTATGAACATGTGTGCGTACATTTATGTGTGAGGGAATGATCGCCCATGCAGGTGCATGTGGACTCAGAAATTGAACTCTCACGATGTCATTCTCTACTGATTAGCACCTTATTTTTTAATTTTTAAAACATATTTTGTGTGTGGTGTGTGCATGTGTGTCATGGCTCACATGTGGAGGCCTGAGGACAACCTGTGAGAGTTAGTTCTCTCCCTCCCCCATGTAGGAGCTAGAAATAAAATTCAGGTCTTTGGGCTTCACAGCAAGCACATGTGCCCATTGAACCATCCTTCCAGCCCATTTTTAATTAATTAATTAATTAATTGGAGACAAGGTCTCTCATTGAAACTGGAGCTTGCCATTTGGGCTATGCTTGCTGGCCAGTGAGCACCCGGAATCTGCTAGTGTCTGCCCTCCAGTGTCGTGTATACATTCTTCCTCCTCCTCCTTCCAGAGAAGCTGAACCAACAATGATCAAACCCAGGGTCTTTTACTTGCTAGGCAAGCGCTCCACCACTGAGCTAAATCCCCACACTCTTATTTGTATATGGATGCCAGAGATCTGAACTTGGGTCCTCACACTTGTGGGGCAAACCCTTTCATACACTGAGCCATCTTTCTAGTCCCCAGAAAGGTTATTTCTATTGTGCAATTAGGCAATAACTAATTTCAGGCATATTACTGGGTTACATAGAGGGAAATATTACATACATGTCAATATTTTAGAAGTGAGGATAAGTCCACACTACTGTACCTTCTGATGTTTGACAGTGGGGTTCACAGCAAGTGTTCTCAGTGGAAATCATAATGTTTTTATAGATTGTGTGGCAGAAAAATCTAACTCTGAAACAAGGACAGTAGTCACAGCAGCACTGAACACAGAGGCAGTGGTTCCAATAGCAGGGCAGGAAGAGTAGATTAATTTCTTAAATACAACAGCAGCCATGAGGGAAGAAAGGAATTCAAAGATGATGGCTTAAGAGGACCTTTGTCATAGGTCCAAAGCAAGTGTTAAGCATTTATTTAGTTGGGTTTGTGCCTGGGGTTCGGTGGTTGCAGGACAAAAGATAAGCCCATGCTTCTTCACAGCAGAACGGACACTATCCTTCCCTATTTATGTTCTAGTAGGCTTTCATGATCTATAAACTCTAGACCAAGACCTACAAACTGCCTTCATAGATTCTCCCTTTCATTGTCATAGGCAAGAGGCACAGGACAAGATGTCCCAAGTTGTGTGATCATCACATGGTCACCGACTATAATGAAATGAAGTAGTTTAAAAGGTAATTCCTACAGTCAAACATCACAAGCCATGGATATTTAATGTCACACAATTTCGATATGCTCTTGTGGAATCTGGTTTTGTTAATTATTATTTTCTATTTTATGTGTATGAGCGTATTGCCTGCATATGGGTAAGTGCACCTGTATCATACAATCAGAGGGCAGAAAAGGGCTTTGGATCCCCTGGAACTGGAGTTATGGACGGTTATTAGCTGCCATTTGTGTGTTGGGAATCAAATCCGGGTCCTTTGTAAGAGCAGTCAGTGTTCTTAACAGCTGAGCCATCTCTCCTGTGCCTTTGTCGCATTTGTAGAGCACTTATTCTAAGTGCATATGCCCCAGCGTTTTTACTTTACAATTAAATTTTGGTCCCGGGGAAGGAGAAAGTAGAAAGTGAGGCCATCAGTTTTTAATCTGGGAGAACCTCTATTGATTCCAGGGGACCTGAACCTTGCTTAAGGTTTAGCATGTCAGTTCCAGGAGAGCTGGACAGAGTCAGATTCAAAACTGAGCAAAGTGAGGCTTTAGCTGGTACCCTCCAGCCATTTTTAAAAGAGGAAGAGATTTGTGAGTCTCTAATCCAATTTGTTTTACTTGTTCTGGGACTGACACTGGAGAGACTCTAGTATATATGCGTGGGAACGGTGCTGGGTACAGCTCTGGGACTGATCTCCAGGCTGGACGACAGCTGCCTACCTTCCCTATCCCATGGTCCTCTATAACTGCTGGTAATCTGTAGCTACTGCAGCCCATGAATCACACTAGCCCAGGAAAAGGGGTTTCAAGTGAGTCCTTGGACACAGAATTAAAGGAGGAAGTTCCACCAATAGCTTAGCAAGCGCCAGAGAGGAAGGCTAAAGGCGGTTGTATCAAAAATACCAAGCGAGCTGGAAACAGATGCCGTCATGCCCAGTCTAAACAGTCTTGCCTCTGTTTACATAACAGATGAAGAGGAA
The DNA here is from genome assembly GCA_035773235.1 of Eospalax fontanierii. NCBI lineage: Eukaryota > Metazoa > Chordata > Mammalia > Rodentia > Spalacidae > Eospalax > Eospalax fontanierii. Next base: position 13,141,569 of record CM069549.1, read on the forward strand.
GATTAGGGAGCAGACCAGGCACTGGCAGGACCAGAATTAGCAAAGAGCAGTTACCATCTCTGAGCTGCAGCAACTGGGTTACTCAGACAGACAAGAAGTAAGCATATCAGCCCACCTCCCTGGATGCAGTGAGGCCAACTGAGTACCACCTGCAGATCAAGGGATGGGCCTTCTGTGAAAAGAGAAGAGAAGGAGGGATGCCCTGCTATGCCTGAAGGATACTGAGAGCTAAGAAGAAATAAGAAATGCGAATCTTGAGAGAAAAATCCCTGCCCTGCAGAGGCAGACCATGTATAGGAAAAAGTCAAAGACACACAACACTTTCTCTTAGCTCTTGATCAGAAGTTCTGCTGGTGTTTGCTTTCAAATACAAGTATTTATTTATTTATTTATTTTGTTTTGTTGAGACAGGGTCTCACTATGTAGCCCTGGCTAGCCTGCAACTCTCTATGTAGACCTGACTGCCCTCAAACTCACAGAGATCTGCCTGCCTTTGCCTCCCAAGAACTATGATTAAAGATGTGTACCACCATATCAGGCTACATAATATAGTATTTCAAAATTTAAAGGCTATAAGCCTTTTTGTGTGACAAAAACTGATCTTTATGAAAAATTTTGTGAAAATCAGAAAAAAAGAGAAAAACCATCAAAGTAAATAAGAAAATAGAACTTTAGAAATCTCCAAAACCTTGTCAAGTAATTAGCCTGTTCAAAATACACATCCTTATATTTACAGACAAGTGTATCTCTCACCACTCATCAAAGAAGCTTCTTTTTGCAACAAATGGAGACTATTACAGATTTTCACATCTGTTCAAATGCAGAAAATAAGTATCTGTGAGGGGTCCAGTCCTAAGTGATACGTATACAATGTAATCTCTATACCTAAGACTCAGGGAACATAGCGGAAAAAGGGGGCAGAAAGACTATTAATGCATCTCTCAACTCTCACCAGCAAAGCTTCTTCATGTAACAAGCAGTGATTAACCCAGAAAGCCACAACTGGCCAAAGTGCAGAGAATGAGAGATTGCAGAGCGCTTATCCCTGAATAGGACACATGTCAAACTTCTACCTCCCAAGATTCAGGTATCATTGCAGAAGAAGGGGTAGAAATACTTGAAGAGCTAGGGGTAGTAGATGACTACAAGGAAACAGTTTTCCAAACAGCTGAGAAGTTACCCATAGGAACTCAGAGCAGTGGTAACAGCATGTGCAAGACCAACACAAGCTCAAGCCAGAAAACATCCAGCATAGAAGTGGTATGGAAGGTAAGAAGTCTAACCATAGCTGAAGAACTGGCAACGACTGGGAGCAGGGTCAGTTTTATTTAAGAGTGTGACACTAGGTAGGTTAATCAGGCTCCAGTGGATGAACACACAACAAAGATATTTGAAACACAAATGTGACTTGATAGGCCTTAATACATATGATATGATATGATATGATATGATATGATATGATATGATAGAGTAAATGAAAGCTGGTGGAGGGGTCTCTAAGAGGGATGCAGAAAGGGGAGGGTGTCTAAATGTGATCAAACTCTATTGTATGAAATTCTCATTCATTAATTCTCAATCATTAATTAAAAATATTATTCTTGAACAAAATATTACTATAAAGCATAGTTTTAATCTAAGTACAAAAAACTCAGTCTGAAGATGAATTTAAAGTTACAACAACCTTGAAGAAACTAACACTTGTTGAATGTTGGTACACTGCCAGATTAGCTGCAGCTATTTGAAATGGCTATAAAATGCCTCTTTCTTTCCTAGCTGCATACTGTCTGTGGCTGGATTTCTCCATTTCTACCTATGGAAACAACCTGTCATAATAGGTTGATGGCAGATACCTGTAGGAGAATTTATCTAAAAGTTTTCTATTAGTAAGACATTCAGTAGATTTGCAAAAAGTTGAAATGAGTTACTTTGTTTTATATTTTAGAAGACAAAGTTATTCACTAGAGAAATCACCCTTGCATTGATGAGAAGCTTTTCCCTGCTCCGTAGTTTACATAGTGCAGGAAGTGTTACTAGGGCTGCTGAGATCACACATCAGGACAACCTGCCATTGTTGCTTTGCTAAATAGCTTGTCAAACTGCATTCTAAATATTTATGTTTATAACTATCAATTTGTGCTGCTCTCGATTTTAGTCAGAAAATCTGCTTTTTGCAGTGGGCAGTGGTTAATGCTCAGTCATTATGGGTCAAAGTACTGAGTATAAATAACTCTGAGTGCTTTCTTGTGGATTGTTATCTGTATCAGCCTCCTACCATTCAAGGCTCAGGGAACATACCAGAAGAGCAGATGGAAAGAATGTAAGATATGCTATCTTCTGGTCATGACATGGCTGTTGCATACATCAACTCAAAGAAGTTGTAGTGACTTACACAAGACCTACACAAAAGTCCAGCATGGTTGGGACAGGGGCCTCTGCGGTCCCACCTTTTCAAAGAAGCTATTGGCAGTTAATGGTTGCTATGTGGAGTCACCCTCCTTTGGGGCTGTGGCTGTTGGTAGGGTGCCCTCAACCCATGTGTTTATAAGCAACACTAATTGGACTTGGAAGGTTATTAGTAACAAAAAAATAAATCAAAAGAGGGCATGGAGTGTGAGGGAGCTGGGTGAGGGCTCTGGGGGGATGCTGGAAGGAGGCAGTAGTGGATGAATATTATTCATGCTCACGTATAAATGGGTGAAACTTTTCAAAGAATGAAAAGTATTATTTTAAAGTTATGTTTTCTAAACCCATGATCTTATGTTAATGGGTACTAGATTTTCTTGTTATTTTTAAGGGAATTACTACTTTAGCCATGTCTCCATTTTAATTTAGAATACTACAAATATTAATAGACTGAAATCATGTACACAAAGTTCTTGGGTACAATTGATAATTCTAAAGGGTACAATGTGATCCTGAAGCAAAAAAGTTTTAAAATTTCTATGTGGAATATTCTTAAAATACCTACTTTTGGGTCAGACGGCTTACCAGGTAAAGGCACCTGCCACCAAACCTGAAGATTTAATTGGACTCCTGGAGTCCACAGGGTTGAAGATGAGAACAAACTCCCACAGGTCATCCTGTGACCTTCCCACATGTACCTACACACATACACACGGACATACAAAATCAACCAAGCAATCAATCAGTCACCCACTTTCACACATCCCAAGTCACACATCAACCTTTTCCCTTTGCATGGATTTATAGGGATTCATTTATCCTGTATTATATCCCTGTGTACATGAGTGTTTGCTTCTTACCTGCCTGGTTTGGTTTTGAGGAGTTCGGGTCTTTCTATAACGTGTGGGCTGCTGTTAAACTCCTAGACACAAGCTGTCATCCTGCTCAGCACTTTGAGTAGCTTGGGCCAAGGCCATGTACTACTATGCCCTTTTTCTCTAGTCTGTTTTACTGATCTGATCATCTAGTCATTTGAGAAGATAACTACCATTCCCAAATGACTTATTTCTTTGAATAGTTTCTTTTTTTCTGGATAATTTTTAAAGATGGACTGTATACCTAAAAATTCATGAAACCATGAGAGAAAAATAAAGGCAGAAAGTTACAAGTTTGGGGAAGGTGACATAACTGGAGAAAGAAGGATACAGTCAACAAAAGATGGCGGTATTTATCCATTGTAACGTATTCCGAAGAACACAGACAGGGTTAAGACATATAGACACGGCTGTAAAAATAATGAGAGCATGTCCAAATGACCTCCGGGAAGGGTAGTAGGAGATGACACCAACCTTCACGGAAAGGAGCTTTGACCAGCTGTTAAACTGCAGAGAAAATGTAAGCCGTGTCCCTCATCAATATGAGTGACTATGGAACGAACTTTCAGAATAAGTCCAAATGTCTGTCAACATTTTAATAAACTTAGTTTAGCAAAGACAGAATATCTACTTCCAGAAAGGTATCCATCCTAAAAGGCCAAATTATGTCCATTTATAATGAAGAGATCAGGAGTTATAATAGTGAAAAAGTAGACATAAGCATTCAATGGTAAGGAACTGGTTGAAAATGTAAAACTGCATCCATATCTCAGATATTTTTCAATAATTCAGAATGGTGGAAATGTATTATTGACACCAGAAATTATAATCCATTATTAAGTAAAATAAGTGTTCCAAGAAAAAAAATATAGTATAATTCCAGATGATTTTTAATGCACACAGAGAAAAATCTATAATTATAATATCAAATGTTTATAGTGACTAATTCCAATTTATGGGATTTTAAGTAAGGTTCAATTTCCTCTTTTAGCTCATGGTCATGGTCTCTTTTTCATCCAATGATTATGTTTTACCTATGTAGGAAGAAAAAAAGGCTGTGTATTTTTGAATGTTTAACTTTCCAAAACCTCACAGTGATAAATTTGGGCCTCCTTAGAGGAAAGGCTGTGTCTAATGTACTTACAGAATAAATATCAAGTGTAGGGAATGCCACATTGCTTCGTGTGTCTGGTGTGTGTGTGTGTGTGTATGTAGCATGTGCTGTGTGAAGGGTAATTCATGTGTCTGGTGTGTGTGTGTGTGTGTAGCATGTGCTGTGTGAAGGGTACATTCATGTGTCTGGTGTGTGTGTGTGTGTGTGTGTAGCATGTGCTGTATGAAGGGTATATTCATGTGTCTGGTGTGTGTGTGTGTGTAGCATGTGCTGTGTGAAGGGTAATTCATGTAAACATATGGGTGTGCTCATGCCGTGTGCATGTATGTGGAGGCCAGAGCAGAATACCCGGTATCCTCTTTTATCACCTTCTTCCTTATGCTTGAGACAGGGTTTCTCTCTGAATAGAAAGCTCACTGTGAGCTAGGGTGGCTGGATGCTAGCCCTTGGGATCTACCTGTCTCTGCCCCACCCACAGTGCTGGGGTCGTGGGCATGTGCAGTCATGTCTGGCTTTTCAGTGGATGCAGATACTCAAACTCAGATCCTCACACATATACAGCAAGCACTCTTATCCACTGAGCCATCCCCTGGCCCAAAAACACTGCATCTCTTACAAATATTTAAAATACATTATAAAGCATTATGAAAGGAAATGTTGGAACCTTCTTGGAAGGCGGCAGTATGCACATGTGTTTCTGAGGTTTCTCCACCATTGACACAGTCATAAGCCTCTGCTGGGGCTTGGAAGGGGCCTGGACTAAGCCTTACAGTCTGGGTGTGGGAAAGTGGGGGTAAAATGTTACTAAGTTTTAAAGTAACTTCTTGAATTGGAGCATACCTATGCTTTTGTTAAACAAACATGGAGAATCTAAAGTTGTTGGTTCTCCATAAAAGTCTTGTAAGAGGATTACACAGTCAGTGAATTGTATGTTCCTATCCTTTGACTAATAACCTGCTAAGTATAATTCGAGAGCACTAATTACAAAGAAAATATACTGTGTGTAAAGATGCATGACTGCCATGTTAAACTAACCACAAAGAAAAACAGTATACATTCTCAAGTCAGGAAATAACTGCAAAACAATGAACCATTAGGTTTCATTGAAATAAAGAGGAGACTCTAGATGCATGATAAAGGAATGTTCACTGTTTTCTAAAAGATTTGTTTTTACTTTCATTTGTGTGTGTGTGTGTGTGTCTGTGTGTGTGTGTGCCATATGTGTACAAGTGCCCACAGAGGCCACAGGATGGCATTGTAATCCCTTAAGCTGGAGTGGCAGGAGGTTGTGTGTTGCCTGATGTGGGTGTTGTGAACCTCTAGAAGGGTCCTCTAGAAAACCAAAAAGTTCTCTTAACCACTGAGTCATCCCTCCAACCTTACCAATGTTAGAATTTTAATGCCTGGCTTATGTTATGTTGAAACATGTATCCTTATTGAGGTCACGCAGGGAGACTGTTAGATAGTTACTTCACTCAAGATGATTTCTCCAGTTTCATCCATTTACCTGTGAATTTTACGACTTCATTTTTAAACAGCTCATGAATATTATATCATGTAAATTTACCACACTTTCATTAACCATTCACCAGGTGATATACATGTAGATTGTTTCTACTTCCCTGTTATTGTGACTAGACCAGCAACGGACATGGATGACATCTGGAGCTCTATAACTTTTGAGTCAAACTGTTCCTGAATTACTTAGCACTCAGTGAAGATTAAGGACTCGTATAAAAATTTGTGCTCTTAGAATTACGATGACATTTTTCATAGAAATAGAAAAGGAATCTTAAAATTCATTTGGAATCACAAGAAGCCCCAAATGGACAAAGCAACCTTAACCAAAATGAGTAAATGTGGAAGCATCACTTTACACTACCTGAAAGACAATATAAAGCTAAGTGTTCAAAACAGTGGTACTGGCTAACAGACAGACACAGAAACCAATGCAATAGAATAGAGCCCAGAGATTTAGCTCTAGCGTTTCATTTGCAGTAAACTTGTTTTTTTCATAAAAGTTCTAGGTATACCAAATAAGAAAATGTTAGTTTTCTTAATAAGTAGTACTGGGAAAAATGAGTATCAATGGGAAGAAAGAAGTTAGAATCTTATATATAAAATCAATTCAAGTAGATTAAACTTGAAACTGTAAAACTACTAAAACCAAAAGGAAATATTATTTGATATTGCTCTGGGCAATGAGGGCTTTTTTGTAGAACTCAAAATCCTAGACAACAAAAATAAAGGCAGACAGAGAGAATTACACTACATACCATCTGTACAACTAAGGAGATGACCATCAGAGTGAGTAGACAGCCTCTGGGGCTGGATGAGACAGTTGCAGAACATACTTCTGATAAGGGGTTAATATTCCACATATATAAGGAACTTAAACAGCACTGTGATAAGAACAAGATCAGAGCTACAAAATAGGCAAAAGATCTAAATAGACATTTCTCAGAAGAAGACCTGCAGGAAGGGCTGGAGGGATGACTTGGTGGTTCAGAGCATGTCTCCTCTTGCAGAAGGCCCAAGTGTGGTTCCCACATCCACATCAGGTACCTCACAACCACCTGTAGCTCCAAGGAATGCAATGCTGTGTTCCTGCCTCCAAAGGTACCACACAGATGAACGAACATATACATAAACAAAAATAAATCTTAATTTTAAAAGGCCAATAAATTATTCAACAAGTGTGTGGAAAATGTTCATTATCATTAATCAGGAGGGAAATGAAAGTCTAAGGCATCCTGGGACATCACCTCATTCACGTCAGAATTTGCATTATCCCCAAAACAAAAGACAAAAGTCAGAGGATGTAGACAGAAGGACACCCTCCGAGACCTTTGTTTTATAATGTACATTACTACAGCCACATGAAAAATAATACAGAAGTTCCTCAAAAGGTTAAAAACAGCTACCATATGATCAAATTACCCCTTTACTGAGCTTATATCCAACAGACATAAGATTAATATGTCAAAGACATATGTGTAACTCCATGTTTATTATAGCATGCTTTACATGTTTACATGTTTATTATAGCATGCTTTACAGTAGCTATGATATGGAATCAACCTGTGTCCCTCTGCAGATGATTACAGAAAACAGAAAAGGTGATAGATAGGCACTCACAGATACACAATGACACACCATTCAGCCCTTAAAAAGCATGAAATTATACAACAGCATGAATGAAGCTGGAAGATGTTCTGTTAAGTGAAAAAAGTCAAACACAGAAAGACACGTAAGAGACGGTAAGAGAGGAAACGGTCAAATAACATAAAATTGCATTTAAATAGAAGGAGCGAGTTCACAAGATCTATTATACAATATGAAAACTACAGTTAGAAATATTCCTTTAATCTACCTGGCTAATAGAGTACATAAATGTTTTCACCACAAACATGAGACTGTTAGAAGCTGGAGAGATGGTTCAGCAGCTAAGAGGTCTGACTGCTCTTACAGAAGACCTAGATTCAATTCCCAGTACCCACTTGATGGCTAACAACTGTTCATAAACTCCAGTTCCAGGGAATCTGACACCCTTTTCTGGTCCGCAGGCATTGCATAGCATGGGTGCCCTTAGATACTTTCAGCCAATACACTTATATGCCTAAAATAAAATTAATAAGTAAAATATTTTTAAAAATAAGTCTGTGAAATAATACTTAGGTTAATGGCTTGATCCAGCCATTCTAAAATGCACACATATCTCAAGGTGTATACTGCATGATAAATATATACAATTTTATTCATGTATAATAAATTAAGTAAATCATTAATATATCAATCCAAAAATAAAATATATGATCAGAATATATACTTTTTCTAGAAGGTTCACCATTTTCAGATGAGACCAGGGCTTACCAAAATTTTAACTGGCTTTATGACTTTTCTTGTAATGATACCGGGTGCTCGTAAGCGGATGGCTTCCAGAATACACCACTTAATCAGAAGGAACTGCTTCAAGTCCTCATTAGATACTTGAATCTTATCTCCACCTGTAAAGAGAATGTTTAAAATAAAGATGTACTAAAGAGGTCAACAAGTGGTTTCATGCAGGATCATTAGAAGAGGTTAAGCTCACCGAGGGAAGTCATACTGTTATGCATGGTTTTTGCTTCTTTTCTGTAACAGGAAGGACTGATTTTGAACTTTACTTCTAACACTCCTATGGCCAAAGCATGACCAGGACAGTCCCTGTCAGGAAAAATGCTCAATTTTTATCTCATCTCATTCTTTCTTGTCCAAACTCCCACTGCATTTAAGGAAAAAAGCAATAAAGGACTGGCCTCAAAAGCACAAAGAAAACATATAGTAGCCCAATAACTGTTTTTGAAGTGTTTGACGTCCTTAGCCACAAGGGAAAAGCAAATAGCATTGCTTTCTGGGGCTGGGAACATGGTTCAGTTGGAAAAGTGCTTGGCGGGTGTAACCTGAGTTCAGATGCTCAGAACCCACATTGTAAACTAGGCAAGGTGGCACGTCTGTAATCTCAGCACTGGGAAATCAGGGAAGGCGATCCCTGGTGTTTACTGGTCAGCCAGTCTAGCAGAATCAGTGACCTCAAGGTTCATTAAGAGACTCAGGCTCCAAAAATAAGTTGGAGAAGTGATTGAATGGGACATCTGTCATGAACTGGTCTCCACATTCACATATACAGAATGTGTGCATGCACCTGCACACATAGATGCACATACGTATACACACGTACACACACACTATACACACTGTTCTGAGATTCTATCTCATCCCAGGAAGAATGACTATTGTCAAAAAAGCAAAGGAAAATAAACATTGGTGTGCATATGGGAGAACACTTACACATGACTGGTGGGAGTAACTGATACCGCCCCTATGGAGATCAGTTTGGAACCGTCTTCAAAAACTAAAGGTGAAACTAGCATGTGATGTAGGATATCACTCAAGTATATTTCTAAAATCAGCTTGTGTGGTGGTTTGAATAAGAACTGTCCCCCATAGGCTCAGTCTTTGAACACTTGGTATATAGTTTTGGACGCACTGTTTGGGAGACCTCATGGAAACTTTAAGAGGAGTGGCCTGCTAAAGGAAATACATCCCTGCCGGTAGGCTTGAGAATTCACACCCTTGCCCCACTTTGAGTTTGCCTTTTTGGTTTCCTGTGCCCACCACTGCCACCACGCCTCCCTCCCCATGATAGAATCTTACTCCCCTGGGACATATGCCCGAATAAATTCCTCCTTCTATAAGTTGCCTTGCTTGTGGTGTTTTACCACAGTGTCAGAAAAGTAACTATACAGCATGCCACAGAGATACCTGCAACCTCATGCTTACGGCTGTACTATTCACAACAGCCTAAATTAGGAACCAGTCTAGAGGCCCATGAACAGACAAATGCTTATGGAAACATGGTACTCATACACGATGTAATTTCAAACAGGTGTAAAGAAAAATGAAATGGAATTCTCAGGAAACTGTGTAGAACTGGAGATCATTATATCAAGCAAAGTAAGCCAGGCTGAGGAAGACAAATATCATGTGTTTTCTCTCATATGCAGAATCTAGTTTTAAATTTACATATGTATACATATAGATGACCTATGTACATATACATATGACATGGAATTAGAAAGGTGACTTTGAGAGAGAAAGAAGAGGTCTAAAAAGAAGAGGGAAGGAAGAATAAAGGATGGCAATGGGATACATACATATGACGTGCATGGTTAGGGATGGGGATAGGGTAGGGTTAGGGTTCGGTTAGACATAGGAATAATGTTAGGGTTAGGGTTAGGGTTAGGATTAGGTTTAGGAATATATATATGATGATGACAAAAAGGGGAGAAAGAGGCCAGGAAGAGAGCAGATGGGGAAGAGAAATAAGAGGATGAAGAAGACAAAGTATAAAGATGTTCATGCACAGAAGCATCACAATGGGAGCTGGAGAGATGCTCGGTGGTAAGAGCACTGGCTGCTCTCACAGAAGACCCAGCTTTGGTTCTCAGCACCCTAATGGTGGCTAAACTCATCCATAACTCCAGTTCTGGGGCATTCCATGGCCTCTTCTCTCCTCCTGGACTGCCATGCTCTGCTAATAAATATCTATTTAAGTAATAAACAGACCAACTTCAATATGGGGAGATGAACAGATAGATATTCATGTCAAAAGAAAGAACAGAGGAAGGAAGGAAGGTTACAGAAAATATGGTCAAGTTAAAAAAAAAAACTGGCTTGTATCAGCAGGATGGTGATACCCTGGAAGACTGTAACTAGAGAATAATGGGAAATTCTGGCAGGAGCTCAGAAGCTGAGAATGTTGAAAGGAATGTGTACAGTGCAGACTGTGCTCATGACGTTTCGAATGGGAAATGGAGGTGGATTTCTGAGTGCCGAGGTGGGCATCTCTGTCCCACCTCACCCTTCTAGGGTGATACAACTCACCACAGCCCAGAACCAATGGAGCCAGTCAACCATGGACTGAAACCTAAGAAACTGTGAGCCAAGACAAGTCTTTACTCCTTCTGGTGGGTTCTCTCAGGTATCTGTCACCATCACAAAAGTCCACTTAGAATACAGCTGATATCAGAGATTATAAAGTCCCCATCCCTCTATCCAACCTTGAGATCTTGAGATGTGCCTCAGAAGTATGAAGTTCGTATCAAGTTCTCTCTCTCTCCCTTCCTCCCCCTTGTGTGTGTGCACACACGCATGTGTGTATTTGAGTCTGGATGTGATACATGTGTGTGAAAGGCATGTTTGTGCACATATATGCTCACCTGCTTGCTTGCCTGTGTGTACACATGTGAAGCCAGAGGATGACTTTGGGTGGCTCTCTCTACTGGTGTGTGTCTTATTGTTTCAATCTTCCCTGAAGCTGGAGCTTACCATTTTGGCTAGACTGGTTTGGCCAGAGGAGCCCTGGGATCTGCTCTCCACTCTCACTCTAGCACTAGGGTTATAAGATGTGCAGTCACAGCTGGCTTTTTATGTGGTGCTGGGGATCCCACATGGGTCCTCATGCTTACTGAGGAGGCACTTTCCTCACCAAGCCAGCTCCCCAGCCCTATTCTGTCCTGAGCACTTCCCCAAGCCGCGGTTTCTCTGCATCCACCTGGCTCTGCTAGTCTGGCTCAAAGGCTTCTCGAAGCAAATTGACCAAGACAGAACCCTTGTCTTTCCCCACTGAAATAAAGCAACTCCGTACATACACACATCATTCTGTCATGACAGGAAATAACAGCAGTCTTCCAAACTTCTCAAATCCAAAACCTAGCAGTCCCTGCCACCTGTTCAACTTGTGATAAAATATGAAGCATATGTTTGGCTCCTCAGCACAAATCTCTTTGAACCTTGGCAGTCTTTTATGTGATATTGGAGAGAGAGGTATCTTTCACCCCCACCTGAGTTTATGCTAACAAGATGATGCTGGGAGGAAGAAGGAGAGCTGTCCAAGGAGCCAATCATGTGTCTAGAAGGCTGGAGTTTTCAGTCCCTGCCCCAAACCTTAGCATTCGGTGAAAGGGAATGGAGTTTAAATTTCCAATGGCTAGTGATTTAATCAACTATGCCTGTGTGACATCATCCATTAAAACTCTATGATGAAACTTGTGATTTGTGAATACACTGACATGCTAGAAAAGTAACATATACCAGTTCCACAGGGCAAGGCATTCACACTCACAGGCCCCTTCCAGACACTTCTCTCTTTATCTGCTATTCATCTGTATCGTGCATGTCTAGCATCTTTCTTCATAAACAGGGAAGAAGTAAAGTGTTTTTCAACTCTGTGTGTTATCACAGCAAACCACTGAAACTAAAGAGAGGATTGTGGAAACCCTTAGTTTGTAGGCAAGTTGGACAGAGTATGGGTTAATCTTGGGACCCACTAATGTGATGTGATGTGTTCAAAATGTTTTCAACTATTTGAACACTTGGTATATGGTTTCCAGTTAGTGGAACTGTTTGGGACAGTCATGGAATCCGTAGGGTGGCCTTCCTGAAGGAATCACACCACTGGGGTGGGTTTGGGAGTTCACAGGCTGCGCCATTTCCAGCTTGCTCTCTCTGCCTCTTGCTAGTGCCTGAAGATGTCAGCACTCAGCTCTCTGCTCCAACCACTTCCTGTCATGTCTGCCTACCATGACGGATTCTTAGCCCTGTAATCTCAAATAAACTCTTGCGTTTGTCATAGCAACATAAAAATAACAAATACATCATCTAAAGCAGGAAAAGTATTGTGGGGCTGAGCCCTTCACTTTAGGGTCTGCACTAAGTCCATTTAGCTAGAGTCAGAATTGAATCACATTCTAGAACATGCAGTTGCTCTCTGAAGAGAACTACAGAATGTCCTGGGGTGGAAAGGCAGTGCCAATGTTTTCCTATTGACAGACGAAGCCCTTTATTTCCCTCCCATCTCATCTCATACAGAATCCTACAGACTACGTGACCTTTGTACATCAGCCAACCTGTTTACGTTACCCAGTTGGCTTACCTAAAATAAATGAGAATAGTGACAGTGTCTCCCCTATAGAGTTGTTGGCAGGACTGGAAAAAGTAAATATACGTAAAGGTCTTAAACACTGTAACTGGTAAATGATAAGAACTCAGTAAATGTTATCACCATTGTGACTCGCCCTGCCCTTTCAAGCAGTTCAATGACTCCCACTTTCCCTTCAGACCTCAGGGAAAGTATCTTTTGAGAGAACCCTTCCCCGACTCTCTCCCAGCTGTCTTTTGCTTACTACCATGACAGTTTATATTTTCATGGCTCTCAATGACACAGAAATTAATTGAGCTGATAATATTATCTATTGCCAGGCTTCCCCAAATATTGTATCACTGTATTAGTTTCAGAATCTTGCCTCTTCCTTTTTGTTCATATATACCTACCATCTAACACAATCCCTTGTACATGGGAAGCACTCCCAACGCTAAAGATGAGCAGATAAATGACTGAACAGATGTCTCAAACAATGGAAGAGAAGATCAATTTAAAAAGCTGTAGCTTACGTGTAGGGAAGGGAGATTTGGAGATGTCAAATTTGAGAAATGATCCTGAGGAAGAATATGAAAAAATGTTTAAATGAAACAGAATTTAGTAAAACTCCTTGCAAATTTGAGACCAGTAGTTCTCCAGCAGTAAGTACGCATACCCCAAGAAGTCAGAGTTCTAGTGAGTTTCCCAATAATGTTTATATTGTTGATCCAGGGACTGTACTTTAAGAAACACAATGACAAATTAAAAGAAATAGAAGGCAGCTGCAGCGACTTCTCAGTGGTAGAACTGTGGCTCTGCATGCAGAAGATCCTGGGTTTCATTTCCAGTACATAAAGTAAGTAAGCAAAGAAATAAATGATATTCTTGAATTTTATCATTAAATATTTTCAATTTAAGGCTCCTCTTGTTGTTACTCTAATTCCAAATTTATCTCTTCTATTTAAAAACAAAGACAAATATACTAAAGGGGAAAAATTATTATTTAAATAAGAAATCCAGGTCAGAAATCCCGAGTGCATATTGCTGCTGCACATCACTTATCCAGCTTTTGGTCAGCATCAATGTATGAGAAAGGAATTTTATATCTTACATTGAACTGTAAAACCAGCTAATGTGCTCACTACCTTTGACACCTTTTAATTCAAAATTCTTAACATTTTATTCATACTTGTTTATTTTATGTGCCTGTGTGGGTATGTGTGTGGGTACATGCATGTCAGGATGCATGTGCAGAGGCCAGAGGACAACTTTCAAGAGTCGGTTGTCACCTTCCACAATGTGGGTCCTAGGGGTTGAACTTGGGTCCTCAGGCTTGGCAGTGGGTTCCTACACCCTTTGAGTCATCTGAGTGGCCTCTGGTTTTATAATTGTCTTTGAGACAGCCTCTCTCTATAGTCCCAGCTGTCCTGGAGCTTGTTATGTAGACCAGGCTGGTCTCAATCTCACAGAGATCTGCCTGCCTCTTCCTCCCAAATGCTGAGATTAAAGGCATAAAGGACCAACACACCTGGTTCAATTTTATAATTTTTAGAACTATGAAGATGTCTTCTCCCTCCAAACAATAGTGCTCATTTGCCTTCTGGAGGCCACTGGCTGGGACCAAATGTATCTCTATATCTGTAATGACCTTGTGCTTTTCCCTGTGTGAGGGCATAGAAAGGAGTGTGGTTGAACTACGACTGTACTAGTTTGCTTTCTGTTGGAAGCAAACAAAACACTGACCAAAACCAGCTTAAATATGAAGGGTTTATTAAATGTAACACTTCCACATCACTGTCCATCCTTGAGGGAAGTTAGACAGGAACTCAAAGCAGAAGCCTGGAGGCAGAAGCTGAAGCAGAAACCATAGAGGAACACTGCTTATTGGCTTGCTCCTCTGGCTGTGCTCAGCCTGCTTTCTTAAACAATCCAGCAACAACCACCCAGCATCTGTCAACCTGACAAGAGTTACCTAGGTAACATACCTCGGGGTGGGTCTGTGGGAGCATTTCACAGAAGTTTAACTGAGGAGGAAAGACAGACCCTGAGTACAGGTGGCCCCATCCCAAAGGCTGAAGTCCCAGGCTGAATAAAAAAGAAAATGAGGAAGCCAGCTGAGAACCAGCATTCGCCTCTCTCTGCTTCCTGACACTGGCACAATGTGACCGACCATCTATCACTCTAGCCACCTACTTTTCCTGCCATGCTGGACTGATCCTGTCAAACATCGGCCAGAATAAATCCTCCCCCCTAAAAGTTGCTTTGTCAGATATTTTGTTGCATCAATGAGGAAAAAGTAACTAATTCACCCACACTTGTTCCAACACAGGTGTGGTTCTGGCCCTGAAAGACTGGACTTGGGGTGAAGTTTCTGTCCTCCTTTACAAACAAAAGTTTTCGTCCTAAGTACTAGTAGAATATTTGCACTGTAAAAACATTTCACATTCTGTATTGCATAACACAAAATGAAACCTTGTTTCCAGTTGAAAATCTTTAAAACTATGACCTAAAAATGAATAAGTGATGTGGAAAACAGGTGCTTTGACCACTTATTTTTAGTTCTTCAAATCCCAGTTCTCTGTGGGAAAATTAAAGCTGCATTCTTGGGCCAGATAAAGAAAAACAAAGGAAATATACTGTTTTCCAACATCTTTAGGATAAAAGATTTTTTTTTTTATTGAGACTCTCACAAATGGCTCTGCACCCATACTGGGAGTATCTCAATGCACATCTGTGGTTTGTTCTAGTGCTGTGACTCTAAAATTAGAAGGCTCCACTTGGGAGAATGCCAGACTAATCAGAAGAAGGGCTGGAGCCCAACGGAGATGGAGACCACTACAAAAGACAGACCAGGGAAGGAACTAAGGGCGATCGCGGGTAAAATTTAGAAACCATCTGTTTAACTCTTGGCATAAATGCAATAAAATCAAACCTTAGGATATTTGAAACTCAGTAAAATGAAGGCTGATTCTTGCATTCAGAAATAGCAAAATAAGCTTTTAATATATCACATATAGTTTTGAGATTAAAGTCATAATTACATACAAACTATGAATTATATTTGTTAAGGATAAATAATAGATTGGCATGTTATGAGCTTGCTACATATCTGTTAAGATCAGGCTGTACTATGTCCTACCTTACTCTATTGTGTAAAGCAGTGTTTTTTCAGACTATGTCTTATCTGGAGAGATCCCATTTTATAGCAGTTTTAGACTCCGTTTTGAAATGGAGGGCAACTATGACTCTGGGGAGACATGAGAACAGCACCATCGCTCTGATGCCACCCACATGGCACAGACTGATAAATGATTCATTCCTGGAAGTCGAAAGAGTGCCACTCTACACATTTACTGGAGTGAACAGAGACTGTGGGGACACATCATCATATCCAACTTTTATCAGGGAAACTAGGTCTAAGAGGTCATCAGATGCACCAGATGAAGGGTGCAACTCTCTTAGACCCTATGAAGGGGTGGATACCTAGCACTGTGATGGCAAGAGACCCAGTACCTAAACACACAGTACATGTATCAAGGACCAACAGATAGAGAACACCTGACCAGGGCTTCAGGTCAGCTCCATCCTTCCTACTGATATGGCCTACTCAGTTGTCATCTGTCCACAGTCCTGTTGGCCTGTCTGGACCGGCCATGTCCATCCATCTACCCATTTCTTCACCTGGTCCTAGACCTGCCTATTCATCTTTGCAGCTGGACTCAGTTCTGCAACTTGGTTCTCAAACCTGTGACTGACAAGGGCCTCACCCACAAGTACAGCCTCTTCCCTGTAGGTGTGATCAGTTCCTTTGTATCTTATCAATTCTATCTGTTTCTATCAGCTTCCCTCTTCTCAGCACCTCTGAAACCTTATGAGCTTTGCTCTGGCCTTTTAACCCTTAGGTCCATTCTAACACACACACACACACACACACACACACACACACACACACAACATGTGCTGTGTAATGTGTGAACTCAGAGTTTATATTAATAATTAATATATATTTATAAATAAATATTTATTTATATTAGTAATTAATATTCACCTAGGCCACAGTTACCAAGAAAAATGAGACTGTCTGGCAAACTGAGGCCACTGAAACTGGTGCACCTTGTGAAATTATTGTTATTCAATAAATTCTGACATTGTGGGAAGAACATAAATGTGACCATCAATGTTCTAGACATAGCATGCTTATGACCTGTCAGTATGTTATGTGCAAGTCCAAAGACTACTGTAGGAACTAGAGTAACAGTAATTCATTGATTTGCTATTGAATTTCAAGGATATTTTGTATCCTTTAAGGGTTTCTTCATAGACAGCTGCCCAATGCTCCAGACTCAGACAGGATGCCCTAGTCTGGGCATCACCAAAATCAAGTTGGGTAGGAAAAGTTTTGTTTCAGCTTAAAACTCCCAGGCCACAATTCATCAGTGAGGGAAGCCAAGGCAGGGACCTGGAGGCAGGAACTGAAGCACAGACCTGAGAGACACTGCTTACTGGCTGGCTCCTCTGGCCTGTGCTCAGCCTGCTTTCTTACACAACCCCAGATCACCTGCCCAGGAGTATCTGAGCCCTCCCACATCACTCAACAGTTACAAAAATGCCTCACAGACATGCCCACGGGTCAATACGGTATAGGAAATTCCTTAGTTGAGGCTCTCTCTTCTCAGGTGTGTCAAGTTCATAACAAGCCAACCATGACACAGGTTAATTCAAGCATTGATGACATTCATTTCTTTTTGCCTGCAGCTAGAATTCCAACTAAGTCTAGAAGGATGGTAGGAGTCACCCAGGCAGAAAGAAAAAGGACAGATTCCTATATTAATTATGAAAATATGACTTCATAGATTCATGAAGGAACAACTAGCCAAGTGACATACTAAGGGAAATCTGTCTTTGAAAGATGGCTCCCCACTGATTAGATTCCCAGTTTCTTTTCCTCACACACACATAGATACACATACACATATAATAATACAAAAAAGAAATGTTTCTATCGTCCTAACCGAGGTAGCTAGAAAGAAATAATCAGGCTTGGGGGCCAGTGAGGATGGGCTCCTCCCTCACAATCACCTCTGGACCCATCCTCCTGTTTCTCTGGTAACAGTAGAAAAAGGAACATTATAATTTCTACTTACAATTTAAAATGCCATGTGAGAAGATGGTATTTCAGGATTTATTTGAGGTTCATTTAAAGAAAGCTATTTCCTCCTGCACAAAAGACTAGACTGAGTTCTTCCTCTGGTCCTGGCTAGAGACATGATATCCTGATCTACCCCAAAGATTAGAACATTATTTTTTACTATTGTCCCCTCCTTTAAGAGTCAATCCATGGGCCTGTCAATCACCTGCCCAGAAAACCATGCTTCAGGAAAGTCTATTCCTTTGATGATATGCTAACGAAATGAGAGGAATAATTATCCCCTTAAAAACATAACATACGAATGCCTTCTAGACACCTCATTCTTAAGCCAGCTGCTTACAGATCTTAGCTGCGAAATGGCCCACTTTTCTGAGCTCTAACTTTTAAAAGCATAACTTTTCCTTTTTCCTTCTTTCTCTTTTTCAGATACTGACCCAAATCATAAGCATTCTTTCCAGGGCAGTCTGCACACTATCACTCTTTCTCTGAATATGACCACTCTGCTTTCTACAGCTGTCCGTAGCCCTCCACAGCCGACCTAACTCAGAAGACGTGACTTGTTCTCTTCCTCTTTTCCATCTCCCTTCCCCTGGCAGCCGCCATGATTTGTATCTTGCTTACTGTTGTTTTTATCTCAAACTTCAATAAAATGTTCCTCAAGATTCTTCCTGGTTCAATTTTTAAATTGTTTTTTTTTTTAATCAACAAGGCTGAGACCCCACAAAAGGGAACACTGATCTCCCTGTAACACTGGAATAACATTACATAAAGACTTATACCAGTGGGGAAGGAACCCATGCCTTGGCAGACAAACAGGAGAATGGTAGCACTTGCTGAGTCATTCACATCTTTTGAGACACAATTCAAAAATCAGAAAGCAGTTTATGGGGTAGGGTTGGAACAGAGAGAAAGTCCCCTCCACCCTAGTTCCCCTGTAGACCGGTGTTTTTACTGCCCAAATCGGAGAGGAATGGAGAGGAAAAGCCAGTACCAACTTCCCTCTGAGATTCCTGCACAGCCCACAAGCTCTTTCTTGACTTCTGAAATCCTGGACCCTTACTTTTGTTTGCTCTACTTCATACAAGTTATCTTTTCATATTCATAGCTCACTCACTTCAAATATTTAGAGTTGAGATGTGTGCAAAAGGTTACAGGGTCCATGAAGGAGAATGACTTCGGATAAAAATACATGAGATAACCTTTGAAAAACAAATGAACTGATGTGATTGACATTCAGCAATGATCCTTGTCAAAGTTGGGTCCAGGGCACCATTTCCTATATCTTATAATAATAACTTCTCTTAAAAGTAATATTGGGGACTGGAAAGATTGCTCAGTGGTTAGCAGCACTGGGCATTCTCCACAAGACCTGGGTTTGGTTCCCACATAGCAACTACAACCGTTCACAATTCCAGTTCCAGGGGACCTGATGCCCTCTTCTGACCTCCGTTGGCATTGCATAACATGGGTGTACTTTCATATATGCAGGCATTACATTCATACACATAAAGTAATAAAATATTTTAAAGCAAAATCAAAGAAGAAACATTGGTATTTTAGATTCCTCTTTCAGATGTGTGTGTGTGTGTGTGTGTGTGTGTGTCCACATTTGCACATGTAGGCACAGGTGCATACTGAAGCGTATGCATGTGTATGTAGGCATGCATGTGGAGGCTTGAGGTTGATATAGGGAATCATCCACCATCACTTTTCCATCTTATTTATTCAGGCAATCTCTCTCAGTCAAACCTAGAGCTCACTGATAGGGCTCATCTCACCAGTCGTCTTGCTGTGGAGATCCCATCTCTGCCTTCAGAGGCTAGAGTTACAGGTGGGCCAATCAGGCCATCTGGAATTTACTTGGGGTCTAGGAATCCCAACTCTGGTTTCATGCTTGCATTGCAAGAGATTCACCCCTCAGCCATGTTCCTGGATCCCGTATTTTGCACATTCATTTCAGGAAATTACATAATAGCTTTGAAAAACAGCCTTTCTCTGAGTATACAAAAATAGTGACGCAATGACACCAATTGCTATCGGAGAATAAGCACATTTCTGGCTTGATTTCTCAACCAGAGACCTTTCAATAAGCTTCTAAAAACAAGTTCAGTATTTAGAAAAGAAAGGAAAGGCCAAAGAGAAACAGCAAATAAGAACTGACAGTTTTCCAGAGGGGAGAAATAGAATTCTATATAGCTCTCATTTCAGGAACTTTGAACATAAGTAATGTTTAAGACTTCCATTTTTTAAAATTATTTTTTTAAGATTTAAGAATATCCTCTTATAATTAAAATTGATATTTCTTTCAGAAGAAACTTAAATTCACTAGAGGTTAGTGCATTTCTCATAAAATAATAGTGAATAAAAAATATCATAGAAAAGACCATACTATTTTAAATGGGTTTTGTATGTCATGTGATTCTATAATATATACAGGGGATGAGAATGGGCTGGCTACAGATTTTATAGAACTTTTAGAGAGATTAACATTTACCTGTTCTAGTCTCTCTTTATTGGTGATTGATTTTTCTGTTGTTGTGCAAAAACACCAGGACCAAGGCAACTTAGAGAAGGAAGCGTTTCTTTGGCTTACGGTTCCAGTGGGAGAAGAGTCCACCAACGTGGGGAAGCATGGCGACAGAGGTGGCCAGAGTAGAAAGCCGAGCACTCACATCCTCACGCAGGCACAGGAAGCAGAGAGAGACGGACTGAAAGTGGGCAAGTTATATACCCTAGAGACATGCTCCCTCCGGTAAGGTCACATCGGCAGGGCCACCATTTGACAAAGGGTTCAAATACTTGGGGACTATGGGAAACATTCACTAAAACCACCACACTTCCCTATGGGAAAAGCAATGAAACTCTCTATATAATTGTTTTAATTTTGACAAAAACACTATGAAACTTCTCTTTGCTTGTTAGGAAGAAAAATTATGTTAAGTTTTGTTTAAATACCCTGATCACCTTTCCTCTATCCAAATGCATGTTCTCTATTCCTGAGGATTGGGATAGGACAGGAAAAGCTTACAATGACTAGTGCCAGAAGTGAGAAACAGAGACTAGAAAAGCTGAAGGAGAAGAGATAGAAAAGAGTTAGTGAGTCCACAGGGCCAGAGCTCTACAAGGGATGCATTCTGAGGGCCTTGACTATTTGATGTTGTGAAGCCAGCTGATGGGGCCCCAGGCTGAATCCACAGCAGTGCCCATTCTTCTGCATGTCACAGGGATCAATTCTGGATTTTGCCGCCTGTTGACATGGAATCCCTATTTATCACACATCTGAAATAGGGTGAAAATGATTTTCCTAATACGGAAATTATTATTGATCAATTCACAATTAATTAATGATAAAATGGACCCCTGGAGGTCAGTTTTGTCTTGTTGCCTCATTCTAAGAACTCAACGAGATACTTCTTGAACATGGAGAAGCGAACCATAATAGGAGGTTCCCTTGGGAAAGTTCCAAAGATGAGAACATACAAAAAACATTGGATCTCTAAAGTCTTCTTGACTGCACAAGGCCTATGCTATCATTTTAAGCAAATCATACATGTGAATGGGCAGAAAACCTATTCAAATACTGAATGTGAAGATGAATATTCCATGTTATCCCCTAAATTTTTCTTCAACAGTTAAAAATATGTTATTTGGGATTTTTTTCATATAAAACACTAACATATTTTGTTATTGTATCTGTACACTTTTATACATATAGCTCTTAGATAAAATACTCTTTAATAAAAGGCATTAGGTCAAACTTGGTAGAAATCAAAGGAGAAAGAATAAGAGCAGATCAAACATTATCAAGAGGATGACAGTCAGGCAGTGAAATGCCTTTCTGCTTATTGCTATTTCCTATAAATTCAAAAGAAACAGTAGGCCTGTCTCACCTAACGCATGCTTCTGGAATACTAATTCCTTGCAAATGCAAATAATTTGGAAATGTTTCCCTCAAGAATGTGCAAATGAGGATCTGGAGAGATGACTCAGTTGTTAAGAGCACTGACTGCTCTTGCAGAGGACTTGAGTTCAGTTCCCAGCACCCACACAGAGGCTAGCAACTGTTCTAACTCCAGTTCCAGGGGATCTGATGCCCTCTTCTGACCTCCACAGGTACTGCACAACATGGGTGCACTTACATGCATGTAGGCAATACACTCATGCACATAACTGTTTTTAAAAAAGAATGTGAAAATTAAATAGAAACACAACATTTTCCCAGGTTTTTGTACTTTAGAAGTGAACATTATCACTTGACTTTTGTTTGCAAAAGATAAATAAGTCACGTGTCTCTGTCTTCCCTGTGTCGTTTGCATAGCCTTGTACCAATTTTATGATGAACTTTCATATCTTATTGAAGTCTAGCCTTACTAATTCATATTTCTAATAATCTTATAATCACAGTTATTCTTCTGTATAAAATTCTAGGTCATTTAGGTAATTAAAAAACCATTAGAATTCTCATCATAATTAATTAAAAGTATAGTGATTTGAAATGTAGAGTAATTAGACTTTTTCCTGATACTAAATCTTGCCACCCAAGAATGGGCATGCTTCTTTAATTTTTTAAAGATATATTTTAATAAGATACCATAATTTATTCTACATATTCCCTGCTCCAACTTGATTTTTTTTAATGTGTGTGTCTGTGTGTGTGTGTGTGTGTGGGTGGGTGTGCATGTTGTCTATGGAGGCCACAAGAAGACTGAGTATCCTGTTTATCAGTCTCTGCCTTATTTCCTTAAGGTGGAATCTCCCACTGAACCTGGAGCTAAACTAGTGACAGACAGCCCAGTGATCCTCAGGTCTCTATGCTATACTCCACACCCCCATAGCGCTGGGATTTCAGGCCTGAGTACAACCCTGCCAAGCCCTTTGTGTGGGTTCTGGGGATTTATGTCAGTTCTTAGGATTTGAATTCAGGTCTTCTTGCTTGTACAGCAAGTGTCCTTACCATGGAGTCATCTGCCCAGCCCCCAATCTGTTTTTTTTTTAAGTAATACAAATACAAAACACAGGTAAATAATGGGAAGACCTAGGGAGCAGTTTAAGGTACTTGTGGTGAACAGAGGCTTGTGGAATCAAAGTAAACCTGGAGACTGTCCGTGGGCTCTGGGAATACCACACTGGGGCTCAGAGAGATATTGAGTGCCTAGTAAATTACATCTCTTTCGACTCCCGCTTAGCCATTGACCTCTTGCAAACACTGAAGTCATTTCTGATGTTCCATGATAGTCCTCACAGCATTTCTAGAGGTGGGCAAGTCTTGGGCAGCTCAAGGATTTACCATGAATTTCTTTTTGATCAAGGATGCATATTCCTATCGAAGAATTATAAGCAATAATCTTTTGGAAGCAGACTTGGTTCAGCTGCTGCGGTGTGATATTCCTAACAGTGGATATGAAGGAGACAATGATAAAGATGGTTTGAAAAGATAGCAAGGCCTAGGCATTGCCTAGAACAGGTCACTGCAGCTGATGGAAGATACTGGTAACAGACTGACCCTCTCTGCCCACCCATGCATGCACACACAACACAAATTCTGTCATTTCAAAACCAGCTCAGCATCTCTATGCACCATCAACCATATGCATTTTTCTGAATTAAAACAATATCTCATTTATCTCATTATCATTCCATATTAAAGGGGGAATATTTCAATTTTCTAGTTTACCAAAAGATAAAGTAGAGCTTGCTTCACAATTGTGACACTTTAAAAAAAAAAAAGAATAAAAAGCACAGTCTAATAGAAATTAAAAATGAGAGACTAATGGGTAGATAAACTATAAAATAAATCTTGATCTAGGAATATCTCTTATGTTTAAAGCCCATTTATCAACTCTGAATTTTTGGCTGGTGGTTTCTGGGGAGAGATACAATCTAAATAAGACGTTTTTATTCCAGAATTTCCTAAATAGAAAAAAAAAAAGATTATTCAAATGCCTCAAGGCCTCTGAAACAGGAAGTATGTCTCAAAGAAAAATATAGAGAATTTATGAAATAAATGAACAGGGCTGCATGGGAATGAAATAGTAAAATAATTAAAATGAGATGTTGCAGACTGCAACCTCTGTCCCACTCATCAGTGTGACGGGGCCATCAAATAACCTACAGCTATCAGGGCAATCTGTTTAACTGCTGATGCTAGGCAATGGGAGAGAGAGTGGCTTCACAGAAAAATTCCTTGAGTGAGGCCATCACAAGACATCACAGGGCCAACTTTCGGTATTTTAGACAAGAAACAGTACTAGGAAAGGATACAGCCTATGGGAAATCTCCCATGAGCCAAATATCACACATGGAAATCTCATTGCTGGGGCCATGGACCTCAATTTGCAGGCTGTGAGTCCCCAAATGACACCATCTTAGCCTTGAAGGCCAAGTGTGAAAAAAATGATAAAATTATATATTTGAGGTAGAAGAGAGAGAATTTTGTGTAGGTCAGATAAAATCTCTTGCTTTTATAAATACTCAGATACAGTTTTCAAGGATGATGACCTAGAAATATTGCTGCAAGAAGGTTCTGTGTAATTTATTGCATCCTGGGCCCAATCCAGGCTCATAAAAGCCAGGCTGGCAAAGGAAATTGAGACCATGAGAAATATTTCCCGTATAATATGCATTAGCTTCCAAAATCCCCACATTAGTTTCAGATTATTAGGTTTCAAATGGGAGGGGAGAGGAGAAATTATTAATAAAACAACTTTTCTCTGTCTGTAACTCTACTGGGGTAGCCTTGGCTCTGCTACTTTAACCCTTTCCTCATTGTTTTGAACAATTGTCACATAAAGGGCCCCAAAAAATCCATCCCAGTCATAAATTTGGCTATCAGCCACAGAGCTCCGGCAGATTGGAGAAGGTAATATGTGAGGATATTAAGTCAGCTGAAAGAACTTGGGTCTATGACATGGCGTGATGAAACCTTCCAAGAATGTTGCTGTCAGTTGGCAAGATGATGGGGAAACATATCCAAGTGGAAAGAAACTACAAGTTAGCATATGTGATGGTGCCTGATTATATGGTCTAAACTTAGAGTATGCAAACATTTAAATGCAATGAAACAAAACTGGTGAACTAATTAAGTCAATGAAGACAGCATGGCGTCTGCCTAGAATATCAGCCTAGGTCCCAGCTTCTTTTATACTTTGCTAGCTTTTGCACTTCTTTTAATTTATTAGCAGAGACAGAAGTTGTTCTCCCCAGAGCTTGGTGAGTGTGGCCATCTAGGCAATGCCACCACGTGCTCACACATGGCCACCCTGCGGTGTTAATATGTCCCATCGGGATTGCTGCTAAATTGAAACACAGTGGTGCCAAAACATTATTGACTCTGGATACGGTTTCTTTTGTTTTCAAAGTCAAAAGTTAGGTTTTTTTTTCCTCTTTTTTACTGAACTTTGCAAATTTGCAAATTTCATACAATATATTTTGATGATTTTAGATCTATCTGCACACCCTTACTAACCCCTGGACTCTATTACATATCTATTACAGTCAAATGTCTGTCCCCAAATGTCCTTTGGTGTGGATCTATCCATTGGAGACTGGTTAACCTACCAAGATTCATATCCTTAAAAGTGACCAATTCTCCTCTTCCCAGCAGCCATCAGTTTCCAATAGTTCCTCAGGTGGAGTTGGGGTTTCTTATCCACTTCCCCATGTCTATGCTGAGATTTTGTCTGGCTTGAGCATATATGGTGAATGGCAAGATGAAAATACACAGTTCAATTCCTGACTCCAATTCAATGGACCTTAATAAAACATCTTTTTTAACTATGTGCACATGCATATCTATATGTGTGTACATGCACATGTGCATTCAGTGCCCTCAGAGGCCAGCAGAGGGCCTTAGAACCCATGGAGTTGGAGTTACAGACAGATGTAAGCCATCATATGAGGGTGCTGGGAACTGAACTCTGGTCCCCTGGAAGAGAAACAAGCACTCTTAAATACAGAACCATCTCTCCAGCCCTGCAATGGACATTTTTATGCACTTTTTTGTGGTTTACAACTTCTGATTTCTATGCAATCAACTCCATTTAAGTGTATTTTTATTAATGAGCCCAGTTCTCTGTAAATCAACAGAAAAAAGGCTTAAATATCATCTTAGATAAATCACAATAAAGACAAACAGCAGGAAAATGCTGTAGATACTACCCTATATTAAAAATGAATAAATAAAACAAGTTAATTAAGTAAAATAAAAAGTATGTACAAAAGTCCAAATAGAACAAGGTAATATAACGTGTTTTAATCTGCTTACTGTCTGCTTGTTTTATGTCTGAAGCACTATTGCTGATGGGCAGGTCTCAATGTAGCAGTTCAGAATGAGAAAAAAAAAACTGCCTCTTAACACAGCTGACACAGGACCTGGATGTTAAAAGTGCAGATTATTTTAGATCAGATGCCAATGTGAGTTCACATGCTGTGTTAATTAAGCTTTTATAGTCTACTATGGCTTCATGAGCTATCCTGAGAAAACAAACTAAAATAAAACTAAAAGACACTGTAGAAAGTGAATGCAGCAGGCACTCAGGAGGCAGAGGCAGGCACATCACTGCGAGATCAAGGTCAACCTGGTCTATATATCAAGTTCCAGGCCAGTTGGAGTTACAGGGAAACCCTGTCTCAAAAAGACACTTCAGAAAATATTTAAACAGTTACTTTGATAAAGAAATGAAATTTATCTTACTAAGATAAAGAAATCAAACCTCAGTAGTTGGTTATTAGAAGGCTACTCTATTAAACAAATCAGACACTTACATAGAAGTGTAGCCTATGCTCCCAGCATCCAGAAGGCTGAGACAGGACTTTGCCTGCAAGTCTAAGGTGAGCCTGTGCTACACTGTGATTTCAAGGCTAGACTGGGGAATGCTGAAAACCTGTTTCCAAAAAGTATATGTTGAAATAAATAATTTAATAATTAAATAGATAATTGTCTAATAATTAATATGTAGGTTAATAAAGGAAAAAGATAATTTAATAATCTTCCTCAGTTCTATGGGTACAGCAATATTCACTATTTTGAGACTAGATAATTCTCTATAGGTAGAGGAAAATCTTTTCTTCATTAAAACTTACAAAACCAAAATCTGATTGAATTATTTGCGAATTTTTAAATTAAAAATAATAAAGAGAATGAATAATCTGATGTAGCATTTGTTTTTGGCTAGCACACAGGTGTCTTAGTTAATCATTGTACTGTTTATTTCGAATTGCCAATTGTGAACTGGAGGGATGGGTCAGAAGTTTGGAGAGCTTGATGAATAAGCAGGAGGATCAGAATCTGGATTCCAGAACTCATATAGCAAGCCAGGCATCCAGCCCACATCTGTAACTCCAGCACCAAAGTGTAGAGACAGGAAGATCCCTGAGGCTGGCTGCGTCCAGTCTAGCTGAAAAACACAAGCTACAGTTTCAGGGAGAGATCCTGCCTCAGATGAATAGGTGGTGAGGAACAGAGGGGTACATTTGGCACCCTCCTTTGGCCTCTGCACAAATATCTTGTGCTCTCTCTCTCTCTCTCTCACACACACACACACACACACACCACAAATCCACACACATAAAAAATGTATTTTTATAAAAACATGTGATAAGTACATTCTTTTTTAAAATAAATGATTCATTTTATTTTTATTTCTGTGTATGTGTACATATGTGAGGACGACCTTGCAGGCCAGAAGGAGGTGACAGAGTCCACAAAAGAAAGTCAGATTCCCTGGAACTGAAGTTACCAGAGGTTATGAGATGTAATCAGAACTCAGGCCCTCTGCAGGAGCTGCCGGCATCCTCTCCTGCCCGGTAAGCACATTTCTTATACTCACACACATGCATCATATCTGTAATTACATACGCACATATGTCAGTGTTGCCCTGTTTCATCAGAAGCTTGCTTGCTCATCACAGGGTACAAAAGTGTGGGACTTTTGTTTTCCTTGTCTCCCCTGAAGCTCAGACATAACCATGAGCACAAAGCTTTACCCATCAGACATGTCGATCACGTATCTTGAATTAAGAGTTAGGGCATATGGAGCTGGAGAGATGGCTCGGGTTAAAAGCTCTTGATGCTGTTTCAGAGGACCTGAGTTCAGTTCTTAGCAATACGTCTGGAGCCTCACAACTACCTGCAACTCTAATTCCAGGGGATCTGATGCACTCAGCAGGTATTCCCACACACGTGCACACACACACACACAGACACACACACACACACACACACAAAAAAAACTTTCCAGAGGTGGTAGAAATGGCATTATCTGGACACTACAATGTAGCTGTACATATAAAGCCACTGTACTTGTGACAGGATGTATAAGACCCGTGCAAATCCAAGCCAGAATAATAAAACACACACACAAAGCACCCATAGATGGGGGACGTGGGAAAGAAGCCCTAGCAATAACTGAGAATCCATTGGCAACTGAGAGCTTCTAGGAGAAGCAAAGTCAGTTTTCCTTACTCGTGTGTCTCCTGGGATAGACCCACACCCACGAGCATTTAAGGAACATAGATTATACCTGATATGCCTTTAAATAAAAGACAAATAATAACAGAGGACATGAAGTTCAGGGATAGAGGGAGTAGAGTGGGGTGGGGGGCTGGTGGGGATCAAAATACATAGTATAAAATTTTCTTCTCAAATCAATAAAATATTTTAAATACATTTTTTCAAGAAGTATGAATAGAAAAAAAAAGGAAGAGTTGGTGATATGAAGAAATGGAGACTGAATTTATTATTTTCCTGGCACAAACTGCAGATTTTACAGGACTAAGTTCCCAGGGACACAGTGTGATTCAGTGCTTCCCATTTCAGTGCCATGGCGTGCTTGGCATTACTGTCCATGCTGGGCCTGCCAGACAGTCTGCAGCCTATTTAGAAGCACAATTTTTGGCTATGTCCTCCAGGCGTAGCAATTCTCAGCACTCCTGGAAATCCCATAAACTTTTAACAAATTTAAAAAACTAAGCTAGAGTAAGCTTCTAGGAAATCTTGCTGATGAGATATAAAGAAACCAGAGCCACTATCTAATATGAAGAAAAGGGGAGTGGCAAAGCCCAGCAACTTGTCAAGCAAACAGTCACAGGCTGGTAGGAACAGGGGGTGCTTCCATGGGAGAGAGGGGCAAGGGACAGGATGAGAAGAAGACACATCTCCCCAGAGTTTCTGCCGTGCCCAATGGAAAGTATATCTTTTCATACTAGAATGACTAGGAACAACTGGAGGAGTAATATGTTAAGTTAAAAGTCATGAACCAAGTAAGTTCTTGTGGTAAAAACAGAGAAGGACTGGATAACATGGTTGTCAAGGGAGAGGGCTCAGGAGGGAGGGAACCTCAACATCTTTTCCTCCTTCGATATGGTCTTTTGATATGGTAGATCCATTTGTCCTAAGTGTGCCTACATGTTGCCCTCAAATAAAGGACAAAAACCTTCCTAGCAAGTACCACCAGTGATGGGGATCTCAGAGGGTCCTGGGGTCACACAGTGAGGTCATATCTACTGTCAGTTCCCCTAGGGGGCTGCTGAACCCCTAACAACTTTAAGTCCTTCTTCAAATCTCTCTGGTCAGTATAGCTTAGCTTGATTCACCTACTTAACACCTGCTTCCACTTCCGGCACTCCTGATCACCCACATTTAGTTCTGTTTCCTTTTTTATATTGTATGTAAATCTACAGCTGCTAACATTTTTAGTTTATTCGTATCTTAAACTGACTGCTGTCTTCCCTACCAGAATACAAGCACCAAGACGAACGTAATCCTTGTTTTGTTTATATCTTCCTAACTTCTAAAGCTGTTTTTGGCACGAAAGCTGGGACCTTTTCCCTAAAGGATGTTGGGAGAAAAATCTTTAAAGGTGATTTTTCAGCTTCACAGCTACCTGAGGCAGTTAGCAGAAAATGGGATGAACAACAGGCAAAACACAGAGACTAAGAATGAAAGCCAGGGAACCAGATGTCTGCAGCGGCTTTGAGAAGGTCTGTATTTCCAGAAAAGTGGAAGGCTATTCATTTGTCAAGGGCTATGCTCATGTCCAAGAAAGACCAGGATGTGCCCTAAGCTCCATGCAGCAGTGGGTCAAGAGGTTCTGCACAAGAAAGTGGAGGCTCACAGAGCTTCGTCAGCCGGCTGGGCACAGAGGGCATGCTCCACCATGTACCCTGAGGCTCTTGGTAAACAATGAGAGGCTTACAGGTTCTTGATGTAAATAAGTCTATGTTCATTTATAAAGTGACCACTAAACTAACTGAAGACACTTCACCCGCCACATATGAAGATTGTAATACTAGGATTGTATACTAATACTAAAGATTCTAGTACTAAGACCCATAATAATATCACCAGTTCCTTATAGTAAATCTCTTCATCGGACTGGAGAGAGGGTTCAGGGGCTAAGAGCACATACTGCTCTGGGGACTAAAATTCAATTCCTTGCCCCCTCATGACTGCCTCTAACTCCAGCATCAAGGGATGCAATGCCCTCTGGACTCTGTGGGCAAATGCACACACATACATATAACTAAAAAATAAAAATAAACCTTTAGAACATAAAATAAATGTCTTCCCAGAGCTATCTATCATCCAGATCTCCACTACCCCACCTTGGCCTTGTGTCTTCCAAAGGCCAGGAAACATGGAAAGATTCCAGAAAGATTGTGAAGGAGACTGTCAGGTGCACATCCGTTATCCGTCCCTAGATGTGGCCATGTTCATCTCTACCTGCTCTGCAGACATGAGCTCTGTGAAGGAGGGCCGCCTTGCCTTCTGTTCATCAGTGTCTTTCCAGAATCTGCCCTGTGAGCCCTGCCGGTGCTCAATGACTCTCCTGCTCACATTTCCACAGTCCTGGGGGTTCCCCCTCCAGGCTTGCAGAGCATTGCTTAAACCAGACATGTCTGCTTGAGTTCTGGAAAAACAGCACATGAAATATTTTCAAAAAATATTTGTAGTCATTATGGAAGGCGCAACAGATGACTGTTAACTGGCATCATAACTTTCTAATAATATTATTTTTGTGCAAGAAAACCTAGTCATTTTTCATTTTTCATGTTGGATACCTAATTTTACATGTTCAAAAGTATCCCTAGCACTTCTATTATGAGTACGTGCCACTATGCCCAGATTTTTTTTAAATGCAGATCCCAGGGATCAAACTTAGGTCCTCTTGTTTGTGCGGCAAACACTTTACCAACTGAGCCCTCCAGCTCTGGACCAAGACTATCAAACATGGACCTTTGGTAGGCATTCAGGATCCAATCTGTCTATAACAGTACATGACAAATATGGGTGACTAGATGTATCTACAGTTACATAAGTCAATTTAATACCTGCCGTGCCAAACACAGATGATAGGCTTTCTGAAATAGTCCTGTGGATATCGGGGTGAGACAGGATAAACACAAGTGTCCAGAAGGCAATCTGAAAAAGAAGAAAGTATACAAAACCAAAATTCCTTTAAAGATAAATGAAAGCATATTTCATATCATCAGAAAACAGTTAAAGGAAGCCAGGAGGACCATGTTTCAATTAACCTTAAACTATATTATTATTTATTTTCTTTCAAACAGCTAGATTCTATGAACATGAGTGATATATCTCTGAGAGGTCAAATTTATGGTTTTATACTGTCGCTGTAGTTTCAATATAGTGTTTATATAGATTAACCTATCTTAAAAATATTATTTATTTATTTATTTATTTATTTTTATGTGTATGAGTGTATTGCTTGCATATAGGTAGGTGCTCCCATGTCGTGCAATGCCTCCAGAGGTCAGAAGAAGGCATCAGATGCCCTGGAACTGGAGTTACCACAGTTGGTAGCTGCCATGTGGATGCTGGAAATCAAAGCCCGTTCCTGTGCAAGAGCAGCCAGTGCTCTTAATTGCTGAGCCATTGCTCCAGCCCTAATTAATTTATCTTTATTGAAATAGGAAAGGTCAGACTGTTTCTGCTAATAAGCAAAATGAAGTATTACACAATCATACAACAAATATTTTGTAGAAACCATCCATAACACTTAATAAAGTTAATATAACATGGAAATATTTTCATAATTTAATTTCCTTAAAATACAAATAAATCAGCTGAGAAGGGTTGGGGATATGCCCAAAACCCAGGCTTTGGGAGGCAGAAGCAGGAAGATTAGCACAAGTTCAATGTTCAAGCCTATCCTGTTCACATGGGAGTTTCACAATAGTCAGGGCTACATAGCAAGACTCTGTCTCTAAATAAACAAACAAATAAATAAATAATCTGAATATTTTCTTTCTGCAAATAAAACTTTCACATTAATTTTAAATAATTCCAGGAAGCTATAAGAAAAATCTTATAAATTATGAGGCGTTTGCATGAAGATACAAGGTCAGGGGTTCAAAATTCAGCACCACAAAAAACAGCAACAAAATTTTGAAAGTGCTGTAAGCACGACATACCCGAATGCTATTAGAAAGAGTATATTTGTAAATTCTCTCCTTTGGACTATCAGGATAATTTCATATGTAAATAATGTGATCATTCATGTTCAATGGTAACTCAAGATAACATATGAATTATTTTCTGCCTACCATTTCTTTTTAGGAGTTGGAAACCTCAATCTGGGGTTTTAAAATGAAATTGAATACAGCTACTCCTAACTTAGACAGGTTAGCAGACATCTCTAGTGGGAATTACAGTAAATTATAAATGTCTCCTATCGAGTAGAGTGCATCCGTCTTTCCAGTACTGTGAGACCTCTGCTTCTACCTTGGGCCACTCAATCAGTAGCTTTACCTCCTTCTGTGACTTGCTTCTTTGCATGCCCATAACAATGCATTTTCATACTAACATTTTATTCTAGAGATAATATTCTTCTAGACATTGATTAATTTCTTTAAAGATTTTTTTTTCATGGAGAAGGGGGATTAGCTGGAAGGACAGCTCAGCAGGAAGAGTGTGTTCTGCTCTTGCAGAGGACCTTGGTTTGGTCACCAGCAGCCAAGTTGTGTAGTTCACAGCAGCCAGCAGCCTATAACTCCAGCTCCAGGGGATCTGATGCCCTCTTCTAGCCCCCTTAGGAACTGCATGTACTTGGTACATATACATACATGCAGATAAACATAGACATACAGACACATACACCACACACACACACATATAAAAAATAAAAACCTGGGCATGGAGATGGACACCTTTAATCCCAGTACTGAGGAGGCTGAAGCAGGCAGACCTCTGTAAGATCAAGGCCATCCTAGCCTAGGTAGTGAGTTCCAGGCCAGCTCAGGTTATAATAATAAATGTAAAAATGGAAAAATAATAAATACATCTTTAAATGCAATTATTTAAAATTATATGCATGTGTGTGTCTATGTGTGGGTATGTT
Source organism: Eospalax fontanierii (assembly GCA_035773235.1). Lineage (NCBI taxonomy): Eukaryota > Metazoa > Chordata > Mammalia > Rodentia > Spalacidae > Eospalax > Eospalax fontanierii. Next base: position 13,174,930 of record CM069549.1, read on the forward strand.
CAGGCGAATGCAATGTCCAAGGAATCTAGAGCCATGGGATCCCCTGAAGCTGAAGTTATTGACAATTGTTAATAACCTGATAGGGCTTCTAGGACTCAACTTTAGGTCCTATGCAAGAGCAGTACATGCTCTTGACCCACCACTGAGTCATCTTTCCAGCCCCCAAATTGTTAATTTTTATCATTTCTGTTTGTCAAAATAAATTAGTTTGAGTTTAAAAGGATTAGTTTACACCTTCCCTTAATATGGTATACAAGATGAAATACATATCTTAAAAGTTAACTTCCTACTCAGAAATTTTTGACAGTACAGAAAATGTACAAAACCACGAAAACAAACTTAATTTCACTTTCATTTTTTTTCTATTAAAATTTATTAGGAAATCAATTCTGAAGTGACCCTGGTAACATTCCATGTGGCTTAAGCCTTTTTAGTCTCTCTTTTAAAATTTTGGTTGTCTCTGCGAAGTAACAGGATGTACCTTGAAATAATCCCAATACTCCCTCGTGTGGTCAAAAGATGAAAAGCAATGGACAGAAGTGTTCAAACAAGTCAAGTTCAACACTGCTGGTTGACATTCAGTATCTAGCATAAGGACGGGTCCAATCCTGATGCAGGGTGAGGTAAACAGAACCAAGGTCCCTGAAACTCGGAATCCCTAGGGCAGCCTACAGATTAGCTGAGATTTAACCTAGAGCTCATCTAGTTCATTTGCTCTGGGAACTCTCATCTCCCCCTTCCCAGCTCAGGGCCTTCCACCTACTAGCTATAGATGAAAATGCTACGTTATGGGGCTTAGTAAATAATCTCTCCAAACTCAGTACATCTTATTCGAAGAGACAGTTCATACTGGGGAAAGAATCCTAGCAATGGTAAACAGCTCTACAGTCCTCTCTGTGGTTTTAGAGAATTACTGAAATTTGATACCTTTCTTCACAGAAAACACAAGGAATTCAGCTAAATAACAGATGGCTGCACAATGATGTTGAGTGCATTTTTTTCCTTAATGGACTTCTTGTTTAAAAGTCTGATATTTTCTACCAAAAAAAAAAAAAACTTTTGGAAAGCCCACCCACATGTCTCTATGTAGTTCTCCTGCAGTCTGAGCACCTTCAGTCTACCCTCCCTTACTTGTCCCCCCTGCTAGCCTGGGCCCAGGCCCACCCCAATTCCTCCGCCTCAGATCTCTGGACTAGCTTCTTAACCCAGACTAGATAAATCCTCTAAGATCGTTTGTTAAGACCCTCCACAGGCAGTCTCCACCCCCACCTTCCCCTGGACTTCTGATCTGCCTGACACAGATTGGCTCTCCTACTACCCTGACTGGCCTGCCTACCACCCTATAAGAATATGAAGTATACATCAACTGACTTCTCATACCTGAGCAAAAATCAATCCAGCTATATATAAATAGAACCAAAATTCAACTAAACAATGGCAGAGTAGAATTTGCTACCACACACACAAACACATAACAAAATACATCCATATGCTGAAACAGCAACGCAAAAGCACAAACAAGATGAAAAAACAAGAGAACATGTCCCCAACAAAACACGCCCATCCTACAGAAGTACACTACAATGAGAATCATCATGAAGAACCCCATGATGCAGAATTTAAAAGAACAGTCATAAACATGACCAAAGAACTTAAAGAAACACAGACAAACATCTCAAAGAACTCGAAAAGCATAGGCATAAACTTGTGATTGAAGCTCAAGAAAATACAAACATGTAACTGAATGAAATAATAGAAACAATTCAGAACTTGAAAAGTGAATTCACAAAAGAGATAGAAGATACTGATGGAAACCCAAATGAAAATGAAGATGGAACTGAAAAGCTCAGTAAGCCAATTGGAAACAACAGGAGAAAGCCTCAAAAGTAAAATGAATGACATGGAAAACAGAATATAAAGACTGGATAACAAAATTGAAGATCTGGACTCCTTAAGAAACGACTGTAAGACCAAAACCAAACAAACAACAAAAACAAAAACCTTCAGGAATGGAATACACATGGAATGTGGGACACGATGAAAGACCAAATCTGTACATCATAGGCATACAGGAAGGAGAAGAATCGCAGGCCAATGACACTGACGAGATCATCAACAAGACTATAGAAGAAAACTTTTCTAAATTAAGGAAAGACATACCTATACAGATTCAAGAAGCACACAGAACACAAGTTAGACAGGACCAGAACAGAAACTCCCCACCACATATCATAGTAAGAGCATTAAATGTGCAGAACAAAGAGAGGGTACTGAAAGCTGCTAGAGAAAAACAACTAGTTACATATAAAGGAAAACCCATCAGAATTACAGCTGACTTTTCAAAACAAACTATGAAAGCCAAAAGATCCTAGACCAAAGTATTCCACATTCTAAACAACCACAGATGCAAACCCTGAATACTTTATCCAGAAAAACTATCTATCATAGTTGAAGGGGAACAGAAAATTTTCCATGACATGAATAGGCTGAAAGAATTCAGGTCCACCAAACCAACTCTACAGAGAATACTCGAAGCAATACAAAGGACTGACGATAGGTAGGAACACACCCAAGAGGTTACAGGAAGAAAACGAAGAAAGGTATAATAAGCACAAACCAGGGCCATGACCACAAACAAGTAAAATGATAATAACCAATGCAAATCTTTCAGTAATAACTCTAAATATCAATGACTTCAACTCTCCTGTCAAAAGACACAAGCTAGTGGAATAGATTAAGAAAGAAAATCCATCTTTTTGTTGCCTTCAAATAATGCATCTCACATCTAAGGATAGAAACTACATTAGGATGAAAGAATGGAAAGACATATTCCAAGAAAAACGGCTCTAAGAAGCAAGCAGGTGCTACAATTCGAATATCTGACAAAATGAACTTAAAATTAATCAGAAGACACAAAGAGGTCTCTTTCTTCTAATCAAAGAAACACTCAATCAAGAAGATTTTACAATCATGAACATATATGCACCAATTCTGGTATCCCTAATTTCATAAAATAACAGTACTTCAGGACTATAAAACACAGATTAAACCAAAATCAGTAATAGTAGGTGACTTAGTACCACAATATCTCCAATAGACAGGTCAACCAGACAAAGAATAAGCAGAGAGATATCTGAATTAAATGACACCTCTGAAAAAATTGCAGAACTATAGTCATAAAAAGAGCATGGTACTGGTACAAAAATAGACACATAGATCGATGGAACACAATAGAAGACCCAAACACGAGTACATGAAATTTCAACCATCTGATATTTAACAAAGGGTCCAAGAACACTCAATGAAGAAAGAGCAGCACCTTCAATAAATGGTGCTGTCAAAATTGGATCTCACCTGTAGAAGAATGAAATTGGACCCTTGTCTCTCGCCCTGCAAAAAGCCAACTCCAAATGCATCAAAGACATCAACATAAAACCTGAAACTCTGAAACTGCAGTAACCTACAAGATATAGGTATAGGAAAGGACTTTCTAAATCCAACATCAGTTGCTCAGGCAGTAAGATTAACAATCAACGGGTGGGACCTCATTAAGCTAAAAAGCTTCTGTACAACAAAGAAACAACCAAGAAAGTGATAAGAGAAACCACTGAGAGAAAGTCTTCACCTGCTATATATATATCCAACAGATGACTAATATCCAGAATATACAAAGACCTTTAGAAGAAAGGAAACAAGAAAATAAACGATGCAACAAAAAGACATGCTATGGATCTGAACAGAGGGTTCTCAGATGAAGAAATAAAAATGGTTAAGAAGCACCTTAAAAAGTGCTCAACATTCTTAGTAATTAGAGAAATGCAGACAAAACCCACTTTAAGACTCCATCTTACCCTAGTGAAACTAGCTAAGATCGAGAGAACAAAAGACACCAAATGCTGGTGAGGATGTGGAGAAAGGGAAATGTTCATTCACTGCTGGTGGGAATGGAAACTCCCACAACTACTATGGAAATCAGTGTAGAGGACTCTTAAAAAACTAAAAATTAATCTACCATATGATCTGATTACACCACTCCTTAACATATACCCAAAGGGCTCATCCTCCTGGAGGGATTCCTGTGCACCCATATTTGCTGCTGTTCTCTTCACAATAACTAAGAAATGGAAACAACCTAAATGTTGTTCAACTGAGAAATGCATAATGAAAATGTGGTGCATTAAACAATGGTGTCCTCCTCGGCAATAAGAAAAGATGAACTTTGCAGGTAAATGAATGGAACTAAAGACTGTTATACTAAGTGAAGTGACAGACTCGGGACTCTAGTGCAGCCCTCAACTCTCACCAGCAACGCTTCCTCATACAACAGGGTGTGATGCACACAGAAGACGACAACAGGCTAAGTTTAGAGAATAAGAGACTGCAGTGTGTGCCTGGGTAGGACTCCTATACTAAACCTCACTCACCCACAGCTCAGGGACCATTGTGGAAGTGGGAGAAGAAAGAGTGTAAGAGCCAGGGTTGGTCCACGAACATAGGGAGACAAGAGGCTTTCAGGACACTGGAAGCTTGCTCATGTGAACATCGAACATAACATCCATGCTGGTCCAAGCCTGGAAACTGTTACAGACTGTTACTTCTGGGTGACGGAAAGTAGACCTTCCTTAAGATCTCTAGACATGCTGACTAGACTCCAGGGGATGAACTTGTACCGAAGGACATCTGGGTACAAATGATTGACTAGATAGGACTTAACATGTATGGTGGAACACATGAGGTTTGGTGTGGCGTGGGAGAGGGGGAGCATGTGTGTGGGAAGGGGTTCTCAATTTGATGAACTGTTGAATGTACAAAAAACTCAATAAAAAATATTGTTTAAAAGGAAAGTACTTTTATAGGGGTGTAGTGCTGTGATCCCAGCTCCTGGGAAGGAGACGCAGAAGGATGGGGAGGTCAAGGTCAACCTCTGCTACACAGTCATTTTGAGGCCAGCCTGGGCTACATGAGCCCTTGCCTCCCCCTATCCCCTTAAAGCAGGGTGAGGGGAGAGGGATAAAAAAACACTGCCCTACTTCTTAAAAATAAGAGAAAGGGGCTAGAGAGATAGACCAGTGATTAACAGCTCTTGTTCTGCAGAGGATTCAGCTTCAGTTCCCAGAACTAATATGGTGGTTAACAACTACCAGAAACTCCAGTTCTGGGATATCTGATGCCTTCTTCTGGCCTCAACAGGCATTGTACTCACATGGCACATATATACATACAGGTAAATCCACTCATACACATAAAATAAAAATAATGTTGGTTTTTTTTTAAAGAAAAAGGAAAGGTCTAGGCATTGTGTCGCAGGCTTATAATCTTAGATTCCCCTTGGGAGACTTATGCAAGAGGATCAGAAGTTCAAGGCCAGCATGGGCTATATAGGGAAACCTTGTCTCAAAAAATAAAACAAAATAAAAACTAGAAAAGATAGGCAAAGGATAGTAAAGAGTTAATAAAATGTTTTATGTAACACTGAATTAAAAAGCAATAGTGAGTTGCCCCAAGGTCACTGACACTCACATCTAGGAAAGGACTTCAAAAGCACTGCTATGTGAAGTAACAATTAGTATTATGCCAAAGGGGTCAAGTCCATGGTCAGAACTGGGCAAGAAGAAGAGCCACCAGTCACTGCACAGCACAGCAGCTACACAAAGCCTCTCCACTGTCTGAGAGAGTTCAGGATGGAAGTGAGAAGGGACAAAGAAGAGAGCTCTGCGACTGGGTGGGTTCTGAGGAAGCGAATCAAGTTTGACTCTCAGCAGGGTTTATTCACAGGGCTGTAGAGGACAGCTCTGTGGTCAAGAGCCCTGGCTACTCTTCGGTTCCCAGCACCCACATTGTGGCTAACTCCCTAACTGGTCCATAACTCCAGTTCCAGGGGAGCCCACACCCTCTTCTGACCTTTGTGGGCATTGCAGGACACAGGTGCACTTACACAAATTCAGGCAATACACTCGTTTTTTAAAAGATATTTGCTAAATATTGATAGGATCTCGTAGTGTATATTACACAGGTATGTTTGTCATGTGCTGTTTGAGCTCACTGCGAAGCATCAGGCTCTGGAAGTGGGGATGGTCCTCCCACTTCAGACCCAAATATGTCTGTGTTGAATGGCCTCCAAGACCCCTTGTCTGGGGAATGCTCTGCCCTCCAGAGCTCTGTGACAGGAAAGAGAACAGATAGCAAGACAGTGATAACACCATGCCCTAGAGAATGGCTAGCAGGTGAACCATTTCCAGCAGACAGGACTACTGCTTGTCCTGTGATGTTAACGTGCTGGCAGTGGGACACAGAAGCCAGAGGAAATTCATCCCTAGAGAGAAGCCTCAATTGGGAGCTCTAGCTGCCTGCCTCAACTTCCTCAGTTTCTGATTGATATTTCGAACCCCAAAATTGATGATGTTATATCTATATGCTGCTATTTTTGCTTTTACTTGGAAATTTCACCCCAGGGGACACCAGTGTCTGAGACTCTCTTTATAGGGAATCCCAGATGGTTGCCTTAGAAGGGCTTCCCCAGTTTATTTCTGACGGATGTTTAAGCACCCAACTTGATGATGTTTGTCTCTCTGTCATCTATCCATCTATCTATCATCTATCTATCTATCTATCTATCTATCATCCACTCAGTACTTGCTATTAATTCTTTTACTTTAACTTGCTATATACTTAATAAACTTACTCATATAAAATTGAAAGTTGTGGCTATCAGAGATCATGTTCTGGACTGTACCATACATCTACGTCATGCCAGACAATCTACAATCCTGGTAAAAACAAATACACATGAAGCGATTCCTGCCCAAAGAACTTCCATATTTAGCAGATGATCTGAGCTACACACAAGAGAAAAAAGAGCTCACTGTGCAAGGTCACAACGAGCTGCCATGTGGTCCAGACAATAAGTCAGAGGATAAGGCTGTAATGGCTGCTAACCACAGTGTCAAAGGACTTCAGAAAGCAGCAGATAAAAAAAAAAAGGTAAAAATCTGCTTTCACATTGCTTCAGAGAATGTTCTAGAAAGTTCATTTGACCCTCAGAAATTTCTTGGAACTAGGAAATGGTCTTTTGGTGGAAATACTCTCATGAATTAGGACTAACCATTCTTGGAGGCAATTAGCAGCAACTTTGTCTCTCAAATGAGGACACTGAGGCGGACTGGGAGGGGTTAAACAACTGGCCTTCTGTTGCCCCATGCTGGGAACCCGCTTTGGACCAGACACTAAGAGCCCTCCAAGGCCTCTGCTCACAAATCAGGCTGCCTTTGGGAAGTGCCAAAAAGAGCCAGCAAGATGGAACATTCTCTCGTCATCAGATGCTTCCTTCCTGAAACAAATTATTTCAATCCTTTCAGGCCAATACCAGGGTCAAGTCCCAAAGAACTGACTTCCTCTGTGTCTAATCAATAGCTCTTTGTGAGGCTTTCCTCTGGGGGACCCTTCTAATGAGATCTTGAAAATTAATCCTCTGACTGGAGGGGTTGTTTTGTGACTTGGGGGAGTTGTTTTGGTGACCGCTCTTCAGTTTTGCTGGAGCTTAATCCGTTTCCAAGATTATTTCCAGAGAAAATATTAGAGGCAAATGGAGGAGAGGGCAGAATTAGGTTACTTTTTATTTGACTACCACTGATGAAATACATATTCTCATGGGTGACACACATTTGAGCACAGAGGGCGTAATATCTGTCTCTACCAATCTTAAAACAGGTCAAAAAAGAAACAAAACTGATGATACTGGAACCAAAAAATTCTTTGATCACTTAGGCCTTCGAAAACAGGACAGAGAAATAAGTAACAGTAGAACATCATCTTTATTTCTACCTGTTAGAGAAAAAGGAAGAAAAATAACTATACCAACATCAGAGATGGGTTGAGTGCTCCTGTTCCAGCAAACAGAAATATATAGGGAGCCATCTGGCCATTTCAGTCAACATAAAGAACTGCTTAAGCTAATGGGAGAGTGTACTGACTGGGAGATGGCTAAAGATTGACCAGGAAGGGTAAAGACCAGGGAGAGGCAGACAGATCTCCTAGCTCCTAATCTAGTTCATGACAGCTTTAAAAAGAGCACACACAGGCACACACACAGACACACAGACTCACACACACACAGACTCACAGACACATACACACACTCACATATACACAGAGACACTCACACACATAGACACACACAGACTCACACATACACAGACACACACACACATACATACACTCACATATATCCAGAGACACTCACACACATAAACACACACAGACTCACACACACACAGACACACACACATAGACACACAGACTCACACATACACACAGACTCACAGACACATAGACACACAGATACATAGACACACAGACACACACACACATAGACACACACAGACTCACACACACACACACATACACACACACATACAGACTCACACATACAAACACACACAGAGATACACACACAGAGACATGCACATACACAGAGACATATACACAGACTCACATACAAACACACACAGACACACACAAAGATTCACATACACAGACTCAGACATATATATATATATATACACAGACACATAGACACACAGACACACACACAAGCAGAAGGAGGATTACTGGAGGAGAGGAAGGGAATCACAGGAATAGGACAATAGACAGTAAGGATAACCATGAGCAAAGTTCAATGATATCCATGTCTGAAGATGTCATAAGGAAACCCAAACCCATTATTTCATACATTTAACAAAAATATAACAAAAAGAAATAGTGACTGTACTCTGTGGGCCAATCTCAGAATTTAGGATTGCAAGTTTAAGGGCGGCCTTGGACTGTTGGTAAGGTTGTCTCACAACAAAAACTGACATCCTTACTTAATGAAAACAAGTACATAAAAAGAAATGATTTTTATGTCCCTCCTATCTTTTGGTTTACAGTGAATTCCAGTGCCACAGGCTCCATTCACCAGGAAGCTCGAAGGACAAGAGACAAGAGGCCAAGAAACAGATGGTGTCAGTACATGGGCAGAGCATAAGGACTCACATATGTTGGACACCAGCTGGTCTATCTTGTTGGATACTCACAGACTTTGTAGAGAAATGAGCAGACAATGCCTAAGACTAAGTTAGGAGTTTCATATTCTCTCTCTCATTCTCTCTCTCTCTCTCTCTCTCTCTCTCTCTCTCTCTGTCTCTCTCAAGAAATGGCACGGAGAACTTAAATTACTTTAAATTATTCTATAATATTCTATAGCTATGGTTAAGGGCACCTAATTCCATCTGACACTATCAGCTGCTACACTGTTACCCTAGTAGAACACTGAGGCCAGACTTTGTCTAACTGTGCAGTAGACTGAGCATACAGCCTGACATAGTCAAGACTCCTTAAACAGTTGGCACAGCTGACCGCAAAGACCAAGCTTTCCCCTGAGCCCATTGAACGTGGTATTTCAGAGACTGGGATTCAGAGGGTGAGATTCTCTGTGGATGTAGGTTTTGCCTCCTTGGCATTTTGTTTTGTTTTGTTGGGTATGTAGGAGGGGTTTGGATGAACATGTACAGGTGTGAGTGTGAGTTTGTGTGTACACGTAGGCTCATGCCTGTAGAAACCAGAGATGACATCAGGTGCCTTCGGCAGACACTCTTCACTTTATTTACTGAGGCAGGGTTTCCCACTGAACCTGGAGCTTGATGATTAGACTAATTTAACTAACCAGCCTTGCCCTCGGGATCTTTGGCCTCAGTCTCTCAAGCACTGGAATTATAGACAGTCTGCTTACACACCCAGCATTTACGTGGGTTCTGGGGATCCAAACATATGTTGTCAGGCTTGCAGGACAAATATTTTATTCATTGAGTCACCTCCCCAGCCCTCTACTCAGATTTCATTAAGCACTGAGTTTTTATCTTAGGACCCAATCCATTGTTCACTGTGCATCATAATTAAGTACAAAGACAAAAGACTGAGAGAGAGAGAGAGAGAGAGAGAGAGAGAGAGAGAGAGAGCGCACACAGGAGATGGAAGCAGACCCCAGCCTTTCTTGTGTACTTACAGGAGCAGCATTAGCCAGAGAAGCCCAAAGCAAGATGAGCCCATAATTTGGACTGTGTTCATGCGTCTCCGTATCTACAATGTCGAGCACAACCTGTAGTAGCGTCTGTGTAAAGGAAAAAAATATTGTTAAACTGCAGCTATGTGACAAAGGCTGATGTTCCTAAGCAGCAAATTATTCACTTTTTTTCTTTGTATGTGTAGCATATGTACTGGTTATGTGGGTGTCACACATGTATATGAAGATTCATGTGTAGGTAGAGGCATGAGGTTAGCACCAAGTGCCTTTCCTCCATCACTCTCCATCTTTATTTATTTATTTATTTATTTACTTATTTGACAAAGTCTCTCACTGACACTAAAAATGGTTGGCCAATGAGCTCCAGGAATCTGCCTGTCTCTATCTGTTCAGTGCTGGGAGTTACAGGACTGAGTCACCAAGTTGGGATTGTTCTGTGGGTTCCTGGAATCCAAATGCAGAGCTTCACGCATGCCCTTTAACAACTGAGCCATCTCCCCAGTCCATGAAATCATTCTATTTTCTTTAATTCCAGACACATTGTTTCTGCTCTTTCTGGCTTGTAACTTGAGGCATGCAAAGAGACCTGTACACTTCATGGCAGTACACAAATCAGGAAGAGAGATTTCCTCAGCTACTTACTGCCTTGATCCAAAACCTGGCTTCACTATTAAGGAAATGAATAATCATGCATAAATCACTTTACTCTCCCAATGATTCAATTTCCTTATCCATAAGGTCAGTATGGTATTGTATCTAACTCATAAAATTGTTAGGAGGATTCAATTCGTGAAGTTGCCTATAAAATACTTGAAGCAAAACCTGATACACAGTACATTTTCATTACATTTCACGTTTTATTGGTGTCTATTAATTGAAAAAACCTAGTGGGTTTCCTTCCGGAAAAAATCCTTCTGGAAGAGGAATAAATATAATTTTAAATAAAAACACTGGGTCTCAACATTCTCCTATCTGCCCTCTCCTGTGTCCTAACTCACGCCTTCTCCTCTCACTCCCGATCCCTGTACTGATCCCTCATGATCCCTTCTTGCTTTATTTTGTCTTTATTTATCAGATTTGATGCATGGGATAAAACATGAGTGTTACCTGTCTTTTTGAGTCTGACTTATTTTACTTAACACAAAGATCTCCAGTCTAGTTCCATCCACTTTCCTATGGGTAACATGATTTTGTTGTTGTTGTTTTTGTTGTTGTCACAGAACAACTCCCCCCACCTTCTCTTTTTGACTTTGTTCTTAATGGCCAAACAATACTCCATTGTGTACATATACTACATTTTCTTTCAATCCATTGACAGACATGAAGGCCAATTTTAGTATTTGGCTCTTATGAACAGTGTTGCAATCAATGTGAGTATGCAGGTCTTCCTACTGTATGCTGACTTTGATTCTTTGGGGTTCAAACCCACAAGCAGTATAGCTGACCCATGTGTTTTTAGTGTGCTGAGGAACCTCCATGCTGATTCCATCACTGACTGACATTTTCAGTCAGTGCCAAGGTCTCTTTGACCTTACATAGTCACTACTTGTTGATTTTTATGCTTTTGGTAGTAGACATTCTGACTGGGTTAAAACAGAATTTCATTATGATTTTTATCTGCATTGTCAAGCTAGCTAAAGATATTTTTCATGTATTTATTGTTCACTTTATTCTTCTGAAAAGTATCCTGTCAGTTCATTTTCCAAGTTATTGACTGCATGATTTATTTGGGAGGATTTTTAGTTATTTTTTTCAAATTCTTTATATATTCTGGCTATTAGTCCCCTTTTAGATGACCAGTTGGCAAAGGTTTTCCTCCCATGCTGTGCATAGGCTGTCACTTGTGTTGACTACTGATTTTGCCATGTAGAAGCTTTATAATTGTCTACAATCCCATTTGTCAACTCTTGCTAGAATGTTCTGAGCTACTGGGTTCCTATTCAGAAAGACTTTGCCCATACCTACATCTCAAAGTGTGTGATGATTAATCTTAATTGTCAATCTGACGAAATCTAAAATCACTTGGAGGGTGGGCCTCTGGGCATGCTGGTGTGAGCTTCTCTTGATTGGGATAGGAAGATCCCACCCATTGTGGGTGCCATTTGTCTATGGGCTGGGATTCTATACTGTATTTGAAAAGACAAAGCTAGCTAAGAACATGCATTCATCTCTCTTTGCTTTCTGACCTTGGATGCAAAGTGATCAGATGCTTTAAGCACCTTCCACCTTGACTTTTGCACCATGATAGGCAATACCTTTGAGCTGTGAGCCCAAATAAGTCCTTCCTTAAGTTGCTTTGTCAGGATATTTTATCACAGCAACAAGAAATGTAACAAAGTGTTTCCCCTGTTGACCTCAACTGTTTCAAGTTGTGCATTAAAGTATTTAATTCATTTTATGCTGGTGATATTTTTTTGAGTGTGTAAGATAATTTTGATTCTTTCAGGTACATACCCACAAATAGCATAGCTGAATCATGGATAATTGATTTTGCCAATGAGCTACACATCTCCATATCAAGCTTCATTCTTCTACGTGTAGACATCCAGTTTTCCCAGCACTACTTGTTAAAAGAACTGTGATCTTGCTAGTGAATGTCTATGGGACCCTTGTGGAAATTCAGATAAGTATAGGGCTTACTTCTGGATACTTTAATTCTACCCCATTGGTCTGCACTTGTTTTTGTATCAGCAGCATGCCACTTTAATACTGCACTCAGTACTCAATTCAAGGTTGAGTACTGAAAAACCTCTCAAACTGCTTTTATATTTGTTTGCTTTTGTTCAGACAGTGTTTCAAGCTTCCCAGATTGGCCTCCTATTTTCTATGTAGCTGAGGATGGCCTCAAACCTCTGATCTTCTCACCTCTCCCTCATGAGTGCTGAGACTACACATGTATACCACCACTCCTGGATTACTCAGTGCTGGAGATGAACCTCGGGTTTTGTGCATGCTAAGCAAGCACCTCTAACAACTAAGTCACATCCCCAGTCCCAATACTGCTTTTTTAGCTCGGGATGGCAAGGTTCTTTGTAGTGTTTATGTTTTGATAAGTGCTGCTGTTGATGTTATTATTATTGTTGTTGTTATTATTAACACAATGCTAGGTATTGAAACCATGGTATCCTGCATGCGACCAACTGAATTTCCTATTCAACCCAATATTACCTTTTAAAAAATAAATAAATCTCTGCTCTTACCAAAATTCAGTACAGGTCTGTAATCCAAGCTACTTGAAAGGCTGAGACAAGTGGATTGCAAATTCAAAGAATACTTGAACTACAAAGTGAGTTCAAGACCAGCCCTATGTTCAAGCTCCAGTACTGAATAAAAGCAAGTTTTAACTTGAATAGGGCCTCAACCATGGTCATCTACTGTAGTTGTTACTGCATGGGATTTTCTTCATGCAAGGTGTTTCTCCAATTTGCCTTTGCCCAGGATTCCTTCCTCCTCCTAGGGAAGACACTTAGAGACTGCATAGTCCTTTTAATCCATAATCTCAACTCAGGTATGGGTGATGGACAGAAGGGGGTGTATCTGTTGACTGCTTGCTAAGGACAAGTACGATTTTAAGGTCTTTCCAGCTATTTAATTATTTTCTATACTAAGCACAGCTCCGAGACGCAGCTGTCATTGTTCATACACTCAGTATTCATATGAGGAAATGAGCAGAATAAAGTTAGCATGAAAGAAAATGCACAAGTCGGCAGGACCAAAACGGGGTCCTTATGTCAATCCTAACAAACTAAACAGAGCTGGGGCTGCGGGGTATGGAGGACATTCTTAAATAACTACCAAGAAAGACTTTTCCAGAACCACAGATTCATACAGAGGCCACTACACTAAAACCTTCTATGAAAAGTAATTCTACGAGGTCATCTGTCTGCAATGTCTGTTCAATCTCAGACTGGCCACTCCCATGATTAATAATGTGTCCATGGTTATCATTCCGATGTCTGATGCAGTTATTTTTCCTTTTGTCTTTAAAAACTTTCCCTCAAGCCAGGAGTGATGGTACATATCTACAATGCCAGCACTCATGAAGACAGGAGGATCAGGAGTTCAAGGTCATCTTTGGCTACATAGGTGGTTCAAGGCCCGCTTGAGCTACATAAGACTTTTGCTCTTGTCCCAGCTTCTTTGAACAAACCAGTAGTATGTTCTTGTCTTAATGTTCCACTTTTCCAAGGAAATGTTAATTTTAGTTTAAAAAGCATTTTGAAGAATTTCTCTCTCTCTTCTCTCTCTCCTTTCCTCCCTCCCTCATTCCCTCTCTCTCTCTCTCATCTACGATGATTGCAAACATAATCCATGGTGGTACCCACCTTCAATCTCAGCACTTGGGAGGCAGAGTCAGGCAGATCTTTGTGTGACAGAGGCCAACCTGGTCTATATAGAGAGTTCCAGACCATGTGGGGCTATAGCGAGACCCTATCTCAAAAACAAACAAACAAAAACCATAATCCATATTTCCCATGGACTAGGCATTAAGAGAACTGCATGTGCCATAGTACAGTTCTTTTGCTTCTGATGCTATGACACAAAAAAATGGCTATTAAATTACTGCCCAATAAAGTATGCAACATAAGAGAATTTCTCTTAATGAGGCATATAACTTTTCCAGACAATAACCACACCGATTTCAGATGTCTTGATATTAAAGTTGTTATAAAAAATAAGAAATGACTTTGTAATGGATAATAAATACTATATCTGGCCCAGGGTTAGTGCCCCGTGAATGTTAGATGGTGTCTCATTATCATTTCCATAATGATGGAATAGCAGAATGGCAAAAAATTTAATTAGAAACTTGATTTACTGTTGCTCTACCTCATATTTAAAATGTGAGTTGTTAGTAGAGTAAATTATACTTCACAAAAGTCCTACACATACATTTCATTCTTTTGATAGGGTAGCTCTCAACCCCTGCAACTCCAAGTCCTGGGAATCTAATACCCTCTGGCCTCCAGGAGCACCTACACAAACATGGTACACATGAACTCACTCAGACACACACACACACACACACATACATATGAGTAAAATAAATAAATAAACCAAAAAATGCAGTATCAAAACAAGTTCAGGGTGAACCATGACAGAGGAAAACAGAAGAAATATGATAAAACTCAAGTAGAACTAGCCAGAGATGCTAAGGGTAAATAAATGATCTAAACCATTTACTGACTTCTGCAAACTAAATTGTGTCCTTATTCAAATAAGACATGAGGATTTCTACAGCTGAAGGTGCCTTAGTTCCTCAGAGTAAGAAAAATAAATACTGTTTTAGAACTATGGTTGCTATAGAATAAGAACAGGGGATTTAAAACTCTATTTCCATGATCCTATGATGTATAGATTACAGGTCCAGGTGTGTCTAAAAACTATGCGTGTTTCTGTGTCTATGTCCTGGAAAACCATGTAAATTAAACAGATGTGCTGGTGTCTGCTTTTAAGACAAAAATCGTAGCTGAAACATGGGTTGTCACAAAGGGGTTTTGATAGAGCTTCCAGTTGCCTGTTTAGGAGTGTCCTAGTTAGAATTAACTGTCAGTTTGACATAGCTACAATCACCTGGACAAAGAATCCGAGTTGCATAACCTCCCTTCATCAGGGTGGTCTGTGGACATGTCTGTGAGGGACTGTCTTGACTGTCTAATTGCTAGAGGGCCCATCCCACTGTGGACAGCACAATTTCCTGTGCAGGTGATCCCAGTCTGTATAAGAAAGCTAGTCATACAGCAAGCCAGCAAGCAGCATTCCTCCATGGCTCCTGCCTCCCAGAGTTCCTGCTCTGACTTCCTGTGATGATAGATTGTGACCTGGAGGTGTAGGATGAAATAAACCCTTTCCTCACCTAAGTTGATTTTGGTCATGGTGTTTCTCTTAGATGCAGAAAGGAAATTAGGTCAAAGAGAAAGATAATCTGTGAGTTTGGTTTCCTGTAGTAAAACACCCTGACTAATGTAATTTAATGTAATTTAATTATTTTAGCTAAGAATTCCAAGTCACAGTTCATCACTGTGGGGAAGTAAAGGGGACGGTAACTTGAAGTAGAAAGTCACATCCACAGCCGAGAATACAGAGAGCAATTAATGCACTAAGGAGGTGCTCAGCTCACTTTCCCATCTCTAAAAGTGTCCAGGATACTCTGCCTCTGGAATGGTGCCTAAGGAAGATCCACAGTTGGGTGGATCTTCATACTTCAATTAGGTCAGTCCAGACCATCCCCCAGAGATGGTCAATCTGATGTAAATAATTAAGACTCTCTTTCTAGGTGATTTTACATTGTGTCAATTTGAAAATTAAAGCTAACCATCACAGACACAAAACATTCACACATTGGTTTCTAAAGCTATCCAGAGTAAAGTAGCATTGTTACTGACAACATTTACTATGTAGCTAAAAATGGAAACTTTCCATATCATTTTTAAAGGCTAAAATATTTGAAGTGCCTTTTCAATACTAGAGATTGAACGCAGGACCTCAGATACACTAGGCAATCACTCTATCACTGAATACATCTCTTTTAACTTTGAAACAGAGTCTACGTAAGTTGTCCAGGTTGGCCTTGAACTTACTTTGTAGCCCAGAAAGGCCTTACTTAGCCTTGTAAGAAGAAGGATCTGATAAGGGTATATATGCTACCATTTATGGACACAAGGACACTGAACTGTAAAGGGGACTACCAGAGAGTATAAAAGGCCCAGACTTTCACTCTCGAAGACTCTGTCTTTTGGGTATGAACCTAAGGAGTCAGATGCTAGCATAATAAACTGCTTCCTAGAGAACAGCACGGATTTCCTATTTCCTCTACACATGGCACCCACAACACTGCGTCTGGGCTACACAGTGATACCCTGTCTCAAAAGAACAAAACAAATCAACAAACAAACAAAAAACCAAAATGGAGGCCCTCACACTAAAGTCCAAATCACCAGATGGAAGAAGTTGCTTTCTGAACTTCCTAGACATCAGGAGAACAGTGAGAGACTGACAGATTTTTCCCAGCCAGACAAAAGCAATGACAGAGAAGCTGCATTTGTTTCTCTCTGTCTCCTTAACCCAATGTTGACCAATCCATCACTGTTTTATTGTTCTGTCCTCAATCTTACAAAGAAACCAACTTTACCATAACCAACTGCTTTTTGTTGTTTGTTTCTGTTTTTTCTTTCCAGTTCCATTTTATAAAATTAACAACATAGAATAAATGTTAAAATACCTATTCTCTTATGTGAGGCAAATAATTGTCTAATTCTAGCACTGCAATATAAAATAAATTAAGTAAGGTTTTTATATTATAATTTTATCTTTGACACAGTCAGTTGTATGAGAACATATAAAGAACCCCCAAATTTTATTTTATTTTGTTGTTGGTAGCATCAGTATTGTTCTGATATAGAACAGGATCCGTACCTCAGTGTTGTGAAGATATAATAATAAAGTAATTAACTCACATACCCAGTATATCACTTGACACAAAAATTACATCTAATTAAATAAAGTTCTTAGCAAAAATAACTTACTATAATCATAGTTTACCACTATCTTCATCACATGTATTTCAGTTATAGAAGAGAAGGGTACTTACTCTAGAATTATCCTTTGCAGATGTATGTGATTTTATTTTCTGAATATTTTTCTCCAACAATGCTAGAAGCCATCGTTTGGATTTTGACCAGTTTCTTCATAAGAAAAGAAATATGTAGATATTGATTGTAAACAGGTTAGGAGTGACAGGTCACATCACTACGGAAGTAGAATCATTCCCCAAATTTCCTCTTTATTTTCAGTAAGAATTTCCTAAGAACTCTGGCCCTGAATTCTTAGTTGACAAGGAAAATTGAGGGGGAAAGGTGATTTTGGTGTTGGGATTCCTACTGGGTTGCCTCTGGTTGGTTCATATTTACTGTGTTTGTTCTAAGTAGTGACGGGAAGGAAGTCCCGCATACAGGCCAATGGCTGGATTAAGAATGGCAAAGGCAACTATCATTGTTTTATTCTTTTCTGACCATCACTAGAGTTCACTACCATGATCTAAGTGTTGATGCCCTCAACAAAATAAAATGCTGACATTCACATCGCATAGGAAATGGCGTCAGAAAGAGAGGCCTTGGAGAATGCATTTGCAGGATGAAAATAAACCACTTATCAATGGGATTGGTGTCTTTATAAAAGACACTTGAAAGCACTTGATTGTCTCTTCCACTTTGCAATCAAGTAAGAAGTTGGCAATGTGCCACCTAAATGTGCCCTAAATGTGTCTTTCCGTACAACCCTCCTACCTGGTACCCTGATCTTGGGTTTCAAAATCTTCAGAACTGTGGGAAAGAAATACTTTATTATTATTATTTTATTTTACTTTACGTATATGATTGTATTGCTTGTATGTAGGCAGGTACACCTGTGTCCTTGGAGGTCAGAAGAGGAGGTCAGATCCCCTGGGACTGGAGTTAAAAATGGTTGTTAGCCGCCATGTGGATGCTGGGAACTGAACCTGGGTCCTCTGAAAGGGCTGCCAGCACTCTTGCACTAAGCCACCTCTCCAGCCCCACGGGGAATGAATTCTTATTGCCTGTGAGCCACCCAGTCCGTGGTACCTACAACTGTCTAAATGAGATAAAACATGAATCACTGCCAAAAACTTCTTAAAAGCACAGTTGTTTTACACTGGAATCATTCTGCAAATGTTCACCTGAGCCAAGTGTGAGAAGAGCACGTGACCACGCCTTCCCTCATCTTAGTTAGAAAGGGGCTGATTTAGCACAGACCCAAAGAGAATCGATTTGATAGCAATATGTTGTAAATAGGATAAGATTGAAACAAATCTCTTCTTTGCCTCCATATAGGCAAAACGGACTAACACTCTCACTACTTAAAACAGACACAGTCAGGAGCAGAGAATGAATGCTCAGACTCCTGCTTGATGCTCCTTCCTCCACTCATATACAGTCCAGGACCCGCCTAGCAAACGGTGGGATGGGTCAATTAACAATCAGGATAGGCTCCTAGAGACATGCACACCCAATTCAATCTAGAGAGTTCCTCAGTTAAGTCTCTCTTCCCACATAATTCTAGGTTATGGCAAGTTGACATTTAAAGCTAACGGTGACATCTGTCAAAGAGCCAATTATGGAAGACGACCTTACCTAAACAACCAACCTGGCAGGTGCGATCCATACTCAAAACCCTCGTCATAAGTTTTAAAATGCTGATGGAACTCCTTGATTCTCTTCTCGTTTGTGAAAAACAAGCCTTTCATTAAAAGAGTATTGACGGTGACTGGATAAAGAACACGTCTACAAAGACAGAGGCACACAGGAAGTCACACCAAGTGAGAACCAAGAAAAGATTTAGAAACATAAGATGCATTACTTCAAAGCTATTAGCAGTGAATTAGAAGTGACAGCTCTTTGGGGTAAAACCAATCTTTAAAAGTTTTAATATTTGCTAATGGAAATCAAGCTATGACACCCAAGGATGACTGAAATTGCAATATTTATTTATGTGAATAAATTTTAATAAAAAATTTCATTTCATTGCAATGAATACACAAATAATACTATCTGAAGCCTTTAAAATCCTTTCTTTTTAAAAAGTAAATTAATTTTATTCTAATTATGTGTATATGGGGGGATATGTGCACATGACTGCACGTGCTCGTGGGCCTCAGAGGCATCAGATCACCCTGGAACTGGAGTTACAGACAGGTGTGAGCTGCCCAGTTCAGGTGCTGGGAACCAAACTTCCGTTCTCTGGAAGAGCAGCAGCACTCCTGACTGCTGAGACCTGTCTCCAGCCATGTTCATTTTAAAATTCTTTCTAAGGAAGCACATTAGACATAGGTAAATATGAAATGATAAACATTACAATACAATAAGCATTTACTGAGAACCCAGTAACAATAAGATAGCAGCATAGGTCTTTAGATAATAGCAAGACGCTCACTGGAGAGACTGAGGCCAATAATAATTATTACATTTCCCAATTTCTCACAGAATTTCACAGATTCAAACTACTGCCTATTGAAATAACATGCTTATTATTGATGATTTTAATATATATGACATACTTAAAGTATGGCTGAATTGCCTATTTGCTCACCATAAGAGAATGCCAAAATAGAAAGTATTCATTAATTAGAATTTAAAAGATTTTTAAAAATATTTTCTTTATTATCTTATGTGTATACGTGTGTTGCCTGCCTGTATGTAAGTGTACCTATGTCCTGCAGTGGTCACAGAGGTCAGAAGAAGAGGTCAGATTCCTTAATACTATAGTTACAGATGGTTGTCAGCCACCATGTGGGTGCTGGAAACCAAACCCAGGTCCTCTGCAACAGCAGCCAGTGATCATAACCACTGAGTCATCTCTCCAGATCCTTAAAAGATTTTTTAAAATCTCCTAGTAGCCTAGTTAGATAGACTACATTAATGGACCAGATGAATTCTGAAGTTCAATATATTACTTCTTATTTTTGTTTGAAGATTAAAGCATTCATTTGACTATTTACCTCACTAAGTCATTCAGCTCCATTATTCCATGGCTGCCCAAGTTTTCCAGTTGTTCCTGGAACTCTTCAGCCAGTTGTTCCGTATACTGGTGAATGCTGACTGGTCCCATCTTCCCTTTCATTATAACATACAGTTTTTCATGCAAAGTTAAAAAGACATTCTTTGGAATCCACGCTAAAAAGAGAGAAAACTATTTTTAAAAGAAGCAACTGCTCCTTGCAGTGCAGAATCCCTATACGTCTGCTCTCACTTGGCCAGTGGGGACCACCACCCAAGTCCTCCTGGTCTATAAAATCACCTCCTGCAAATGAAAGTACACAGAGATTTCACCACTGCTGTCAGAGAGTAACAGTCTACAGTGATTCACTTTACAAGATGACCCATGAATGGGTAATGTAGATAACTGGTATTTCTAACCTCTTCTTCCAGATCTGTTTTCTAGGGATAATGAAATGCATAATATTTTACATTGTGCTGCATTCCCAGATCCTATTCTATACACTGAAAACATTCTCTACCATTCAGCCCTCCCCACACATTCCTCAAACATCAATAATCCCAAATTCCTCCTTCAAATTTCTATTTATAAGATGGACATGCAGTGAACACCTGTGATCAGCATTTGAGAGGCAGAGACAGGTAGATTTCTGTGAGTTCGGAGCTAGCATGGGCTACATACTGGCCAGGGATACTTAATGAGACACTGTTTCAAAAAGAAAGAAAAGAGGCCTGTGGAGATGGCTCAGCAGTTAAGAAAACATGATGTTCTTCCAGAAGACCTGGACCAGCGCCCACATGGTAGCGAACAACCATCTGTAACTCCAGCTCCAGGGGATCCAACGCCCTCCTCTGGCCTCTGTGGACATTGCACGCCCATGGTGAACTTACATACATGCAGGCAAAACACTCATCCATATAAAATAAAAATAATAAAACAATTTTTAAAAGAAAAGAAAAGAGAAATGATTTATAATTATTCTGTTTGTCTTCCTGAGTATTACTTCCTACCTGAATAACACTTCCCCGTGACTCTTTTTGTTTCTAAAAGTGTTCGCATTCCTTTTATAATGAATTTATGATTAGGTTGGTCTATGAGTGGTTTTTAAACTGACTCCTTTATCTTGTTCAATTAATTGTCTTTGAAGTACATTTCTTGAAAAAATAATTTCTGAGTTTGTGTTTCATGATTCTGTATAGTTTATATTTTGTATAAGTTAATTTAAAATAAATTTATATTTCCTCAGCATGATAGTGGAATGTAAGACAAGAAGCTGACTCAGGAATAAATGTGAACAGACTACACCTGTTAAATAGAAATAGTCAAATAAAAATGGCCCTGGGGAGGCAAGAGGAGCAAACTCTCATAAGGTCCATATTCTTCTAGCAGGTAACTTGTATAGTTTACTGAAGAACCATGTTACCATATAGATCTACAGCCTTCAAAATATTTATATTCTGGGGCTGGAAAGAGGACTCAGCAGTTAAGAGCACTGGTTACTCTTGTAGAAGACCTGGATTCTTGGCAGCTAACAACCATCCATAACTCCAGTTCCAGGAGATCCCATGCCATCTTTTGGCCTCTGCAGGCATTGCAGGACATGGGTGAACTTAAATACATACAGGCAAAACACTTGTACACAGAGAAGAAAAATATTTGTATTCATCAATCAGGAATTTCATAGCTCAAGTAACTAGTAGTGAGTTTAACCAATGCATTATGATTTTTCAGTCGAAGCCAGAAGGAAAAATTAGCTACGCTATCACTCACTGAAAGGTTTGTAAACAATTGTGTTAGTCTTAATGCCAGGAAATGCATGGCAGAGTGCAGGAAAGGAACCTGGAGTCAGGGGGAGGGGCAGAGGCAGAAGCATTAGGCAGAAGAAGTCAAAGCAAAAATCAGGAAAGCAGAGGAAAGACTGACAGGGGCAGGACACGAGCCTGCTCTGTATTCTAGGAGGATATATGGTGTAAGCACAGGCATTTGAAGCCTAGGGAGCAAGGGAGACATGGCCAAACCAGGACCACACTCAGCAGTCCTTTCTAGCAGCCCTGAAGATAGATGGGAGAATGTAAGAAAGGAGAAGCAGTCCATCTAGTCTCACCCGACCTAAGGGCTATAACAGAAAAGACCATTATAATGGTCTTAATAAGCAAAGGGACTCTAATCCATGGAGCAGACGAATAGCACTTAATCAAGCTAAGAGCTATAGCCATCACATACACAGCAGTAGACAGAGTTAGTAACACCTTGGGCAATGGAACATGATAGAGATTCCAAATATTCTCTAAAATATACCAGTGAGGGAGCCACATCTTATTCACATGTATAAATGACACCTAAATGTATTAAACTGCTAACAATTTATTTTTCAATGACACAATTTACCATTCGTATTTCTCTCCTTCTAGACCTACTTTTAGGAATAGAATAATGGCTGGGGCTGGAGAGATTGCTCAGTGGTTAGGAGCACTGGTTGCTCTTGCAAAAGACCTAGGTTCGAATCTCAGCACCCACATGTTTGCTAATAATCAACCATAACTCCAGTTCCAGGGGGTCTGACACTCTCTTATGGACCCTGTTCTGTCCTCCGTGGGCACTGTATGACACAGATGCACTTACACACATGCAGGCATAACACTCATATCATAAAATAAAAATAATGAAAAAAATTTAAAAAGAACAAAATAATGGGTCTTCACCATTCTTCTTAAGTGTGTGTGTGTGTGTGTGTGTGTGTTTGTGTGTGAGACATTTTGTGGGTTTGTGTACACAACTCTAATATCCACAGAGGCCAAAAACATTGAATCCCCTGACTGGACTTACAAGCTGTTTGTGAGCCTTGCTCCATGAGTGCGGTTAAGTGAACTCAGGTCTTCTATAAGAATCAACTACTAAGCCATCTCTTCAGTCCCACCATTCTTGATAGATGACCAAGGATATGATTGTTTACCTAAAACTATTCTTGGGATTCAAATTTGTACTTCAAAGGAGCTACCTGGAAATACTGATTACCTGTATTATAGACGGGAATTTGCGCAGCTTGTTCGAAATTTACGTGCTTGGATTTTAGAAACACGTCAATTCCTTCTTCTTCAGTAACAAAGGTCATTCGTTTTCCCATAATACAGATGGTAAATATTGGTCCATACTAAAGTAAAACAAAGAAACACAGACCATATTAGCAAGCATTTCTAAACCATTGGCTATATTTAAGACAGTTTCCCTGATGAAATTATGGTCAAAATTATGATTATTTTTTATTGAATTTTTGTGGTGGATTTCACCACATTTCAATCCATCTTAATCACCTTTAAATCCCCTTCCACACTGGCACCCTCTCATAGTCCCCCCATCCAGGAATTCATACACTCTGTCATTTGTGTTAAGGTCTAGTGTATTAAGTTAGTGTCCCCAGACATTGCTCACTCCAAGTTCATCCACTGAGATCTAGTCAGTCTATCCAGAGTCTCTTGTTTTCAGAAGATCAGCTCTTCCTCATGCAATAGTAATCAGCAGCCAATGTGTTTCTTCAGCAAAGACTGGGGTCTCTTGCCCATTTTCCTGGATCCATGATGGGTTTTTTGTTTGCATGGGTCTATGCACACCTATAGGTTCTATGAGCTATAGGTTAATATGAGCAGGGTCCCAGGACCTTGTAGGACTCTATTTCCATATGGTCATGCACCTCCTCCCTGGCTCTTACAATCTTTTCACCCCCTCTTCCTCAGTGGTCCCTGAGCTCTGAGTGAGTGAAGTATAAGAATCCTGTCCAGAGACCCACACTCTGCAGACTCCTAATCTCCACACTTTGGCTATTTGTGACCTATTGGGTTTCTGACCCTCTGTTGCATGAGGGAGCTTCATTAATGAAGGTTGAGAGATTCATTAGTGTCCTCTTTACCTCTTGTTCAATGTTGCGTGAGCTTTAGGTATAGAGGTTGCATTACAGATGTGCTGCTTATGCATGAGCAATTCACAGACAATGTCTGTGGGTGACCAGTTGTGGCACTCTGTAGTAGTCTCTGTCTGGTGCAAAAGAAGCTTCTTTGATCATTGGTGACTGGGATACTTAACATCACATGGAGGCTGAAGTCAGGCATTCTCAAGCAGTTTGGAAATATCTGGACTCCTGGTAGAGGGCAAAGGAGTCTAACCCTGCAGTAGTCCAAAAATTATATCTGGTAGTCATTAGAAATTCTGTTTGGGCCACATTTAAATTATATAAACCCTATTTTTTTTGTTCTAACAATGTATATAAGCTAGCTACTATTTACTTTCATTTCTCTTTTTGATTATTAAAAATAATAAACAACTACAAAATGTATCAATACTATTATATTTGAACATCATTTTCAAGATATCAATAAGCTTATAAGCAATGTACACCTCAATATTGCTCAAGGAAAAGATACAAAGCTAAGGGGAACAGAAAGCTACACAGGCCAGTTAGCTCACTTTTAGACAATTTGGCTCTGGTAGTGGCCAAGATAGTTAATAGTGGACACCAGGGGGCCATGAGTCAGCAAAAAATGGCTGAAACCGGATGTTTGAGGAACTCAAAAGTAAGCAGTGATGTAGTCTATTATATAACCATTTCTGGCAAATCACACTTTTGTGTGACTCTATATTAACTGTGGCCTTAAGACCGGGAAGAAGTGCTTTCATCTTGACCCTTTTCAGGGTAGCCTGTGTAGGCCTGTGTAGCCTATGTGTCCACTGACATGCATCCCGTATGCGGGTATGTTCATGGGTTCTTGGAAATACGTGTCTAGCTAGCAGCCTGTGTGATGGTGGATAAAGTATGTCTTATCTGTCCTCAGCTCCTCACATTCTCTTCAAACTTCTGCCTCCCCTTGCCCTCCTCCATTCCTGCCACTGGAGCTCAGGCCTCACAAAAGTAACTGTTCCTTCTCATATAGTATTACTTTTTTCTTCTTTCTTAGATCATTCTACAATGTGTGAGTTACATGAGGTTTGCCTTTTGGGGGTCGGCCTTAGTGAGCTTTAACTGTCATTGTGCCAGCCTGGAGTCACCAGAGAGTCTTAACTGAGAGACTGCCTAGGTCAGCCTGGCATGTGGGCATGTCTGTGGGCAATTGTCCTAATTGTTAATTGATGTAGGAGGGCCCAGGCTATTGTGGGTGGCAGGATTCCCTGGAGAGGTTGTCCTAGGCTGTATAAGAAAACCAACTAAGCCACACAAGGTGGCACATACCTTTGATCCTAACTCTCTGGAAGCAGAAACAAGTGAATCTCTATGAGATTGAGGACAGCCTGGTCTACATATCAAATTCCAGACATTTGGAGCTACAGGGAGACTGTGTTTCAAAACGAAAACAAGTGACAGAAAGAAAGAAAAAAAGAAAGAGAGAGAGAGAAAGAAAGAAAGAAAGAAAGAAAGAAAGAGGGAAAGAGAAAGTTTACACAGCATGAGTGAGCCAGCAAGCTATAAATTCTACAGCAGTAGCTTTTTATTTTACTTTTATTCTTTGTTCTCCTTTTTAAAGGTGATGTCAGCAGTTTTAGTGTTTGAAAGTAAAGACAAGCACCCACAGTGTATGTGCAGTATGTGTATATATTTTTTAAATCAGTTTTGTAACATGGGC
Source organism: Eospalax fontanierii (assembly GCA_035773235.1). Lineage (NCBI taxonomy): Eukaryota > Metazoa > Chordata > Mammalia > Rodentia > Spalacidae > Eospalax > Eospalax fontanierii. The sequence continues at coordinate 13,201,108 of CM069549.1, forward strand.
TCTACATTAACAATTAAGCATAACAAAGACGGCAGATATCCCATGTTCTCATTACTTTGTTTCCCCTGTATTTACATCTGTCTAAAAATATTTTATCTATTATTTTTATTTTATGCATATGATTGTATTGTCTGCAGGTATGTAAGTACACCCGTGTCATGCAATGCCCGTAAAGGTCAGAAGAAGGCATCTGGAACTGGAGTTACAGATGGTTGTTAGCTACCATGTGGGTGCTGGGATTCAAACCTGGGTCCTCTGCAAGAGCAGCCAGTGCTCTTAACTGCTGAACCATCTCTCCAGCCCCCTGTGTTAACATCTTGAAAACCTATAGCAAAGTATCACAAGCTGCCCATATATGGGCATTGATACAATCAAGATACTCCATCCCCACAAGGTCCTTTCCTATTAGCTTTCTTCAGCCACACCACTCCTCTCCCACACCACTTCCTACTCAACTCTCAGCAGCCAATGATTTGCTCCCTATTTCTATAGTTCTGAATTTCAAGAATGCTATTTGAAGGGAATAAAAAACATGCAGACTTCTGAGAATGTTTTTTTCTCCCTCCCCGCCCACTCCCATTTATATCTGAATTCGTTACTTTTCCAGTGCTATGATAAAACACTGACTGAGACAATTCATGGAAGGAAGAGTTTATCTGAACTTATGGTTCCAGAGGGAGGAGAGTCTATCGTGGCAGAGGGGCATGGGGCAAGCACAGAAAAAGGAGCAGAAGCTGAAAGCTCACATCTCCAAGGGCAAACAGGAAGCAGAGACACTGAAACTGGGAGTGAGGCAAGACTAGGAACTCCCAATCCCCATCCCCGAGAAACGCTTCTTCCATCAAGGCCATACCTGCTAAAGGTTCCATGACCTCCCCACAGAGCACTACCAACTGACCAAGTGTTCAAACACTTGAGACTATGGGGACCACTGCTCATTCAAACAACCACAGTATCATTCTCCAGAGAGTCATCCAGATCTCCTGTGTCTCCAATGCATCGTCCCTGTATATTCCTGAGCAGAAGTCTATGAAATATCGAAAGGCATTTGCTGAGGGACATTTGAGTTCTTTTTAGTTCAGGGTTACAAGAGAAAACAATTTTAGATATATTCATGTACACGTTACAGTGTAACCCGAGTTTCCAGTTCTGCAGGATAAATGCTGGGACCTGTATCTGCTGGGTTACATAATTAGCTCCACATTTGGTCAATAAACTACGGAAGGGTTTTCTGTGGTGGGTGGGCCATTACAGATCTCCACCAGTTGTGACTGATGACTTCCTGTTGCCACCAGAAGCTGGGATTGTCACTGTTCTCTGTGCATTTGCCATCTGTAAATCCTCAGAGAGATCCACCTGCCTCTGCCTCTGGAGTGCTGAGATTCGAGGAGACCCATATCACCATGCCCCAGCTTTCACCTGGCTTTTTCAGGTAGGTGCAGAGGATTCACACTCAGGTTCTCATGCTTGCATAGCAAGTGCTTTGCTCAGTGAAACATCTCTCAAGCCTCTCATTATACTTTGAACAGTATTTTAAAATGTTGAACAGTATCAACACTTGATCCATTCAATGATTAAATTTGAATAAAGGGAAGATTTTTTTTTTCAGTTGCCAAAATTTTCTCTTCTCTGCCTTCTCTGGGGGGCAAGAGAAGCTGAAGTTGATGCTCACCAAGGAAGTTCAGAAGCCTTTCGTGGAAATTCCACCACTCCATAAATGTCTTATGCAGTTGCCAGTTAAATGCAATTCCCTAACAAAGTTACTAACAAGAATTGACTGCAGAGTGTGAAAAATCAATTCAAATCCCTCACCCAAAATTTCATTCAGAGGTCAAGAGGATGACATCACAAACCTACCTAGAGGATGTGAAAGTGTTAGTACATATACAGTGGACTTTTCCTGGGCTTACCTGCCAAGCTAATCTGAAAATAGTTGGAGAATGCCAACTGGAGGCCAGGTATGGTGGTACACACCAGTAATCCCAGTCCTCAGGAGCCTGAGCACCCAGGCAGAAGGACTGTAAGCTCAATACCAGTCTGGGTTACGTAAAGAATGGTAAGACCCTGTCTCAAAGAAACAAAAACAAGGTTTTTTTTTTTTTTTTCCTCTCTTGTGTTTTGTCTATTTGTGGTTGTCAGAGTGTGTGTGGAAGGGTATGGAGACATTCCTGCTTTGTAACTTTTAGTTTCTGTGGTTTAAATCTCCCTCATACCATTTATCATCAGGACCAGATGATAAGAGCTAACCTAGAACCTTCCAGGACTCAAACATTAAACAATTGAGCCATAACGTGCCATAAAAAGATTTATACTGTCTTATATAACATATATAGACATATAACATAATAAGGGACTTTTATTGACTTGTTGTATTTAACCAGAAAATCTACAAAGCCCTTAAAAATGCTTGATTTGAGATAACCTTGTCAAAATGCTCCTTAAAAAATCATCAAGCTCAGTCATTTATGGAAAGCTGTGGAAGACAAAGGAATATTTCTTTAGGAGAGATCATTTTTCACATATAACTGTAAGGACCCCCGAGAAATTAAAAGTGAAGGCTGCAGCAAACCTGACTCCATTTTGTTAGAGAAAAACCTCTGCTATGTAAGCCTGATTTCCCAGCTCCAGGAAAGACCACAAACAGTCTTTCCCACACTCATAGGAAAACACTTGCAAGGACGTAGCCTTCAAATAGCAGACAGTTTTGTAAAAACACCCTACTTAGGACTACATGAGATCTGGTCAGGTTGACCAAGGCTAAAATCAGAGACATAAACAAGACCTTGTAACATCCTTTGGTCAACACATTCCATGGGCCCTGTTACCTTAACATGAATAATATGCTTTTTCGTGCCAGTGGGCTTCCTTAATCAATCCCAACCCTTGTCCCTCCTCTCTTTGTTTTAACCTTATAAAACATCACCTCACCCTCCACTCGGGGCCACTGTCTTATCACCGGCTGAGTCAATGTGTCAGACTGTGGACCGAGCTCGAGCTTGTAAATAAAGACCCTTTGTTCTTGCATCAGATTTGACGTCCCTGGTGGTCTTTTGAGAGGATTCTATAACCTGGGCACAATATTTTGGGGGCTCGTGCGGGATCCTCCCAGGGACCCCATGGACACCAAATCTGGAGGGTCTCCACCCGGCCGGTAAGTTCTGTCTCTGGTGTTACTTGTTCTTGTTACTTGTTCTGTCCCTTTCCACTTTCACTCTGAGAGCGCTCAGGTATTTGGGTTTGTGGTTGAGAACGGTTATAGCGGACGCGCCGGACAACCGTAACCACAGGGGGCTGGAAGACGTTCCAGGCCCCCAGAGATGAGGACGTGGAATCCCTCATTCTGGTGAGGACGTGGAATCCCTCACACTGGAATTTGAAATTGAAGAGCTCCTTGAAAGGAGCAAGGGGCCTCAGCATTTTTGGTGAAAGAAATTGCAGGTCATGCCTGCAGCACAGCTAGTTGCCGTCAGCTTATCAGCTTACTTTCATTTTCTTCTTGAAACTTTCTGGAGACGCGTCCTAATAGGAGTTTTTGTGTTTGTGTCTGCTCTGTTGATATTTCTGTCTGTATTTATGACTGAGACTGACGATATGGGACAGACTCCTTCCACTCCCTTGGACTTGGTTCTTTCTCATTTTGGAGAAGTGAATTCTAGGACACATGATCTTTCTGTTTTAGTTTTAAAAAAGTAAATTCTTTGTTTTCTGCAGGAATGAATGGCCCAGTTTTGAGGTGGGGTGGCCAAGAGAGGGAACTTTTGATCTGGACATCATCCGGGCAGTTGAGAGAGTCTTGTTTCAATCTCGCAGTGGCCACTGTGATCAAATTCCCTGTACAGTAGTCTGGAGGAATTTAGTAGAAACCTCCCTCCATGGATTAAAGCTTTTCTTCCCAGACAGGTGAACGTTTTTCCAGCAGCTGCTGTGGATCCTGTTCACTACTGAGGAGAGGGAAGGGTGCTTGTGGAGTCCAGGAAGCTGGTTCCTGGACCTACTGGAGATCCTACCCTGCTCTAATAGAGGCATCCTTTCCCCTCACTAGACCAGAATGGGATTACAACACGGAAACAGGTGGAACTGGTAAAAGAAAGGCCTAAGGATCCAGGTGCTCCTCTGAAGCCCATGTGAACCCCCCTGAGGAACAGATGCTCAACTGACCTTAAGAGTGAAGCTAAATTGAAGCCATTTGGGAGAGAACTTACCTTACACTCCAGCAAACTATCAGGTGCCTGAAAACAAATCTTGATGTCAAGACTCTCAAGTTCAGCCTTGACAGCCAAAAAGAGAAACAAGGAGGAATACAACTAAACAAAAATTCTAATGACTTTGAATTGGACTTTTGAAATATTCCCTGTCCTGACTATTTTTGCTCCATTTTCCAGGCATCAGTTATGCTATTCAGGAGTCTTTTAGATAGACTTACTGAGGGGGTACCCCAAAACTGCCACAACCTACGACCCTGTCCAGCTATGAAGCAGTCAGAGCGGTCAGTGCCCAAATTCCCCATTGGCAGTTGGGGTGACCTCTTCAGAGGATAAATAAAAATAGGAGATAGAAATTAATGAGGCAGTTGAGGGTAAAAAGACCCCCTAAATGCCTGGATGGTTTTAAGGTCTCTCAATATCAGTCCATGAACATTAAAACTAATGAGTCTTATAGAGGCCCATGATTGAGCCTCAGGTACATATGAGAGGGGGGAGTGTAAGGACCCCCTAGAAATGGAAAGTGAAGGCTGCAGCAAACCTGACTCCATTTTGTTAGAGAAAAACCTCTGCTATGTAAGCCTGATTTCCCAGCTCCAGGAAAGACCACAAACAGTCTTTCCCACACTCATAGGAAAACACTTGCAAGGACGTAGCCTTCAAATACCAGACGGTTTTGTAAAAACACCCTACTTAGGACTACATGAGATCTGGTCAGGTTGACCAAGGCTAAAATCAGAGACATAAACAAGACCTTGTAACATCCTTTGGTCAACACATTCCACGGGCCCTGTAACCTTAATATGAGTAATATGCTTTTTCTCGCCAGTGGGCTTCCTTAACCAATCCCAACCCTTGTCCCTCCTCTCTTTGTTTTAACCCTATAAAACATCACCTCACCCTCCACTCGGGGCCACTGTCTTATCACCTGCTGCGTCAGTGTGTCAGACTGTGGACCGAGCTCGAGCTTGTAAATAAAGACCCTTTGTTCTTGCATCAGATTTGACCTCCCTGGTGGTCTTTTGAGAAGATTCTATAACCTGGGCACAACAATAACCAGCAAAAGTTACAGAATTATGGCATCCAGTGTGGTCCAGGATATGAGAAGCTAAGCAAAGCTATCTACTCAATAAAAGATTAAAATGTATAATATTACATCTTTTCTAAAACAATAAAATATAATAATAAACTAGTTAAGTGTGCAAAACTAAGTTGTTCCCACATGCAAATCTATTTTGGGAATTTATCCTGAGAAAATAATCAGATGAATTAAAAATGTACAACTACACAGACACACACACACACACACACACACACACCCTACAGCAATGCAAAAAACATCCATAGAGGTACTTCTTTGAAGTATCAGTTAGCACAACCTACACACCCCACTACTGGGATTTTAGTAAAGTATCCTATCCTCATTTGAGGAAATATAGCAATAAAAAGGGAGACTCAGACCCAGAGATGGCTCAGTGGGCAAAAGTGCTTGCTGTACAGACATGAAGATCCAAGTACAAATCCCCAGCATGCACATAAAAGCTGGGCATGATAGCATGTGCCTATAACCTGAGCAGCAGGGTTAAATCTCTCTCAGACCCCTTCTTATCATCAGGACCAGATGATAAGAGCAAATCTTGAACCTTCAGTCTAGCTGAAATGGTGAGCTCCAGGTTCACTGAGGAACCCTGTCTCAAAATTAAGGTAGAAACAATAAATGACATCCCAGTGTCAACCTCTGCTCCCTTCATGTGTCTGCATAGGCTAGTTCACCTACACACATACACATACACACACACATTCACACACATGTGTATACATATATACATCACATAACACATACAGAAAAGACTCAGAGAATCAGAGAATGACTTACTGATATAAAAATATTATTCACGTGTTTAAATCTAGAATGTATAAAGTAGCATTGCAGTATTATTCTATTACCATTTACTAGTTTGTAACACATAAAAATACCAAAATAATACACACTAAATTTTTAGTGTTTAATTTCTGCTGTGATATTCTAGGCTTACTCTTAAATTTATCTTGGTTTTCTTTAGCATTCGCCAAGCTTTTAATCTAAACTGGAATTTCAGAGATTTGTTAAGGTAAATAATCAACTGTATACAACACACACACACACAGACACACACACGTGCACACACACATGCAGTTTGTATAAGCTGTAAATTGAGTTAACCAGATAGGAAACTATGTGGAAAACAGATACGCATATAAAGTATTGTAATATAATACGTAGTAATGATTATACTAATATCACACAAATTTGATAATCAAGAACAATAAAATTGTGTGTGCATGTGTGTGTGTGTAAGTGCACATGCACCAGCCTGTGGAGATCAGTAGCTGGGAGCTTCCTCAGTTACTTCCCGCCTTATCTTTTATTACATTTTTTATTTGTTTTGTGTGCGCGTGTGTGTGCGTGTGTGTGTGTGTGTGTGTGTGTGTGTGAATGGGCGATTGTGTGCAGGTCAGAGGACAACCTGATAGTGTCGGTTCTTTCTTTATACCATGTGAGTTCTAGAGGGTGGAACTCGGGCCCTGAGTCTTGGCAACAGGTACTTTATCTACTGCTCCATCTGGCCCACCCTCTGCCTTACTTTTCCAAACAGGTTTTCTCAGGAACCTGAGGCAGGCTGGTTAGGCTACACTGGCGGACTAGTGAGCTCTGTGGCTCCTGTCTCTGCCTCCCCAGCACTGGAATCAGAGGCACATACACATTGACTACCTCTCTTATTTTTTTAATCTGAATTTTAGGGCTGAAACTCAGGTTCTCATGCTTGTGAGGAAAGCACTTCATCAACTGAGCCATCCTCCCAACCATGAAATCTTGATAGCTATAAATTAGATGTAAAACAAAACAAAACAAAACAAAAAACGGGTATGGTGAACATGTTTTTTATTCCACCACTCAGGAGGCAGTGATAGGTTTATCTCTGTGAATCTGAGGGCAATCTGATCTACTTAGGGAGTTCCAGGGCAGCCATGGCTACATAGTGAGACCCCCAATTAAAAGAAAAAAGCATTATAATAAATGTGTCTTCTGAAAAGTACTCAGACTTTGAAAAGATGTTTAAGGACAAAGACCTTCCTTACAGAATCTACTACTTATGTCCTTAAGGCTTAGTGAAAGTGGGGACTCATTACCAATAACAATACTAGCCAAAAACAAGAGTGAACCTTTGACTCTAGAGATCAATTTGGCAAGGCAACGTTTACAAAACCTCGAAAACCTCGATGTTATCTCTACTTGGGGTATGAATTTATTACATGTTTTCAGAAATAGAAACCACAATTGTTGTATGCATCAAGTTAATAAGTATACACTTGGAGTTTACAGTCCCCCCCCCGACCAAATCAATTTCTACTTCCAACAAGCTGAAATTTTATTTCATTTCCGATACCTTGCTTAGGACACAGGTGGTGACTGTGAACAGAAAAATCGATGAGATTGTTTAATTACTAGAAGCATGTGTGTGCTCAATGTTTTAACAATGGAAGAAAAATAAAAGATATATATATATTATCTCCTTTAAATCCCCATCTGGCACAGCCACATACCTTGATTCTTGCTTTTTCTATAAATTCTAGAGGGGCTTTCCCAAACTCAAATCCAGCTCCAATCCAAGGGATCCAGACCTGGATGCACGGGGGTCGGCGCAAGCCCTTCCACTGAAGGTACAAGAAAAGAGTACAACCTCCTAGGACTGCAACAGCTATTGGTGAGAATAATTCCAGGTCTTCCATCTTCCAGAATCTAGAGAAGTTTGAAAAAAATCCTCCTGCTCTGGCATGCACTCCTTCCTCCTGGACTGAAGAAAACGCACCACGTCTCCCAAACTTTGTGCTGAAACTTTTGCAACTAGCTCTTTTGTGTAACAGCTCTTTGCTCCGCCCCCATTTTTAGGTGATTTTGGCATTGTGCTCCCTCCCACCTTCCTCTTTCAAATCTTGGCCGCAAAAATATGCAATAATTGCGCTGGGCTGGACTGAGCTGGGCCGGGCTTGGGCGGGTGGGCGGGAACATTAGCTGTTGCTAAGGAGACCGAGCGCAGTGGCTAGGCTCGCAGGGTGCCTTGCTGCCAGCCAATCAGAGAACTCGCAGAACTCGAAGAACTACATTTCCCAGAAGCCTCATGGGCTCCGCTTTGTTTTTCAGTACCCGGGGCTGCTGGACCACTCCAGCCAGCTAGGCAAGGTGGTGGCTTTGCTGAGCCGAGCGGGGAGGACATGGTCACTACCTGACCTCTCGCGGGCTGAGAAGGGGCGCCCTGGCAGGGTGGCAAGTGCACCAGCGACGAGGACTGCCTGGTGGTCTTGAGCGGCTGCTGGATGTCTGTCCCGGAGGAGGAGGAGACGCTCCTGCCGCTCGCGCAGCGATGGCCCCGAGCCAGCAAGTTCCTACTGTCCGGCTGCGCTGCGACCGTGGCCGAGCTAGGTACCGGGCCGCCCCCGCCTCGGCCTCCCCGGCAAGTGGCCGCGGCGTCGCGCGGGGGGAGGGATGGGCGAGCAGCTTCGCTCCAGGCTCGGAGCATCCTCCGAGGTTGCACCCTCTTCTCGCGTCCTGCCTCAACGAGGATGTGGTCAGGTGCGGGCTAGGCCACTTAGAGAGGATGGATTGGAGGGCTCCCAAGGTCCTTCCGGTTTCGACCAGTAACTCCCCCGGGGACGTGCTCTTGCGCTTGAATGTGTACTCTTGAGCGTTCCGTGAGCCATCACCCTCTCTAGAAATCATTTTCCTTTTCATGATGACCTTTTTAGAAACACAATGTATTTGTTCATATTATTGTGATCACCTCTGCGATAATTTATATTCTTACGCAGCCTCACCATGTGTTTTGCATTCAAGTTCGGGGGGGACGGGGGTCCCACTTTGTGGAACTTCAGTTATTAACCATTCCTTGTGAGCGAGTGTCTGCCTGCTTAACTTCACCTCTTTGAGCTGAATTTACCTATATTGTATTTCCTTTCAAGGTAGGACCCTGAGAAGTCGTTTATATACAAATGATAGATGCACTTGCAGGCAGCTATTAATTGGGACCTTATTACGATTGCAACAGTAGTAGGACCTGAGGCCATGCAGTTGAAAAGACTCCTCTATGACCTTATAGCCTGATGGCAACACATGCAGAGAAAGGCACTTACAATGTGCTGCCTGTTACAGAGAAGCTATTTTTATGTATTATAAGAATATCTTAGAAGAACAGTTTTGTCTGCCTAAATGAGTCAGAAAAGCACTTACAGACCACCTAGAGTGGGTTATGGTGTCTTGACATGAGCGGGTGGAGTTTCTTCCGAGGGGTTTGTGAGTAGAGCTTGTGTTCCTGTGAAGCGATTTCAGATTGTCCCTCTTTGTCCACTGAAGAAAAAGAAAACAGGAGAAAAGGAACATTTCTAATGCATTAGTCATTTGAAAATGTTAGTCAGTCTTGTTCCAACATAAGTTTATTTATTTCTTTTTCTTTCTAGCATAGCCAGCAAGCCATCTGTTGTTTTGCCCTTGGTTCTCTCTCTTTGTCGAATCTATTTTTCTCCCTCCTCTCCAAGCTGGTGGAACCTTATTTATCATGGGTTTGTTGAAATAAAATTCATCAACTGTTAAAGAGATCTAAAATCAAGTTTCTGATGATTAATTATTTAACAGTTCGCTTTTGAACTGATGTTTCTCCCCGAAACTTGCATTTTGTACAGGAATACCACTGTTCAAACCACTGGAAAGAATTGTGTGAGGAACGGGGATAGGAAGTAAGGGACAATCAGAACATATGATGTTGATGTGCAGTGGACACCAGTTCAGCGCTGGAATCTGAATTATGGAGTGGCCAGAATGCAAGCACACAAAACATACTTCAAGAGGCAGAATTTGTATTTAGAGGCTCCGACCTGTTAATATTTTTCAGGTTCACATAGTCATGGAAGCACTGCTTGAAGAATCTATATGCATGATACTTCCATTTTAGGGAGAGTATTGATTAGAAGGCAGCTTTTCAAAAATCCAGAGGAAAGATTTTAATACCTCCTCCCCCATTCTGTTATGTCTTAGAAAAGGTTTGCCAAAGGTATGCCAGGATTCTGTGTCAGTAGTGGTCACTGAAAATATCTTATATAATAACAGTGATGGTCATGAACTTGTCTGAGTGTTCTTATTTCAGTTATTCAGGACATTGTGTATATGAAGTTGCAAGCTTGATCCTCCTAATATGGGTCAGGCAGCTTAAATATATCTTAGGTAAAAGATCTCTCTCTAATTCAGCATGTAAACAGAATTTTTAAACAAAGTTGGGACTTGTAAGAAGTCATGAGTAGGCCATGGATAAAACTTATCAGCCCTAAAAAAAATTGCATATATACCTTAATTAAAAAAATGCCAAGCATTGCCACTTTGTAATTCTGTTGCATCTTCTGTATCTCAAACACCAGGACTTTGATTTAGCCTCCTGGGAAAATCACTCATGCCATTACAGAATTCAGTTTCAAGTTTATCAAAGTACCTAAGAACAAATACTAAATGGGGGCCAGAGAGATGACTCAGTGGTTAAGAACACTGACTGCTCTTGCAGAGGACCTAGGTTCGATTTCCAGCACCCACATGAAGGCTAACAACTGTTTTTAACTCCAGTTCCAGGGAATCTAGTGCCCTCATCTGACCTCCATGGACATTGCATGACATGAGTACACCAACCTACATGTCCTCATACACATAAAATAATAATAATAAAATATTTTCAAGAAGAATATATACTACAAGATTCTAAATTTCCATCAGATCTCAAATAATCATGACTATAATCAAAGGGACACAACAGAATGTGAATACTCTAAGCTATTTCAAATTGGGAAAATTAGAGTTTTGATTAAAAGTTCTGAATGAAAAGAGCTTAAAGGTTGTTAGGTTTTGGTCTTTCACCAGTCATCTGGGATGCTCTGGGGTAGTGATTTCCTAATTGGAGAACACATAATTGATTCCAAACCTTCATCAGCCTTCTAAATCAGAACACACGGGAAGAACAGAGGAAGTCTGTGCTTTCAGATTCCCTGGTTGATGCAGTTGTATTCTCATACTCAGAATCTCCAAGCCTTGGGAAAATTGTAATCCTGTGGTTTTGGAGGGTTTCGTTTATTTCTCTGAATGTTTTGGATTTTTCCTTCCTTCTTTGTTTTTTACTTGTTAGCAACCTTTCCCCTGGATCTCACAAAAACCCGACTCCAAATGCAAGGGGAAGCTGCCCTTGCCAGGTTGGGAGACAGTCCACGAAAATCTGCCCCCTACAGGGGCATGGTGCGCACGGCCCTAGGAATCGTCCAAGAGGAAGGCTTTCTAAAACTGTGGCAAGGAGTGACACCTGCCATTTACAGACACGTAGGTATTTATCTTGATTCTAGGTGGTAAGTTTGTTATGAGTTCTGTGTTCTCCCCTGCTTTTCTGTTCCCCTGTATTCAAAATCCAACTAGATCTTTTCCTCCCACCCCTTACCGATATGTAAAGAAAAATAGAAGAAAATATTGGTTGTTATTAAGGAGTTACTAAGTTTTCAGAAAAGCATATGGAAGTCTTTAAGAGTATTTATGTCTTGGTGTCTCCCAGGGCAAGCTGGCTAGCCATACAAGCAGGAATTGGTAAGCTCAGTGTTCATCGAGAGACCTTGCCTCAATAAACGAAGTGGAGAGTGATGAAGACACCTAATGTCAGCTTCAGGTCTCCACATATACACACATGTGGTCCCACACACATGCAGATATATACATAAACTATACCACACAAACATGATCACTTGAAAAAAAATAAGAATGAAGTGTCACAGTATCTGTAAAATACTTCAAAATAATTTAGCAAAAAAGTTATCACTTCATAAATCTTGATAAAGGAAGGTATCTTTTTTCTACTTTGCTGTATGTTTGAAAATCTTCCTAAACTGGGTATAGTGGTGCATGCCTTTAATTCCAGCACTCTGCACATAAGCAGATCTCTATGAGATTGAGGCCAGCCTGGTGAGTTGCAAGCTAGCTGTGCCTATAGGGAAGCTGTTCAAAAAGATTAAGGGGTGGGAAGAAAATATTCCTAATAAAAAATTATTCTATAATATAAGATCGAGTAAATGTATAATTGCTATTTCCTCTCACCTCAGAAGCTTTAAATACAGTATTTAAATATTTTCATGTTCTTTCAAAATTAAGATATACTTACCTCGGCCCCATACATCAGAGCCAGGTAGAGGTGAGCAAGAACAGGGAGCCTTACCTCTATTTGGAAAAGGGCAACATTGGTGACCTTTGCTTCAGTTTCCCAAGCTGTCTGACTACTTCTATGGTATGTTAGTAGTATCCCTTCTCTACTCTGCCTCCACAGTGGCTCACTCCGAAATAGGAGTTGTTGCCTAATGAGCTTGTAAACAGAATGTGAGCTTGGTTTCAAAGAGATGTTGAATAGGTTGGGTGTTTTTCACCTCTGCGTTTGTTTTGTCCCCTTGACCAGAAAAGCACCAGGTTCTCATTTATTTACAGCTTGCTGTTTTTAAATATTCCATTCTTCACTTGCGAATGTTAACATGTAATATAGTAATAAATCTAGCCAGAATTACATCCAAAAGCTGCTAATAACTTTGTGCTTCATATTTATTTTCATGAACTACCAAGTCAAAAACCCTGAAGGATCAAGAAAAGCTCTCTGTATGAACACCATGCGCTGATTTTAATGATGCCAATTTCTACCTTTTAAAGTATTTTTCTTTTGAGTCCCGTTGTTGTCTGAGCTTCGTCTCTTTCATTTGCATTCTGCTCGGCACCCCATGTTGATCCACAGTTAAAAAATTTTATCATGCGCTTAAAACTTGACTGAAAAGAAATGTTAATAAATTCTCCAGTGCAGTTACATATGTTTATTCAGAGAGACTATCCTTTGTATACCAAGCGGCATACCAACACATTTGAGATAATGACACACAAAACCTGCCTCAGACCACATAGCTCATGGTCCGAAGGGAAGATAAGTAAAAGGAATAAATTCATTCCTAATCAATATAGTAATTGACATGTTGGCATATGAAAGTTGGGAGGAAGGTTAGAGAGCACTTTCCGAAAAATCTATTGAAAGTTGCAGAGGGGTAACCAAAGCAGAGGAAGGAAAACTTTATTCTAGAAAGAGCAGGCAAGAAGTAAGAAGTCCTAATGCAGGGACGTGCCAAGTTTGGAGCTCAGGAACTTGAAGAAAGACACAGGCAGAGAAATTAGGCAGTCCAGGTCAGAAGGCCTTCTTCCTTCCTTTAGCACAGAACTTATTTGCCTTTTTCATGATCTGTTTCACACAGTGTACTCGGGAGGTCGGATGGTCACCTATGAACATCTCCGGGAGGTTGTGTTTGGCAAAAGTGAAGATAAGCATTATCCCCTCTGGTAAGTTTAGTTTCAAAAATAATATACCGTGACCTCAAAGACTTTACTGCTTATTTATTACATTTATTTCAAATTATGAAATATGAACTATTACTGCTAGTTCCTTGGGGTGAATATAAATGTTAGACATTAGATCATTGTATTGTGTAGTCTGTGGTTATGATAATCAAAAGACACTGTTTTCAGTTTTAGAATGCTTTGGTAAAACTAGGCATTACATATCTGATAAAATCCTTTAGTCACATTAAAGTCACATTTTAATACATTTGGATTACTTGTATAATCCATTTTATTTATATATCATTGATCTTAGAATTAAATTTCTAAATGAAAATATTATCTCAGAAAAAAGTCACCCAAGAATAAACAATATAACAGCTTTTCTTCTGGAAAGCTAGCCTGTGATTAATACATGTTTTTGTTTCTGTTTTTTTCAGGGTCTGGCTTTTGTGTTATTAGAAGTTTGTGTGTGATCCAGTTCTTTAAGCCTTTGTCAAGGAAGTAAATTATTATTCCCACTTTTTAAATCAATTCTACTTTTAAAAATATACCAGCAAAATCTCTTGTCTTCTAAGCTTAACTAAAGCTCTTGCTTGCTTTAAGCCATTGAGTTTTCCTGCTGATTCTTAATCTTAGCCTCCCGTAGGAATTATTTGAAATTTCTTAAGGAGAAAATGCCTGGAAATGGATTTCACAGTCATATAAAGGATGTGGGATTTCAACTTGTTTGGGGTAGTTTTAACTGTTTTTGGAGCATAAGAAATAGATAGTGATGAAGATACAATCCAAGACTCTTCATCACCTCCAAGCAGAGCTTATTCTAGCAAAGAGTCTGACATTTGATGCTGCTCATTCCCTGAACTTTAGGTTGTCATATATGGGTTTTTAATGTTTTTTTCCTTTTTTATGTTTTGTTTTTATTTATTTTATTTTTAGGTCATAAATGTAGAAGTTTGGAAAAGAACCTAACAATTTGGGATTCGAATCTCAAATTAATATACTCCATTCATAAGATGTAAGAATGAAGGATGTGTCAGATCAATTGACTTTGGGCCAAGCCCTCATTTCCCTGAATACTTAGGCACCTCTGGTCCTCCTTTTGAGTCACTCCTCTGACTCTTTTGACACTTGAGCTTTGATTCTTTCGGTATCGCTCTGGTCTTTCTTTTGCCTATACTTTTCCTTTCCTTCTTGCCTAAGCCCTAATCTGAGTGCCTGGGTTAGCTCCTTGAAGGCCAGGACCCCTCTTAGTAATGTTTTCCAAGGGACGAGCACCATGCTGGGAGCATCATTGCCGTTTCCTGAATGTTGAGGAATTGGTTGTCCTCCTTAAGTCCTGTGTGTTCCTGTATTCCTCAGCCTTAACCACACATAGAATCTGAGTTCTAAATCAACATGTCTAGTGCTCAACTTCCAGGTTCACTCTGTGGTTCAAGTTTATTCCTGCAATAAATAATACTAGTTTGTTTTTTCATTCTGTTAATTTCAAGGACTTGTATGCCTGTGATGTCACTGACTATTAAGACCCAAAGTAGTAGGCTAGTGAGATGACTCAGTGGGTAAAGGTCCTTGCAGTCAAGCCTGACTGCCTGAATTGGTTCCCTGGGACTCATATGGTAGAAGGAGAGAACCATCTCCCAGCTGTCCTCTGACCTACACACATACACACACACACACCGTGATTAAATGTAATATATGTGTATATATGTATATATACATATATGTATATATAATGTATATAATGTATATATGTATGTATATATGTATATATACATTTATATATGTATACATTATATATACATTATATTTTATATATATATTATATATATATAAAACAATCATGTGAGGCAGAGGACCCAAATTTACTTCCCATCACCCACATGGCAGGTGGCTATCAACTGTCCATAAGTCCAGTTACAGAGAATCCAGTGCACTCTTCTGGCCTCTGTGGGTACTGCATGTATGTAAATGCCGGCAAAACACTCATATACATAAAATAAAAATAAATAAAGTTTTGTTTTTTAAAAAAGAACCATAATAGCTTTGTCGAGTCTAAATTCCTGTGGCAGCCTTTCAGCAGAACCCTGTTCATCCCTCTTCCGTTGAAAAGATCTGAGCTTTGAAGTCAGAGATCGGCTCGAATCTCATTTGTCCTCTCCTAAGGTGTGACTCGGACGCATCGCTTCCTCTTTTCTGTCTGCCATTTCTCCTCTGCAGACTTTTTTTTTTTTTTTCAGGATGAGATGAGATCGTGAACACAAATCCCTATTGCTTTATAATTTAGTAAAGAAACATAAAATGAGGTTTACTATAAATAATATGCATACAGCACCAATAAATCAATAAACCAATAAAAAAAAAAAGAGCAGTGTGGGAAAATCAGGGAGGATATCCATGGACTCAGTGCCCCAAATAAGAAATATACTTTTTCATTATACATGTAAAAAACATCACCAATAATCATGGAAATCTATTAAAACTACCTTTATTATTAGAGAATATATAAGTTAGCCTTTTTTAGCATAAACCACCTATTAAAACTTTTAAATGTTTATTTTACTTTTAATTTATATGTACGTGTGTGTGTGTGGATCTGAGTGTATGTATGCACACCACATGTATCCAGGGGCCCACAGAGCCCAAAAAAGGATGTTGAATGCTGAGCCACCATGTGAGTGCTAGGAACTAAACTCAGGTCCTCTGCAAGAGTAGCAATTGCTTTTAACCACTGAGTCATCTCTCCAGCCCCCTAACATGTGATTTTTCTGATGCAACTCCCTATTTATAAGAATCCTTTTTTCTTGCTAGTACTGCTCACTGTTGTCTGAGGGGAGATGTGTTCTCATCTAGGAACAAGTACTTCAGCTAACCCTTTGCTTGGCAGACTACCACAGCTGAGGCTTTCGATTTTTTTTTCCAGCCTTGTCTCCTAGCTGATTGCCCTGCAGTCAGATTCCAGCTGAAGCAGCAGAATGGTGACGTCAGAAGCCCAGGCCCTTGAAAGCACTCCCCTCTTGCTCTGATTTCAGTCCTGGAAGGATTCGGCTTTTCCTTTTAGCTCCTTCTGATCCTGTGACCCTCTCATGAATAAGACTGCCTTTCTCTCTGTTTATTTGTCTCTCTCCTGTCTTCCCTTTAATCTTTTTACCCAGGGTCTGCACCAGTTTGGTATTGGTTCACTATAAAAAGAGAAATCTGTGAAATTATCGGTAACTTAAAAAAACTGGATCTCCTTTTGTAATTAGGAAATCAGTCATTGGAGGGATGATGGCTGGTGTTATTGGCCAATTTTTAGCCAACCCCACTGATCTAGTGAAGGTTCAGATGCAAATGGAAGGGAAGAGGAAACTTGAAGGAAAGGCCTTGAGGTGAGTGTTCCGGAAAACTATTATCCCTTCCCCCTTTGCAGATATCATGTGTCAAGCATCTGCCCGGTGTGCTCATTTCTGTAAGCCAAACTTTAGCAAAGGTATTAATACTGCTTCTTTTAATTTTCAACGAGCTAGCCTGGGTCCTTGTACACAGTGTCATGTACATGTTCTGTGTCATATAAATTGTATGCGTTTATAACTCTTTTGTCACTTCTCTTAGCCAGGGCAGTTAGACCCACCCTGTCCCCTGTCACATATAATTAAGTTGACTGCCTGGGATGGTCATTCACACCTATAATCCCAGTGTATGGGAGACTGAGACAGGAGGATTGCTGAGTTGAAAACCAGCCTGGCAGCATACATATTGAGGTCAGGTCAGCCTAGGCTGTAGTGTGAGACCTTGTCAAAAAAAAAAAGAATTTTTGTCATGATGCCCAGGTATGAGCCCAAACTGTGCCTTTGTGGGCTGGTATTGAGGAAGTCCCTTGCCATCCTTGCCCCGTGTTCTCATCTTTAAAAGGGTTTCAACATAGTTAACATGCCTGACTCTAAAATCTTTTCTTTGTTCTCTTGGAAAGAAAGAAAGTAGAAAGTTCAATGTTGCTAATTTTCCCACTTCCTCATCCAATCCCATTTTTCCTACATCTGAAAGTCCACTTTAGGGAGCAGATTTCGTCATGTCTTTATCAGACCCTGCTGCATCATCCCACATTATGGACGTCTGCCTTGTTTCAAAGGGCTTCAGATCAGGCAGTGTATTAAAATGCTGTCTAGTAGCCTGTTCCCCTGTGAAAGGGAAGACTGGTAGTTGGCACCCTCCCAGAAAAGAGGGACTGTGCAGGAGGGTTCAGGCGAGTCTGGAGGGATCTGCTCCTCACTCCTTGGAACCCTTCAGCTGAGCAGCCCATGAAGAAGGGCTGGGGATTCGTTAGGAGTTCGCCTCTGACCACTGCTCTCTAGGCCAGCCCTGGATAATGGCATTGGGTGCTGTAGGCCAGGCTCTCCTGCAGCCTTCAAAGCAAGAGATTGTGCACAGCAGAGGAGAAATGACGGAACTCTGACTTAGCAAGAAATTTCCAGACTCCCAGGATCCATCCTGTCATTTTCTAACCTCTAATCACTAAGTATCAAAGATGTGTGCTTGCCTAGAGAGAGAAAGTTGGCTTTGGAAACCCAGAAGCACTTGTGTATTCAGCTGAGCCCCAGGATATTTTTTATTTGTCGACTTTATTTTTTTTTTTCTGTTTGTTCCTAAAGTTGGAAATTTTCGGTTAATAGTACTTGATGTCATTGTAAAAAAAGCACAAAATGAAAACCATGGGCCTTGAGTTCAGGCTGAGATTCAAAGCCCATTTTTATAAGAATAGTCTACAAGTAGGTTCACTAGTCTTATCTGTTTCCTTAAACATAAACTGGAATAGCAATGCACAGACACTAGCATTTTGCAAGAGTAAGATGCACGCACGGTATGCATAAAGTGCCTGCTGTCTGAGGAGTGCTCTGTATAGTCTGACTACCTTGACAACCACCTGTGACCATAAATTCCCACATAACCAAAGAACAGCTGTGCATGTCGAAATGACACACTTTGTGGTGCGATTTGGAGAGGGTAATGTCTGCGAAGATGCCTCACAGATAGAAAGACTGAAGTGTGGAATTCCATTACAGATGTTTTTTATAACTGCATAAAGCCCAGATGTTTCTTTTATAGTAGGGGCTGGCAGATTTGGCTCCTGGTTCAGACCCATTTCTCATGTGTAAATAAAAGAAAAGGCAAAATAGGATTGAACAGCCATTTTAGTAATTTAGTTTTGAGAATTCTAGGTTGTCTTTATAGTCCTTTAATTTCTGGTATTTCTAAATAGTAGATCAGCAGTGGGAAGGTTTATACACTTGGAGTTCATACACAAGAACACATAGAAATTTTACATGTCTTTGTTTATTTCTCCTAGATTCCATGGCGTGCATCATGCATTTGCAAAAATCTTAGCTGAAGGAGGAATCCGTGGGCTGTGGGCAGGCTGGGTACCCAATATACAAAGAGCAGCGCTTGTGAACATGGGCGGTAAAGGAAAATTTCTTGAATTCTAAGTCCTAATCACTGAGTTATAAGCACTCCCACCAGGATATGAGCATTGTTATTTTACTTGTAATAATACCTATCCATGACAGTGACACAGTTGCTATACTGCCATTGATTTAATATTTACCCTGGAGTATTTTCAGTTTTGCCTACTGAAATGTGTGAAGAGGATGTCCAAAGTCAGACAAATTGTTCCAATAAGGAAAGATCTCTCTGTTTCTAAGGTCTTCTACCTGGTCCAGAACTGCCTTTAAGATGCAGACTGATGTGTGTAACTACCTGATGGTCTTCCACCTAGACTGCTCCTTCTTATGTAATTTTTCCTGAACACCATGGCACCCCAGGCTGGAAACATGAACATTTCACACACATATACCCCTTCAATTCATCTCTACCCCTCACTTCTCATTTTCAGTTACCAATTTCTTTTTACATACCATAAATAGAACCCTTTAATTGGTCAGTGATACCCTAGTAAAGGTGGAAAAGATGAAAATTCTTTTTTGGAAGACTGAGGCAGGAGGGTCTGGAGTTCAAGGCCAGCGTGAACCACAGAGGCAAACCTTGTGTCAAAACATTTTTCAAAGATATATCAGGCAAATATTAATTCTTATTCAGCAAATGCTATTAACATAGTAATATATATTACTGGTGAAGCTCCAAATCACACTGTAGAGAAACATAAGTGCAAAAACATTTTATTTAAAGTAAAAAGACTTTATTTTATCATTTTTATTTTAAGGATATGAGTCTACTGCCTGCATGCATGTAAGTGCACCTGTGTCATGCAGCGCTTGTGGAAGTCAGAAGAGGACATGGGATCCTCTGGAAGAAGAGTTATGGACGATTGTTAACTGCCATGTGGGTGCTGGGATTCAAACCTGTGCTCTTAACGACTGAGCAAGCTCTTCAGTCCCTGAGGGGTTCATTATTTTAAATAAATGAATTATATTTTGGTAGATACCTCTCATGAGAAGATATTGCATGACCTACTCTAGGAAGGTGCATCATTTTAAATGAATCTACCTAATTCTGCAACTTTAAAATATAGAACATGTGAAATGTATATGGAGGGCTGGCAAGATGTCTTAGGAGGTAAAGGCACTTGCCACACAAGCTTGGTAACCTGAGTTTGATCCCCAGAATCCATATGAAAGTGGAACAAAAGAACCTCTTCCACACAGTTGTCCTCTGACCTTCACACTCTCACTGTGGCACATGCACCTACCAGGCCCACGTCTCTCACACACACAATAATAATAAATTTTAAAATATATGTGGAAATGACATTTCATCACAGGAAGAGGGTAATGGGAAATCCTCAAGAATCTGAGATCTTCTTGCAGCTAGTAATGTCTAAACAAAGGCATGAGCTCTGGGTATTGGTACACCAGTCACGTCCCTTTGCCAAAATGAACCCAAAACCGTCACAAGAAGTGGCCAAGTATAGGAAAAGTTAAAGCGGCTATAGAGAGCAAAGAAACAGCCTGCCTTTCCTGTTAGAAGGATACAGACGTGGAGGTACAGAAATGAAAGTCCTGTCAACCCAGTGCTTCATTTCTGAGAGTGGCCATCTGTTCAGATACACAGCAGGCCTTGGAATGTGGCCGCCAAAGCTACCAATCACTTCATCTCCTACATTCATCTTAAAAGCCTCCTCACACCCTTTATCTCTCCTACATTAGCATCCACAGTAACCTTCCTACAAGAACCACCAAACCTTCCAATTTAACCATCCAACTGAAGGTCTTTTCCTCCATCTTCAAAGTTTTACAAGTATCCTGAGTGTTTTATCGAAGTCACTGACGCAATGTTCTTAATGTCCCTGTAGCCCACTGGCTTCTCTTACCAGTTAACAAAGTGGCATTTTGGGAACGTGATGTAGGAGATTCTCAAACCTTGCCCGATGCTTTCAGCAAGCCCCGCAGTTTAGTCTGCTTAGAAAGAACCGAGCAGAGAGTCGTGAGCTGGAAGGCTGGAGCCCCACATGTAGGAAATCGCCCTTCACCTCTCTACGTTCTGCCTTGTTCTTCTGCTTAGTTTTCTTCTTCAGATCTCTTAATACTCAGCTGAACAACCTCCATCTGTGTCTTCTTCCTGAACCTCACAAATCCCTTCCCTTGTGAGGACATGTTAAATGTTACCTGTCTTTACGGTTCAATAACGGTTATTGCTATTACTGTCATGCTGTGCCCTGTGCTGTGTGTGTGTGTGTATGTCTTCTACCAGATCATGAAGCCCTTGAAGATAATGAACTGATTTTATTTATTTTCCCAGTACATATATATATATATATATATTCATATATATATATATATATATTCATATATATATATTCCCAGATATTCATGACTTAATTCTTGAAAGAGTCCTTTAAAAGACCAATTATATGATCCTAAAAAATAAATAAGTAACATTTTAGAGAGTTCCAGTAGCATATCATGTAAATACAGAAGGAAGCCAGTCTATGTTCTGTTCTGGTTTGTCATGTCACTCCATGCATGCCTGATGTGTCATTGGGTGATAACTTTGTTTGCAGGAAGGATATCTTTATATTGTGTTTTCTTACATCACAATCCCCTTTTGTTGCACAAGAGATGGTTTTTGGTTCTTTCCTCTGTCTTGTTCCTTATCTCTAGTGAGTCACTGAGCCAGTCATTCCATCTTATGGGTAGAACTCAAATTCATATACTTCTGTCCAGCCCTGGAGCGCTGTTGTTCTATGACTATGCCATCCCATCGAGCGACCACAGAACCCTCCTGGCTGGTCTCTGTTTGTGCACCCCCAGCCACTTCGCTCTGCTGTGTCCTGAACCTGGTTTTGGAAAGGTGGCCATTGGTGTTGTCTTACTTTAAAAATATAAAAGCTGTCCACTTCCATCCTTACCTGAAAAGCGTCAACTCTGTCTTTTAAACTGTTCACACTCAGAACCCTGCAGTCGTCCTTAGCTCCCTTCTGTGTATTTAATCTGGTAGCTATTTCTGCTTTCAGAATTAATCTAGAGTCTGAGCAGGGCTCTCCAACACCCTCATCAGACCATCACCATCTCCTGCCAGGATTTCCTGATCTCATAACTAGTGTCCTTGTCTTCCTACAGTCTGGCCTCTGAGCTGTCTCAGGAGTAGCATAGACTCCTGCTGCTCTCCATCTTAGGCACCAGCTCTGTCTTCTGCCTGCTCTTTGACATCCCATTTGCCTCCTGTCACACATCTAAGACTTTTTTTTTTTTTGCCAGAGACACTTTCTCTTGGATATCTGAATGACTTTTTTTTTCACTCTTCCTTCTGGTCTTTGCAAATGTCATCTTAGCAAGAGACCTTCCTTTTCACCCTAACTTTAGAATTCACAGACAACATGTTTTTCTTCCCTTCTGGTTCCCTTATCATCTTTTTGAGAATATTTACTTAAAGACCAACTAACATCTGAATATTTGGTAGTTTATTTGGCATGATTTATACCAGGCACAATGCCTGCTGTGTCTGTACACTCAAATATTGAATGATCAAATGTGCCTTAATGTATTCTCCTGTTCTTCAGTGGGAGTTATGTGATACAACTTTCCTGTTGAAATTTCCTTTAATAGCTTTTTACTGTCATTAGAAAAAGGTATAAGTGGGCGTGGTGGCGCATGCCTTTAATTCCAGCACTCCAGAGGCAGAGGCAGAACCAGGTGGATCTCTGTGAGATCAAGGCCAGCCTGGTCTACATAGTGAGTTCCAGGCCAGCTGGGGCTACAAGAAAACTCTGTCTGCAAAAAATAGGTGTAAAAAGCTTAACATGGAACAATAATCCAGACATTTTTTATCATATGTCTGGGTCTCAAATCAACTAACTTAAGCAAGAAACGAGTTTTATCAGTTCAGATATTGAAAAGTTCAGAGGTTGATATGGCCAGATTCAAGTGTTTCTTTCAATGACACAACTAAGTCTGTTTCTTTCTCTTTTCTTCTCACACTGTTTGTAGCCCTGCCTGCCTCTACTTGAAAACAAGAATAGTGTCTTTCATTCCTGCCTTGAGGCCAGCATATTCTTGATACAAAAAAGACATTCACTGTTGAATGAATGAATATTCAAACTTTTTTCCTTTGCCAGACTTAACCACTTATGATACAGTGAAACATTACTTGGTACTAAATACACCCCTGGAGGAGAATATCACAACACATGGTTTATCCAGGTAAGTGACTGCATAAACTCTTCCTATTTCTATATTATCTTTTTAAAGAATTATTTTTACTTATGCATGTGTGTGTTTGTGGGGGAGGAGGGGTATGTTCATGTGAGTGTAGGTCCCTGCAGAGGCCAGAAGGGGGCGTCAAATCCCCCAGTGTGCTGTGTGGCTGCTTACTTTTGCAGCATGCCTGTGGAAATCAGAGGACCTCTTTGAGGAGTCACCTCTCCTTCCAGCATGGATTCTGGGGATCAAATTCAGGTTGTGAAGCTTGTCTGGCCCACACTCTTACCCACTGAACCATCTCAAAGGGCCAAAGTCTTATCTTTCTCATTCACTGCCTGGCACACATTTATTGATTGACACTCTAAATTTTGTCAACCTCTTTATTGAATTAAACATTCATTTTAATCTTAATCTAAAAGAACATTACCAAAAAGAATACCATAACAATATATTTGACATGCCCCTCTTTTTAAATATGAAGTGCTGTTTCTTGGAATTTAGAAGCTATTGCATCCTGCCTTTCAGTTTCATTTAATTGTTTCTACAGTTTGTGTTCCGGACTGGTGGCCTCTATTCTGGGAACACCAGCCGACGTCATCAAAAGCCGAATAATGAACCAACCTCGAGACAAACAAGGAAGGTAGATGAAAGCCCTTAGTGTCTGTGTGCTGGAGTGTCTATAATAATCATGTTATTTAAACATGCTTTCTTGTAGGTATACATGATAAAAAATATATTCATATGTTTTCATGTTCAATGAGGAAACTGTTTATGTGAAATTGCCTGCTCTTTGTCTGATGAAAATATACTCTGCCTTTGAAGAATTAAGCAAACAGTCATATTAGACACAGAGTATTTACTGACTTTATTGTTTTCAAAGCATTTTTGAAAGCTTACTGTGGTGAGAAATTGCAGACCACCTTCTGCAGCAACTGTGCCTTTCAGGTGACACAGAGTGTGATTTGCTGTAAAATAGTATGTTCTCTCTGGGAGACATCAGGTGGAGTGAATTCTAGTGTAGAATAAAGAGTAAGATGAATCAGAAGAGTCAGAGCTCAGATACAGACACATGTGTCTGTGGAACACTAATATTGTTGTATTATTTGTTCTATATGAGCAGGAAATAATGAACTCAGTGATTTTCCCTAGATGAGTGTGTGTGTGTGTGTGTGTGTGTGTGTGTGTGTGTGTGTGTTTGTGTTTGCACTGGACGAAATTTAGCAAAGGTTTCTTTCTTTCTTTGTAGGGGACTTCTGTATAAATCATCAACTGATTGCTTAATTCAGGCTGTGCAAGGGGAAGGCTTCATGAGTCTCTATAAAGGCTTTTTACCATCGTGGCTGAGAATGGTAAAGTTAGGGGAATCCCTTTTTCTTCCTTTGTTTTTGTTGTCTTTGTTTTCACGTTACTGGTAGCATGGCTCTGCCCCCAAACGGGCCCATCCATTCTTTCTTTTTAAAGTTTATTTTTTTCATTTCTTCTTAGAGTCATGTTGTTCTGCTTAGTAGACTAAAGAAAAACTAACCAGGGCCATTTATTAAATAATAGATTAGTAATCTCATTATAAAACCAGATAAAGATGGCATTTTTAAGTAATATACAATCTTTAGTAGCCTGCTGAATTAAAATATAGTACATTGTGACAGGTATACAGACTTTACAGTAGAGCTCTTTCTATGAAATTTTCCTAAAGTGTACTGAGCTATAGAATTGGAGACATAGAATTAGGTAGAGTTGAGTAATATAGGCAATAGAAGAAAAACAAGGTCTTTTGTAATTATTTATAATTATTTGAATGCTTGGGTGAGTTATGTATTTAGAAACCCAAACAATCAAAAATCAACATCATCATCATCACACAGCATTATATTTGAGTACCTACTCCATGCAAAGCCCTGCAGTAAGGGTTAGCTTTGGATAGGAAATCATAAACGGTGAGTGTCATAGGAAGAGCACCAAATGCTGTGGAGACACGTATGTAGCAAGTGCATGTAGCCTGCACTCAGAAACTAGGTAAACTTCCTGGAGGAACATTTCCAGATGAGATTTGAAGAATAAGACTTGCAAAATGCTAAGAACGCATTCTGTAGAGAAGGGTAGGAGAGAACTGAGGTCATCAG
Source organism: Eospalax fontanierii (assembly GCA_035773235.1). Taxonomy (NCBI): domain Eukaryota; kingdom Metazoa; phylum Chordata; class Mammalia; order Rodentia; family Spalacidae; genus Eospalax; species Eospalax fontanierii. The sequence goes on from CM069549.1 coordinate 13,226,477, forward strand.
TGCAGGGAGCTGCAGGAAGCCCGATGGAGCACACAAAGGTCGAGACCAGACAGAGGGCGCCCTGAGCCTCACACGTGGGGACCCGTGTTAAAGTTATATGTGATTGATATATATTATAGATTATGTCATTGAGTCGCTCTGTACATAGTGATTCTCAGTACTGTTCTCATTATAACCTAGGCTAAGCTCACTGGAGTCTCCCAACAATCTGTGCGTTAAGTTACTGTCCTATTTCTCTTTTATGGAGGAGAAACTAAGTAACTTGGCCAAGTGAAGTAGTTATCTAGTGTTTCTCAGTATTGAACCCAGGCAGTCTGATGTTGGAGGACATGTCTTCTAAAGGAACTTGTATGTGTTAGTGGTGTGAACAATAAATCCTCTGTAGCAGCTTAGAAGGTGCAGTAAAAATGGCTGTAAATATCTGAAGGCCATAAAAGGCTACACAGAGCCACCATTTGGGGGGGCGGGGGTGTGATGCTTCTATAGGCATTTGTCCAAAGAGGTGGGAGACAGCCACAGGAACATCAGCATGAGGTTATGTATGAGCCTGATGTGCTTGAAGAACTGCAGGAATTTGGTCAGGCCACAGTCTCAGTCCTCAGAGGGGAGGCAGTGGGAAGAAAGATGTGAATTGCTCTTAAGTAGCAGTTTGGAGATGACCCTGTGGGCCAAGCTTAGGTACAATCCTCTAATCGAGAGACTAGAAAGACAGGTCAGCAGTTATGAGTGCTTGCTGCTCTTCCAGGGGACCCAAGTTCAGTTCTCATGCTCAAGTCAGATAGCTTAACAACTACTTCAGTTCCAGGTGACCTGATGCCTCCTTATTCTGACCTCCATAGGCACCTGCATCCTGCGTTTGTGTGTGTGGCACCCCCCAATACACACATAGAATAAAAGTAATACATCTTTAAAAGGGAGAGAGAGACCTGGATAAGCATGTGAGAAAATATGTGAAGGTTTGTTTGGCAGCAAAATTACTTTGGAATTAGGACAAATGGCACATTATAAATTAGAACACAAAAAGGAAGTTTGGGGTGATGGCTTAAGCAGGAGACAATTGTAGAGAAGATGCATTCTAGGGACATTCATGGTTAACTCCATAGGACTCCAACTAATCATAGGTAGAAGGTGAGAGGCAGAAGAAAGAAAACGAGATCCTTATGTTGTTAGTGTGTGGTAAAACCATTGCAGGACATCAGAGTCTGTTGGACTGAAAGACAGGAAGACCCAAGTACAAATGATGGGGCCTTCTGGTCCCATCCACTCTCTATACATGAAGCTCAGTAAGAGTAGCTGGCACGGCCATTGTTTTTTAAAAAAATACCTTAATATGTGGTAAGCACTTTGCATACATTAACTATACTTTTAATTCATACAAACCCACAATAAGGCAGGTATTGTGATTTTCATTGTTTCACATGAGAAAATCATGTCTCAGTGTGGAAGGATCTTACTCAGGTCGATACAGTTGTAGCTCTGTGTGGCACAGTTGGGACTTAACTGCCAGGGTGTTCAACCCTTACTCACTTTTCCTTCCAGTCTACTGCTCAAAATCCCTCAGCTGGTTTGCAGAAAATAAAATATAGAGATGGTGGTTTTGGAGACACCTCAGTGGTCAAGTGCTTTCTGTACAAGAATGAGGACCCTGTTTTGGATGCCTATAACCTGCGTAAATGCTGGCTAGGTGTGGCAGCCTGCCTGTAATTCCAACCTCCGAAGGCAGCGATGGGGATCCCCTAGAACAAGCTGGCTAGCAGGACCAGGCATATGGATGAACTCTGGGTTTGACTGAGAGACCCTGCCTCACTGAATAACGTGGAAGAGCAATGCGGATGATTCCAGACATTAATCTCAAGTGCCTCCTTATGCATGTGAACATGCGCCCCCAAATATACACGCCACACCTACACACAAACATACATGGAAAAGGGTAAAAAGAAACACAAACAATATAGAGACAGAGAGTATTACCTAAGAATGCTGGCTAGCCAGTGAGCAGTTCCAACTGCATAGTACTGCCATGTTGATGGCTGCAGTACATGACTGAGCACAGAAATCTGACTCATAGGCACCCCAAGTCACCTAGCTGAATTCACTGAAACTAATGGTTAGGTCAGAAAAGCTGGCATACTCAGTTGGCACAGCACATTTGGCAAACAATATAGATGTTGATGTCTTTGGGCCAGTGTGCTTCCTCCTAAATTCTAGCTCTGTGGGACTCAAGTTATCATTAGAAGGTCACATGCTAGACACAGAATCATAGCAAGAGGAGCTTCTTTGTGAGGTCAATAATTGGGAATATCAAGCCAGGAGAGTTGCTGAGTGTCCAGTGCCACAAACACTCAGTGTGTGTGCGTGTGTGTGTGTGTGTGTGTGTGTTTGCACTACCATGTGAGTTCAGATACTCACAGAACTCCGAAGAGAGCACCAAATTTCCTGGACCCAGAGTTACAGGTGGCTGTACTGTCTATTGTGGATGCTGGAAATCAAAAGCACTCTTAACCACTGAGTTATCTCCCCAGCCGCACATTTTACATTCTGATTGGTTAAGATTAGCTCTCTACTCTAGACAAATAGAAATCCTCTCTAGTCACTAATCAGAACCAAACTAGAAAGGAATTCAATCCAAGCACCCTTTCTTTGATAGAGTCTTTACTTTTTTCTAACCCATCTCCTTCTGTAGTTACTGTAGGTATAGCTACCCCACTCAAGTGAAAGTCAAGCCATTCTGAGCTGGAAGCTCTTTTCTTGATTTAGTGGGAAATTGTATATACAGGTGGTGAAACATCAGGTACTGAGATTTTTATGATCCAATTCTTAAAAAATGATCTTTTATCTTCCTCACTTTCAAGTTTCTCACTGCATACACCAACTACATTGAGACCAACTTAGCATAGAAGATCAACGCATCCCAAGTGGTAGCCCTTTAGGCAGAAGTGGTTCAGTGAAAAGAACCCTAGGCTGGAGAAACATGAGCCTATAGTCTAGCTCAGCACCATGCCAATGAACAGGTGACCCCTGAGTCTGAGCCTCAGCACCCTCATCTGTAAAGGAGGGATAATATTACTTTTCCTTTCTATCGGTAATTGTTTTTAGGCAACTCTGTGATAAATAAGACAGGACAGTGCTTTATAAATTAATTTTAAAATGCTTTACAAAGGTAAAAGACAAAATATTTCTTTTTTTTCTAATGAATGAATTGAAAATTACTGTCACTCAAAGATTTATATGCATATATGTAGAATTTTTATAATTGCTTTGAAATATGCACTAACCTCTTTGGTTAATCTTTCAGACCCCTTGGTCATTGGTGTTCTGGCTTACTTATGAAAAAATCAGAGAACTGAGTGGAGTCAGTCCATTTTAAGCCCTTAAAGATACAGTGTTGAGTGTTATTGAACAAGGGCGTCTGCAACACATACCCCTATTATTTCTACCTCTTTAGGAAGACACTTTATTCCACAGAGACTGCGATTTATAGGGGACGGCACTTTATCTTTCTATGGAAACCCAAGTTTTCTTTGACTCCTCTTATCTAAAAGTGATCTGGTCCCGATTTCTCAAGGCCAGCCAGTGAGACCCAGCATGGTGTTTTTAAAGAAGAATGGAACCAGGACCACTTTGACCTTGGGCCAGAAGGTTTGGCCTTTGAGATGCCTTTCCATGCAGAAGAGCCTACTTAGAGGAGTGCCGAAGGGAGCCAGCGTCTCAGATCTGAAGTAGACATTAGAAATGTGGAAGACTATCTGTGTAGTACTTAGGAAACACATTTATCCTGTATACCAGTATTTATCATTGCAGTCAAGCAACTCTCTTCTCTGATGTTGTTCAAGTGTACATATTGTAAATTAAAGGGAGGTAAATGAAAACTCATGAATAAACATTTTGAGTTTCCTTAGTGTTGAAGAAGGTTGATGTACCTTTTCTTACAAGGAGGATGGAGGGAAAAAATAAAGTCTACTAGAGCTGATCTTTAGACTGGGAGGACAGAAGCTGTTTGATGTCAGCGCCCATCTCCCACCTGTGTTTACCAGTAAGCACTCTTTCCTGCTCACTAATAACTTACCCTGACAACCACAGACTGGTCACAATGAGGACCGAACCTTTGCTTGTATTTGTCAGTAGCTCTAAGAATCTTAACAAATAGGAATCGCAACTCACTTGACTAAAACTCTGGTCTGCTGTTGAGGTCCATTTATGCAGCACTTTTTAATACCATCAGCTTTTCACTGGTATTTTAGAAGGAGGACTGACACGAAGCCAATCAGTTCTGACATGTCATTCTGTATCTCCTTCCCCTGTCACCAAAAGAGAGAAAGAGAAAATTCAGATGTCATGATAAAGCTGTCAAAAGCTCAAATTTGATAGCATTTGCCTAAAATGTAATAGTTAAGTATAAACTGTCTGTGATTTATGTTATCTCTCCAGTCTCTGAATCCAGTCAGTCTTCTTGCTTTAGAAAGATAAGAGGTTTGTACAGATTCACATGTGCATACCTGCTCCCCAGCCTCAGGCATAGTATTCATAGATGGGTGACTATACCTGTTAGAATACGGAAAATTCAAATAGCTAAGGCCCAAGGCAGACCTCAGAGCCAACCAAATAGAAGTTATGATGGACATAGATGCTGTTGGACAGAAAAAGTTTACAAGTACTGTGTGGTTACACTAATGGATAATCACTGCCATTTTAAAAGGGGGAAGCACACTTTACAAATCATTCAGTGGGCTATTGGTGGCTCATTTTTCTACCTGCAGAATGTGGAGTCTAATCTCTTTAAATCTTTATCTACTTTGTCATTACATTTGTCTGTTTGTAATTTAGTTGCTCACTATATATGATCTATATTATATGCTAAAGTTCTCAAGTATTCTGAACCACAAACTGAATCACTTTGAGAAAATTTTGTTTTTTTCATGTTTTGTAATTTTTCAGATAAGTAAAGATTGTATCAAAATAATTATATGCAAACTGGACTATTAAAATTGGTTTAAGCTTTATTCATTGTGGGGGGCGGGGGGCTGGGATTAAAAGCTTGCCTAAGTACCGATATTGCCCCCTGGTTTCTGAATGAATGTGAAAGAATTTTCGATAGGAATTGTTCCTTGGGTTATCTAAACTCTCACTTTACAAATTAAGCAGTCTGAGGCCCGGAGAAAGGGAATTGCTCATGCTGCAAGATGCAAAGGTCCTGATTATTATGGGTATTACAGCTGACCGTCACTGCACATGACTTTGGTACCATGCAAAAGTCTTATATCATCTCCATAACCACCTAGTCTCAGATTCTTGAGTCTCCAAACAGATTTTCTTTCTGGCATTTTCTTTTTATTGTCATACATTTTCAACAAATCTGGGCTGTTAGGTTTAGAATGACGTCTTCATGCCGTAGCTTGAACATTAAGACCCTTTGTAACCTGATAAGTCCCTGTGTGTCGAAAATATGTCCCATTATATGTCTACTCTCCTTGATTTTACTTTTGCCTACTTGGAATATCCTTGGTCCATTCCAAAAGTGAGTAAGTAGGACTAAGATTTTCTGGAACTTTCTGTCCATAGTCATGGACTTACATTAGCAGTCTTATTTTCTTATTATGTAACTCTGGTTTGTCTGTTTTTGCATTCAGCTCAATATTGATAACTTTTGACACTTAAGTTTCTTTTTTTGCTTTCATTTGTTTCTCTTGCCAAATGATTCTTTTTCTTTGAAAGTATATAACTTTTACTCATATATAGTTCTTTGTTCTTTATAAGTGAATTTGTGTGTATATTTAATTAAAGGGATAACATTTCTTAAACTTGCTTTTGGCTGGGAATAGTGTGTTTTTCAAGCAGTGTAAGTCCTGTTTGATTATAATCCTTTAGTGAGGAGGACTAGATGTTCTGTTTTTAATGTGAAGAATCTTGTCCCTCATTAAAAGCCTTTTTCTTTTGGCTCTTGGGCGCTTGAGGAAAATATCTATATATAACATCATCTATTTTGTCTTCGTTATTTCAAAACTCTGTAACTGTCCTATGAGTCTGAAATGCCTCTTTCATCTTGTTAATTGAAAAGAAACAAATTGAAGAAGATTTAAATAGAAAGGAATTTGTTGTTGAACCTTTGAATTTTCAAGTACATATATTTGCAATGAAAAGAGTTATACATATTTTTTCATGAAAAACACAGATTCCTTCAAGACATCTCTTGGGGGAAATGCTTAATTTTAATATTTAATGGTTTAAAAAATTGTTTGGACCCAGAATGTTGGCACTGCCTGTAATCCCAGCACTTAGAGGTTGAAGTGGAGGGAGGAGGAGCAGGAGCTCAAGGTCATTCCTGTGAGTTCAAGGTCAACCTGAGCTACATGAAAGATCCTGTCTTGCCGAAACAAAACCAGAAATAAAATGTTTGGAAGGTAAACCATTCTCCTTTCTCTAGTGAAACCAAGGCTCATTGATGATGATTTTCAAACAAATATGTTGTTGTTGAGTGCCAGGTGCTGTGGAAGGAACCAGAACCTGGAATCCAAGAACTTCTCTCCTATTCCGGCTCTGCATTTAGTCATGTAGAACAGCTGGGCCTCTGTGATCAAGTCCCTTCACTTCTCTATATTTCCATTTTTTATGGGATAAGGTGTCTCTTCTCCAGGTCTTACCTAATCTGTACCTGAGGGGGCCATTATGTTGATATCCTAATTTTAAAAGAAGAAGCTAGATTGTTTTTCACTCAGATCTGGTTTTCCTTAAGTGTAACTATTTCTTCATATTTCAAGACTGGGAAAATTTTTGTTCAGACGTCCAGTCTAGCTCACCTTGAAATCTGTTTGTCGCAGGGAAACAGGTCTTCTTTCAGGTGTCTTTGGGCACATCACCTCATAGCCTTACCCCCCGGTTGCTGCTTCATGCAATAAAAAAGCCAAGCTTTGGAGTAGAGAGACGTCTCAGCAGTTAAGAGCACTGGCTGCTCTTACAGAGGACCTGGGTTTAGTTTCCAGCACCCACATGGTGGCTAACAACTGTCCCTAACTCCAGTTTCAGGGAACTGATCCCTCTTCTGATCTCCACAAACCTCCAGGACATTGCTTACATGTAGACAATACAGTCATACACATAAAATAAAAGTAATTTTTAAAATGTCAATCTTTAATACATACCCAAGGCTCTCTCAGTCTGACCCCAACCGTTTCTCTGGTCTTTGTCTCTTCTTGTGCTCCTGTCTCTTCCTTCTTTCGGATGCCCCATCCAGTAGCTCCCTGGAGATGCCATACACTTGGCTGTGTCTCCTGCTGTTTTTATTCTGTGCCCTCCACCTGACTACTGTCTGACCACCACTCATCCATCTTCAGTCTGGTTGGTCAGTGATTCTACTCCGATCTCTCAGAAGCCTTCTAAAACTTCAACACAACACCTTGTGTCCCACTACTTCGCCTACTAAGTAGATGTAAATTGCGCTTCCCTTGTACAGGAGGAGCTTTCTGAAAGCAAGGACCACGTAACACATCTCCGTATCGCTTATAAACCTCACGTGGGTGCCACACAGAGGGTATGTGTAAAATTAGGAGATTTGAGTTTTTTAAGGAAGTGGACACAAACATTTACAGATCCATAATTATATTTTAGTCTCCTTCTCCCTTCAAAAGAATTATGTTTAGCTCAATAAACTCTTTCCCATGCTGAGTGCTTGACTTAGTTTGAAAAGATTACATGTGCTCAAACATGTTATCATTTTCCTGAACTATCTTTTTTCAGTTTAAAAACTGGCATTGTAGACAGGCAAGACTGCTCAGTGGTTAAAGCCTGACAACGAGTCTGATCCCAGGTACCCACATGGTGGGAGGGAGGGAATCAACTCCCACCAGTTGACCTGTGATGTACAGACTCACTATCTCTCTCTCTCTCTCTCTCTCTCCATGGCACATGCCCCTATACATTATCATACACACAAAATGTAAAAAAAAAAAAACTTCCACAAACTCTCTAACTTGATAATCTTTCACAATATAAAATCTGAATTTCCATTGATTAACAGCTAATAAACTTGTGGTGTGATGATGTCATTCTTCGTTTTAGAGCTGGTTTTGGAATTTGGCCTTCATTTAATATCATAAAATGCACTATTTCCCCACTTAAGTGTTTTATTATTTCCGAACATTGAGGAGTCCAGGATGCTTTTTCTCTCCCCGTACTTTACCCCTGACAGGCTGCTGTGTCTGCCAACAGCAGCAGGAGCCACTCTGAAGGTCTGATAAAAGCAGATGAAGAGGTTTAAAGAGATCTGTTTGCTGAAAATAGCTGGTAGCAAACAGGAATCTATGTGAGTAAATTAAGTGTCTTCTGATTTTTAAAAATAAATGTATTAAATTGCCTAGTTAATTGTTATGAAGGATTTTGTGGCTTTTGTTTCCCCCTTGTATGGCTTTGAGAAGAAAATGAGTTTGGAGATTTTTTTAAATTTTACTCTTTTTAAAAAAAATTTTGAGGATTTCATATATGAGTATTGTCTTTGTGTTTCTTCCTTCCCTCCCAGTCTCCCACCAACTCTTTCCTTGTATCCCAATCCTTCATGATTTCTTTTTTTCTTCCTTAATATTGTTACCTAGCCATAGATATATTTATAAATTATACATATGTACACACATATAATGCTCTGAGTCAATTAGGTGGTAGTCGTGTGTACCTATCTATTTGGGATTAGACAACCTCTCAGGGAGCTAATCCCTGCGAAAAATTGATTCTTCCCTCAGCATCTATTGATTGCCTGTAGCTCTTCATCTTGAGGTGGAGCCATGTGACATTGCCCCCATCCACCTTGGCATCTCACCTGCTTTTCTCATTATGTAGATGTCCTTAGACTACCACACTGAGAAGATTTCATGGGTGCAGCTTCCCTGTCATGTCTAGAATGCATTAACTAGCAGCAGGTGTCTTGTCTCTCTGGCTCTTACATTCTTTGCAGCCTCTCTTCCTCGGTGTTCCCTGAGTCTCGGATATAGAGGTTGCATTGTAGATGTGACACTTAGAGCTGGACATCTTGTAGTCATTTGATCTCTGTGTGTGACCAGTTGGAGAACTTGGTAATAGTCTCCATTTGTTGCAAAAAAGAAGCTTCTTTGCTGAATGGTGAGAGGTATACTCATTTGTAAATATATGGATAGTTATTAGAATGCAGTAAATTGCATTGGTCTAGGGAAGTAACAGAAGTAGGTTCTTCTCTAGGGTCTATGACCTCTCTAACTTTGTGTACATGGCTATGTTTATAGTACCTACCATTCATGAGTTCCCTCCCATTGTTGAGCAGGACTTAAATCCAATTAGACAGCTGTTGATTACCCCCAAGTGATAAAAGTGTTGGCCCCTGCCATCGAGCACCAGACTAGTAGGTCAGAGTCCACCCGGGCCTATCCTGTTCCCACAGGCCCTTCTTGTCTCTTCTGCCAGAGTGTCAGACTACCAAGACAAGTGGACCTCTCACCACTCACCAAACAAGTATCTTTTTGCAACAGATGGAGACTATTACAGAACTCCATACCTGGTCAGACACAGAGAATAAGTATAGATGGATCATACGGTAGATCTATTTTTAGATTTTTAAGAGTTCCCCACACAGATTTCCACAGTGTATACCAGTTTGCAATGCCACCAGTCATGAATGAGGTTCCTCTTTCCCCACCTCCTCACTAGCACTTGTTGTCCTTTGTTTTCTGGGTCTTTGCCATTCTGACCTTCAAGTATTTTTTACTTTGCATTTCTCTAAGGATGGTGAACACTTTAAAAAGTATTTCTTAGCCATTTTAATTTCTTCTCTTGAGAACTCTGTTCAGATCTGTGGCCCATTTTTTAATTGGGTTATACATTTTCTTGATTTGTTGTCTTTTTGAGTTCTATGTATATTCTGGAAATTAAGCCTCTATCAAATGTATAGCTGGCAAAGGCTCTCTCACACTCTGCAGGCTTCCTCTTCACTTGATTGGTTGTTTCCTTTGCTGTACAGAAGCTTTTTGGTTTAATGCTATATTACAGAGTGATAGTACTAGAAACAGCATGATATTGGCACAAAGACATGTAGCTCAATGGGACAAAATAGAAAACCCAAGCATGAGTGCACACAGTTACGGCCACAGTACATTGAAAGACAGCCAGCACTGGCAACAATGTTGCTGGGAAAACTGATCTCCACCAGGAGAGGAATGCAGTTAGACCCATATTTATCACCTTGAACAAAAATCATTGCCAAATGGATCAAAGGCCTCAATGTGATACCCAAAATGCTGAAACTGTTAGAAGAAAATGTAGGCAGTATGTTACAATATATAGGTGTAGGAAAAGACTTTCTAAGTTAAACATTAGTTGCTTGGGAATTAAGGTCAACAGTTGACAAATGGGACCTAATTAAACTTGACTCTTCGCAGTGAAAACTGAAAAGAGTTTACTTTTCAGTGTTGAGTTATTTATTTTTTAATATAATTTTTATTTATGTGTATGAGTGTATGTGTTGCCTGCACGTATGTAAGGTCACCTGTTGTCATACAGTGCCCTCGGAGGTCAGGAGAGAGCATCGGATCCCCTGGAACTCGATTTACAGACAGTTGTTGTCTACCTTATGGGTACTGGGAACTGAACCTGGGTCCTCTGTAAGAACAGCCAGTGCTCTTAATGTCTGAGACATCTCTCCAGCCCTGAGTCAGAGATATTTGTACTAGCCAAAAGAATACTTATACTTCATGGCCAGAGTTTTTATTTTATGAGTATTCTCTTTTAACCCACTTATTCTCTGACTAAAAATGACAAGAAACAAATAATTACACTGACGCACAAGCCCACTGGCAGAAGAAACTAAAATTGGGATTACGTGACACATTGTAGAATTGGTGCTGTTTTGACACATCTGCTTTGGTTTCTTTGACACTGCTTCCATTCCTCTGTCATCCTGTACAGTACTGAGTATTGTTAATTGCTCCTTGTGAGTCTCTACTGCTTTTCCTTTATTACCAGTACTTTTGGTTCTTCAAAGCTCTATCCTTGGCCTTTTGCTATCACTATGAAGGGCCACAGTTTCTGTAACTTCTGTTTCTACACTTTACCTGGCAATTTCAAAATCTGTAATAGGCATCCAGTAGATCTAGATTTCACCTACTCACAAGCATGTGTGCATGAGAATGTAGGAGGGGGTCTAACCATCTTACTATCTTGCACAGCTTCATTCATCACATTCACAGTTGCTAAAGGATTCCTCAGCACACAGATTCCTCCCTTACACCTCACTCGTACATTCTCCCCTGTATTCACCAATCTCTCTATTGACATAATTTTGTTAATCTAAGAATATAAAGGACAATCATACAGTATATTGATTTTTTTTAATCTCTTAGCTGAATGGTCCTGAATGGGAGTTCAGGGGGACCCGGAGATGGACTGTTGGGGAGTAAGGAGTTTATTAGAAGTTATTAACACCATGAAGAGACAACATTGTGGGAACTCTGGAGAGAATTCAGGCCCCAGCAACAGAGTCAGACAGCATGGCGTGGTTTCTAAAGAGAGGAGTCAGGCCCATCAGGTGAATAGGGCTCTCTTTTTGTATCATTCTGAAAATAGGAGTGGTTTCACAGCATAAAGCCTGCAGTTGGGCTCTGATTCCCATGCAGGAAGCCTTGGATGGAGAAGGATGTGTGCCACCAAGACCACCTTTGATATAAACCCACTCTCCCAGGTGAGAGATCCTGGCACCTGAAAGTCTGGTAGCTAGAGACTTCCGGGTAGACAATGTCTCAGTCAGATGCCTATTTGTGTCAGCAGCTGGGAAGAGTTCCTGTGGGTTCTGTGACAGAGCAGCAGCTGGGTATCAACATCACGTTTTTACATTAGCTTAATTCCACGGAAAGCCTTCCAGCTTTTACACATTCTTTTCTTTTCCTTTTTTGCTGCTCAGTGGTTCCTCATGACAAGAAGGTACAACACCTCTGTTTGAGCATTTATCCACTGAAAGAGATGTGTTATTCATAGTTTGGGGCTGTCAGGAATATAGCAAATATAACTATTGGTGCACAGCTTGTTGTAGGAACAACAGGTTCCCATTTCAGCATTACTTGGTCATGTAGGAAGTACAAGGTTAGCTTTTAAAGTGCAGTCACTGGAAAGATGGCTCAGTGGTTAAGAGCACTGGCTGTTCTTGCAGAAGACTCAGGTTTGAATTCCAGCACCTACATGGTGGCTAACAACCATCCTAGGGGATCCAATGTCCTCTCCTGTCCACTTGGACACTGCACAAGGGTGCACTTACACAGATGCAAACATAGCCTTCACACACATAAAACATGAAAATAAATAAATAAAATAAAATGTAGTCCTTCCATTCCTACCAGCAATGTGAACAGTAGTTTCTCCGTGGCCTTGTCATTACTGATGTTACTATCATTTTCTTTTTTTTTCAATCGAATCTCTATTTCATACAGAACATCTTAATCAATCTTAATCATCTCTATGCCCTGTTGCCCAATGGTACTCCTGGCTTAGCCCCCGTCATATGTGTTAAGGCCTAGTGTGTCAAGTTAATGTCCCCAGACATTCCTCTGCAAGTTCATCCACTGAGGTCTAATCAGCCAGTCTAGAGTCCCTCGCTTTAGGAAGATCAGCTCTTCCTCATCTATCAGTAATCAGTTGCCAATATTTCTTCATCTAAGATTGGGGTCTTCTGTCCATGTTCTATGCTGCAGTTTTGTCTGCTTCGGTGTGTATGGGTCCTGTACGTTGCTGTTGGTTCCTATGAGCGGGGTCATATGAGTAGGACTCTATTTCCTAATGGTGATGCACCTCCTCCCTGGCTCCTAACAATCTTTCTACCCTCCCTCTGCAACAGTCCCCGAGTCCTGAGTGGGTGAAGTCTAATATAGGAGTCCTGTCCAAGGACCAGCATTCTGTAAACTCTTAATCTCTATGTTTTGACCTTTTGTATTCCTGGCCCTCTGTTGCATGAGGGAGCTTCATTAATGAGAATTGAAAGATTTATTAGTGACCTCGTTACCCCTTGTTCTGTGTTCCTTGGGTCTTAGGTATAGAGGTTGTACCGTAGACGTGCCACTTAGGCTTGGGCAATTCACAGACAATGTCAGTGTGTCACCAGTTGTGATACCCTGTAATAGTCCCTGTTTGGTGCAAATGAAGCTTTTTTGATGACTGGTGATTGGGATATTTGTCTTATTTTGGGTACTTATTTTGCGCATAGCAAGATACCACATTAATCTAGGGATGTGATGGGGTTTTCTCTAAGGTCTATGACCTCTCCAATCATGTGTATTTGGCTATATTTACAGCACCACACATGACTTTCCTCCCATTGAGTGGGCTGTTAGTTCAATTTGGTAGCTGTTGATTGACCCCAAGATAAAATTGCTACTACTGTACCAATGTCATGTGCTGTGCTGGTCATTGTTGTGGTCATTTGGTTTTGAAGCTGGTGTTGGACATTGCCTGGTGTTCTCCCTTAGGAGTTTGCATAATGCTTTCTGGAGTTATGAGAGCTGGCCCCCAGGGGAAATGGTTTCTAGATCAGTTCCAGCTCCATTGCTCTAAATCCTGTGTCTGAAGGATGTTCTGTCCTCAGCAATAGGGTCTGAATTACCTTCAAGTTCTGGGAGGCAATCAAGAGCTGTGGCAATAGGTTGTGTAATTTTGGGAGTCTCTTGGACCACTCTGGCCAACGGCTCAAAGGAAGGTTTCTCCTGTCTGGCACTGTTTCTTGTTATGTAGCCTTCAGCTATATGCATGGACTCCTGTGTAGATATTATATGTGTATTTTGTCATTAGGTTTTTGGTTTAATAAGATGTCCTTCAGTTTTTTACACTAGTTAGCCAGTATTTGTTCCTCCTCTCTGTATCCCCATCCAACCCTTCCTCCATGCCTTCCCCATTTGAAGTGTCCCCATCTCCCATTTCTCCCTTGATAATACTAGTCTCCTGTGGTTCCACCTCTCCTAAGCTCATTCTTACCCGTTTTCAACTAACACATAATAATAATTTCATTGGTTTGTGGGAGGGGCGAGCATGACCCAGTCTGCACATGGAGGGCGGCAGACAACTTGAGGAGTCAGTTCTTTTCTTTCCTCGTGTGGGTTCTAGGAACTGAACTGAGCCAGGCATGGCAGCAAGCTTCTTTTCCCATGGTGCCATCCCACCAGCCCTGTCACCACCATTTTTTTAGCACGGTGATTATCACTGACATGTAGTGACACAGTACTGTGGTTTGTTTTCCCTTAAAAGCTAATATTGGAAACCTTTTCACGTTCTTCCTTGACAGTAGTTTACCCTCTTCAGTAAAATACCACTTCATGCTGGATCTAGTTTGCTCTCGGTTGCTTTGATAAACAGTGGAAGCAACTTGGGAAGGAAAGAGTGTATTTGGCTTACACTTCCAGGTCACAGTCTGTCACTGGGGGAGGTCAGGGCAGGAACTCAGAGGCAGGAGCTCTGAGCCATGCAGGAACGCTCCTTATAGGGTCTCAGTCTCTCTCTCCTCTCTCTCTCTCTCTCTCTCTCTGGCTCATGCCCGGCTAGCTTTCTGATACAGCCCAGGCTCACCTACCTGGGGATGATGCCGCCCACAGTGGGCTGGGCCCTTCTTCATAAATCAGCAGTGAGACTTGTCTCACAGATATGCCCACAGGCCAGTATGACATGGTCGAGGGTCCCTCAGATGACTCCAGGCTCGGTCCAGTTGACAGCTGAGGCAAACTAGAACAATGCTAGAAAAAAAAAAAAAAGGATAATTTGTCTGCTTGGTGCAATTTCTTGGCATCTTAGCTTCATAAAAAGTATTAAAATAGCTCATAGTTTAGTATTAAAACCCATCTCAGATATTTCCCATCTCATGCACGGCTGTATCCTCCCTGACCTCTTTAATGCATAAATGTAGAATCAGAGTTAGGATATCTCCTCTCCTTCCTTTCATTCAAGCCAGAGGCCTCTCAAAACCAATAAGAGGGAAGACAGGTAATATATTTTAGCAAAACTCAATATTTTGCCTGATAAAGTGCAAGAGATAACATATTTGGAGCTTAGTCTTCACATTATAGTGACTGATTTTATTCATTACCCACTTCTCTTTCTTCTAGCATTAAAGGTCATGAGGGAAAACATGAAGCTACCTACTCCAGACACAGGAGGGACACTGGTAATATTTAGGAGGATGTGAGCCCACAATGGCCATACCTTGAGATTTCAGTTAACCCTTAGGAACAGAAGGTACCTACAGGGCAAGTTAAAAGGAAAGAAAGGTCTGGGGTTGTAGCTCAGTGGTAGAGCCCCTGTCTTACACACATGAGACCCTGGGTTTAATTACCAGTACCCCTAAGTAAATAATAAGTCACAGTGTCTATGACCCTCTGGCCTATAATACTTTACTGTATTATTTATTTTATATATATATATATTTTATACCTGAAGTATTGAAATCTCTGTTGTCCTAGTTAGCAATAGCTGTGGCAAAACACTGCCGAATAAACTTGGGAAGGAAAGAGTTTATTTGACTTACAGCTCACAGCCTGTTCTCAAGAGAAGCTGAGGTAGGAACTCAGGGCAGGAACCTGGAGGCAGGAGCTGAAGCACAGGCCATGGAGGAAGGCTGCTTGCTGGCTTGCTTTCCTGGCCTGTGCTCGGCTGGCTTTCTAACTCCATGACTACCTACCCATGTGCTGGGCTCTCTCTCACCACTCAGCAATCAAGAAAATTACTCCCAAGACATGCCCACAGGCCAGTCTAATAGAGGAAATTCCCCATTTGAGGTTCCCTCTTCCTGTGGGTGTGTCAAGTTGCAATTGAAGCTCTCTAGCACATGTGATGATCAAACCGGTTCAGGTGACCATTTTAGGATGAACTCCTTAGCTCCATTGCAAAATACATAGTTCCAGATTTGCTTTTAGCTCTTTCCTGAAATGTTCATTGGCTGTCAGTAGTTCAGCACGGCAAGAAATACTGAAAACACAAACTGAGAAGAGTTCCACTTTGATAATGGCTCATGAAAGGTTCTGGGTTCGAGAGACGCAGCAGACAAAAGGGACCCCAGAGACTCCACTGACTGGGAGCTAACAGGACCCAGTTTATTAAGAGAAGACCAAATGGGACTAGCTTCTCCACACTCGGGAGAAATGCTAACCCCCCTGGGGAGGCTAGCCCCCTCATCTTGAGGCTCAGGCTCCAGGGAACTGGGCTGGCCTTCCTGGCTCCAGATCCGGATGGAGGAGCTCCCTCAGGGAGAGTGGGAGAGGCTAACTCCCCAGGAGAGCGAACTCAGCCAAAAGCCTAAAAAGCCTCTAGTCCTCTACCCCCAAGTGCTTTTACAGGGAGGAGGGTTGGGGTTTCCATAACATCTGACTGATGTTTAAGGTAAACTTCTGGCCAGGAAGCAGTCCCTTTTTACAGTTGTTTGCAAATCTTGGGCTGGGAATCTTATCTGTTCAAGAAGTTGTAAAAGTCAGTTCTTTCCTCAGATCTCAGTGGGCTCTGAGAGTCTGGTTGCGTCTGTCCAGGAACTGCTGAAGGGAGGTTGGGGGTTCTAGTCACATCTAACAGCTCACACCACGGTAATAAGGAGAAATAGCCAACAATGTCAAAATATAATAGATAGCATGGTGGTGCTGTGTAAGAGACAGCAACAGCTACGCCCAGGTGAACAGTGTGGTCATGGTCACAAAGAACAGACACATGAGTTAGTCTTGCTAAATATATATATTTTTATTTTTTGCTGAATATTTTAAAGCTAAGTGATTGCTTTTATTCCATAACGAATATGAAAAAAATTAAGAGAAAATTTAGGAAACAATCACATTTGTCAAGGATAAGTTCTTCATGGAAAAATCAAAGCTGGAAGAAATCAGAATTGTTCATCATTAGTTATTGTAAGATATGACTGAAGGAGGAACAACCCGCCCCCACCCAACAGTTCAGGACTCAGGAAGACTGACAGAAACCTGGGACCAGAATTTTCAAACATCCATGAAAGGAGGCTGACTTTTACAACTTCTCCCAGGTGAGATCTGCCAATTCCTGCAGAAGAGACTGACTTTTAGAAAATGCCTCTAAATCTGGGATCTGCAAATTCTTGCAAAAAGCTTCTAGGTCAGATAAGATTACAGAAAGGGGGTTGCTTCCTGGCCAAGGGTTTACAGTCTCCCTTTAGGCATCAATTGGATGTCATGGGGACTTCCCCCTCCCCATGAAAGGGCCTGCTGACCAGTTGGGTGGGGCTTATCTCTCACTCTCCTGGGGCTGATATCTCTCTCCCAGGGAATTAGGCTCTCCCACTCTCTCCCTGAGCACGTTTCTCCACTCTGATCTGGAGAAGTTAAGCCAGGCACATCAGCTGGGTCCCTACAGCCCAAAGCCCCCAAGATGAGGGGGCTAGTCTCCCCCATCTCTTTGGGGAACCTAGCCCCAGGAGGGCTAGCATTTCTTCATTCCCAAGCTCAGAGAAGCCAGTCCCAGCTGGTCTTCTCTCTTTTCCTGACTTGAGAAGCCCGTCCAGTCCCTGCACCCTTGATAAACCCATCCTGTTAACTCTCCCAGAGGAATCTGGTCCATTTTCTGCTGCAACTGGAACCCAAACCTTACTTCTAATCTGCACATACCAAAACCCAGCTTAGTGGGACACACCCTTAATCTTACTGTAGCATCCTGGCTACATGTAGTCCGGATCAGCAGAGGGCTAAGGATTGAATGACACACATAAGATAGAGAGAGAGACACACACTAGGTAGGAGGAAAGGAGAATGACTGACTTTATTCAGAGGCATCAAACCTTATATACCCTGAGGGCGGGACTTTGCAGGAGGTTCCTCTATTGATGATACACAGTTATAAACAGGGAAAGGAAGTTGTGATCTGGCTAGCTTAAAGGTCAAGTTGTTTACTTCAGCTTTGCAATTGACAAGATCCTGCTAGCTCTTGGCCAAGAGCCCAGCACTAAGAGAGAAGGGCTGCAGGGGGGGCCAGACCCTACACTTACCACCAGGGAAGCAGAGACAGGTGAATCTCTGAGTTCAAGGCCAGCCTGGTCCACATGAGAGTCTGGGAAAACTGAGACACCACCCATCCCCCAGATGTACATAACTGCGAAAGCTCGTTCCTGGTTCCTGGCCGCATCTCATAGTTTACCTGCGTTTTCCACACCATTTCTTGCCCTTGACCAAAAGAGCTCTGAAAGGTGTAATTCAGGAGCAGGGAGAGAAGACAGCAGCAGTTGGAAGTCATAGCTCTGGCCTTTTATGAGCCTGCTTCTGTGCTAGCTCCGAATCCACAAAGAATACCTAAAACGTTGGCTGGCATAGCTAGGACATAGCTAGATGACAATGCAGCAAAGGAAGCCATACCATAAAGTGCAGGGAAGAAACCATGACCTCAGACTTTACCGTAAGTGCCTAACAGCTCGGTCAATTCAGATGATGAAACAGGGTCATCTTAGAGTATGTGAGTCTCCAATGCGCTATGCAGTTAAGTGAGCGCCAATGCCTGACGGCGCAAGCGCACTTGTTGAGTCTCTGAGTGTTCCAGCTTCAACGCCTGGGAACCCGCCGTTGGCGCCTCCATTCTTCCTTCCGCTTTCTCTTCCGGAACTTCAGTGGCTGGCACCATGCATGGCACTCGTCGCCCAATCCACTGCTGGAAAATTGAAAAGGAAATAACTTTTCTATCCTGCCCCCCTGGCCGACCTGTTGCCAGGCCCTCCCACTGCATGGCTCCAAACTGGAAGACACTCAGGGAAGAAGGAGATCGCAGCAGCCCGACCCTCCGGCCTCCGCCTCCAGGCCTCCTGATGGTACCTGGAGGCCCCCTCGATCCGTAGGCCACGCCCCAGGCGAGGTGGCCACCTGCACCGCTGCTCCCCGCGGCGGCCGCGCGCGGCCCAAGCCTGCGAGGCGTGGTGGGCGGTTGGACTGCCCCCGGCTCCTACCAGTCAGCGCGCGTCCCAGAGGCCCTGCGCCAGGCCCCTGGCCGAAGGGTCTCCTCCCCGAGGGTCTTTCCCATTCCTAGGGTCCCCGGGGCCCGGTGTGGTGGGGGTGTCCCTGGAGGCGCGGGGCGGCCCAAGGCGGGCTGCAGGGATGAGCTCCACGCCCGGGCTGCCCACTCCAGGGGCCTCGCTGGTCCTGCGGGTGTCCTTCGTGGACGTGCATCCGGAGGTGATCCCGGTGCAGCTATGGGGCCTGGTGGGCCAGCGCCGGGAAGAGTACGTGCGGCTGAACAGGGAGATCCAGGAGGCTGCGGCCACGCGTGGCCCGTGGGCGCTGGGTGGCGCCTCCGCCTCTCCCGGAGAGCTGTGCCTGGTGCAGGTGGGGCTTCTGTGGCACCGCTGCCGCGTGGTCAGCCGGCAGACCGAGGAGAGCCGAGTCTTCCTGCTGGATGAGGGCCGCACCATCACCGCAGGCGCAGGCGCCCTGGCGCCCGGCCGCAGCGAGTTCTTCCACCTGCCCTCGGAGGTGCTGGGCTGCGTGCTGGCCCGCCTGGTTCCCGCGGGCGGGGGTGGCTCGGGCGGTGGCGAGCCGCAGCACTGGTCGCCCAGCGCGGTGGACTTCCTTAGCAACCTGCAGGGCAAGGAGGTGCACGGACGGGTTCTGGACGTGCTGCTCCTCCACCGCCTGGTCCTGCTGGAAGTGCCTGCTGTGTCTCAGCAGATGGAGGCGCTTGGGCTGGCCAGGCAGGTGCCTGACAGTCTCTTCTGCTCCCTGCTCAAACGCTACCTGACCGCGGCAGCTAACTTGGGGTCCTCAGGAGTTCTCCCGCGGGTGTTGCCCAAACAAGAGCATCTGGGTTTGGATTACTTCTATCCCCAACTGCAGCTGGGTGTGACGGAGCCCGTGCTGGTGACCCAGGTGTGCCATCCTCACCGCATTCACTGCCAACTCCGGAGCCTCTCGCACGAGATCCGCCGCCTCTCGGAGAGCATGGCCCAGGTATACCGGGGGCCCACGGGGACAGAGGATAAGGACTCTTGTGGGACCACTTGGGAGGAGAAGGAGGAGAGCCCAGACAAGCCCGGCTCTCCATGTGCTTCATGTGGATTGGATGGACAGTGGTACCGGGCTCTCTTGCTTGAGACCTTTCGGCCACAGCGCTGTGCCCAAGTGCTTCACGTTGATTACGGAAGGAAAGAATTAGTGAGTTGCAGTAGCCTTCGCTACTTGCTGCCTGAATATTTTCGAATGCCTGTGGTGACCTATCCCTGTGCTTTGTATGGGCTCTGGGACTGTGGGAGAGGCTGGTCTCGGTCACAGGTCGGTGACTTGAAGGCCCTGATCCTAGGCCAGGCAGTGAATATGAAGATCGAGTTTTACTGTTCCTTTGAGCACATGTATTATGTCACCCTGTATGGAGAGGACGGGATTAATCTCAACAGTGCGTTTGGAGTACAGTCATGTTGCTTGGCTGACAGATTCCTTCAGAGCCAAGGGGTAGAGGAGGAAGATGAGGAGGAGGGAGATGGGACGTTTCAGTCTTTGTCCCCAGCTGAGGAAGTGGATGAGGAGGTTTCCCTTCCGGCCTTAAGATCGATCAGATTGAAGATGAATGCTTTCTATGATGCCCAAGTGGAGTTTGTTAAGAGCCCATCTGAGTTCTGGATCAGGTTAAGGAAACACAACAGCACCTTCGGCAAGCTGGCAAAGAGAATGTGCAGTTTCTATTCTTCAGCCAGTAAACTGGATGGTGTCATTTTGAAGCCAGAACCCGACGACCTTTGCTGTGTCAAATGGAAAGAAAACGGCTATTACCGGGCCATGGTCACCCGATTAGACAGCAAGAGTGTAGACGTGTTCCTGGTGGATCGGGGCAATTCTGAAAATGTTGACTGGTGTGATGTGAGAATGCTGCTCCCTCAGTTTAGGCAGCTACCGATACTAGCTCTGAAGTGCACCTTGGCGGATATTTGGCCTTTGGGGAAAACTTGGAGCCAGGAGGCCATTTCGTTTTTTAAAAAGACGGTACTCCACAAAGAATTAGTGGTCCATATCCTTGATAAACAGGATCACCAATATATTATAGAGATTGTCGATGAATCTAGAACAGGAGAAGAAAACATTAGTAAGGTCCTTGCTCAAGCTGGCTATGCCAAGTATCAGGAATTTGAAATAAAAGAAAATAACACACTAAATGCTCACTCCCCGGGCCATGTCATAAGTCATTTTGTTTCGGAGACTAGCAAAGCATCTTCTGCCAAGAAAGTAGAAGGGGAACAGAAAGTCAAGAAAGATCATAAGACCCTATCGGTTTCTGAAGCACTGACTGACACAGTTGGCCTCACGACTGCTTCAACTGTGCAAACGGTGCAAGAGAAAGAGAAAATAGAGTCTGATTATTCTCTTCTCACACTGAATTTCTTGAAAATGAAGCCAGATGGTTCTTGTAAAGGAGAGCTGGAAGTGGGCAGTACTGTTGAGGTGAGAGTTTCACATGTTGAAACCCCTGGCTCTTTCTGGTGTCAACTGGTGAGGAACATCCTAGGATTCAGAACTCTAATGTGTGACATTGATGACTATTGCAAAAACATGCCAGCCCCTTATGAGGGAAGCTCGCGGGCTTGTCTGGCAAAGCGCACAGCAAATGGAAGATGGTCCAGAGCTCTGATTAATGGGGCACAATCATTAGAACATGTCAGAGTAATATTTGTAGATTATGGAGATAAAGATGTAGTATCTATGAAAAACATATATTCAATTAGTGAAGAGTTTCTCAAGATTAGAGCACAGGCTTTTAGATGCAGTCTTTATAATTTAATTCAACCAGCTGGTGAAAATCCCTTTATTTGGGATGAAAAGGCCATACAGGCCTTTAGTGGATTTATAGACAATGCCTGGCAAAATAACCTAGAGTTAAAATGCACGATATTTGCTTTGGCATCAGGACACGATGACGAGCTATTTAATGTTGTAGATTTGTTAACACCTTTTCAGAGTGCCTGCCACTTTTTGGTAGAAAAGAGACTTGCAAGACCAGTAAAACTTCAGAAGCCTTTGGAACCTTCTGTTCAGCTACATTCCTACTACTATTCTACACATGACATAAAAATTGGCAGTGAAGAACTGGTATATATAACACATGTTGATGACCCTTGGACATTTTATTGCCAACTGGCAAGAAATACAAATATTTTAGAACAGCTGTCATATAACATTATACAGCTAAGCAAAGTCTTGCTGAATTTAAAAACATCTCCCCTGAGTGCTGGAACCTTGTGCCTTGCCAGGTACACTGATGGAAATTGGTATAGGGGGATAATAATAGAAAAAGAGCCAAATAAAGTCTTTTTTGTTGATTTTGGGAACACTTATATAGCAAGTGATTCCTTGCTTCCGATACCTCATGATGCTTATGATGTTCTCCTCTTACCCATGCAAGCAATTAAATGTTCATTATCTGATATCCCTGGTCATATTCCAGCTGAAGTTACAGCCTGGTTTCAGGAGACTGTTTTAGATAAATCATTGAAAGCTTTAGTCGTAGCGAAAGACCCAGATGGAAGACTGATTATAGAACTTTATGAAGACAGCATTCAAATCAATGCCAGTATTAATGAAAAGTTAGGGCTCCTTGGTTATAAAAACAGAACCAAAAGAAAAGACAAAGAAAATGAAATCCTCCTCCGAACAACTGAAACCCTTGAAGACAAAGATGAAACTTCGAAGTTGTCACCTGCAGAGTTTTTAAGTCAAGCAGGGGAGAGCAAATCACACACTGTAGAGATGTTGGGAGAGTCATGCAAACCCAAAATCAGCTCAGTCTGCAAGGAGCCCAAATATTTACAGTGTTCAACAAAGGCAAACCTAATCATGCCCTATCATGACTCCCCAGGAAACAAAAATGATGGAATATTTCCATTAATAAGAGAAAAGAAAGAAGAAATGTTTGCTGACCCACCTTTGAGTGCCACAAAACTAGAAGTCACTCTCTCAGAGAGACGAATAGGAGACTCTAGTAACAAAGATCTTCCTCCAAAGTTTTGTGAGTTCCCACAGAAGACCATCGCACCTGGTTTTAAGACAACTGTATATGTTTCTCATGTTAATGACCTTTCAGATTTTTATGTTCAGTTGATAGAAGATGAAGCTGAGATCAATCACCTTTCAGAGAGATTAAATGACCTTAGAACAAGGCCACAGTGTCACACAGGTCCACCTTGGCAAAACGGAGATGTGATATGTGCCATTTTCCCAGAAGACAATTTGTGGTATCGTGCAGTAGTCATGGAACAACAACCCAACAACCTTCTCTCTGTACAATTTATAGACTATGGCAACATGTCTTTGGTTCACACTAGCAAAACAGGTAGGCTTGGTCCAGTTGATGCCCGATTACCAGCGCTGTGTCTCCACTGCTCCTTAAGGGGATTTTTGGTTCCTGACAGCCTAAGTTGTAAGGAGATAGTTGATTACTTTTCCCAGAGGATTGAAGAGGCTCAAATAAGATGTGAATTTGTTAAATTCCAAGGCATCTGGGAAGTGATTCTTGCTGATGAACATGGGATCATAGGGGATGATGTGATTAGCAGGTACACTTTTGGAGAAAAATCTCAAATGGGACTTACTGCCCAGATAATGAAAGGTGACTGTTCAAAGTCAGCCAACAAATGCGACATTGACACTTCAGTGTTTCTTAACTGGTATAATCCTAAAACAAAGTTGTTAAGAGCATATGCTACCGTGATAGACGGACCTGAGTATTTTTGGTGTCAGTTTGCTGATTCTGAGAACCTGCAGTATTTAGAAACAGAGGTTCAGACCGCTGCAAAGCAGATCATGGAGCGGAGAGACCACATCCAATGTCCCCATGTTGGAGATCCGTGTATTGTGAGGTATAGAGAGGACGGCCATTATTACAGAGCCCTTATCACTAATATTAGTGAAGATCACTTGGCATCTGTCAGGCTTATGGACTTTGGGAACATTGAAGTCTGTGTGGAGCCCGAATCACTCTGGAATATTCCTTCTGAACTTCTGTCGCTCCCCATGCAAGCTTTTCCGTGTTGTCTCTCTGGATTTAATATCTCAGGAGGCATATGCTCTCAAGAGGGAAATGATTATTTTTATGAAATAGTCACAGAAGATGTGTTGGAAATAACAATATTAGAAATCCAAAGGGATGTCTGTGGCATCCCCTTAGCAGTAGTTGAGTTGAAAAGCAAAGGTGAAAGTATTAACGAGAAAATGAAGAAATACTCTAAGAGTATTAGTACTCCTAAGAGTGAGTCATATTACGAGAAACATGGCCCAGAGAGAAAGGGAGTCCTTAGGCCCTCCAGCCCTGACCTTGGTCTCAAGAAACCAAGTCATAAAGTTGTACAAGATAAAACATTATATATGGAGCCACGGACAGATGAGTTTTCTGAAAGAATTGAAAAAGACTTAAACATTATTGAAACCAAGTCCAGTAAATTCTATGAACGTAGCACCCGTAACATATTTGAACCTTTTGAAAACTCCTGTAAAGGTAAAATGGGTTCTGAGAGACTAGAGGGTAACTTGGATTACCGTTTTGTGGACAGAGCCAAGTTTGATGATAACTACCTAATGACAGGATTTAACCCAATAATGCCACATTCTACTGAGACAAAGGAGTTATTAGAACTGAATTCTCTGGAGGTACCACTCTCTCCTGATGACGAATGCAAAGAATTCCTGGAACTAGAATCCATTGAGTTACAGCACTCCCCTGTCGGGGATGAGGAGAAAGAGGAGCTAGGTCTAGGGCCACCAATGATACCACTGTCCCCAGGCTGTGAGGCAGGAGCCACGCTGGAATCATTTCTGGTGCAGCTTCCCCTTGATTGTGAGGCCGAGAAGCAGGTAGAACTGGAACTGCCCACACCCCAGCTGTCTTTAGAGGACAGCATAAGTCCTCTGTCCGTCACTGTTGATCAGACTGTCCAGGAATCCAGGTGTGCAGAAGAAGAAGAAGAGAGAGAGTCCAGTGGTGTGGGCTCCTCTGATGACGGCCACAGGGTGTCTCCACTCCTCCCTCATGGGAAGAGCTGCAGTTCCCCCACACAGGTTGAAATGAATAGCCTTGAAGAGGAGTTTCCCCAGCAGGAAAACAGAGATGCCATTGCCTCCCTGACACCTTTGTTCGCTGAGGAAGATTCCAGAGACGGAAGGAACTGCGGTGACAGGGTACCAGGTATGTTTATCGTCTCTCAATTTTAAGTATCTTTCAAAAGTTCTTACTCGTTTTAAAGAAAAGGGGATAATTATTTTATGAATTACCTTTTTTCCCCCTTTGGAGAAAGATGAAGCCCAAGAAAGAATCAGGTTTGGAATCTATAAAGGACCTTTCATTTATTTTTTTTAACTTTTGTTTTGAGACATAGTCTCATTATATAAGGCCCAGGCTGGCCTTAAATGAATGTTTCTCCTGTCTCAGCCTCCTGTGTATGGGATGACAGGTCTATACCGTTATACCCAGCTATGAGGGGCATTTCCAAGTAGGGAAAACATAGTTGCAAGATCAGTGTAAAATGATATACCTGGAAGGAAATGCTGAAATGTTACCTTTGTGTTTAAAAATAAAATGACTAAAATCTGTGTCTCTAAAAGAAAGTCACATATTCACATATAAAATGCAAGGAGTTCATTATTAAAATCAAGACAGTATGTGTCTTGGTAATTTTTAAGAAAACATGGATTTGATTAAGTTTTAAAAAATATAGCATTCCCTTAGGCAAGTGTTCTGCAAGCATTAATTTATCGTAGGGATCATTTTGACTATCTGGATTTTTTTTTCCCGCACACACTTAATTGTATCATGAATTGATTTTACCATTCATTTCAAATCCCTTAAACAACAACAGTACCAACTTTTGGTAGTAATTTTCAGTGTTAGAGGTCAAATCTTGATGGTTTGGTTTGGTTTTGTTGTTTTGTTTTAGAAAAGTGCTCGAATCCCTTATAAAAGATTGCTTCACTAAAGTTATTTAAAATAAAATTGAGGAAGAGAGACTTAGAACATACACCACATATACTAATTGCATGTTATTGATTAATAGGCATAGTAAATGTAGACTAGCAAAGTACTTTGCTTGTGTATCTCACGTTAAGGTTTTAAGTGATGCATACTGAGTCTTCCTCTATTAAATTGGCAGTTCGACCACAGAATACGTATACTCTAAAAGGCTTCTCTGTTGGATCTACATGTGTCGTGTGGTCGAGTCTAAGGAACACATGGTCTAAGTGTGAGATTTTGGAAGTAGCTGAAGAAGGCACGAGGGTAAGAGCATGTAAGAACTTTGTCTCAACGTGTAATTGTAAACTGCTACAGTACAAGACTTCTACTCCACGTCACCAGATCGCAGAACGCCTCAGTCACTGTTGACCTGCCTGTTTCTCCTGATAGCTTGATGAGCCCTTAGTTTCTTATCTCTATTAGTCTAATGATTTTTATATTATTTTCTTCTTTTAGTCTTTCCTCACAGTGCTAGGATGAAGTTTGTGAGATTCAAGTCTGCCTCATTAAAAAAAAAAATGTATAGAGACATATTGTTTATTCTGTTTTAGTCTTGTCTGACCTGTTTTTGAAATTCTAGATTCCTGGGACTTGGTCTGATTCCGAATTTCTGGAGGCAAGATTCTGGAATAAAAATTTTTACACCATTAAAATGGGAGAATTCAAGGCTGTAGAGATAACTCAGGGGTTAGGAGTACTTACTGCTCTTTAAAGGACCCAGGCTGGGTCTCCTGTCACCTATATGAGCTAGTTCACAACTACGTGTAATGCTAGCTCCAGGAGATACAACACCCTTTCCTGCACTCTATGGGGTACCTTCATGCATTTGGTGTCCACACAGACAAGCACATACGTGCACAGACACAGACACATGCAGACACCACATAAAGAAATGAATAAGTCTTAAAATGGGAGAACCACACTAGTGTAGAATGGGAATGTCAAGTTCACTAACATGACATAGGCAATGTGCTGCTGCGGTCCCTGAAGCCTCCAGACTTAGACCTTACTTCTCTACGATTTATACTTTATATCAGATTTCAGACTGTGTGACTTTGCATGTGCGTATATTCCTGCCTTCTGCTTTGGTGAATTTAATCATGCACTCCCATTTTTCTTGTGTTTCATTCACTTCACTAAATGATTAATTCCAAATTATCATTAAAGAGTTCCTTTAACATTTCCAAGAAGTACTCATTGGGATTATTGTCTAGATTTCCCCATATCTTCCAGAAGAGAGCTTTGTACCTGTATTATAGTCCAGTGTTTGATAATATGGGATCACATAGGATCAAACTTTCTCCTGCAAACTGTGCATATTATATCATATTGCACTGTTTAGTAGTAGGTCTTTCTATACTAGATTTTGAATGCTTGGGATTTAATTTTAATCTATTTTTATCTCTAGGCACACATGCTCAACACAGCATTTGTATCACAGTGTTTAAAATATAATGTGGCGGGGAGACGGGGTTGGAGAAATGGCTCCGCCTTTAAGAGCACTGAGTGTTGTTGCAGTGGACCTGGGTTCAGTTCCCAGCACCCACGTGGTGGCTAACAACTGTCCATAACTACAGTTCTAGGGGATCCCACACCCCCTTCTGACCTCCATGTGCATTGCACAGCATGGGTGCACTTACACACAGTCAGGCAATTCAGCCATACACATAAAAATAATAAAATATTGAAAAATTAAATATAAGATTGAAATTAATATAATCTCTCATTTTTAGACAGTGTCTCATGTAGCCCAGGCTGGCTTCATATTTGAAACATAGCCAAAGGTGGCCTTGTGAGCTTAAACATCTAATCCTCCTGTCTCTACCTCCCAAGTACTGGTAAGATAGGAAGATACTACAACACCCTGTTTATGTTATGCTGTATGACGGAGCCGAGAGCTTCATGCAGGGTAGACAAGATCTTTACCAACTGAGCAACATCCCCAGTCCCCAGTGTTATCGTTTTCATAACCTGGTTAAGTGTTTCATTTTAAGGATTACTGTGACATCAGTCAGCTGTGGTTTGGGGAGCTTGTCTTGCTGTTTCCCAAGCCTTCTGTTTTCTCTGTAGGTTTTGCACCTTTCAAATGGTATGGAGGAGACAGTGAGCCCTGAGAATGTCTGGAATGGTGTCCCCAAAGGAGATAAGAGTCCCTCCGAGGTATGGGTTGTGTAAGCACTAATTAATGAAAATGTCATTTTGAAAGGTGATGGGACAAGCCATTTTCAAAGCCCTTGTATTAGGAAACAGTCTGTAGCAACAACAGTTGAAAAAACCGTAATGTGTTCAAAGTTTCTGACACCTGTCATTCATGTTTTATTCCTTGATTTTTCACTGTGAGGTTAAAGAAGAACAAGTTGTCTGGTGTTCGTGACTCCTACAATACATAATCTGTTGCAAAAAAATGAACCAACCAACTCTGGGAAATAGAACAGAATTTAAGAAGGAGGGGGCTGTAGGGATGGCTCAGAGGTTGAGAGTACATACCGTTCTTCCAGAGGATCCCAGTTCAGTTCCCAACCCTTGGGCCACTCACAACTGTAACTCTAGCTCCAGGGGCTTTGATGTCCTCTTTTGGCCTCCTAGAGCCACTCCATTCATGTGCACATTCACACACACAAAATGAAAAATAAAGCTTTAAAAACTTTAAATGATAAAATAATCACCTATAATAAACCCTAGGTAGAGATAGGTTTTCTTTGATATTTTTTTTACTATTTATATTGACTGAAAGTATTTTGTTCACGTATTACAGACCATAGATGTTTTAGAGCATATATAGTTTTATAGTCTGTACTTCATTTAAGACTGTAATGAAGGGCAGTCTTCCCAGCCATTGCAATGAGTCTCTGGGCATTTAGGTTTGCTTTATCTGGGGTTTGTTGAACTTCTTGCTTCCGATAGTTCCACGCCTGGTCTTCCTGGGGTTTGTGTCTGTTGTTTGTCTTTTCCCTAGAAAAATGGTTAAGGTTTCCCTATTTTTTTCATATGCTGAATAATTTGGGATTATAGCCTGAATATTTTGAATCTCACATTATAAGATTCGGGTTCTCTTAACATCCTCTAGAGAAGGTTGTAGCAGGTGATAAGCTTGGGTTCCTGTGGTAACTTTCTCTTTGTCTCTCTGTCTCTCTCTCTGGTTTTCAATGCCCTACTGCTCAGGGTTGCTCAGTGCTTCAGCTACTGAGGGGACCCTCTGGGACTTCGGCAATGGTTGGTAGAAAGATGTTAAAGACTGCTTGTTGGGCCTGCCTGACAGGGCTGATCCTGTCACTTAGCACCAGTCCATATATCAGTTAATATACCACATATATCATCATATATCATATGTAGCGTCAGTTAAACTGGTTGCCATCTTACCTCTGATATTTCCTCTATATTTTCTTTTTTTAGTGGTGTGTGTGAGGTTGCACATATGTGTATGTGTGCACGTATGTGCATGTGGAAGTCAGAGTTCAGCTTCTAGTGTTGTTCCTCAGGAGCCATTTTCTTTCTTTTCTTTTCTTTTCTTTTCTTTTCTTTTCTTTTCTTTTCTTTTCTTTTCTGACAGTCTCTTACTGAGACCCAGGGCTCATCAGTTTGGCCAGGTTGTTCAGGCTGGCTGGCCCGCAAGCTCCAAGGATCTGTCTACCTCCCCCTCCTCCAATACTGGGAATACAAGTGTATTCCAACATATTCTGCTTTTTTTTTTCTATATGTGTGCTGGGAATCAAACCTCTGTATTTCCTCTTGTTTCAAGGTCCCCCGAGTAGCTTCCTCTGTGTTCCTCCAGGTCTCTGGAACTGAGCTGGGCCCTGGAGTGAAGAGGAGAGGAGAAAGGAAATAATGAAGTTGCTCTGTTTAGCTAACAGGGAGGTGGTGGGTCTCTTTCTAAGTGCCTACAGTGTTGCTGCTGTCACTCAGCGCAGTGCTAGGAGAAAATCGAGAAGGAAATGACCCTAAAGGAATTTCCCACCCATTTCCTGTTTTGTAGTATTCAGGGACACTTCTACTGTGGCTAGAAATAGAGGCTTTCTTTGAGAGCTTAACTGTCTACCTCCACTGAATAGTTTTGATTTAGCTTGCCCTCAGCCCAAACCAGCAGACACACACACACCAGAAAGAGAGAGAGAGAGAGAGGGAGAGAGAGAGGGAGAGAGACAGAGACAGAGACAGAGGTGGAGGAAAAGAAGGAAGATGGGGAGGGGGAGGCAGAGGCTGTGAGAAAGTCTCATCTACTGTGGTTCCATATTAGTCTCCATTGTTGGTGTCGACCTTTCAGTTTCTGTTTACTCTTTAACCCTGTTAGGTAGTTGCTTTGGTTTGGTTTGGTATTTGGTTTGGGGTTTGACTTGGTATGGTGTGGTGTGGTATGGTATGTGTATGTGTCCAGAACTTTCATTTGTGGTCAGTGGAGGAGAGAAGCTACAGTAAGCTCATCCCATATTGGCTACAGCTGCAAATTCTGCAGGCCCTTCCTGGGCCACCCTGCCTTGAGCATGTCAGGTATGAAAACCGTTCCTCTCTTTACCTCTTTTTGTCTAAAAAACAAACAGCCTACTGTAATTCTTACATCAACATTTACTTAAGGTTCCTTTTATCCTCTGTCTTCATCTATTACTTTTGAAGAGTCCATTGCCAAATATAGGCACACAGGTTTCTAGTTGGAAAAGATGCCCTGAAGCTGGCAAAGACAGAAAGAGCCATTTAAGACTACTTAAACTGGACATTCATTGGTATGCGGTCATATGTGGTTCTGAGCCAATTAGCAGGTATTTAGAAACTACTGGTGAGAAAGGCTTGAACAATTTTTTGTGGGTAAGAGTATATTGCCTGCATGTATATAAGCGCACCACATGTGTACAGTGCCGGAGGAGGTCACAAGAGGGTGTTAAATCCCCTGGAACTGCAGTTAGAGACAGTTGTTAGCTGCCATGTGGATGCTGGGAATTGAAGCACAGTCCTCTGCAAGAGCAGTCGGTGCTCTTAATTGCTGAGTCATTTCTCTAGCCCCAGGTTTTAACATTTTAAAAATTTGGTTTCTAATGAGATATAAATAAACCTTTCTCAAATTTGAGAGTTCTTAAATAAGAACAGCCATTTACAAATGAGCTAGCTTTCCTTTAAAAGTGAGAATTGTGAAATATTAAATCATGCATGACTTTATGATACATTCAGTCATTAGCCTACGTGTCACTCTGATGATATTTTTTAGAATTTTATCTGGACAAGTTTGCTCACAAGTTTGCACAAGCAAATGCCTTAGTAAGAATTTTCTGTCTCACACAACACTGTTAGTTATTGAAGGGAATATAGTCACCAAGGACTCGTCTGTGGCTCACCATGGATGATGTGTTTGTATAACAGCTCATTGGACAGGGTTCTTTAAATAGCCCAGGTTGGCCTCAAGCTTGTTATGTAGTAGACAATAATGACCTTAAACTCCTGCGTCCACCTCCTAAGTGTTGGGATAACAAGGCATGTGCCACCACACTCAAGTGCTTCCTTTGGTGCTGGGCAAGCACTCTACCAACTGAAGTACATCCCAGGCCTCTTCTCCTTCCTTCATCAAACAAAATGACCAGGATCTGGGGAGCTGACTACATACAGGGGAAAAATACTGTCTTTCCTGTGTAGAATGCTCTAGTGGAGATGCCCCAGAAAACTGAGTGCTTCTGATTCTTTACTCTAAAACCAAACTGTTACAGTTTAATAGGAATGCCTCTGCATTGTTGATCCTTCCTTCCTGCTTCTCTGTGGTCCCCTTGCTGATTTTTAACTACTCTCTATATAATTTTTACAATGATAATGATGCAAAGCTTCCTTTTCCTAGGCTACACTCCAAACAATGGGAAAGGACCATTCCTGTGGGTCATCAGATGATACCGTGATTAAAGGTAACTTACGTTTGTGAAAACAAAACATTTTTGTCATCCAAAATTGCCGAGTCCCAAAGATACCTTTAGTCTCCCAAACAAAATAGTTTGTCAGTTTTCTTGGGTGTTAGTAATACCAAAAAAAAAAAAAAAAAAGGAATAAAAATGTTTGAATGTATTAATTGGGACAAATAACCAAGACATTGATTTGTTTAAATGTCAGAGGTGATTTGTTGGACGTTTGACTAAATTTAGTCTGATAAATTCATATTTTAAAGGACTTTGAAGGATTTTTCCAGGGCTGGTGACACCTGAGTTCAATCACAGGGACCCACATAGTAGAAGGTCAGACCAGCTCCCACAAGATGTCCTCTGACACACACAAACACACACACACGTGTGCACACACACATTACTATGACACTCACATGTCTACCCACACACGTAAAATATTAATGTAATTTTAAAATTAAAGTATTTTCTCCAAATTAATTCGCATGTTGAAATTATCTGTTAATCTTTTGGAATCGCCTTGTGGACTTTTAGCTTATCAGTACAGCAAGATGTTCTTTGTTGGGTATCATGGAACTGCATATTTCTTGTTCATAATCAGCACACTGGGGATGGGTCAGATGGCTCAGTGAGTAAAGACTCTTGTCACCAAGCCTGACAACCTGGAACTCACGTGGTAGAAGGAGAGACCCAGCCTGCAAGCTGTCCTCTGACTTCCACATATATGCAGTGGTATGTATGTACAATAAACATACATACACAAAGTTTTTAAAAGTCCAGCATGTTGGTTCTTAGAATTGAGTCACATCAGAATGAAATCAGCCCCTGGTGGCATTCGTTGGAATACAAGCTAATCCAAGACCCAATTTGCCAGTTTCCAAATGTCTGAACCTTTTTTGAAACTAAATATAGTATGAGAGGCAGAATATAAGGAAAACGAGCCACTTCTGTGAGACTGTTTCTTTGTAGTAATCAAAGCTCATCTTTCCTTCTCTCTCTCTTCTCATGCAGAGTTTCTTGTTCCAGAGAGGGAGTCTGGAGGTGATGCAGATTTAACTCTGGAGTCATAGACACGGCCAGTTGGAAGCTGCTCTTAAATTAGGTGGTACCCAGACCAGGATACTGGAGGAGGCTGAAAGCATGTAACCCCTGGAAATTGTCCTTTACAAAAAAAAAAAAAAATTGATCCATGATGGCAACAGTCTCAGTTGATGAGACAGCATATTTGTTCCTGTTTAGATACACCTGGGCTCTTCCTCATCCTTTAATGGCCTCTTGTTTCATAACAGCTGGGAAGATTTATTTTGCTAACGTATTACTACTTATCAAAAAATATCGGTATCTTTTCAATATATTGTTTATATTAAAATAGAAAGATCTAGGTTCATACTGAGCAAGATGTGATGCTACTGACTGGCTTGACTGGGTCAGTAGGCACTATTCAGAAGAACTGTGGTTTTGATTTTGAAGCTTGGCCTTGTCTACTTAAATAAATAGCCACTGTTGTGTTTGAACTTGGAAGTATGCAGATACAATACAAGATCTGAATAAAGTTTATCTTGGGGAATAAAGTGGTGGTCTCACTTCATCTGCGGTTCTATCTCTACTCTGTGACTGAGGAGTGGGGGATGCTTTGACTTGCCCTGGTGGCACACTCTTTTCATCCCAGCATGCTGCAAGCATCTCTGTGAGTTACAGACCAGCCTGGTCTATATAGTGAATTCCAGGTTAGCCAGGACTCTAAAGTAAGATCCTGTGACTCAGTCCGTACATTTATTTCTTAAATTACATTTGTGTGTGTGTGTGTGTGTGTGTGTGTGTGTGTGTGTGACCAGTCCTCAACTGGTACTTTAAAGACAATTTCCCATTTTCATTATGAATTCTGAGGTACATATTAATATTGTTCACATTTTATAGTTGAAAAAATATTGAAGCTTTTTAGAAAAGTTGAATAACTTGTTTACGGCCAGTTAAAGCACTTTCAGGGCTCAAAGAAACTGGATCCATTTGTCTTCAAAGCTCACACTTGGAAGAGTGGTTTCTCATGGACTATGCTGTGAGATGCATACAGATCCTAGCTTTTGGAAACAGATCTTAGCTATATGTTACTTACTGGATATATCCCGATCTTCTTCACCTACACCATGGTAATAAAGCCTTTCTTGCAGGGTTAAGATTATAAATAAGGGACTGGAAAGATGGCTGAGCACTGGCTACTCTTACAGAAAACTAGGATTTGGTTTCCATCACCCACATGGCAGTTTACAACCATCTGTAACTAAAGTTCCAGGGATCTGATGCATACTTCTGAACTCCCCAGACACACACATAGTGAACATATATACATGCAGGCAAAATATTCACACATGAAAGTAAATAAATATTTAAAAAATTTAAAAAAGATTAGAAATAAATGCCTGAAATATTTTTCTCCTTTTCTGTGAAAAGCACCCAGGATACCAGTTTATTTGTCAATCTTAGCTCATTGGTTGCTTTTCATCAGTCTCTTTGAATGTTTGCATACACCACGAAGAACTGTGAAACAAAAACAAAACAACGTTCTTGAACATCATTTCAACCAGAATGCTCAACCATTTCTAAATTAGTGGGAAAGTCTGCGCAATGAGAACGGCGTGAAGGCACATATACGAAATATTACGAGACTCTGCAGTCTCAGAGGAACAATGAAAATTAAGCATCTGAAGAACTGAGTGTTAGTTCAGTCGAAATGGAGAGGAATCAAGAAGGAAATGGAGAGATGACTCAGGGGGAAAGAGTGCATACTGTTCTTGCAGAGGACCAGAATTTGGTTCCCTGTATTCATGTCAGGTGACTCACAAGAACTTTACCTAAAGCTCCAAGGAGGATTCAATACCTCTGGCTTCTTTGGGCACCTGCAATCAGGTACACACATACACACACAAACGCACATGCACACGTGCAAACAAACACATGTGTACACATAATTTTAAAAGTAAAATATTGAAAACATATCATGAATTACCAAGAGGAAAAGTCAGTTATGGAAGGGCCAGACTATAGAAAGCCTTCAGTTTTGTGCTAAGGAGTTTCATTCTCTATTTTAAAACCTTAAATCTGAATGCCTACAGGGGAGGGAAAGTCAAATTCCCTAATTGAGTAATTGAGTAATTTTTCACTTTAAAGCACTAATTAGGCTTATGGCGACAAATCAGAACACATAGTTATTAACTGGACAAAAGAGGATCAAGTCAGGCTTGCTGACCAATTTCTGATTACCGTGGTACACACAAGCTAAGTCAAATTAAATTCTGGCGAAGTTGTAGAAACCAATACAACACTTAGACCAAAATATATACTAAAGTAATGGATGGATGGCCTAAATTGCGGTGGCCCTCCGGAAACAAAGCCATTTTCCATGGTTCTCAGATGTATACCTGTGTTTGCACTTGAACATGATTTTGCAGGGCTAGGGAAATGGCTCAGAGCCTGCTTCGTAGGCGTGGGGACCTGAATTCGAATCCCCAAACGCCATGGAAAGTGGGCTGAGGTGGCGCATGTCTGTGACCCCAGCGCTGCCACACTGAATGGGATGCATGTCTGAGGACCAGCTAGCCAGGCAGATAGAGCCATGAACCACAAAGAAAGCGTATCTCAAGGGGAACCAAGGGCCAACACCGGATGACATCCTCTGTGGAATACTCGCACACGCTCACAGAAATGCACGTGCAAATACAAGGAGATACTTTTTAAAGTTCCACCATTTTTCTTATACCAGGACCACATATGAATCAAATATCCACTAAACGCTGGCAGTGAAGATGAAACGAATGCGATTCTGAACGCTTCCTTTTCTGTGCTTGGCGTCAGTAACTAATGCCGGAATCCCTGACCTGTTTCATATAGCTTCAACACCTATGCCATCTCCATTTAGTAAAGAGGATGCCTCAGAGACAGGGTATTAAAAACTGCTATCTGCATTGTCTCCAGTATTGTTTCAGCATCGTAACCGAATTTCGCAGCGTTGACAAGTCGTGCTTCGAAACGATCACCTTATTATTAGCTTCTGGCCATTTTTCTTAAAAAACAAAACTCAAAGTGAAATATGACCAAATTCGACACAGACTACCAGGTCATTAAAATTCAACTCTACTGCTCCTAAGAGAATAAAAGATTATCTGTTTTCATTGTACATTTGGGGAATTTATATCATTGCTACCGGCTCTCAGTAGCATCATGCCTGCGCTAATACACTTTTCTGTCAGTGCAATATAAAAGCAGATTTTAATTTTGACCCTAAAACAAAGGAGCCGCTTAGTAATAGTAAAATTTAGTCTGATTTTTGTATACTCAGTTTTACTTTCTTTACATTTACAGGAAAAATTCTTATTCCAGGCCTTCATCAGTATTCTATAGTATAACCCACATATAAAAAATAGTTATTTGAGGAAGTACATTAACATCTCCTTTTTGCTCCGTCTCTATTTTTGCGCAGACAATTTTAAAAGAAGACTTTGTAACAAACTCTTCTAGTTTTGTGTGTGAGATCTTGTAGAACTTTGTGGAGCCGGAGATTGGGTGACAGGGTCAGAGGGTGACCCTGGGATCAGGTTCTCATTGTCTCCTTCCACCAGAGAGTCCCACTGATCAAAGTCTTTATGCAGTCCTATTTAAAAAAAAAAAAAAAACACTTTCAACAGTGGAGAGTATTAAACAATTATGTGCCTCTAGGTGGCGCCAAAGAACCACAAATGTCAGAAACTAGGCAGAGACGTGGACATATTTTGTCAAGGATCCTGTGGTTGCTTTCCCAGATACTTGGAGAATTTCAGAGCTAGGCACCTGGTTGTCAGTATCCCCAAAGCCCCAACATGTAAATCCATCCCAGGATTCACAGTACTATTGGCTTTAACATATATATATATATATATATATATATATATATATATATATATATATATTTTTTTGTTGTTGTTGTTGTTGTTGTTAAATATTATGTGTGTGTGTAAGGCAGAAAATTCACTTTCTCAAAATTTTCTTTTCAAATTGTTTTACTGATTTATTCTATGTACTATAAACCAAATGGAACAGCTGCAAGAAGCACTAAGACTGAATGAAGCTCTCAGATGGTTTTGTTTTCAGAAGCCGCCTGCTTACATGGTGAAGGAACAAACTGTTTCTTACCTAAGTGCTTCTGTAAGAAAGCCAAGGAAGCTTTGTTGGTGAGATCAATGGCTACTGTGGAGTCTATGTCTCCTTTTAATGTAAGCTTGTTTCCAATTATTTTACCAGTCACAAATGTAAAGTCTGCAAAATTCTGGTGGACTGAACCCCTAAAAGAGAAAGAGACATTTAGGATGCCCATTGCTTCATAAAAATTATGTTTGTTACACAACTTTCAACGAACTAGAATATTCTGAGTCATTGGGGTATAGTCTATGTTGAAAGAATCATAGACTCAGAGGCAGAGCCTACCCACTGGCACCCCCACCACTGGATATATACTTAGTGCTAGTCAAAACAGCTTAGATTATAAATTTTTTTAAAAAGAGACTTCTGTGTATTTAACTTTAAGCAACTTACAAATGCCACTATGCCACTAACATAGCTCTCTAATTTATCTACAACCTAACATCAACTGGAACCGTGGTTTTTAGTCCATTTTTTATTACCTCTGGCACATTTAACACTTGGTGCCTTTGTTGTATTTTTTTCTGCATTTCCTGGCTCCCAACCCTCCTTCCAACCATGACCACACTGTGCTGTTCACTAGCTCTTCAATCATCTTACGTGTACTTGTAGGCATGAAGAGTCTATTCTCAGACCAGCTATTTTCTCATTTTGCAACATCATCTACTCCAAAGGTTTCAACCACAATGTCAGGCAGATTCTGTACTTTTCCAATTTGTAACAGGACACTTCTACCTAGATCGCTTAGCTCTCAAGTTAAGAAACTCCAATGTTAAAACACATTATCAGAGGCTACAGTGATGGCTCAGCACTTAAGAGCATTTGATGCTCTTGCAGAGGACCAGGATTTGGTTTCCAGTATGCACATGGCAGCTCACAACAGTCAGTAACTCCAGTTTCAGGGTATCAAATGCCTTCTTCTGGCTTCCACATGCACCAGGCATGCCCATGATACACATTCATACATACAAATGGTCATGCACATAAAATTAAACTTCTTTAAAAACCTGCAGCATCAGACTAGCTACGCTCAGGACAACCATTCCTCACCTCTCATTCCTTTATGCAGCTAAAGCTCT
Source organism: Eospalax fontanierii (assembly GCA_035773235.1). Taxonomy (NCBI): domain Eukaryota; kingdom Metazoa; phylum Chordata; class Mammalia; order Rodentia; family Spalacidae; genus Eospalax; species Eospalax fontanierii. The sequence continues at coordinate 13,264,545 of CM069549.1, forward strand.
GAACAGGAACTTCCTCTTCCCTATGTCTATTCCCTACATTCCAGGTAAAACTTGAGAATCAAAAACATAAGGAAAGCTGGAAGTGGTGGTGCATGCCTTTAAATCTAGCACTTGGCAGGCGGAGGGCACACAGATCTCTGTGAGATGGAGGCCAGCCCAGTCTACATAGTAAGTTCCAAGCCAGCTAGAGCTCCAGGGAGACCCTTTCTTAAAAATACCAACAGTGAGACAATGTCCTGAGCACCACGAAGAGAGATCTGGATAGAGTTGTGGCAACAAATGAAGGAGGTGCCAGAGAAAGGTGGAGAGTACAGAGAGGCCGTGTGGGGCTAGCCTGGGGCAGGTGTTGCTTTACTGTAGTGCTGAGGTTGCAGGGAGCTATCCTGCAAGTGTCAAAGTGAATAGAAGAACATGAAATATATTTTAAAAGATTTATTCTTATGTGTATATGCAGGTGTGTGTATGTGTATGTGTGTGTGTGAACATGTGTGCAGTGCCAGTAGAGTCCAGAAAAGGGTATCTGATACCCTGGAGCTGGAGTTACAGGCATTTACGTGCTGTCTTATGTACTGGCTGGGATCTGAGCTCTAGTCTTCTACAAGAGCAAGCAGCAAGTGCTCTTAACCACTGAACCATCTCTCTAATCCTACTTTGTAAGATCTTGTTGTGAGTTTAAAATTATTTAAACTTTTCTTTTTTTTCATATTCAAGATGTAAGGATCTATCACTCAAGATGAGAACTTTATAGTTTTGGGAAACGTATAAATGCATACAGTTTCCCAACAGATAAACACAATGGATGCTCTGACTTTTCCTTTGCCTGGCATTAGGTAAGGGGCAGTTCCCACTCACCTTCCCCCCGTAAACTACTCCCCCAAAAATGTACAGAACTGTTCAAGTGTTTAAAGTAGCGTATAGCTCAATATACATTTAAACTGCCAATATAAACCCTATGTACAGTACTACCACTCAATCATTTTGATTATGAAAAGAGTAAGTCCGGGGCTGGAGAGATGGCTCAGTAGTTAAGAGCATTTGCTGCTCCTGCAGAGGATCTGAGTTCAGTTCCCAACACCCACATGGCAGCTCACAGACTCTCTATAACTTTGAGTTCTGCCCTCTTGTTGCCTCCGAGGGCACCAGGCATATCTGTGGTATTCTTACATATATGCAGGCAAACAAAAGACACCATTATTTAAGTGAAGAGGCCTCCTACAGAATGAGAAAAAAAAACTTTACCAGACCAGCTATGCACTGACAGAGGGTTAATATCCATAATATGCAAGAACACACACACACACACACACACACACACACACACAATGGCAAATAACCCAATTAGAAACTGGGGCAAGGAACTAAACAGAGAGTTCTCAAAAGATGAAATAAAATTGACTGTTCAACATTTTTAGCTGTAAGAGAAATGCAAATTAAAAGTACTTCTAGATTTCATCTTATCCTGCTTAGAATGACTAAGATCCTAAAAAAAAAAGAAAGGACAAATTCTGGTGAGGAGTTGGGCAAAGGAACACTTGTTTACTGCTGGTGATAGTGCAAACAGGTACAACCTCTGTAAAAATAAGGGTAGAGGTTCCTTTAAAAGCTAGAAATGGAAATATATGACTCAGCATACACCCAAAGGCTCTATATCCTACTGCAGAGATCCCTGTTCATTCATGTTCATGGCTGTTCCATTCACAACATCCAAGAAATGGAAACACCTTAGATGTCCATTCATGGAAAAATGGATAATGGACATTTACAGAACAGAATATGACCAAAATACATTGTATGGAATTCTCAAACAGTCAACAAAAACGTTATTTTTAAGAATATTTTTTAAAATAAAAAGAGTAAGCATGAGAGAATACTGAAGAAGTAAGTGATCTCTAATCTCACTAAAACTAAAAATCTAATCACCTAGGTCCAAGGTTCTGTTCTCAACGGTGAATCACCAGCACTCACCTGATTGTGATCATCTTTCTCTCCTTCCCAGGTTGGTAGAATTTTTTCATTTTTCTTGTAGCGTTGGGAGACTGGAACTCTGCAGAGTTGATAAAGAAGAGGGGCTGCGGGATTTTGGAGAACAGATCCTCGCTAACTGGAAACATCCATGCGTCCAGAGCAATACCGCATCTGCAGTTGTTGATGATGATGGAGAAAGATTTGTCACACACCAGCCAGCAGGAAGGCTTGCCTTCCTACCACCGCACTGTATTACAGTGATCTCACGGGGTTTAAGAAAGATTATACTTCAATATGCAGCAGGGCTAAAATTAGCTTTACAACAGAGTTAGCTTGGCATGGACCAATCATTTCCTGCAAGTGGTCTTCAAGTATTACAAATTAGAGAAGGTCATTCCTTAAAAGGTTTTCAGATTCATATTTTTTCACGACGTTTTCAAAATAAATTTTAAGATAAGTAGTAATTTCTTCAAAAGCTATGGGGTTCCTGAAAAACGACAACATAATTTTGTTTCCAAAATTTTTAATGCATTTTTCATTTTTATGTGTGTATGTGTGTCTGTGTAGGAGTATGTGCACCTGCATGTCCAAATAACAATGGCATTTTTAACTTAGCTCCCTGTTATGGAGGAAAGGAAAAAATTAATTAAAAGAAAAATAAACTCCAGTATCTGGTGAAAGCCTGGGAACACTACAGCATTATAACACATTGTCATGACGTCACAGAAAAATAACATGCTTAAAGATAAATCCATGTGAAAATGTTAAACCCTTTAGAGATAAAGATAATGGGAGAAATGGTATGGGGTAGGCGAGTTTATTTTTAATTAGTTAATTTTTCTTTTATGTGTATGTGTTTTGCCTGTATGCGTGTAATTACTCCCATGTATGCAATGCTTGTAGAGGTCAAAATAGAGGTGTTAGAGCCCCTGAGGTTACAGAAGGTTATTAGTCATCATGTGGGTTCTGGAAACTAAACCCAGGTCCTCTGAAAGAGCAGACAGTGCTCTTAAACACTGAGCCTTCTCTTCAGCCCAGTTTGCTTTTTAATCAGCTGACAAAGTAGCAGGTTTCCTGATGACATGTTTGCACATACTCTGCTCTCCCCATCTCCTTCCCCACTTAAACTCCTGCAGTCAAGAGCTTTCATACCCTCCTACCCCCTCCCTCTCTCCCTTAAAGTCTTTTGTTTCCTCCCATCTGCCTCTTTCTAGGTTCCTGGCCTCCACATGCTTTCATTCCCAAAGAAATCTATAAAAATTAGAACATGAATATATAAAGAACTTCAAAAAAAACTAAGCAACACAAAAAACAAGCAGCCTGGTTTTAAAAAATGAACTGAGGAACTAATAAGACAAGAGTTCTTAAAAATAAATAAATAAATAATAAACGCCTAAAAATTATTTTTTTAAAGTGATCAATATCCTTAGCCACAGGGAAATGCAAATTAAAATTACTTTGAGATTCTAAGTCACCTCAGTCAGAAGGGTTTTCATCAAGAAAACAAATGGCAGGGCCAGAGAGATGGCTCAGTGGTTAAAAGCATTGCCTGCTCTTGCAGAGGTCCCAGGTTCAATCCCAGCACCCCCATGATGGCTAACAACCATTCCATAACTCCATTTCCAGGGATTCTGACCTCCGAGGGCATGGCATGTACAATAAAATGGAAAAATAAATATAAAAACATTTTTAAAAAAGAAAATGAAGGACAAGGGCTGGAGGGATCCTCAACAGTTAAGAGCACTGACCGCTCTAGCAGAGGACCAAGGTTGGGTTCCCAGCATTTACCTGGTGGCTCACAACCATCTGTAACTCCAGATTCAGGGGCTCTGACACCCTCTTCAGGCCTCCATGGCCATTGCATACAGGGGCACTTATATGTACTCATACACATAAAATAAAATAAATCAATAAATAATTTTTAAAAGAATACAGATGACAGTAAATGATGAGAAGGATGTGGGGAAAGGAGACCCTTATCCTCTGCTGCTGGGAATCTAAAGTGGTACAGTCACTATGGAGAGCTACAAAGCTACAAACAGAGCTGCCATTATCACCCAGCTATAGTATTACAGGGCACACACCCGAAGGACTCCTGTCTTACCGCGGAGATAGTAGCACACACATATTCATTGTTATTCCAATCACAATATCAAAGGGTGATTTTAACTGCAGGACAACTAAATGGCTTCTGCCTAGGAAAATTTGTAAACTTGATGAGCAAAATAAACAAGTAATACTTATAAACTCTCGAAGATCCCTTATTCACTAAAAATTCAGAAAAACACGTGTCTTTCATGCGTCACCAGAACCTCCTCCCTTCCCACAGTTTTCTGGTCTGGTTTTGTCTCACTCTCTTACTTGAATCTCTGGTCTTCACTAAGGGCCTGAATAACAGTGGCTCCACCAAAAGAGTGTCCAATCACTGCTATTCTATCCGTATCAATGGCGCCCTGGGCAGAAAAGCATAAGAGTTTCTGATTATCATCTGCAGTCAGACTAGATAAAATTACTTTGTCGATCACACAATTATCATTTACACACAAGTTCAGAGGTAAACTTAATGCTCTTCAACACCCACACCTGAAACTTGAACACCTATGCTGTCTCATCTCACCTTTTGTTTATTGTTCCGTTTATTCATTCCATGAATACCTAGTGAACATCTGCTCCATGCCTGACACTGATCTATTGTCACTGAGTCCACAGTCTATCATGGGAAACAGTGACAAAGACGGCCAATACAATACACTCCAATACCACGAGGCCAGAGGGCATAAAATAATAGATAATTCACTCCTTATCTGGGCTCTTGGGTCCACATGGGCTCTTGGAGGAGGTGATGTCTGGCCTCAAAATTAAGGACTAGGCAGCAGTTGGTCAAGGAGAAGAGTGTGTCAGGCCAAGAGGACATCGCAAAGGCATGGAGACAGAAAGTGACTCATTGAGGGACAGCGATTTCTGATTGTATCTGGAGAGCAGATCATCATCTTATCCTCAAACTGAAATGCTTCCAGTTCACTCTGAACCCTGCCCACCAACCCCCGCCACACATCACTCACTCCTACATTCTTCGGCCCCTCCAAAAATTTCATCCAGAATCTTTGGCTAAGTCTTTAAAGTCATGTTTAAAATGATGCCGAGGCTGCATAGCAAATTGTACTTCCCCTGGAAGTCAAAAGCTGAACCACATGAAATTGACATTTTTCAGCTCAAAATGAATTGTTGGCTGTTTTATTTACAGTTCAACTTGATGCAGATTTTATTGCTGTCTGCTTTGTCTACATTGATGTGTGTGTGTGTGTGTGTGTGTGTGTGTGTGTGTGTGTGTGATGCACATGTATGTTCAGGTGAGTTATAGCCTGTTTTAGTTTCATTTCTGTTACTGTGATAAAAAACCTTAATAAAAAAAATTTAAAGCAGAAAAAGTTTATTTTAGCTCACAATTCCATGTTACAGTCCATGAAAATAGGGAAGTCAAGGCAACAGGAACTTAAAACAGTTAATCATGGGGCTGGAGAGATGGGTGAGTGGTTAAGAGCAGTGGCTGCTTTTACAGAGGACCCAGGTTCAATTCCCAGAACTCACATGGCAGCTAAAAGGGTCCATAACTCCAGTTCCAGCCAATCTGATGCCCTCTTCTGACTTCTGTGAGCATTGCATGGCATGGGTGCACTTAAATACATGCCAGTAAAATACTCATACACAAAATAAAACTAATAGAATAGTTTTATAAACAGCTAGCTACATCACACCCATGGTCAAAAGTGGAGAGAAATGAAGGCTTGCATGCTTGTGCTCAACTAGATTTATCCACTATCAACAGCTCAGGACCCTCCTGCCAGGGAAGAGTGTTGTCCACATTGGACTGGTTCTTCCGACAATCTCCCACAGGCAGGTCAACCAGATGTAGACAACTCCTCCCTCACTGAGAATGTCTTTCCTGGTGATACTTGGTTGTATCAGAATAACAATTAAAGATAACCATAACACAGTTCTGTGTCATGAACCCTGTAATACAACAGAAAACCAGACAAGAAAGAATACAAAACCACAGTGACAGGAAGCAATTACTCTGTTGATGCTCACCTTCAGCTGTTTCACATCAAACTCTAAACCTAATACATTCTCCTTTGGCCTTCCATGTTCAATGTCAAGGATGGCATTGAGAGCCTGGGAACACTCCTTTGCTCTTTGTTGTACCTAATATGATTAACAGAAGGAGGAAACGACAAAGGGAGATATTACAGCATTTTAATGCTTGTGCAGAATCGTGTAAAAAGCGACAAGAATATAAGCAAGCACTGTGACAGGGCATCTACTTTGCAGGTAGGCAGGGCTCACTGCTTGCTCACCCACTGTGTGACTTCTTTGGCTTTCTGTTTGAGTTTCTAATAATTATCTAATGCCTATGTCACTGGAGTTTTTCTTGGGAGATGTGAACAAAAGTTTATTCATCTCAGAGAGGACAATGACAGACTGAAGAAACGATTTCACCCAAGTCTACCTTGGTGAGCCAGTGAGTTTATTATGGATCTGCATTGGTGTCTGTTCACAAACTTTGTATCCCTTGAGTTCCACCAGAGTCTCCTTTCTACCAAAAATTGCTTACTGCTTATATACCTTTAGAGAGAACCCCTGTGAATCTTGGAGCTCTCTGAGTTTCCTCAAGTCTACAGCTTTCCTCAGCTGTCTCTTAATGAGTCTCCCTCCTTCCTGTGGGAGGGGATGTTTCAGTTCCAAGGAAACAACTGCATAATACCTTATCTCAATGGAAAGTGGGTGGGCCTAGTGCCATGGCAGGTATAACACATCCGAGCTACCGAAGCAGCCAGTATGTCTCATCTCAAGAGTTGTCCCAACAGCCCTGAGAGACAGATACGCTACACACTATTTTGTAGCACATCAAAACACAAGACATGATTGGCCATGACCACTACACCATCAAACGATGGAGCTAGCATCCAAACCCAGACAGGTGGATGTAAGGCTTGCACTCTCAACACTATTGTATGCTACGTCTTTGAAGGCATATTGATATCCCTTTGTTATATTGCCTCTGAGGACTGAGGACCTATTAATTTATTTTCTATCAGTTTTCAGATTCTAAAGCTAGAAATTTTAACAAAAAAGTATTCTGAGTTTTCACTGTCGTCTCCTAGACTTTTATTTTTTCCACTGTGAACCACACGTTTCATAAAGGGAATTTTCACTACTTGAGGAGTCTTCTGTTAGTAGTGTATTGTGCCTTCTGCAAATGAAATATTAGCACATGTCATCATTTTGATCACGTGTTGGAGGCCACCAAGCTACTTCTCGCTGAAACGTACCTGCTCTTTCCGAACTCTTTCTGCCTCCTTTGGCTTAACGGTTTTAAGGTAAAACCAAGAGCTGTTTTTCATTTCTGCAGCAGCCTGGTCCTCAAAATAGTAAGTTGCAGATGCAGATCCATCTCTACAACACACACAGGTTTCATTACTTCTTCCTCATCTGACCGTACTCCTCAGCAGCTTGACTCAACTTTCCTCTGATCTCTTCACTTCTCTTTCTTCTTCCATTAGGAAAAGGACTTGATGATTGCCTTAGCTGCATGCAAAAACGTATTCCATCCTCACAACCCTAGAGGGCAATGTTGGCCATGTTGAAAACCTATTCTCATGGGCTGGGATACAACCTTGTGGTACAGTGCTTGTCTGGCATGCACAGTGCCCCAGGTTCAACTCTAGACACTGTAGAAGAAAGCAAAACTACTCTCTGAAATCAAATCCCAGCATTGCCAGCTAATAGCTGTATGACTTTGGGCAATACCTGGGGTATCTTCACTTCCATCTTCCTTAAAACAAGAACAATAATAGACATCTCATTGGACTGTTAGAAAGACTGAAGGCCTGAGATAATATATAAAAGCATGTCACTTAGTCCTCAGCAGGCCTTAATCACTCTCAAAATGTAGCTGCTTTTAAGACCTTGACAATGTAGTTCAATCTCTTTTTACTCTCATCACTTAAAATACCACCCACATTTTTCATCAGCTTATATCACAGTTCTCAAATGCAGTCGAGGGTGTTAACATCTCCTGTCTTTGGCATACAAAGGACACATACCTGTGCTCCACAGCAGCAACTATAAACCCATGAGATGCCAGGTCAATGCCAATAGCAGAATAAATTGTCCTAGAAAACAAAAAAAGGAGAAGCATTACAGCTATCACCAAGATTACAAACCCGAGTCCGCTAAGGAAATGAAGACCATGGGGCCCATTACACCTTGTCTCAGCCGCAATGGGTTAGATGGAAGATCTTTGGTTCTCTCGGGGCCAAGCTTACCAGGTGGGAGATATCTGTTATCACTGGGGGAAGGATGTTACTGTCATCCAGTGAATAGAAGGAGACTGCTAAACGTCCTGCCATGTACAGGATGGGCTCCTAAAGCAAGCAACTGTTTAGTCCAAATTGTCAGTTGATGAAACTCTGAGTTAATAGTACAGTGATTATAAATATTGCCTCTTCGAATTTGAGGTTTAAAAATCTTGGCTCTGCCAATGACTGTCCAGCTGAGTTTTAGATAATTAATAAATTTTGTTTTCACCTATAAAATGGGGCTAAGAACAAGAACCTTACTGTTAGGATCGAGGTAAGGTTAGAGTGTGTATGTGTATATGTGTGTGTGTGTGTGTGTATGTGTGTACACATTCCCACAGAGGCCAGAAGAAGGCATTAGATCTTCTGGAGCTGGACTTGAAACCTTCTGTTATGGTCATGGGAAACTTAATAGAGGTCCTTTGAATAATCACCGAGCCATCTCTCCAACCCTGGATGTAAGGTTTCAACAAGATAATACATGTAGGAAGGTAGGTCAGAGCGTGGGACCTCAGTTTGTCCACTGGATTTCACTGCTGTCTATACCACTTCCTAGCTGTATGTCTTGCACAGAGTCCTTGAGTTTTCTCTGCCTTGACTCTGTCTATAACAGGTGATGCTCTAGTTCGACCCTCAAAGGTAAGGATCAAGTGAGTCCCCGTGTCTTCGGTGAAACAGGGTAACTCTAACACGCTTAGTGTTGCTGAAATGGTCGGACTGAGAAGTGGTTAGCTGGGTGCTGAATAATCGCATCTGCATTCTCTTCCACATCTCCTTTTCGTACAATGAGTTTCTCACATCATGTAGTCAATAGTGAAAACCCGTAAAAAATACAAAGCGGGTGTCTAGGAGCTATGTATTCTACTGCTGAAGACACAGGAGGGAACATTTACTGCAGAAAGCTGAAAACCTTTTTGCTGAAGTTCAGAGTAGATAATTCCAACTTTATGAGCCAGACATCGTCTCAACTCTGATGTTGGAGTAGAAGTATCCATTAGAAATGTGAAAACTGAATGGGTATGCCTGTGCTCCAAGCAGAGTTTACTTCTAAGATATAAACAGCAGGCTAGATCTGGTTCTTGAATTCCAACTTGTCAATCACTAGTACAGCAGAAATCAAATAACTACCCAAACTCTGATTGAAATGTTGAAGGTATTCTTTTTTTTATTGTAGGTACTACTCAACTTCTTTCCAGCCTTCCTTTCTTCGAAGTTTCAAAATCTCCAGAGGTAGAAAAGGGGGAGAGAAAGTGGGCAGTGGAGAAAATGAAAGAAAATAGCTGGGTGTGGCTGTGAGGGGAATATGTGCCTAGGACACCAGACTACACACAGTAGAGCTTCCCAAAGACCCCATCCAAGGCTTCTCAGCCTTTTGACCAAGATCAAGGGTCTAAAGTCCTCATCCAGGTCCCGCCCCTTAGCATCCATCACTGTGTTCAAATGGGAGCTAAGCTGAAAGGTGTTCTCAATGACTTGGCCCAACACAGAGCGATGACACAGGCTCCTTCCTGTGAGCAACTTCAAGTCAAGCACTCCCGCTGTTTGCCCAACTCAATCCTGCCTAAAACTCTACATCTGCAATGATTAGAGACTCTTGGTGCCTAGTCCACAGCCTCTTAAAGTCTGAGTGGAGATTCCCATGTGGGCTCTTGAAAGTTCCAGCAATACTGAAAGGTTTCTGAGCAACCAGAAATTGATCTGAAATCAAATATGTAAGGATTCTGAGGTGTTTGTCCTGCCATTGCCTGTGCCATATCCCACAATTTCATTACAGCCTTGGTTCTGCATGCTGCAACTCAACATCTGCTTGGGGAACAGTCACTCATATTTAATGAGTTGAGTTGCAGAGTTTTAGTATTTTTGGCGCATACACATGGTTTTCTGCCCTTATAGAAACCTGATGACTTCATTAAAGGAGGCACAGATTTCACTTTTTAGCTTATAAGTATCAAGTTAGTTCATCTTTGGAGTGTAATGTGTTAGAAGATTTGATTGTTGTTCGTGTTGCTGACATTCGACTCATAAAAAATCATTAGATGATATATTTTTATTATTTTTTGCATTTCATAAAATTCGATATTTTAAAACTTCATATTGTAGTTATTAAAGTAAAGGTTTTACTTATTTAAAAAAAATCATTAAATAGGGGCTAGAGAGCTGGCTCAGTAGTTAAGAGTTGGATGCTCTTGCAGAAGACCCAGGTTCAAATCCCAGTACCCACATGGTGGCTAACAACTGTCTGTAACTCCAGTTCCAGAGGATCCGATGCCCCTTCCTGACCTCCGAGGGCACTGCATGACACAGTGCACTTAAATACATGCAAGCAGTACACTCGTATACACAAAATAAAAATAAAATGTTCTTTAAAATCATTAAATAAATGTGACCTGGGATTAAGACAGAATTTCCAACAACTTCTGACATGGCACATATGTGAAATACTGTTCTTAGCACTGACATTATGAAATCAAAATATCCATCAACTCTGAAACACACTGAAGATGCTCTGTGTCATGCAGCATCAAATTTCAGTCAAGATTTTTTTATGTAAAAACAAGCACATTCATCTCATGAGTATGCAAATTTGCATTTGCTTTAGTAAATGATAGAATTATATGTATACCAAAGAGTTCTTCTGAAAATAAATTTCTTTATGATTTATTAGCAATAAATGTTTGATTTGTATACCATATCCCTGGGTCAAACACAATGTTTTAAGCAAAAAAGGGTCTGAGATGGCAAAAATTTAAGAAGCCTTCTCCCTTCCTATCTCTTTTCCAGTAATCCAATCTGTGCCATGGTCTGAAGGCGCTCTCCATCTTTTCCTGATCCATCTCCTCAGGCCCTTACAATAATTCTCTCAATAAATATATTTCACAGCTATCCAATCTTGGTATCTGTTTCTCAGAAGACCTGAAATGTAAAATGTTTTCTCTTTTGAGAACCATGAACTAGAGTGAGAGAAAATACTACTTCATAAGACAGAGCTGGGACTGACCTGTAGACCACAGCTAATTCTTTTTGTTTCTTTTACCTTTACTTATCTGTTATATAGGTGAGAGACTGTCTGTCTGTGTCTGTCTCTGTGCATGCGCATGCGTGCATGTGTGGAGTCGGAGGACAACTTGTGTGAGTTGATTCTCTTCTTCCATCATGTGGGTCCAGGGATCAAACCCGGATCCTTGGTTTTGGCAGCAGGTTCCATTACTGCTCAGCCATCTTACTCTCCCCACAGAGAGAGACAATTCTTGTGGAACCCCACTCACCAGGACAAGGACTAAGATAACATTCTAAAATCTGATATTCTATTTCAGAAAAGGAAATGCACTGATGTCTTGAGACTGAAACTTCTAGTCTCTCAAGTGTTACCTGAATGCTCCAAGACCATGCGAGAAAACAATCAGAGGATATTTTTCACCAGTCTTCAGTGGAGAATTCCAGTTTGCAGGAATTTTCATCAAACCTAGAAAATAGTGGAAGAGAAATTAATGCCTTCTCTGGTTTGAACACTGCTAATTAATTTAACTAATACTCACTGAGGATAAATCTCCATACCATGGGATTCTTAACTATGATTTTATGAATTAGAACACTCACTAAAAAGCCAGATACTAGACACTCACAAACTAGGGACTTCCAAGTGCCTTTTCGTCATACCACACATGCATCAATTACCAACTCTCACTTACAGTTCCGACTTAAGGTGAGAGACTTTCCTACTTATGGGTGTCTCCCAGAAAGATGCTACTTACTACAACCTTGAGATTCTGGGATAAAGTCAAAGGGAGTGTTCTAAAGCTAAACAATGCAAGATGTCTTAGAACATTATGCCGAGACCCAGAATCGGCAAACTAGCAACTCCATTCATGATGTGTCATGGACCAGCAAAAGATGGAAAGGCCCCGGACTTTACAACCAGAGCTGTGCAGGAAACTGCCATTGACTAGTACCTGACCTTGGGAAAGGCCCTCAGCTTCTCTTAGCTTCTGATTCTTCTTGTATATAATGTAAGGAATAAGAATGAGCTCATAGTCCTTCAGTGGGGGTTTTATTTAGTCAGGTTCTATGTAAACAGGTACTACATATTCAGGTACTATGTCGTTGTTATATGTACAGGTAACTGTATGTATGCTACCTGTCCGATCACATAGTAAGGGGCCTAAACAATGAATGGACATGCCCTCCCTTCCTTCACATCTCAATTGTTTATGCAGTCATTACTGTTCTCAGTTATTTACATTTCATCTTCTTTTCAAATGATCATACAGTTATGAAGAAACTGAATGAGTGTTGCCACGGAAGTGATTTATAAATGACCCCACATAAAGATGTGTACTACTATGACCCCGCACCAGAAAGCTGTGCACTGCCTGTGGTATTTTCTATTCTAGAGCAGTTTTTAAGAAAACCCAAAGTCAAAGTAAATCCTAAACGTTGCAAATTTTGAAGGAGAAATGTGATGATGTCATTAACATCAGTCCAAGTTAACATCTGGTCGAACAGATGTCAGGGAAGCAAAGCTTCTTTTGGTGCAACGCAGACAGATTAAATGATCGATGTACATATATCAGATTGGTCAGAGAGAAGTTGATCCCCTGTTAACAGGTGATGGGTATGGAGTGGGGACTCTTTTTTTTGCATTTCTTCTTTTTTCTTTATCATTTTTCTTTTATGTGTATGAATGTATTGCCTTCATCTGTATAAGAGTACCCGTGTCATGCAATGCCCTCAGAAGTCAGAAGGTGGTGTCGGGATCCCCTAAAACTGAAATTGTGGATGGTTGTTAGCTGCCATATGGGTTCTGAGACTCAACCCAGCTCCTCTGCAAGAGCAGTCAGTGCTCTTAACCACTGATCCACCTCTCCAGCCCCCCTTTTGAAAAAATACTTACTTATTTATATTTATATGTATTTTATGTGTATAGTGTTATGTCTGCATGTATGAAATTGTACCCCTATCATGTAACACCCATGGAGTCCAGAAAAAGACACCAGATCCCCCAGAACCAGAGTTATGGATGGTTATTAGTTGACATGTGGGTGCTGGGAACTGATCCCAGGTCCTCTGTAGGAGCATCCAGTACTCTTAATACACAGAGCCATCTCTCCATTGATAACAAGAAAATTACCTTGGCCTGGCTTTTACTTTCTACTCTCAGCTGACAGGAAGAATGCAATATAGAGTAGTAGTCCCACTAGACAACCTGCTACTCTGACCACATTGTGTCTTCCCTGACAGGATGTAAGAAGGAAAACTAAGAGACAGCCATAGGAAGACATTAGAGCAAGTCTGGCATCTTTGTCCCATTCCATCCAATTCAGAATGGACAGAATGAGAAAGACCCCTTGCTTCTCTCAAAGTTGCCTAAGTCCTTAAACAATCTTGTCCTTCAGGCTGGGGAGATAGCTTAGCTGGTAAAGTGTTTGCCTTACAAGCAACACTTGAGTTTGATCCCCAGGACTCAGGTAAAAAATGCCAGGTGAGGTACTTATAATCTGTACTTAAACTCCTATTGCTGAGAAAGTAGAGGCAGGAGGATCCCTGGTGCTTGCTGGCCAGTCAGCCTAGCTAAATTGGTGAGCCCCAGGCCATCAAGAGACCCTGGCTCAAAGGAGGTGGACCAGCTATATGGAGAACAATACCCCAGTTTGGCCTCTGGCCTCTACAAGCACACATATTCATATGTACAAGCACACAGACACACAAACACACACACACACACACACACACACACACACACACCTGCATTTATAGAAGAAGAAATCTTGTCCTTATCATTTAGCAGAATTTTAGATTGGAGAAAATCAATACTAGTCTTACCTATGTGAAATGTTTATTGTTTTTAAAGGGTTTTGTTGTTTAATTTTGATTTGATTCTACAGCCTCCAGAATAGAATCAATAGAAATCTCACCATATAAGAAGTTCAGAATGTTGCTTATAAAGCTGGGTGTTCCAAGAAATTTACTAAGACCAAAAAAATATTCTTTGTTTGGGATCCAAATGGTGTCAAGGTGATCTTGATCTTGGGATGGATAGTACAAACGCATGAAGATACTCTGTTGAGAAAAAAAACAAACACACTTTGAACTTCAAGTTTCTCCTCAAACATCTTCCAACCACTACTTTGAATACTGTATTAGCAGGGGCCCTAACACCTCCATAAATGGTCTAGGCAACCATTGAAGCTCCTGGATGGTTGAATGCAATCATGAAAGAGAAGAGAAATGGGGAAACTCTATTTTGAGTAAAAGAACGTTGAGCAGCCTTGATTCAGCCATTGAGGAAAGGGACAATAAAGTTCATATGTAAATAATCAGTTGCCAGTAAACAACTGAGAGGTAAATCAAGCTGTACAGAGCTTCATATAAAGCAAACAGCAACATGAGTGATTCTCAGGTGAGGGCAAGGTCGAGCTGTGGCACCTGCACGAGCCCGGGCCAGTTCTTACACTATATAACCTGTAGTAAAGGATTACCTCATTACCGTAGTCAAACATCAAGTCTGTGCAACCAACAGGGTAAGCTCCATTTCCTTGAGGGATTTTACTATGGCTAGAGCGGGCAGCAGACATCATCGCATCTACTTTAAGGAACCATTCTGAAAAATAAGACCATGTTATGTCACATAAACACACAGAGATCACATGTTACTCCTCAGACTTTACTGTGCAAGGGCATTGCTCATAGTTTCTGGCCTCTTTCATCTGTGTGTGAATGTGCATGTATGTTCATGTGTGTATGGTATGCCTGTGAGGTCCAAAAAAAAATAAAACACAACCTAAGTAATGGTCTTCATCTTTCTCCTAGTCTGAAACAGGGTTGCTCTTTTGCTCACTGCTGTGACCACCAGGCTAAATGGTCCATGACCTTCTGGCATTTCTCTTAATTCCCCCCATAGTTCTCCATAGCGCACCTGAGATTACAGAGGCCTGCTCTGGAGCTGGCTTTTCCCATGGGATCTTTTCCCATGCAGATCTGAATTCAGAACATCAAGCACTTTACTCGCTGAACCATCTCTCCATTCTCTCTCTTGTTTATTCATGTATGTATGTGGGTATTCCCATATGCGCACAGGTATGTGTTCAGGTATGCATATGCATGTGTGCAAGTGTATGTGGAGGTCACAGATCAATATCACCTGTGTTCCTCAATCACTCTCCACCTCATTGTTTTGAGACAGACTCTCTCACTGAACCTAGAGCTCATGGATTGGCTAGGTTTGACAGCCAACAGGCTCTGGGGGTCTATCTGTCTCTGCCTCCCTGGCACTAGGGTTATAGAAACGGGTGCTAGAGATAATAACTCAAGTCTTCATGCTTCTGTGACAGCATTATAGACAGAGCCATCTCTTCAGCCTGCTTTCTTTCATCTCTCAACCTGCTTCAGGGCCTGCTGTGCACAACCCACTGTATATTGGGGCTTTAGAGAATAAAAAGATGGAGCTAGAAATGGGACTTCTTGAAAAGTGCTTGGAATATCACCTGAGGGCATTAACTCCAATTTCTATTTCTGTGTAGGGCATATTAAATGTATAGCGTATATTAAATTACATGTTTTTTTCTAAATATGAACTTTATCTCAGCCTTCATATTAGTACTTAGAACTTCATGTGCATCTTGACCTGATATCCTTCCATGAGACTGTCACAGCCAACAGTTCAAGATAAAACTAAACGATCATCTCTCAAGTCCTTTTCCCCACTCTCTACTATCCAGCCTCACCCAGCTCCTGAATTCTTGATCTTGTGAATTCCAAGCCAGAATCCTGAGAGTCATGCAAACCTGCAAACCCCTATATACAATCAAGTCTCTGTCTCACATTTGCTATTAACTTGGAATTATCTCTGACTCCCTCTCTCCTCTCTTCTCTCTCTCTCTCTCTCTCTCTCTCTCTCTCTCTCTCTCTCTCTCTCTCTCTCCTTTTCCCCTCCACCTCTCTTTTTTTGGTCCACTACTGTGCTACAACTCCATCCCTGTCTGTCTCTAGACCAGCCAGTTTCTCTCTTTTCTGTCCTATCTAACTTGGATCTTGTTCTCTTGTGGCTCATCCTGTGGCTAGTTCCTAAAGGATTTAATGCACTGATCTTACAGTCCTTCAATGGCTTTCTGACATCAGTTTTTTTAAAAGGGAAATGCATTCAAGTTCTTTTGGAAGGCAATCTGTAGCAGGTATTTAAATCTAAATATGAACTCCTAAGCAAATATACTTTAAGTTACAGATATAGCCTATCCTTCTGGTGTTAGGGGTTAAAACACATAGATATTCAGTCGTAGACAAGTTAAACCCCAAGTTCCTAGCTGTATGATAGACTTTCTATGTACTGGAGTCTGGCACTCTTCTGTCTCTTTTTGTAAACAATCCTCTGGTATGTTCTTACAGGACTGCTGATGTCTTTGCATCTTCATAAATGTTATTATTGCCTGTGCTTAAAAATCTCCATGGCAAACATTTAACACACTGAGATCAGAAGTCAGATCTTCCATGTGTCTTCCCTAGTCCACATATGTGTGCTATTATTATGAAATGCCAGCCACCAGACTGTTGCCCACACCAACTGCTTCTCACGAACTCTCTCCACGTTCTTTGGATTCAGTAATGTTTTGAAAATTCTGAATTATGTGCACATGAGTTATAAGTGCCCGAGGAGGCCAACAACATCAGATTCCCCTGAATCTGGAGTTTTAGGTGGTTGTAAGCCACTGAACGTGGTGCTGTGAAACAAACTGGCCATTTGCCAGAGCAACAAGCACCCTTAACTGCTGAGTCACTTCTCCAGCCCCCAGATCCACTAATTTCAGTGCAACATCTGTCACACCAGGCTCAGTATGCGTTCATGGAAATGAGGTGATCTATGCTGAAACACTATCCATCTCCTTTATCGCGTCTTTTGAACCCATCATGGTTGTTCTTTACCCAGTGGCTCCTGAAACTCCTTTTCTCTCCAATGCCAAAACCCTTCCACATACCTGCAGCCAGCCCCCTTTCTAAACCCCAATTGAATTCATGTTTTAGTTTAGGATATTGGCCTCAGATCTGAATAAACCTAGACTCCTACTTTTCTTGATATGTTGAACTTGTCCTCCCCTTCCGCTGATATGGGCTACGGAAGTTGTTTACCACACAGAATCTTGTGTTTCACACAGTTCAGCCTCTGCCAAACACTCACAGCTCTGTGAGGTGTGGTACCTGCATGGATACTGTGTGGCATTGTTCAGAAAGATTTTGAGTCTTGGCAATAAACTTAATTACATCCTCCACTGATGATACATAGGTGAAGCATCAGTCAGTGATACAGGCATTCTATATACAAAGCCTCGTAAGCAAAGCTGATCTTTGGACCAGCATCATGAATACCATTTGGAACTTGAAAATACAGGCCTTTCCTCAATTCTGCTGAATAAGAAAGGTACAGAATAGCCAATTTAAGTTGAAGAAATATCATGCCAAAGTACCAGATCCCTTGGCCATAGATCAGCAATCTGATCAATGATAGGAGACAGATCCAAGGAAGACAGAGGATGGAGCCTGGTATGTGTGATTCTGCTTCAGATTCCAAGCTGTACTACTCTGGCCTAGGCAGCTTACCCCTCTCTCTGACGCTTATTGGTAAAGTGGGATATAAAGGCCCTTAGCCAGCCTTCAGGGCTAGATCCAGGCACTGGAGACAGGAGGATATATGGAGCTTGCTGACCATAATGCTAGATCCAGGTTCAGTGAGAGACTCTGAGTCAAAAAAATAATGTGTAGAGCTACAGCGTAGGACACAGGATATTTTCCTCTGGCTTCTATCCTTATACCCATGCATGAGCACAGTAGATATACATGCATCTGTAAATATACATGCATCTGTAACACACACACGCACACACACACACACACACACACACACACACACACTCCACACTGAGTAAAATAAATAAGTCATAACCTACATAATTATCTTATCCATGTATTCATTTCATAAGAAATTATATAAAGGGGCTAGAGAGAAGCCTCAACAGTAAGAGCACTGACTGCTCTTATAGAGGACCCAAGTTCGATTCCCAGCACCCACATGATAGCTAACAACTGCCTGTAACTTAGGTTCCAGGTAGTCTGAAGCCCTCTTCTGACCTCCACAGGTATCATCACAAGCATAGGTTAACTTAAATGCATACAGGGAAAACATTCATACACATAAAATAAAAATAAATAAAATTTAAAAGAAATGATAAAGAATCATTGACAATTTAAATCTGTTATTTAATTATAATTTATAAAACATTCACACATTCATTTGTGAGCTTGTAGAATGAGTTGGGCATTGACCCAACACAAGGAAGATAAAGCGATGTCCCTGTCCTCAAGGAACAAATGACCAATGATTTTTAAGCATAAAAGGATAGAAGACACCTATAAATTCTCACTCTGCACCAGCAAAAAGTAAATGATATAAAATGTACCCTGGTGGGGGTGGGGGGGCTGGAGAGATAGTTTGACCATTAAGAACATTTTTTGTTCTTGCAGAGGGTCAGGGCCCACCATCCACAAGGCAGCTAAAAACTGTCTGTGTCTCCAGTTTCAGGGGATGCAATGCCCTCTCCTGGACTCCACAGGCTTTGCATGCATGGGTACACTTATACACAAACAGACAAAAAACACTCATACACATAAAATAAAAATAAATAAGTTAAAAAATTAATATGCCCTGGATAATAACTGCCCATTGTGTAAAATATGACCTGTTTGCAATCCATGGAAATGATATTTGGAAAGATGAACTTCAAGTAGGCCACTGGTTCCCTGGCCACAAGCCCTGAGTCTAAGTCACCACCTTATCTCTGGGCCTTCACTTCCGCTTAATGTCGCCGGATGACTAGGCCTTTGAGAGATTATTCCACTTCCTATACAAACATCAATATAAGGCACAACGCCTTTCCTAGTGATTCATCCACTTCTCCAATTATGAAATAGGGCAAAGTTTATCTGGATACCACAGTTATGCAAGCCCTTTTGTAAATGCGATGGCAAGAAGTCACCCGGACAGGCCTGAACAACTGGATGCGCGGTAAGTACATCGACGCAGGTGCACAGATCTGTGGGTGCAGACAGTGGGAGAGCGCTCCCGCACTGTCCTTCTCTGTGCTCCCTGAGATACACCAGGTTGAGAACTCTAGGCCTCCCAGCCCTCTGGGAGGGACAGAAATTCCCAGCGCTCTAGAAACAAGGTCTTTGCAAGCTAGGTCCTTCTTGGTGGCATAAGGTGTACCTTCTGAAGATGGCCGCCCCACTCTGACCACTCCTCCTAGGATCATATAAATCATCCTTCCCCTCCCTGCTTTTATTTAACTCCTTACCATAGTGAGAGAGCAAGTTCCCATGTCCATTCTCCGCAGGACTTCCAGCATGTACTTGCCTTCCCTTCTCCTCATACTTGGTCAGAAACAGTTATTTCCCTCTGGATCCCAAGACCCCAAATTATTATCTTCTCACTTCTCTCAATTATTAAGCAGGACGAGGCTTGTTTGTCTAGATACCAGCCTCTTCCCATCTTCATGGAGGTTTAGAGGCTCCTTTGGAGTAAACCCCAGAGCAAGTATGTTCCTGCACCTGGCTGGGGCTGAGGTAGGGCAGTGAGGGAGGTGTTGAGGACTACAGGCGTGACAGCCAAGAACAAATGCCCTTGTTCAGTTTGAACTGTAGAGGGAAGAGTGAGACTCCTTCACTAGTCCATGAGAAGACGTCTCCATCAGCATTTCTGAGGGTGTGTTGTTGTTGTTGTTGTTGTTTATATGTGTGCTATGTTATACATTTGTTAGTGTATATGCACATGTGTTTTTGTGGGAGTGATGGTGGTAGTATGTGTATATACGGTGTGTATTGTCCATGTGTGTTTAGGTTCACATTCATGTATGTCCATGGTCATTGGACGATCAGAGGTCAATATCAGGGATCTTCCTCAGTAGCCTTCCATCTTTGTTTTTTGACACAGGGTCTCTCACTGAGCCTGAAGCTCATCAGTTCAGCCAGGCTGGGTGACCACAGGGCTTCAGGGATCCTCTTGTCTCTGTCCAGCACACTGCTGGGGTGACAGGTGCATGTTTTACATTGGTGCTGAGCAACCAAACTCAGGTCATCATGCTTTCAGGGCAGGCACTTTACCAAATGAACCATCTCCCCAGGGCCTTCCGTGAGCATTTCTTACCTATCAAACATGCACCTTCTCTGAATCACCAAGATGTAAACGAAACAGGTCAATTCAAGCTCTTAAATCAATATACTTCTTACCTGATGGTTTAATACTGTTAAAAGGAAGTGAGTCTTGCCAGTGAGAAGGATGAACCAGTGGGAAGCAGCTGATGAGGCAGACTAGCACAGGCAGCGTGGGTGGTGTCATCTCGGGAACCAAGCAGTGGTTTCAGTTTAGCGTTCTTCATGGCAGATGATTAAAAGGAAAAACAAAACAAAACATGTGATAAATGGACTGAAGAGGACTTAAACAAGCTGGCTGATTCAGTGACCCTGAAGTCTGAACCATATTTCTTAACAATAGAACATACATTTTCGGAACTGATGGGTACTAGATTGTACTGTAAAAACTCTTGACCCAGATGGATTTCAGAGCACAGACAAAACATTTTTAAACTTTTTAATGTGTATGAGTGTTTTGCCCCAGTGTATGTAAGCGTGCCTGTGTCGTGCAAAGCCTGCAGAGGCCAGAGAGGGTGTCAGATCCTCTAGAACTGGAGTTAGAGATGGTTGTTAGCCACCTTGTGGATTCTGGGAATTGAAGATGACTCCTCTGCAAGAGCATCCAGTGCTCTTAATGATCTCTCCATCTCTCCAGTTTCAGAAATAACAGTTTGTAGGGCCCTAGCTCTCTATTTTATAACTGTCATTTGGTTATAAAGAACAGCATCAAATGAGAATACTAATAACAGGTATGTCATCATCTCATTATGTCCATAAGCACCTCTGGCCCAGCAGTTAATAGCTCTGGATAATCTTTCCTTCATCATTTCTATAGTAATCATAATGTTGCTATTATAGCTGTTTTTTATGTAAGTGATACTACTTAGTGGTGTGTGTGTGTTCTATCATACTTTAAGCTTCTGAAAAGTAGAGATCAGGTCTAAACAGATGGTCTGGCTGGAAGCTAGTGTTGGATAATTGTTTCCTGAATCAAGGGATGAAACAATAGAATATCAGACTTGAAGTAATAAAGAATGACATTACAGTTAGGCCATATGCTAACATCTTATTAACAAAAAGTGTATAACATTTGTGTCATTACTTTTCCCCTTTATACATGTCTCTTAAGGCTGGGGGTGTAGCTGAATTGGTAGAGCACTTGCCTAGCATTCATGATCTCTAGCATTTCATAAACGAGGCATAGTGCACAGTGATTCCAGCCTTGATCCCAGGGAAGTAGAGGCAGGAGGAACAGGAGTTCAAGGACATCCTTATCAAATTAAAGGCCAGCCTGAGTTATATGAGAGTCTATCTCCAACATAAATGAATAAAAAGATAAAAAAAAGCACCCCTTTAATTTTAGGGGGTGGATGAAGAGGGTGCAGGCCACACCTTCTCTCATTTGAATTTTGGCAGTAACTTACTGGTCTCTGTGCCTGCGCCCTTTCCCTGAAGTCTATCTCCCACCTAAAGACCAGCGGTCAGATTAAGCCTCTGCCTCAAATCCTCAAATGGCTTCACGTGTGTTGTATGACAAAGTAGCGCAGAAGGCTCTCCTGGGTCTCTACTGAACAGACTTGCAAACCTGTCTCTGTCCTTTCTATTTGCATGCGTACCGTCTCCACACTGGCCTCTCTGCCACCCTCCAAACATGCCTGGTGCCCTGAGCTCTCCACCTGGACCCCAGAGTCTGTGCACAGGCCCCTCCCATAGTAAGGCTCTCTGTCTTGACATACAAGTGACCCCGGGTTTTTGTTCCAAAGTTGCTTTTCCAGTGAGGTGGTTTTTGTTTTAGTCGTTGTTTTAGGTTTTCTTCTTTCTTGTTCTACCTATTTAGAACAGGAATCCAGTTTTCTTCCTCACACCAGTACTTGTCCAATCCCCCCTAAAGCAATTTGTGTTACCTATTATCACAATCTGTGTTCACTTATTTTCTTCCTCTAGAAATTCAGCTCTGGGAGTGTGAGAAGTCTGAACTTTTTCTTCCCCTGCTATCTTTCGAAGACCTAGAATAATGCCTAGTACGCAGTAGGCACTCAATAAATGCCTACAGAGTGACTGAATTCTGAATCCTAGCAATTTCTCACACATAGGGCTGCTAATGCACATTGAAACAAGTCTTCCAATCTATGTATCAGTCCTACTGACTCTAACCTAACAGAATGGTTATTTTCCTGATGATATGACATAGACCTGTGGTGTGGACAGTTAGTGCTTCAGAATATTTCAGTCCACTTACTGCTCTTGGTAATTTCTTCTTCCACTCTTCTGTGTTCCACTTTGGGAAGGCTAATTAAGACTTGGGAAATTCTAAAGAGAGATTCAAGAAGACTTGGAAAGTAAACAACTCAAAAGTTTCAGGAAGTTCCCCAAACTGACAAGACACATAAGAGTTCTTCCTCCCCAAGGTTATATAAGGAGTAAAGATTGATGAGGAGACAGAACAGACCAGCTGCCTGGAAGAGACTTTCAGATCTGGCAAGCTCCCTGCAGTTGATGCAGAAAGCGCCAAGGTTCCAGGGTTCCAGAGCTGCCTCCCATGCAGGGAGCGGTTTCAGCCATGCATCTGTCCTTGCCTTGTTTCCACTCTTGTAAATATCCCCCCGCCCATACTCTTAAAAGTAACCCCTCTACACTCATCGGTCCGCCAAGTTGGACTTTGGTCTGTCATTCCCTGTCTGGGTGAGTAGATGTTTGTTCATGTCTCCCCAGGAAAAGCATCACATAACACTGATCAATGGAAATCTGAACAGATGTGGCCAGAGACACATGAGATGGTATGTCTTCTTCTTCAGATCTGATAAGTGCAGAAGGGCCTGTTTGCAGAGCAGGAATCACTTTATGGCTGGGGGGGGAGGGTGTTCCAGAGTCATGGTTTCAACAGGGGCTAACAATGCTCTGATAGGGCCCATCAGCTGGATTGATGGTTTATGATCATTCAGGTGTGTGTGTGTGTGTGTGTGTGTGTGTGTGTGCAAAATCCCCCTTTAACCTCCACATTATTTGTCTTCTTCTTCTCCTCTCTATCCCAGTGATCTCCCAGATGAATTGAATGGCCTACCCATGGTCAGTCACAAGGTAAAAGCATATGGGGTGGAATATTCTAAAGCTCTCTACTTCAAATAATTCAAGAATCTTAGAGACTAGTCCCAGTGACAAATTCCTCAGCTAATTACAAGTTGGCAGATTTAACGGAGGGCTAGTTGTAGGAACTGGTGAGCATGTAGCCTGGCTACTGGTCAACCTCTTGATAGCTTATTGGGGGTTGGGGGTGGGGAGACTCAGAAGCTGTTACTCTGGATTCATAATCTGTTCTCTTCAGTTTCTAAGGATCTCAGCACGCTACAGCAAATACAATGTAAGAATGGGATATTCTCATTGAAGAACAATTTCTGGGTCAGTGTCCTGGTTTAGGATCAGTTTCTGAATACCATCACCTACTTTTTGTGGTTTAGTGCTCATTCATTTTAGAGCCTACTCTAATTGGTGTGTTTAGTTACTCAAAGTAGCACAGAGCGTGCTTCTTGGTCTCTATTGAACAGATCTGCAAACTTATCTTGTCCTTTCTATTTGCACACCTACTGTCTCCACTGGCTTCTCTGCCAGCCCCGCAAACACACCAGGTATCCTGAGCTTTCTCCCTGGACTGCAGAGTCTGTCCACAAGCTTCCCTGCATATGGTTGCTGCAATGTCTGCTCCCGCTCCTCACTGAATAATCATAAAGGTCAATCGAGGTTATTGAGGTTGGTTCCTTTTCCACCCGTGACTCTTGCCACGCCTTTTGCTAACAAGGATTAATAGGAGGGCGAGGAAAGCTACTTCATCAAAGATTAACCCACAGAGCCTTGGTGCTTGTGACATCTGCCCATCAGCAACTTCAGGAGGCATTTAGGGACAGCAACTGCTGGTTTGTATTTCCCAAGTTCCCAAGCAGGACCAGGATGGCCTCCTCTTCACGGCTGTAGCCTCAGGGACTCAAAAGGCAGTCAAGAAATTCAACCTGACCTCAGGCAGTTACAGGGTCTCCTAGGGTCTTTTGAGCAAAGTCCTTCCCCAGATCTTTGTCCTCCAAAGGCAGCCTAGGCCTCTAGCACACCCAACCCCAGAATGCTGTATTAGGAGACAGGTGTAAGGGATCAAGAGTATCAATTTTAATAGAATATTTCCTCTGTCCTAGCCCATGGAATCTCTAGTTTCATCCTCAAAGCAATGATCATCTCGTTCATCCAATGATTCTCAGGCTCATTTGTATTTCATATATTCATATATTTGTTCATACATTCATTTAATCAATCTTAAGGAAAAGTTTTTAATTAGCAATAACCAGTTCCCAAATAAATCCCACTGGGATGTCTATTCACATTTTAAGAGCGCCTGTGTGTCCCGCTGGGGAGATGGCTCAGTAGATAATGTGTCTGCTGTGTAAGCATGAGGACCTGAGTTTGGATCCCCAGTCCTTAAGAAAAAGCAGGGCAACCTTATCACTGAGGGAGAGAGAGCAAAGAGAACCTGTTCTCCAGGCCTGGCTGCCCAGGGAGTATAGCCAGACAGTGAGCTCTGAATTTCAGAGAAACCTCCTCAAAAATTAAGATGGAGGGTCTGGAGAGTTGGCTCAGCTTTTAAGAGCACTGGATGTTCTTGTAGAGGACCTGGGTTTGTTTTCCAGCACCTACACAGTGGTTAACAACGATCCATAACTCCAGTTCTGGGGGATCTGACACCCTCTTCTGGTCTCTGTGGGCATTGCAAAATGTGGCCGCATTCACTCACATTCAGGCAAAACTCGTGTACACATTAAATAAATACAAATAAATAAACCAAAATAATTTTTTTAAATTAAGATGGAGAGCGATAGTGGGAGGCGTCCAAGTTCCACTTCTGGCTTCCATACGCAGGTGCACACTTATGCACACACACAAACACATACAAAAACTGGCACCTCCACTAACTTTCAAATAACTGCTATAATTTTTTGTTGTTGCTGTTGTTTAATGCAGGGTCTCCTTGTAAGGCCAGCTGGCCTAGAACTCACTATGTAGATCAGGCTTGCCTCAGTTTCAGAGATCTGCCTGCCTCTACCTCCCAAATCCTGGAATTAAAGGTAGGTCCACCACATGTGGCAAATAACCACTTTAATTTTAACCTACACGCCTGGAAATATCACATCAAAGCTTCAGAAACTTTCTTCAAAGGAAAGAACCTCTTGCCTTTGGGGAAAGATATTGTAAACAGGATTTTTTTTTTTTTTTTTTTGAGACAGGATTTTATGTGTAACACAGACTGGCCTTGAACTCCTCCTCCCTCAGCCTCCTGGGTTTTGGAACTGGGACTGCATATGCACTGGTAGTAAAGAGGGCTTTTAATGTCCTGTGAGTCTGAGCCCCTGCAGCAGTCCACTCTGGCTACCTTAGTGCCCCTGGCTGCCAAACTGGAATGCCTTTTATTGCTCGTGTTTTCTAGAGAAAAAGAGACCATGAGGTGGCGCCTCCCCCCTCCCACCCACCCACCAGTGAACTGAACCAGTGTTATCCTTCCGCTTTCCGCCATCCCCCGTGTCCTGCCTTTGGACCCCTGAGCTCCTTGACACTAACTTCAGCTTCCCTGGGGCCTCATCAGCACGGTCCACACTGTGCTCACTCACACGATTACTTTGTATTGAATTCTGCTGCTTTCCCACATTTAAAAGTCTTCCCAGGGTTTTGGCTAGACCTCCATGGTAGAGTACTTGGCTCTCCATGTGCAAGGCTCTAGGTTTGATCCCCAGCACATGAAAAAGAGCTTTTCATATCCATCTTTTTTTTCCCCCCAGGCCAAATAACGGTCATGTTTTAAAATTTTTTTCACAGTTCTATGTTCGCGGGAAAGGGGGTCTTAATAACACGACGTACGCTAATTACATTCTTCTTTCTCCTGGCCCGTTTGTTCAGTTTAGTTCATCTATTAGTTACTTTATTGTGGATGTGATTTTACTCCAAACCACTGGCAACCCTTTATGAAAGCATTGTTCATTTTAAGTAAATTTGTAACCACAAATTTCCGTGTTACAAAAATGAAAACACAGCTCCCGGCTTTTCTGAACACAGCACTAGTCTGAATAATCAGGTGTCCTTAGTTCCCCTGGACACAAGCTGTTTCCACATTCATTGAGATGCGTGGGAGAGAGCAGAGAGGCTTTTCCGAATTGGGACACAGAGGACCCTTTCATAAGAAGCCTGTAACTGCCCAAGCCTCCTCAAGCCCTCTGCCCACCGATTAGCATCAGCTAGAAATGCATTTACATTTCAGAAGTAGAACTTTAACTCTGGTAGTAACTTTGAACATACTCTTAGAACTAGAGAATACAAAGTGACTTTTTCTTTTCAGTAGTGCCAGGGATGGAACCTAGGGTCTCTCACATGTTTGGCAAGAGCTCTTGCACTGATCTACTCCCTCAGTCCACAAAGTAACCACTTTGCTGTCTTCATAATCAAACATAGGGTATCCAATTTCTACAGCCACCACTGCTGGCCAATACAAAAATGAAAAGTTTCCTTCGAGAGAAAGGTAACTGGGCACACATCAACAGTGGGTAAACCAACAGTCTAGAAACACAGCTTCTGCTTGTGTTTCTAAATGGAGAAATTCACAATGCAAAGGCAGTCATCCAGAGGTACTAAAATGCACCTGAGGGCAAGAGAGGTGGAGAAATGGCTCTGTGGTTAAAAGCACTCGCTGTTTTATCAGAAGACCCAGAATCAGTTCCTAGTATCCAAGCGGTGGCTCACAACCACCTGTAACTCCAGTTACAGGGGAATTGACAACCTCTTCTGGTCTCAAAGCCCCCCCCCCCCGACACACATGTGGTGTACTTATACACAGGAAAACACTCACGTACACAAAAATTTAAGAATTCACAACCAATAATAAAAAGCAACTGGGGGCTGAAGAGATGGTCCTGTGGGAAACAGTACTTGCCATACAAGCACCCACATAAAAAGACTAGTGTTGTGAAGTACGTGACTGAGGCAGAAACAAAGGAACATTGACACTTCCTAGCCACCAGCTCAGCTCCAGTGCCGGTCCACAGCCCTCCTGAGGAATTCTGCTGCCATACGCAGATTTCCAGCATCAACAGATCCGTGCAGCAGTTAGCATCTGCACAATCCTATCCAGGGAAAAGATCAATATGGCCTCTGAAGGTTTTTGAAGTTTTTCTTCCCAATTCTCAGATTCAAATATTCAATTTTTGTATTTTATGTGAGCACATTCAACTTTTAAAATTAAATCCACATTTATTTTAGCCTTAATGTCATTGTATTTCATCATGGATCATATGATGGTAATAGTTAAGATTTCCAATGCTCTGAACAGATAGATAGGCATGTAGAGGCCAAATGGAAAACTCTCGTGTTCCTCAGGTACTATGCAACTATTCTGAGATAGGATTTCTCACTGGAATCTGGAGCTCACCAAGAAGGCCAGGCTGGTTGTCCAGCCAGTCCCCTGGATCCGCCTGTCTACCTTTCTTCAACGCTGTGATTGTAAGCATATGCCATCATGCCCAGATCATTATGTGGGTTCTGAGAACTGAACTCAGGGTCTCTTTTAAAAAAATTATTGTGCTTTTGCACATTTCATAAAACAGTTCTTAATCAAATTTAGACCCCCTCCCAATCCATGCTCCCCCCAAATTCTCACTGGGCCTCGTGTATTCCGCCATACATGTTAAATCCTATCTAGTCAAGCATTTGGACCCAGATGTCCTTCAGTGCAAATTCATCCACTGGAGTCTAGTCAGTCTATCTAGAGATCATAAGTAAGGCATACTATCTCTCACCCAGTAGTAATCAGTCTTCTGAACTCAGATCCCTAATCTCAAAAGCAAGCACTTTACCCTGGGCCATCTCCCCAGCCCTTAAATATTTTAATGTAAAAATAAATGAGATTCATTATACAGAAAAACAATAAAACATTGGCATTTATTAGAGAAAACTGCAGGAAGAATCACTGGGAATTAAAGTAACACTATATTAGCTAATAATAGTAGTAATAAAATCTTACTTGCTCTTAAGAGTTTAGTCATTAGCTTGTGAAGAGAAGTAAGCCAAAGGTAGCAATGTCAGCTCAATTTGCAGATAGGAAATTTGAGACAGAGAAACACTAAGTGACTTCCCATTCTAACTCCAAAAAAGCAGCCTGTACCCAACTCCCACTCTATTAGACTGCCATCAATAACCTCGGAGCTGGTCTCTTCTCCCCCCTTTCATAATCCGTTTACCACACTACACACAGAGCAATATCTTAAAAAGCAGAAGTCTGGAATGTCACAACACTGTTTTAAATACTTCTGGCTTCTCACTGCACTTGGATTAAAATCTAAATTCTTTGAATCATCCTGTGAGACTCTGTGTGACCTGGCTGCTGCTTCTGTTTCTCCTTTTCTAACTGCATCAGGCCTCCTCTCCCTCACTCTGGACACACTTGTCTTCCAGCTGTGATCCCACACATTTCACCTGTTCCCACCACACTTATATGCTGTGGTTCCCTCTGCCCAAACTATGTTTCTAGTGCATCCCATCTTAAGAACATTTCTCATAGAAATCTCTCCTGAAAACTGAAATCAAGAAACTGGGTTCCTTCCATCAGTCCAGCATACGTGCATACATGTAAGCACATCCGGACAACATTGTACCACAGGTCTTGGCTTTTCTCAAAACATTTGCTATATGAACTCACCATGATCACTTAAGTGATCTTAAGTCTTACTCATCTCCTGACTCTAGAATTTTGACAGCAGAAAGCATATCTTACTGGAAGATAGTGGCATCCAACTATCTATTAATCTATCTATATTATCTATCAATCATCTATCTATCTATCATCTATCTATCTACCTATCTATCATCTGTTCTAGAGTTTAGGATTGAACTCAGGCTTTACACATTATTTTTATCAAGACATCATCTTTTTATATAGCGCAGGTTGGCCTTGAACTCCCTTGGTAGCCCAAGCGTTCCTTCAATTTGTGAGATCATCCTGCTTTCACCTCTCAAGTGCTCTATCTGAGCCACTATGCTAGCAGTAAATATGCTTTGACATGAATGAATGAATGAATGAATGAACAAATGAAGGAAGCTTTTACTGAATCCAATAGCCAATTAAGTCAAGTCAGTGAATGTTCTTGTAGTGACCTTGTTCCTTCTCAGCTACTAAACTTAATTAAAAACGGAAACCCTACAAGTCCATGTTAACCTGTTTCTCTTACTTTATTCTGAGTCATTCCATAGAGTTTATCACAATGACAGTGACGACATGACACAGGTTCTCGACACGTCATAAAAAAGGAGGTAGAAACCCTCTGTTCATGCTCACGGACCACAGAACTCCCCCAGAATTCTGGAACAACATGAATTTAGAGCTAAATGTTTCCCTTTTCAATGACTTTTCACTCAACACTTTCTCATCAATGCTTCACGGGATGGAAATTTTCAGTGTCTCTTAGGGTCCATTGGTCATTCAGTCTCTTAATCATGAATCATGAAAGAAAGCAGGCAGAGTACAGGGCTGAAAGTGTAGCTCAGTTGGTAGAGTGCTTGCCTAACATGCCTGCGGATCAGTCCTTAATGCTGCATAGACTAGGTGTGCTATCACGTCTGTGATTCCAGCACTCAGGAGGTGAGGGCAGAAAGATCAGAAGCTCAAGGTTATCCTCAGCTACAGGGTACGTTGAAATCCAGCCTGGGCTATGTGTGACCTTCTCTCAAAAAATAAAAGAAAATATAAACAGTCAGATGCTTGTCTTCCTTCCTAAGAAATACTCATCTTCTGGGATGTCAGGGGGATGGGACTTGTAAGCTCCACCTGACCTTCCCAGGGATCCCCATTTCTGATAGCTCACTGGCCCTTCTTTAAATACTTTATGCTGAGTCTCAAAGAGGTTGCTAAGTTGTATGGTCTGCAAACAGAAGTGGGTGAGGGTTAGAGCCCTGGGTCTGCCTCCTGATGGGAAGCAGGTTGCCAACACAGAGAGGAAATGAGAAGGCCACTGCCTGGGTGGAGAGAGACCTGGAGTGCTGCCCAAGCCCTTCACAGCTGTTTACTAAGTGGCTGAAGTGATTAACATCCCTCCTCACTGCTCCTCAGTGACTCAGAATGCTGAGCCTTCAGCCTCGGACAGTGACAGTCTGGGGTGGCAGGTCTTGGTGCCAGTCCAAGAATGAAGCTCATCAGTACATGACCAGGAGCGGGTTCTGTGAACAAATGCTGGGGGGAAAGGGATGCCCTCAATACCGCCATTACTAGTGGCCAAAGCTGGAGTGCTGAAGATGCTAACCTGGGAAACTGGCTCTGCCTGGTACCTTCTGTACAACCACCAGAATCCCTTCAACTGGAAAATCTTCTGGGAGCTCACGGCTCTCCGGTGCTCTGCAGCAAGAAAGTCTTCTGCTTTTACTTCCTGACCCAGGCTGCCAGGGTTACTCCAAGATTTACTGAGAGCTGTGGGGCTGTGCATGCTCCAGGGAATGTATTCTCCAGTTCCTGCTCATACAGCTGTCTCCCAGCTCTACATTCTCATTTGGGTCAAAGGTAATCTGTGTCAGACTCATTTAGTAATCTGTCATGCCCAAACCTGAATCTCAGTTTTGGGGCCCTTAAAACATCACAAGTTCCTTTCCTTCCTTCCTTCCCCTCCTTCACAGTGATTTCCTAGAAATAAGAGTCTGATAGACGCTCCAGAAATGACAAGGAAGACAGTGTTCTCTGTTTTCTGACTTTGCTTGACTTTGCAAACAAACAAACAAACAAAACAAAACACTACCCTTCCTAACTGGGGATCTCTTGTCAATCAACAGATGCTTAGAAAGGGAAAGTCAGTTTTCCTTACTGATGTGATGCCTGATAGCTGACCAGACTCCAAGGGATAGATGTGCACCCAAGAGCACTTGGAAAACAGATTAGACTCCATAAGTCTTTAAAAAACAAAACAAACAAAAACAAATAATAAAAGAGGAAATGAACTTGGGTGGGTAAGGTCGAGAATAGAGTGAGGGGAGGGGATCTGAGTACGAAGAAAATACACTGCATGAATTATTGAATCTATCTATCTATCTATCTATCATCTATTTTTCAAATCCAGCCTTCCTTCCTTTTGACCAAGGGGTGGATTCAACATAATCTTGCCTGGCCAGAAGCGGGATGCTTCCAGACAGGGGAGATAAATGTTTTGTTTTCATTATTCTGTTCCTGGGAAGCAATATTTCTCTCAGGACGTGTGTGTGCTTGCGTCCCAGAAGGCGATCTATAGACAGGAAATTTCCGCCTGTTCCAGGTTCACTCTGCCACCCCTCTAAGCACTGAATTCTGAGCTTCTTTCTCTGAAGGAATCCGTCATCTCCCAGCAAAAAATTCTAAAGCCCTGTTTCCAAGGGCCGCGCGGAGTTGAGTCCGGGACAGAACTGGAAGATACTGTGGTTCCGGCTAGTCCTCCTGATGATGGCGTTCCCTTGTCCACTTCACCAGCCAGGTGACAGTACACCCCAGCCCATCACGCCCTCTCCAGGGGCTCCTTACCTTGGCTCTGCGCTGAGCTACTCTGGGCTACCCGGGTCTCTGGGAGCACCGATGCGTGTCTCACCGGCGTGAGACAGATCTAAGTGCTTCTGGCCTCCAGTATGCAGACCTCTGGCCAGTTGCTGTCACAGTGATCACCCAGCAGCAGGTGGGCTGAACCCAGAGCTTTAAGAGCCTGACCCTCTCCTCCCTAAGGGCAGCGGGAGGCGGGGCCGGGGAGGAGCCTGTGGCCCAGCCTCCCACTGCAGCCCAGCAATCGCAGCTCCTGTGCACTCAACACCCGCCCCAAGGCTGCACCTGCAGGGGACAAGCAGGTTCAGCACAGCACACGGAGCAGAGATGCGCTCCGGGTGGGAGCCTCTTCTGACCTCCAGTCTCTTCTCCTGGGTCCTCTGATGAGCTGACTCCGACCTTCAAGCCTGTTTTGCTAGTTTTATCTTGTTTCTCTAAAGTGATAAAGTTCGGTTAATCACAGAGTGAGTGACTAGAATCCGAAATGTTCTGCGCCCTTGGCTTTTGGATACTCTGAGCTTGGAACGCAAGTTGAAGTTCACAAGGTGCGTGGACTCTGCCCCAGACCGGAGGGCCTGCCATTGCGGTAGCCTCCTTTCTTTGTTTCTTTGCGGCGAGTTTGGGGCAAATGTCAGGTTTTTGTGCTTTCTCTAAAACTCCCTCCTTCATTTTGCAACGTTTTCCCCTTAAGTCCACTTTCCAATCATTTTGAAACATTTTCATTTAAAACTCGCTAGAGACTTGAGGGAAAGTAGGTCGAAATTTACATGGAGCGTTATTACAATATCATATTTTTGTCATTTTTTGATAGGTTGAATTTCATTTACTGTTTATGACTTAAATTATTTAAAAGTTTACATACAAAGTAATGAGTTTCTTTACGACTCATAACACCTACTTCTTACATGTCCTCCCCCCACTCTCCTCCTAGTCCTCTCCCAAACCCTTCTTATTAATCCCCTTCTTCCCATCACAACAGTCCTCTTTTTGTTTTCCTATCACATTTGTTACATTATCTTATTTTTAAAAATTTTTATTTATGGTTGTGCAGAGGCTCGAACCCAAGTCATCAGGCATGCAAGGCAAGTACTCTACCAACTGAGCTATATCCCTAGCCCGACCCTCTCTTTTTATTTTCAAATATTTCTTTGGCTTTTCTCTCTCTTTCTCTCTCTCTCTCTCTGTTGACTGAATAGAGATGAAACTCATTTTATTTTGTTGGATGGCTGTTCTTTGGACTCTGTAGTAAGAAGGCATGTGCTATAGCTGTCAAACAGAGTCAAATGTAGAACAGAGCCTGGCCCTGAGAAACACTCCTTTAATGTGCATAGTGCCACATGCCCATGTTCTCACCACTTGGGAGCTGGGGACAATGGTATGGAAAGTTTGAGGCCCAGAGAACAAGGGGGAAGAGGGACTGGAGGGAATGTAAGAGCTAAGGGATGGGGGAGGGGTGCTATGAAATGCTGTCCTCTGGACATGACGTGACTTTGCAGTCATGGACTCACAAAAGCTGCGGTTACCTGCATTAGATCAGGCCAGCCAATATTCCAGCATGGAGAAGGGAGGCCTCAACCCTCCCCCAGGGATGATTGGAAGTTAATGGTTGCTGGAGGAGGAGGTGACATTTTCTCCTGTGTTGTAGTCACTGGTAGGTTTCCCAAGCTCCAGTAAACCACCCTCCAGCCATGTTCAGCTGAGCAGCCCTAATAAACCCAGTGCCTCACATACCACAAAAGCTATAAAAGTAGGAAACTTGTTGGGAAGAGAAGTTCAGTGCGAAGGGGCTAAGAGAGGGTAACAGGGAATTAATAGGATCAAAATGCATTATATACATGTATGACATGACCTAGTAAAAAGCCCAAATAAAATAAAAATCAATATTGATCAATATTCCATATCAATAGTCTAAAAAAGCAGCGACTTACTTTGACCAAGAAATAGATGAAAATTTAAAGAATAGCATTCTAAACAAAATGGAATACTAATCTTTACTCAAGTCTATGTGTATATGTATTGGTGTGAGAGAGAGGAAGGTATGTGCAAGTATATACATGTGTGTGGGGTGGGGGTTGTGCTCAGCCTGTTCACGAACATGTAGAGACAAGAGATAGATTCCAGTTATCTTAATTCACTACTGTCCATCTGCCTACATTATTATTATTGTTGTTATTTTGACAGTCTCTCACTGTACCGGAGCTCACACTTTGGCTGGACAGACTGAACAGACAGTGAGTTCTTGGGACCCACTTGTGGCCCTTTCCTTGGTACTAGGAATTACAGCTACATGCCGCCTTGCCTGGCTTTTACATGGTTTCTGAGGATCCAAACCCAGGTTCTCATGTTTACGCAGCAGGTACTTTACCTGCAGAACCATCTCCTGAGCCCCGGCCTCTCCTCTTCATAGCAAGATGATTGCAATTAATCTCAGCATAAGTTTTGGAGGAGATATGAAAAGCATAGCATATTGAGGGCTTGAAATCAGTCTTGGGAAGCTTTATGCTGCAAAACTCAGCAAATGCTAAAATAGAAATGTCTTCTCTTGAAGTCTTATAGCCCCCACCTCCCAAATTTATACACTTTGAGGTAGAAACAAAACCAGTGAATTAAGAATGTAAGTCTGAAGCTCAATATATAGACCAGGACAGAAGTTGTCCATTTAGAGGTGAAGATGCTGATGGTGCATAGGATTAGCAATGACAGCTCATGGAAAGAACAAAGGCAGAGGATAGAATCCTCCAAAACAGCTCATTTAGGGATGACTAAAACCATGGCAGGTAAGTCAAAGTGAGGATCGGTGTTGAGATAGAGACGCTCTGAAATGCCAGCACAGAAAAGGGACAGCATTGATTAAATAAGATGCATAGAGATGGAGTAAAAGTGTAGAATGATTTTTTTACAATATGGAAATATTCCTGGCAAAAATGAATTCCACTTAATTTTGCAACCAAAAAGTCAGTCTTAACATGTTTGTAATAGAGACAAGCTCCTCTTGTGACCTAACATAAAGCTCATGACCCTTCCTTGCCTTTGACCCAGGACAATGTATGAATGTGTGTGGATATTTTACACATCAAACAAGCACTGGAAACATCATTTATCTCATTGAAAATGAGATAATTACCCTATTTTGGGGTGCAAGCAATGGGGTTACATTGATAACATTTGTTTGTGGTTGTGTGCACACTGGTTTATGTTAGTAGGGATCAGAAAGGACAAAATCCTCTAATAAGGGTCCATTTTTACTTCCTTATTTCATACTGGATATATTGTTTCAATTTTAAAAAGAGCAACTGGGTGCTGGAGAGATGGCTCACTGGCTAAGAGCATTGGCTGCTCTTATAGAAGACCTGGGTTCATATCTCAGCACCCACGTGATGACAAAGAACCATCTGCAACTGCAGTTCCAGGGGACCTGATGCCCTCTCCTGATCTCCATGGGCACTGCACAACATACATGCTGGCATAACACTCATACACATAAAATAAAAATAAATAAAGTGTGAAAGGAAGAGCAAGCCTTTGTTGGAAAGCACAGTTCACAGAGTAATGTGAAGATGTTCAGAGCACGTTGGGTCTCCTCTTGGCTAAAATCAATGCTAAGAGTCAGACTGTCTTTACAGTAATGTGGCATTCATGTGGTAAGGCTGTAGGAAAAGGCTGTTAGGTTTAGCAATTAGGAGGATGCTAGTGATCTGTAAAATGGAAGACAGTAAGGACTAGAGGAGAGAATGTAATCATGACCATTGAGAACTATTTCTAAGACATTTACCTAGCATGCATGAAGCCATAGGTTCAAACCCTGCTATCACAAAGAGATGTGTGGAGTTAAAACAGAAAAACAAAACCCAACAAAACATAAGGGGTAAGATCTGAATGTAAGACATTCTCTGAATCCCAAGGGCCCAGAATAGTTACAATTCCCTTATTAGCCACTGGAATCCAGCCATATGGGGATGGATGCACCTTCCCTGGTGACATCTTTAGACCCAGAACAAGACCAGAGAGGAAGGTCGCCTGGGGTTGGAAACTAGGAAGTAGATTGGCAACAGCAAAGAAATTACAGAGGGTTATTTTTCACAGTTAGGATATAATGTACTCGCATTTCTCAAAATCCAACCATAACGGAAAAATAAAGGAGAAAGTGGGGATAACTTCAGTGATGGCTTGAATGAGTGTCCCCCACAGGCTTCAAGTATCCAGACACTCAGTCTCCAGTTTGTGGTGCTGTTTGGGGAGGATCCTGGAACCTTTAGGAGGTATGACCATGCTGGAGGAAGCGTGTCACTGGGGGGCTGCTCGAGAGTTCTTAAGCTTGCCAGATTTCCAGTTCTGCTCTGCTTCCTGTGCCTGCTTGACGATGTGAGCCCTCAGCTTTCTGCTCCAGCTGCCTTCTGCCCTGCCTTTTGACTGTGCCATGATGAACTTTTATCCCTTAGAACCAAAAGCCCAAGAAACTTTCTTCTATAAGTAGCCTTGGTCATGGTGTTTTATCACAGCAACAGAAAAGTAACTAATATAACTTCATAAATCCAATTTCATTAGATGATCATTTGACAGTCCAGCACAAATATTCCAGATTCTTTGCTAGATACAAATACAGTGGCTGACAGAGCAGGCAACTCTGAGCTTGAATACGGGTCACTCAGTCTTCCTCCAAGGCCCTGGGCAAACTGCACAGTCTTTGAGCACCTAGATTTCCTAATGTAGAAATTAAAAATATGACAGCTCCTACACAAAGTATTTATAGTAATAACTGAAAGTGATAATGTAGCCACAGGGGATGGTGCACACCTGTAATCCCAGCAGCTGGGATGTGGAAGCAAGCGGGTCAAGAGTTCAAGACCAAGCTTGCCTACATAGCAAATTAGAGACCACTCTGGGTTACATGAATGCACAGAATGCATTTCATGTTATTGTGGAAAAATTACTTCTCCAAAAGTGATGAACGTGTACTGGTTTTACTTCCCCATTCTGAAGTTTCTCACCACATCCTGGCAGAAATATAGGCTAGTCATGCTGATGTGGCTTCACATCCTAGCAAAAGCTGGTCTCAGCCACCTTTTCCTAAATCCTCCATACTCAGTTCAGTTTATGTTCATTCATTCTGGATTTTATACGATGGCATTTCCTTAGCTAGCAAGAGGCCTGCCTTTTTGACTTGGGTCCTGGCAGGAAGCCAAGTGGATTGTTTGATTATTACTTAATAAAGGGACTGTTGATAAAAAGCTGAAGCATAATTTAGGGACTACAACCAACAAAACATAGTATAATGCTTCTGAATACACAATAGTGAGAACCCTAATCAGTCACGAGCCTGAAGGAGCAAGAGAAGAAAGCAACAGCTGGGACTTGGCCAGGGTTAGTCTATGGAGAAAGAGCACCCGATGAGAGCGGCAACCCTCCCCACCCGGCAGGCAGACAGCGAGGAAGTCCATTTCTAGCCCTCCCCCCACTTACTCCCCAGTGTCCAGCTGGAAATTATCCAGGCCCAGCTAGAAGGCATTGGCATGGGAGCCCATGGATTCTGTCCAGATAGGTCAGCGTCTGGGGTGGAGAATGATGAGCTATGGATCTAACATGACAAACAGACGATGTTGGACTTGTTCAAAAAGGCGGAGTGTTAAAACACTTCAATGATTTTTCTCCGGGTGTTTAACATACAATTACAATTCACTTGTACAATATCTCGCTTTCTCAAATAGATTAAATCCTCCATAAAGAGAGATATGGCCCTATTCACATGCATTATAAGACGTTCAAAAATATTTGCTATGAGTTTCTCTCTCAGGATGACTCCCTTGGTCAGAGTGATAATTGATTAGTAAAGTGCTTGCCTGGCCAACATGAGGACCTGAATTCAATCCCCAGGATAGGCAAGAAACAGAATTCAGATTGTTTTTTTCTCTTTTGAAACAAGGTCTCATGCATCCAGGATGACTCAGATTCACCATGCAGATGAGGATGACCTTAGACGTCTGATCTTTCAGCCTCTACATCCCAAGTGCTGGGGTTACAGGTAGGCAGCACCACTAGAGATTTTATGCAGTACTGGTGATTGAACCCAGAGCTTCATGATGCTAGGCACACAGTCTACCAACTGCACCATAGCCCCAGCTGTTGGTGTAGATCTTTGTCATTCATATGGTTGGTCAACGGTCACAATGCCAGCATCTGAAAACTCTCATTACACAAACTATATATCTTGTTAGAAGATTCCACTACTTGCAGTGAATGATGAAATGATCGTTTTATAAGAACAGGCTTATTTTTATCTTATTTTTTATGTAGCTTTGTGTGTTATTTAGGTCAAACTTTCCAGGTTACCAATTCAAAATATACTACATTATTTTGGAACTTTTGGAGGAAAATTTTTGTACACTAAGTTTATTAGTACTTATAAAAACAACAGTGTACACATATATTCAAATAATGAAAAGCACAATTTAAAATTCAGATTTCTCAGTAACAGTCCTCATGGAATCACTTGTGGACACTGAGCATTTAAAGGCTTATTTTTCAATGTAATGAAAGAAAATCACTCTTGAAAGAAACTTTGGAGGTCTCTCCCTTCAGTTGAACTTCTTGCCTGGCTAGTTCATGATGACTTGTGAAGAAATTAGATATCAGGAACTTTTTATTAGGGGAAAATTATCATGCGAAAAGAGACTAGAGCAGATGGGCTGATGCCTGCAGTTTGCCGATGATTTTCCATTGACTAACCCTTATCACAGCTCCTCTGTCCCTTATCAGGAAGACCTCTGCCCTAGAACCTTGTATCTCTCAAAGTAACTAGCTCCCAGCAAGTATTTATTCAGTAAAATCAAACTTCACTGACAGTGTTGTGAAGCTTGGAAAGATGATGCAGAATGACCACAAAACTCATAAACTAGGTCCTAGAGCACTCGAATAGTCTAGCACCTACCTGCACTAGATTCATCTTCTACTTGCTCTCCACTCCATAACTAGCCACATCCTCCCCTTCTTTATTGTTTGAATACGGCAAGCTATGTCCCTCTCTATGTGGACCACCTTTTCCAGCTCCTCAGATGTCAGCATTCCTCAAATTTGACAGACCTCACCTCTTTATTAATAGTCAGGGTTCTTCAGAGGCTAAGAATCAATAAACTGTATAAGAAGGGGTCTATTAGATGGCTTCCATGGTCAGATCAGGGAGGGAGTAGTTCCCACAATGACCACTTATAACCTGTAACGGCCTGCGTTACAACTGAATCTGGGTCCTTCTCCGGCGTGGAGCTGAGGAATTAAGACATACAAGACATACTCAATACAGACACCAAAAATGGTGGAGAAGCTTCCGATTTATTCAAGTTGGGTGCATATATATATATATATATATATATATATATATATATATATATATCCAGCAAATGCAAGTGATTAATAGCAGAAAATTCCAGGTAAAATTGGTAAAGGGTAAAAAGTTCAGGTTCCCAGGAAACTTCTGAGTATGTGACGGTACCTGGTTCAGAACAATTCAGTTTGGCATCTAAAGGTTTGTGGTTAGGCCTCTAAAGTCGAGTTGTTCTGGTCAAGCTGATCTTATAGGAACTGCAGAAGTTGTTCCCATAGAAACTGCAGCTAACATGCTGAAGCCAACTCCTGTTCAGGGGGCCAGCAGAGAAAAAGGCATGCAGGGAAGCCAGAAGCCCTACAGTAATTGGTAAAGCTGAGGATATTGGTAGCTGTTCAGTCCAAGATGCTGGAAGCCTACAAACAAGCAGGACCAGTGATGCAACTGAGGATGAAGGTGGAAGTCCCCCTGAAGAACCATTGGTGCAAGTCTGTGCTGAAAGGCTGATGAATCTGGAGACAGGTGTCCATGGGCTATGGCAGTAATGAATCAATGTATGCACGTGCTCAAAATGGGTGTGACACATACATGAGTGAGCTTCCTTCTTGCTTTTTGTTCCATCCAGGACTTCAGTCTATTTGGTGACGCCACGTTAAGGAATGGACTTACTCTCTCGTTTAGCTGACTGACCTACACACTAATGCTCTCTGTAAGCATCCCCTAAGGCACAAATAGAGTTAGATCAGTATGTTTTTCATTGCTGTGTCAAAGTACCCGAGGAAAACAGCTTACAGAAGGTAAAGTGGTTTTTGGTTTTTGTTTGTTTGCTTGTTTTTGGCTCACATTCAGAGGTTTCAGTCCCTGGTCAGCTGCTTCATTGTTACATTGTTACCTCATTGTTTGGGGAAGCCCAACATCAAGGGGAGAGGATGTGGTAGACAGTGTGGTGGAACATAGCATTTTACCTCATGGCTGCCAGTAAGCAGAGAGAAGGAAAGAGGAAGATACTGGGGACTGGAAAGGCATACTACATGTGATCTGCTTCTTCTAACTTGGCTGCATTTCCCACTGCCCACCTCCTCCCCATAATGCTATTAAATTAGGAACCCTGAGCTGCAGAGATGATTCATTCAGTAAAGTATTTGTTAGACAAGCATGATAATCCTGTCAGAACTTACATTTAAAAAAAAAAAAGCCCCCATGATGGTGCATGCTTGTGATCTAAGCACTGCAGAGGTGGAGACAGAAGATCCTGGAGACTGGCTGGTCAACCAGGGTAACCAAGTCAGCGAGTCCCAGGTTCAGTGAGAGACCCTATCTCAAACAAATAAGATAGAGAAGCAACTGAAGAAGGTATGTGATGCGGACCTCTGGCCTCCATACCTCTGCACACACACAGGAATATGAATACACACACACACACACACACACACACACACATGCACACACAGAGGATGAACCCACTGATGAGGTCAGAGCCTTTTTGGTCCCAAGATCCTGTTTGATGGCAACTCTTTAACACTCTTTAAAGCTTTTTAAGGGGCCCTTTTATATCCAAACCTAACAGTACTTTATCAGTGCTATAGACATCTCTCAGTTTGTCAAGCTGACAACCAAAATCAATCATGGCAGCTCTTCAAGCTGTGTCCATAAGCCTCCCACCTCTCTCTGCCATCACAGACTCTTTGCATATGCCATTCACAAGAGTTGTGCGTTTGCATGTATATGCTGCTTTCTTTCTTGGCTTTGTCTGTCTTTCTCTATACTACAAGTTCAGATAAATCAGGACAAGGGGTATCTTGTTTCTACCTAGCTGTTCTATTTTCCTTTCTGTCAGGGTGATAAAAACCTCTGACCAAAAGCAACTTAGAAGAGGAAAGACTTTATTCATCTAAGACTCCCAAGTCACAGCCCCTTATTGAAGGAGTCAGGGCAAGAGCTCAAAGCAAGGACCTGAAGGCAGGACTGCTTGCTGTTCCGCACGGCATTCCCTCCTACCAGGAAAATCGCTCATAGCCAAGGAAGTACAGCAGAAATCATGAAAGAGGCTGTTTGCTATCTGGCTCACTCACTGGTTCGTGCTTAGCTAGCTTTTCTATATACTGTATATACATGTATACTACAGGTCCACAGTGGGTATCCATTACCAGTCAAGTCAGACCCTCACAGACCAGCCCACAGACCAAAGTGATCTAGGAAATTCTCAAATGATTCTAGACTATGTCAAGTTGATAATTAAGGCTAACCAGGACACTGGCCCAGTATAACAGCTGACATA
Source organism: Eospalax fontanierii (assembly GCA_035773235.1). Classification (NCBI taxonomy): domain Eukaryota; kingdom Metazoa; phylum Chordata; class Mammalia; order Rodentia; family Spalacidae; genus Eospalax; species Eospalax fontanierii. The sequence continues at coordinate 13,306,196 of CM069549.1, forward strand.
TATTAACAGAAAAGTCAGAAGACAAATGGAGGGAAGGAAAGAGAGAGAAAAAGAGGAAGGAAAAGAAAAGAAAGAATAATGGAAGAAAGAGAGAGAGAGGGATGGAGGAAGGGAGGGAGAAAGAGAGGGGGGTTTGCAGATCTACATAATCATAGACTTGGTGGACGTTTAATTAGAGGGAAGGAGAGGAAGGGGAAGGAGGCCAGGAAAAAGCATCTAGAGATGTTATTATTTAAGCATCTGTTTAAGCATTGACCACATGACCACATTTCAATTGTCATTAGTTATTTCAGCTAATTGTATTTAATGGAAAAGAATTGTTAAAATTGCCCCAGAATGGCAAGAAAAAAAAAGAAGCTGAAAAGTTCAAGATATTGCCCAGGATCCCACAGCTGGTTCTGAATGTGAGGGGCTCAGGCTGTCTTCATCCATTGCAGGGGTGAAGTCCCAGCGGTTTACTAAACAGTTGGCGTGTTTCACAGCATCTTATGTGCTGCTGGAATTGGCTGCTTTTCAGTGTTGTTTTGTTTATTAAGTGCTCTTTGAAAGAACCTGTTGACGACCACCACATTTAAACTCAAGTAGAAGATGGAATTGCTCAATGGTTTGGATGGGAAGCAGAGAGACAACCTGACCCCCTCAGATGCCCAAGGCCAGAAAGCTGAGGCTGGCTGGCAGGCTTCCCTGGGGAAGGAGGGGATGTTTCCATGGTGCTAAAACAGCAACACTCCAGCCCGCTAAGACAGCCTGCAAGGCAGAGCTCCTGGAGAAAGACCGTAAGTATTTTGATCTTAACTTTCTTTTATTTATTGTGGTGGTTACAGATCACTCATACTTGTTAGAACTTGTATTGCTGTCAGCTTTTTAAATGTAAATACGCCTACCAGAAAGATTAATGTGTAAGTATATTTAAGCAAATTCACAAGGATTTATGTAAAGGAAGTTTGCTAAATTTCAGTTATGACAAACTAATGAATTCAGATCAAGTCACATACCATAAAATTGAATCTATTTAAAATGTCCTGGTCAGTAGGTTGTAAAATTCTGGAGTTGTGAAACCATTAGCTACCACAATCTAATTTTAAAACATTTCATCACCCCCAGATGAAACCCTGTACTTTGTAAGTAGTTATTCCCTGCACCTACACCCATCCCAGACCTAGGCAGCTATAAATTCTCATGCCATAGATTTGCCTGTTCTGTGCATCTCACACAAATGGAAGAATGTAACATCTGGGTCTGACTCTTTTCGCATGGCATGTTGTTTTAAGATTCATCCTTTAAGCACTTATCACCGGTGGATCCATTCTTTTTATGTCCATGTGCATGTGGATGTGTGTGAATACATGTGGGAATGTGGTTGTGGTCGATAGAGGTCAACCTCGAGTCTTGTTTCTCAGGAGCCATCTACCTTGTTTTTTAGAGGCAGAGTATCTCTTTAACCTGGAGCTCACCAAGTAGGCCAGGCTGACTGTCCAGGAGCCCTAGGTACTTACTTGTTGCTAACTCTTCAGCGTTGGGATTACAAGTGTTTTTATTTCCTGTTGGGTACTGGGAATTAAACTTGGGTTTTCATTCTTACACTGTAAACATTTTACCAACTGAGCTATCTCTTGAGTCTTATTATTCATCTTATCAACAAATAATATTCCGCTACATGGATGTTATACATTTTATCTGTCCTTTCATCTGTTCATTAATATCTTGGATATTTCCATTTGTTACTTATAATGACTAATGCTTCTATAAATATTCATGTTCAAACTATATATATTACATATTATCATTCTCTTTGGTAGATACTGCATCTATAAAGATTCAGACTTTTCAAAACTTATTATAAAGCTACAGTGAACAAGGTTGTATGAAGACTTGTGGTCATCGTGTGATGTTGGTGCTGGGAGATTTAAAGTGAACCTGCACATCTCCCCAACACCTTCTACCATTTGCACCCCAGTCGCTTGTCTCCCCAGCTCCCTGTGTGCTGGTCTCTACTGTGGGCCCTGCTGGTAGCTGTAGTAAAGGATCCTAAACTCTGGCATAGCTGGCATCAGTGACCCAAGGCACACTGCAAACTGCAAGTAGCTCAATGTTGGGGACCTTGTTAATCTCTCGGGATATGAGTTGGTGACTCTGTGAGTCTTGTCTGCAATCAGCTGCCAAGTCGAGATGGTCAGCCTTCCTGGGAGGAGAGAAATCTCCCTAGAGCCTTGCAGTTTTGGAGGTGAAAGGAAGCTGACCATCTCATTGATCAGGTGCTTCCTCCTAAAAGCCTGCCCTCTTTGCCCTGAGAATGCCTACAGCTGGTTGCTGCTGGGCACCAAGTGGATGGGACACCCACAATAAACAAATGGGGAAGGATGGGACCAGAATTCCCCGTCTTGTTATGCAAGTTGTTTTCAAGTTCCTATGTAACAGCCTCGACTTTGGCCCCTGGGTTTGTCTGATCCTTTATAGAAAAAGGTTGTCAACCCCTGGTCTATACTTTCAAACTGGAAGCCCTTCACTTTATAGTGCGTGCCTCCCAGTCTCAGAGTGCTAGACCTGGTTTGAGATCCTCCACTGTCAATCACCCAGATAAGTCCTATTCATCTCTGGGAATCCAGCCTAGGGCTCATTACAGAACAGTTCTGTTTTCTTCACAGTCTTAGTGAATGGCTCTTTAGTTAAGTCCCCCGGACACTCAGAGTATTGAGTTTTAATTATGCTCACTTCTTTCTCTGGCTGTGGAGCTGTGCTCACACTTCAGTAAGTGTCAGACTTCACACAAAGGTCCCTAGTCTCAATCTTAGGCTTTCAGATTCAGTAGGTAATACTGAGTCCAATAACCTGCCCTCCTAATGAAATCCTGGAGCTGCTGCCCGTCTCAATTTATAATGTAGACTCTGGCCCCTTCTTGAAATCTCAACACACATCTTAAGATTAAGGGCATCCCCAATGTGTGCATTCTGAACTCCAGTTTCCCACCTCAACTCCTCATGTATTCATACCATCATTTCTCAAGATTTCAGATTTTGGCATCTTTTATTAATCCAAAGAGCTTTCATTGATGAAGATTATATGTATCAATATTAATGCTATGCAAAATTAAAACAGAGTATCTTGAGGTATAAATTCATATACAAGAACTGAGATAAATCAACTATATAAGAAATATTTTCAGGAAATGTAATCATATTTTGGGACTAGAGAGATGGCTCTCTGGGAGAGTGGCAAACGATGTGACTCCCAACCCAATCTGCTGTCACTGCCATACTTTGTGTCCGTTTGTGTCCAGACACCTGAAGTTTTCTCTACCATTGTCTTTGAACCATCAGGACAACTGAGAACAGAATTAACAAAGCCAGTGACATATCAATATTGTAATGAAAACGGGCTTTACTTCATGAATTCCCTGGGGAAAAAAAAATCTCAGGAACCCCTAAGCTTTCACAGACTACAGTGTGAGCACTGGTTGTTCATGGCATAATAGTTGGTGTGTGTGCACGTATGCGAGAGTGTGTGTCTATATCCATGTGTGTAAGTGCATGTGGGGAGATATGCACGTGCAGATATATGCACCTATGTGTGGCTTCAGGATACATTTGTCTCTATTCTCTATTGCCGTCACTGGGATTACAAGCATATGCCACCATAAACACATGCCATCCAGTTTTTGATGGGGGTTCTGGGTATCTGAACTCAGATCCTCATGCTTGAGATGCAAGTGCTTTACTGATTGAGTCATCTTCTCAGCCCCCTTATGGCATACTGTTAACAATAATTTTTAGCTATGATATTTGTATGTTGGTGTGCTATCCTTCCTATATGGTATACAATAGTATTCCGTTTCCTTGGAGCACTTGCTCTGGACCCAGTATGAATGTTCCATGTAGATTGTCATCATCCTCACAACAGTCCTGGATGATTATATTGTTTAGAAAGACAGCACACAGAATTCCATGGCTAACTTAAGTTAACAGAGGTACTTGGACTCAGGTGGGTGTAGAAAGTCACACTGAAACCTAGTTGGAGGCCACACTGTAGAATGCCAGTCTGTGACTTTAAAGCACTTGCTAGGCATAAAGTGTTGTATGGAATTTCCTAAGAGTCACATATCTCTGGCAGATTCTGTCATGGAGTTGGCAAAAATATCGGACATGACAAAGCTCCACCAGGCTGTGGCTGCTGGAGACTGCAATTTAGTCAGGAAGATTTTAAAGAAAGGTGTATGTGACCCAAACTATAAGGATGTGGACTGGAATGACAGGACCCCACTTCACTGGGCTGCAATCAAGGGTGAGTAGACAGTGCCCCGGTCGATCCATCCCTCTGAGGCCACCATTTAATTATAAGAGCATCAGTCTGTGTGGGGAACAGGTGGAACATGGCAATCCTTGAATCACTCATAGCCCTAGCACCTGGACCATTAAATAACATATTTAATGTCTTTGGGCTTCACTTAATTCTTCAATATGATGGAGTCATAACTCTTGATTTTAATAGTCCTCTGCCCTCTTGGCCTCTTGATGTGAATGGAGCATCTTAAAGATGAATAGGGACTGTCTCAGCTTTTTATAAAATTTATTTATTTTTATTTTATGTGTACGAGTGTTTTGCCTGCATGTATGCACCCATGTCGTGCACTGCTCATGGAGGCCAGAACAGGGTGTTGGGTCTCCTGGAACTGGAGTTGCTGACAGTTGTCAGCTACCATGTGGGTGCTGTAAATGGAACTCAGGTCCTCTTCAAGAGCAGCCAGTGTTCTTAACCACTGAGCCATCTCTCCAGCCCCCTTCCTCATTAGTTTTAACGGTCGATTTGACACAGCCTAGAGTTACTTGAGCAAGGAGTCTCAGCTGAGGGATTTCCCAGATCAGATGGCCAGCAGGCATGTCTGGGGGGATAGTTTTGATTATTAACAGATGAAGGAGGGTCTGGCCCACTGTGGATGGGCCGCTCCTTGGGAAACCTAGTTATGCATGAGCCTTTGACTGAACCAGAAAACATTATTCCTCCATTGCTTCTGGCTGTGAGTTCCCCATTTGGATCCAATTTTACATTAAATGGCAAGTGGGTCTATCCTGACATTCCTGCCTTGACTTTTCATGGTGACAGGCTATGACTTGGACGTATAAGCCAAATAAACCCTTTGTTCTCCAAGTTTCTTTTGGTTGGCATGTTTTAGCACAGTAACAGAAAGGAACCTAGCACAGTCCCCCTCTCTCATCCCCCATCACAATCCAGTTATACAACAGGCGCTTAGTTGCACAAATAATCAATGTGTTCGCCAGGGTCTTTGGCAATAAACTCCATAAAAGAATGCCAAAAAAAGAAAGTTCTGTGGCCAACTCTGCTTTTTAGATATTTTCTTTGTCTCCTGTGGGGAGAAAGGAGCAGGCAGAAAGTGAGACTAGCTGCAGGAAACTTGGTTTGAGTATTGTGCTGGTTAGCTTTAGTTGTCAACTTGATGAGACAGAGAGGGAACCTCAACTGAGGGACTGTCTCCATTGGACTAGCCTGTGGTCATGTCTGTGGGACATTTTCTTGATTGTTTAGTGATATAGCAGGGCCCAGCCCACTGTGGGTGGTGCCCTCCTGGGCAGGTTAACCAGTATAAGAAAACAGGTTAAGCACAGGCCAGAGGAGCAAGCCAGTAAGCGGCATACTTTTATGGCCTGTGCTCCAGGTACTCCTCAGTTGGGACAAAGCCCAGGCCCAAGAGTCAAGGGCTGCTTCCCCATTAAGAAGACAGAGAAGGGATGGGGCAGTGATGGCCAGCCAGAGGCCCTGGAAGGCCAGTTCTCTTCTTTCACTTGTGTTGTCCAGACTGACCCCGGGCTCAGGCCATTGTGGGACGTTTTCCCTTAACATCATCTTCTTTCTTTTTGGTATTTCTAAGGGCAAATGGAGGTGATGCATCTCCTGATAGAATATGGAGCCAGACCCTGCCTGGTAACTGACGTGGGCTGGACCCCAGCTCACTTCGCTGCTGAGTCAGGCCATCTGAATGTACTCAAAACCCTCCATGCACTGCACGCTGCCATTGATGCTGCTGACTTCTTTGGAGACACACCAAAGAGGATTGCACAGATCTATGGGCAGAAAGCCTGTGTGGCCTTCCTGGAGAAGTAAGTGTCCTGATTTCCCAGAGATAGAGACAACAGGAAAATCTATAATCAGGGTCTTTGCCAACTCTCTGATCTCAGCTAAATGAAAATGGAACAGAGATCAAGCCAACTATTATTTTAATTTTTTTAAATTGGTTTTTAAAAGTCTTTGTTGAAATGACCATTTGAGGGTGAAAACAACCTCGATCTATTGCTTTAGACTGTATAAAAATTATCTCCAATAAGATAGCTGGAACACTAAGTTAGAAGATGGGACATGGCCAAAGGTTCATGACCACCTTCAGATTTCTGGAAGGCATTCCGTCTAGCCATGCGACCTTGTACAAGTTAAAGCACCTTGACCCTTGGTGTCATCATATTGAAACTGAGGCACCGGCCAGGAGATCGCTCAGTTGATAACATGTTTGCTATACAAGCTTGAGGACCCGAGTTCCATGTAAAACCTGAGTGTGGTGACCACATCTGTACCCTCAGTTTGGGAGTCTGGGAACAAGTAGATCCCAGGGGCTCTCTGACCAGTCAGTCTAGTTAAAATGGCAGGTCCCAGGTTCAGTGAAAGGTCCGCTCAAAAAATAAAATGGAGGTTGATCAAGAAGATTCTTTACATCAATCTTTGGCCTCCACACACTCATACATGGGAACTCTGTGCACACATGCATGTGCACATGAACACACACCCCCACACACACGCATACACACACATGAAAGTGAGGCAAATGAATTTGACTTTGCTTATGTGAATCACCTATCCAGACATATACCAATGATCAGGCTTGTCTAACTTGTTCATTTATTCATTTAAGCAAGCAGTGGAACATAATTAAGTTCTAACTACAGTTATAGTCCTGAGAGGAAAAGAAATAAAATTTCCGAATTTATAATTTTGTGGAGCTGATAAGTAATTCATACACGAAAAAGGTGAATTGTCTGGTCTGACCATGGTTGTGGATAGAGAAAGATGAGATTAAACTGAAAACCCATCAGCAGGCCAGTTTGTGGCAGAAGGCTAACAACAGTTGACCATCTGACACATATAGTTAGTGTCAGAAAGTTAAACTAGGTCTACATAGTGGTTAAGACCTCTCTATTCATAGCCATTCAAGAGGCTGAGCCAAGAAGATTCTAAATTCAAGGGCTGCCCTGGGCTTTAAAGTAAGTTCAAGGCCAATCTGGGGAAATTAGTAAGATTCTATCAAAAGTTAAACTAGTAAAATTGTAGCCTAGAATGAGATTAGCTCTTCACAGAAGTAACGCAAGAGACCTGTTCCTAAAATACAGGGTCGCCCATTTAAACATTTCTGAAATCACAAACAACGTGGTCCTGTTCACTCATTCTTCTCCCCAGCTCCAGCCATCTTCTGCCACATTCAGGACCTCCATGTACCGTGGACATCTGCATCTGCAGCTGTCGCTCTCTGAGCTTCCTACAAATCTAACGCTACTGTGTGCGCAGCCACCGTGTGCTCACGACTCCAGCTGATCACTTCTAGTTCCTCACACAGACCTTCGGATACTTCAAACTTCTTATGATCCAATACTATCCTTCTCCAACATCTCTCCTGTCTCTGGGCTTTACTGATTGCCCTTTGGACACCTTGACACCTCAGCTCTTTCTTCCTCTATTTCTAAGTTTCAGACCCTTTGCCATTCTGTGCCTCTGACCTAGAATTGGCTAAATCTCTATATTCTCGACTTCTAGGTTTGACTAGCTAAAGAAAATCTCAGAAATAATCAGGTGGATATAGCATAGGGCTGGCGATATCTCCTTCTAGCTGAGCCATCAGAGTCATGGCTGGTTCTTTCTGCCCACCTCCTTCATTGATACTCCCAAGTGCCATCTCACCTCAGCCTGTCTCTCTGAGGGCATGCCTTCGACCCAAAGCCATGGGACACAGGAGCACACTTTTCGACCTCTGTACCATCTTTGTCTTCCCATTCTGCCTTCTGGGACACGATAGTCCTCTACTGAGACCCTTTCTATCTTCTACAGGAAAGCCACTCCTATACGTTTTTGCTGTGTCCTAACTTTCTTCTGTATTTTTAATTGTTTCTTATTACTTTTTCACTTCTTTTTTTTGTCTGCAAAAATATACAAGCAGAGATTATCGAACAAACAAAACATTAGAGGTCCCTTTGGCGAGCTTCCCTTCCTCCCTATGCGTCTAAGCTACTTGAAATTTAGTCTGTGTAATTGGCTCTCCTTCTCGCTTCTCACTTTTCAGGCACCGTCCCCATCGTTGCATTGAATTGGTTCTCAAGATAAAGTTCCTGTTGCCAATATATGTTCCCTGGTCAATTCATATTCAGTTAATTTTTTATATTTATTTTCCCCTTCCTTCCTCCTCTCTTCCTCTCCTTCATCCCGTCCTTTTTTGGCAAGGTCTCACTATAGAGCACAGGCCTACAACTCAAAAATTTCCTCAGTCTCTCAAGCACTGGGGTTATAGCATGCACCCACAGGCCCAGTCTCTCATGATTTAGCCTTGAATGCTTTTGAAAAGCTGGATTTTCTCAGGGTCTTGTCCTTAGCTCTCCTCTGCTGACTCTCTCAGAGCAATCGCAGGCCCTCCCTAGTGACCAGATGCAAATGAAGTTTGGCCCAAGCACAACTGGAATGGAGTTAGTACTATTACCAGGAAAGGCAGGCAGTGTGGAACAACCAAAAACCCCAGCAGATGTCAACACACCCCATCACATGTAAATCACCCCTGTTTATCATTTCCTACTAGGAACTTCCCTTCTGATGTTAGAGGATTTAAAGAGAAAGAATTCTGTATAAAGGGGAAATCAGGCTGAACATGGAAAGAGAACAAAGACCTGGCAGATGGAGGACAGGAAAAAAATCTGTTGCTTTGAAGTGTAGCCACCACGCTGGACGTGTGCATATGAAGAGTTGGCGGGACAGTGGAGGAATGCATCACTCAGGCTGATAGAGCTCCCACAGCAGGGAGAGACTTGGGCTAAAGTGGGTGACTGGAGGTTCACCATCAGCTGGACACACAGCCAAGGCCGGACTTATCACAGAACTGACGAGCTGAAGCAGATGTGTTGATAAAGCCGCTCACACAGTGAGCACAACCGAGGTGCTGTGCACTCAACTGGAGACTCTGAGACTCTGGACAAGGGAACCACTAGAGGACTTTTTTCAGTTTATGTTGTGAGATGAGCTCCTAGGCTAAAAATAAGTTCTCACATATGCAAATCTGCAAATCGCTAGCCTAGATTCTCTTGGTTCAGTTTGAGTTTTGTTTTTTGTTGTTGTTGATTTTTTGAGACAGAGCCTCACTCTGTACACCAGGATGGTCTTGAATGTGTGACAATCCTCTGGCCTCAGCTTCCCAAGTGCTGGGATTATGGGCATGAGCCACTATGCCAGTATGAGCTAAACTTTTAAGAAGACATAAGGATAAATTAGATACAGGACCAGAAATTAAGACATTCCCTGACTAGAAGGGACTGGTGAGATAACTCTTTTGGTATGCTTGCCATGCAGAAATAACTCTGTTTGTAAAGTGCTTGCCATGCAAATACAAAGACCTGGGTTCAATATGCAGAAACCACATTAAAAAAAAAAAAAAGCTGGGCATGTCACTTACTTGTGATCCAGTGCTGGAGAGGCAGGCATAGGCAGAGACATGCAAAATCTGCTGGCCAGCCAGCACAGCCTAACCTGTAAGCTAGAGGCCAATGAGAGATCCTGTCTCTGGAAAACAAGGTACGGGGTAGAGAGATGGCTCAGCAGTTAAAAGCACTGGCTGCTCTTCCAGAGGAACCCCGTTAGGTTCCCAACACACATGGTAGCTAATAACCATCTATAACTCCAGTTCCAGAGGATCTGACACCCTCTTCTGACCTCCGAGGGCACTGCATGACACAGGTGCACTTACACACATGCAGGCAATACATGCATACATGTAAAATAAAAATAATAGGATAAAAACCAAAATTTTTGAAAATGACGGAAAAGAATAGGGATTCTATCTGAGCTGAAAACAGAAAAGCCCCTACTGCTGAATGGGAGTAAGAAGGGTGTGAGGGACAACCAAGCGTGGTATCCTGAGAATAAACTGACTTCTTTAAGAGTGGTGTGTGCTTGAAAGGCCATTAGCCTTCCTTGACCTAACCCTATATATGTCATCTGTTTTCTCCAATTACCTTCTTCTCAAGGTGACCTGAATATTATCTCCTCTGAAGAGCTTTCACCCATGCCTCTAAACAAGTCGTGTATTCATGGTCTCACACAAAACTACATACATGTGTACCCCATTGTTCATATGCATATGACAGCCTATGTGTCTGTTTCCTATGTACCTTTTAATCCATCTATTTGCTCTATTTTTATTTAATTTATCTTTACATATTACGTATGTGATTAGCAGTGATTTTTTTTTTCTTCCTTATGTTTTTGCACTTCTAATTTATTTTGTTCTGGAGACTGGAAAGGTAGCTCAGCAGAGGACCTGAGTTCAGTTCCCAGTTGGGTAGCTCACAACTGCCTGTAACTCCAGCTCTAGGAGACCCAACGCCCTCTTCTGGCCTTTGAGGGTACCTCCGTTCATGACCACATATTCACACATAGCCATCCTCACCTATATAGAATTGAAACTAATGCAAATAAATTTTTGAATTAACTAAGTCATTCATTTACTTATTTATTTGAAACAGGCCTTCACTGTGTAGCCCAGGCTGGCCTTAACTCACTATGTGGTCCATGCTGGTCTTGAACATGTGATAATTTTCCCACCACAGCTTCCTGAGTGCTGGGATTGCAGGCATGCCAGGCTACACTTTAAAAATGTAAACAATGGACTTGCATTGCTTTATAATTAAAAAAATACAATGAAAATGAAACAGGAGGGCTTCCCAGGAGGTTGCCCTTGAAATGTGAGCACTTTAAGAACAAATGCTCTATTTGTATGCCCAGACCATACCATCTCCAATGACCTTTTCTGGCATCTGAGACCTTCTTAAAGTGTACACTTGACCATGTGTGAACTTGGCCTTCTTCCTTCTGGATTGGATGATGCATTATGTATAGAGATACAGAGTTCAGGAAGAGGGATCAGTGCCAATGCTGAACCTGCTCCCCTTTCACAAGCTCCTCCCCACCTTTCTCTCTCTGTAGGGCAGAATCAGAATGCATGGATCACCGCCAGAAGGGACTATTGCTGGATGAGCGAGACCCAGACTGGGACTCCAAGAAAAGGGAGCTGGAGCTGTCTCTTCCTACCCCAAACCAAAACACCATCAAAAAAAATAAAAGAAGCCGAGGCCCCACCAGGCTCAGTCATACCAAGGCCTGGAGAGTGTGAGATGATGGAGCCTCAGGACACAAACCCAAGTCTTAGAAGAAGCACTGGACCTTGCCTGGAGCCCAGCAGGCTGCTGGGCCTCCTTGTCTGCATTGCTCTGTGTTCTCCAGTGGAACCAAACTGAAAGAATATGTAATGTCAGCTTACTTTGAAATTGAAACAACAGCTGAATCACATGGGAGAGGCTGAGAGGTCATCGCTTGGTCCTTGAGGCTGGTGCCTCAGCAGTTGGAGTAGTTTCACAAAGTCTGTCCTACCTTAGAGTGACTGAGACCCTCGCAGTTGCTCAATTGCTCGGTCCACAGTACTGGGTGCTGGAACAGCCCAATCTGGCTACGGAAATCTAAGAGGTTCTGAAGATCTGCTGCTTCCCCAGTCAATTGGGGAAGCCTGGAAACTCTGACTCTGACGTGAGTCACGAAATCAGCAGCTGTGGGATAAATCAACCTGTCTGAATCAGGGAGAGGGAAGACCAAACCAGAGAAAGGCCAATGATCTTCCTTCTGCCCTGTACTTTTTCTTTGGGCTGCTATCAGAAGGGTACGCCCACATTTGAGGCGGGCCTTTCCACAGCAATAAGGCAATCCCTGGGCGCTCCCTACTCAGATGATTCTAATTTGAAGCAAGTTGCTATTAAAACCAACCAACACATTGCCTTTATGGGATTTTACCCAGAAACCCTTACTCGGGCTTCTACGAGAAAGTCATAGTTGACCACTCGGTTTGAAGTCTGTAGAAGCCGGATGCCTCCTTGCTAAAACTTGCTGCCCAAGCGTGGCTGGGAGGGAACAAATGTCAGCTTGTCAGCCTGCCTGCATTTTGTCATCAGTGATGTCTGTTATCAGCACCACCTGACTCCTGACCCCTGACCCTGCCAACACACATAATTGTAGAATGTCGGAGATCAAATAAACTCTGCTGACCAAAACTGATTCTTATCAGGGCAAACAGGAAAATAAAAAAATAGAAAACAACAAACCAAAAGGTATAAACTTCTCAGCATAATTGGTCTAATCTGTGAAGATTTTTTTTTTTTGACACAAAGATGACACAAAGATGTGACAGAGTGTGTACCTTAGCTTCCAGCTACTTTACCCACGATCTCATCTACCGAGGAGCAGTCATCTAGTCAATGAACTGACCCAGTGAGAAATCACTGGAAACCCGACAGGAAGGAAATCCAACATAACCCACAGGCAACTGCAGAAAATGAGGAACTGTGGGATTCTATATCTAGTTTTTTTTTGTTGTTGTTTTTGGTTTGAGACAGGGTCTCACCGTAGCCCCAGCTGGGCTGGAACTAGCTATATGAACCAAGTTGGCCTTGAACTCACAGAGATCCGCCTCCCTCTGCCTCCTGAGTGCTGCAATTAAAGGTGTGAGGCCTCACGGCCCTGCCTTCTACATTTCATTTCTCAGTGGTCGGTTTTAGAAAATGTAAGTACAGAGTAAATACTTCCAAGAAAAATGTAGCATCCAGATTGAGATGTGAAATACATATTGGATTTTGAAGAGAGCTTAAGAAAATGTTAAATTCCTTGTCCATAACTTTTAGTGTTGATTGGTTGAAGTAATATTTCAGACGTTTTAGTGCTAAGTAAATGAATTATGAAGTTTACCACTTACCTTTTACTTTTCAATGTTTATTTTTAATTATGAGACTATTTTGCTGAGTTTCACATTTATTGTGTGTGTGTGTCTGTCTGTCTGTCTGTCTGGTGGTCAGAGGATAACTTATGGGTTTGGTTCTCTCTTTCCACCTTATGGGTCCTGGAATTGAACTCAGGTCTTCAAGCTTGGCAGCAAGCACCCTAACCCACTGAGCCATCTCACCTGCTCTACTTTTACTTTTTAAAGCGTATGAATGCTACCATGTTTTAAATTCCCAGTGTGGTTTACATTTAATTTCGACTGGCTCAAGCTGCATTAGGAAGATTGTGCTCCTATGGTCTTGAAGTTTTCATGATCGATTGAACCAGTAACAGACAACCTCAGAAAAATGAAGAGGCTCATTCACAAAGCTGAGGAGATGCAGAAAGTTTCTCTAAGGAAAGGAAGAACAGCAGAGGGAAAAGCTGCAGAGAGATGATAGATGATCGATAGATGAGAATAATTGATAGATGAAAGAGGGATAGATAATAGGTGATTGATAGAAGATAGATGATTGATAGATGATAGGCAGATACATAGCAAGATCTGAGTTTCCAGACCTGGCCTCTTCTCAGGATTTTGAAATACTATTTTTCATAATCAAACGTCATCTGTGCTTACATAAAACTGATGTTTTTCTTTGCAACCAGTCTCTTTTCCTAATAAGTACAATAGATGACAGGGTCAGGAGTGAAGCAGACTGAGGCTGTGCTCTCCTCTGACTGTCTTTCCTGGGCTTTCTGGGAAGAGGAAATATGGCTGTCTGTGGGAACTGCTGGCCTTGGCACCTGCCGTCTGCTCTGTGTAATGGCTATCATATGTTTACAGAAGGGAGCTCGATTTTCCTCTGAGGCTCTCAAAGGGTTCCAGGAATAATGCCATTTATAGGTCAAGTAAACCTTTCTATTTTGTAGTTCTGTTGTTTGGTTGGTTTGGGTTTGTATCGGCCTGGAACTCACTCTATAGCCCAGACTGGCCTTGAATTTGTGGCAACCTCCTTTCTTTAGCCTCCTAAGTCCTTCTAAGTGCAAGCAAGCTACTATGCCCAGCTGCTTTTAAATTTTTTTTGTATTTTAAATTCTGCTCTTTTGGTTTGGTTTGGTTGTTTGGGGTTGCAATCCTTTGGTTCAACCCCAAATCTGGTTAAGCCATGTATTATGGAACTGTCTCTTGAGCCCCCATTGCCAGTTTATAAATAGACCCTAACTGCTGTTAAAGCATGGATGATGGTCTGTCCTCCTTTGACTATGATAATCTGCATCACTCAGTGACAGGCAAAGTCTCCGTGCACGGCCCTTACTGCATCTGGACCTGCTGGCTCCGGGTGGCCTCACCCCTTACACTTTTCTCTTTGCTGTGTTAGGAGACATATTCCACCCTTACATGTTTTAAACAGTTAATGAAACATGGGGAGAAGATACCACGTGCAGCAAGCACCCTTCCGCATGGCTGCTAGAATTTTGTTTGTATCAACAACTGAATTATTGGAAATCTCCTTTTGGTCATGAAACGTAAAGTATTTATCTTATTTTTTCCCTTTTTTTCTTCTTTGTGTGTGTGTGTGTGTGTGTGCGTATGCATGTTTGCATGTGTGTGGATGCATGCATGTGGAGATGCAAGGTTGCTGTCAGGAATCACCCTCAATCATGCTTCTTTCTTATTCAATGACGCATATCCATATGCATCCATTTTTCCTCTAAGACTGAAAAACAAAATCAAAGAAGCAAGAAAAATAGCACAAAAATCCTCTGAGAATCAAAGCCAGCATGTCTGAGAAATTAGGAATGATTTTCTCGACCTTTCTGTCTTCTAAGCCTCATGTTTATAACCAGGAACAGGTTTAATTTTAGCCTAAGTTTCTGAGCTGGTTGCAGTGGCAAATATTAGAAACTCCTGCTAGCTGGGCGTTGACTGTATGCCAGGTGCTTTAGGCCTCTTCTAGAAGCCTCTTCTGAGCCAGAAAACTAGGTGTGTTTATAAGGAAAGCACTGGAAGTTTAGTAAAGTCATTTATGTGAAATCAGTCAATATTACTGGTGCAGGGATGCATACTATGCCTCTTGCCCTGGATTCTAAGCTCATTCGGTTATAGTTCTCCAAGGCTGCTTTTCTCTTCTGTTTACTGAAGTTCATCATTGTTAGTCTCAATCTGAAGTGTGGTTGTTAGCTACCAAGTGAGTGCTGGAAATCAAACCTAGGTCCTCTGGAAGAGCAGTCAGTGCTCTTAACCACTGAACCACTTCCCCAGCCCCAATAGTTCTGTATTTACTCTTAAATGCTGACTTGGGATCAGGAATAATGACTCCCTGTAGCCTTGGTTACTCAGAAAACTGAGATGAGAGAACCACTGGAGCCCAAGAGCCAGAGACCAGATAGTCAGCGTAGGAAGATCTCATCTCAAAAAAACAAAGAGGGAACAAATTGCATTTATAGCTAAACATTAACCAAGAATATAATAATATTTTGTTTGCACATAATGGCTTTTCAAATCATAGTCTTTGAAAACTCATACAAATTCCCTACAAATTAAGCCCAGTACCTTACTATTTTCCTCTAGACAAAATAATCAACAGTCTGCTTTAGGTTGAACAATGTTCATCGGTAATTTATCTTTCTTAGGTTTCTGTTTCCATAGTATATGTCTTCTAAATAACATTAAACACCTATCTTTGGCAATAGTGGGAGAGAGCATTACTGATCATCTCTGAGTCACTTTGAGCACACGTGAAGTCTGCTGATGTCAATTCAACTGTGTAGGCTTGAAAGACACCCCACTGGACACCTCATCCCACTGTAAAACTGAAGCCATACCTATATATAAATATACAAAGAAGGGCAGCCACAGATTTATTTTGCATACAGCGTCACTCAACGTCGTCACTTACACAGTTCATACTTGGAAAACATCCAACAGAATTATTTCTTTTCCAAAGGACTTCATAATAGTTTAAGTAAGTTTGCAATTTTGGGTTGGGCCATATTCATAGCTATCCTGGGTGGCAGTGGCCTGCAGGCTGTAGGTTAGATACCCTGATTTGAATAGACTTTAAAGTATTTCTGTAGTCTTTACATTCTCTTCACAAGACTCTCAGAGATGGGCTACACAGATGTACTCAGGAAGCATGGCTATTCAGAAGAAGGTGGTAAGTTAAAGAATTGTTAACTCTTCTATAGTGCTGATAGACCTTCAAACCTAGCTTCAAACAAGTTCCACAAATTTTAACACTTCAAAAGCAGAGGGAAATCATAGATTCACCCTACATATGGAGATAAACTTAAAAACCGTGAAATAATAGCAATTACCTTTCTAAATAGTGAATAAATAACTAATAGTGTCCATCTAACTATCCTGTGCTCACAGTGATGTCTTAGTTTCTTTTTCTGTTGCTGTGATAAATTACCTCCAAATGCTACTTAGGAAGGAAGGCTTTATTTAGCTCACAGCTCAAGGTCCAGTCTGTCACTTCCCAAGGCAGCAGGAGCTTGAAGCCACTGGTGGAATTGTATCTGCAGTCAGAAGAGAGCAATGGGCAGATTCTGTTATTCATCTCTTTCCCCATTCTGTATCGCTCAGGGTCTCCATCCAGGGAACGTTCTGCCTCACAGTTAAGACGAGTCTTCCCACATCAGTTTGCCTCATCAAGGTAACCCCCGACAGGCATGGCCAGAAGCTTGTCTCTTAGTGACTCTAAATTCTGTCACATTGACAACACTATCGTTTTTCAGATGTCTGAGAAAATGAGTTCTGTGCAGACAGGAATATAATAACCAGTTTGCTAGAAAGTGAGCGCCCTCTTGTGGAACATACAAGACCAAAGACGGGCGGACCGAAGGCGAAGGTACTGAAACAGTCACAGCACGTGGCCCTCATGCACGTATGCCATCAATCTCTAACAGTGTGTCATGAGAGCAAACAAAATCTTAGCAGGAAAACAAAATCTCAGTAGATACATTTATTCAGCAAAAAGCTTTAGAGTCTGAAAATAACATCATGAAGGTGCGAGATCATTTTACAACGAAGGAAACTGAAGCTTTAAAAAGTCTTAAGACACCGTGTATGGAGTCCTGCTGAGACTGGTGAGCTTTCAGGAAGTCAGCAGTGAGATACTAAGTGTCCATAGCAGACCCCAAAGAGACATGTCATACACACATATAGTATATCAAATTTAAAAACTCCCAAAATCCTTTAGGGCTAGGCACTCCATGGACATCCTTGATGTTTCTGACCCTCTTTCATGAACTGGTCAGAAGTTGGTTAGGACCCAGGAGAAGGTGACACCCATGGTGATGACATGTGACTGTGGGAGGGTGCGAAAAAGAAGATTGCAGTATGTCCACTCTGCTACCCAGGATGACTATGAATGTGGCTGAACAAAAATGCATATGCTTATCTAAAACATTATGTGGTTTGTTTTGTAATTCAAGTGTGCCGTTGGATGCCGTGAACTTTGTAAATGATAATGTTGTATTGCAATGCCAAAAGGTTGGACCAGAGTCAGGTGTGACTTAGAGGAAGGGGCAAGAATGGGTCCTAAGTTTCTGGCTTGGAACAACTTAGTAGAGAGCAACTGAGTTAAGGGATGTAGAAAGAGCAGGCTTGAGTGAGTAAATCATGATTGCTGTGATTTGAACAGGCATCACAGGGCTTAAATAACCATTACATCACAGAATAGAGCTGAAAGTTGCTCCATTCTGGTTGTAACATGTCCACAACAAAGGTTCGCTTCTGTACCCATTAAAAGACCCATTATGTGTGTGATGTGTCACTCTCATCCTATTTGAAGGGTCTACTACTGAATTTTGCCATTCTTGTTAAATGTGTTATTTCTTATAACACAGCGTTTCAGAGGCAACCTGTCCACATTATTAGTCCTAATATGCCTTCCTTTGTGTTGTCTGCCTTTTATGAGCCTGCAAACCATAGTACAATTGTTTTCTGTCCTACTAACTTCTGCATTCTGAAGGGCTTTGACTAAAGGAACTTTCTGCAATGCTTTCAGGTGGGAGAGTCAGGGATCTTTGGTAAGTTTTTTAAAGCTCATTCAATACTTTGTGATTCTGCTTCTTTGAATTTGCTCTAAGGGCATAACCCGGGTACCTAAAATTGTGAATGCAAGGGTTTTCATTCATTATAGCATTGCTTGTAGTAAACAGATCAGATGGAAACAGCTTCTTTATTCACAATAGGAGTGGTTAGATATATTCAGCATATGCATGTAGAATTATAGCTAACCACCGACAAGCATATTGCTGAAGAATATGGACATAGGGAAACATAAGCCAGATTATGGCCATAATATAACATATCTTTTTTAAGATGAAAATTCAGCATGGAGGGAAAACAAATCTAGGCTGTGCTCGGAATAGTGATAGTGGGGATTTGAATAGTGAAATTAAAGTTAGAGTTTCCTGCTGGTGTTCTCCAGCTTTCTACATTCAGCAACTCTGAATTGTGAATATAAAGAAAGTTAAGTATTACTTTTTTTTAAGGTAAGGCATTAAAGATGGTGTTTTGGGCAGAGTTCTGTGTTGGTCAATGCCTTTTGAGGAGAATTGCACAGCAGTACATGGTGGCTATCAACCATCTTTAATTCCAGTTCCAGGGAATCTGATGCCTTCTTTTGGCCTCCACAGGCCATTGCACACACATAGTGCACTTACATACATGCAGGAAAAGACTCACAAAATGAAAAGAATATGTAAAATATTTTTAGATTTTTTTAATTTAAAATTTTTCAAAAATATTTTTAATTTAAAAATCCCATAATGGACACAATGCTGGAAAAAGAAGCTGAATTCTCAGGAAATTATTTTAAATTTCAAGATCTTTAGACAAGAATGTACAAGTTTCTTGCCCTTAGTATTCAGTATAGATTCAAATGTTCATGAGTAACTAGATTAAATACTGGCTGGGTAGTTAACCATGTGACAAAAGGAATGATCTGTTCAGCTCATGTTCCTTCTTGGTGTAAATGGTTTAGAAATTAGTGGCCAACTGATCTCTAAAACAAATAGAATCAAACTAAACAATTGTGGTGAAGAATTGCTTTCAGAACTGAGTCACATTTTTGTTTCTTCAGGAGATAAATCACTGGAGGAGAATCAAGGAGCCTTTCTGACCACAGAGCTAGGAGCTGTCAATGGCTCGTTAGGTTCCGTGACTGTTCTTTGTGGCTTGCCCTCAGCATCCAGACACACGGGACAGGGACTTAATAATTATTTCAGGATGTGTGATGACAGGCAAACATTTCAAAAGATGTTATATCCATCTGCTCAGCCACCTGATGGTCCAAATTCAGAGCAGATGGGTGAGATTTCCCTGAAGCATGCTAACCCAGGACTGGAGCCCTGGCTCAGACTCAAGCTTCCCTTTTTAGAAGGCCATCAAGAACCAATGTCTTATGAAACCTATCAAACTAAATTCACTAGAAGCCTCTGAGAATCAGCATAAGATAGGCTTAAGTAAAGGAAGGACTAAATTCTGTATTTCACCATCTAGACATTACAAAACCTTACACCTGAGCATGTAAAATCCTCTTCACTTTGTAAGAATGACAAAGCAGGTCTCATTGAGCACAAATTAAAAACATACAGCAACTGAAACATAGCTTCAGGATTTACATTTACATCATCTGTTCTATTAGGGGAGGAGTTCAAATGTAGCTCCCAATGTTAACTAATTTTTTTCTGTCCACTTTATTGAGGTGTAATGTGCAATGAAATTAGTCAGTTTCAAGCATACAGTTCCATGTGTTCTGACAAACATATACAGTTGTATAGTCACCGACACAATCAACGTATGGTACATTCCCATCATGCCTCAGCATCCTCTTTCCTTAGCAGTAGATCTATTTCCATGCCCAGCCCCATGGCCCCTGGCAGCTACTTTGCTGGATTCCATTACCGGAGAGTTGCTTTATTCTGATATGTAGTAAGTGGGATCCTGTAGCCTTATGGCTTCTGACTGGTTTCTTAGCATAATGCTTTTGAGATTGGTCCATGCTGTTTCAGACATCAACAGTTCAATGACTGAGGCTGCTGAATAGTGCTCCATGTGGACAGTGCTCTGCTGTACATTATATCACTGAGGATTTGTTGTGATCTATGAGTGCATCACAGTTTATTCCCCTATTATGAGTTCACCCACTTTTATATCAGAATGTGCTAAAATGCTGATGGATGGCTGCCTTCCTGTAACGTTCACCAGTCTAAGATCCATGATGGCGTGGACGCTGGTCCACAACTGGTCTTCATGCCATGTCTGTCCCAGAAAAGGTGTGTGACCAAAGTTTTTAATGGATGAACTAATGAATAAACAAATGACTAATTGCACACAAGTAGCAAGCCAGATGGTGGCCCACCTAATTAACTGACAGGGAGAGAAAAAAAACGCAATATGAAATAACTTCTTTATCTAAAGTTGGGATGTAACTTGGTCAGCAGAGTACTTAGCGCCTAGCATACATGAGGTTCTGAGTTCCATTTTTAGCACTGTGTAAGCTTGATGTGGTGGCATAACCCTGCAATCTTAGTACTTGGGAGGTAGAGACAGGAGGATGCGATTTTCATCTTCTTCTTTATAGCCAGTTTGAAGCCAGCCTAAGCTACATGGAACCCTGTCTAAAAAATTAAACTTTTCTTTATTTATAAATTTTCCAGATGTTGGACACCATGCTTCTTCAGGCTCAGGCTTTAAACAAAAGATGACAGTTCTTACCTTAAATGATTATTATGAAGATTAAGCAAGACAGTCCATGCAAACCAACTGATAGAATTCTGCCATATAATATGTACCTACAAAGTCAGTTAGTTGGTATAATAATTGCTATTATTTCAATAAGAAGAAATGCTATTTAAGGTAAGGGGTTGACAATCAGTTATTTCCAGAAATTCAACTGAAAAAAAAAAGACATGTGACTAATTTCCTTCTCCTCTTGATTAGTAATTTAGCAAATCCCACAGAGCATCGGTGACTGACATTCTTGTATATATTCTTATATGTTAATGTGGAATGTGGCGATGTCTTAGAAAGTAGCCACCACTGGAGTCCCTACATCCACCCCAATTAGATGGTGAACTCATACTAAAAACGTTGACTCAGCACATGAATGGAAATTGTCCCACTCCTAATTCAGAAAGTTTCCTTTGCTAGTCTGTGATCTTTGACCAATTCCTGTAAGATTTCTAATAATCATCCTGCCCAGGGCCTCTGTTACCTGGTTTCTCTTACTTCAACTCTGATTCCTGTTGACGATGTAGATAAGGTTATTGCTTCGGAACAGCCTTTGGTCACTTAACACAAAACAATCTGCTGTACCCAAACCAACTTTGTGGTTTTCCAAGGGAAATGGGATTACAAATCCCTTTGCTTTCTGAGGCCTGAGCCTCCTGTTCTCTGGATCCAGTTACTTGTATGTCTTCGCTGTCTTCACTTAAAAGACTTCAAAGCTCAATAACTTTTCTTGGGATAAAAGAGATTCTCTAAACCATGCTCCACCCAAGTTTTGTCAACCACCAGCTCTCCTTTTTTTCTCTTCAGTCCTTTGGCCTTTTCCCCAGGCAGTGACCTTGATACTACGTCTTTATGACTAGTATCGAAATACTTCAGAATTGAAAAATCCTCAGATGACCAGGAAAGGTCTTTGTATGGAATAATCAAAGGTTTCTTTTGCAATCTGAGCCTGTTTCCTTGTATCCTAACTTCTGAGGCAAGAGAAAAAAACAAATGTCTTCTCCACTTAGAACCACATTTCTGAGAAAAGCCTGGCCCAAATTGTGTCATCCTTTTCTTTAATCATCCCCACGTGTTTAGACATCTCTCCCAGATAATACTAGTTCAATTCAGCTTCCTAGGCCCAGTCATTAACGGAAGTTGGGGACTAATCTTGAAATATAGGAGTAGCTATGTTTCTCTTAGCTGAGTGGCTTCAATTTAAACAGTCCACAAAATCTGAATGCATTTTATTTTAGGGTAAAACCCAGGGATCTGGCATCCCCAATAGGCTAAGCACAGTATTCATCCCAATATGCTAACTGAAGAATGAAGACTTGGGCCCAGGAGATGGCTCAGTAGTTAAAGCGCTTGCTGTAGAACCATGAGGACCAGAGCTCAGATCCTCAGAAACCCATGTAAATGCTACGTGGGTGTAGTAGTAATTCCAGCATCAGAAGGCAAAGATTGAGAATCCCCAGAGCAAGCTGGAGAGCCAGGCTACTGAGAGACGATGCCTGTGCTGGATAGCTTTAGTTGTCAGCTTGATTCAGCCTGGGAAGTGGGAATTTCATTCGAGGAATTTCCTCCATCAGACTGGCTGTGGGCATCTCTATGAGGCATTTTTTAAAATGTTGAGTGATGTGGGAGGCCCAGCACATGGCTTATGGTGTCACCCCTGGGCAGGTGGTCCCAGGTTGTATAAGAAAGCAGCCTGAGCACAGGGCAACGAAGCAAGCCACTGAGCAGCATTCTAGGATGTCATTCATGTCTCCGGAGTCCTGCCCTGAGTTCTGGTCCTGGCGTCCCTCCAAGATGAAGTAAAATAAACCCTTTCCTCCCCAAATTGCTTTTGGTCAATGTTTTATCAAACAATAGAAAGAAACTAAGGCACTGCCTCAATGAATAATGTGGAGAGCCATTGAGGATGAGTCAGCACATCAACTTCAGCCCCCCACATGCGCGCACACACACACACACACACACACAAATATGCATATTCACACATTCACATTAAATACACATGAAAAGTGGAAAATAAATAAAGTGACATTGAAAAGTAAAGAGAAAGATTTATTCAATGTGGCCACAGTGGGAAGAGGAACAGATAAAGGGGTCCAGTGACCTCAAGTCTATCTTTGGTGTACTGATATGAGCTTTGGGCTTAGAGGAAGAATTGGGGTAAGAGGTTAAAAGTATGCAGAATTAAGCAGTCCTGGTCTTGCTGGGGTCTCCTCGTATCCTTATCTCAGCTCTGGCTCAGCAAGGTGGTCTGAAGAAATTCTTATTGTTGCCGGGGACCAGGTGGTTCTCAAGAGATGATGACTTCTGCCTCTTGGTGCAGCCTGGCCATCCTGGATACCAGTGTTCCTCAAAGTGCAGGGAAGGGTCTTCTGTTCTGAGGTATTCTTCCTGGAATTCAGGCTGAGTGTGGGCTTAGGACAGTGGTGTATCTCTGTGTCTTTGGCCTTGAAGGAGAATGAGGTAGGTTAGATAGACAGATGATCCCTTAGTAAAGAACACGCTGACTTGCAGAAGTAAGCCAATAACCCAAAGCAAAACAGACAGACATGAAATGAAGGCAGAGCTGCCAGGCTTCAATAGTGTATGTCATCACCATGCTGACACAAGTGAGAAATCATGCTTTTTAGTAAAAGTAGCTTCTCAGTGCTGGTTTCATGAATAGTGAGATGACGGACAAGAATTGAAAAGGGCTGCCCGACCGCTTCCTTCCCAGTCCATGAATAAAGGTGTTCTGAGCATAATCCACTGAACACCTACCTGGAGCTGGAGAATAGCTTACCAAGGCCCTGCCTCAGTGCTTAGGCAAGGAGCAAGCCCTCCTTGCCCACCAGCATCACCCATTGCTTTGGTATCTCACAGCCACAGAGTCTCTTGCTGGGGCCTCACAAGTACTGGGCTCAAGAATCTGGCTTTCAGTAAGCTGTCTAAGAGATTGTGAAGGATTCAATACCATCAGAACAACTCCTCTTGCGACTAACTATTCTTAGAAAACCATGGGAGGTGAAGTCCTGTACACCCTGACTTCAGGACAGACACCCAGCTTCTACTACGGTCAGCAGGGATTGCTGCCCTGAGGCCCTAGTTGGACAGCAGAACCTTAGAGAAAAGACCGACTAGATGGGGATGATGGAGTGAAGAGCTGGATGCTACAGTTGGATGGTAGAGGCTTCCATCCCTGGGCTGGCCAAATTACAGGTGGCCTTTGAGATCTGTGTCTTTTTCTTTGTTTCAGTTTCTTAACCTGTGAAATGGGGAAGTATCAGTACTTATTTGATAAGATTATCCTAAGAATTAAGATTTCAGGTCTTCAAACAGTGCCTGACCCATAGTAACTGTGATGGATATGTGGGTTGCTACATTGCCAGTTCTGGGGCAATGGGACACAGTGAGGACTTGCTCAGCATTCAATGCACTTGTAAGAAAATGTTATTATGTAACACGCAGTCCCATAAACATGGAATATACACAATGAAAAATATTTAATTTTAAAAATATTTTATTTATTTATTTTACATGTGTATTTTTGCCTGCATGTATGCAAATGCACCATGTATGTACAATGTACAATGCCAACAGAGCCCAGAAGGGGGCACTGGATCCCCTGGAACCGGAATTATGGACAGTTGTTAGCTGTCTTGTGAGTCCTGGGAACCAAGCAGGGTCTTCTGTAAGAGCAGTCAGTGCTCTTTAGAGCAGAACCATCTCCCCACAGCTTCTGAAAAAAAAAAATTAATTAAAAACATTGAATATTAGTACTACTATCTCAGTCTCTATCAACAAGGAAGTCAATTATCTAAAATGCAGAGTGAGCATTCTGTGACCTTTTATCTGTCTTTGTAAATAAAGCTTTATTGGAACACAGCCACCAATGCTCACACTTTGAACTCTGCTGTCTATTGTTGCTTCTGTGTGGAGACAGATGGGTTAAATAGTTCCCACAGGGATCCTAAGGCTTTTGCAGCTTGAAATACACTCTGTTTGAGTCTTCATAGGAAAACTTACTGACTCATGCTGTTCGTACTTTTGAACCTCTGCTACTATGTGGGTCCCTCTGGGAAGAACCACAGATCTGCTGCACTAGGGCATAGCTGACAGCTAGTTGAAACCAGACCCTTGTCAGTGCTGCAGAAGGGACTGGTGTCTGACAAAAACCATGTAAAGAGGAACATGTGGGGCACTTCTCCAAGAAACAGGTGGAAGACAGAACCTGTAAGCCTCCCTGTTCAGCCCAAGAGGAACCTGACTTGGGTTTTTATGAACCTGGAGTATGTCTGGTAACAGCTGAAGGAATGACTGAACATCTTGTATCTGCCATTAGTGCTCGTTCTCCATCACTAATTCCATGTTCTCAGCTACTCCAACTATAAAATGTCTGCACTGACATCAGACAAGTCATTCCATCCACCACCGTCTTGGTTGGCCTTGATTGCCATCTAGACAAACCTAGGAAGAAGGAATCTCAATGGGAATATCCTCTATCAGACTGGCCTGTGGGCATGTCCTTGAATGAGTGATGTGTGAGGTCTCAGCCCATGTGGGCAGTATCACCCACGGACAGGTAGTCCTGGGTTGTATGAGAAAGCAGGCAGAGCACAGGTCAAGGGAGCAAGCCAGTAAGTAGCATTCCTCCAGGGTCTCTGCTTCAGTTCTTACTTCAGGCTCCTGCCTTGAGATCCCACCCCAACTTCCCTTAATGATGGATTGTCACTTGGAAGTGTAAGATGCAGTAAACCCTTTCCTCCACAGCTGGGTTTGCTCAAGATCTTCTATCACAGCAATAGAGAAGCATACTAGAACAAAAACCTTTAGAGAAAACTGTGTTATGGTATCTTTTCAAGCAACATGATAGTTAATTGCCTACTGTGCGCCAGACACTAAGGCAGACAGAGAGAATGAAGTCCTGGCCTTGCTCTCAGAGTACATCATTTTTATTGCAAAACCATAAACCTTTTGAAGCTCGGACTTATGACTCACTTCACTCACTCAGCACTGATGGATGATGAGGAATGCATTGAATTGGAAGTCCTGGTAACTAATTAACACCTGTAATCAAGATCATAAAGGACTTGGGATTCCCGTGTATTTCTTGAATACTTATTTCTATGCAATTAGGTACAGTATAAATATCTTCTCCCATCTGTGGCTTGTCTTTTATTTGTGTTGTGTATTTATCAGAAAGAAGATTAATTTCTTAAACGAATACCTGAGTTATGTTAATTTCACTACTAATGTTAAAAAAGTCCTTAAACTCTGCTTAAGGAACTAGAGAGATGACTCAGGAG
Source organism: Eospalax fontanierii (assembly GCA_035773235.1). Taxonomy (NCBI): domain Eukaryota; kingdom Metazoa; phylum Chordata; class Mammalia; order Rodentia; family Spalacidae; genus Eospalax; species Eospalax fontanierii. The sequence goes on from CM069549.1 coordinate 13,332,284, forward strand.
TTATGAGCATTGGTTGTTCTTGCAGAGGACCTGGGTTTAGTTTCCAGCACCCACAAGGCAGCTTACAACAGTCTGTAACTCCAGTTTCAGGGGAATCTAACATCTTAGTCTGGCCTCTGGGGGAACCACATGCATGTAGTACACTTACGTAGATATAGGCAAAACATATACAGATACAATAAAAATAAAGAAATAATTTTAAAAGAAAAAAAAATCCCAGCTTAGTCCACCTAGCAACTCATTAACAAGATTATGGTGAGTGTGGTGGTGCATGTTTATAATCTTGAAACTCTCTGGAGGCTGAGGCAGGAGAACCGGCTGTTCAAGGTAATGTTTGGCTACATAGCATGATAGCCTGTGCTATATGAGACCCTATCTCAAAAGAAAGAAGGAAAACTAGAAAGAGGATTACTGTTAAGTGTGATTGAACCCTCACCCTCCCGCCAGCAGTTCCAGGACAGATACCTTGGTGATTCCAACCACTCTCAGAGCACACTGAGGTCTGAGAAAATAACTGACTTTTACAACTTCTTGAATAAATAAGATTCCCACCCCAGGATTCACAAACAGCTGTAAAAAAGGCCTGCTTCCTGACCAGAAGTTTATCTTAAACATCAATCAGATGTCATGGCAATCCCAACCCCCTCCCATTAAAAGCTAGGAGGGGCTGAGGGCTAAAGGCTTTTTTAGGCTTTTGGCTTTTGGCTGGTCTCCCTGTCCTGGGGAGTTAGCCTCTCGTACTCTGAGGGAGCTCCTCCATCCCCATCTGGAGCCAGGCAGGCCAGCCTGGTTCCCCGGAGCCCGTGCCCCAAGATGAGGGGGCTAGTCTCCCCCATCTCTTTGGGGAGACTAGCCTCCCAGGGGGGTTAGCATTTCTCCACTCCCAAGTGTGGAGAAGCTAGTCCCATCTGGTCTTCTCTTAATAAACTGGGTCCTGTTAGCTCCCAGCGGAGTCTCTGGTCTCTATTGTCTGCTGCGTCTCTCGAACCAGAACCTTACAATTGCATTTTGATATTGTTTTCTTATTTAAACAATCTTTCTTGACCTCAAGGTTTAGAATTTGTGAATCTTCATCTTTATCTAGAGTCGTCTCCCCCCGGATGGTATAGGGTAAGAATCTAATTTATTCTTCAGATGGAAATTTCCAACATTGTTATTTAAGAAACCAAGGTTTATTTTACTGCATTTTGGGTTCCTTCTATACAAGAATACCTAACATACACATGTATTCATTTTTGGAGAGAGAAGTATAAACGGGCCAAGAGAAAGAAGGTATGTGTTTATGTCCTGCAATAACTGTTTTATAACAATTCCATAAAACCTCTTTTATTAGCTATCGGCGTATTATCATCACTTTAGAAATCATTCTATGTTGTGGAGGGCCTAGCGTAAAAAATGTTAACATATGTCCATTTCAGTATTAATTTTTCAAACTCTTTTCCACTCTCTGAGCACTCACTTTTAAGGCAGACTTCTCTACACCTGCCCCTGAAAGAGTCAAGGATATTCTCCTTGAATATGTTTTTAATCACTACAGTGCATGCAGAAGGGCCAAAGTTCCTAATATGACAGCCAAGGCAAGGTTCAGGTGGTGTTTATGACAAGGTGTCTTGGCTAAATTCAGTTCATTTGCAGCAATGCTTTGGACTAGAGTCACCTGCATTCTCTCTGTTGCCTGGTTCTCGGCCCACATAGCAGCTGTATCGGTAAGTTGAGCTCTGTTCCTCGGTATGTGTACAGTCGTCAGTTCTAGCACAGGTTATCCACTTTCTGTACTTTTATTTCCTTTCAGATTAAGCATCTTTCCAAAGGAGATGGTAAGAGCCATTTCATATGTTATTTTCCTGAGTTTCTTTTATCCGCAGGGTTAGTAACTATTTTTACTCATTTTTCACAGCTCATGATGCAAATTTGGGTGAACAAAAGGATATTTCTGAAATCAATTTGGGTGAGTTCAGTTTCTACAATATTGAGGCCTTGAGGTAATTGGTTATTTCTATTAATTAATTAGTCTGAGACAAGGTCTCCCAGTGGAGCAATGGCTTGCCTGGCTGGCCTTGAACTATGTGTCTCCTCTTTTCCTCAACTTCCTGCTACTCTTCCCAGTGTCTAGAAAAAGCCTAAGACATACTTGATAGTTAATCAATATGTGTTATGTGAGCCAATTGGGTAGTTGATAGGTCAAGGCTTATTTTAGTTGAATATACACTCTTTTAGAAAGTATTCCCTGCCACGCCGACCCCCACCCCATGACCCTATCTATGATTCCTAAGCACCAGGGTTAAGATTTGAGTGAGTTAATCCACAGTGCTAAGTGCCCCCGCAGCTTGCTGTTATTCAGTTTATTGTTGTCATGTGACTAGGTTAAGCAAGTCTATGGAATGTGTGCATAGGGGAGAGTGGAGTAGGAGCAGCCTCAGTCATTGGCAGGTGAGACCATGCTGCCTAATGCCTGACACCTGTGGGATGTCAATGGCAAAACTGAACAGAATTGGAAAGAAGCTACAGGCTTTGCAGAATAGACTTCTGTTACTGCATGAGACAGACGGTGGTGACTGCTCCTGGGCTAGGTTCCCTAACTGTAAATCAGGAGCTGTCCTCAGAGGGAGCTGCAACGCGAAGATCTTGTCTGAAGTTGTTTGCTATTTACAGGGAGTACTGCTCCTAACATGGGGGTCACGATAAGTGGCATTCTCCAATTGGGGAAGCAGCTCAGTGGATTGAGTGCTTGCCCAGTGTGCACAAAGGCATGAGCTGAACCCCCAGAATCCCTCAGAACAGGGTGTAGTAGCAAATGCCTCTAATCCTAGAGCTTGGGAGGTAGAGGCAGGAGGATTAGGAGTTCAAATCAAGGTCATCCTTGGCTACATAGAGGGGTCACAACCAACCTGGGCTACATAAGACCCTGTCTTAAACACACAAATAAAAGAAAAATAGACCAAACACTTGGTTGGACTCTAGCTACTCAGTGGGGAAGATTGTGGTGTATTGTAATTTTGGTGATTTTTTTTTTTTTTAGATATTTCTGTTTGGGGCACATTTTAAAACACTTTTAAATGTGTTACCTCACTTAATTAATTTCATAAGTCTATGCATTTTGGAGTACTGTTCTTGTTTTTATAATTAAGGAGACAACACGATAGTTAACTCAAGGTCAAAGTCTGAACCCAGGCAGACCTTTTCAACTGCTTATATTTTCTCACTGTAAATTTTTTTTTAAGAAAACGCTGAGTGTGGTGGCACATGCCTTTAATCTCAGCACCTGGGAGGCAGAGTCAGGTGGATCTCTGTGAGTTTGAGGCCAGCCTGGTCTACATAGTGAGTTCCAGGCCAGCTGGAGCTACATGGAGACCTGTCTCAAAAAGACAAAAAAAAAAAAAAAATTAATTAATTAAATGGCATTCTTTAAACATCTAAGAAGTTGTCCCACGAGATCTTTCCCTTTAAGAATCTTATTTTTAGAAATTGTTCAAAGTCAACATTACAATGCAAGTGGTGTGAATCTGTTCTGCTGCACCTCTGACAATTGGTGCATGGAGCTACAGTTGAATAGATTGGCATTCCCCTGGTCTGTCTTATTACAAGGGCTGTGCCTCTGGTTTGGTTTTGGGGCTGCCTGCCTCTTCTTCATGGAAACCCAGTTCCCTTGCCTTGATGCAGAAGTCAAGATAGCACAAAGGTCCAGGATGGGATGTCAGGTTCATTGTTCGCTTAGACAGTGACCTCCTCGCTCCTGACCACTCTCTATTCGGATTTCACTTCCTCCTTTGAAGGATAAAAGGCTTCGAATTCCTGATCAAGAAGCTTATTTTTCACTCAGCTCCTAGTGCTAAGGTTCTTGGAGAAGAATTTTTTTTCCCAATATTGAAAAGAGGATATAACAAATCCATAAAATCGTGGTCGATAAAATTGATAAAAAGTGGTCTTTCACACTTGCTCAACTAGAGGGAAAAATGTCAATTTCTTAAAGATTGTACTGCATAAAGTTAAAAGATTCATAATGGAAAAGATTATTTTTTGTAAGCTGTCTTTTAATAATGTTCATTTCAAATATTCTTTTTTTTTTTTTTTTTTTTTTTTAATTCACCCTTAGCTGCAGGCCTGGACCTCTTTCAAGGGGACATCCTTCTGCCGGTGAGTGCTAGCAACGACACAGCCACGTTTCTTGGGATGCTACCACAGCGCCCTCAACCTCTGCTCCGGGGTGACTCCTGGGTTAGACGACACTGTAGAGGAGAAGAAAGGATTCTAATCTGTAATCTACACCCATAAAAACTTCTACTATTGTTAAGTGTAATGAAAAAAAGCAAGTGGTACCGAAAAGCCTACAATTATTAACCATTCATTTATTCCATTTTTTTCCTAATAAGAAAGAATTGGGAGGAAAGAAATGCTCTGATGTGTCTGTGGGTGCAAGTGCCAGGTTTGGGGTTACCTGGTCTCTTTATTTGGTTCTTAATAACTCCTCTGAATTTCTCAAAAAGGATGTGTAAGGAATTCCTCTTGTTTTATAGTAAGAACTCAAATGCCACTAAACTATTTTGATTGCTGGATCTGTTCTCTGCAGTGTGAGAGTTATGATAAAGTTATGTTATGTTATATTAACGGTAATGTAGAGTGCTAGGCTTCCTAGGCATGATCATTTGTTATTTACTGCTTTGATATCTTCTTCTTCTTCTTCTTCTTCTTCTTCTTCTTCTTCCTCTTCTTCTTCTTCTTCTTCTTCCTCCTCCTCCTCCTCCTCCTCCTCCTCCTCCTCCTCCTCCTCCTCCTCCTCCTCTTCTTCTTCTTCTTCTTCTTCTTCTTCTTCTTCTTCTTCTTCTTCTTCTTCTTCCTCTTCTTCTTATTCTTCTTATTCTTCGTCTTCATCTTCTTATTCTTATTCTTATTCTTATTCTTATTATTTTATTGTTGTTGTTTCTGGTTATTTTGAGACAGGGTCTTTCTTCCTATAACCCCGGCTGTCCTAGAACTCATTATATAGAACAAGCTGGCCTTAATCTCACAGAAATCCACCTGCGTCTCTCTGCGTCCAGAGTGCTGGGATTAAAAGCATGCTCTGCCATACCCAGAATTGCTATTTTTTAATTAGCTTACAGGCTAGCTGGTTTCCTTAGGGAATTTCCATGTATAGCTGGTTTTGGTTGGTTGACTCTTCTTCCCTACACATTGCTCGCCATTTGTCCTTACGCCCTTCCACCCACAATAATTCCTTCTTCAATATCAAGTCACTTACATTCTCCTACCTCCATGCTCTTCTCCTTTGAAGCCACTTTGTCCTCACTTTATGGATCCCTTTCTAGTTTCTTGGACTCTATATGCTTTTACTTCCACCTAAATACCTATATATAAAGATTAGAAGCCGGAAGCTAGGATCCACCAAGGAGAGAACACACAGGGTTTGTCTTTCTGAGTCTGGGACATGTGATACATGTATAAAATGGAATTCTGTTCCGATGTGAAGAAAAATGAAATGGGTAGGAAAACAGATGAAACTAAGACAATATTATGTTTGCTTTTGTTTTCACAGAGCTCCAGAAATGCCCTGAGAGACCCAACCAGCAGATGGAAGTTCCCCATTCCTTACATTCTGGCTGACAATCTGGGTAATGGCCATTGTTCTCAGCTAGGAGCTTCTGGCCAGACTCCTCTCTCCCTTTTCTCCTGTTCACCTGTTTCAGACTGAGAGCAGTTAGTGATAAATAAGCAGTCCCAAAGATTCTTTATCTGAAGGGAAGAAAGACAATATAGTATGTCAAAACCTTGACTGCGTTAAAGAACAAGTCAAGGGCTGGGAGACAGCTCAACTAGAGCAGAATGAGGATACTGTTTCCAGCTTGTTTCTTCCTTTTTTATGGCAAAAGGGACACAATTTTAAAATATATTTTATTTATTATTTTTATTCTAAGTGTATGGATGTATTGCCTGCATTATGTAAGTACACCCATGTTGTGCAAGGCCCATGGAGGTCTGAAGGGGAAGTCAGATCTCCTGGAACTGGAGTTATGGATGGCTGTTAATCACCATGTGAGTTCTGAGAACTGAACCTGGACCCTCCTCCTTTGGATGTCCTCATTTTTGTGTCTTGGCTAAAACATACATATACTATTGTCTGTACATATGTGTTGAACTGCTTCTGCTGCATTATCTTTAACAACCATGTAGATATCTAATTTCTTCTGCATTATTGATGGATTTTTTTGTCCCACTGCATGTTTTTGGTAAAATGAAACAAAATATATGTCCAGAATGGACCTCTTGCATTTTACAAGCCAAATGAATTTCTCTCTCTCTCTCTCTCTCCTTTTTCCTTCATGTTTGGTCAATTTTTGAGACAGAATCTCACTCTGTGGCTAAGGTGGGCCTTGAATTTGTATCGGTCTTCTGATCTCAGCCTCCCTAGTGCTCACGGCTGAGATACTAAGCGTGAACCACCGCACCCAATTGAGGATTATGGTCTTATGATTTATGTACTGTGGAATCGACAGCATGGTAGTTTACAAAATGAAAACTGTGATATAAACATTTGGCAAACTGCTGAGGATTGTAAATTGCTTGAGGAAATGTACAAATCAAATGTACAAAAATGTGATTTCACTTTATATGACTTGGATTAATTTTTAACTGAGTGGATGGAATGGCGGGGGCGGTAGTACCCACAGAGGAAAATGTAAAATCCTCGGTTCTCTGGGGTATCCACCATCCCTGTCACGGCAATGCCAAGATGCACGTTAGACAAAAGAGAGGACATCTGAACAGTCATCAGGCCTTGCAGATCAGTCAGCATCTATTGCTCCTGCTCCTTCAGATCCACAGGTTTCTGCTTCTTTGGGTTAGAGCAATTGTATGTAGACTGTGTGTGCAATGCTGGCCTCTTTCTTAATGAGCTCACAGGGGAAGCGGGCCAATATCTCATGTGATTCTTTTGCTTTTAGAACCTCGCACTTCTCTAAGTTATGCTCTCCCCCACCTAAGTGGATTCCATTTTTGAGCCATTCTCATGTGGCTTGAGCTAGCCTTCAAATTGCCAAGTAGCTGAGTATGACCTTGGATTCATAAACCTCTGCCTCCACCTCTGGAGTGCTAGGATTACAGGCGTAGACTGCCGTATCCATGACCAAACCCAAAGCCTTGTGAACGCTAGGGAAGCACTCCACCAGCTGAGCTAGATGGCCAGTCCTAGCAAAGATATTTTTTAGTATGCGGTTAGAAATGCTGTTTCATAGCTTCTTTCCATGTACACAAAGACCAGAGTCTTTTCTGTTTTCTGCTCTGCCACGAGACTCTTCCGAGGCAAAGATCTCAGAATCTCTGCTTGAATGAAGTAAAAAAAGAGGAAAAAACAAGATGTGGCTTTATGATTTTATTCAGCTATGAATCCATGAATACATGCACGAACTCCAGTTCTGTGGTCACATTTAAAGTCTGAACTGACAGTGTCCACAACTAACTTTGCAATTTTACCTTCCAAGGAATCCATTTAGAACTAAAAAAGAAAAAAGTTCTCTAAGGAACCTTGGTGGCTGTTGGATGAGTAGCACAGTTTTCTGTAAAGTGTAGTCATGTCTGTTATTGAAGATATTGAAGGCTTGGTGGTGTTTTTATTGATTTCTGCAGAACTGAATGCCAAAGCAGCCATCCTCAATGCCTTTGAGATGTTCCGCCTCAAGTCCTGTGTGGATTTTAAGCCCTACGAAGGGGAGAGCTCCTTTATCATCTTCCAGCAATTTTCTGGGTTGGTATGAAATATAGACTATAAAAAGCTTGTATCCTTTGGTTTATAAAAGCGATGCATTTGTTTTGAAAGCTAAAAGGAATTATCAGAAAAGAAAAATCATATCTTTCACTGTAGTTTTAAAATTTTATTTCTTTCTTTATTTTTATTTTATGTATATGAGTATTTTACCTACATGTATGTAAGTACATGTAAGTACACCCTTGTCATGCAATGCCAGAGGAGAACAGAAGAGAGTGTTGGATCCCCTGGAACTCAAGTTACAGATTGTTGTGAGTTGTCCTGTGGGTGCTAGGAGCTGAACCTCAGTCCTCTGCAAGAGCAGCAAGTGCTGTTAACCACTGAGCCATCCCTCCAGTCTATCACTGATTTGTAAAAATATGTACAATGTTCTTTCTATGCTAAACAGAATGAATTGTCTGAATTATATCTGGGGTCAGAAAATTTTCTCTCAATTTTTTCCCTAGTTTTAAGTCATGATTTTTTTTAAGTTTACTTATTCTTTGAGAATGTCAAATATGCATGCAGTATATTTTGGTTATGTCAACACACTGCCCCTGTTCAAGTCATCCCAGACCTCTCCTAACACATCCTCCTCCCAACTGCATGCTCTCAGTTTTTGCTAATTAACCACTGAATCCAATCGGTGCTGACTATATGCATGGGTTTAGAGCTGGCTATTCACTAGGGCATGGCCAACTTACTAGAATCCATAACCCCGGAGAGAAATGACTGTCCTCCCTCACCAGCCATCAGTTGATAGTAGCACCTCAGCTGGGGGTGGGAATCCTTCTTGTGAGGTCACCAAAGCTGCAGCAAGTTTCTGAGTGCAATGACCTGATCAAGTTAGTTTCAGGACCGCCTTCCCTAACCTCCAGTTCTCATAATCTCTCCTCTTCCTCTTCTACAAGGTTCCCTGAGTCTTGGAGGGAATGGGCTGGCCATGTTTTAAATTACAGTAGGGTTTTTTTTTTTTGAAGTCAGGCTTATTGAAGTATAAATTATTTTTCATTAGTGCTGTTCTATGTTATAGGACTCTGTTGGCTGAACTTCTGAAAATATCTAGATACAAGTTTGCTTTTTATAGACTTTTATGTCAGAGAATAACTCAATCATGAAAGAAACTTTTGGGTTGGGTGTGGTGGAGCACACTTTAATCCCAGCACTTGGAAGGCAGAGACAAGTTGATTTCTGTGAGATCAGGGCCAATCTGTTTAATATAGTGAGTTCTAGGCCATCTGGGATTACAGGGAGACCCTGTCTCTCTCTCTCTCTCTCTCTCTCTCTCTCTCTCTCTCTCTCTCTCTCTCTCTCACACACACACACACACACACACACACACCAAGGAGCAAAGAGCAGTTTTCTTCAGTGGTATATGTGTCAGTCAGTCCAATCAGCCTGGGCTAGAGGAGGTTGATAGGCAGAGCCATCTCTAGCAGATTGACTGTTGGCTTATACCTTCAAGTCCCATCTGAAATTATCTCTTCATTTCATAGTCTCATCCCTGCCTCCAGCTTTGGTCCACATAGATTGTCTATTTCTGACCTTGAGGTTTTTACTACTAATGGTTGACTGATAGAGATGGAAACAAAAGTGGGCACCAATTTATCCTCTTGAGAAAATGTATAAAAAAATGTATCGATGAACAGAAACACAGGCCTGCTTAGATACAGGCTGAATGCCTAGCTTACCCACATAGTTATTTTCTTATTTCATTCTTTTCCTTTAAAAATGCATACCTCCTATGCCCTGAGAAATGTGCTAATCTTTAAGTACAAAGAATTTTGAGACATAGTCTTAGAGCTCAGTTTTCAAGTGGCAGGTGGAGATGATCTTAAGAGTTTTAATGCATGTTGGGGAGGTGGAAGGAAGCAGGACCTCCAGCAGCCTCATCAGACTGGTTGACAATTAGGAATAGAGTGAAGTCAGAGCTGTCTTTAAGATCCATGGCTTGGATAGATGGTGAGTGTTAATTCCCTCCATGGAGGGTCAGAATACTGCTTACTTGAAAGAATCACTTTGAGGGCAAAATAGGAATTAGTTTTGGAATATGTGGTTTATTATTTGAGGTTCTTTTAAAAATATTTTATTTATTATTTTTATTTTATGTGTATGAGTACATTGCCTGCACGTAGATAGGTGCACCAACATCAGAAGAAGGTGTTCGATCCTCCTGGAACTGTAGTTATGGATGGTTGTTAGCCATCATGTGAATGCTGGGAACCAAACTCTGGTCATGTGCAAGAACAGTGCTCTTAACCACTGAACCATCTCTGCAGGCCTATTATTTGAAGGTTTAAAGAAATTCATGTGTCAGGAGTGATGGTGCATGCCTTTAATCCTAGCACTTGGGAGGCAGAAGCAGTCAGATCTTTGTGAATTCAAAGCTAGCCTGGTCTGGTCTACATAGGGAGTTCCAGGCCAGCTGGGGCTACAGGGAAACACTGTCTTAAAAAAACAAAAAACAAAAAAAAAAACAACAACAACAAAAAACAAAAAACAAGACGTTCATTTCAATTCATTTATTTGTGTATGAGTGTGAATGTGTGCGTGTGCATGTGTGTACATGTGCGTGTGCGTGTGTGTGTGTACCTGTGTGACATAGTACATGTGAAGAAGTCAGAGCAGAGCTTCTCAGAGTCAGTTTCCTGTTCTCCCCTTCCATCATGTGGGTCCCCAGGATCCTAGTTGGGTCCTCGGGCTTGGCAGCAGGAGCTTTTATTGGCTTCTCTGGATGAATCTGAGGTGTCTGGATAGTGAAAATAGGTGCTTGACTTTATTTTTCTTGGTATATGCTAGACAAGGCTTCTACCACCGAGCTACAACACCCTCAGCTCTTTTTAAATTAAAAAAAAAAGAATTTTTGAGAGAAGGGTCAATGAAGACTTTGGTTGGATTCCAGATAAATTTGTGGTGTAAACTGCTTTGATAATGAAATGCTACTGTGAGAGAGGAAGGTTGATTACGGTTTAGGCTTATGCTTGCACAATTTGTTAAAGTACGTAGTTGAAGTTGGTGATTACAGACATGTGCTGGCATGAGAAGCTTTGCATGGGTTTTGAGGATGTGAACCCAGGTCATAACACTAGTGTGGCAAGCACTTTATCTACTGAACCCTCTAAGTCATATTTAAGCAAAATCATTATAAAATATGTGTTTGTGTGTATGTATGTATATGTGTGTCTGTCTGTGTGTATGTGTCTGTGTGTGTCTTTGTGTCTGTATGTGTATGTGTGTGTATGTGTGTGTCTGTGTCTATGTGTGTGTGTCTGTGTCTATGTGTGTGTCTTTGTGTCTGTGTGTGTGTGTGTCTGTGTGTGTGTCTGTGTCTGTGTGCGTGTCTTTGTGTGTGTGTGTCTGTGTGTGTGTATGTGTGTCTGTGTCTATGCGTGTGTGTCTGTTTGTGTGTATGTGTCTGTGTGTATGTGTGTGTCTTTGTGTCTGTATGTGTATGTGAGTGTGTGTATGTGTGTGTCTGTGTGTGTGTGTCTGTGTGGGTATGTGCACATGAGCGTAGTGCCTTCAGAAGCCCAAAGACAGTGTTGAGTCCAGTAGAGCTTGAGTCACAGGTAGTTGGTAGGTGTGGGTGTGGGTGTTGGGAACTGAACTCAGGTCTATAAGAGTAGCACTTTCTCTCAGCTTCTGAGTCATCTCTCCAGCCCCATTGTCCTGTCCTTTTTGAATAAATAGCATTTAAATTAGCATTTGAAGGCACAGGATATTAACAAACTTGAAAAGAACAGACAAGAAAGACAATGTCACTGTTGCTAAGGAACTTGCGATCCCCAACAGCATTTGAAGTACATACAAATTCCTTATTCTACACAGCACTGGATAAAATATTGACCCTAATTTCACAATTTAAAGCCAGTAGGAGATAATTTGTGGGAAACTCTGGATTTGATAAAGAAGAAGAGAATTGGATTTAAAAGTAAAGGAAAAAAAAAAAAAACATTCTTTGGGAAAAAGAGGGCTAGAGACACTCCATGATGAATTTAAGGAATCTGCTGAGAGTTTCCTACTTCTCTAGTTTCTGGGGTAAGTTTTGGGTTCTTCTTGCTGTGGGGTCCTTCACAAATAAGTGTGGCAGTATATTAATGATTTTTCTCATTACTATGACCAAGTATCTGAAAAGAAGCAATTTGAAGGAGGAAAGGTTTATAATGGCGTGCAGTTTAAGAAGGGATTCAGTCCATGGTGGCAAGAAATGTTTGGTGACCTAAGTGTACGGTAGTTGGTGACATTGCATCCATAGTCATGAAGCAGAGCAGACAGGAAGTAGGGCTGAGCTGTAACGCCTCAAAGCAGGTCCCCAGTGACCACTTCTCCAGTGAGGCTTTGCCTCCTAAAGGTTCTTTACATGGCCTTCCAGAGCAGCTGGGGACAAGTACGTTTCATGTGGAATACTAACAGGGAATGTTAGAAGTTGGGATGAGAAGGTGACGTGATAAAGAAGTAGAAATGGCTCTCTCCTTCAACAGATGCAGACAGCTTTATTAGCCAGAGGGGTTTCCTTGGGAATGGAGGTTGGACATCGGAGACTGGAGAAGGTCTGAGGTTTACAGGTGGATCCAGAAAGTTCCAGGAAAGAGGTCGTGCCTTCCTGGATTCCCAGAAGGTGGAGTATACCTTCCTGCTCCTCCCTGGGATCTGGGAAGGAGTGATGGGCAGTTCTGATAAGGGAACCGCGAACCTCCTTTGAGGTGGTGAGGAGCCAGATCTGAGAGGCAGCTGATAAGAAGCGAGATGTCTTTTGCTAGGGTCACGTGTTCTGAGATAGGTGTGTCGCCCTCCTGAAGTGGGGAGGGTAAATGGTCAGTTCATTCAGTCACTCTGCAGGCTGATTTTCCTTCCTTGGGGAAAGGAGGGCGGTCTTCGGGATTCTACCTGGAATTCCCTAGCCCAGGAGTTTCTTAGGAACGGTTTTTTGGACCCTCGTTGCCCGGGGCACTTTACAAATGAGGTCATAGCGTGGTGAGTCCGTCTACATCCAAAGACTAGAGCATCTTCATTCATTAACTTGCGTTATTATGGAGATGATTTGCAGTCATAAACTTTGTGTATGCTCATTATCGGGAATTTAGAAATGCATTAAATAGAAAATTTAAATCAGCCACAACCATCACTAATATACAACTTAATATTTTAGTCTAAATGCAGCAGTATTGTTCTTCAGAGGGCCCCATGGGTTTATGGAGGTGAAGATGAATACCAATTTTCACTTCTTGATACATTGCTAGGCTTAATTTCCCTGCAGTTATGGACCTCTTTTCATGATCAGCACTTTTAAAGCTGGCATAAGAGAAGGCAGAAGTGCCTAGAGAGGGTGCCCCATACTTAACTACTCTATCTTTTAAACCATCAATATATGAAAATACTGTAGTTCCTTTTTGAAAATCCATCTTTCAAAATTTGTTTTTAATTGATTCATAGCAATTGATCACATTTAAGTGTGCAGAGCCATGCATCTTACATGTCTGCATTGATAATAAATTAATCCTTACATACAAAGTTACAGCTAATTAAAAGGAATAAGTTCTGGTGTTCTATCCCCCACTAGGGTAACTACAGCGAATGATATTGTATTAAATATTTCTAATTAGATAGAAGGGAGCATGTTGAATGTTCTCAGCAAAGTGTTTTTTTTTTTAGTGTATGTGTGTATGTCTGTTCACATGTATGTGGTCACACCTTTGTGCAGGTGTACACATGTGTGTGCATGTGGGGGTCAGAGATTGATGTTGACATTAGGTGTCTTCCTTAGTCAGAAGCCATGTCAATTATTGAAGCAGGGTCTCTCACTGAAACTGGAGCTCAGAGTTTGCAGATTTGGCTAGTCTAGAGCCAGCTGGCTCTGGGATTCCATCTCTATCTCCCAGGTACTAGGATTACAGGTGGGCTGTCACCATTTCCTGACTTTTATGTGGGTTCTGGGAATCTGAACTCTGGTCCTCATAGTAAGCGCTTTATCCACTGAGCCCCCCGCCGCCCCATTTAAAATAAAAATTAAATCTAACTTTCTTCTAATCTGTGTCCTGGAATCTTATAAATTATAACTATTTAAGAATTCCTATGAAAAACACCATTATCCTCTCTCCCTCTTTAAAGGTGCTGGTCTTCAGTTGGTGACCAACATGTAGGACAGAACCTGTCTATTGGCCCAGGCTGTGACTACAAGGCCATCATCGAACATGAGATCCTACATGCTCTGGGATTTTACCATGAGCAGTCCAGGACTGATCGAGATGATTACGTCAACATCTGGTGGGATGAAATTATTCAAGGTGTGTATGAACCCAGCATAGTTGGTAAGAGCCTGGGATTGTCTTTATGACTTTCTGAGAATCTATGGGAGACACAGGCTGACTCTGTGTGAACAGGAGCTTCAGCCTCCCCATAGTCTGGGAACACAGAGAGGTGACAGCTTGTCACCTCTCTTTGGGCTGTGCTGATGTGGTCACAACTGGTCTCAGAATTGGGGATCAGGGAGTGTGGCTGGAATGACTCAGTGTGGGAGGGGATGTCACATGAAAGTTAGTCAAAGTTTTTGCTTTGTACCAGAAATCTTGTTGAAATTCTAAAAATATAGTTTCTTATTGTAATGAGTAAAGGCAATTGAGTATCCAAGGATATGAGTTATGTATCGACATGTGGTGACTTCAGGAGGCATGACGAGGGTCAGGTGACATCAGGATGATGACCTGAGAACACTCTCCAGAGGGGTGTGTGTGTGTACATGTGAGGGTTAGGTTTTATCAACTTGACTCAAACCTAGACATATAGGGAAGAGGAATTCTCTCCATCAAATTAGCCTATGGCTACGTCTGTGGGTAAATGGATAACTGATGCAAGAGGACCAAGCCAACTGTGGACAGTGCTATCCCTATACAGGTGGACCTAGACTGTATAAAATGATAGCTGAATGAGCCGGAGGAGGCGGGCCTGTATATAACATTCCTCCATGGCCTCTGTTTCAGTTCTTGTCTCTAGGTTCCTGTGTTGAGTTCCTGCTTGACTTCCCTTGATGACAGACTGTAACCTGCAGGCCAAAGAAACCCTTTTGTCCTCCAGAGTGCTTTTGGCACTGTAACAGAAAACCAAACTGGACAGTATATATGTGTATATGTGTGTATGTGTGCATATATGTGTGAATGTATATGCTTCTGAATCAATCTTAAGTGTTTAAAAACAAAAACAAATAAGCAATAACAAAGATGAATACCTTTGTATCTGAAATATGCACCTGCAGTAGTGCTAATGCACCTGTCCTTTTCTGCCCTTAAAAGATGACATCCCTTTATCTTACACATTATGTGGTCATGCTAGTCTAACAAGTTCAATATTCTTTAGTTTTGTCAGGTTTGTTTAAACACTGCCTTCCTTAAGTGTTTGAGACAATATGATGCTTTGGAGAATACTAAACCACTGTTGAATGGTTTCCCTATCTTAAAACCATTGCTATGTTGCTAAGGATACCTTGTTTTAAAAGTATGAAATAGTTCATGGCATGGAAAAGCATTCTTTTGGATAGTAGGCAAATAATGAAAGTTTAATGTACTAGAAATGACTTAACCCTTGCCACATTTGGTTGTCGAGAGTAGAGTTTCCTTGAAGAGTCATTTGGTTTATTTGTATGTCAGTTTCATACATAGGCTCATACATGACAGTGTGTATGAAACAACTTAACTTCTAGGGCTTTCTCAGAACTGGCCAACCTTTAAAATTACATATGAATCCAGTAGCGATTTCTGCCAGTACAAGTTCGTTTTTGAATAAGGTGAGAATGGTCCTCACCTGAGAAAGGGGTTGAGTTCACTAATATATCAGAATCTATGAGCTTTCAACCTGTGTCCCTCTCAGCCTCTGTGTCTTGATAATTCCAGGCATGTGGAGTGATGGAGGAAGGAGAAAAACTGTAGTTTGTAAAAGTCTTACATACCATCAGAATGGAGCACACACATACTTCAACCCATCCTACCTCCTAAACAGTGGGTCAAGCAAGCAGTGTTCCTAGCTGAGATCCCTGAGGGCTGTTTTAGAAAATTCTTCCGAGATGAAATCACAGATGAGACTTAAGGTGTTTGACTCCCAGGGGCAACTGGACCATAAACAGGTTTGTAGGGGAGAAAGAGAAATGGATTCACAGGTCACCAGATTCTTCTCTGACGGTGAGCCTCTGGGCAGTCTTAGAATTCTACCTGTGTTACTTACAGTTCTGAATTGCTTACTGAGTTGAGTATATACACTCAATCTTGCTGAAAATTTCATTAGAAATAATAAATAGATAAATAAAACCTCCCATTGTTAAGTCTTGAGGAAAATAATCCTTAGTGATTTCAAGATAGTCTTAGGCCACATGAGATCCTTTTACTAGCATGAGTTCCCACCGACTGGTGTAATTTGCAGGTGTTCCCAGGGTTGGTTGAGCACTGGCTGCTTGGAACGTATTTATCTGCTTTCGATCTTTGCATCACATACTGTTTCATATATCTAAATTTCGTGCAGTCTCTGGAGAACTCTTCTCCAATGAGACAGCAAGTCCAACAAGATAAACAGAAGCATGACTCGTTGGAGTACTTTGCAACTTTTATTGCATCTCATCTCCAGTTGATGCAATCTTGAGTTTAACCTGAGGACTCTGTACTGGTAATGATGAAGTTTCTTTCCCAGAATTTGTTCCCGTCCCCTAAGACAAAGTGGTGTTTGTTCTCGTCCACTAAGGAAAAGACTCAACTTCTTTGGTTTAGTTGAGATTGGCAAGCTGTGACCCCATGAGCCATGTAGGTGCTTTCATAAATAAAACTTTATGGAAGCAATCACAACTATTGTTCTATGCATCTTTATGACTGTTTTTGCCCCTCGGTGGCCAAAATGAATTGTGGAGCAAGAGCTCAAACAGTAACCTGGTAGCAGAAACGGAAAAATAGACCATTGGGGAACACGGTTTACTGGCTTGCTCCTCTGGCGTATGATTAGTCTGCCTTCTTTTTTTAAAGTTTTAAATTTTTAAAAATAGTTTATTATTTTTATTTAATATGTGTGAATGTTATTGCCTATGTGTGTATAAGTGCACCGTGTCAAGCAATGCCTGAGGAGGTCAGAAGTGGGCATCAGATCCCCTGGAATTGGAGCCATAGACAGTCATTAGCCACCATGTGGCTGCTGGGAATCGAACCTGGGCCTTCTGTAAGAGCAGCCAGTGCTCTTAACCACTGAGCCATCTCTCCAGTCTGCAGTCTGCAGTCTCCAATCTCTACTCTGTGTAGCTGACTCAGTGTCCTTTAATTGACTAGTCATCAGGAATTTATCATTTCAGCCACCCCAATGGGAAGGCCTCTCGGATGTTTAATTCTTTTTTGGAGAGAGATGAGAAAATCAAATACTCCTAACCCTCTGACCATAATTCTCCGTCCTCATGTTCTTCTTCCACAGTTCCCCATCAAGTAGTTTGTAACAGAGAGAACAAAGCAAAACTGCCTTTCAAAGTGTCACACCTGGGCACGTGCAGGGCTGAAGACTTTTGTAATTTGGCAGTGACAGGCAGATGGTGGGGCGAGCCCACAGAGGCTGTGAATGAGGCTCATGAACTCCTGTGAGCAAGAATTTTATTTCACTTTGAAAACAATTTTTATTATGTTTTATTTTTATTTTGTTTTGTGTGCATGCATGTGCCTGCCACAGCATGCCTGTGGAGGTCAGAGAACAGCTTGCCAGAGTTAGCCAATTCTGTCCTCCGTTTCTGATGACTAGTCAATTAAAGGACCCTGAAAGCCACACAGTTCATCTCTTCAAGTTGTAGCACGTCTTATCCCCTTGTTAATTTTCTCCTCACTGAATTGCCTTTGATAAGAAAATAATTGTTCTTCCTCCTATCTTGTTTTCCTTTGGTTCTTTCTAGACCAAAGGGCATGAGCTTTGGTTGATAGGATGCCTTCTTCTTGCCAGCTGTTCACCTTTCCCTTTGACCTTTGGATGTTGTTTTCCTTATACACAAAGAACTGGCTACATAGAATGATAGATGTACTTGGCAATTAAGGAGACATATCTTGAATATAATCCTTAATATTTTCCAGAATTCAAAAATTCCCTTTCTTCTTGTTTGTAATACTTACCTCAGATTTACTGTTTTACCTTCTTTTTAAAAGTTTTACACATTTACACACTCTTGAGCCTGCCATGGTGGTGCATACCTTTGACCTCAGCACTCAAGACAGGCAGAGCTCTGTGAGTTCAAGGCCAGCCTGGTCTACGTAACAAGTTCCAGGTCAGTTGGGGTTACAGGGAGACCTTGTCTCAAAAAAGACAAAAAAAAAAAAGGTTTACACATTCTGTCATACAAGTACATGCAGTACTTGCAATGTACATATTTAATAAAATATAAGTATGCATATTGGTACAGCATAGATTTTTATGATCATTCCAATTCCAATAATTTTATACATATTATATCAGCCGTTATATTATATCAATTAGTATCAATAGCCAATAATATCTATCATTTGTATATTACAAGATATGTTTAAATTGAAGATGTACAATTTCCCTTTTTGAGAGCTCTGAGTATTCTGGCAAAAAGGAGAGGTCGGAGGGAACAATTCAGTGGAACAGAACCTGAGGGTCCTCTCCTAACAGGCTATGAACACAACTTCGATACCTACGATGACAACATCATCACAGACCTCAACACACCTTACGATTATGAGTCCTTGATGCACTATGCACCTTTCTCATTTAACAAGAATGCCAGCGTCCCTACCATCACAGCCAAGATCCCTGAGTTTGACACCATCATTGGGCAGCGCCTGGACTTCAGTGCCATTGATTTAGAGAGACTGAACCGAATGTACAACTGTAGTAAGTACTTCTATGCCTGGGGACTGGGTGAACTAGATGGCCCTCAGCTTCCTTTACACTGTCCATCGATTTTCTCAAATGTTTTCCTAAGAGGTCTTGGACAAACTAACCTTCAGGATTCTCCCTTTAGAAAAAAGGCCTAGCTCCTCCCTCATAGGATGGTTAAGAAATTTAGTTGTGTAATATGTTTTATCAAGCAAAAGTATTGGGCAAATGTCAGAAGCTGTTATTGTTAAATACCTTTGGCTTTCTTTTAAAGGGTGCATAATCATGTAAAGGTCACCCTAGGCAATGGGCTGGAAAGTATGTTGTATCTGAAAAGTTCTTTACTCAAGTTATTCTTAAAATACCCTAAGCCTTTGATATGGGGGCATTTCCTATTTTCTAGGGTGATTCAATAGTCTGTGGGGACACTATCTCCAATTATGCTCATCAAGTATTTACAGGGAACCTCCCAAGTACAAAGCCCAGTATGATACTTACCTTGTTCTTGACCTAGAGTCCTCAAGTGATCCCTATATAGCAAGGAATGACTACAGGGCTTTATCTTATCTCCTAAGATAGACAGCTCTGTGTCTCTGTTCAAGAAAATAAAAAATCTTGTGATTCTGTTCTGTTTAAACAATGGTGTGCTAGTGGCTTAAAATATCAACTATTTGGAATGAGATGCCTTACAGTTTTTAATCATGGGATGAAATGTCATTTGCAGCCACAACTCATACCTTGTTGGACCACTGTGCTTTTGAGAAGACAAATATCTGTGGGATGATCCAGGGGACCAGGGATGATGCTGACTGGGTCCATGAGGACAGCAGTCGACCTGGACAAGTGGATCACACCTTGGTGGGACAGTGCACAGGTTGGTGATGGCTGAAAGTCAACACACTGTGGTGTTGAATTGCAACCAAGTTTTGCTTCAAATTGGTTATCAAATCTAAAAATGTGAACAAGGACAAAAAGTATTTCTCATATCTTAATTATTCACTCAACAAAAAGCATCCAGGCTCTGGGAATGCAAGAGAAATTGTTGCCCATGTTCCACATAACACCTCTCCCCCCACACTCATGCAAGCAGCCCTAACTAAACTCAGGGGATCAGGCAGAATAGAAGATATGAAAGTATTAGGTCAACTTACCAGAAAAAAGGAGTTCAGTGGAACCAGAAAGACAAGGAAAGGTACTAGAGAGTGCACGTGGTCAAAACATATTACGTGCATTGCCAAAGAATACATTTTAAATTATTTGAAAAGAAAAGAAAAAGAAAACAGGCAATTGTGCTTTTTTCAATGACAGAACAGATAGTGACATCCATGGCTGATAACATGACTTTACAAATGGTTTTTCCAGAGCTGTACCCTCCAATGGAAATGTAATGCTAGCCACATATATAAAGTCAAATTTTGCAGTAACCACTTAAAAGGTTAAAAGGAAACAGATGAAGTTCATTTTGATAATATATTTTATTATTCAATCAAATATATCAAAATAGTGTCATTACATGTCACCAATATGAAAATTACTATATGAGATACTTTAACTTTTTGTATGTGGTATCTAAATTACGACATGTATTTTACCCTTTCAGTTTACAGTGGCTGACACCAGTAAACCTGGGGCCTGCATTTGTACTGAAACCCCCACCAAAATCAGACAGACACAGGTTTG
The DNA here is from genome assembly GCA_035773235.1 of Eospalax fontanierii. Lineage (NCBI taxonomy): Eukaryota > Metazoa > Chordata > Mammalia > Rodentia > Spalacidae > Eospalax > Eospalax fontanierii. The sequence continues at coordinate 13,352,538 of CM069549.1, forward strand.
AAATGGGGCTTCACAAGTGACTAACTGTGATCACAAGAAACTGTTCTTGTTGTATGGTTTTTCTTAAGAAGTCTTTGCATTTGTAAGGCTCTTTGAACATCAAGATACTAATACTTTGTAAAGGGATTAAAGAAGATAATGTGTACACACTCTCTAGCTGCAGACACATATATATGGGATGGTCTCATGTGGCCCAGGGTGGCCTCAGACTTGCTATATCACTGAAGATGATCTTGAACTCCTAATCCTCTACCTTCAAGTGCTGGAATTACAGGCATGCATCACCACAACCAGTTTATGAGGTACTGAGGTTAAATGGATGGTTTGTGCATATTAATTATGCAAATGTTTATCAAAACTGAGCTACATCTCCAGTCCCTTTAGAGAAATTTATTTTAACATCTTTTAGTTAAGTGTCCGTCATGGAAGTGATCTCAAGCCTCTTTGAAAACAGGTGAGTTACAGATTATAATGACCTTTTGAAAAATGGACTGTTTTGAATTCTCTTCATTCTTAATTGCCCAAGAGTTGGTTACATTTCCTTCCCAGAGGAGTGACCCAAATGCCAGGCCACAAAGAATATCAGAGATCAGAAGCTACTATACTCTATCTCTGACCCTGGCAGAGGATAAACTTCTCTGTCGCACAGTGTTCAAAGGGTGATCACTCCTGAAACTGAATTGCCACCATAGTCTCATCTTCTCTTCCCTGTGGCTCACTGCTAAGTTAATTCACAACTTCCAGAGAGAGAAAGAGGTGATTGCATGAAAAGAATATGTCGGGGGAACACTCTAGGTCCCTAGTATGGAACGATCACACCCAGAAGGAATGTATAAGGAAAGCTTTATTGGTTTAACCTCATCATCTATCACAAGTCTTCCATTTAGGGAACTTACTACTAAAGGATGCTTTCTCTGCTCAGGTACAGGCAGACTTGAAGAGCCTGGAGGATCCCTCCAGGGATCCTGGTGATGGAACCCGTCTCTCATTTGAAACTCACAGAAAGGAAAGAATGTCTAGTTAATAGCGAGCAGGAAGATGGATTCAGACTTACCAAATCCTAGAACTGAATTATTTGACTTTCATTTCATTCTTGTCTACTTGAAATGGAATCTCTGACCAAGGACCTGAAAACCTTAGTCCTGGGGGCTCACATTTTAAAAACTGTGTGTGAATGCAGGTGTACACATGTCATGGTGTGCTTGTAGGGGTCAGAGGGCGACCCCAGGTGTTGGTCCTCACTTTCCACCTTGACTAAGGCAAGGTCTCTGCTTTCTGTTTTCTTTTTGTTTTTGTTTTTCTTCTGTGAACACCAGGCTACCCCACCCACTATCTTAACTCAAGGATCTAGTGGCCAAAGGCTAGTAAATTCAAGTACTGAGAAGAAGATACTAAGAAGCATAGCTTTCTCTGAAGTCACAATAAAGTCACTGAGATATTCTTAAGCCTTTTGGAAAGCTCATTTAAACCATCAGTGCTGACTAACTGGTATAGAAGATACAGCTGGGTATCGAATGGTCATTTCATGTTTAGCTTTGCTACTGCTTTGATTGGAACACTACAATTAGGTGTTGAGTGATGGAGTGCAGTTTAAAGCACCTCCCTAAGGGAAGACTTTGTCATTGTGCTTCATGTTGAAAAATATGTTGATTTTTCCAGATGACATATTTATGTGGTTACCTGCTTGTTTTCAGAGGACAGCCTGAGATATTTGGGTGAGGCAAACCCCAGCTCTAAAACCAGTTCAGACTTTCCACCACCTTTTTCAGTCCAAAGCTCTCATTTACATTCAGGTGAAATCCCTAATCAGCCCCTAATATGTCTTACATACAGTTTTATGGAGCAGTAGATTTTTTCTGACTGATAATGCACTTAGTTATTTGGTTAGAGATAGTCACTCAAAACTTTTATCATTGTGAATATTTAAAATCCAAACCCTAAACTTGAAACATTTCCTGTGCAATGAAAATATCAACTTTTCTGTGGAATGAATCTCTAATGTAAACAGTGAAACCGGTAAGAAAATCAGAATGCATCTCACAAATACCAAATTTCATCAAACTTTGATTGAAGTCTGTGATCCTTAAGGTTGAGGTATGTATTTCACAGATAGGAACAAAGGCAATCAAATGAGATATACAAGTTGGGAACATCTGAAGTTCTAGCATTCCAGAGGCTCAGACAGGAGAGTCGTGAGTTCAGAATCAGGCTGGGGTGTGCTATGAGACTCTCCTCTCAAAAAAAAAAAAAAATGTGTAAGCATTGCCATTAGCTATTAGATACTAACTATGTCCACTGAGACAGAATGTTTATAGATGTTCCACTTTGTTTTCTGTAGCTGGGATAAATACCATGACCAAAAGCAACTTGGGAAGAGAAAGGTTTATTATGCTTTCAGGTCACAATTCACCATTGAGAGAAATCAGGGTAAGACCTCAAGCAGGAGCAGAGAGAAGAACCATGGAGGAACACTACTTACTGGCTTGTCTGCAGGCTCACATTCACCTTTGCTTCTTAAACGGCCCACATCCAGCTGCCTAGGGGTGGTACCGCCCACAGTGGGCTGGACCCTCCTACATCAATTAATAAAACACCCCAAACTGCTTGTGCTAGTACATACCTTTAATCCCAGCACTCAGGTGGCAGTGGCAGATGGACCTATGTGAGATGGAGGCCAGCCTGATCTACATAGCAACTTCCAAGCCAGCTGGGGCTATAGGGAGACCCTGTCTCAAAACAACAAAGAAAGAAAGAAGAAAGAAAGAAAGAAAGGAAGGAAGGAAGGAAGGAAGGAAGGAAGGAAGGAAGGAAGGAAGGAAGGAAGGAGATAACTCTTCAAAAAAGGTTCTCTCTTTCTAGTTGTGTCAAGTTGACAACCAAGATTAGCCATACAGACAAATGAGCTTCTTTTCTCTGTTCCTCAGACAGGTCCAGTGTTGGGTACCTGGATAACAGCTATTGCGTCTGACTTCACTTTGCCTTGGGGGATGGCCCCACGTTGCAGGGTGTGGGAAGATGGAAATGGGACATTGGCCGCTCTTTCCACAGGTGCTGGCTACTTCATGTCCTTCAACACCAGCGTGGGGTCAGCAGAAGAGGTGGCCCTGCTGGAGTCTCGGATCCTTTACCCCAGGAGGAAGCAGCAGTGCCTGCAGTTTTTTTACAGGATGGCAGGAAGCCCTTCAGATAGACTCACCATCTGGGTCAGAAGGGACGACAGCACTGGCAATGTGCGCAAGCTTGTCAAGATACAGACCTTTCAAGGTACCTAGGCACATCGCAGGAAGACTGGATCTGGGGCAGTAGTGCTCTTTCTTCTCCTTCTCCATTTTATCCTTTCTACCCCTCTCTTCCTTTCTTCTCCTCCCATCCTTCTATTTCCATCTCATCTTCCTCCGTCTTCCTCGTCTTTTGAGAATCCCTCATCATCTGAGAATCTGTCATAATGTCTGGCAGGTTTTACCAGAATGCCTTAAACACTCAAAAATTAGAAGCCACACTGAGGGTGAGGTTGAGGAATACTTTTGTAGGAGTCCAATATGAATACACAAATAATTTTCATTAGCCTTTTGGATAAAGCTAGAGTCAGGAGAAAGAAAATAGGCGATTCGGAGGTGGGGACAGGAAAGTGAAGGGATGCATGTACTAGAGAGGGAGAGGAGGTAAATAATTGGACTGTTTTGGCATCTGCTCGGGGAAGGTAAATGACATCATCATTTAAAATGCTGAAGTAACTTGAGGTCTGTTCGTAAGTTGCTGGAAGCTGAAGCCATCATATGTGTCATCCTTAGTGTGGACATTTACATTCTGCTGAGCGTTGCTTTGTGTGTTTCTATAATGGTCAGAATGGAAACCTTAGGCTGCTAAGTTTGGCAATAGACTTGGGGATCATGACTGTAAGTCACAGCCCAGAACTTTAAAGCTTTAGTTGCGCGGGTAATTCTTTCAGAACCAGGAAAGGAAACAAGCATCCCTGTTTTTCTCATTCAACAAAGAATTCATCAAAATGAGGGAATGGGAATATAACTTGTGTGAGCACTGGCTGCTCTCGCAAAAGACCCGATTCAGTTCCCAGCACCCACATGGTGGCTGACAACTGTCTGTAACTCCAGTTCTAGGGCATCCGACACCCTCTTCTGATCTGAAACTCCCTCGGAGGTTTCTAGGAAGACTAAGCATCCAGTAGACACTAACCACTCCACTGTCAGCTGTCTGAGAACTCTGTATTCAGGGTTTGGGGTGGGGGAGTTCACTGTTCTGGCTGTAATTAACCAAAGCTGATGTGAAGGAAAGATAGCAGGAAGATACCCTTTAAAAGTCAAGAGTATTTCAGATCGTATTGCTATTGATGAGACTAATTATCAGACACCTCCATCTCAGGCTGAAAATGCATTCAAGTAAGCATAAAACTATCCTGTGTGGAACTTGGTCCCATAGTACGTATTTCTAAGTTCCCTAGGAATATTTTACAAATGAGGTTTTAAAGGTACTCCATTTTAATACTGGTTTGGCAATGAAATTTTTCTAAAAGGCTAATTATCACTTGGTATTTATAGTATATTCAACATAAGATAGTTATCATCATCCTGGGATAAGTTTTAACTTTGGCAAAGTGTGTATGTTAACCCAGCCAGCCCAGGAGAAACTGATGACCTTAAGTAATAGGAACAGACAAATTCATGATTAAGATGTGAATTTGAATTGTAAAATAAGTGAGAGTGGAGGAGGAGGGATGGAGAAAGAAGATGAATAAGAAAAGTACAATAGCAAGTGTACGAAAACACTGCCGTGGAGCTCAAGTGTTTTCTGACTTAAAATTTCATTGAAAAATCATGGTATGTCTTGCTTAAAAATTATCTTTCCTTACCAAACAGATGCTTTGACAAAGTTGCTTGATGTGCCTATAGTAACATCTGTTTTACGGGGTTTCTGTGAAGACTGAATGAGGAAATTGATATGCCAAGCTGGATAATTGCTGGTATTGGCTCTCATAAGCACTATTCTTTATCTTCAGGAGATGCTGATCATCAGTGGAAAATTGCACACGTGACACTCAGAGAAGAAAAGAAATTTCGTTATCTTTTCCAGGGCACCAAAGGTGACCCTCAGAACTCAAACGGGGGTATTTACCTGGATGACATCACCCTGACAGAAACCCCCTGCCCCACAGGGGTTTGGACCATTCGGAATATCTCCCAGATCCTTCAGAACACAGTGAAAGGAGAAAAGCTCCTGAGCCCTCGGTTCTACAATTCAGAGGGCTACGGTTTTGGGGTGACCTTGTACCCCCATGGTAGACTTTCCTCCATTGACTCTGGCTACTTGGGACTTTCTTTCCACCTGTGCAGTGGGGAGAATGATGCCATCTTAGAGTGGCCAGTGGAAAACAGACAGGCAATAATGACAATACTGGACCAGGAACCGGATGCCACAAAAAGGATGTCCTTAAGCTTGATGTTTACTACCTCCAAGCACCAAACAGCTCCAGGTATATATATTGTGTGCATGTGTGTGCGTGTGATGGTGTGTTCATGCGTGCATGAAGACCAGAGAACAACTTGAGTGTCATTCTTCATCCATCCACCTTTTATTTTGATAGCTTTACTCTTATTATTACTTTTAACTATATGTAAGTGTGTGTCTTGTGTGCAAATGTACATGGGAATGCAGCTGTTTGCAGAGACTAGAGGTGCTGGATCGATCCCCTGAAGCTGGAGTTACACAGGTTGTGAGTCATCTGACATGGGTGCTGAGGACCAAACTTGGGGTCCTTTACAAGAGTGGTCAACTCAGCCACTGAGTCATCTTGCCGGCCCCCATCCACTTTTTGTCTTTTTGAGACAAGGGTTTATTATTGGCCTGGAACTTGCCAAGTAATCTAGCCTGCTGGCCAGAGAGCTCCAGGGATCTGCCTATTCTCACCTTCCCCATGCTGAGATTACAAGCATGTACTGTCATGCTCACTTTTTAAAATTTTTAACGTGGAAGATCACACTCGGGTCCTCTACTTTACTGACTGAACCATCTCCCTGGCCTAAAGCTATAGTTTTCAATGCCATCTTTCCTAAATTCCCTCCTCTGGCATCTTTAAGAGGCCTTTGAGTAGCAGACACCTCACTGAGCTCAGTCTGATTAGAAGACAAATGTTGTCTATCAAATCAGAACTTGGGAAGCTTTGTATAGAGCTGATGTGTTGACTCCGAGACTCTGACTGGCATCAGCATATCCATGAACTAAACTTACACCAGTGAGAAATGGGCAAAAAATTTTTTCAGAGTTGATCCTTAAGCCTTAAAAAAGATGCACTGTAGCTCTCCACGTCCTCTTCATTAAGGGAGTCACCTGGGAGAAGGTAATTGAACAGAACTGTGGTTCTCTGCCTTTCTCGAAATTCTGTAATTCTGCTGACACAGCAAACAACTTTAGAGTGTGTGTGTGTATGTGTGTGTGTGTGTGTGTATGTGTGTGTGTGTGTGTGTGTGTGTGTAACAAACTGGAAAGTGAGGCATAAACACTAATGTGACTGCATGTCATCCATATGCAGCTATAAATGACTCTGTCATCTGGGACAGACCATCTGAGGTGGGAGTCTACTATGACGACTGTGACTGTTTTAGAAGCATTGATTGGGGCTGGAGCAAGGCCATCTCCCACCAAATGCTGACAAGGAGGAATTTCCTTAAAGACGACACCCTCATCGTTTTTGTGGACTTTGAAGGTACCTTTCAGGTTGTCCAGAGTCAGTAATCCTAGGTTCTGTGTGGTTGATTGATCTACATTTATTTTAAAGCACATCAGGGAAATGAAGATTTCTCTTAAGAACGAGGCTTAAAAAATGGGCATATATAGCAACTGCATTGGATTTAACTGACCAACATTCATAATTTTTAATTATTTTGTATTTTATGTGTATGAGTGTATTGCTTGCATGTATGTAAGTTCACCCATGTTGTGCAATGCCCATGGAGGTCAGAAGAGGATTGGAATTGAAGTTATGGACGGTTGTTAGCCACCATATGGGTACTGGGAGTCAAACCCAGGTCCTCTCCAAGAGCAGCCAGTGCTCCTAGCCACTGAGCCATGTCTCCAGCCCCTTGTTTTTTAAAATATGTTGTTTAATTGACATGTAAAATTTCTACATATTCATGAGAGTGCACCATGTGATATTTTGATACATCTGTTCTTTATATGATCACCAAACAAGGACAAGAGTATCCAGCTCTTCAAATTAGTTCTCTGTGTTAAAAATGATAATCTTTAACTGTCCCTGGGAGAAGCCAAAATTTCATTTTTTTGAAGTATTATCCTTATGACAACTTATCAGCTATGACAGTGTGCTGACATCAGTTTAACCTCAATCTATGAACCCATGGTTAGATTAAGCTTCTTTGTGCAAACAATAAGTAAATACTTGACAGGATTGTTTTAAAATAAAAGAGCTGGCAGCATGAGAAAAGGCCACTTTTCCACGCAATGTGCAGTTCATGAAGGACAAAGGTGTCCCAGGGAACTTTCTTCAAAAGCAGAGTTAATCACAGTCAGTAATTAATCTTGGATCTTTTCACTTGCATTGTGTTTGCTGAAGATATCACCCACCTGAACCAGACTGAAGTTCCCACTACAACCAAAAGTCAGATCCCCCGAGGCCTCATTCTCCAAGGCCAGGAGCCGGAGGTCTCAACAGAAAATTCTGGAAAGAATCTGGAGGAAGCTCTCCCAGGGAGCCTGGGCCAGGCCCAGATCAGCCGACAGAAGCGGTCAGTGAAGAACACAGGCCCCATGGAGGACCACAACTGGCCACAGTACTTCAGAGACCCCTGTGACCCGAACCCTTGTCAGAATGAAGGCATCTGTGTGAATGTGAAGGGCATGGCCAGCTGCAGGTAGGCCCCAGGACTGAAGGTGGCGGTGGTGGATGGGGCAGCCTCCTGAGCCAAGTTTGCTCTGCTCTGATAAAAGCACAGCTCAGAAGACCATAACAGGGCCTAGGGAGATGGGTCAGTTGGTAAAGTGCTTACTGTACAAGACTGCAGACCTGGGTTTGGCTCCCCAGAACCTATATAAAAAATCCAGGCATAGTGGTATATGAGTATAACCCAGTATAACCCAGGAAAGTGGAGACAGGAAGATACCTGGAGCTCACTGGTCAGATAACCTTACTGAGTCAGCAAGCTTCCGGTTCAGTGAGGGACACTGTCTCAAAAAAATAAGGTGAGAAGCTACAGAGGTGTCTATCTTTGGCCTCCACATGTATACACGCACGTGTACATGAACATGTATATACACACACACATATACACAAGAACATGGCAGTGACTTAATCTTAGAAAATTTCATTTACCTTGATTTTGACACCAGAACTCAAAAATGATGCAAGGACTTTCCCCTGGAGCTTTTCTGTTCTCTGACCTGCTATAGGTACTCAAGAGCAAACTGAGGTCTTCTCAGATTACAGATGTCTTATTTAGCTATTTATTATTTGTAGTAATAATAGTTCTGTCATTCATCAGTTATATTCTAATTGTTTTCAGTAATAGTAATGGGAACATCGGATTATTGGTTTTTGTTTGTTTTTTTTTTCTTGCTGTTGCTGGATACTATGTGTTCTCCTCAGTGTTAGCAAAAGCATAAAACCCCAATGAAAATAGTCCAGGCGGAGGCCCTCCGGGAGAGTAAGCTTTCTTCAGGGTTTGCGGGGATGGAACTCCCTGTGAGAGAAAAACAGCCAGCAACAGGGTGGTGTCTGGATGGGGTTTTTAAAGATTTTAGCTGGGGAAAACTACCAGGAAGGAGGAAGTTAATTAAGCTGGTGACTGGGATGAGGTTTGCAAGATATCTGCCTCTGGTGCAAGCTAGAATCCCACCCACCCTGACAGATCCGGATGCCCCCAGCAGTTTTAAAGATAACCTGGGAATGTAGCCACCCTTTGGGCACGGCTTGGAGATGAGTCAGCCAGGGCCAGCATTATGCATACGTGATCTAAATTTATCCTTGCTGTCTGCTTGCACAAGATTCTCTTTACCCTCATCTGATATATTAGGAGGTTAAATTTACAAAGGTTACTTTGTTCCAAATTACCCAAATCATACATTTTGGAGCTGGGATTCGCAGAGTTGTGCTTGTCTGCACAGTTTGCTATAATTCACCATTCTTTTCATAGTGTTTGCATAAAAACTGAAAAGCTGCTTCATAAACAAATGTGTGTGAGAGAACTATCCGATGAAGATGACTGAGCTGCCATAGATGGAGAAGCCATTCTCTGTTGTCTCAGAAACACCCGTGTTTCTCTGAGTTCTTTTCAATTTCTACTTTGTTTCTTTTTTGAATTTTGGTTTGGAAATAATTTTAGACTCGTAGATACACTGCAAAAATTCTACATAGTTCCCCTATCAGCCTTAAATGTCCATATCTCACCCAACTATACTACAGTTAGCAAGGCCAAGACATGAACATCAACACAACACTATTAACTAGATAGAAAGCTTTACTCAGATGTCCCAAGGTTTTCCTCAGTGTCCCCTATCTATTCTGGGACTCCAGCTTGCTTTTAGTTTCCACATCTCTCTCAACCTGGGATAATCCTTGTCTTTCACGTCCTTGACATTTTGCTGGTGGCCATTTTATAAAAATGTTCCTTAATTGGGTTGACCTAGGTTTTCTCATGTTTAGACTGAGGTTAAATAGGTCAGAGAGGCAAAGTGATTTGCCCTTGTTATATTAACTTTAGCTGGGGACACATCAATAAATGCTGTCTCACAACAGATAGGACACCAAAAACAGATCAAGGTAATGATTCTACCCAAGTCTATTTTGGGAAAAAAATGAATTTATTGAGGTTACCTGTAGGGATAACAGCCTCCCAACTTCTTCCCCATTGCATAGATGCAGCTCCTCCTTCAGTTACCTTACACCTTCTCTACTTCAGCCTCTCCTAAGACTACCTACAGCCTAGGAAGAATTACATACAGCTAGGAGAAACACAGGAGAGAATGAGCATCTGGGATTCCAGATGAAGGCTTCATGACCCTCCCCATGAGGAAAGTCCACAGGCCTGATCTTGCTGAGAGTCTCTTGCAGGTAGTCACAACTCCTCTTATTAAGATGGCAATTTATGCCCAGGGGACAGTGTATCACAAATGCCCTTCCGGTCTTCTGATTGGGCATGTCATATCTATGTGTCACTGTTGCTGACACTGGTCATTGTCTTGTCAAGCGGCTGCCCATCAGGCCTTCCTCCTAACCAGTTGCTGGTCCCCTCTTTATAGTTAGCATCATATAGGGAGACATGCCCTGAGATAAAGCAGACTCCTGTTTTCCTTCGAGTCCTTACCCACTAATTTCAGTGTTCACTACTATGGTTACCTCATGATGAATGCCTGCTTCCTGAACACAGAGTCACTAACTGAGCTTTTCCTATAAAGAATCCTCTCGAATCCTCCTACTCCTTCACTTTTTATGTCTCATTGTTTAGTTCACTAAGGAATCATAAATACCTTACTCTACAGATTGCATTTCAACAGTTTTTCTTTTTTTTAGGATTTAGTCTTATTGAAAATATTTTATTTACTATTTATTATTTTTATTTTATGTGTGTGTGGTGCCTGCATGTGTGCAAGTGCGCCCATGGAATACCCATGGAGGTCAGAAGAGGTGTCGGATCCCCTAGAACTGGAGTTACAGATGGTTGCTAGCCACCACGTGGGTGCTGGGAATCGAACCCAGGTCCTCTGGAAAAAACAAGTGCTCTTAACTACTGAGCCATCGCTCCAGGGCCCAGAATATGTTTTAATTACATATGTCTGTGTGTGTTTGTGGGTGGATGTGTGCACATGAGTGCAGGTACTTGAAGAGGCCAGTAGGGAGTGCTGGATCTTCAGAGCTGGAGTTAGAGGTGGTTGTGAGCTCTCTAAGTTGGGTGCTGTGACCCTAACTTGAGTCCTTTGGAAGAACTCAGGAGCACTCTTAATTATTGAGCCATCTCATCAGCCTTCAGTAGTCCATTCTTTCTCTTGTTCACATTGCTTTGGCTTCAGGCCTTTGGGGAACTTCCAGTGTAGCATTAATTGTGAGCCAGTGTTGGGCAACGGATTCCCTAAGTGGCCCAAAACCTTCCTCCTGAACTCCAGGTAGACAAGAGAAGTGGGTCTGCAGCTCTCCCATTTGGACTAAGCTTTGGGTGTGAAACACTAACCATCTGACTCTGAGAAAGTTAGTTATTCACCCTATCTGAACTTAAAGATGAGAAGAATGGTAAGACTATGGCCTATATTTTAAACGGCCATGATGGGGTTACATTAATTGATACATATAAAGTTGGTGGATGGGGCCAGGCACTGGCAAGTACACAGTGATTGTTTGCTGTGGTTATTGCTGTTATTAGTGGGGCTTGTTGCTCAGAAGCTCTTAAGGCCCAGATATTTCCCACAGTCTTGTGTCCCGTCCCTCAGGTGCGTCTCTGGGCATGCCTTCTTCTACACGGGTGAGCGCTGTCAGGCTATGCAGGTACATGGCAACGTGCTGGGCCTGGTGATTGGTGGTACGGCCGGCATGATCATCCTGACCTTCATCATGTTCTCCAACACATTCAAAAATCTGAGGAAGTGAACGTCCTGCTGATGTTGGGCATACTTTAGAAGCTCCTCCTCCACACAGACCATCCTTCCTGTGGTTAGTACAGCACAGGGCAGTTTTTAGGCCTTGAGCCTCCTGTGCAGTCATTTGTCCAAGTATGGTTGTTACCCTTCTGTGCACTCCGGGTTGTAGCCATTGTGTCCTTGGACAGCAGTCATCATGCTTAATTATAAGCCGCGTGCTTAACTGACCATCTTTCCCTTAGAGCTTCAGCTCCAAGAGGCTGCGGGCACGCTGACCTCAGCTACCATGCTGGCCCCAGCGTTAAAAGTGCGTCCTTAGTATTAAATGAATGCACTAATTTATGAAGGAATAACTGTGCTTTGGAAAGTCCCTTGTTTCTATTTCAGATCTTAAACATTTGTGATCAAATCCATATGTGGGTATATTAGAACCAAATACTAATTTTTCATCAGACATAGTCATGTTCTTATTCATTTAAAGGCTTATGAAATGATTTCAAATGAAGTTTCCTCTGGCCAGCTGGGCGTTTCCACAACATGTATCATTTATTTTCTTCTTCTGGTTCTAAGGAAAGGGCCTAATAAATCAAATAAAATTTAGCTGGTATGTCCTATGTGCCTGTTGTGTTTGTGTCTGTCTATGTGTACGTGTGTGCATGTGTATGTGTGTGTGTATATATGTGTGTGTGTGTGCATGAATGCATGTGTTGGGATTTTGGGGTGGGGTGGAGGTGCCCAATACCTTATTTTTCAGATTCTAAACTGTTAAAGTTTACTTGTAGGCTGGGAATGTAGCTGAATTGGTAGAGTATTTGTCTATCATTCATAAAGCCCTAGGTTTGTTCCCCAACACTACATCGCACACACCACTCAGGAGGTGGAAGTGGGAGGAGCTGGAGCTCCAGGTTATTCTCAGTTACATGACGAGTTCCAGTCAGAGCTCTATGAAACCCTGTCTAGTAATAATAATAATAGTTATTATTAGAATCGTTCATTTTCTCTGCTATTTGTGTATAACTTTTATATTATTGTATTATGTTAACAGACCAAAGGCATCAGATAGAACTTTAAAGAAGTATTTTCAGCTATTTTTTCTTTCTCTAGATTCTTTTTAAAATTATTTTTATTTTATGTGTATGAGTACATTGCCTGCATGTACATAGGTGCATCTGTGTTGTGCAGTGCCTGAGTAGGTCAGAGGAAGGTGTCAGATTCCTCTAGAACTGGAGTTATGGACAGTTGTTAGCTGCCACTTGGGTGTTGGGAATGGAACCCAAGTCTTCTGCAAGAGCAGCCAGTGCTTTTAACTGCTAAGCCGTCTCTCCAGCCCCACTTTCTATAGTTTCTAAGATAATAAAATGTAGTTGAAACAAGAAAGATCCAAAGTAGATCTAGGCAAAGGGAACCTAATAGTCCCCTCCCCGGTTGGCAAAGGGCTGATCTTGATGTTTAATAACAATAGATTCCCAGGCGCCTGAGTTGCAGAGGATTTCATTGACCCGTCTTGTTAGGCCCAGACTTTATTACGTTTCCATAGAGTTAGGAGTATTTGAAACAAACATGAGAGATAAGGATGAGTGCGCAGGTAGCAGATTAACCTGTAGCAAGGGATAAATGACCAGAGGACAGAGTCTGACTCTCTGACAAGGCAAATGAGCAACCCCTACAGATGACATTGAAGGCACAGCTTCATCTGGCGGGGGGGGGGGTGCTACTAATTTGCATTTCTAACAGGATCCCAGGTGATGATGGCCTCCTGGACCATACTTTGAGAATGACTGCTGGGGTGTAGGAGCGGATCTGTAAGTCCGGCATCCTGGATACAAACTTGACCAACGAGTTGGCTAGCTGCACAATTTAATAAGAAGCCAACTATTCTGAGCCTTAGTTCACTAATTTCCAGGAGAAAGAGACTTTGATTCCCTCCTGCCACATAACCGTACCAGCTATAACATTGCAAGAGTGATCAAATAAAGCCATTCTTGACTGGGAACCACTGATCTAACTGAACCAGCCAAAGAGAGTCTTATACCAAGTTAGAGAAACCCAGGACCAAATAGGGTTCTAGTCTAAGTTAGTTGCCAGGCTTGTTGGAGTTCTAGACTCATTGTTATTCTGTGAATTCAACTCCAGCAATGCAGACAGTATAGTATTCTTCATACTAGTAAAGCCTCTGGTGTTATTTGAGGTTTAGACTGTAATATTTAGTTATTTTATTTTTTATATATTCTTGTCTTTTACGTGTATGAATGTATTGCCTGCCTGTGTATAAGTACAGCTGTGTTGTGTAGTGCCAGCAGCGGTCAGAAGAAGGCATCAGCTCCCCTGGAACTGGAGTTAGGAACAGTTGTTACCTGCCATGTGGGTGCTGGGAACCAACCCCCAGCTGTGATGAAATTTCAATAGGCTTTCTTGGACTTCCAATGAGGATGTCCAAATGCTAACAAGCACCAGAGTATGTTGGGGATCCCTGTGCCCAGGGCCAGCCCGAGGGGACTGAAGGGTCTCTGCCGTGGGGGGTGTGAGTAAGTGCAAAGTTAAGACACAAACTCTGGGAGCTGAGTGAGAAGCAGGCAGATGGTGTTGCAAGCTCCTTTATTCAAAGAAGTGCAAAGAAGGTCTTATAGGTCTGGATAGCCAATGGCCTTATGGGGTGGAGTCCCATAGTGGTCTGTTCCAGGTAAGCAGGTTCTTTCCAGGTGCTGGGCAGAAGCTGGTCTCACAACTAGCCAGGGCAGAGTGCCACACCCACAGGAGTCATTCCTCTATTTCTCATAGCAGGTGACCTGGCTAAGCTTACCATGCATTATGCCCTACAGAGTGATCATTCCTTTACCTCCTCTGGGGCATGGATTTCAGTCATGCTTAACACGATGAGGCATCCATCTTGGCCCATTTATTGGAAAATGACCACCTTACAGCTTCCTTCATGAAAACTTTCTTTTTCCTAAATTGCAGCATCCATCATATGATGTGATAGGACCTTGGGGATCCTCAAATCTTCCTCCTTGCCCTTGAGTAGTGAGGAAATTCTAGTGAACACACATACAGCAGGTGGGTCACAGGGTCACTTAAGAGCAGAATCTATTGTTCTCAATGTGCTTCTGAAAAGCTTAATAACATAGGTGTTGGAAGGTGCCACAAAATATCAGCTAATCTAGGGGCTGGAGAGATGGCTCAGTGGTTGAGAGCACTGGCTGTTCTTGCAGAGGACCTAGGCTCTGTTCCCAGCACTCACATGGCAGCTAACAACTGTCCATAATTCCAATTCCAGGAAACACAATGCATTCTTCTGGCCTCCACAGGTACAGCACACATGGGTACATTTACATCCATGCAGGCAAAATGCTCATACTCACAAAATAAAAATAAGTAAAAATATGCATAGGGTAACTATATCTGACACTAGGTAAAGATTTTTCTTTCCTTGCTTTTCTTTATTCTGGGAACATTCTTTTTTCTTTGCCTAACATCCACCTATTCATATGTTCACATGTTTCTGAATGTAACTAAAACAGTTATGTTCTCCTCAATACATTCAGAATATATTTCCCCAAAATCTCTAAGCAAAAATGAATTTTCAAAAGGACATATCATGTTTATTCTACGGTTGTGAGTACTGTTTACCAAACTACTGAAAACCCTAGTGGGTGTAGATGGGAGTCAGTGGCATGGGATGCTAGTGACCTCTAATAAACACTGATATGAACAAAAATGACAAAACATTTGAGAAGATAGCCCAAGAGGGTGTGTGCATGCATGTGTGTGTGTGTGTGTATGTGTGTGCTTGTGCGTGTGTGTGCACATGTGCATGAATACTGACTTCAAATAATTGACAGAGGAGGAAAGCCCTATAGCATGTGTGCATGCCTGTGTTGGGGGACATGTCTGTGTCTGTAAGAGATGGAGTCACCGGGAAGGTATGTATGGAGATAGCCTTTCACAATGTTGCTCCGGGGTTCGTGCTGGAAACTCAGAATGGATCACAGCACGGCCTCATCTGGGTTGCAGCTTCCCTCAGGACAACTGGAGCCATATGTGATTCACCAGCCCCATGGAAATCACTGGTAACATTTAAGGCTTTCTCAGCCATTCAGAGAATATTAGAAAAAAAAATAGTCCAGCCAGATGTGAGGGCTCTGGTCTATAATCCCACATGTGAGAAGCGGGCAGGTGGGTCAGGAACTCAAGGAGTTCAGCTACATGGTGAGTCTGAGTCCAGTCCAGGCTGTCAGACCCTGTCTTAAAAAACAAAACAAGTAAAAGACAAAGAAAGGTCTACAGAGAACTCATGAAGCAGGGGCAAGGAGAGAGAGGGGAGGTAGGAGTCCACAGAGACACATTTTCAGACCAGGCAAAACACACACTCACAGCCTTTCTCCCTCTGTTCTTGGGAATTGACACCCTGAGCCCTAGGTGGCAGAATGACTTCCCAGAGCAGAGTTTACATGCCTGCGTGTTCCACACAGGAAGTGGGGCTAGGTGAAGTTTGGCTATGAGAACCGAGGCAGAAACTCTGCCTGTCAGCTTCTGGGAGCCTTTCTGTAGAGTCTTGGCACGCACACCCCTAGTCGCTTTCTTTATCCTAAGTAAGAACTTATAAAAGCTTGATGCCCAAGGGGGAGCTGCCATCAGGGGCCATGAGCTGACTGAGGAAAAAAAATCAAAGACACAGAAAATGTCTGGATTCCTGGCACTAGAAAGATGGCTCAGTGTTTAAGAGCACAGACTACTCTTGCAGAGTACCTGGGTTCAATTCCCAGTACCCACATGGTAGGTAGCAACCATCTGTAACTGCAGTTCCAGGGAATTTGATGCCCTCTTCTGACCTCTGTGGGCGTTGCACGACAAGGGTGCACTTACATACATGCGGGCACTGCACTCATACACATAAAATAAAAACATATCAATAGACAGAAAGTGCTTGGATTCCTGAGATGGACACGTACCTTGGACAACTTATGTATGAAGGTTTATTGTGTGAGAGAAATAAAACTATTTGAAGTCAGGTGTACTTCCATTTTCAGAACTCACAGAAAACATAATTCTAAGAGACACAATGGTCTGGGCAGGGTCAGCACATGGCTGAGATGAAGGTAGTTACATTACACTGAGCTGCGTCTTAGACTGAGGCTCCTAGGTTTGTCTAGTAAACACACAGAGGGCAGCAGAGTCACCCAAGAAAGAGCGGGAAGTGTGAGAACAGAGCTGGAGCCCCTCAACCAGCTGTACCCGAAGTTGCACCACACTAGAACCCTCCCCAGTTGCTGGGGAGTTTTTAAAACAAGCAAGTGCCCATTTTTTGTTTAAACTAGTTTTATCTGTGGTTTGGTTGTTGCCCGTCAGTCAGAGCCGTAACTCACACCACTGCGGCATCATCAGCTTATTTGTAAAGACTGGGCACAGTGGGATCGGTGGGAGGATTAAGTGTAACTGTGTGATATGTCAGATCACCAAGGCTGAACCGAGCTGTTAAGACCGAACTTCACCAGGTTCTCAAGCCTGTTCTGTGAGTTTTTCTCTTATTCCGCTTGAATGGGTGTGATTAGAACTCAACCGCGGTAAAATTTTGATTCAAGATGTCATGCGTCTTTAAGATTCTTTTTTTTTCTTTTTTTGGTGTGGTGGTGGTGGTGTGTGTATGTGGTTGTCTTCCTTGACTGCTGTCTACCTATCAGGTCCTCATGCTTACATAACAAGCACTGTATTAACTAAGCCATTGTTCCAGACCCTGGGATTCTCTTTAAAGATTCCTCATGAATAAAATATGAAAGAAGATGTGGTTTTTGTTTGTTTGTTTTTCATTCTGGGTAGAGACTTTCCCCATCTCAGAATATCCACACAGAAGTGTTCAAAATAATAATAGCTGCCTTTATTCAGTCATGACTATGTGCTGGGTACTGTTCTGGAGGCTTTATAAGAATCCCTTGGAGCTGGAGAGATGGCTCAGTGGGTGACAGCACTGGCCATTCTTGCAGAAGACCCAGGTTTAAATTCCAGCACCCACATGGCAGCTAATAATCATCTGTAACTCCAGTTCCTAGGGATCTGATACCCTTTTATGTCCTCCCCAGGCATTGCAGGACACAGGTGCACTTATATACATGCAGGCCATATACTCATACACATAAAAAATACTAAATAAATCAATTTAAAAACAAAAAGAATCCCGTGGAACTTGGTAAATCTTGTACTATTGTCATCTTCTTTTACTTTATGGACTGAGTCACAAGGGTTCCTTTACCGAAGCCACCAACTTAAGTGGTTGATCCAAGATTGGAAAACCTTCCACACAGTCCACTAAACAGGTGCCCATCAATGCTAAGAATCAGCCACGTCATCTACCCACGCAGTGAAGCAAGACTGAAATGATCCAGCTGCTGCTTCGGTCTTCACATTACAAGGATGGTCATGCTGAGCCAGTGTCTCAGTCCTCCACATGCTGTGTTTAAATGCAGCCTCAAAACCATCAGACTTCATTTCTGGGAAATCATATTTTCCTCCTCTGTGAGAGTCAACACTGAAAATGCTTGATAGATCTGTGACAAGAATAAAAACAGCATCCGCAGCACGGAGCCACAGAGGCGGCTCAGCTGAATGGAGACTAAAACTTAAAATGGAAGGACAGGCAAGCTGCTCTGAGTAGGAACCGGCTCGTGGCTAATTTGAGGTCAACCATTAATAAAGCAGGATCCTTTGTCCTTCTTTCAGACTGATAACAGAAGCTGAACTTGCTCCTCACACTAGTCAGTTGTCCCTGGGTGGAATTACATAGTGAGAAGCTTGAGGAAGCCTTAACTCACTTACCCATAGTTCTTGCTCTCATTTGTTGTGTACGAACCCACTGTAGTATGCAGATCTGCTTCTAACAAAGTAATGGCATTAGGTTGCAACATAATAAGGCAGTGGTGTCCACACGTTTTCATGGTAGTTACTGAGCTTAATACTTGGGTCTAGGGATCCACAGTTTTGTGAACTTAAGACAAATTAGTAACCTCTCTGTGTTCACTTTTTTCCAATCTGGAAAATGAGAAAAGTACATTCACTTAGCTTTAAGTTGCTATAGGGTTTTAAGCAAGGTTACATGCATAAAAAACACCTGGTACATAGTAGGTGCTCAATAAATGTCATTTAACTATATTTAACAGTAGTATAGTAATCAGCGATTGTCATTTAGGGTTGCTGTGCCTCTCCAAGAGGAATTTGCATGCATGTTAAACTTTATCTCTCATTGCTATTTTATTTCTTTTTCAATTAATTAATTAATTTTTATTTGATGTGTATGAGTGTATTGTCTGCATGTATATAAGTGTACCTGTGTCATTCAGTGCCCGTGGAGGTCAGAAGAGGGCATCAAATTCCCTGGAACTGGAGTTACAGATGGTTGTTAGCCACCATGTGGGTACTAGGATTTGAACCCAGGTCTTCTGCAAGAACAGCCAGTGCTCTTAACCACTGAGCCATCTCTCCAACCCTCCTGATATTTGATTTCTATTGAAGAAATGTGCAATGTAAGGGAGAAGATGTGGGGTCTATTCTTTGGGGGTGAGGCTCACATCCCAAGGCATATGACATCTTCCCACACTGAAAAGTCATCTGTCTCGTTACTTACAGCCAGTTCAGCTTGTCCCTCTGCTCCAAGCACCAGCCCTTTCAGCAGCTGACCCTGTTTACTTCTGGGTCTTCTCAAATCATTCTTTGGCATGTATGCACAGGACCAGATGAGAAACCTACCATCTGGCCTCAGCTGTTTACTGAGCTAGCAGACAGCCCTGGACAACTGAAGAATCAGCATAGATTGAGACATGGAAACCTGCCCTAGGCACAGAATTCAATGAGGGATTTAAAAACAATGTTTAGTCATTGTATACATTGATGGATTTCATAATGACATTTGAAAAACATTTTATTTTTTAAAACTTTATGTGTATGTGTGTATCTGTGTGGGTATGTGCACACGAATGTAGGTGCCTGCAGAGGCTAGAAGAGGGTGCCAGATCCCCCAAACTGGAGTTTCAAGTGGTTATTAGTCATCTGATGTGAATGTTGGGGGCCAAACCTTGGATCTTCTGAAATAGTGTGTGTGTGCTCTTTAACTGCTAAGCTGTCTCTCCAGTCCCCATAAAGGCATTTTAGCTGAGTTTATCACACAGCTTAACCAGATTCATCCCTGTCTCCTCCCTCTCCTGTCCTTCCTCCCAACTCCTCCCAAATAGTCTCCCTTCTGTTTACATGCCATGTGTGCACCCGTGTGTGTGTGTGTGTGTGTGTGTGTGTGTGTGTGTGTGTGTGTAAAGCTAGGTTCTATGTATGAAAGAAGACATGCCTTCTTGATTTGGACTTTATTTCTCAAGATCATCTCCAATTCCATGCATTTCCCTGAAAATGACATAATTACATTGTTTTTTAAGGCTGAATAAAACTCTTCAATGTGTGGGTTAGAAAACGGAATGGGAGAGTCCAAATTCATCCTCTTCCAGCTTCACTGATGGAGAAAGCATGTGTTTCCATGAAACACGGGTGACTCCCATTATCCTTCTTCACATACCTTCCAGCAGTCTGCCGGGAAGACTGGACCCGGTTGTTCCAGGACTACCTTTGGCTTTGTTACTGGTTCCATAAATAATACTTGATCAATGAAGGAGGAATGAAAAGGCAGAAGCGAGACATTTCTGCCTGTTTATCTCAGAAATGTCCCCTTTGCTTGAATTCACACCACGAATTCCCATTCGTGGTCATGATGTGAAAGAGGTGGGGAGGGAGAGTGATTCCTTCGTTCCTCAGTTCTGCCATTCAATAGGCCACCGCCTGTGTCCTGTTGGTAAGACCTAAATTATTTCACTGTGCATTGCAAACCTGGAACCTCAAGCACATGCCTCACAGTGTTCCAGTCCGAATGGGGACCAGAGAGGAGACGCCTCCTCTCCAGTCCACTAGATGGCGCTCAAGCTTCAGTAGAAGCAAGAGGACTGTGAAAGAGCCCCCTTCTCAGGAGCCCAGCTGTCACTCATTAGCCCAGCTGGAACTTGTGAGGACTGTGACTAAGACAGCTGTGAGAGAGCTCTTGGGGCATGGGAAAACACTCAGTGTTCCAGAAAAAACAACAAATGGATGTAACAATTTTCCTCGGTTCATCAGAATCAAACACCTCTTTCCACAAGTACCCAGGAAGAGGGATGATTGGCAGGCAGGATGAAGGTCAGAGGATAGCTCTAATCAAAACCACTCTCCAAAGGCAGAGCCCGAAGTCATTCTTCGATTCTGTTGTCCAATGCTGTCGGAAGTGGGCTGTGACAGCAAACTTCCCATGCCTAGGACCATTGGTTCCTGTTGACTTTCAGACTGAGAATAAGCCTTTGCTTGCTAGATTCCTGGCATGGGTATTAAACACGGGCAGCATACTTTCCTTGGTTCTGCATTAAAGAATTAAAAACCTCGGGGTAGGAACAGCGTCACATAGCTCCTGCCCATGTCCCATTTGTGAAGAGGAACCCACCATGGAAGCTCTTTCTTCAAAGTTTATGGAGGCGCATAGGAAAGAACTGCTGTTGTTTGGGGCTCATATCAGCCGGGGGCCTGGGAGTGTGCACAGATTGAGGGAAGCCAGCAGCCCTGCCAGCCAGCTGAACTTGACTGGGAATCTCGGGCATCCCCTGGGCCTAGAGAATGAAGAGTCGTTCCACCTGGTGTTTGGAGAATGGAAAGCTTAAGGAGGTGTTTGGAGATGGGCCTGGTTCTGGCTGATATGAGCCAAAATAACAGCAATATTTGACCAAAATGTCCACAACATATACAAAGGAAACTCAAGATCTCATTAGGTGTGTTATTATGAAGAAAACATTGCTATACACTGGTATACTAGTGAGCCATGACTTTAAACTCCAAGACATAATTCTAAAAACCTACAGCCACCAATTGCCCATAGAAAGACTATTTCTGTTGTCTTTAAAGATATATACATAAGAAATAGATATCCAGGATAAGCTTCTCCTTTATTTTCGACACAAGACTTTTCCTGGGTCACTGCTTTCTTTCTGTTTGGGAGGCAGGAGCTCCATCTCACAGGGAATAATCCCCATGTCTCCCACTGCACCAACCAGTTGTCACGATCTTTCTCATCTCCATGTAAATTTTCTTCCCAAACAGACCTCTCTGAAGTTCTGGAGATCACTCACAAAAGGTTCTTAACTTCCCATAATGTCGTCTTCATTTTCCCCCTTGGCAGCTGACACCCTCAAAACTCCATCCTAGTATAAACAAGAAGAAATGGGGTGGGTGGGCAACTCATTGGAGAGATGATGTGTGTCACTGGACTTACATAGAACACTGCTGTAGTTTGTATTGATTGTGTATCCGTGGGAACTGAACCCACGATCTCTGGAAGAGCAGTCCAAACTCTTAACCACTGAGTCATCTCTCTAACCCCTTAGTTTTTATTTTTAATTGTGTGTGTCTTTAAAACTCCCGAAGCATTAGCCGATATCTTTGTGCAAGACAATGCATTAAGGGAAGAAAGTCTGGGACCATGGGATCTACTCTATACCCCTAGAGATGTCAGGAATGAGAACAGCAGGGGGCGCTCTGTTAACGAAGTGAACAGTTCAGATGGCACCAGCACAGCTCACTTGACACCAGAGTCTATCCAGGTGCCTCTTTCTCTCACAAGCCTCCTGATAGCAGCCGGCATTCCTTGCAATCCAGAACCAGGAACCTCAAAGCCATGTAAGGCTCTTGCTTTCTTATGATGCACAGATTCATGATTCTCTCTTTCATGATTTTGAATTCTTCGGTTTATTTTATGATATTCTTTAGAAAAGTTAGGGAGGAACTGTGTACACTGTAATGGGAAGAAAACCATCGAGTGCTTTGTTTCATGGCTTATCTGGGTTTATTATTTATTCTTTTTTTCAATGTTTAATTTATCTTTATTTTATGTGTATGAATGTTTTCTTGGATCCCCTGGAACTGGAGTTACATATAGTTGTTAGTCACCATGAGATTGCTGGGAACTGAACCTGCGATCTCTGGAAGAGCAGTCTATACTCTTAACCACTGAGTCATCTCTATAACCCCTTAATTTTTTTGTGTATGTGCATATATATATACTGGGGGGAGGGGTCACATACTGGAGGGGTCCAGAAGAGCTGGAGCTGGAGTTGCAGGTTATTGTGAGCCACCTGACATGGGTGCTTGGAACCAAACTGGAGTCCACTGCACCACACACTCTTAACCTCTGAGCCATCTCTCCAGCCTCCTTTTCTGTAATTTAAATCAAGTGCTATGCCTTAAAAGATATAGGTGTATGTGTGTGTGTGTGTGTGTGTGTGTGTGTGTAGTTTGCTCCAAGCTGGATGACTCCCTATAGATCTTGTCCTGCATTTGCAGACTAACAATTACTTCCTCTAGGAATTTTAAGTAATGAGCCATTCAACTGGGAAATACCTATGTGGCAATTCCCGGGAAAACATCATGCATCTGTGCCTACATCCTTAGTTGTGAATGTGTGCATGCATGTGCCTACATATGCATGTGTGTGTGTGTGCACATGTATGTGCCTATGAAGGTGTGTGCATGCATGTGCCTACATATGCGTGTGTGGATACACATGTATGTGCCTGTGAAGGTGTGTGCATGTCTGCATACACATGCTTCTGCGTGTCTGTGTCAGTGTGGGTATCTGTGTATAAATTTGTGTGCATATATGTATTCACAGGAATGTAGACACATGCATGCTGGTGACAGGGGAACGTGTCTCTGAGAACGAATGTGGGCAGAGGGCCAGACCCATATCCTATGGAAATCCACTGCAAGTTCCTGCCTTTATGAAGCTATGGAGGTTCCCTTCACAAAGTCAAGCCCAATGACTCCCATGGGCCCCTAATGAACTGGTCCAAAGTTCAGTGTTCCTTGTCCCCTTGCATTATTGAATACAATGGTCCAAGCTTCCCCTTAGCACTGTGCCTCCCTAATGTGGTGACTTCCCTGTTCGAGCTGTGTGACATCCCTCGCTCAGTGCTCCTTGATCTCACCAAGGAACTCAATGAGTCCGGTCATTCTTTCTCTAATGCCTGCTTCGAATCCACAGATCTCCATTTCAGGCTAATCTCTGTGTTCTCTGTACTGAACTTCATCCCACCATCAGACTCCAATGTAGTGTAACAGGTTGGTTTCATGTCCTGCTGCCATGCCTGCCACATCCTGATGGTCTGTATCTCCTTGGAACCATGTGCCCCAATAAACCCTTTCTCCCTTGAGTTTTTTCCTGTCAGGGTATCTTATCACAGTGACAAGAAAGTAACTTGTCGCGTAGGACTGGCCTCCAAAAGAGGCCTTTTCCCAAGGTGTCTTCCTCCCAAGCTTGGTTGCACCTGCTTGACTAGGATCATGACAAACTTGTTGACTAGTACACTCAACAAGAAAGGAGGAACTACAAGTATATAAGCTAAGGAAGCCACTGGGAGGCATTCTCAACATTTTGTGAGGCTGTGGGGAAGTCATAATCCATGCCTGAATGGAGACTTCCCAGTGCAGACTTGCAGGGGAGCACCCACACTCCTGAAAGTTAACTCTCACCCACTGCTCTCTAAATAAGATCAATGAACTCACTGGGTTTCCCAGACTGTATTTGCCATGGGGACCAAGGAAGGAGGGGGCTGGATGTCTTCTGTGCCTCCCAGAGGGAATTTTAGCTACAGAAACTAATACATAGTGCTTAAGGTCAATGTCCCCTTTGGGGTCAGACTTGGATTTGGAATATATGATTGCTCTTAGAGTTCATGGTGAACTCGAACATGGATTCAGTTTTAATAAATACTTGTATTTTCATGAGACACACATACACAAACCATGCATACACAATTCATACATAGTCCGATCCTCAGGAAGAATGTCTGCCATTTGGTTTTCAAGGCCAAGTGTGACTGGGAGCATGGAAAAACGTACTGTAAAGGTTTTCTCTGGAAGTCTACCTGTGGTTACAATAAACACAAATTAGATCATAGAGACTGTTATTGTATATTGGTCTGGGAACTCAAAGACTGGAAGAGCTAATACACAGAAAGCTATACAGCACTCCAAGGACCGTCATCCCCACACAAAGCAATAGTAATGTACAATGCTACACGATGGTTAAAATCTATTCTAGAATGTAGAGAGAAGTACCTGCTTAAACCTGTTACATGTAAGACAGGTGCAGTCTGTAATCAGTGCAATGTATCACATTTGTCAATTACCTGGTATACAAATATATATCTGCATATATATTACTTTCAAAATGTGGAACAAGTTAACACACAAGGCTTTTCTAATAAACCATAAACAATAAGTCAGAACTTGGATCTGAGAAAGAACAGCTGTCATACTCTCCTCCACGTGTTCAATTCTGCTTAGCTCAGACCTTGACATACAAAGGTTTACAGGCATGCGTGTGCTTATCAGGGGAAGCATGTCGCTTGCAAATATTATCATCCACTCAGAAGCATCCTCATGCCATGATTTTCCCCAGGTTTTCCTGCTGTCTTTTATTTTACCTTCTTAGCTAAGAAAATCTCAAGAAGATACTTAAGCTCATTCCCCATAACTTACCTACAATTCCATTTCTGAGTCGTGCATTATCATCCTCAAAGTTGTAGTATCTGAGTGGCTATATTACATCACAAACAGAGCTCATAAAATGTGCTCCTCAATGTTGTCTTCATTAGTCTTTTCCTTCCTTCTTTCCTATCTTCCTTCCTTCCTTCCTTCTTAAAATTCACTGACTTAGTTCCTAGGTACTAGCTTTTTACATATTATTTCCATCCAAGCTTATCTTTATAGCCAACAGCAAAAAGAGAAAAAGTCTCTTCAAAGTTCTATTTTACAATATATAGAGAAAAGATGGGCCTGGGGTGGGGGTTGGGAGGTGAGTTTTCTTAAATACTATACACATTTGGCATCACATGAGGGGTCAGGGAGGAGTAAGAATACACATGACACTTGCTCTTAGTCTTCTTTCTGTCTGGGAAAGTGTCTTCTCTATCGAAAGTCTCTTCCACATCTGTTCCCATAAGTCTGCAGAGAAAACACTTTGTCCATCACTTTGGACAGGTCTGCTTTGCATAGCAGGTCCCCCTGTTTCTGAGAGGTCATGTGTTCTGGCTTTTTAAGGTTCTAGTTGAGTAGTGAGTAAGCACTGGATGAATTTTCCAGAGATGAGCTGGTTGTTTCTGGGCTGGAAACATTATACGTCCCTAAAAATAAATAAATAAATAAATAAATAAATAAATAAATCACAACAGCATCTTAGCCTCAAAAACGAAACAAACCTTCATAGACTTGGGGTGTGAACATCTACTGGATGATACTATGGCCTAGGAGCCTAGAAACCAACCAGGCCTAAAATCACCAACCATGCCTAAAACACCAACCATGCCTGGCCCCCTCCCTAACCCAGTGCGCTGTCCTCAAGCACACCCCGGAGCATGCACAGCAGCCACCAAGCACTAACTACTCCACTTCATACCAGCAGCCAGATTTCCACAGATTTCCATACAAGGCAGGATAATCTTGAGGTGGGCAACCTCTCCGCAAGCCCCCACATGCATGGACCTGGGGCACCTGAATGAGGAACACTCCCTGGTCCCCTTGTTTGTCGTGACTTGGAGAAGCTCTTAGGAGGGAACTGGATGTTGAGCTGAAGGCAACGATTCATAAGGAAAGAGAAGAGAGATGGAAGGAAGACGCAGGGACAGAAAAAGTGAACTACCAACAGATGTGCTGAGCACCAGCGCGGCAGAAGGGTGGCTTTGGCGCGACTGCTCAGCCTCGTGTGGGCAGATGGCAGGCACTGTGCACGGGGAGGATAGAGAGCATACACTGGGCAAGGGAAGAGTCAAAGTGGCCATCCTACCATCAGAATGATGAACTGCTAACAAGGTTTCCGTCATTGCCTGGGGGGACCCTTGGGGCTGCTGACAACATAAACCAAAGTTACAGTAATTAGGGGCTCTCCAAACTAGGCAGAGCAGGGTTGCGCTGACCACCCGGGCAAGATCATCCAGAGATAATGGCAGGAACCTCAGGCCCTGGGACCCCGGGAACAGAGCCCACACTCTGCTTTGACCTGGAACATTCGTGAATAAGGAAGGCATTCTGTTGGCCTTGCACAGTTCTGATTCAGTAGAATGATTTAATGATTGTTCCTTGGAATGCTCATTCATTGCAAATGATAGATGCAAGATCTCAAGAGTCGATCATTTTACCACAGGTCACAGTAATGGCTTTCTTCCAGTGTCATGAGTAAGTCACAGAAGTAGGAAGCACTAAGTCCACTGGAGGCTTGGTCATGCCAGGCAGTCTCCAGATATTCAGATTCATAGGTTTGGATCTCAGATTTATAAAATCTGTGGTCTGCAATATCAACACGCTTCTCAGAGCTGGAAGGAGGGCAGGAGATGCAGTTCAGTGGTAGAGCTCTTGCTTAGTGGGTTTGGGGTTCGATCCCCAACACAGGAAAAAAAGGGAAGAATTTTTGGTGCTTACTTCTCTGTGGGGGGCGGTGGCATGGGGCTGGAGTTTCCACTCAGAATGGCCAAGACCCATGGCCAAAGTTGTTAAGACTATTTATTTCATATTTTCCAAGTGGACCTTTTGACTGCAAGGGGTTTGTCAGTTTTTTTCTAGAACCAAGGACTGAAAACAGGGCCTTGAACTTGCTAGACAAGCACTCTACCACTGAGTTAATCCACATCCCTGAGCATGAGCATTTCTAATAACTAACGGGTGATTCCTTATATGTGTACATCCAGTTTTGTAGTTGTCCATGTGTAAAGCAAGCATGCGCCATAAAAAGGAAAATAAAGGGAAGGAAAACAAACCCAGCGTTGAATCCTGTAGCTGATTTTCCCACATGCATTCTTCATGGGACACAAGAATGTGACCTGCCTACTATTTAACACGGAGAAAGACCTCTGTGTTTGACAAGTCCAGAGATTTACAGAGTCTATTTTTTGTGTTTGAGACAGAAATTAAGACTCATCTAAACTCTAAAAAAATCTTCTGGAGTTAATATTAGTTGCCCACTTAGACCAGCTGCTGTCAATACTAAGCTCCGGGTAGTGTGTGAAAGCAAAGGAAAGTTCTTATAGTTAAGGTCGACCCTAAACAGAGGTCTTTCCGTTTCTAAGCACGAGGTGGGCGTGGCAGAGCAGGGCAGCGGGATTGGGGCCCATTGATTTAATCAACCTGGGAGTACTTAGTAGTCACTACATACCTGTTTTACCAAAAAGATTGTTGAATCTTCTTGATATTGGAGAACTCATAGAAAACACAGGTGTAGATGAACCCAGGGATGTTGACTAGAAGAGAGCGGGGGCGGGGGGGGGTGTGTAGACAAACAAAGCAAGTCTGTTAGACCAGAGTTGTTTTGATCTCCTGGAGGGTTTGGCTTGCTGCCCTCTAGTGGTCACTTGTCTGCATTTATAATTTCACCCCCTTACGGTGTGCGGAGGCAGAGGAGCGTGACACTCTGAATTAGAAAAGTGCTTGCAAATCAATGAGTTGTTCTTCCTTTCTCTCTCCCTCTCTCCTCTTTGCCTGGCCCTTCCTTTCTTCTTCTGTCCGCCTCTCCTCCCCTCCCTTCCCCTTCTCTGTCTCAGTTTTTCTATCTTTCTCCTTGGGGATCCAGTCTAATTCTTTTCATACAGTAATGACAAGCTGAGTTAAATCCCAGCTTACACATATGTCTTATTGTTTTGGTAGGTTTTTCTAAGATATTTTAGCATGTAAGAAGTAGCCAATTCTATTCGAGGATAATAGGTTCTAAATAGAAAACCATAGGAAATTCTAATTATTATTATGATTTCTCAACTTGTTTTTTCTACTCCCTTGAATTCCACTCAGAAGATTCTCACTGAGATGTAATTTTCACCTGCAGGGTTTATGTGGCATTGCAGTTACTAACTTTGGTTTTTGCAACAGGGTCTCACTATGTACATCTAGCTAGTCTTGTAGTACTTGCTAAGTAGCCCAGGCTGGTCTCCAACTCCTGTAATCCTATTGCCTCAGCCTCCCCAAAACTGGGTTATCCCCAGGAGTACACCACCACACTGGCTCAGTCTTCACTTTCAGATTATCTACCATTGAAAGCTGTGGAGCCGTACCTCAATGAGAGCTGTACGGTGTGTTTAACAGGCAGGCGGGGGCAAGAACTGAATAATTACAACAGAACTATGGACGTAGAGGGGCTTATATTTTACCCCAGTGATCACAACACCTACGTAAATCTCTAGTGTACTACATTTTATCCTATTAGGGAGAACAGGAAGATATGGACTAGGAAGTCCCCACAGTGACCAGGCTTTTACCTTTGAGTGCTGAGAAGACCATCTTGACAACGAAAACTTATTCATCAAAGCTTCTTGAACCTGCATTGTTTAAAACAAGTCAGTGTACATGCAATAGACATTGGGTGCTTTAGACTGTTCTAGAAGCATGAAATTACCATTGTTCTTACCTTCTGATCCCAGAGGCATCCAAAGAGTAAAATGAATAACCCCTAGAGAAAGGATTGAAAAGTCAATATAGTCTCACGCCATCATCCAGGTAAATGGAAGCATTATTAAGAGGCGTTACTAAGTCTGTATCACCTCTCTTCCCATCTGAGTTGATGAAATGAATCCAGGACCGGATAACATTAAAAATGAAGCAGTGGGTCTACACTAGGGACCCTGAATAATGGATGCTGGGAGGATATTTTGCATTTCCCTATCATCATGGATGGTGATATGGATGTCCTACATGCTATGCCACTTCTAGTAACAACATTTATCCCTCATGCATCCACACAGATTTTGATGACAACCTGGGACATAGGGTGAGATGGTTCCTGCCCATGGAGGTCATTAGGTAAGAACCTTGTAGCTCAGAGCTACAGGTGCAGCAGCAGGAAGTGCGGTTCATATGGCCGTGTCACAAGCATGCCAGAAGCAAGACGACAACTTCACTTCCAGACCACTTGCTTCCTTGTCAGCCACCTCTGTTATAGCTCTTCTAAGAAAATGGCCTACACTGTAATTAACCACATCTCCCAGGAGAACCAAGAGATGTCTTCCTCTTAATATAACCAAACAGATGGCATGGTGTTCATAAAGCATGTATTCTTTCATTTTTCCACAAATACTCCCAAGGAAACTCTGTGGTATACACATCCCTTTCCTTCAAATGGCTTTTGAGAATCAACTGTGGACCAAGATCTCTACTAGGCACTAGAGAGGGAGCTACAGTGATGAACAGGAAACCTTTCCTCATAAAGTCAGGGCCCATGGAGACTAGCTGGAGACACTACCTGGCTTAGTGGTAGTGTTGTTCTTATTTACGAGATAAGACTTCATCAAGATTATCGTGGGTAAACAGCATCATCTAGTTTAGGGTAGTTACTTTCCTCTTGTTTGCATTATTAGGACATGGTGCTAAGTTATAATGGAGATGACCAAAGGTATATGGTTCCAAGGCAGCAGAGGAATGTGCCCTTACAGCTCATTGAGTGTATACAATGACTGCTCTTCGAGGCTAAGGTTTCCTATGCATTAAAACCCTTCCTCATTCCCCCTCTTGTTTGTGCTACCATCATTAATTCATCCCAACAGAGTGGGCGTTTCCCGAGAGCCCAGCACCGCAGAGCTTACCTGGAAGGCGTTAAGAAGGGTGAAGACAATGTGGAACACAGCACTGCTCCCCGGGATCACTGTGGCAAGACCAAAGCCCCAAGTGAGCCCCAAGAGTGGTGTGAGGACTCCGATGCTCTTGCTGATCTGAAACAGGCTATTCTTCTCCTGCTTGCTGGGCTTGTCCCCAATGGAGGGTCTCAGGATCTTGGTGATAACAACTACTGTGATGGTCACATTTATCACCACAATAATCAGTGCTGGGATGGCAAAAGCCAGCAGGGCCCTGGTGTCCTCCCAGTTGAGCCAACAGGCATTCTTCCTCATGTAGAGTTCCTGTGGCTGGGTAACCCCGACTGTGATGACTGAGATAATCAAGGGACAGCCATAACCTAGAGAAAAGGCAATGACCTTCTGGGTGGACTTGCTTGCATCATGCAGAATGAAAACCAGACGGTAGAAAAGCATGAGGCCCAGAGTCAGCATCCAGAAGAAGACACTGAGGTAGAAGAAGTGGATGAAGAAGGTGGCGGCCACACAGGCTGTCTTGTTGAGTGGGTAGTGACCGTTGTGGATAGCATCTGCCACAATGAACCAGATGTCAGCAACTAGAAGGCAGGAAGTAATGTTCACTATGCAGATGTGGCGCATGTAGGAAGTTCTGTTCTTGGTCACTGATTTCCACACCATGGCTTCCACAACTAGACAGGCAGCTAAGCTCAAGATGGAAAAACCCAACCCAATGTAAGAAATGATATCCAGAAGTATTTCCATAAGACTACCGGGACCTGGGGAGTCCGGGGACATGAGGATGGAGAAGGATGTCAGGTGGTTACATTTGCAGAAGACTCTGTCCCTGTCGTCCCTCTCTTCCACAGAGCACCCACTGCTGTCCCAACCCCCTGTGTAGTTGCCAAGGCGGAAGTTCCAGAAGACGCACTGTGGCTTTCCACCTGAAGGGTGGTTGTTCTTAAAAGTCATGGAAATCCTGAATGGCTTGGTTATCTTGTGGCTGACGGTGGTTGTCATGACTAAGCTGTTGGAGGATGTTGTTTTCTGCACATCTTGGGCGAGGATGGCCTTGAGAGTTGGGAAAGCCACAGTGACGATAGATGAATCAGGCTGCAAGTTTCCCAGCTGGCACTCATCAATGGCTACATCCCCCCACAGGTTGGAGTCTGTGAAAACAAACTTCTGCTGGTAGATTTGGGGGTGGTCCCGTTTTATGACCATGCTCTTCATCTGAACATTAGGGTGGAAGAGAAATGAGGGGGCGCTGTCTTCCAACTGCAGTGCTTGGGAAAATCTTTCCACTGAGTACAGGAGCTGAGAGCTCTGGTTAGTCTGTTGCTGCTGCAGCCTTTCCCAGGTGTTCAATGTGGACTTGTCCAAAATGACATTGATGGTAGATAGCACGTCCTAGAAGTGATATGGCAAGGGGTCAAACAACAGATCTTCTCAACATAAAGAGACAGAACTGACACTTGGAAACAAGTTGTTGTGTACAAGGAAGGGGAAGAGTGGGAAAAGTGAGCTACCACAGGCAGAGATCTGTGCCCTGCTTTCTAACAGGAGGAAGGGACCCCACTTAGTACCAGTGGCTGTAAGAGCTGCTCCCATCACTCCTAAGGCCTATTCTGCAGACTTGGGGAGATAATATTTCTTACTATGTTTTAAATATTTTATTTATTATTTTTATGTGATGTGTATGAGTGTAATGCCTGCATGTATGTAAATGCACCATGTCAAGCAATACCTGGAGAGGTCAGAAGTGGGCATCAGAATCCCTTTAATTGGAGTTAATGGACAGTTGTTAGCCACCATGTGGATGCTGGGAACCGAACCCTGGTCCTCTGAAAGAGTAGCCAGTGCTCTTAACCACTGAGCCATCTCTTTAGCACCCTTTTATTTCTTCTTTTGTGTGGCTTTATTTCATGTGTGTGTGTGTGTTCATATGTGTATGCACATGTGTCTGTGAGTGCCCATATGTGTGTGTGGATGAGTATGTACAGGCCATGTATTTTTCTCAGCTGCTGACCACCTTGTCCTTTTAGACAGCGTCTCTCACTGAACCAACATTCAGTGATTGCGCCGGCCTGGCTGGCCAGGGAGCTCCAGGGATCCTCTTGTCTGCTTCCCCAACACTGTGATTACAGGTACTGGGTCCAGCTATTTTTTTCTCATGGGTCTTGGAGACTGAACAAAGGTGCTTGTGCTTTCATGGCAAGCACTTTACAGACATTTCTCTAGCCCCTGTGTCTGGCTTTATTTTAAATCACACGCCTGTGAAGGCTTTTTGGTGGGTGGGTGTCACCAGCAAGCATGAGAAAGTCTCTGAAGAGCCTCTCTAACCCTGAGCATTAAATGAGTTATGTGAGTTTAGCTAAAGGGATTTTTATATTCTGATAAACAAATTTCTTTCTCTTTTTCATAAACATATTTTTCAGTCACGCTCTTCCCTTGAAAATAGTTTCTCTCCCTATTGTTGGGTTGTCTAACATGGAAGTAAAGGTCTGTGGATCAGGTTAAATGGCAGCTTCCAAGAGGACATATCTTAATACCTAAATGTGGTGAATATGATCTTATTTAGGTAGATAGCCTTTGCAGATGGGATTGAGTTTAGGATCTGTTCTAGATAGCTCTGTCAACTTGACATAGTCTAAAGTCACAAGAGTCACCTGAGAAGGAAGTTTCAATAGAGAAGGTGGCCTAGATCACACTGGCCCATGGGCATGTCTGTTAGGGGCATGACTTGATTGCCTTCATCGATATAGAAGGGCCCAGGCCACCCACTGCAGGCATATCCCTTCCCTAGGTGAGTGGTCCTGAGCTGCATAGGAAAGCTAGCCAAGCATGAGCTGCGAGTGAGACAGAAACCAGTGTCCCTCCATGATTTCTACTTCAAATCCCTGCTTCAGTTCCTGCCCTGACTCCCCTCAACGATGGATTGTCACAGGTTGAAATAAGCCCTTTTCTCCCCAAGTTGCCTGGGTTAGTGTGTTTGTCACAGCAATGGAATGAAACTAGAACAGGATCCATCCTTCATTATCTGAGCGAGCCCAACTCCAATGGCAAATATCTTTTCAGAAGACAAGTGCAGAAGAGGAACGGGTCGTGGGGTAGCGAATGTGGAGGTGTAGCAGGAGCCAGAGCATCCCTGGTGCCACTGGGAGCTGAGAGAGGCAAAGATTCTCCTCCAGAGCCTTTGCAGGGAGCGCAACTGGGCACTGGATTCACCTCTATTAATGCGTCACAAGAAATGTCTGCCTTCAGTTACCCAATTTGTGGTCATTTTCTGCAGAATGATTCCCCTCTTTCACCCCCGCAAAGACAAAAGACACAACTTGGGCTTCTTTGCACTCTGTTACTGAGCTCCTTGCGCTTACCATGCCGACCCTCTGCCTGTCCCCTCTTCCCACAGCACGTGGCTGGTAAAGAACACGTTGGTCTTCAGAGACTAGCTCTGTGGAGCTAGCTCTCCTCCAAGACTTTAGTCCTCAGTGGATTCCACTTGCTCTGTTTCCACTCTCTTCTCTGGGGATGGCTCATGAATGTACCTGAGTACTCTACCGCTCCTTGTTTTATTGCCTGATGTATTTTACTTTGACTTTACCTTTGTGTGTCTTCCTTCATTGAAGTCTCTCAATTTACAGTCTTATGAGTTCTCTCTCCTAGAACAGTGCTTACGTCACTGTGTATTTTAACTCCAGACCTTTGAGAATCCATCTTAATTCCTTTCCTGTTGCTATGGTATGATACCCTGACCAAAGCCACTTAAGAAAAAGAGGGCCCATCTGGCCCACAATTTCAGGTTACAGTTCACCATGTCAGGGAAATCAAAACAACCGGACCTGGAAACCACAGTTAAGAGCAGAGAGCAATGAGGGAACACATGCACACTGGTGTTCAGTTCATGTCCTCTACTCTTACACAGTTCAGGGTCCCCTGTTTAGAGAATGGTTCCACCCACAATTAAGATTGGTCTTCCCAGAGATGGGGAGATGGCTCAGCAGTTAAGAGCACTGACTCCTCTTGTAGAGGACCCAGGTTCAGATCCCAGCACCCACATGGTGGCTAACAACCATTCATAACTCCAGTTCCAGAGGATCTGACGCCTTCTTCTGACCTCCGCAGGCATTGCACATCATGGGTGTACTTACCCACATGCAGACAATACACCTATATACATACAATAAAAATAATAACCAAAAGAAATCTTTTTTGAAAAAGACTGGTCTTCCCACATCAATTAACTTAACGAGGACAGTCTCTCACAGACATTCTGAGAGGTTAACTTTAATCTAGCCAGTCCCTCCTAGGTGTCAAGTCGACAGCCCCCTCACAACTACCTTTACATACTTTGAAACTTTTTAATTCCTAGTTTTTCTGGGAAACTAGTTGGAATTCATTCTGTTTGAGTAAAGAAACTAAAGCGAGATTCACTAAAGAAATCTTAAGATCTCCCAAATGAATACTGGAAGCTCTCGAATACCCTAGAAGTCGTTGCTTGCAGAGCTTTCTATGTAACTCAAATATCCAACTGAAGTCACTGCTCTGGAGAAGATTCTGCAGTGGGAAGGAGTTACGTTTCTTGAATACAGAGTCAAACAGGTGAGAAGGCAAGATCCAAAGCTACCGTAAGGCTTAAGTGCACTGACCTTCATCATTTCTGAATTCACTTTGGTTGGAACAGTTGAGAGCAAATCAAGGATGTTAACGACGGCTCCCAGGTTCCCTGGAGATGAGCGGATGTCTTGTTCCTCCTTACCAGCGCTCACAGAAAGGTCCTTCAGGTACATAGGAAGCTTCTGGTCCTGAGAGGGGCTGTTGATTAATGCCTAGTGAAACAAATGTCAGAACAAATGAAGGATCTTTGATCCTGCTCATCCTACAGCTGTGGTCTTGTTTCCCTCTGCGTCCATAAGCACAAGTACATACCATAAGATAAACCACTTGCCTCTGAGACTATCTGTTCCTCAGAATGGAATAAGTCTTAAGACCCCAAGCATAGGAAGGAAAGAGTTAAAACATACGTGATGACTAATCTTGGTTGTCACTCTGACTGGATCTGGAATTAGCTAAAATGTGAGGATCTTTCTTGATCTGATTATTTGAAAACAGAAAGCCCACCCTAAAAGTGGGCAGCACCTTCACAGCCCAGACAAAAGGCCATGACAAAAGCTTTTCCCCTGCACGTCCCCTCTCTCTGGCGAAACTACCAGAATCTCAGCTGCTCCAGTGTGGTGCAGCCTTGGTTAGACGACTTGGAATCTATCCATAAGGTAATCTAATTAATCCATATTAGAGCAGCCAACTTTAGAACCAGCTAGAAACAAAGGAAAGAAAGACCTAAAGTAGAATCAACTTGTATCTTAGACAGCCTTCATGTAGACACATTTACTGGTCTGTTTTATCTCATAACATTTATGTGGCTGATTATGAAAGGGATTGTTAATCACTATTTTATTGTTTTAGATCTGTTCTCCCAGTTACCCTTATTAGGCATCTCTATTATTCTCAGAGTGTCCCAACTCAGATGGCAGATTATATAATCTCTATGCACAGTTTGCTTTTTAACTTCCTAACACTTTAAAATTAAGAAGCACGTTGAAAATATTTCCTATAGAAAACCATTCTACAGGAAGCCTCCAATAAGTATTCCCTCTCTGAAGGCACAAATACTTGTTTTATTTAGCATACTTTATGCCTGTGACATCTGGATTAACGCCATCTTGTATTTTACTTTTTAAAAAAAAATCTTTTTGAGACAGGATCTCCCTGTAGTCCCAGCTGGGCTGGAACTCACTATGTGGACCAGGCTGACTTTGAACTCACAGACACCTGCCTGCTTCTGCCTCATGAGTGCAGAGATTAAAAGTGTGTGCCACCATGCCTGGCTGTATTTCACTTTTACTACCTCTCCAATGGAACTAATTTTGATTGAATCTTATTTTTACATTACTCCTCTTTCTGAAAATATTACAGCTATCTTCTATCACAGTTATTTGAAGGACATCAGTAAGATACAATATATATAATATATATATATATATTATATTATATTTTTTTTCACCCCTTGCAGATATTGACACGAGATAGATACTGAACAGGCGATCCTAGAGCACTACACACACTTTCTTGCTGTCATATTCAAACGTAAGCATTTTTAAGCATTTCTAGGTTGCATCTTTGTGATGGTTGCTTTTGACTTCCAGCTTGATGGGATTAGAATCACCATGAAAACAAAGTTCCAGCCATGTCTAAAAGGAAGCTTCTAAATTGGATTAAGCGGAGTGGGAACTCCCACTGTAACTATGGGTAGTTCCATTCCACAGATTGGGGTCCTGGACTGAATAAAAAGGAGAATGCATGCTGCACACCAGCATTCATCTCTCTTAGCTTCCTGACTGAAGATGACAAGCGATCAGCTGCCTCGAACTCCTGCCTCCAGACCTCTGCCATGATGGACTGTACCCTCAAACTGTGATCTAAGATAAATCCTTCCTCACTTAAATTGTTTTGGTCAGGTATTCGGCTACAGTAGCTAGAAAAGTAGCTAAAACAATCAGTTTTGCAGGACACACTTAAAGTCGGTTTTGGAGGGATACATAGCATCTCACGGTTGATTTTCCTAAATGCTAAGGAAGCTGATAGGATGAACAGATCGCCCCACCAAGAGCTCAGAATCAAGTGCCTCATGTTCACCTTGGCCAGCTGGAGCAGACCATTGATTGGAGCAGAGATACAGGCTTTTTTCTCCTCCTTCCACTGGGAGCCCACACATTTGTAGGTAATAGTCCCACCGATGATCTGGCTAGGGCTTCTAGAAACACTTGAAAATTGGCATAACTTCTGGATGACTTTTCCAGGCTCCCCCATACCTATTATGGGATCTTGGCAGGTGATGTTCTCCCCTGCATTAGAAAAATTAGAATAAAAGAAACAATTAAGAAATTTATTTTAGCCATGAAGAACCAAATTAAGCCATTCACTGGAAAATGTATGTTACTGAAGATAATCGTATTAGGTGAATTAAAATAGCCTCGGAAAGACCAATTACTGTATGTCTCGTTTGTGGTTCCTAGACTTTATATAGATTCATAAAATCATGTATTTATATAAGACATAAAGGTACAACTGAAATTGTCTGGGGGATCAGAGAGGAGCAGTAAGGGGAGGAGAGAAGGGAGGATAAGAATTATTGGGGGATATGCTCAACGTACAATACACACTTCTACTGAAACATCCTTATGGAACACATGCAAGAAAGCTCACGAGTCATTCAGAAAACTCGAGCAATCTGAGCTCTAGAGCTATGGACCCTTCATATATGAACCTGTCACTGGGAAGACATTTTTATCTCCTTACATATCTGATTACCTAGGACAGTTCTCCTGCATGAGCTCACTAAGAAGCAGTCACACAAATCATGACTTTTCTTCTTGATAATATGTCAGGACATATTGGCTCAGTAGTGACAAAGGACAGGGGAGACAGGTGCCTGTTCTTCATATCAATTATTTTATTTACAATTTTAATTAATTTAGTTAAATTATGTGCATATGTGTGCATGTGGGTATATGCACATGAATGGAGGTGCCTGCAGAAGCCCGTGGAATTGAATTCCCCAGAAGCTGGAGTTACAGGCTATTATGAGCTGCCAGATGTGGGTGCTGGGAATTGAATTCCTATCCTCTGGACGAGTTTTACCTGCTGTTAACCACTGAGCCATCTCTCCACCCCACAGATTTTATTTCTTTTTATTTTATTATGGGTGTTTTGCCTGCATGTATATAAGTGTACCACATGTGTGCTTGGTGCCGATGAAGGCCAAAAGACAGCATTGGCTCCCCTGGAACTGGAGTTAAGGGTGGATATTAGCCACCATGTGGGTGCTGGGAATGGAAACTGTGTACTCTGTAAAAGCAACAAGTGCTCTTAACCCCTGAACCACCTCTCTAGCCTCCGATTCCTTTCTTTATGCTCTACCTCAAGAAAAGAGTGCGGGTGAAGGAGACAGACTTGAAGGAGCCTCAATTGCTCACAGACACTGCCCACTACCATCTGCCTGGTGACCTCCTCGGCCCAGCTGAAGTATGATTTCACCACCAGGCTTTCTCTTGACTTCCTTCCCCTACCAGCAGCAGTTACATCAGTGGCTCTCTCCCTATGGTAACCACAGCAGCAGTAAAAGCCTTTGCTATAATTTCTGTTCCTTCTTCCTAGGCTAGAGGCCAGGGAACAGGCCTCTTTCTTTTCCCCCATGGTTATCCCAGAACCTCAGTGAAGGTGTTTCACACATATTATCTGAATATACAAAGAAAGAAGTCAGTGAATAATGAGTCTCTGCTTCTGAGTATAACTTTTTAAACTAACAGGATGCACTTACCACGAACCAAGGAAAGCTTCATGGATGGGCTCCGAACTGAGTTATTAGCCACGTTGGTGAAATGGCAAAACACATCAATGGTTTGGGAGCACCAGGGAAATGAGTTTGCTGAAAATATGTATTTGTAGCACACCTGCTTTCCATTGACTTCTTTTGCTAAAGATAAGGTTATTGAAAGTATGAATTCACAACATGAACAGTCAAAGCAGAAAACGCATTAGGATATTCCAATATCAATAAATCTGCCCCCACATTCTCCCAGAAATGTGTGACATTGACTTTTAATGTATCTGTACATATTTACATGAAAATAATGTTTGGTTTTTAAAGTAGGCAAATTCACATTAGTATGTGTGCTAGCTAAAAATGTCACCTTGACCATTCATGATTTCAAGACTAGATCCACACCATGCCCTCCTATTGATTTATAATCACCTCTTTATAGATGAGTGCTCCCCACTACCCTATAAACTGTAGAGATAGACACCAGTCTTATTTATCTTTGCATCTCCCAGTGCTTAGCTCAGTATCTGGCATATAAAAAGCACCCAATTCATGCATGGTGAAATTCACATACTTTAATATCCATGATTTTCTGTTCTACCATGCAATCCAATGCAATCGTCTCTGAATAGTCCAAGCTATTTTTCCTTCTTTGGTCTTTTTGAGATAAGGGCTTCCTAAAACCTCAGCTGGACTGAAATTCACTTTGTAAACCAGGCTGGCCTCTAGCCTCGATCTCACAGACAATCACCTGCCTCTGCCTTTCAAGTGCTAGTATTAAAGATGTGCACCACCATGTCCAGCTTCCAATCTATTTTTTTAACATTTATTTATTAACTTTATTTTATGTGTATGAGTGTATTGCCGGCATGTGTGTAAGTGCATCTGTGTCGTGCAGTGCCTAAGGAGGTCAAAAGAAGTTGTTGGATTCCCTGGAACTGGAGTTACGCATAGCTGTTAGCCACCATGTAGGTGCTAGGAATCAAACCCAGGCCCTCTGCAAAGGCAGGCAGTACTCTTAACTGCAGACCCATCTCTCCAGCCCCCCTTATTTTATTATTTTTATTTATATTTGTATGTGTACGTGTCATTCTGTGAGTATTCATATGTGCGTGAGGGCTCACAGAGGCCCACAGAGGGCATCAGAGCTCCTCAACTGAAGTTACAGATTTTGCGTTACCCCACATGGGTGCTGGGAACAGAACTCAGGCCCTCTGCAAGAGGAAGTGGATACAGCGTGCAGGTACCATTTGGGAAACAGGGTCTTTCTTTCATGACTCCTAAGGTTCTGGGATTCTGATATTGGCAAACACCTCCAGGAAGCCCCAGCATTACCTGAAACATGGTTCTTAATTCCTTTCCTCTGTATCTGGTACTTAGCTATTTTTCTCTTATTTTCTTGGCAGCTAGGTTATGTGTTCCGAAGGATTATTGGGTCATTTTATATCTTGTTACCTTGTTACATAGAAGAGAGGTTATCAGACTAGGCAGTCAGCTACACTCAGGAAGTGGAGATGAAGGAAATCAGATGACTGGAGTACTTCCCACTAAAAGAATGGGCTCCACTCAAAGCTTCTAACCAATGAGCCATCACCCACATTGCAACACAGGGGATAACAGATGTTCACAGGATTTGCCCTGTTATATTTTATCTGGACATTGTCTACAGGACTTCTATTTTTTCACTACTGAGGATTGATCCTAGGGACATCTCACCTGCTAGACAGTGCCCTGCAATTGGGTGACATTCCCAGCCTTCTTTTCACAGTTTATTTTGAGATAGAGTCTCACTAAGTTGCCCAGGCTGGCTTTGGATTCCTTATGGTAGCTCAGGCAGGCCTTGAACTTTGCTCCTGCCTCAGCTTCCCAAGTAACTGGGATTATAGACCTGTACCACCAGGCCTGGCTCGGTCTCTATGATTTTTTAAATCTCCATTTTAAGATTAACATCTCACATTTATGAGCTAATAACGCGCCCCATCC
The DNA here is from genome assembly GCA_035773235.1 of Eospalax fontanierii. Taxonomy (NCBI): domain Eukaryota; kingdom Metazoa; phylum Chordata; class Mammalia; order Rodentia; family Spalacidae; genus Eospalax; species Eospalax fontanierii. The sequence continues at coordinate 13,393,149 of CM069549.1, forward strand.
ATTGGGTGGTTTGTATCTTACTGGCACTAAAGGATAAGGAATCCACATGGAAAGTGACTGAGTAGTTTTCATCCTCTTCTACGCAGCACTTGAACTGATGGGAACTTGTGCACAGGCCGCTGGCTTCCAAGGGATCCATCATGATGTCAGACGCCAGAGGCAGCGGGTGAACAGTGACCTCTTTGGTGGCAACACTGTATGAATTCCCGTATCTAAATACGCAGTGGTAGGTTCCTGAGTGAGTGGAAGCAAAGACGAGATGAGGCAAAGTCATTACTTCTAGAAAACATCATTGGTAAGGATAAGGAGAGGGTCAAGTTTTTCTGTCAAACTTGCAAAGGATGATATCATAAAGGCTTGGTGTATGTTCGCTTTCACTGTGCAACCCTACCAAATCCTAACTGCTTTCAAAGATTTGTATTTCCTCCCAATGTGAACAACGTGGAGAGATAAATAGGAAATTCTTTTAATGCTACTTTCTTTGGAACTAGACATGTGAGACAATTTCCTGGTGTTTCTATAGTAGTTGGGCAGGACCGTACTAAGCACATAGTAAAGTTATTGTTTCTTATTATTACTGTACGTGTGAGAGAGAGATCAAGCACATATGCCTAGAGGTCAGAAGACCACCTTGGGTATTGTTCCTCAGGTGTCTTTCACTTTTTTATAAGATAGGGGTCTCTCGTTGGCTAAGAATGTCACCAAATACACTGGGCTAGCTGCTCTGCTTGCTTCCTGAGATGCATTAGTCACAGTCTCCTATCTGATGCTGCTGAGATTACAAGCATACACTACTGAGCTGGGCTTTTTATGTGGGTGCTGGGACTCCAACTCAGATCCTCATACTTGCAAAGTAAGTACTTTGTGACTGAAAAGACCTAGTAAAGTTCTTTTGAAAAAACAATCCTGTAACACAATGGCAAGGACACTGGCTCCAGAATGAGAGACATTGACTCCAACTCCAGCTCTGCAACTCAACTTGTATATGCTAATTCTTGCATATGTTTCTGCTCATTTTTGAGCCTCATTTTCCATATACGTGAGATAGAACAATGACACCCCCCCTCCCGCCAGGACTGTCACATCACCTGTAAAGAACAATGAATGTAAAATAGTAATTACAGGCATGTCCCAAGACAGACCCTGCATAGGTGGTAACTGTCACTGTGTATTTCCAGGAGTCCAGACAGCACCATACAGGGTCTGCCTGTCACTCACCGGTCCACTCCCGGGTTGAGCTCTTCACTGTCAGCACAGATTCTGCTCCATCCTCATAGCTCTTCATGGTAAAAAACCTTTGATGGATTTTAATGCCAGCTGAAGTGTTCCAATACACCTCATCATAGTTACTCACATCGCTGATGCATTTTATAGAAAAGCTTTGTCCCTCAGAAACAGAAATTGGGTCCGGGGTTATTGTTATGTTGGCTGAAAGAATACAAACAAAACAGACAAGACAAAACCGACAACAAATCCGATGTTTAGTCTTTCTGATGACATTGACACAGGAGTGAAATTTAAGACAGAGAGAGCAACAAGGACTGTCCTGACTCTACACCGTCAACACGGGAATGGTACCTTGCTGTTCCGGGGCTTTACTTGTTTCTAGGCTGTTCCTGGTGGTGCTCTGAACTGTACTCATCCCCATCACGTGCCTTAGGACCTCGCGCACTTCCCCTTTGTAGCTGGCATTATCTCCTGATGCGATCAAAAGGTTGCAAACTTAGGGATGATGACTTAACCCAAGCTCCCCTCCAACCTCCCGTGACACCTCAAGGGAGAATAGAAGGCTGGGTTCTTGCAACAACTTCATGACTCAAAATACTTTCCCATTACACTGCATTATAACTTGCAAGGCAGCAGTGCTCAACAGTGCCCCTGGATGTATCTTCACTCTTCTTTCTATTTCTCCCCAGACAACAGGGTCTCCATCGCCAGCCTTTCACTCCTATTTTATCCTTAGCAGTCATTCTTGGTCTAGTATACAGTTAGCACTTAATTTAAAAAAAGAATAAATTCCAGGTCTACCTTTTCAGTAGGGAGATCATAGTGTTTACTATCCAAATAACGATGCTTTGACTATCTCAGACAGACAGAATGTATAGGCACTTTAATATTACCTTTATCTCTATAACGATAACTATATATATATATATAATCCTATAACTAAAGTTATATAATTATAATTAGTTATTTGCTATTTTTCTGGAAAGTCTCTCATAGATTCATGAGAAACTATTGGTTGATAATGTCGAGAGCTTTATGACTGTAGAAGCTTATGTGAACATCTTACTGCTTTCTTGTTCTGTCTTTCCACTTCTCTAGGAGCATATCTTTTACATGACTGACATCCAAAATGCCTTTATTTAAGTCATTTATAAGTGAACCACCTCATATCTTGAGCCTACTAATGCTGGCTTGCTTCTACAGTCACTGTGAAATCTTGACATTGAATGATAATAATTGATATTGGATGATATTAATGATAATCGAAAGACACCAGTGTTATAGTTAGGGTTCAAATGCTGGAGTTCACCACCAAAGTCATTTACACATGATGCAATGTGTGTGTGCTTCACACTGCCTTCCCTGGCTGGCGGGACCTTGAAATGGCTCTCTGAAGGCTAACCATTTCTCAGGAGACCTGGGAGTCTGGTTCTCTTCATTCTCAGAAGAGATCCAGAGTACAAGACAAGTGATTTTCAGCAGATTTCTTTCTATACTATGCCCAGGTGTTTCAGACAAGAGCAAAGTCATACCAGACAATCTGCAGAGGAAGCAGATGTATTGGTCCCAGGTGAGCTCCTAGAGACTCTGGGAACTTTGCAGTTTTCTTTAGTGAAATCAGCTGTGTATTCCTATTCTAACTTGGAGAGCTAGGCTGAAGACATGGCCCACATGAATCTGACCTTGACTTTTGTGCAAATATTAAGTCCCAATAGCAGAAGAGGAATGGGTATTGCTTTCATCATTTAAACCCTAAACTTTTCACAAAGGGTTTAAATGGGGACTAGAGAGATGGCTCAGTGGTTAAGAGCTCTGGCTGTTCTTGAAGAGGACCTGGGTTCAATTCCCAGCACCCACATGGCGGCTAACAACTATAAGTAACTCCAATTTCAGGGGATTTGATGCACTCGTCTCACCTCCATGGGCACTGGATGATATAGGTGCACTTACACATGTAGGCGATACACTCCTACACAAAATAATAAATAAAATATTTTAAAATAAAAAGGGTTTAAATGATTTGTTTTTTTTTTGAAAGGGAGATGTGAAGTGTTTTTATGTAGTTATGGATGAAACTATAATGGTTTTGATGTAAGGAATAACGATCCTTTCAATGGCCTCACTAAACTGAACTGAGACCCTGAAAATATTTGTGACAACTATAAAATAATGACAAATGATCTAATTATTAATACCTTCTGCAGTGTTATTTCTAGATTGGGTGGAATGGAAGAAGAGGGGTGGGCGAGTGAGGGAGGCTGGTGGCCTTCAAGGAGAGAAGAATGGAATTCTGAAGGGAAGGAGTTAGCTGTCATTATGAACTCAATGAGCACCAAAATAACCCGATCATGACAGTACTTTCCCAGTCATCTGCTTCTCACCAGGATAATGTACTTGGTGCTTACTATAGTCACTCTCTCCCACCGACACCCCAAATTCCAATCATTTCATCTGAATTTAAATGGCATAGAGGGAAATCTAACCATCATTCCAGTTCCAGGGAAAGCCCAGCTCTATGCTTCTCATAGATAATCCCAGTTGTTTAGCAAGTGTAACATAGGTGTGGAAATTCTAGCTCCAGAACTCTTACCCACAGAAGTGAACGTCACCGCAATGTTCTTACTGCCTCTGGCTCCATAGGCACTGATGAACTCACACGTGTAAGTGACTGTGGTTCCAGAAGACCCGCTTGGACACTGGGTTCCATCTGCCTTGAGGGTGTAGGTGCTGCAGCTAGAGTCTAGGTCTGTTTCTGGGCTTCCTGAAATGACATAAGCAATTGTCTCCCGGTCATGGTTGGCTGATTCTGATTTAGTAGCAAGTTAATTTTCAGCAGGTTTCAACTTCATGCTTTTTCAAACCCTATTGGTTTCTCCCTTCCAAATCCACTCCCTCTCCATTGCCAGACACATCCTACCCCACCCAAGTCATCTTTACCTCTTGTGTAGGGTTCTAGAACACACCCTGTATGCGACCTTCTTATAATCCAATCTCCATTCTCTTTTCCCCCAACCTCATCTGCTCTCCACAATCCTAAGAGAAGCCTCAAACACTTCTTACCACCCCAAGATGAAAGACAAATAATCCTCTTGATTAGTGCCAAAAATAACTGCATTTTTCATTTCTATCTGATCAGTGAAGCTTGAGTTATGTCATGGGCCCATTTTTTCTCCTTAGTCCCAAAATGTCTGTTCAAATCACTCAAAATATTCTCATTTTCTTCCACCTTGACAAAATCAGTTCCTAACTCAAGTGTCAACAAGCAACAGAAGTATCTCTACCCTCTTGAAGGCCCTCCACTCATCATTCTATGAATCCCAGAAAAAAGTCGCAGCTGCATTAAAGATTGTACAATACCAATTGACTGAGGAGAATGTCTAGGATTGTGGAGAGCTTGAAAGGTACAGACCTGAAGTCAAATTATCTTGCTCTATTTTAAGTCCCCTTATTGCCATTCATTGCCCACCTCTGTATAAGTCCTAACATCCTTATAACTAATAGGCAGAGTCCTTTGGGGAATGTACAAATAGACCCCAACCAACCCAAAGGCTCAGATAGCAAAGGCTTAAAGGAGAGGTTCCTTGCTCAGCTGTTTCCACCAATGTATTTTAAATATTTTATTTATTATTTTTATTTTATGTGTATGAGTGTATTGCCTGGGTCTATGTAAGTGCACCCATGTTGCAGAACGCCTGATGAGGTCAGAATAGAATGCCATATTTCCTGGAACTGAAATGACAGATGGTTGTTAGCTGCCCAGTGGGTGCTGGAAATCGAACCCAGATCCTCTGGAAGAGCAGCCAGTGTTCCTAACCACTAAGCCATCTCTCTAGCTCTACCCACCAAGGACCTTTAAAAATGCCTTGATGTATGATCATCTCTGTTCTGTTACTACAAAAAAACTTCATGAAACAAGTTTTTACATTGGAGCATGGTATGTGAAGTGACTTGAATCTGTGTTCCTAGACCATGGTCATCCATACTTGGCTCCAAAATAACCTCTTATTCCCTTGGAGGTGAGAGCACACAGCAGACACTTCAAAGAGCCACTTCCTGGAATTCCTCCAGAGCTGTCCTCTGTTCCCTGCCTTTCTCCTTCCTGGTCTTCAGTCTTTTCCCTGGTTACTTCTCTTCAGCTGTCAGATGGCGGTCCACAGCGTTTCTGCATTTGCTACCTCAGTTCCCCATGCCCGTTTTTCATTACAGCTTTGAGCGTGGCCTTTGTCACCCTCTGCTTAACACAGGCGCTGCTGTAAGGTCAACAGGGACCCGCTCTTTCTCCTATCCAAGGCTTTTCCTCATGTTACCTGAACTGCAACCTCCCCCCAGGCCAGCTCTTTTTCTTTTCCACCTTCATCCCTCCTGTATCTCCTCTCCAGACCCCTCTCTTGAGCTTTCTTGTTAATGTGGATGTCATCGGCCAATGATACGGGTCTCTCTTCCTTGGTTCTACGGCGTCACCTGTCCTCATCTTTCCTTCCCTCTGTCACTCTGTAGCGTCATCTACAGCGATGCCTTCTAGTCGAAACTGTGCTGGAATGACTTCCCACACCACTCCAAGAGAAATGCTCAGGTTGGAAACTTTTGAGGCAAATTCCCAAGTGTAGACTTGACATCTCCGGTACCTACAACTCAACACGTGCAAATTATTTATTTTTCACCGGACAAAGCCTGCGTATCCAGAGCTTCCTCTCGCTGCTGTTGGCAGCAACCCAATGTAAAATCTTAAAGGCATCCTTAATTACCTGCATTTCCTCACATTGTACTTCCACTTGTTAAAATAATAACTATCCTAGATTATATGTTTAAACATCGCTGTCACTGTCAACACAAGGTCACTTTAGGGCTCCTACTTGTATGAACTTTACAAATGAGTATATCTGGACCTCTATTCTCAAGTATTTAATTCTTCAACTTATTGGTTATACTATCTGGAAAGTTTCATTTTCTTTTTGGAGCTGGATTTTGGTTTTGGTTTATTTATTAGTTTTATTTTATGTGTATGAGTGTATTGCTTGTATGTATGTAAATGCACCCATGTCGTGCAATGCCCTGGGAGGTCAGAAAAGGGTATCAAATTTCCTGGAACTGGAGATATGGACTGCTGTCAGCTGCCATGGGGGTACTGGGAAACGAACCCAGATCCTCTGTAAGAGCAGTCAGTACCCTTAACTGCTGAGTCATCTCTCCAGACTTTGTTTTTGGTTTTGAGGGAAGGGCCCACTACATAGTTCAAGTTGGCTTTGAACTTGCTGTGTAGTCCAGGCTGCTTCTGAACTTCTGGCTCTTCTGCCTTAGCCTTCTAAGAGCTGAAAGTGTAAGTAGACATCATGGCTTCCAGTGAGTGTTTAGTTTTCTAAGGTTTGGCTCTGCTTATCTCTCTTCCCTTTACCTTTAAAATCTCACCATAATATAGTGTAAAGTCTATTTTTCTTGCCAAGGTACATGGCACTTAATTTATAACATGCTTCAGTCTGTCCCTTTCTTATGAATGAGATTCAACATCCCTCTCTCAAAACTCAGGCCATGGCATCTTGGCCTTCAACATGTCCTGCGGTCGGTCTCCCACCTCTGTGACTGGTTCCTTCCTGTGCTTTCCTGCCCTCCCCCTAACTCTAGCTCACCCATTAAAAAAATCCAGCTTTTTCCTGAAACAGGAAAGTCAGTAAGCTATGCAGTGTAAAATGCATAAATAAATGTACAAAATAATAAGAATGTGTGGTGTATAGATCCCTTAAGAGAGACTCCAATATAGTACATAGATTAAAGGGAGAGACATTTCAGACAGGACACAAAGAAGAATTTCAGAGGACAGGAAGTTGTTCTAAGCTTTGAAAGACCATTAGGATTTTCATAGAAATCGGGTTGTGTATGTGATGTGATATATCTGTGTTTTGTATGTCAGCAGTCCTCTCTGTAGAACTTCGCACTCCATTAAGGGCTTTGGGGGCTGTGGCTCGGTTTAGCATGAGAGGATGAGAGGCTATACAGGAAATCCATTGTTCTGCACGCTGCCCAAGCTTGCTGGACTTAGGAATGTCTGCAGAGGGAGTGAAGCTAAGACAGAGGTCCCTGAGCATCCACACTGCAGGCTTCCTGGTTCCTCTGCCAGAGGACAAGGTCTGTCCCTCCCACAGGTGGAAACTTCTTCAGAGCCACAGGAATTGTGTGAAGTCTTTCTCCCATCTGGCAGTTCCTTCAGGATGCCTACACCACCTTTTCCTTATAAACCAGGAAAGTGACTAAATGTTCCGTGCAGACATTTTCAAGAGTTACCCGATGTCATACCCATTCTTTGGAGGTTTAATCAGATGCCACAAATGAAATGTATCTTGCAAAATAGAGTTACTTGGGAAACTGTGGGCATAAACTGACCTTTCTGTACTTAAAAAAAATGACAATTCACTGCATTAACCAAGTTCATGTGTAGATATACATTTTGGTTCAAAGATTATTTTTCTTTAAAAGTTCGCACATAATACTGCTGTTGCTAAAGAGAAGAGATAGCTATGGTTCTGTATGGTTTTTAGGAAAAGAATAGTCTTTTTTTTTCCTCCAAACTGCAGGCCCCTCAATCAAGTGCTGGCTCACCAGGGCGGATAACACAGCTGGTCAAGACAACTACTCCTGTGAAGTAAGATCAGTGGAGAGTCCTAATTCTTTTCTATTTTGTACTGTTATAACCTGGGGCAAGTTATTTAGTCTGGACCTCAATTTCCTTAGTTGCATAATGAAGGTAAAAACAGTACTTTCGGGGCTAGAGAGATGACTCAGTGGTTAAGAGCACTAGCTGTGCTTACAGAAGACCTGGGATTGTTCCTGGCAACCCCATGGTGACTAACAATCATCCATAACTCCATTTCCAGGGGGTTTGATGCTATTTTCTGGCCTCCACAGGCATTGCACAACATGATACACTTCCCTGCAGGCAAATACTCATACACATGAAAAACAAGTAAATCAAAAATGCTTTCTTCAAATCCACTAGTTTTAAGCTTGTGGTCGAGTTTAAATGTGATTACTAGCAATCACATATTTTTAAAAGTGGATTAGTATTTCTGCAAAACTGCTCTACAAAATGGAGTGACTGCTGCTGATTTACCATCATCCTTCATCAGCAGACACTGGAGGTTGGGGAACTTTCGGTCAGGTCTCAGGGAAAACAAAACTGAAACTGGGAAGACAGACCAATTTGCCATGCAAGCTTGAGGACTAGGGTTCAGATCCCTAGCACCCACATACACATGGGGCAGGAATGGCAACCCGCCTGTAATCACAAGTTCAGAAAGTAGAGTCAGGATCCTTGCAGCAAGCTGCCTAGGTTAGACTAGCAAAATCAGTTGAACCTTAAGTTCAGGTCAGAGACCCTGCCTCAGTATATAAGGGGAGGAGCAATCAGGGAAGACCTTCAGTGTCAATCTCTGGTATTCACAGGCACATGTGCACCTGCTCATGCACACATATATACACCTCCACACATACAAACACATACCTACCCACATTACAGATACATATACACACAAAAGAGCAAGCGTATTATAAACTGACGTGAAGCGACATTATGACAAATCTGTCTTAACAGAAACATGAAGCTAGATACACAGACAGAAATTACTGAAGAATGTCAGTGAGTGATGTCAAGCAGAAACAGAAATGAGAAGTTCCAGTCAGACCTCAGGACAAATCAGTGACCTCATCCTTACATCTTTGCTGAGGAGGGAAGGAAAGAAAGGCAAGATAAGCTTTTCTGCAGATGGGCGATGCTGTGGACCTGTCACTAGGGTCACCCCCTCATGTCTTCTCCTTTAGGGTCTTGTTCACACCCCACGCATGATGCTTGTTCACTTGTCGTCTTAGAGGTTTGTTGTAGAGTGGTTAAGCTGGTGCTGGCGTTAGACCAGTGCTGTTTATGGTCCATTCTTAACAGCCTCAGGCATTTCCACCTCCTCCCATCACATCTCGCATTTTCCTGGGCTGAGACACAGGCAAAGAAAGCACTTGAGGAACACTCTTACCTAGAATGCTTATTTTCCCTTCCTGCTTCCACTCGATTTTGCTCCAGTTTGCAATGTTCTCACTGCAGCAGTTCAATGATATAGGTCTGTTGTCACACACCACCTTTCTTTCTTCCTTGGCCAAAATCCGAATGGGGGTCACATCTATTTTTTTGGTGGCCCCATACTCAAAAATATCCAATATCAATTTGCAAGCATATTCACCTGCAAAGAATATACACAGTTGCTCATTATTATCACCTGTATGAATTTCCCTTGATAAACAACGGCCTCAGTCATTCCCGAAGCCTCATTTGCAAAGCATCTGACACTTGGTCCAGGGATGCCTAAAGGATATTCAGGAAGTGTCAACACAGAAATGTCTGATGAAGCTAGGTGAGAACCAGAGAGAGGTTCTGATGGTGGCACTTGTGGGGACTTTCTGGTGAGGCACAGTTTGGGACTGGAATACATAGAAAAGCAAAACAAGGATTACCCTCCTTCCCCTCCCAAAAAAGGGAGGCGCAGAGGCAATTCTCAGATTCTGTTTAGCCCTCTGGTAAAATGTGATTGAGTCCGTGTAACTACAACTCACTTTTCTGTGCTGAGAAAAAAGAGACGATCCTGTTCATATCTAGTTTTAAACAGTTATTAAATACATGAAAACGTCACGTCCATTTCTACTCTCTGAGGAATTAAAAGTGACATTTTTGTGGTTGCTTGGACTGGGCAGGAAAATGGGAAAAGGCCAAAGGAAGGAAGTAGAAGCCTAGGGAAACATTTGGAGAGGATGGGTCTAGTCATCATCTTGATTCTAAGCATACATGTTATATGAATGAACCTTGATGAATTATAGAGTGAATTTTATTACATTTATCTACTTACTCTGTGTGTGTGTATGTATGTGTGTGTGTGTGTGTGTGTGTGAGAGAGAGAGAGAATGCATGCCATAATGTGGGTATAGAGGTCAGAGGACAGCTTGCTGGAGGTGGTCTTCTCCTTCTACCATGGTCTAGAGATCAAACTCAGGTCATCAGGCTTAGTGACAGATTCCCTTGTCTGCTGAGCCATCTTACCGGGCTAAAATTGTACACTTAAAATATGTGCAGTATGTTAGATGTCAATTTTATCTCAAGAAACTAAGTTTTTATAATTAAAAATTATACATTTACAATAATAAAACAGTACTTCATACTATGCAGAAATATGAAAGTAAAAAAATTAAAATTTAAAAGTCATTAAAAATAGGGGCTAGAAAGATGACTCAGTGGTGAAGAGCATTGCTTCTCTTGCAGAGGATCTGAGCTCGATTCCCAGCACCCACATGGTAATTAACAACCATCTGCAACTTTAGTCCCAGAGCATCCAAACCCTTCTTCTGACCTCCATGAGCATTACAGACATAGGTACACTTATCCACATGCAGGCAATAGATTCAGACATGTAAAAATAACATATAAAATACATTTTTTAAAGTCATTAAAAATCAGTGCCATGCATGACCAGGAGACCACTCAGTGGGCAAAGCATTTGCTTTGCAAGCATGAGGACCAGAGTTCAGATTCCCAGCACCCACATAAAAAGCTGGAAATGACTGTGTGTGTGTGTGTGCGTGTGTGTGTGTGTGTATAAACCTAGACCTGAGAAGGCAGAGACAAGCAGATCCCTGGATCTTGCTTACCAGCCAGTCTAGCCAATTGATGAGTGCTGGGTCCAATGAGAGACCCTGTCTCAAAAAATAAGGCAGAGAGTGATAAAGACTCCCTGACATCTACCCTCCATACACATGTGCACACACATGCATGCACACCCACACAACATGTGCTTATACATAAATATACACACGTGCACACCCAAAGAAATGTGATGAGCTAAAATTTCCATTTTGAAACACAAGCTATGAGGCTTCTTTTCAGAGACAGCAACACCCCTCCCCGTTTTGTGGGCTATCCCTCTGGGCACACCACTGCCTTTCCACAAGAGTCCCTTAGTAAAAACCTACCGGCGTCATGCTGAGTGAAGTTGTAAATAGTGAGACGGGAGACTGAGCTCATGTTGTTGAGGACCGAGGTGTAAATCAAGAACCGGCTGCTGTTCTGGATGTCAGAACGATTTTCTCCATAGTACCAAGACACGTTATAAGACACGATTTCATTTTCACACTCCAGAGTTACGTTGTCCCCCTCAAGGATGACTTCTGGTGTGACAGTGAACTTGGTTTCATCTGGAAATCCAAAGGAAAGCTGTGAGGATTCCACCGCGGATGGGCTGTGGACAATGCCCACTGGTCAGCCGCTGCCTCTGTGGGTCTCAAGAGCTGTTCTCAGCATCTTTCTGCTCCATCCTGCCCGGTTGGCTCCCCTTTAGCCCTCTGAATAACACCGAATCCACCACCTACAGGCACACTGGAGCCCAAGTCCAAACCCCATTTGCAAAAAAAGAACATCTAAAATTATCTGATTTACCATCACTGCCAACTCTCAAGGACCCCATGACTAGAACTACCTGCGGTGGGGTGCTGGTGGACTACAGATGGGTCTGAGGAGCGTTAACACAGAAGGGGGTGGGTGGAGGCGTGGAGACGCATTTTTGGACACACACCTCTAAAACAATGGCGCCCTATTTAGTATTTAGTATCAGTACCTACTGTGAAGATCACCAGATGCACCTCAATGCTAGCCTTTTATGGGTGTTTTGAATATGTGAACAGGGAAAAAAACAAGCCCAGATGGTCTCTCGGCCCCACTATAAGCTCCTGTTCCCCCGGGGACTCCCCAGGTGCCCAAATATAAGCCAAAGAGGGGGAGATGACGTTCAATGCTTCATGCCTCTGGAACATGGGACATGACAATAGCTCCTGAGGTTTCTTTCCTTTCATTTCTGAGCATGGAATACAATTTCATTATGGAATTTCTTTGTACAAAGTTTGCTTCTGCTGCCTCTCCTCCCGCCCTTCTTCCTCGCCCTCCTTTGCCTTCTTACACCTTCCCTGAAGACTCCTTTCTGCTCTCACATCACTTGCGCCCCTTTTGCCCTCACCCTCCACGATCTTAACACCCCTTGCTCTTGCCTGTGCTCTCCCGTCAGGTTTCATTTCCCATGCACACAAATATGACAAGTTAGGATCTATGCACGACAGAGAACACGCAGTTTCTGTCTTTCTGCATCTGGATGGCCTCACTTAATCCACTGCTTTCAAGATCCATCTATTTTCCCTCAAGTGTCATTGTTTCATTTTCCTTGACAGCTGAGGAAAACTCCATGGTGTCGATCACAAGTTCATTATTCACTCAGCTGCTGATGGACGTCCAGGCTGATTTCCAGTTCCTCCCAATTGTGAGCAGCATAGCAATAAACACGGACGTGCAGGCATCTCTGGTAGATTTCCTAGAGTTCATTAGCACCTGCATCATGCCTAAATCAAATGAGCATACTACAGGATAATGAAGGAAGGTTCCACTTACTGTTGGGCACTCCTTGAAAGGAGTTGTAGTCCATTCTGTACGTCTGGTTGAGGCTCTGTGTGACTTGCTCATTGGCTTTGTAAATTGATCCAGGCATTGGTGACATTGTAACCCGGACTGCGTAACTTACAACCACACTGCCCTTGCTGTATAAATTCAGTAAAGCAGTATCAATTCAGTAAAGTGGTAATTGACCTGGGTGAGTCTACATCCTTGTGGTTTATTTGCATGAAGAAACAAAACAGCAGGCTCCAGCTAGGCATTATCATCCTCAGGGAAAAACTAAAATAAGCCTGTCTTCTAACTCTAGATGAAAGCCAAAGGCAGGACTTGTGTACTCAAATGTCCACAGGCAGGAATACAAATAAGAGAAGTGGCCAGATGTGGAACAGTGCATTCAATCACACCAGGCAGTCCTAGGGAGGCAGGGACAATGGAGATAACCCAGGGTTACCAGATATACTGAATATTAGGTGAAGCCAGCCACAGGTTCCTGGATACCCTGTTTTTAAAGCCTGGCAGCCAAGTTTCTAAATTAATGTGCAAACCTGCTCAAGGCTGCCATTTGCAGTGTACCAGGAAACCTGTGATCCTGTCTGGCTGGCAGAATCTTCTAGTATAAAAACAGCCAGGGCTGGAGAGATGACTCGGCAGTCATCTTTTAGGAGCACTGGCTGATCTTGAAGAGGACCCAGGTTTGGTTCCCAAGTACCCACATGGCAACTAACAGCCATTCCTAACTCCAATTCCAGGGGATCGGACACCTTCTTCTGATCCCTGGGGGTACTGCATACATATGGTGTACTTATATACATGCAGGCAAAGCACTTAAACACATAAAATAAAAATAAATAAATAGACATAGCTACGTGACATGATTTACTTTAATATTTCAAACTCTTGAGACTACACCTGCATCTTTGCTTTCAAAATTCTTGTATGCACAAAATGAACACATCTTTGGGGATCCTTACTTTTAAACAGTTCCATCTACAGAGAGTGGAGACTCTTCTCACTGCTTTTAACCACTAGAGTTTGGGATTCGCTTTCACTTCTACCAGACTGTTCCTGCTGAGCACCCTACATGGCACCCCAACAATGTTTTTTCCCCTTCAGTGATGTTTTTTCCCCCCAATAGAGAAATGAACAAATTATATCATTCTTACGTGAACTCCATCACGGTCACAGATCTGAATCCTGGTAAAGTTTTGTAACCCTCTCGGAACTGGAAAACAAGGTAAGTGTCATGTATCAGAAATGGGTGAGAGGTACTGGAAGAGTTACCCATACTTCCTGTCACTCTGCATACAGTCTTCTGTATATTTGATTAGTGCTGACATTGGCAAAACTTTGGAGAAAATTAGATGGAAGCTGGCAGCAAGAAGCAGGCAGCATTGGGCATTTGGTTCTCTCTGCTCTTGACTATGGATGTGATGCAACTAGCTGCTTGAGTCTCTGTGTGGACTTCCCCTAAATGATGGACAGTGAGCTGGAATGGTTAGTCACATAAACCCTTTCTTCTCTTAAGTAGCTTTTGCTCAGGTTATTTTATCACAGCAATAGAAATGAAGGCAGGACAGCAGGACAGCTGTGGCTCTAAGCCACATTCCTTGGCAGGTGAGACTCGAAGACTGTTATATAACTCTGCCTTTCCTTTAAAGTCTATAATTTAGTGAGTGGTCTGCTGGGTAGAATTATCACAAGCCTCAAATGCAAGTCAGACGTCCAAGGGCTTTTTGGAATCAGTACTTCATCAAGGCACCATAAAAAATGACAGTTTTTATGTCGCATACTTGGTTAAGCAGGAAGCTTCTCCTGTCCTGAGGCGGGGCCTGGCTGCCTTGGAAGTTATGGGAAGTCATTATCTCAGCCCGTGTATATAATAAGGTTCATCACACCGGTTGAAAAGCTGTATTTCAAAAAAGTTAACTCAAGCAAAGCATTGACATTTAAATAATTTAATTTAATGGCAAGAACTGTACAATGGCTTCCGGAAGTCAGTTAACACTTGTGGAAAATTCTCTATTTTTATCTGAGTGAATATAAAACTGTCTTTAGTGTGACTACCTAGTGACCTGCCGGGTAGAAAGGTTTGAAATCTCTTATGCTCAGCCTTGGGTTGCTCTACCCAAAAGATGTTATGATTCTTGTCTGTGATACTGGAAGATCTGAACCACCTGGACCAGGTATTTCTGGATCAGGTTCACCGGCCTCTGAATAAATTGTAGCAAATCAAGCCAAACACGTACCGCTCTTTCCAAGTCAGTCTTGTAGGACCTATAAAGGGCAGAGGATGTGTTCTCAAGGTCCAGGTGAAACCCCACATTCAATCTGACTTTGAGTTTTAGAGTAATATATGCTGAAAAACACAGGGTAAAATATCAATAGTTCATTAATATTTGTATTTGAATATGGACAGAATACAGAAATATTTGCTTGAGTTAAAACTGAATGGCCATCTTAGCAAACCTTAACAGAATAACTTTGTACCTTCTGAGAGCTGGCAGAAAGGTCCCTGGGGAGGAAGTCCTTTAAGGCAACTGCAATAGTGGCCTGAGAAGGCACTCTCGTGTTCTTGACAAGTGAGATTGTGGAGGCACCTGTCCGGAGGCCACTCATATCCTTTCTCACAGGAGCACAGGAGTTCATTTCCAGCTGGTTTGCAGACTGTCATCATCCGAAGTAATAAGGAGAAAGAAAACAGTCATCATCTTTGCACTTGTTGATAGTAAGCATCTCTACTTGTATGAAATCCTATCTCAACACCACACTGTCCTTCTGGGACGTTCAATAGAAGTGCATGGGATTCCTGGGCCATTAGATAAGGCCATCTGAGAGGTGATTATGCAGTGACTATTGAGTGGCTAAAGACTATGGACTCATCTTTCGGACAGTAAAACTTTATAGCATTATGGCCACTGGGTGTCTATGATCATGAGCCAATTCCTTGATACAGAGCATTAGGCAGCCAGTTTCCAAAATGGCAGCAGAGAATTCCTCCTTTTAGAGGTTCACAGCCTTTTGTGGTACCCTCATACAGTATGGTAGAAGTGATGACATTCTTATTATAATATTTCTCTCGTTCTCTCTCTCTCTCCTTTTCTTCCCATCCCCTCTCTCCTCCCACTACTCTTCTGGGTGACATTGGCTTCATGACATGAAGACCTGTCAGGGAGAGGCCCATATAGTAAGGAACTGAGGTCTCTAGACAATAGCTAGTCAGGAACTGTGGTCTGCCAATAACCACCTGGGTGAACTTGAGAGTGAATTTCCCAGCCCATTAGCACCTTCAGATGAAAGTCCCTGAATCAGAACCTCCCTAAGCTACTCTAAGACTACTGACCCAGATCCAGGTGTGGGAATGCACGCCTGATAATCCCAGCACTCAGGCAGAGGCAGGTGGATCTCTGTGAGATCAAGGCCAGCCTGGTCTATATAGCAAGTTCCAGGCCAGCTAAGGCTATAGGGAAAGCCTGTCTCAAAAAGACCAAAAAAAAAAAAAAAAAAAGATTCCTCATCCCCAGAAACTTCAGGATAGTACATGTCTGTTGCTCTATGATGCTCAGGTTTAGAGGAATTTGTTATATAGCAATAGACCACAAATGTAGAATGCCAATAAATCAAGCCAGATGAATACAACCCAAATGAACTCTGATCTCATGGGAACATTTACAATACAACAACTCTGAAACAGAGAGCTTTGAATTAGCTTCTAAAGCTGATCCAAAGAAACATCCTTTGATTTTCTGCAGACGGGTGCCTGGAAGATGGCTACTCAAAGGAAAACCATCAAACAATTGTTTCTGAAATAAGAGGGACAACCAAGTTACAATTATTCCTTAGACATGGATGCGTGCACTGTCCTGGGAGTACGTTAGAATGCTCAGAAGGGTTGGTGTCTAGAGGAATTCAGAGTGAGAGTGGCAGGTACCAGGTGGAGTTTAGTTTGAGGATATGCAACAAAACCTCCTTACTGACTTGAAATCCCACTGCTGAAATGACTTCTTTTGTTCTTGTTTATTTGGGAAGAGGCTGGAAGGGGAAGTATTTCCAGGGCTTTTGGCTTCTGTGTACAATGTAAACATAGCTTAAGGGGATGGCAAATGCCACCATCTCCAAACTATCTACCTTATTCCAGGTATGATTGAGTTGCCTTGAACATATTGTCTGGCCTTACACATGCTCAGTTACTAAAACTGCCTTTCTTGAAAGGATCATGAGGTTAGCTGTTGGTGGTTAGAGGGGAGAAGAGTTTGGGAAGAGAGGGATGGTGAAAATACAAATTCTTGGACATTAGCAGCATAGGCAATAAGTCTAGCTTTAATTACACACCCGCCCCAGCTCTCCCTGGCTGTTCCCTGCTTGTCCTGAGGTCTGTAGGCCTCCAGCTCTTTGTGCTGTATAGAAGTACCCATTCTGTCAAACTTATTTTCACAGTGGCAAGAAAGAACTCTCTCCCTCAGGTGTGAATGTCTAGTCTACCCGAAAGACAACAAACTTTCTTTCCAAAGGCAATTGCATTTTAAAAGAGAAACTGGCTTACCCAAGTTTCTAAAATAATGTGGATAGTGGAGGTCCTATTTTTTGAGGTCATATTGCCTCTAGCAGAAGGAAAAACAGCAGAGAGAATTTGTTCATATATTTACATTAAGCATATAGAATATAAATATACAGTTTAATAATCTATAGTCACATGATGTTTAATTATTACAAACCCCTTACATATTGGTCTGATATTCTTAGTCTCTTTTAGTTACTGGATTTGCTTTCTAGCATTGAATATCACAGATTTTCATAAAACAATGGAGAAACATACCAAATTATCTAAAAATTTATCTGGTGCTTAATTTTCCTCCATAATTGAGGAAGATGATTTCAGAGGCAGAAGGTCTGCGTTGAGTAGAAACCTAGAAGGCTATTCTCTATGGAAACACCAAAAGAGATTTTGCTGGAGACCCTCAAATTACCCACCAGTCAGTTGAGATGTTTTCTACAGAAGGAGTTCTATACACAAAGATATTTGGGAAAAGCAGCATGAGCTAACCAGGGTTGGAGAACTCACATTGTACATTTGTGTCCACTTGGAAAGTCACTGACTCCAAGATACTATTGCTACTAGTCATAGATTTGGTGGGACCTATAGCAGAGTCAAGTAGCATCTACTCAGAATCAGAAATGAACGTATATACACTGGGTCTGGAGAGATGGCTCAGAAATTAACTGTGCTTGCTTGCTACTCTTGCAGAGGACCTGGTCTTGTTCACCGACACCCACATGAGGCATCTCACAGCTCCCTACAACCCCAAGTTCCAGGGATCCAAAACCTTCTTCTGGCCTCCACAAGTGCCTGCACATATGTGCAAATATATGTACTCAGGAGCACACACATACATATAAAATAAAAATAAATCAGTCTTTAAAATGCACACACTGACATGAGGACAGACTACTTCAAATATGAATGTTCAACAAGAATTTGGAAAAAAAAGTCAAAAATTTTATTTTTGACTCTATTTTAGGACAATAAAACCCAACATCTGTCAGTGCTTTCCAACTTATATAGAAAAACTGTCACAGGATAAAAGGTAACCTCATGTCACAGCAGAGATGGGGGCCCAAGCCTCTGGGGTTGGTATGCTGAACCACAGGAGAAACAACATGACTTTAGAAAGGAATCTACAACCAGTAAGTCCAACCACGACCTGGGAAGATTTTGTTTAATGCCTTTACTTCTGATCCAGGTGTGTGCGTGTTTCCTGGTTCCTGACCTATGATGCCCCAGAGTAGAGAACTTACTGCTTACTAATACGCTAAACCAGCCCTTCTCATATGCACACATTGTTCAGGGAATGAGGGTCCAGCAGTTTGTCATAAAGGGTTTGGCCATAGGTCATATCTTGGGGCCACTTTATGACACCCACCAAACGAACCTCTGGCCATCATTAAAACAAGGTAACTCTGGCTGTGGAGTTTAGTGATAGGAGGTTCATTCTGGGAGTCTGTGGGGCCATAAAAATCACATAATGGGTCTGTGAGTCATTTTTCTTGCCTCCCATGTACAATGTGCTCTAATAGAAAACACTTTGGTCAGCCTTTCTCCCAAAATGTCTAATCATCCACTCTTAAGCAATGAATGTCTCACCCACCTGTTGTCACTGCCAAGCTCAAAATATCAGTGGCTGGGTCAGTGCTGTTTCCTTGAAGTGGAAAACTGAGGCTGTTTAAGTGAGCTCTGACAGACTCCAGGAAGGAGATATTCTCAAAACTGATCTCAATATCCACAGTGTACTCTTCTGCCACAGGACTACTTGTTGCAACTGAAACGAAAGCACATGAAAGTCACTGAGTTCTTGCTGTGGGAGGAGAGATTCAGGTGGGCGTTGCGGCATTTAAAGCTAGTGATACATCTGTGTGGATAGCAGGCACATTCACTCAAAAGAATTTATAATGATCCCTTTTAGAGAGAAAGAAGAATTTATCTGCTTTCTCCCAACCACCATCTTCAGCCTTGAGGTCTAAGGCCAAAGACCACTTGGAAGAACAGACTGTGATGGGGCAAGACTGGGAATAGAATGACTTAGAAAAAACATTCTCACAAGGGTTCAGTCAATGGAAATCATGATCTTGACCCATGGGAATGAGGTGTTCTCTTTCTTACATTCTGTAGTTGATTTTCACACATTATAACAGTTGAATCATGCATGCGTGCTTGAAAACCTTCCAGAAAAGCCACCTGGTTAACTTCTTTTTTAGCACACACACTGTGCATATGTTCTTGGTTGTTGCTGTGTATCTTGAGTGTCCAGAACATGAATGGTAGCAAACAAAAGTTTAGCAGCTTGGAAAGCAAAATCAAAGAGAGTTTTAGTTTGTCACTGCTTTTCCAAATTGTCCCCAGGCAGTTGAATGCTGGTATTCTAAATGGATCCACTTCCTAACATACCCACTACAGGCAGGCTAGACTGTGGATATCATATCTGACCTTGAAATGGCTGTTCACCAGCTTTCCATATTTCATCACGTGTTGGCCATCAGTTGTAAGTTCCTGGGAACTTACTCCTTCCCTGTTGGTAGTCTAAATCACTCATCTGTCAGGGAACTCTCCATGTAAGGAACATGTGCCTGATCACTTTTGAAACCCAACCCTAGAGTCAAGTCATAATTTCATCTCTCTGCCACTGATACAATCTTTGACCCAATTCTGGCTGGAAAACACAATTGGGTTATATGATTGAAGCTGGAACTGGAACTGGGCTCGGGTAATAGTTCATGAAGAAAGGGAAAAGGATGAGAGGTTTTATTCCCATAGATGAATTCAGAAGATTTTTAAATAGGGAAAACACGAATACTTTCAAACACACTCCCTTAAAATTTAAGCAAAATCTGAAAGCATATAACATTTAATTAGAATTCAATGTCTTATTTCTTCATTTACTTTTCTTTTATGATTGTTTTGCCTGTGTGTATGTAAGTGCTCTTATGTCATGCAATGTCTACAGAGGCCAGAAGACGGCAGAAGATCCCCTGGAACTGGAGTTACAGACAGTTGCTAACCACCACGTGGTGCTAGGAATTGAACCCAGGTCCTCTGCAAAAGCAGCCAGTGCTCTTAACCACTGAGCCATCTCTCCAGCCCTTTATGTGTTCTTTCCAAAAGGACAAATATTTTCCTCTAACATGGTAAGATTTATTTTAAACATTCCGAAGACTATTGATATGAACCACTGTGAGAAAGTTCAAAGCTGAAAACTCCAATGCTTAAATATCTATTGCAGATGATCGGGTATGCTTGGTTGGAGGTACAAAGTACAATCATCTTAGAATTTGAATTTGTTAGGGACTCTTTCTTTTCAGTATCATCCCAGTTGCTGTAATGAATGTAAGCTATTTTAAAAAAGGTCTGCGCAGATATCTTAGGAATGTATTTGATGGTATATTTTCCCTGTATATAAGTAAAATTCCTTCTAAGCTGAGTAGGTACAGGCAGTAAGAACATGAGTTCAAGCTCAGCTTTAACTACATAGTGAGGCTGAGGCCAGTCTGAGATACAAAAGACACTGTATCTAAAATCAAATAGTAATTTAAAAAATTAAAGTTAATTCTGAGACCTCATATGGAGTCTGTCATGATACTATGAAATCCCCTCAAGCTTTCTGGGTTTTTTTTTTTTTTTTTGATTATTAAATGTTCAGTGATGAGAACAAACTTCCCAGAAGAACGGCTAATTTTAATTTGTGTGATTCTAACTCTGGACACATGATGTTACCCATTGGGAACAAGTACAAGGAAGGCAGCAACATGGTATTTACACTGCCTGGCCTTCTAGAACATTCCTTTTCCTGAAAAGTAATGTGACAATGTTTATTCCTTCTGGTGAATGCACTACTCCAGGATCCTCCCATGAATGTAAACAGGATTTCCTGGACGGTGGTTGCTTTGGAGATGGGTGAGGTCAGTAACAATTCCACATCATCTACTTCATTATTTTTGTGTTTGCATCTCAGGATCTAATCCCAGCATAACACTGATGTCTGCCTGATGGTCCTCCCTGGTACTAAGACCACCTCCCTGTACTTTTCAGACATTACAAATGAACGGATGTATACCAGAAAAGCACACAGGGATCCACGGATGCCATCATCCCTCATTAAAGCCAGAACAGCTGTCTGCTCAGATTTTCACAAAGCTGAGCCCAAAGCATAAAGTCTCAGAGGAAAAGGACTTAACTTTAGCACTAGCTTCTAAGATTCTCTTTCCCTCATTCATCTCTCCTGTTCTTCAATACCTAAGAGAGCTTTAGAGTCACTTCAGGCTATGTATCACCACTCCCTAGAGACTGACAAGGATGAAAAACTAAGAATATCTAAAGGCATGACACAACCTCCTCCTCCTCTTTCTCTTCCTTCTCCTCCTCCTCTTCCTCCTCCTCCTTCTCTTCTTCTTTTTTGAAGTAGCCCAAGCTGGACTAGAGTTCACTATGTAGACTGAGATAGCTTCTAATTCATGATCCTTTGGCACTACCCCCCTAAGTCCTGGGATTATAAGTGTGTACCATCTTGTCTAGCTGGAGATGCACTTTTCAATAATAATAATAATAATAATAATAATAATAATAATAATAAACAGTTATTCTTTTATTCTGAAGCAGCCTCAGGAACAGTATTGCATTTCAGCTGGCTGTGGGCTTGCCCTTGAACATCATCTACTCCGCCCTTGACTGAGGACTACGTATACCTAGGACATTAGAGGTTCACACAGAGCCTCAAAACAGGAGGATCAAACTATGCTGTTTCTGAGTTAGGCCTGAATATTTGCCTCATCAAAAACTTCTTGCACTGATTTTGATGATCAGGTGACTTGGAATCTAACATTGTAACCCAAATGAGGAAATGAAGAAAGCGGTCTTGGAACAATGTTAACAGACTTGATTTAGGGTTTTATTTTGCTCTCTGTGTTCAGTTACCTGTTCCTTCTGCTCCTAATGGCACACAGACATCTCTGATTATATTTATTTATCCCTATCTTTAAGTTTTTAAAGAGTTTTAAAACTTGGTGTGTATGAGCACTTTGCCTGTATATATGTATGTGTACCATGCATGTGAAGTACCCAAGGAGGCCAGAAAAGAGTGTCTGAACCCCTGAAACTAGAGTTACAGAAGTTTGTAAGCTCCCATGTGGACACTGAGAATTGAACCTGGGTCAGCTCAAGAGCAGCAAGTGCTCTTAACCCCTGAACCATTTATCCAGAACCCCCTTTTTATCTTTGAAAGATTTTTGTTTATTCCTTATATGTATATATACACGTATGTGTCTGTATGCTACATTTTGTGCAGGTGCCTGTAGAGACCAGAAGAGGGCATTTGATCCCCTGGAACTGTAGTTACAGGCACTTGTGAGCTGCTTGATATGGGTGCTGGGAACTGAACTTGTGTCCTCTAGAAGAGTAGCAAGTGCTCTTAACTGCTGAATAATCTCTCCAGCCCCCTTTCTGTCATTCCTTTTACCTTGAGAAAGCTGACACTTGCTTATCCCCTCCTGTCAGTGATACTGGGTTAACTGAGGACATGAAATATTAACAGTAACAATAGCAGTGCCTAGTAGGCTGTGCCTTGTAGGTTGAGCCTAGTAGGTTTCAGGGCCATGAGAACAATATGCTTATTTCCATTTCACAAGTGACAAAACTGCGATTCAGAGATCTGAAGTCATGTGATACCATGTATCAGAGCTAGGAATCCAAAACGACATTTTTCTGACTTCAAAGTTCTTTTTCTTTAAGTCATAGTTTGCCACAACTAAAATGGAAGAAGACAACAAATATAATCATCTCACAAACCCTGAAGCATCAGCAAAATGTAAGCTATTATTGTTAAATATATCTTGTGATAAAAGCTTAGATTCGAATTAAGTTTTAAGAAGCCCAGTTCAAAAGCAAAATTATTCATAATGAATGTGATGAACTTGAAAAGCTTTGTTCAATACTATTTAGAATCACAAATGTCTTAGAAGTTCAATCTCAGGACAAAGAAAGGACTTGAGATCATCAGCCTTCCTCACACAATGTAAGAAACAAACAAAGGAAAACCAAGAAACATAGGGACTGGGCAATAGGAGTGGAATGTTATTATTACTGTCCTTGTTGTTGTTGAATGGTTAGATAACAGGTTTCTAAAGATGTGAACAAAGTCAAAGGTGAACCAGGATGCCACCAGAAGGAAGAAGGTCACTCTGGGAAGAACAAATGAACACGGAGACCATGAGGGTGCCACAGCCCTCCTGGCCCATCTGAGGAACACAAAATGCTGAGGGCTTCTTCGAGCCATTCCTTTCCTCCTGGGATCTTAGGTGTCAAGGTCCCACACACAGGAGCTTGCCCGTAAGGGAACTGACACAGCTGCTCAGTATCAACGTGATGCTGTTGGGTGAAGAGAGACAAGAGCGTACACCTCTTGTTCCCTTCAAGCACACTGGAAGCCTGGAGTTAGAAAAGCCAAACCCTGCCTTTCCAGATCCTCCTGAACCTGGACCTCAGAGCCTGGGAAAATGATGCTCCTTGGACTGCCCTTGGCTACCAAGACTCAGGCAGGTCAGACCCCAGCTCGCCCGCTTCCTGAATGTATCTTAGATGGCACACACCCTCCTCTGCTACCCTTGAACCATTTGGCTCCTGACAGCTCCCCGTGTTTTCTTTGTCTCCAGCCCCTTCACCCCATGGGTTGTTTGTTTGGGTTTTCTGCCCTGAGTGGAAGGTAGTGCATTCCAGGTGTCATCGGTGTCAGATGATGTCTATCTGCCAGCCCAGGAGATACTCAGCAACCAGGATTTCCCCTCTTCTTTCCCACAAGCCACTGCCAGGCTCGAAGCACTTATCTCAAAGAGACCTTTCTGGAAAGTTGGCCACAAACTACTACAAGTAGAACTGGGTCTTAATCTCAGCTGTTTAAGCAAACAATACTATTTTTGCCTAGCAACCCTGATGGGAACTGAGGCTTCTCAGAAGCAGAGCTTAGGTAGACGTATGAATGAATCTCCCACCTGCCAAAGAAGGAAGCCTGGGAGCTCCTCTGGGAGAAGGGAGCTCTCTGTGGTTCCGTATGGAAAGGGACTGTGCCCCTTCATCCCTAACAATTTCACTCTCTTGTTTCTCCCTGTTGACCTCAAAGCAATAAACATCAAAAGACATTTATATGATTATAGAGTGCTTATTTCTCAAACTTCTGCCTCCCAAAGATCAGGGATCATTGTAGAAGAGGGGGCAGAAAGACTGTAAGAGCCAGAAGTAGTGGGTGACCACTAGAAACCGTTTTCCATACAACTGAGAAGTTACTCATATGAACTCACAGCAATGGGGGGAACATGGACTATTCCCAAGTGAGCTCAAACCAGACAAAATCTGAGCATAGACATGAAGAAGGGGGTAAGAAACTCCAGCCCTACCAAGAAACTATCAGCAACTTATGGCAGCTGAGAGGGGAGAGGACTCAGTCTTGTTTAAGAGTAAGATTCTTGATAGGTTGACCAAGCTCCAGTGGATGAATCCACACTGAAGACCATTTGTTTAAAGGACCCAAATTTGACTGTATAGGCCTTAATACACACACACACACACACACACACACACACACATTTGAGTACATGAAATTGGGTAGGTGCAAATAGGGGAGGGGACCTAGATATGATCAAAACATATTGTATGAAATTCACAAAAATTCAATAAGAATAATAAAATATAAAAATAGAATAGAATTTTCTTAACTTATTCATTTTCAAAGACATTATTCTTCTGCTTGTTTCTTGACAGTTTCTAGAAGGGCGATCAGATGGCACTATTTATGTCCCACTGTCCCCTGGTTCCACAGATGCCACCACAGGATCCTGTTCTCTGTCTAGATGTAAGGAGGTGTGTTACAAAGGGAAATCCGACAGAATTCCAGGTTACAGCTCTCCAAGCAGATGTGGAGAAGGTTGATATCACCTAGATTGTGAAATCCAGAGAAAACAATCAATTCTAGAAACTGGCTAGAGCCTAAACAGGCAAAACTCACTCCACGTCACAGCCTCAGCTGGAAAAAGGGACCAGACCTCCAGTTTTCCTCATTCCTTAAAGCTGCTCAAGATTCATGAAATGGAGACTGGGTAGATGGCCCAGTGGGTGGAGGACTGCCCGTGACCTCATTTCAGATCCCTAGAGCCCACAGTTTAAAAAAGGAAAGCCAGACGCTGTAATGCAAATGTCTGTAATAACAGTGCACTGCCTGGGGAGATGGGAACCAGCCTGGGATGAGAGAATTCCCCAAGGCGTTCAGACCAGCAAGACTGGTAAACTCTGCAATGAACAGAGGACGAGGACAAACCCCTGAGAGTGTCCTCTGACCTTCACACATACACCACGGCATATGAAAATCTGCATTTACACACATAAACACGAACACACACATACACACACACTCACACACAGGAGGCCCTGTGGGTAAGGACCAGAAACATTGAAAACTGTGACTCAGCTACAAGTGAGAACACAGGTTAGATAAGGGGCGGGAAGGGTCACTGAAACTATGGAAGCCATACTTTGTCCATCAGTAAACTGAGGGTAACATTTTCTCTACAGGATTTTTGTGAAGGAATTTGGATTCACTGTTGTTGCATAAATTCCCTCACGCTCTAGCGGGTGGGATCTAGTTAATTCAGCTGGATAACCGGAAAAGTGATCTTCCATTTAGAATGATTTATTTATTTACAAAGGTATAAGTTCTCTGGGGACGCGCGCCATGCTCTCCCACAGGCGGCCAGCCCCCATAGTTTGGAACGGCGGGCTTCTCAGTTCATTTCACTCACGAGATTCTTGGATGGTGGGGGGGCGTGGCACGCTGCTTCCGGGGTTCCTGTCTGTCTGCGAGGGCCTGGGATGGGGCATTTTCTCTTTCCATGTGGATTTTAGTAATCTCCACTTCTCTCCTCAGCTCGCGGCCATGATGGTTCCACCTACTCCCGCCCCCTCCTCCCCCTATTGGTCAGAGGGCGGGACTTGCCATAGAATGAACCAATAAGAAACAAAAACTCCAGAGAGACAGTGTCTACGACTCTACAACTGTGAAAATCCCTAGTGAAGTATCAGGCATGTCATAATCAGTACCAATGCTAATGATATTAAAATACATACAGTGAAGACGGGGGGATGGCTTAGTTGGTAGGTGCACACTTGTAATCCCATTACAGGTGAGTGGAGTCAGGTGGAACCCTAGGGAGGGCTCACTGGTCAGCCAACCCAGCCTACTTGATAAGTTCCAAGGTAGTGACAGACTCTCAGAGAAAGATGATGACACCATAGGAACAATACCCAAGGCTTTTCTCTGGTCTCCATGCACGGATGAAGACACACATACACACACGTGCACACACACGCACACACATGCATGCACACATACACATGCACACACACAAATACACATAATAATGTGTACTGATAGTCAAGAAAAATGAATGCTATTTTGATCATGTCTCAACTTTGAATGGTAAAAAAGAAGACTAATCTGAATTTTTTTTAAACCAAAAACAAAGGGACTCTTGTCATTCAGTGTCAAGCCTAAAACTGAACCCAGGCCTAAGTCAACCAGGACACCAGGGAACATCCAGCCCTGCCTCTCATTTCCAGCACCAGTATTCAGACCTCACAGTGCTTATTACTTTAAAAAAACCCACAGCCAGTAAACCCCACACCTCGTTCCACAAACCAGGGAAATGCATAGCATTCTTTGGGCCCAGATCACAAAGGGCTGGGACACCCGAACTGTCATATCTGCAGAAAAGTCAGGATTTCCACACAGACAGCCAGTGACCCCGTCTAGTCTCATTTTGCTCTGTATGAAAGGTACATGGATGGTCCCGCAGGCCTTATGCATCTGGCTTCCTCCCTCCCTTTCCCTCTGACTCCATCAGTCACTCCTTTTGAAGTCAAAGACAAACCGATGGGGATTCCTTGGTGTCAGGCCTCAATTGAGACACTCTTCTAGTCTAGTTCAAAACCTTAAGCCAAGAACTTTGCAACTGGCCTTTTTGTGGCTTATGAGCATTAAGAATATTTACTTGAAATCCTTATAAAAACATCCCTGGGATGTAATCTTGATTACTTGACTGGGGTTTAAAGTCACCTAGGAGACACAACTCTGGCTATATTGTGAAGAAATTTCCAGGGAGCTTTAACTGAAAAGGGAAGACACCTCCTCAAATATGACAGACCCAACCCGTGGGCTGGTGTTCCAGACTGAATAAAAAGAAGAAAACGAGCAGAGCCCCAGCATCCACATCCCTCTTCTGACTGCTGACGTAATGTGACCAGCACCTCAGGTTCTTGCCTTCAGTCCCTCCCTACCATGATAAACTAGATCCTCCCACAGAGCAAAAGGCCAAAAACATAACAAGGAACAAAACCAAGAAACACCTTTCCTTTTTAAAGTCGTTTGGTCAGGTATCTTGTCACAGCCATGAGAAAAGTAACATCCCGTTAAGATAAAGTTGTATGCTTATCTGCACACCCATAAAATCCTTTCCAACCCAGCTCTCTTCCAGCACACAGTCCCATAAGTCTATCTTTCCTGAGAGTCCTCTGGCCATGACACACTTTTTACTCCATGTCACACTGATTTCTGTGAGCGCTTTCCATTTCTCAAATGGCCTTGGGCAATCATGTCCTCTGCCTTGTTCCCCTTACTCAGGGCCAGGGCCCCTGTCCCAGCTACAGAGCTTCCTTACAGCCAGCTTTGCTCTCCCAAGCAGCCCGAAGCTCATTCTTGCCTCAGGTCTCGGGTTCTGTGCAGGCTTTCCCCAAAAGTCTGGGAAGAGTTTCCTTAAAATGCCTACTCCTGTGTCATGGCACTGACTCTCCTGCCTTCAGGCATTATCTGGGATTCTTTGCCAGGGATGTGCTAGGCTCCCTCCATTACAGGGTTCTATGTGCATGTGTGTCTGTGTGCATTGTCCATGTATGTATGGGTGTGTGTGTGTGTGTATAGGTGTGGAGGCCAGAGGGCAACCTCAGGTGTTGTTTCTCAAGACACTGTCCATCTTATTTTTTGAGACAGTGTCTGCACTAGGACCTGGGATTTACCTGGTTATGCTAGCCTGGCTGGCCAGTGAGCCCAGGGATTCTTCTGTCTTTGCCTCCCCAGCACTGGAATGACAAGCACACAACACCACTCTTGGCTTTCTACTGAGTACTGGAGATAAAACTCAGGTTTCCATTCATGCCTGTACGATCACACTCTATCAACTGAGCTATCGCCTCAACACCAAGTCTTTTTTGAAAAAATCATTACTTAATCCTCTTAAGATTCATGTCGTAGAATGGTTGATACATGTATAAAGTGTGTGATAGACATGTATGATATATATTTATATACTTACATGTACATGTTTATATACATACATGTATCTCAGGAGGTCAGTGAGACTGTGCATCTGAATGAAGTCACTTAAGTCAAAGTCCACAATGTGTTGAGAATAAAAATGAATATAAAGAAGATTTTTCCAGGGATTGAGACATGAAGATGAACAAAATACATTGAATATCTGTGTGAAATTCTCACAGAATAAAATTTCAAAACAATGATTTTTGGTTTTTTATTCCCAAAGTTCAAAAATTTGGTTCAGTGACTCAAAAGGAAATTCCTGACCTCATTTTCTTTGTCTTGAAATCTTTATTCTCCTACCATCGAAGACTCAGAAGGGGGACTGTATATACATGGAACCAGTATGCTACTTTAAAATCAGATTCCCGTCCTAACTCTCCAGTTGATGAGCATGTAGGCAGAACACAGACATCCTGAGTCTGGATGCGTGTACAGCTTCTATCGCTTTCTTCCCTCACTTGGAGAGCCCTATTCTGGCATCCAGGGCTCTGACACTGGAACTTTCTATGCCCATTTCTTAATGCAGTGATTTGGTAAAAGTACCAAGGCAAATCTGTCATCTACAGATGATGGGCCCATTCTCTGACACTTCCCAAATGACTCTAGAGGCCCAAGAGCACAGAGCACTGTGGATAATGAACGGAAATTGTCTTCCTGGTGATTTATCATTGTCATGATTGTTTTTAGTGAAAACATGCCTGGAATAATTTTGGAATGTCTGAGTCTTAGATGTACAAGTATTTCCTTCTCAGAGCGACTCCCCCGCCCCTCCCCCAACATACCATGAGTGATAAACAGCCAGGCTGAGGAAAGCAGAGGACGTATATGTACAGCTGTAGGGACACCAATTGCTCCCAAGGAAGCTGCTTGTCTGAGCCCAGGAAGGACCTGGTAGAAACCTGGAGCTGGAGCATATCCACACACAGTTTGAATTTGAACAACAGTAAAAGCCTTCCACAGTAGGAACGGGCACATCTCGGGCTCTGTGCCTATCACAGAGTACAAGAGAGCTCATGGGGTTGTTGGAATGAGACAGGGATAAGGACACTTGCTTTCCAGCAGAGCAGGTACAGACCAGCTGCAGGGAGGGGAGGGGAAAGGAGGGGAGAGAGAGAAGAGCAGAGAAAGAAAAGGAGAAGTGCTGTGGTTTTCTAAGGAGCGTCCCAGAACTAAATAAAATGAGGCTCCATTGTCCTTTCCAATCCTTAGCAAGAGCTGGGTCCTGCTAAGGGACCCAGACAGACCCTTCCCTTCCACCCTCCAGACAAGTTTGCTCTCCTGGCAGTCCTGTGTCTGTTTGAAGCACCACAAGACTGAATAAACCGAGTCCCGACATACTGGGAATGATTCCACTGTGATGGGACAGGAAGTTTCATCTTCTAAGAAATTTCACCGGAGGCCTGAATGATCGGCCCCTAAGAGCTTAGGAAGGGCATTGCTGACGCAAACAGGCGGGCCCTTGGCTTGTCGGCTTTATTGAGAGAAACTGGGCAACATACCAGTCCACAGAAGAGGAATGAAAGCGCGCACCTCCTGGGGAGCGCAAACAGGAAGTAAAGTCATTAGGGTGCCTGGTGGCAGACTTCTTCTTTTCTGGCTTGTTCTTCACTCTGTCACCCCATGAGCCCCACCGGCCCCACTCCTCTGCAGCCTCTGCCTGCTGTGCTCCAAAACAAGTATCACCACCTCCATCTATCCTGACCCTCCTGTGCCTCATGACGGGCACAGAGTCAGGGTCACTTGTATCATGAAAGACTTCACAGTTGTTAGGAATTCGACTACTGCAGCACTTAGAGCTCAGTTCGCAGACATGGAGTTTCCCATAACGCTTCCCGCTTTTCTGAATTCTTTGGTAAAGCACAACCCATCCTTTTCTTCTTCATATCTCTTTCTTAACAAGGCTTCCTCTAACGCTTTGGGCTGCTCCCAACATTTTAATCTTTCTTATTCTTTCTTTAAAGCTCCCCTGCCCCACCTGCGAGAGCGCCATGTGTCTGACCTCCATGTGGGCTCTACACTGGCCTCATGGTTTGGTCTTTCTCCCCTCCACCCTCCTCCTCAGGGCAGTTGCTGAGATTTAGGGCTTGCCTGACCTAAGAATTTTTCTTTCAATTCTAATAAAATTGTCCTAAAATTTCTGTTTGAATCCATTCCTAAATTCTTTTCTGGATAAGATGGAGAATTGTAGAAGGGGAGCTGGTTTTCTCCTGTATCATAACTCTAGTAACTATTTTTGTGAGCCATGACCGTGTGAAAAGACACAGTTTGGGTGTCTCAGCAAGCTGACCACAGGTAGAGGAGAAAGACTGAATAGCCCCATACAGCTGTGGAATGTTTATCCCAGGAATTTTTTCTCTTTTTATTTTTAAATATTTATTTATCATTTTTATTTTATGTATATGTTATGCCTGCATATATAAAAGTGTACCTATGTTGTACAATCCCACAGAGATCAGAAGAAGGCTTCAGATCCCCTGGAACTGGTTATGGACAGTTGTTAGCGGCCATGTGGGTACTAGAAATCAAACCTGGGTCCTCTGCAAAAGCAACCAGTGTTCTTAACCACTGAGCCATCTCTCCAGTCCCCAGGAATTTCTTCTTACCTTCCTGCTATCAGCTGCTCTTTATCTCTATTTGGTGAAGCAGAGAAATAAGTATTTGGAATTTATTCTGGACACTTAAGAAAATCTGACTCTGATTAGTGTACCCCAAATTTTGCCTTCCTTTTAGTTTAAAGGCTCAAAACAATGAAATGACATGCAGGTGAATTGCAGCTTTTGGGTTCCACCAAGTCTGGTCCTAGGTCACCAGCCTCCTAGAGAGGAGTTGGGGGACTTACAGTGTTAAATGAGAACCCAGGAGAAGCAGGACATGGTGGTCTGGGGGTTCCATGAGTCAGTGGAGTCCAGGTGACTTGGAACTTAGCAGGAGTCTCTTAGACAAGCAAAGGATTGGATAATGGGCAGTCACTAAGTTTATGAAAGGGAACAGAAGACCATCAAAAGGCACGTGAGAGCCCCAAGCCGTGACTGGCTTGTAGCTCTGAGGCAATGGGGTGCCTGCGAAGAACTTGAGGAAGGAAAGTGACATGATCTGATTTAAGGTTATTGGGTAGGTGTGTCTGCGGTGGGGAATCAGGTCCCCCAGAAGTCCAACCTGCAGCCTTCCTCTGACAGTTCTGCAGTGTCCTGCACTTGGCACTGGATGCTGAGTGCTGAGGTGAAGTTGACTTGTTGACCATTCATAGGTTAATGATACTTGGGGGCGGGGCCTTCGGGACGTAACTAGAATTAGATGGAGTCATGAGTGTGGAACTCCATGGTGATATCAGTGGTTCTCTAAGTGAGGAAGAGAAACCAAGCTAGTAAGCTTGCTCCATCTTAGCATAATATAACCTATACTGGACAGTTTCAGTTGTCAACTTGACACACCTGGGTGGAGGGAATCTCAACTGAGGAGTTTTCTCCATTGGATTGGCCGTCTCTGTGGCCTTTTCTTGACTGTCAACCTCTTTGGTGAGCTCCAGGTCAATGTGAGGTTCAACAAGGTGCGTGGCTCCTGAGGAATGACACCTGAGGTTGAGCTCTGACCATTATACATACATGCATACATGTGAACACATACATACAGTAACAAAATAGATAAAAGTTCCATAGATAGGGCTCAAGAGAGAGAGAGAGAGACAGAGAGAGAGAGAGAGAGAGAGAACGAGAGGAATTTAGTTGTAGAAGTGTAACATATGTCATTTGATTGGACTTACAAAAGAGATTACCAAGTAAGAAGGTCACGTACCAGCTCGCCTTTGCCTTAGTGCCTCTTCCCCAGCTAGTTCATCGTGTTCATGGAGAATCTGAAAGAACAGTTAGACATTTGTCAGTAGATACTGGAGAAAGACTTTTCACCTCTGCCTCCTGCTCACATGCCCCTAAGCATCACAGGTGATTTTGAAAATGCAGATTTGGGATCAATGGCCATGTGCCCAGAGGATGGTGCTGGAAAATATGTGGAGTTATTTTATGTGTTATGCCTGCATGTATATAAGTGAACCCGTACCCTCCAGTGCCCACAGAAGACAGAAGACGGCAGCAGATCCCCTGGAACTGGACTTACAGACAGCTGTTAGCTGCAGTGTGGGTGCTGGGGTTCAAAGCCAGGTCTTCTGCAAGAACTGTCAGTGTTCTTAGCCATGGAGTCATCTCTGCAGCCCCTGGAATCACCTTTCCAATGTGACCCAGGAGCGTTTTATTACAGATTTGTCTCTAGATCCAGGAGTGGAAGAAAGCACTGCTTCTTAGTTTCTCCATCTCTGGACTGTCAAAGAACATACTCTGTTCTACTCTAAACTTGTGCTGTCCACCTGAGACCCTAACCCTGAGTCAGGTCAGTGGGACTAGATGAGTCAGTCTCATGAACCTCACCCAGTACTCATTCAGGCCAGCTCCATTGTTTAATCTGCATTCGGGCTGTCTAACCATCTCCTGCTTAGAAATGATTGTCCCTTCCTCTAACCCCTTTTCTCCTAGACTCTAGATGATTCTATTGCTGGCTTCTGAGGCCAGCTCTAGACTCAGACCACTGCATGTTTATCTGTGCTTCTTCCCAGCTGTGTGGCCTTAGGGAAGTGACTGTTTCTCAGTGAGTCTTCTTTTCCTTCTCTGTGAAGCAGGAGTAAGAATAGTGCCAAGTTCAAGGATCTAAGTGAACTACATTATAGCACAGACTAAGCCCTAAATAAATTGTAGTTATTATATAGTACAGAGCTTAAAAGCAAAGGCTCTGGCAAGAGAGAAACACAGTGGATAAAATCTCTTGCTGCACAAGCATGAAGACCTGAGTTGAAATTTCCAGAACCAATATTTAAACGCTGTGTGTGACTGTGCACACAATGAGACGCCAGCACCGTGTGCAGCAGAAGCAGGAGGATCGCTGGAGCTTTCTGGCTGCCAGCCTAGCTCTAGCTAGGTTCAGTGAGCAACTCTGTCTCAAGGAAATAAGTCAAAGTGTGAAAGAACAGAACGCCAGATATCCTCCTCTGGCCTCTACATGTGCATGGGTATATACATCTGCACACATGTTCATGTACACACCACACACACACACACACTACATGTGCATGGGTACATACATCTGCACACATGTTTGTCCACACACCACACACACACAGACACACACACACTCTACATGTGCATGGGTACATACATCTGCACACATGTTCATGCACACACCACACACACACAGACACACACACACTCTACATGTGCATGGGTACATACATCTGCACACATGTTCATGTACACACCACACACACACAGACACACACACACTCTACATGTGCATGGGTACATACATCTGCACACATGTTCGTGCACACAACCCCTCCTCACACACACACACATTGACTCTACTGATCAATCCAAGCTTGACATCTGACAAGCTATTTAATGTACCTCTGTGTCTCTCTCCTGATTAGTCTCATGGAGATAAATATAGCCTACTTTACAAGGCCATTGCAGATGACAAATGACTATTAAATATAAAGAATAGAAAAGAGCTTTGGTTGTATCACAAATGCTCTCTAAAGTCAAACCTCACACTGTGCTAGAATATGTCTCACCTCTGTCTGAGCTGCTGCCTGGCTCCTTTCAAGTTCAACTATTTTCAACATATATCTGTGATGGGGAGCTGACACTGGTCAACTTTGCTGATGGGATCTGTTACCCAGTAGCTGGTAACCAAGCCTCCCCCTTACCTTGACCTAACCTGGACTTCCCCATGCCTGCCTGCCTACAGGAAGACTCTCCTGTGATGTCCTTCCAATCCAAACTCCCTCCAAGGCTCAGCAGACAGGCCCCCATCTCTTTGAAGTCTTTCCAGATGACCTTGTGCATAGGAATGTGTTCTTTTCTATGAATTTCGCACATCTCTGAACACCACCCTACACTGGACTGATTCATGTCATCTGTGTTGCCTGCTGTGATTTTCAAGTTCTCTTTCATAATGATAACAAACATTTCCTAAGATGTATTATGTATTCTGCATGAGGACAATCAAAGGTGCTATGACTATCCTCATTTCATTGATAAGAAACATGGGCCCAGGAAGTAAATACCTTGCCAAAGCTCACTCACTTTGGGGGGACTTAGGGTTCAAACTTAGCTAGCCTGGCTCCAAAGTCTGCCCTTGCCGATGTGGGCTCTGGAGATACTGAGAAACACAACTTGTCTCAGTGAACCTGTCTCTCCTTACCTAAACTGTTTCTCTCCTCGCTCTACGACCTTTTCCTCTCTCCTCCTCCTGTGGCTGGTCTCCTTCCCTCCTCCCTTTCCAAGCTCTGCCTTGAGAAATTACAGCTGGTTTATACGATCCTTTCCTTGCCCTTGTCATCCTTAGGTGATGCCGACTGAGGATTGCATTAAAATGTGCAGGAAGTTAAGATGGGAAGGGACCAAGCCCTGAGCGTTCACCAGCGTTCTCGAAGAAATCCAAACATGATGAACGGTGATTGGAATTTCGAATCCCACTTGCTGCTTCCTTTTCAGTGAGGTTATTTTTGAGGAATGTGGGCATACAGGAACTGAAGGTGTACAATGTATAGGGTGGTTCCTGTCAGCTTCCCCTGCTGGTTGGCCCCGTGCCCAGGCAGAAGGAAGGTTCTGCCCTGCAGTTCTGTCCTCATCCTCCCAGGGGCCCAGGGAGAGGTTAGCCATCTGTGCTGTGTGGTTGAGGGGCTCAGACAAGTCAAGAGGATGCAACCTTCAGGGGTCAACCGCCACACGTCACCTTAGGGCAACTCTCCTTAGACAAGTGTTTATGTTTTTCTGTTTTCCATTGGGGTTCCAAAATTGTAGTTCTCAGTGGTATACTAAAATCAAGACACATTTCAGTTCTAATGCAGAGTATCTCAAATCTTTGTGAGAATAGTCTCTTGCTTTTCCAACCCTTAGTCTGGCTGAGCACATCTACAGGCAGGGGCAGAAAACCATCTTGGTAGCCAGTGCATCCAAGCTGGAAGCTACCTTTTAGCAATCATTGTTTTGTGAAGATTTCTCTAATCATTATAGGAAACATCTGGAACTTTCTGGATACATCTTTGAAAAAGCTGCTTCCACATGCCTATCCTCTCATCCCTTTGCTGTCTGGCAGTGAACAGAAGTAGGCTGCTAGGTCTTGGGACCTGGATTTGAGCAGAGCTGATCCCCCCACCGCCCTGTCCTCTGAATAGTTGGAAAAGCCTCCTCCTATGCCTCTGAGTCTTACATTCTAACAACCTGTTCAGGGGCATGTCAAATGCCTGATGTGGTCTCTGGCAGTGTTGTTTGCTCATATATCCCACCTCCCTGGAGCTCACTGGGACCAGCCTTGCCATCCTGAGTCCTCCGGTATCTCTAGTTTGGGAAAATGTGAGACTCTAGCATTTGCCTTTGCTACTGAACTTTTCTTTCTGGATCAAATGACTCAGGATGAAACAAGGGTCCAACCAGAGCCTTACAAAGTTCTTGCTGGGTTATTGACTGTAGACAATTCTCCAGATGAGGATCTGAACCACAACTCCGTCCAGAGGGGATTTCCTGGTGGCAGAGATTCAACTGGAAGAGACAAGGCCACCAATACCAGGAAGTGCCCCACCTTTCAGATGGAATAGCTTTCCAAATAACTCTGGTAGAAGTGGGGTGACCTGGACTGGGGAGAAGTGTGTACATACAGAGGTTACAGGCCAACTTTAGGTGACTTCCTCAGTTGTTCTCCACCTTGTTTTCTGAGACAGGATCTTCCACTTTGACCTAGAGCTCACCAGTTTGGCTATGCTTGCTGAGAGCCAGCCCCTGGGTTCCCCCTGTCTCTGCCCGTTCCTCCGTCTCTCCACCCCATGGGATGGCAGGCATGCAGCACCACGCCCAGCATTTTACATGAATTCTGAGGATCAAACTCAGGTCCTCTTTCTTACACAGCAAACACTTTATCAACAGAGCCATCTTCCCAGCCTGAAATGTGGAAAAGAAAATCCCAAGGGAAAAGGATGGCAAAGTCTCCAGCTGTCCCAAATCTCAGCCCTTCGCCAGAGCCTTGCCACTCACTGCTTCTGTTGACCTAGAATGCTGACCGAACCCTTTGGCTCCATGCTGGATAATTATCTTACCAGAATCCCTACTAGCACGTCTCCTCACAGAAAGGAAGCCAGCAGGAAGATATACCCTGAAATAGTGAATATAGTCTTTGAGGGCTGGTGGTGATACGTTCCATGAAGATCAACTTCAAATTCTGATAATAATTTACTGGTGCATCCCATGAATAGCCTGTGACACCACTTAGCAGAGGGGCTTTACCACATAGCACAAAAAAGAAAGGCATGGCTACAGTTGGGAGGACTTCTGAAACAGACACTGGCCTAACCCCAATGCGGAGATCACTTCAAGCTTTCACTTGAGACCCCACATCCTCTAGATAACTACCGCTAGACAGGTAAAAATACTGCC
The DNA here is from genome assembly GCA_035773235.1 of Eospalax fontanierii. Taxonomy (NCBI): domain Eukaryota; kingdom Metazoa; phylum Chordata; class Mammalia; order Rodentia; family Spalacidae; genus Eospalax; species Eospalax fontanierii. The sequence goes on from CM069549.1 coordinate 13,430,210, forward strand.
TCCCTCCCTGCCAATCTATATGAGCAGACTGTTTTATTCTGTTGCACAGGTTGTCCCCCACATGCCAGAGTTTGCAAAAAGAGACATACTACAGTTATCCCTCAAGTCATGAGAGAGGAAAAAAAAAAACCCACAGTTCAAATAACAACAACAAACCAAAAACAGAGAAAGTACATGAAGTCCCTGTGATGGTGAATCTTCATCATCAACTTGACTAGATTAAGAATCACCTGGGAGACTAAGGCTCTCTTCTGGGCTTGTCTGTAGAGGCATTCCAAAGAGGATTAACAGAGAGAAGAACCCACTCTGCCTGTGGTTGGCTCACACATGGACTGAAGGCCCAGGAGAAATAAAAGGAGAGGACAAAGAAAGGCAGGAAGATGCCAGCACAATCCCCCTCCCCATCTCACAGCTTCTGTGGTTTGACCTTCCCTGTTGGGCCACCTCCCCCCCTCCGCCACCATGGACTGAGACCACTGGAACCAGGAGCCAAAATCAGTCCTTTCTTCCTTAAATTGTTTATGTCAGATGTTTCTTCCAGAAGCAAGGAAGCTAAATAACATGGTCAAGCAACAAAGTGCTGAGAGGAAGCTCAAACACATCAAACCTACCAAATGTGAATAAGTTATATTCCCCAAATCAAAGTCAAATTTCTTCAGGTTAGGTTCAATAGAAGAAAAATAAAATCTCAAACACAAACTCTTATTTACCTGGGAATTACTAAAACTCCCACCACAGTGATAACACAGAATAAAACAGAACCACAAAAGCTAAAACAAGAAGGATGAATGGCTGGGCTGCAGAGATGGCTCAATGGTTAAGAGCACTGACTGCTCTTCCACAGGACCCAGGTTCAGTTCCCAGCACCTACATGACTGCTAACAACATCCATAACTTCAATTCCAGGGGATCTGACCCTCTCTTCTGGCCTCCACAGGCATTTCACAACATGGGTACAGTTACATACATGCAGGCAGAGCATACACATAAAATAAAAATTAATAAATCAAGATTAAAGAAGAATGAGCAGAGAAAAATATTATAGTGAAAGGAAAAAGAACAGCAAATACTTGTGAAGCATTCACTGTGTGCCAGCCACATTCTAAGGCCTGTTACAGGCAAGCACAAACTAATCTAATTTTCATCACAATCATAAGAAAACAGAACTACTGTTAACATAAAGTTGAAGAAACTGAGGCATGGAATTATGTCTTTCAAGGTTAATCAGTAATGGGCCATGTCTCTGGAGAAAACAGTGTAAATAATCATCCATGATTCCCACAAAGAGCAAATGTTCATATCATCCCTTTTTATTAATAAGCTGAATGCTCACTGACTTCCCAAAGACAAAGGAACCTGGGTTACATAAGAGCATGGGTCTTATATGCTACCCATGGCCCTTTGCACCCTATTAACCTGTGATTGTGATACACACAGAGAGATTAATGTCTTTTACACTGTGTTGTAGGCTGATGCTCAAGGAAAGTCCTTTGAGAACACATGTTCTGCTCCGTCCTCTGAATCTGCTTTATCATCATTAGCTTTACTATGAAGCCTCAGCCTAACAGGTGCATCCAGCCTTTATATATTATAACAAGACAGGGTCATCTACAAAGTGCTCCTCGAGAACCATGCAATCAGGTTATTTAAAAAGTCTCATGACTTTTTAAGTAAATTCCTGACTTTGTGTTGAACTATATTCACAATTCTCTTTGGTTTCCTGTGACCCAGTGGCTCAGGTGGACATGCCTGGTAGAGACTTCAGTCTAGTTAGGAAGGCTGCTTGGGAGATCCCTCTTGATACTCCCACAGATTTCAGACTACAGTGAGTTGTGGCCCAACAGATACACTTATGACTGTTTCTATTCCTCTGCAGCATTTTCTCGAAGCTCTCTCTCTCTTTTTTTTTTCTGCAGCACTTTCTTGAAGAATGATTTTCCATTTATAAACCTGCTCAGGAAGTTTGAGAACTATAACAAAGAAATTCTAGTACACATTGCTCTACTCACCAAAGGATAAGCAATAGGCTCCAAGTTCAAGATCAGCGTAGCTTCAGAAAAACAAATCACAATCACCACAAAGCAGAATGTGATTTTCCCTGGGGACTTCATTTCTTCAGATTTGAGTTGTTTTGCCTAAAATGGAAATATGAAGGCTTAGAAGCAGAACTATTTATTCATGGACTAAAGAAAGAATTATCTTCCCCTGTTGAGAAGACCACACCACGCAAGAACCTTTTCAATAGAGGGGAAAGAGAAGAACACAAAGGAACCAATTTGAGAAAGCAGTCCCTGCCCCTGTGTGGGGAGACTACAGGTCAGCGTGGGTAGGAGGGGTGTGAGATGGTACTGCAGGTAAGTAGAACAGAGGTAGCAGTTTGGGGGGAGAAGGAAAGAGAGGAGAAAATCAAGGTGGAGAAAGAAAGAAGAAAGAAAGAAAGGAAGGAAGGAAGGAAGGAAGGAAGGAAGGAAGGAAGGAAGGAAGGAAGGAAGGGAGAAGAAAGAAAGAAAGAAAGAAAGAAAGAAAGAAAGAAAGAAAGAAAGAAAGAAAGAGGAATAGACTACTTAGTATGTCCATTCTAAGTACTAACACTACTTTGTAATACTTTTAGACCTGGGTAATGGATGGCTCAGTGGGTAAAGTGTTTGCCACTCTAACATGATGGCTGAGTTTCTGAGTTTTGGATTGCTAGTACCCACGTGCAGATGGATACTATAGTATGCTTCCGTAATCCCAGTGTTCCTGTCATTGTAGGATCCCTGAAAGCTCATAACCAGCTATCCCGTTGTACACCTACACCAACAAAAAGGAAAGGAGGGACCAACCTCCAGATTATCCTCTGACCTCCCCACATGCACTGTGGCATGTGACATGCACATTTGACCCCTACCCTGCACTCACATCATATACATATACATACACACATTCATATACACAAACATACACACAAAGATTTTTTTTAAAAACCCTTTCGTGTTGTGATTCAATACGCAAATTATATGACCACAGCATTGGGAGAACATGAGCAATTTTACCACAAGCAATGCCTTTTAGCATTCTCAAGTCTATTCTAACTTATTCCTTTATTTATTTATTTTTTTAATTCTGGAAGCAACCCATTCAACCCATGATCCATATTAAAGCTTAGGACTCATTAGTATGGAAACTCACATATTTAGTTATATTAAAAAAAAAGTCAGTGCTAAGATAACACTATTTTCCTAATAGTATATAATATGTAAGATTGGCATCATAAAGTATCCAATCAGATGTGTTAACTTTTCAGACTATCTCTGGTGGTGAAATGGAGCTCCTTGGTAACCAAATTATACCACTGTTACATTTGAAAAGCTGAATGCACAGAATAATCTCAACACAAGTATATCCAGAAGCAAGAAAAATGACAGTACCAAATCCTTTCCTCACTGGCTTGAGTGTGCGTGTGCATATGTGCGTGTGCATTATGCCCATGTGTACAAATGTGTGTGCAGGTGCACTCACCTGTTTGTGCATGTATGGAGGCCAGAAGTCATCGTCCACTGTCTTCCTCTATCACTGTTCACCTGATTTTTGAGACAAAGTCTCTCATTGAACCTGGAGCTCACTGATTAGTTGGTTTGACCAGCAGGACCCCAAGATCTGCCAGTCTTTTTCCTTTCCTTCTTGCTACCATACTAGGTTTTTATGTGGGTGCTGGGGAGTCCTCCTGTTTATATAGCAAGAATTTTACACACTGAGACATCTTCCCATACCCCCTTGCTGGCTTTCCTATGCCCATGTAAGCCTGAACAGACTGAGACAAATTTGGGTCCAAAATCACCATAATGACCTGTGTCCTTGAATAAGTCACTTATCTTTCTTGCACCTAAATAAATTTCCCCTCCTGAAAAGTAGGGACAATTACGCCTCCCCTAATTCTTTCAGTATTTTCTGAGACTCAGATGCCAGGAAGAACTCTAGAGAGATAGACTGAAAATGTAAAACAGGATAGAATAGAATGAAAAGTATCAAATCACCATGCGCGTAACACCTTGATGGGCAGCAGGGGGTGAGGGGCAAAGGGCAGCCAGGAGGAATTTGCAGGCGACACCAGGGAACTGGGATCAGGATGCTACACTAACAGGACTAAGATGCAGGTGCCAGGGGGAATTGTATTTCAGTCACCAATAGCTGACCGCCTCTTCCTCTTCCCCAGTAAGAAAAGGGAAATGCAAGACCATGGAAAATGATCCAGTTCAAAAATCTGGCAATCAAATACATTTTCAAAATTCTTCATTTCAGTGGTTTTAGGAGGATGCTTTGCCATTTCGGTTCTGGGAATAGATGTCGAAGGTCAGCTGCATCTGCAGTGGGAAAGCCACAGTGGCACGTAACTGAGTCCTCTAACTGGAAGTTTACTCATTCCTGATTGAAGGAAGTGTATTTTTATGAAGGTCAGGTTGAGGCACCCTGCTGATAGCAACTGTCCATAGGACGATAAGTCCATGATATATCCAAAAAAGATACTCTGAGAGGTAACTTAAACTTTTCAGGCCCCAAGGTAGTGTACTATACACTAGTTGACACCACAACGAGGTAATTAAGAGTGTAAGACTTAATGGGGCTGGAGAAATGACTCAGCAGTTAAGAGCACTTGGTGCTCTTGCAGAGGACACAGGTTCAGTTCCTAACACCCACAATGTGATTCACAACTGTCTATAATTCCAGTTTCAGGGGATCTAACTCCTTCTGGTCTCCTCAGGTACTGCAGGTACATACAGGCAAAACAGTCGTGTGTGTGTGTGTGTGTGTGTGTGTGTGTGTGTGTATGTGTTTGTAAAGTAAAAATAAACACATCTTTTAAAAATAAAAATAAACCCCAAAAGCAGCACTCAAATAGTTAGTGAGGTGGCCCAAATTTCCTGCTATTTCCCAAATGCCGAGACTACATCTTTTAAAAAAATTATTTATTTATTTAGTCAGAGCTCACAGGAATTATGGTATATCCTGGGGCCTGGAGAGATGGCTTAGCAGTTAAGAGCCTGGGCTGCTCTTGCAGAGAACTCAGGTTTGAATTCTAGCACACACATGTTGGCTAACAACCATCTGTAACTCCAGTTCCAGGGGATCCCACACCTCTTCTGACTTCCACAGGCATTGCATGATACAGGTACACTTATACACATGCAGGCAATACATTCATGCACATAAAATGTGAATTCTTCAAAAAGAATCACAGCATATCCCAATGATCATATCTGACCTGTTTTATGTCAACACTGTCCCATCTCCCTCTACCCCCTGCCTCCTTTGAAACAGTTCTTTTTAAAGTTGACATTTTACCTATTAAAGCACTTGGAGAAAAAAAAAAAATTTTACAACTCTTTTGTTTAAAGAGTCAAGAGATACAGAAAGGACCCCCATCCTGAGGAATAAGGTACATTTGTCAGCTGCACAGTAAAGATGAGGGGTTCTCCATCCATTTCAAAGATAGGAGAAAGCCATACTCTGAAAAGAAAGTGATATTCAAAATGTTCAGCAACCAGTATGTCACAGGCTTGATCAATGGGAATATGTTAGCAACCACTTCCACTTTTGAAGTTGCTGCGTCATCAGGGAGCATCCAAGGGTACATTTGTCTGAGCTACACAGTAACAGTACATCTATCCTCTAGGCCAAAGGGCTCTAATTTGAGGAAACTGGTCAAAACAGTTCAACTAGACTAATGGGAAAACTATCCATACTAATCTAGTTAAAAATGGACTAGCTTTTCCCATTCAAGGCCATGCATTTTTAATGGAGTACCATCAGGTGTAAAGCACTAGAATTATATTACATTGGTTCTAACATTCCTGGAGTAAAGAGTAAAGACTAAGAAACACAGAGAAGAACTGAGACAGAGAAAGGAAGAAAATTCCCAATCTCTTTCTCATCTTAAGATATTGGACACTCCACCAGACCTCACCCATGTGCGTGATCTGGCTGAGTCTTAGAATTTAGCTGGGAAATGTGATCTAATCCACAGGACGAACCCTGTGGTGCTGAGCAACTTCCTGGTTAACTCAGACTCTGTCTTCCTGTCTATTAAATTATAAGACCGAGAAGAAAGAAAAGCGTAGACTGACATCACTTCTAGAAACAAGTCACGTGGCTTCTCAGCAGTGCCCGGAGGGTCTGGTTCCTCGAAGTTATCAATAGTGACATTCTTTCTCAGAGTGACTGTGCACCAAGAATTGTGACAGTGAACGTCCGGCTTGTTCTCCCAAAGAAGTGGCGGAAGAAAATGGCTCCTCTGGCTTTACAGAGTCCAACTCCTGTTCATAAAATAGCCACGTCTGGGAGGTCAGATGACCCAGTGGCCCATCAAGGATCGCAAGATGCATCTAACAGGGCCATTGTTTGCCAGGGTTCATACAATGGTAAAATGATCATACAACCAAAAATGATCATTGAGAATTAGTTATGGGTGGAGAGGAACAATTATCCTCAAACTATTTTTATGTGTTCAACAGACTAAGATAATCCTGCCATTTATTTGGTCCATTCATCTCCATCATGTAAGCCTAGCAGTCACTGCATGTTGAAAATCTAGGCACCTCTTATGTCCAGGAAAATGTTGCCTGCTAGTGCTAGTCCTTTGATGTGTGCAGTTATAAATAGTCCTAGTCCCCCAAACATTTATACAGAATCCTGTAGGCCCGGTGCCTTTCTGCCTGGACGCCACATATCCTTGTAGCTGTTCCATGAAGTCCATCTATGATTCACTCATCCATCTACTCATGTGTATATCCACTCACTGGATAAATATTTATTAAGTCCTGACCAGTGCCAGGTGGTCCACTTAGTTCAGACAAGTGACAGTAAACAAGACAGTGGACCCTGTCTCCATGGAGCTTGGCATCTAATGGAACAGACAGGCATCATTAAAGAATCAATTACTCAAGCCATTACAATACTAACATTTCTGGAGTACTTATCATGTACCAGATGCTGAGCATCAACTATATTAAATCGGTTAATCTTTAGGACAATCCCAATGAAGTGTTTCAGGTATGCTTTCTAATTAACAGTAGGATATAAAATTAACAGAGCCAGAGAATAGTTAGACAACTTTTTTGAGCAAAAATTTGAATGCAGAATGTCTAATTACAGACCACACGTTTTTATCAATATGATTTAATTTCTGACAAAAAAAAAAAAAAGACCTGTAAAAGGGGCATGACCCAGTCTTGGGTTTGTGAAAAGCTTCCCAGACATAGTGCTTAATTAAGATGAATCAGAAGCATAAATTGCAGTTAGCTTAAAAGAGAGAAATTAGAAGGTTACTGATAGAATCATGTGCAAAGGCCTTGAGATGGAGGAAACCACAGTATATTTAAGGAGCTATAAAAAGGTCAGAGTACCCACTTCAAACGAAAGCAGAAACTAGGTATTAGGTGAGGTGAGCAGAGACCAGGGTAGGCAGGCCTAACAACTGCAGTCCCAGGAATGACTGAGGTTGGCTAGGAAGGCGGGTAGAAAGAAACAAGCTGGTACTAAATCCCACAGAATTCCCAACAGTCATATCCAGTCAAGGAAGATGATTGTGCCAAGATGTTTAGGAGGAAGACTAGAGGAGCAGGAGGTAAAAGAGGCAGGCATGGCCATGGCAGTGCATGTCTGTAATCTCAGCTCTCTCAGGGCTGTGGCAGGACAGTCATGGGCTCAAGGCCAGCCTGGGCTACATGGTGAGAGACTCTGTCTCCAAAAACATACTTACAAATATAGCAAACTAAGGGAACAATGAAACCTAACACAGAGTGACGTAAGGTAGGAAAATCAGTTATTGGAAAGGAGGGTGTGGTCAGCAATGACGAGTTGTGCTGTAGGCCTCTGAAGGAGGGTCTGAGGTTGCTCAATGGATCTGTAGACAGTATAAACTTTTAGCAAGATGAGGAGAAGTCTTATTGGCGTGAGAGGGTGGTGATCACCCCGGAACAAGTCGTAAAGTATGTAAAAGGCAAGGGAATTGGAGATAGAAAGCAGGCATACGAAATTCTAGAAATTAGCTTGCAATATGCCTGAAAGAAGGGTGGTCCCTCCCACTTTGCACCACACACATGGGTGATGTTGTATCCCATAGCTGTCCTTAAGAAACTCAGGACTGAGACTAAAAACAAGATGTCTACTCATGAGCCTACTGAGAGAGAGAGAGAGAGAGAGAGAGAGAGAGAGAGAGAGAGAGAGATTCCAAGCAGAGTTCCTCTAGATGGCGAGTAATGGACGCTGGAACCATGGTTTCAAGAACTTCATCACAAACTGCTGAGATTATTACTCTTTGCTTACTGGGGGTGTGTCTAAATAGCAAGCCTTACCTACCTTGTGCAAGGCCCTGTATTTGAGCCCCAGCGTTGCAAGAGAGCAAACATACACAAGAATTCAGTCTTAGAGATGGCTTGCTGTGCAAGCATGAGCACTTGAGTTTGGATTCCCAGAACTCACATAAAAAGCTCCACACAGTTGCGTGTGCCTGTAATCCCAGCTCACTGGGGAGGTAGAGTCAGGAGGATTCTTGGAGCTCACTGGTCAGCCAGTCTATCCAATTGGCGAGCTCCAGGTGCAGTGAGACTCAGTCTCAAAAAGAAAAAGTCTTTGATAGAGGAAAACAGTTGATGTCAAGCTCTGGCTTCTAACGTGTGTGCCTACACACACACACACACACATGCACACACACACAGAAAACAAACAAAAAAAGCTATAGGCTTATTTTCCTGAAGGCTACAGCTCAAATAAAGATAGGATGCAGTCCATATGCAATCTCCCTTTGTTTTGGGGGATTGAATCTCTCACCTTGTAACACAGACAGCCTCAGGTCAAAGTGCAAATTCAAAATCTTCATGTGTCTTCAACAGACCTGTATTTACAGCTTCAGATTTGATAAGACTTATCTTTGCTGACCTTATTTAATTAAATGACTCACCCCTGGCACATGTAGAATTATAAGCTAAATATTTATTCAACACAAACATGAAACACAATGCCAATTAAAGGATTCTATTGAAGAACTTTTTTTTTTCCTATTCAATTTTCCTCTGCCTTGAAATAAAGTCCTGTGGCAGCATTGTGTCCCAGCTGCTCAGGGCTATCAGATTACAGACCGTTTGTTTGTACACAATGAGGTCGCGTTTTCCAAAACACACTTCACTTGTGGCAGGCCTTGATAACCTTTTAGCCTTCTTGTCTCCTTGTAAGTCATTGGAGGATTTTAACCTTCAAGCAGAGATTATCATCTTTAAGAAAACATCAAGTTTCCAACAGGACTCTTTATCTATTCTATCTCAGGGCTTCAAGGTATCACGTGCAGAGATTTCCCTAACGAGGCAGAACAAAGTCAGGCAGGGTAGCCCTGTGGTTATCTATAGGGCTGAATGGAGAAAGCTTAGCTTAGGGGTGGGTTTAAGCTTCATATTTCTGTGGTTCTCCTGCCTTTGGAATGTAAATGTAAATAACACTAATGATGTCTGTACAACAGCCACAACTAGGGTCTCCCACCAGGCAGATCTTAACCATTTCATTGCTGGTTTGTGGGGAATTTGTGGCAGCAGTGGTTTACATGTACTTTAAAATATTCCAACACGTTCGGTGAGGGAGATGGCTCAGTTGGTAAAGTGCTTGCCTTGTAATCATAGGGACTGTGTTCAATCCCCCAAATTGGGTGAAAATCCAGGCTCAGTAGTACACAACTCTAACCCCATTGTTGGGAATGGGAGACAGGAGAATTCCTAGGGCTTGCTGCCCAGCCTGTCTAGTCAGATTGGTGAGGTCCAGTTTCAGTGAGAAACTGTCTCCAGAAAAAGACGGAGAGTGTTTGAAGAAAACAGCCAACATTTTCCTAGGCCTCCACGCAAACATTCCCACACATACATACCCATTCTCTCCCAAGAACATGTACATACATACATGCATTCCCCAAGAACATGTACACACACATATGCACCCCCAGAACATATATATATATATGCACATGTACACCCCGAAGAACATGTACACACACATATGCACACACAAACCACAAAAATGGAATAAGAAATACAATATTTCAACACATGCCTAGTTGAAAGACCCCTGGTAACCTTTTGTGTTGTTCCCTGGTAGTCCTGGTCATGTCACCTTTCTAGGGTCTGATGTGGCTGCCCTTGATCATGACCCTACTTCTCTCAAATTTTACATTCTACAGAAAATGGAAATATATCTTTATTTTTCTATCAAATACCCTTAGACGTCCTTATTGATTAATGTGGACAATGTGAACTCAGTGACTATTTAAAAAGCATTTGACAAAGAAGTTAACAACATTTCTCACCAGGGCTTTCCTACTGGCACCTGTGTCATCAGTCCTATCCCCTGTGACTTCTCTGTCCTTCCTACATTCCCACTGCTCTTCTCTTCTTCTGATGACTCCATCTGCCTGTCACACAACCACCACACCCTGAGCCCTGCCAAAAACCCTTCCTTCAGACTTAGGTCTTGACTTTTCTCTCTTGATACCTTTTTTTCCTTGGGGAGCTCGTCTGCTCCCGTAGTTCAGCTCTCTAGTTTATGTGGTCTTAACTGGGCTCCTCCAAAAACAAACCTGCTGTCTTCTGCAACAGTTTCCTAATCCATCTCTTTCTGGACTGGCTAGCTGCTGGTTTTGTTCTCCAGATATGCAAGCACATAACTGTACAGGTATTTGGGGACACAAGAATCGGGCTGGAACAGATGTGGTCATTTCACCAGTCACTAGGTGACTGCAGATACTTTGAGAGCTCTTCTTTTCCCGGGCTCTGATATTACCAGGTTACGTCTGGTTGGTGGCTCTAATTTCCTGAGTGCTCCCTTCTTCTCTAAGCACTAATCCTATAGTACAATAACAGCTGATCAATGTGCTCCGAACAGTCTCCTCTAGAGCGCCATTGTATCTTATTCAAGCATTTCAAACATCCTCAGATACCCAGAGGATGGATACTTTGGCTGACATCTGACAAACAAGCTCTTCACCACCACCTAACTCAGAACCAGCATGGCCAAAGTTTTCTCCATAATATTTGGAGAAGTTCACAAGCTTTTATTGTAACTTCCTTTACAAAATATGTCATAAATACTAACCGTAAACATTAGTTAACTGAATTGTGGTCTCTGAGCATCTTCTTGACCATTACAATGCTTTTTTTCTTTCTGAACTACACAAATAAATTTAAGTCTTGTTTATTCTCTCAATAGCAATGACTGCTACCTTTCATCATGACCTCCTATAAACCAGGCTTATGGCTAAGCACTCTACACACACACACACACACACACAGCTCAGTAAAGCCTTATGAGCATATCTTACAAGAACCATCGTCAACTCCATTTATAAAATGGGAAAACTGAGGGTTGGGTAGATTAAGCAACAAACCCTAGGTCGTACAGCTAGTAGCAGAGCCTACTGCCAAAGCCCAAATACCTCACCTATGTAGCACACTGCCTCTTGCCTTTTCTTTAAAGATACACCCTTCTCTGAAGCACACTTGAATCTCTTGATCCACCATGTGGATCTCTTGGGACCACCATTGTAGTTCTTGGAGTGTGGCTCAATAATTAGACAAATTGACCCTGAAATCAGACTGCCTGCGATTCAATCACAACTCTAGCTAGCGTTTTTGCTTTAAGCAATTTATTTAACCTTTGCCTATTTGCTCATCTATAAAATAAGGATTACAGTAACATTCAAGGCAGAGGAGAGTTTTAAAAATTGTTTTGTTTGTGTATGAGTCTACTGCCTGCCTGCATGGATGTAAGTACACCCAGGTCATGCAATGCCCATGGAGGTCAGAAGACGGTGTTGGATCCCCTAGAACAGGAGTTAAGATGGTGGTTAGCCACCATGTGGGTGCTGGGATTCAAACCCAGGTCCTCTGCAAGAACAACCAGTTCTCTTAACTGCTGAGCCATCTCTCTAGCCCAGAAGAGAACAATTTTTATAAAGCATGGCTCCCAGAACATAGTAAGCACTCAATAATATTATATGTTACTAAAATTTTCAAGTCTTGCACCTTATTTCTTGCTAAGAGTCTGTCTGATTACAGGACAGGATTCCATGCATTTTTAATTCTCTGGCACCTAACAAGCTCTCCAAACTACTTAATTCCTTGCGACTAGGGTTGTAAAGCCTTCATTTTTATGATCATCTTTTAGGAAACAGGCAGGATTCCAATTCTTTTGAATATGATGACCAAAGTCCAAAGATGTGAACCGAGATGCGGAACTGGTAAATCACTCATTAATTTATGGTGTGTCCATAATCAGTGCATGCATTTAATGGAGCACATCCTGTTTATTAGAACATTTAATCAGACTCCGTACTATCTGCAAGTAGAGAGAGCTAATGTATCTGTGTCAAGTTATTGCGACCAGTCCGGTTTAAACTGGAACGATAAAGCCTCTATGGGTAGCGACAGGAATGTCCTCTCCATCCTGGCCTGGGTCTGTTCCTCAGATAAATGCAAGCAATCAGAGGTTCCTGTTCACCCAGAAATGCCAGCCTTGGCTTTGGGGCTGAAGAGATGGCTCACCAGTTAAGAATACTGGCTGTTCATGCAGAGGACTCGGGTTCGAATCCCAGCACCTACATGGCAGCTAACAACTATCTATAACTCCAGTTTCAGGGGTCCAACAACCTCTTCTGGTGGTACACAGCACAGTGCGCTTAGATACATGCAGGCAAAGCACTCCTACACATAAAATAAGTAAGTAAATAAACAAGAATGAAAGCAGCCAAGACTCCAGCCCCGACTTCTCAGAATCACAATACTGTGCCTCACTTTAACCATCTCACCTGTTATAGCAGGACTCGGTGACTCTCAGAACTACTTGGGAGATGAAAAACTAACAATAACAACATAAAACAAAAAACATGCTTAGGCCTCTCCCCAAAAGATCTGGATTCAACTGTTCTAGAGGGTTGTTCTGTTTTTGTGAAGCTCTCTGGAGGGACAGCCATCAACAACTTTCTATTCTGCAAATATTCAGAGGCAATACTCTCCTTTACTTTCAAGATCCCCCCAAAACCAATCACTACATTGCTACAAAGCTGACCAAATCAAATTAATCCTATCAATTCTCTGTTAATCTTAAACATCACATTCCTGGTCAAGGAGGGATTAAAAAGCTGAAATTTCTTCTAATTTAAGTGCCTTTAGGAAGCCAGGCAATTTAGTTAGCGTTGTTTGTGTATTCAATAAAACAGAAATTAGACACTCGTTTTACCTAGGGCAGGTAATAGAGAGTCGTGGATGCCGTTTTGAGAACAGAGAAGGTAAATAGAAATATAAGACACAGAATTTAGGCTCTTGGGAGCCTGATCCACTCTGTTACTCAGAGGAAGTGGCAGCTGGTACGCAATGTCTGACTGCTCTGAGATACCACCAAGCACCTTGCCGTGGGGCTTGTGATGTCACTCAGGAAAGGCAACCCTGAGCTACAAGGTCTTTGTGGAGGTCCATGCAGTGGGCTGAAAGGATTTGTCAGATTAGTCATAGTTCTGGCAGAAAGAGTGCAGCAGGGAGGGTTGCTGCAGAACCTGAAAGCCAGCAGCACCAAGTGGCCCTCTAGTCTGGGATGAGAAATCTTGAAAATGGCAAGAAAATACAAAAGAGCAATTGAAGAGAGAGTTACTTGTATTCTTGGGTTTCTTTTACGGCCCCTTACTCGTATCCTCTCCTTCTGAAGCCTCTTTCCATGACCCATCCAGACCTATTTATAGTGATATTTTTTTTCTTACTCATCTCTTAACAATGTACAGGGTTGAGGGCGAGAGAATATCACCCTTTTCAGAATAGTAAACATATGGAAGACAAATTTCTCCTACCTTCACTCTGTTTTCTCTGGGCCAACCATTTATCTATCCATGGACTCATCTACCCATGGACTGGTCAATCTATGAAGCTAACTAAGTTATTTATTTTTTCCAGTTTTAGTGTTCTTCCATTCCATTTCCACAGCAAAGCTAACTCTGATGACTTTTAAAGGAAAAGTCCAAGTCACTACCAGTCAAATCTAATGAGTCATCCTTGAGACGTTGATGTTAATATTATTAGTGATCAAAACCAACTTTGAAATGGCATTGGTACAACTGAGTGGAATTCTTTCATACTTCTCTGTTTTAAACAAGCAATATGAATTTCCCAGGCGTCATATGAACCATCCACAGAGGTATGTTCTAAGAGCTGGGAAGAAGAGAAAACAAGCCTTTAACTGGTACCACACAAAGCACTTGATGGTATCATCTTTGGGAGGGGGAAATGTGTGCTGTAGGTGGAAGGCACATAGTACTTAAAAACTGCCCAAAGTCTTTTATAATAAGAATATATCCATGAATTCCTACGCAATAAGAAAAAGGCTCACACCTGCCATGCCAGCACTCTAGAGGCAGAGGCAGGAGGATCACAACAAGGTCAAGGCCAGCCTGGTCTACATAGAAAACACCAGGCCAGCCAGGGCTACCTAGCAAGATCCTATCTCAAAAAAAAAAAACAAAAAAAAACTGGAAAAGGCAGACAAAACAAAACAAAAACTACATTAAACTACATCAGGAGCTTTAATTTTAAGGGTGAATTACAATCACAGTTTTTGAAAGGAAAAATAAAACTATGGGGAATTTTCATAGCCTGGCTTTCTAACAAAATATAAGAAAATATGACTTAAGGAAGCCACACATCATAGACACTTTTCCTCTTTTTTAGAACATTCATAGCAAATCTTCCTGGCTCTTAAGCCTAGGCATTTATGCCGAATAGCACACAAACTCTAGAGTCACGGTGAACTGGAGGGAGAGCCTCCTGGGTGGGACTCATGGTGAACTTTTTATAGCACAATGTTTTTGAAGGACCTATGTTACCATCCCAACATGCAGCAATGCCAAAGAATATCGGGCAGAGAATGACACATAGACGATGCTGGAAAAGGAATGACAAAGTGCTCAGGCAGCCAGAAGCCTTGCTGCAAAGGGACACAGGCCACAGCAGGAGAAAACACCGTTACCTGTGTAGCACCGTTGTCCCAGGGCCGACTCCAGTTCTGGATAGATGTCTAAATGTTTCTCCGTTTTCCACTGTGGGGCCATCGGCCCATAGTCTTGTTGGGGGACCTCACACTCAACGGAGGGACAGCTGGGCAGGCCTCATTATGAACTTTCAGGAGGACTGGCTGCTCCTTTTCTCAAGTTTAGCCTCCCCGGGGCCTACTTAGCCTCGATCCTCCAAGCTTCTCGGAGCCATCCCCAGAGCCTCGTTGCTGTTTGAAAAACAAGAAGCGATTTCCTGGTCCTCTTCCCCGGATGGCGTGTGCAATTTCCCTCACGCCCATGGGAAGTCCTTCAGATCCCCTTATCGGGAAACCTTTCCACCAAGTGGACAGACTTGTTTGGGCAATACCCCTTGCTCTTGCTTTCTTTTCTCCAGAGGGGGCCAAAAAAAAAAAAAAAAAAAAAAAAAAATCAGAAAAACGAAACCATAGCAAAACCAAAATGCCTTTCAGTTTCTGGAGCTCTGCCTACAGAAGATTTGGTGAATAAGAAATGACTGGGGCTCGTCCCAGGTGAACCCAAGGCAGGTAGTCCTGAACGTTTAGAGAAATCCATGCACTGTCTGAGCAAGGACTCCAGGGTCAGACCGCAGGGATTGAAACCACAGACCACCAATGTCCGTTTATGTGATCACATGTACATACATAGCTTGACAACTCTGAACCTCAGTTTTACTGTGTGAAGCCTGGATAATAACTACGTGGAGTTTATAGACTCCCCTGTAGCTCAACAGAGAGAGATAAGACCTGGGTAGGTTGGGCTGCCAAGGTGGCAGTTCGATCCCAAGAACTCACATAAAGGTAGATGGAGGGAAGTAAATCCACGAAATTGTCCTCTGACTTATGTGTGCTGTAGTATGCATGTGGCTGCCCGTGCACACACAATAATATAGTAATAATTTTTAGTTAATTTTTCTTTTGCATATGAGTGTTTTGCCTGCACTTATATAAGTATACCACATGTGTGCAATGCCCAGAGGCAGGGAATAGTGTTAGATATCTTAGAACTGGAGCCATAGGTGGCTGTTAGTCACCAGGTGGGTGCTGGGAACTGAACCCAGGGTCCTCTGCAAGAGCAGCCAGTGCTCTTAACCACTAAGCCATCTCTCCAGCCCCATAATAAAAATTTTAAGACCTGAGTTGAGGACCTCTAAGGTCATCTCTCCCTGCTCCATGCTGTCATTCTTTCTTCCTCTGTTCCTTCCCCTCTGGCTGTTCTGTCTCTGCAGGGCATATGTGACTAGTACTGAGACTCAAGACAAAAGTGCACTCATCCCTCAGTGAGCAGATCCAGGAGCCCCACAGATTCTAAAATCTGAGAATACTTATATAAAATAGTGTAACATCTTCCTATAACCTACACACACTTTTCCATTTACTCTAATCATGTAAATTACTTATGGCAACTGCTACATAAATGACTGTTACCTGTGTATTGTTTAGAAAATGACTAGAGGAAAAAGTCTGTGCGTGTTTAGTACAGGAGCAATTATTTTCTAAACATTTGTAGTCCGAGCTGGACTGAAGTCACGTATATAAAAACCAAAGGATATGGAACACTGACTATATTTGAACAAAAAAAGAGCATGATCCTTCCAAGTTCTGATTCTCCATGGCCTGAAGAGAGAGCTTGCTGTCAGAGTGTGTGCTAGGCAAATGCTTCTTTCACAATGCTCAGCCAATGTGGATCAGTGGTGGGATGCGGTTGGCTCTCTGACATGGAATGGGGCGTTGTCAAAGTGGCTGTCCCTTTCCTTCCCCTCGCTCACAGTCCCCTGCTTGTTGCTAGGAACACTCTGTGCTCGCCACACACTCTACAAGGAAAACAAAGACGACTGAAAAATGGAACTACCGTATGATCTCAGTAGCAGCTCAGAATTCACTGCTGACAGACAGCCTTGCCCGGTTTCAACTACAGCTGGGTTTCACCGTCACAGACACCTTTTCCTTGAGTTCTAAAATGTTGGAGCTGATGGCGAGTTGAACTCAAACCTCTACAAGCAAACCACTGACATAGGCAGAGTGAACAACTTACCAGTTGTCTTGCGTGCCTGGTGCAGCCTTGCTAGAGAGAGAGACCTGCTTTCTCAGGCAAGAATTGAAGCCCACACCAATATGCATTTCCTAGTATGTTTTATACCTCTGCCCTCCCTCATCGTCACCCAGGTAACCCAGATAACATTAGTCTCATTTTAAATTATAAGTGTTATTTTCTCCAAGGACCCTCCTAATTCTCCTACCCTAAGCCAAGTGCATCTTTCCCTGGGTATCATACCACCACCACAAAGGTATCTCTAACACTACCCTTCTGTATGCAAACCACCAGTTAATGCATTGAGTGTAAGTACACTGAGGGCAGGGACTAGACTGATCTGTTTCAAGTCCAGCTTCTGTTGTAGAGGTAGACTCAAGTAGGTGACCAATAGAAGCTACTGGAGTTAAGTTGTGCTATGCCATTTCCCATGGCTGGTTCTTCCTCTTGTGTCCTAGGTCTTCATCTTTGACAATTATCCTCATGTGATCTCCCTCTCATTCAGTTTTAAAGATCTGTGGAATGACTGCCAAATACATATGTTTAGGATAGCTGAGCCCCCGATTCATACACACCCAACTGCCCACTTACCAGTTTTAGTTAGGGTGAGGTTCCAGGACCTCACACTGGACATGTCCAAAATGAAACTTCCAGTCATCTCTTCACACTAGCTATCTCAATAGTCTCTGCCATGTTAGTAAAGTCATCTCCATCCTTCCAGAGATGGAGTCACTCGGATGTCCTCTCTCGCATCTTCCGTGTCTAATTTGTCATCAAAGTACATGCGCTACCTGGCATTGCTCACCACCCCCCCACCACCACTGTGGCTCCCAGGCAAGCCCACTGGCTGCATCATCATCAACACCTCCTATGCTCTGTTTATCTTGCTTCCTGGGTTAGTAACTTTCGCACCATCTGACAGAAACAACTGGAAAGGGAAAATTTTGTTTTGGTTCACGGTTTCAGTCCATCATGGCAGAGATGTGGTGGGGAGTTCAGTTCTGGTTGCAGCAGCGTGTGGCTATTCATATCACATGAGACCAGGAAGTGAGAAGCAACCCATGAAGTGGACAGCGACCTTTACCAATGACCTGTTTCCCCTAGCTAGGCTCCACCTCCTGAAGTTTCTGCAGTTTTCAAAAAGAGCGCCACCCACTGAGGAGTGAGCACTCAAATCATGAGCCCATCCATAATGATTACTTTTGGTTGTCAAGTCAATTGGCTTTGCAATTAGCTAAGAGACATGCCTCTAGGTAGCTCTGTGAGGATATCCTGTGGAAGAATTAACAGAAGGGGAAGACTCTACCCCAAGGCAGACTGCATTTTCTAGTGGTGGCCCAGATATAAAGAGGCGGGGATCGGGTACCTTCTTCTTTGCTGATGAGTACATCTGCCTGTCCTGTTGCTGTCACTGCTGTTGCTGCCATTCAGTTATTTATTTATTTATGTTTAATTATGTGTACGTGTGTGCGCACAAGAGTACAGGCGCCTGCAGAGGCATTGGGTTAAATCCTCAGGGAACTGGAGTTCCAGGCAGCTGCATACCTCCTAACATGCATGGTTGTTAGGAATTGAACTCAGGTCCTCTGGAAGAACACTGTGTACTCTTAACCTCTGAGCCATTACTCCAGCCTCTGTTGCTGCCTTCTTTCATGTCAGAACCCAGCTTCCTCAGTCTTCCAACATGGACTGAAATCCAACAGACCTTCAATGGCAGATTGGGACAGATGAAGCATCTAGTTTCATGGGCTGACCTGAGTTCTCAGACTCTACAGAGTGCAGATGGCCACTGTTGGACTACCCACCCAACACCAGGTAAACCAATCTAATACACCCCCTTGGTAATCCAATCTACTCTTCCAGTTCAGTCCTCTAGAGAACCTGAATACAGAGGGATATTCCAGACTCAAATCAGTGTTCTTTTACAGTGTATTCTGTAGTGAGAACCATTCTAAGAAAATACACTATATCTCACATGCATCTGTGCTTGACCTTCCTTTGCCCGACTCACAGTGAAAGCCAAAGTCCTTCCAACAGCCTGTGAGGTCCACACCAGCCACACGCCTATCCCTTACCACGTCCTCCCTTGCTTCTCTGCTCACCTCTCTTACCACAGTTCCACTGGCCTCCCTGGTGCCAGGCTGGATTCACTGGGAGACCCTGACACGTGCTTTGCTCTATTGTGAATACTCCTTGCACAGATTTCTTATGACTTATTCTCACCTCATTCATACTTACACTCAACCATTGCTTTCTGGTGAGGCCTTTTCTGACCATTCTGTTCTATATTTCAGCTCGAACTCTTATTTTTCAATATCCAATACTTTTTCCAATATGCTATAGTGGACATTTCCATTCAAGCTGACTCCGGGTGCCTTTCCCCTATAGAATATAAGCTCCCCAAGAGAAGAGATGACTGATTTGGTGGAGAAGACCATTTGAAAATGTATCACATCAGCATAAATTATAGTCCTTTACAGCCTTGGAGCTGCAAAGAAATGCATGCTAATTCAACTTAAAAAAAAAAAAAAAACACTCTCACTTTCACATCTTGGCTGGGTAAGCCTCGTTTTTTTCAATGGATGACCAGGTGTTGGCAACCCTTTTGACCTAATGTGGCCCAGGGTCAGCATCTTAGTATTTCTGCATCAAGGCCAGGAAAACTCTTCCCTGGTTCTGACCTGTGCTTATGCAAGGAAGGAACCAACAAATAATTGGGCCATTTTACAGTATACACATGTTCTTGCTCTTATCTGTGGTTGTGTATATTTTGGCAGAGCCTCCACTAAGAGGATGGACCTGTCTGTGCTTAGCTGCAGCCTCCAAGGTTGTGTTTCCTCTCCCTGTTACTGGACCCATCCCTCCAAGGGACTCAGACAGTAATAGTATTTTGCTATAGAAGGTTTCACATCTTCCATGTTTTGAGCTCGCTGCCAGTTTCTTTCTACCATATCTCATACATCTCATAATGCCTCAGCCTCTGCCAGAAATACCAAACACACTCCGCTGGAGCCCTGTTTGGATTCTACTACCTTCCCTGCCTTTTTCTGGGAGAGGGAGACTTGAGAGATGGTTCTGTACAGGGGTCAGAGGCAACACTCTCTTGACCCTTACTGACCTTGGACTTAGGGAAAACTGACATGAACCTTCATGAAGGTGGCAACCTTCAGTTCTCTGCATCGACATCATCCCTGGAGGAAAATGTGCTTACTGAGCCCATGGCATGACAGGCGTCACCCACATGCCTCAGCTGTGATGCACACGATGTCAGAATTGTTGAGGAACCACATTTGTCCTGGACTCTTCCTTCTGCTAGTCCTCCCCTCCCCTAGTATCACGAGGACAGCAGGCTGGTCGGGGAGATGGGAATTCCTTTTGGTCTCAGTCATGGAGGGAATCTGTTTAAAAGGAAGCTGCACCTCCCCCTGGAGGTCTACATAATCTTGTATCCATGTTCCAACCTCTATCCCTTTGTGGTGCATCCTGGGGCAGGTGCTGGACATCAGCGGATATGCACTGGGAGGGACAGCAAAAGAGATCTACAAACATTGGTGACTCTGGGTTTGGGCCTGCAAAGCCTTATCTTCAAAGACAGCATCTCCTATCCACATACTAATGCCTTAGGTGGTTTTAATGGTCTCAGCATTTCCTATGACCCTCCCAACAGGGCCTCTTATGATAAGAATAATTTCCTTAGAATTTACCAACCTGAGTGGTGAACAGCCACATTGCTCAAATGACTGGAAAATACAATCCACACTCATGCATTCCAGGAGAAAAATCATAATCAAAAAAGTTAAAGGAAGCCTAGGTATTCAAGTTTCATTCCTGTTGCTGTGATAAAATATCCTGACAAAAAGTCACTTAGGGAAGGAACAGTTTACCTTGCTCACAATTCCAGGTCACAGTCCATCATTTCAGGGAAGTCAAGGCAGGAACTCAAGCAGCTAGTCAGTCACATCACATCCACAGTCAAGAGCAGAGAGAAAGGAATGTACCAGTGATGCCTACTTGCTTGCTAGCTTTCTTTACTCTTACACAGCTCAGGGCCCAGCCGAGGGAATGATGCCACCCACAATGGGCTGGGTCTCCCTGCATTAATTAACAAACAAAACAAATCTCCCCCAGACACACAATCCCTCACTGAGTCTCTCTTCCCAGGTGATTCTTACTTGGTACCATGACACCTAGAGAGAAAAATCAAATATCTGCCAACTTGTATTTATTCCTTCTGTATTTATTAATATATACAACACTTTCTATGCAAACCCAAACCACAGTTCCTTTGATAACATCATTATTTTATTGCTGGATAACACCAATTTCTCAGTCTCTCTTCAATCTGCAATTCTCAGCCCCACATATTGCATATGTCCCTGCTTCAATAGAACTCTCAGAGCAAAATTGTCCTAGGTAAATAAAGGCTAGCAACTTCCTTCCTAGACAGCATCCATAAACAAATCTTCCTCATCAACAAGTCAACAAGCAAGCTTTGTTCCAGAAGTTTCTAGCCAGGCTAGGATTAATACTGTATAACGTTGTGTAGTTGTTTGTCTCCCTAGACAGAATTCTAGTGTACTGTGACTATGATGCTTCCATAGACCCTCATATGATTCAAACTGGGAAGATGCTGGAGAATGAGCTGACCAATACAAGTACACATAAAGAAAAGAACTGGCCCAAGTCAAAGTGGGTTCCCAAACCAAGAAAAACCCACATGTTAACTGTGGACCTCAATCTCTCTACCTAAAGTTATTCTTCCATAGCTTGTGTAAGTCAGAGACCATTGTCTTACATCTGTAAACCCCTGAAGGAATTTTACAAAACACTTCTAAATGTTATTTACGTATATTTTATGCATATGAGTGTTTTGCCTGCATTTATGTTAAGTGCACCACTTGCATGCTGTGCCTGTGGAGGCCAGAAGGAGATGTCACATCCCTCTGGAACTGGAGTTACTGACGGCTGTTAGCTGCCATGTGCTTTTTCTGGGAACTGAACCCAGGTCCTCTTCAAGAGCAACAAGTGTTCTTAAGCTTTGAGCCATTTCTCCAGCCCCTCTTACAGCACTCAAATACCCCTCTGATACTCGACCCATTGGATTTCCACATTACAAATGTTGTGTCTGTGTTGCCTTAAATTGGTGCAAATGAAAATGAAACTAAACAAAACAAAACCCGTACTCGTGAATTCCATGAAACACACAGGATTAGAGAAATAAGAACATTTGGGGGCTAGGAAGTGACAAGAGCTATATGTATAAGACATACTTGGACCATCCCTGGTAGAGCAAAGCTTCTATCACCTCTCCCCTATAAGGTTCTGTACCAGAGCTATGTTTATAAGTCATGCTTAGGGCTTCTATCACCTCTCCACTGTAAGGTTCTATATGTGCCCACCCTCAGTGTGGCTCATTTCTATCTCCTTCTTACCCAAAGATAACCTTTTACTCATCAGCTTTGCTCTCTGTGGGGCAGCAAACATCCTGCCCCCCTTCCTATGCATAAAAATCTCTACTCTCTTTTTGGGGGAGTTGGGAGTTTATTGCTTCAGTTCCCTGCCAAGGGAACCATAACCTAACCCTAACACTAACCCTAAACCTAACCCTGCCAAGATACCCTTCTCTCTTGCCTCTAAGTAGAGACAATTTCACACAGATGCAGGAGAGAGGTTACCCACACTGAATGCCCAGGACAGAACAGTGATTTCTATCTAACAGAAAGAGATAATATTAAACTTGGTATAGGCTCGTAGTCTTTTCTTTATGACTTTTTCCTAACTTTATTGACAGATGGATGGATGGATGAATTAAGATAGGGTGGTCCTTATAGTTCAGGCTGGCCTGAATCTCATAGCAATCTTTCTGTCTCTGGCTCCTGACTACACCCACAACAGGCTAGCCGGCCTGACTTAATCAGAGCCAAACATTAAAAGACACCTTAAATAAATTAGACAACTCTTCCCAGGGCCTATATTCATCTGTGAAAGAATGCTAAGTGGTTTTAGCGTGTTATAAAATAATCAAAGACAATAGTGATCTGAGCCATATGAGGCTAAGTTACGAAAGGGGATACATGACCATGTCTAGAGAAAAAGCAAAATGATGGCCAGCGCACAGATTTGGTGTGGAACTGGTTTTTATATTCCCAATCACATTTCCCTGCCCCCCAAATTCCTCACTGGCTAAGTTCTTCAGGGAGGCTCAGTCTTCCTGATGTCTGGTGTTCCTCCATCCCCAGATTCCCATTCTATTGGTTCAGGACCCAAAGTCTTATCTAATATACATCCTGAGGCTTGAGATTCTCTACTTTTCAGATACACGAAGCAGTAAACCACTGTAACTTTTCAACCTTAGGATGAACTGAGTGTGCCTAGACGAACAGGTGCCAGCTGCCAGCTTTAGGAAGACAAAGGCCCATGCCTCCTGATTATCTGTAATTCTCTGATGAACCCTAAACACACCTCATACTGAAAATGGACCATAATGATTTATTTCTTACAATGTGTGTGTGTGCACGCATTTGTGTGTAATGTATGCATATGCACATGTTCGCATGTGCTAGTGTGTACAAGGATGAGAGAGCGAGGAGACCAGCAATCAATGTAAGGTGTCTTCCTCCAGATTTTTGAGACATCTCACTGAGCCCAGAGCTCACGGATGCAGCCACGGGGATCCAGCTGTCTCTGTCTGCCTCCCAGCACTGGCGTTACAGATGCATACCACAGTGCCAGCTTTTATGTGGGTACGTGGGATATGAACTCAGGTCCTCCTGACTGCTCGGCAAGCACTTTACCCACTAAGCTGATTCCCTGGCCTCTCTATGGCAGGACTTCAAGGAAACAGAAAAATGTATATCCTCTGCCCTTCTTTCCCCAAATTGTGCTTTTACAAATGGATTTTGATGGAGAAGCAAGAGGATTGGAAGTTCAAGGTCATCCGACTAACTGAGTTCAAGACCAGCCTGGGATATATGAGACTCTGTCTCAAAAAGAAAAGGGAATACGGAGATGGGTCAGTGGCTAAGCATTTGCTAAGCAAGTGTGAGGGCTAGAGTTCGGATCCCCAGAACCCATGTAATGCCAGATGTGTGTGATGGCCTGCTGCCTGTAATTCAAGTCTTGGAAGGCAGTGACTGGGGATACCTAGAGCAAGCTGGCTTGCTTCGCCAGCCATATTTTGGTCTCTACGCTGGACTGAGAGAACCTGCCTCAATAAATAAAGTGGAAGAATGACCAAGAAGGATTCCAACATCAACCTCAGACTTCCTCACATACACGTGTACACAGATAAAGGTGCTTGCTGCCAAGCCTGAAAACCTGAATTCTGATCGTCAGAATTCACATGGTGGGAAAGGAGAACTGACGCATGAAAGATTTTCTATGATCTCCACATACATGCTATATTGTACACCCATGCATGGGGGCGGGGGGGAGAGAGAGAGAAAGAGAGAGAGAGAGAGAGAGAGAGAGAGAGAGAGAGAGAGAGAGAGAGAGAAACAAGGAAAATAGTAACTACTCAATGAATCCTTTTTTTTTGGTCTTTTTCTGACAGAGTCTCGCTGGAGCCCCAGTTGGCCTGGAACTTGCTATGTAGACCAGGCTGGCCTTGAACTCACAGAGATCTGCCTACCTCTGCCTCCTGAGTGCTTGGATCAAAGGTGGGCACCACCACACCCAGCTTTCAATGAATACTTTTTAAATAAATGAATGACTGAATCAAGGATGCACTCTGTTTTACCTTATCTCTTTTTCCAGCTTTTAGGATATCGGCCTTTAGTGAATCCAGTACATTCAAGAGCAATGGCAGGACATGGTTCTGGTTGCTAATTACCTTAGTAACTTTTCTTTCGCCATGATAAAATACTATGACAAAAGCAACTAAAGAAAGGAAAGGTTTATTTGGGCACATGGTGTGCTCATATTAATGCAGGAGATACACTCATAGACATAAAATAAAAATACATTAATGAAAGCTAGAGGTGAACACAGATGAATATAGCAGCCTACAAGTGAGCTTCGGTGGAACAAGAATACACCTTAAGTGGAACACTTAAGGAGAATGCAAGGACACACCATTTCCACCAGACTATGTATGTTGGTAACTAACTCGAATTCAGAATAACTTGCTTGTTTCATACTGTGGAAAAGCATGGGTTGCTTGCTTCTAGTGGCTTACATTTAAATCCACTGAATGCTGTGTCTTTCCACATCCAAATGATGGGTATACTATTGCTTAAATGGACATACTACATGGTATGACGTGCTCTTACTTCACTTAACTATTCTGCTTCATACTACGATAGGGTCCACTACAACAGGGATTGACCTATTGACCTCGCAGTTGGAGAACATGAAGGTGACATGTCCTAAGTTTTTCAGATGGAGTAATAACTGAGAGGACCTAAAGAGATGGCTCAGCAGTTAAGAGCATTGGCTGCCCTTACAGAGGACCAGGAGGGTTCAGATCCCAACAGCAACATGATGGCTAAAAACTGTCCTGTCTTAACTCCAGTTCTAAAGGATCCAACACCCTCTTCTGGCCTCCATGGGCAGTGTACCACATGGGTGCATTTACATGTAAGCAGTATGCTCATACATAAAATAAAAATAATAAACAAAGGGGATGGAGTGATAACTCTGAGCTTTAGAGCATTGACTGTTCTTGAAGAAGATCTGGGTTCAAATCCCAGTACCCACGTGGCAGCTAGAAACCATCTGTAACTCATTCCAGGGGCTCTGATACCCTCTGCCTGTCCTCTGTGGGCACTGCACGACATGGGGGCACTTACACACATGCAGGCAATACACTCATACACAGGAAAATAAAAATAAATAATAATGAACAAAATATTTTAAGGAAAAAAGAAATGAAAGAAAACGGTGACTATTACTGATCTTCCAAATGACCAAGTGCTACCAATTCTCGCCTCGTCTTTTGGAGATTGCCCATCTGACCACAGCTCCAACGCTGTTTCCCAGCACAAGGAAGGGTCTGGGCTTCCAAGTTCAAAGCTAATTTTCCTAATTACATTGCCTCTTATTTACCAGCATTTGCCTCTCAGGACCAGTAAGCTATTTTTGGACTTGAAATTTAGTACACAAAACACAGCTACTCGTCAACAATTACATGATTATTCCAGGCCCACACCCCTCTGGCTTCCCTCATCTGACCTGGAACACAGAGAGGCAGCCACATGTGCTATTAGTGTTTACATGTGCGCGTGCACGCACACACACACACACACACACACACACACACACTTCCCTCATGTTGCAGTTGGAGAGAAGGAGGCGGCAGCCACACACATAATTACGGAGAGCAAATGCCCACATATTTGACAACTGAACCCAAGGATGATCTTGAACTTCTGATCCTTCCTCCTGCCTCGTGCTGGGATTACAGGTGTGTGCTTCCAAGCCTGGTTTATTAGGTGCTAGGGAATGGGCTTCATGCGAACTTGGGCATAAATGCAAAGTTGGTAGAGGAAGGACTTACCAGTGCCAAGAGAGAGCCCACAGAACAGGAAGGCCAGTGGAGCTCAAGACTCACCAGGCGCTTCCTCTCCTCTCTGAGGGAAGCTAATCTTGCCTCTCTCCCTTCCCCTGAATCTCCCACCTGCTCCTGACTAGCTCCATCTGGAAACACCTCCCCAAGTGAAAGGAAGGAAGACGCACACAATCTCAGTTTCAAGGCCCCTAGGTCACCTGAAAAAAAAATTAGTGTGGTGTGCAGAACTGACCTGAGGTCAGGAGGGAAGCAAGTTTTATCTCCACCTGATCCAGAAGGAAGGAAACAGGAAGCATTGTGAGGGGGACAAGAGTGAGGCAGCCATCGGGGACAGGCTGTCCTATTACCCCCTGACCCTCTACCCAATCAAGAACGTGGAATGAAGGGCCTCAGCATAGAAGCAGAACCCTGGGCAGCAATTTCCACACGTCTCTCAACTTTGGGGAACTTATTTTGTATGGGAAACAGTCCACTCACCAGCACAGTGTGGTTGTCTGCACACGATCAGGCCAGTCAACATTCTGACATGGAGGAGGGAGGGCTCATGATTCCCCCCACCCCAGCTAAGGAGCTATGGACAGTAGATGGCTTCTGAGGGAGGAAGAGTCAGTTTTCTTTAAAGCTGTGGTCCCTGGTATGTTGACTGTGCTCCAGTGGATGGCCCCATACCTATGGGACAGTATGTATGGGCCGTACAAACTGGACTCTGTGGGCTATAAAAGAAGAAGAGAGCACTAAATCGGGAGGATGGGGATGAACCTGTGGTCAAAGCACACTGTATGAAATTCTCAATCACTAAAAATACTGTATTTTTATTTTTAAAATATTTTATTTATTATTTTTATTTTATTTTATGTGTATGAGTGCTTGTATGTAAGTGCCCCATGTTGTGCAATGCCCGTAGAGGTCAGAAGAGGGCATTGGATCTCCTGGAACTGGAGTTAAGAACTATTGTTAGTCACCATATAGGTACTGGGAACTGAACTAACTGTCCTCTAGAAGAACTACCAGTGATCTTAACCACTGAGCCATCTCTCCATCGCCCAAAGGATTATATTTTTAAAAAGAAAAGAGCTGGGCCTGATGGTGCACGTCTTTAATCCCAGCACTAGCAGAGGGAGGTGGATCTCCGTGAGATGAGTCTCCCTGTAGCCCCAGCTGGCCTGCACCTCACTATGTAGACCATATCTAAAATAATATTAATAATAATAATAATATAATAAAAATAAATTTTTAAGAAAACAGCCCTCGTGGCTGCTACACCCCTGTTTTCACCGTGCCAAGCACAGTGCAGTTCCCCACAGACCTTCTCCAACCTTCCAGGATGGAACCCTGCACATCCTCATTTTCCAGATGAGGAAACTCAGTCTCAGCAGCTCTGTGGTGAGGGTGGAACCCAGAACTGCCTCGTGTCCAAGCCCTTCCTGCTTGGGTAGGGGTGGGGCTACCATTGAAGCTTTCATGTCCTAGCATCTAGGAATGCCAGTGAGCTAGCACACACGCCTTCAGGTTCAATGATGATCTCAGTACCGGGGGCCCAAGTGCTGTGAGTGAAACGTAGAGGCTCTTGCAGCATGATTGAGATGGCAAAGTTCTGGGCAACTCAGCATAGCCTCTGGGTCATCTAGATGCTGGAATTTTCTCATTCTTTCCTTCCGCATCTGCCTGTGTTATCAGCCTCACTCAAGAACTATACA
The DNA here is from genome assembly GCA_035773235.1 of Eospalax fontanierii. NCBI lineage: Eukaryota > Metazoa > Chordata > Mammalia > Rodentia > Spalacidae > Eospalax > Eospalax fontanierii. The sequence continues at coordinate 13,458,510 of CM069549.1, forward strand.
TAAGACACTGGTCCAGACTCCCAGGAGAAGCAGTAACCATAGCAACTGTCTCCTAAAAGGTGCTGGCTAACCTCAGCTTCTCCTCTAGATCATCTCTGTCCTTTGGTGTCCTGCCCAGTGCCCCACTCCACCTCATCTTATCCTCAGGGGAAGCATTATCAGAAGAACAGGGTGCAGATACCTAGGGAACAGGATGTCCTATTATCTCACCGTCTTCCTCTGGACCTTGGGACACATGAAGGAGGTACTACAGAATTTTCTCCTCTTCCCTCTGTCCAGGCTTCTGTTTGAGCATGACTCTCCTCAGCCTCAAATCTAGGGAACAGAACCTGCTTGCCCCTTCTGCCTAAGAGGGGCGATTTCCAGCAATTTCTCCATGCTCCCAGCCACCTGTTGGCTTCCCCTCCTCCCGTTGCTAACCTGTAGGAGCGCTATTTTTCTTCCTTAACAGAGTAATGCAGACAATGCATAAATAATTTCTTTATCTGTTCAGCAAAAATGCAGTGAAAAAACTTTCATAAAGGACAGTAAAGACAGTAGAGGAGTGTGTGTATGTGTGTGTGTGTGTACGTATCTGTGTGTGTCTCTGTGTCTAAATCTCTATGCATGCATGTCTGCATGTGTGTGTCTATATGTGTGCATGTGTCTCTGTGAGTATCTCTCTGCGTGTCTATATGTGTATGTATCTGTGTGTGTATATGTATCTGTGTGTGTCTCTGTGTCTAAATTTCTATGCATGCATGTCTACATGTGTGTGTCTATATGTGTGTATGTGTCTCTGTGAGTATCTCTCTGCCTGTCTATATGTGTATGTATCTGTGTGTGTGTAAATCTCTACGCGTGTGTGTCTGTATATGTGTACCTATATGTGTGTGCCTGTGTGTATCTCTGTATGTGTCTGAGTATTGTTGGTCCTAACAGTAAGCACATATCTGTCTTTCTTGTTATGCAAATTCATCTTCTGCCCCTGACCACCCTCACCGGCTCATATCTCATGTTATTCTGCTGTTTCCTGATTCGTGAGTTTTGTTTTGTTGTTTCTCAAACAGGGTCTCATGTGTCCCAGGTTGACCTTAAACCTTCCATGTAGCCAAGAATGACCTTGAACTTAGAATCCTCCTGGTTCCATCCCCTAAGTGCTTAAAGACATGCCCCCCATGAATGGTGCTTTTGGTGGGTTTTTCTTAACTGTATTAAGCAGCTTTGGTCATCAAAGCTCCTACTTTCCAGTATCTGTCTGGCTGCCTCCATGCAAAGCGCCCTCCAGTCCTGAATGCTCTGTGCACAAAGCAATAGTATGCATCTCCACAACCAGAAACCGTTTCTGTCCTGAGTTGCTTTTGTATAAATATGACTTGCAGCTTAATCTGTGTGTTTGGGAAACAGGGACATTCTTTAACCCTGGAAAGGCTGCAAAACTAGTTCCAACACTCATCCTGCAAATTCTTTGTTAGCTGAATGACAACAGTTTGAAACAGGCCTCCATTCCTTCCCTTCAGATCTGTCTCAGACTTGGTGTTCTCCCTCTCTCTCTCTCTCTTTCTCTCTCTCTCTCTCATGTTCACTCCTGTCCCAACTCTGTCTCTCCCTTTTCCCCTCTCTCTCTTTCCCCTTCCCATATACACACATACACACTCACATATATATGTGCATGTGTATAATAAGTATGCAAATATATTTAACTACATTTTCTGTATCCTCTATGAAAGTACTGAATATAAGAAACTGAGGTTGGAGCTAGAGAGATGTCTCAGTGGTTATGAGCACTGGCTGCTCTTGCAGAAGACCTGGGTTTGATTCCCAGCACCAACATGGTGACTAGCAACAGTCTGTAACTCCAGTTTCAGGGAATCTAGCATCCTCTTCTGGCCTCCTCAGACACTGCATTCAGGGGTGCACTTATGTACATGCAGACAAAACACTCATACGCATAAAATAAGTCTTTAAAAAAAAAGCTGAGGTTGCTGAGGCTCTGGTGCAAGAGGTCACTGAGACCAGAGGTCTTCCAAGCTATTGATGAGATCACAGAACCTGCCCCTCTTCTCTATAAAGGAACAGCTTGTGGATTAAGCTCAGCATCTTGGCTTAGGGGTAGTGATGCTCAGGGGTGGGCTGCTAAGTAAGCTCTCAACAGGCTCTATCTGTGATCTTCAGCAAGGTGGCGTCTCAGCTCCTTCACCCCTAGCAAGTATTCCAGGAGACCCCTGCGCAAAGGAACTGAAGGCCAAGGTGTATTGCTCCAGAGATAGACCCTCAGGTCTCGAGAGATGACTCAGAGGTTAAGCGCATGGGCTGCTCTTGCAGGCGACCCAGGTTCAGTTCCCAGCACCCACATGGTATCTGTAACAACCAGCTCCAGGAGAAATGATGCCCTCTTTTGGCCTCCATGGGCATTGTATGACACAGGTGTACTTACTTACATATAGGTAAAACATACACAGAAGATAAAAATAAATACATCTTTAAAAATAAAGATATGCTCTCCTACAAGTCACCTCCCATAGGTCCTCACGGCTCCCAAAAAGTTGCCTCATTTTTTTTGTTTCAATTTTTCCTGCTATTTCAAAGCAAAAATTCCAGGAACTCATTTACTCTCCCCTTTAGTTAGCAACCTTCTTCCACCAGCTGTGGCGACTCTTGTTTTCATAGGGTCCCTTGAGTAGGTCCTGGGGTACTTGGGGTGTTTCAGGTAAGCCTGGAGCTGTGGCGGGGTGGAGGGTTGGGGGGACTCAGATGGACTCAGTGGTAAAGAAGAAAATATGGAGGCTTGTGAAGGCTTCACAGAAACATAATAGACAGTTGGTGAATACTGGGACACTTCAACTAAAATCCCTATGCTGAAATTAAACAAATGAGAAGAAAGAGCAAGTTCATAAAGATTTATTGTTTCTCTGGCTCAAATGAAAGTAGTTTTCCATTTATTTCCTTTCAGTACAATCACCGCTAACTCTAATTATTCTTAGTGACTTTCCTTTGAACTCATTGTTTCAAAGCTCAAAAGAGACTTTCGAATGTGCTTTGGCATGATATGGACTGGAGACTTCCATCTCCCTGGCTTCACTGGCAAACTAAAGGGGGAAACTGACAAGCACCTCCTCCTTCATCACTCACTGAACATCAAAGGCAATATCAGACACAAAGATTTTTCACATCTTTTTCTCTAAATTTCTTCTTTTTAAAATATTTTGTTTATTCATTTATTTTATATGTATGGGTGTATTGCCTGCATGCAGCACTCACACCCTGAAATGCCCACAGAGGTCAGAAGAGAGTGTCAGATCCCCTGGACCTGGAGTCAAGATGGTTGTTAGCTGCCATGTGGGTGCCGAGAATCGGAATTGAACCTGGGTCCCCTACAAGAGCAGCCAGTGCTCTTAACCACTGAGTCATCTCTCCAGCCCCTCTAAATTTCTTATTAGTTAATGTTTATTGTATGTTAGTGTGTGTGTGTGCATGTGTGTGCCTACTATGGCGTGCACATTTTGGTCAGAGGACAATTTGCAGGAGTTGGTTCTTTCCTTTGAAGATCAAACTCAGGTATTGTGCTTGGCCACAAACACATTTACCCACTGAGCCATATCAACAGCCCCTAAATTTCCTTTTAAATTTTGAATGCAAAAGATTTGTGGCTGTGATGTTAAGAAGGCAGTTTGGGGGTTTGTTTGTTTGTTTCTGCTGCATACATGGGTAAGACCTGCAACAGAGAGACTTTAAAGGGTTTTAAATATTCTCTCTCACTCTCTTTCTCACTCTTCTCTCTTTTCCACTGTCCCTCTGTCTCAGTCTCTTTCTCTGTCTCTCTGTATCTCTCTCTGTATCTTTTTCTCTCTCTCTGACTTTGTAAACACAGAGGAAAAGAAACACACAGGCTCTCTTCCCGTCCGTCTTTCCAGTCCTTTCTTGAAGATCTTGGTTTCCCGGTGTCTTCCTGCCTTATCTGCTGAGGAGGAAATAACGGGCCTCGGGATGTATTTTGGTCTTTGCTAGCAGATGACACTCAGAGACACAGATTTATTTGTACATTCACCAGCCATTCCATAGAGACTCAGATTCAAGCTCATCTAGAATATAGAAACTTGCTCAAAAGTCACAATGCTAGAGCCCTCCAAAAGGGGCAACAGCTTGATTCAAGTGTTTGTTCTGGACAAGTGACTTCCTGCTTTGCAAACAGGTTTCAAAGGGCCAATTCCTAAAATTCCAAACTCTCCATATTTTGACCCCTTACAGACCAGAATATCAGAAATACTTGGATTGGATTGGATTCAATTACAGAAATGCTTAAGAACAGATTTAGTTGACTCATTCTTGTGTCTAGACAAGACCTAGAGGGATGTTCAAACTGCAATTTTGATTGGAGGTGGGTAGAGGAGACTGTGAGAGTTACTTCCTCTCAGATGTCAAACCTTGCTCTTGAGAACCAAGTGTGCTTGCATGCATGTGTGCATGCGTTCATACATGAGAGGGAAGGCAATGGAGGTATTCACTTGTCTCAGTACTTAGAGACTTTCAGACAGTGTTTCTGGAAATAATTGAAAAGTCTCAAGCAGGATGAGGACTCATGTGCCTCTTCTAATCCTTCCTGTCTGTCTCCCAGACAAGTGTCTTACTTCTGTGAAGCTTCACAATGCATGAAAACATGTACCTGTACACATCTATACATTCTAGAACTTTCCAATGGCAGAACTTCTTTATCTTCTTCACGCCTAGTAGTGTTGCAGAATGCTGAGTATGTTCCGCAAATCATTGTTGGTTGATTAAAAGATCTTTCAACTCCTCCTGCCTCTGGTTTACAAATAAGCAAAGTCCACAGGGAAAGATCAATTATAATTGTCGAAGGATCCTGCCCTGGAGAGAAGGAACCGAAACTGAGCTAGCATTTTTCCTAAAAATGCATATTATCATAGAGAAAGTGGTGGTTTTTATCAGGTCTGACTAATGACAGGGTGTGTGCCTTAACACTGAATGGAAAGCTTGCATTCTACAGTGTATTACACATTGCCTGTTTCTTCTCCATCGACACACATGCATGAACATGAGCATGGGAAAAGGCAGCCTCAGGAGAGGCACACATAAAGCTGAAATGCCAACATCTCTGCTCTCCAGATGAGTTTCCTGCAACTTGGAGGCTTAGGAGCACCAGGCAGGAGAAAGAGTTAAGCAAGGATCTCTAGCAATGCTTCCACTTGTTCTTTAAGGAATAACAAAGAGAGGAAGCACAGGCTCTGTGGAAGGAAATTCCCAGGCCTCACTTTGGACATTCGCAACCTGCCCTGTGAACCCCTGAGGGGTGTCTGATAATAAACACTGGCAAACAAAACAATCCAGAAAGGCATTTTTACCAACATTCTTATATTCTCACCAAAGGGTCAGAAAACCTTTTCCTGCATCTGGGGTCCTGGAAGGGCCGGGATATCCACCTGCTGGCAAAGCCCAGAGATCGGAGTTTTGCACAGAGCTGGTGTTTGTACGTGCAGGTTCCCCTTCCTCCTCGTGCCTTTGATTGTTGCAGGAGTTAGGCCTTGAGTCATTGGAATGCAGATCACAGACAGGACAGACCAGGTGTGGTCTGCTGTGTGTAGACCTGAGACCCGCCTCTTCCTGTCCCATGAGACCCTTAGACACAAGTTGGAGTCAAACCTTTAAACAATGCTTCGGACCCTTTCCCAGGAGAGCAGAGAATGTGACAAAAACCTAACAGCTCTGACAGTAAAGTGAACCCTTTTTTTTTTTCTTTAAGGGGTATGTGTGTGTAAGGCATAAGGAATGCCTGCCCTTCCTCAAGTACCATATACCTCAGTCTTTCTGAAGGGCCCCTTACCTGCCTGCAGCTCAGGAACGTTACTATACTAGGCTGGCTGGCCGACCAGCCCCAAGGATCCACCTTCTCCACTTCCTCTGTGCTACAGTTCCACGTCTGCCGTCACACTTATCTTTTTTTTTTTTTTATGTATGTGTATGAGTGTTTTACTTGCATGCATACAGCTACGTCCATGCATGGAATGCTTGCAGAGGCCAGAAGAGGGCATCAGATTCCCCAGAATTGGAGTTACATATGGTTGTTAACTGCCATGTGGGTGCTGGGAACTGAACCCAGATCCTTTGAAAGAGCACCTGATGCTTTTCATGAATGACTAAACCATCTCTCCAGCACCACCGTGCATATCTTTTTACAAGGATTGTAGGCACTGAATTCCTCTCATGCTTGCAAGGCAATCCCTTTACTGACTGAGCTATCAGTACAGCCTGTTTTGGGGGAGTGTGGGGCAATAGGGGTGGGAGACAAGATTTCACTGTGTAGCCCATGATAACCTGAAACTCCCTCTGTAGGCCAGGCTGATCTTGAACTCAGTAAGACCCCCTTGCCTCTGCTTCCACAGTACTAAAATTAGAAGAATGTGCTATTGCCCCCTCCTTCAAGTATTCTCAATTGACAAAACTGCGCTTTTTGACTACAGTAGTGAAAAAAAAAAAACAGAGAAAAAAAGAAAGCTTACTACTGAGTACGTAACAGAAATTTCTTAAAAGGAGCTTTGAGCAAATTGGAATCAAATTGAAAAACCTTAAGCAAAAGTCTGGTTCAGATCAGATAATTTCTAGTGTCTTACTTATTCCCAAACTAATAAGATGTGAGATCTATTACATCCATTTTGTAAATGAGTAAACCAAAAGCCAGGCATGACGGCACATACCTTTAACACCAGCACTTGGGAAGCATAGGCAAAAGATCTCTGTGAGATGGAGACCAGCCTGGTCTATACAGTGCGTTTCAGGCCAGCTGGGGCTACAGGGAGACCCTGTCTCAAAACAAACAAACAAAAACCCCTACAACAATAACAAAATTCTGAGTGACTCAGGGACCTGGAGCTTTCATTTACAAGTAGGTATGCTTGCATGTTGGGGCTAGGTGATATCCTTTTCACCATCATATGCTTAAAAGCACCCCTTGTTCATTGCAACCCAAACCCAGGTTCAAAAGTCGCGTCCCTTTAGCAGAAATATAGCAACATCCACCACCAGCATGGGTGGGTGGGGTCTAGATCCCCGACTACAAATCGGAAGAAGACCATTTATTTTTGAATTGCCCTCACCGGTGTCTGAGATATTTTTAGATGAAATAATCATACCTATGTGCTCATTCTGCAGACGACCTCCATCTTGACCCCCAGCACACAGAGCTACATTGACTGCCTGGGTTTCACTCTGGGTGGGGTTAACATGAGCCTCCACTCAGGCCTCCATCTGCCCTTTGTACTACAACAATGGACGGAAACACAGTCTTGTTAGAGGAAATTCCCAGGACCACACTTCGGACATTAGACAGTTGCTTTGCTATACTGGGTAGCCCAAGTGCATCTAAAAATAAACAGACCAGTCTGCAAGGAGTTCTGTACTGTTGTCCTGCGCCACTGATTATATTTTGAAGGGATTTTTTTTTTAAACATGGTTGTTTTTAACAAAACAAACGTAGGTAAACCTTGAGAATAAACTAGATTGTGGCTTTGGTTCTGGATGGCAAACTGCACAGTTTGATGGCACCTCTTTTCTAGTGGAAGGATGACTGATGTTTTTTGCCCTCCCCCAGCATCTTGAAGTAAAACTGAAGGAAGCAAAGGCATGTTGGGATGTTTCCCAGAATCTTCAGAAGGAGGTAAGGGTCCTAAGCAAGAATAACCATTCTTTCTGAGTCGACGAAGTATTAAGTAAGAGTTCCAGGTAGCCTGGACCCACTTTAGCCAATTCTCAGTTCTCTAGAAATCTCCAAGCTGTCAGTGGACAGCTGAAATCCATGGGTTATGTTTTACAAGACGAAAAGCAAGGTTGGTGAACTTCGCTTTACACACCCATCTCCAGCCAGCTTTCTTCTTCTCTCCTCAAAGATCAGGTATCCAGGGCTTGAGAGATAGTTCAGCAGTTAAGAGCACTGGCTGCTCTTGCAAAGGACCCAGGTTAGATTCTCAGCACTTACATGGCAGCACTTACAACCATTCATAACTCCAGTTTCAGGGAATCCAACACCCTCTTCTGGCCTCTGCAGGCATTGTATGACACAGTACACTTAAATGAAAGCAAAACACTCATATACATAAAAATAAATAAATACACATTTTTAAAAAGAATCCAGACATTCTACTCATAGAACTTGCCAGGCAAAGGGTGGTAAAACTATTTAGATCCACATGTCAAAGTTGGATTTCTGAGTGGCTAAAAACATACATCCATGTAAGAGCAGTTTCATTTTATTTTTTTTTTTTTAAAAACTTACTCTAATATTTGTGCTTTTACTTTGCCTGAAAATATCCCAGAATGTGGCAGTTTCCCATGAAATCTATAAGACAAGGATAGACCCACGATGGACTTAGTCACCCACGCTTGGTTTGGAATGAACTTTTCCCTCTGCTTTGTTCCCATTTCTTTTTCACTTTTTCCTGGAAGTCGGACTTACTCTATTGTTGCAAAGATCCTATTTTTAAATGACTGCATCTGAAAACCAGGGCTAGCAAATAAAGTCAACTTATGTCACTCTGTTTTTTATTTTTTTTCAGTTCTTTATCTGGTGGCTTGGATTAGGGTGCTGACATCATGAGACTGAGCGGGAAGGGACCTTCAAGGTCATCTCTCAGATCCCACCCAGTCAGGCATCCCTTTGGGAACACCCTAGCCACTGGTCTTCTAGGGTGCTGGATCACTGCCCAGGACAGGGTGTTCACCACCCTCAAAAGGCAACTCACTCATTTTTCAGACAATTCTAGTGTTGGGTAAATCCTTCCGCACACTGAACTGAAATCTCTTACTCTATAATTTCCACTCACTGATCTGGTGGTTTTCTCTTTGCCCACAAAGGAATCTTCCAGTATTTGAAAACTGCCTTCACATGCTGCAAAGCTGTGCTTTGCTTCAAATGTCCCCTGGGTTTCCTTCAACCAGCTTGCGGCTGAATATTTTCCTTTATTTTACCATCTTGGTCAGCCTCCTCTTTAAAGGTGTGTGTGTGTGCTGCACACACATTGCAGAGGTTGGAGGTTGGCACCTGGTGTCTTCCTCTATTATTCTCCATCTTATCTTTTGAGACAGGGTCTCTCCACTGAACTCAGCTCAATGATTCAGCTAGCTTAGTGAGCAAGCTGTGGAGATCCACCTGTCTCTGCCCTGCCCCTACCCCAGGGCTAAGGTTACACATGTTCACTGCCATATCTGGCTACTATGCGGCTGCTTAGAATCCAAACTCAGGTCTTCTTGCTTGCGTGAAAAGCGCTTTACCCAATGAGCCATCTCCCCAGCATATTTATGGAAGCAACACGTTAAGCATGTTAGCTAATTAATCTCCTGCCCACTCTGTATACTAAGCATTAGCTCATATTTTCAGAAACAAAAGATTTAATGAAGTGTTAATTCCTTATTTATGGGAGTCTGTGGAAGAGAATTCAAACAGAGAATTTAAACCCAGGCCTGTTTCTTTTCACCCTACTGTAGTCAAGAATGAAAAAAAGAGATGGTAAGATAGGTCTAGGTGTGGTGCACACCTGTGATCCCAGCACTTGGGTATCAAAGGCAGGAGCAGGAGTTCAAGGTCATCCTTGGGGCTAGCCTGGTCTCAAGAAAGAGGAGGAAGAAGGAGAAGAAGAAGAGCAAAGGGAGAGGAAGATGTGCATTCATCTCTACTAATAACAAGCACACAGTGTAGCATCAGAGGGGATGTTGACTTACATGGGAGAGTTCATGAAGAGGACAGATCTGGTGTCTAATGTTGGCACATCCAGTCAAAGGCAGCAGGAGCTTTAAGACTGACTCGTCAAACAAAAGGATTAGGCCCTTCCCTGGGCTCTGAGTTTAAATTATATCTGTGGCTGTCTTGCCAGGTGTCTTTGGCTGGGTCCACAATGTTCTACGAACCTCGATTTTGTCCAGGGGTGAGAAGCCTTTGACTTCAAAGAGTGCACAGAGCTTATGCACCTCTGTGCTCACGTGGACCTGTCCATGATAAATGGTTTGAACCAGAATCTCCTATATCCTAGGCCGACCTTGAATTCCTTTATGTAGCCAAGGATGACCTTGAACTTCTGACACCCCTGATTCCACCTTCTCAGTGCTGGGATTATAAACCCGCACCGTCCCGCCTAGTTAATGCTGTACCGAGGATGGAGCCTAGGACTGTGCACCTGCACTCTACCAAGTCAGCTGTGTCCCCTGACTTCTCCTGACAATCTGAAGGGCAATGCTCTGCCTTCTTCTAAGCCAAAGTAGCAAGGAGACTCTAAGGGAGTCTTTTTTTTTGATGCCTATGACACCACTCATCAACATTCACAACCTTTGGCACCTTTTCCAAGGGCCCAGTATAGCAACAGCTCCTAAGAAACTGCCAGAATAAAAGCTTCCTACTTGTTCCCTGACCCACATGCTTAGACTGAGACAAGCTCGCAAGTGACCCCTGTTGCTGTCTTCAACACGCTTTTCTTGTTCCTCTACCCTCTGAGGCTTCTAGATCACTATCTTCTGGATGTCCAGAATTCTTTCTTGCTTCCTGTTGCCTCGTATTTCAGATCCCCTTCAGAGCTACCTTTGTACAACTGCTCCATAGCTGGCTATTTCCCTATTGCTCAAATTTGCATTCATCTCTATTAATAACAAGCACCCATGGCAACAGATGGGATGCTCACCTGCATGGGAGGGGGCTAGTGAGAGGGTTTCTGTACATCCTCTCTCCCACTTCTCCCTACAAAAGCATGTTTCATTTACCATAGTGTCCCAGCACACAGCCAGCTGCCTAGTGTGTGGGAGATGCTCAGGACACGCCGCTGAGAAAGTGTGCCTCTGACTTGGAGTGGTAAATAACAGAGAGCAGGGACTGGGAGATACTTAAGGAGTGAGGCTACCCACAAGACATGAGAAACTAGACTAAAAAGAACATGGCACTCAGAAGGTCTTCAACCTATTCAATAAATAAGTCCAGTGATGTCACAGATAAAAAGACTGTAGGAAAATGTTACAGACATTGGCAGTCTTCTTGGAAAGCTTCCAGCTATAGATCATTCTGATCATTAATTCAGGTCATTCTGATAGTATATCCATTCATTTGTTCTTTCTTTTATTCATGAACTTGACTAATATTGATAGAGATCAAGCGATGTACCAAGCATTGTGTCAAATGCTGTAGATTCAGAAATAAAACACCAGCGTCTCATCACTTCGTGTGCTAAAGGCTGTGGCAGGAATATTAGAGCTTCCATAAACTCACCCAGAGTGCTTACTGGGGGGGTAAATGGAATTGGGGTGTCTGAGGTAAAATCAAGCTGTAATGAGTACTTGGGCGAAAGCTGAATGGAGGTATCCAGGCAGAAGCCGTGGGTGTGCAGTGGGGCTCACATGCTAGAGAAGTGTCATTAAGTACTGTTGAAAAGCCGGTTGGTGAGAAGTGAGAGGCAAGATGCCATAGAGCAGACCCTGAAAGGGTCACCTGTCCTCCCCCAGGCACTGCTTGACAAGATTTATTTCACCTTTCTACCACTGGGGACCTTGTCAAGTCTGGTTGAAGGATGGAGAATTTGCATTTCTGGGGAGCTCTTGAGTGATGCCGGATGCCATGGGCTCCTGGTTGCGCTTGGGCAGCAGGATTATAAGAAGCGGAGCACAACAGTAGATACATTTCACTGAAGAGAGCCATACAATCACAATTGCATCTTCCCAAGAACACTGTAGAATACAGAGGACACAGAGAAAGGCTATTCCAAGGCCAAGTACAATGGCAAAAATTTATGAGACTATAAACCAAGCGAGCCAGGGAAGAAGAGCACATGGATCATGAGCTGGCTGGTCAGTAATAATATTTCTCCCAGAGGAAAGGCTGGTTATGAAATAGACAATCAAGGCATGAGAACCCCCATTTCAGAGGATATAATGGTGCTATTGGAATGGCCTTGACCTTTTCTAGTTCTCACATGGTACACCATCTCAAACCCCAATAACATCCAACAAAAGCAGCCACATGAATGGTGAGCCCCATGCCGGAGGAAGATTTCCACACCAACTGAGTAAAGCCAGGCTTCTTAGGCATAGTGTATTTCAGAAAACCCCATGGAAAGCAAGAAAATTCTAAAACACAGCACAGAAGTCAACCAGACCCCCAACAACAAGCCTGCACTTTTAATTATAGCTCTAAAGGAGGCAAGCGAGTTTCTACCGCATTTAGCAAACCCTCTATCAACCTTGCTACATTTGTAACCAAAAACTCAGAGTGAATTTAAACATCATTGCAAGGGTCTTCAGAGTGGAAAAGAAAAGGTAGCTCTCAAATTTTTCTCCTGCCTTATGCAGAAGCCAGAATATACAACTTCTAATGGGATGTCTCCCTCCAAAGAAAATAAGAACTCGCTTCCTGTTTCATGTACGCTGCTCGTTGATATCCTCTGCCTCTTGCTGTTTCTCCTCAAAGTCTTGGAAATCAGCAGGTCTCCACAAGACATGAGGCTGAGCATAAGCAGCCATGAAGGAGTGCTGTGTGGATGTCCCATCTAAGTGTTTTAGAGGCCTTAGAAGCAGTTGACTCCATTCAACAAGACAAAAGATTTAGTAACACTGGCACCTACCTTCCTCTTCTGTAGCTGGCAGTCTCCTGAAATTTAATCCAGTACTGAAGACCTTCTCCCCAAACCTCTTAGGTGAGGGGAGACTTAAGAGCATTCCCTTTAATCAGGCAACCCAAGGAGAATGGAGTTTTGCCAGACCAGACTTCAGAGCCTCTGGGACTGTCACACAGGCTTGCAGACCTCGGGGCACAGAGGTAAACTATCACTGGCTGTTTCCCAGTGCAGGAAGGAGTCAGGAGGTATGGTGTGGCTGGAGGTGGGGGCGGAGGCTGGGAAGGGAAGCAATCTGGAGACTGTAATAAATGAGAGATCCTCTCCACGCGATTTCCTGTATTTGGAGCCTCTCGCCTCTCTCCAGCCTCCCGCCTCTCTCCAGCCTCCCTGTAGGAAATCAGAAATTTAAACTTCTCTTTTGACCACCGGGAAAGAAGAAGAAAACACACTGAAGACTATGAAAATAAGAAGCTGGAGACAGGCAGGAAGCTCGTGGGTCAGCTAGCTTTATCTTTCTCCAAGTACTTTCTTCCTGAAGTTCCTCCAAGTGTTTAACTCTGCAAAAGTCAAGGGTGCCCTTGTCCTTTTCCACAGAACTGAAATATATTCTGGCCATTGTCCAGACAGAGCAAGCCAGTGAGGAGCAGATCAGAGCCTATTCAGAAAGGACCTGATCCCTGGCCTCAGGAGAGACCATCTCTGCTCTATTTTTAGAAAGGCACATAATATTGTGATATTAATCTTGGGAAAACTCCTAACAGTTCTCAATCCATTTTGTCCTAAGGCTTAAAGAATTATCTGCCATCTACCAGCTATAGATTGCTGGAAGCCAGGCTCTCTACAAAATCTATAGAGCGTTGCTGTCAGCTGAAATGTGAGGCGCTTATGTGGCAGCCATAGAATATTAAGCTAAAGGTGGGAAGGGCAGTTCATCTGAGCAGAGAGCTCAGTATAACTCTACAGGGTCCCGCTGATGAGGAACGTTAAGCTAATACGGAGCGAATAAACTATAACCTCAGTAGAACTGTTCTGTTGTAGATGAGCATTAACAAATGCATTTGACAAGAACCTTCTGTACGCCTTTTAATAAGTACGCTTGTTGATATGTGTAGAAGTAACAGTTAGGACTTTGGAAGCTCCTACTTGTACTCAAATCAGAAAGGCCACTCAGCCCAGTTTCAGGCTGAGATAAGTTAGGGCAGAGGACCGCAAAAACCGCAGTCTGTGAGAGCCTTGGAAAATGCTGCCTCTTACAGTGGTCTTTCAGGAAGCACCTGCTACCATGTGTCTTAGTTGTTAAAATAGCTAAGATCATACTGGCATCAGCATATTATTGGGAAGTTACCCCACACTTTCCCCAAATATCTGCTTCTTTGTAAAATGCTGACTATTTACAGTTCCTACAGTAACCTTCGGGGCATGTATACTTCTGGGCTGAAAGTCTCAAATCCACCAATATGATTACTACCAAGGGACGATGTGAAAAACCTGTAGGTGTTTCTGATCAGCACTTCAGTTTCTCTGGGGCAGGTTTTGCCCAGTCTGAGACCTATGCAGTCTGAACGTAATAAAGAATAACTTCCTTTGCATTCTGAAAATAGTATGAGTCTTCTCAAAGGGCCACATTAGTCTGTGGTTAATTTCCAAAACATCATGAAGCTGATCTTGACTATAGGAAGACGGTAGAAACTGTAGGGTGGATTGACTTTAAAAAGCTGTCAGGAGGTTTGGACTATGCCATCTTGCTTTGTGGGTTGATGGTCCATTCTTTTTAAATTAATTAATTTAAAAAATGTTTTATTTATTATTTTATTTTAGGTGTGTGGGTATATTGCCTACATGTGTATAGGTACATCCCTGTTGTCCAATGCTCGTGGATGTCAGAAGGGGGTGTAGGATCCTCTGGAACTGGAGTTATAGACAGTTGTTAGCTGCCATGTGGGTGCAAGAGCAGTCAGTGCTCTTAACCACTGAGCCGATTCTCCAGTCTGATGATCCACTCTTAAAAAGCAGGACACTCAGAATCTGGTGTGTGCGGGGAAATGCTCAGTTCTGGGTATGAAGAGACACAGCCCACCAAGCGACAGTTAGAATCTCACCAGCTGTCTCCTGCTTAGTGTCTTGGCTTCCAGCCCCTTCTTCAAGCTACCACAGCAATCTTTCTTAAATGCAGTCTTCATGATATAGTTCCCAAGGTTAAAATCTTGTGCTGACTTAAGAGTAAAGGCCAAATACCTCATCATGGCACAAGTTAATCTTTCCTACTTCACCTCTACCCTCCCCTTGATCATTCTCTGTCCCTACCTCTCTTCACTTAGAATTAGTCTATGCAGAATGCCAGTTTCCTGCTCCTTAGACTGCCCCCCTCACAGACTGGAATTCCTTCTCTGATGGCCCTGGCCTCTCCGGTATTCTTCCCTAGCAAGCTATGCTTATCTCCCTCACAACACTCAAAGCCAGGAAGCCTGTCTATCTGTCCCTCTGTCTTAGGCTATCTCACTCTCTGAGGTGTGAGCTGGGTCTGTTTCAGTATCATATTGCCAGGGCCCAGGACCCAGCAAAGTTTGACTTCTGTAAGTTGACAATTACTGGGAAGAGCTTTATTAATTACAGTATATTTTATCTTTAGGCTAAAGAGGATGTGTGTGTGTGTGTGTGTGTGTGTGTGTGTGTGTGTGTGTGTGTGACTCAGAGGAAAACACAAAATCACTGTTAGGGTTTTATTGTTTAAACTCAGGCAGACTGAGTGGAGCAATGTCACAGGAGGTATTGCTGATGTCTAATGCTCACCGAGATGCCACAGTTTCTCATGTACGGTGCATCTTTTTCTCACATAGACTGTATTATGAATAGGGAATGCCCACTGTTCAGAAAATTAAGCTTTGAAAGGTTAGATTAGACCTCCTAGTGAAAAGATATTCACATGTCCTATTTCCTGTCCAAGCCCCATCTGACAAGATGAACCCACTGGTGCTGACTTGGAGAGGAAAGAAAATTTGTTTTACTAGGAACTTTCTGAATGACCATCGCGATTTTGGTTCATGAGAAAAGGAATAATTCTTATTTGTTGAATCATAGGTCTAAGGAAAGAGCAAGATGCATATAAATGGTATCCAAGCCTTTGAGGACACCAAGAAGGCACTTTTCAGATCCTTTCTTCCACAACCCAGCTGTTCAAGATAACAGGGTTTTTTTCACTTTCCTAATAAAGCTTTTCTTAACCTTAAAAAAAAGTTAGGGCACTGGAGAGATGGCGCAGCAATGAAGAACAGCACTGCTCTCCCAAAGGACCTGCTCAGGTGCCAGCACCCACATTGGGCAGCTCACAACCACCTATAACTCCAGCTCCAGGGGACCCAAAGCTTTCTTCTGGCCTCTAAGGGCACACACACACACCATACACTCACACAGATACATATACATGCACATAGATAAAAATACATCTTTGCAAAAAACTTAGATAAAGCTGGACAGAATGGCAAACACCTTTAATGCCAGCACTTGAGAGGCAGAGCCAGGCAGCTGGCTGAGAACGAGGCCAACCTGGGAAGAGCTACATAATGAATCCCAAGCCAGACTGTGTCTCAAAGCACAAAACAAAACAGAAAAGTTAGATAAGCCACAAGAAAGAAGATTAAAAGAGTAAAGGGGAGCACAAGGTTGTCAAGAGGAGAGGAGAGAGGGAGATGTCGATCAAAACTTTGAGACAGCATCTTACCCCAGTTAGACTGACTATCATAATAAATAATAATAATAAGATGGAAGGAAGGAAGGAAGGATAGGAAGGAAGGAAGGAAGGAAGGAAGGAAGGAAGGAAGGAAGGAAGGAAGGAAAGAAAAAAGGAAAGATGCTGGTAAGAATATGGAGAAAAAGGAACTCAAGCAGTGTTGATGGGAATGTAATTATAGCAACTATAGAAACAGCTCCATAGTTTTCTGGTTCCTCAGAAAACTGAAAATAGACCTACCATGTGATCCCACTAGCTCACTTCTGATTATATACACAAAGAAAATTAATCAGCAAGTCAGAGATAACTGGGTGCTCACGTTTATTGCAGCACAATTTACAACAGCTAGGGCCTGGAATCAGGCAGGGAGCCCAGCGACAGGCAGGTGGAAAAAGACAACGTGATGTACACGTACAAGGGTGTATTATCAGATCGTGTGTGCGAACAGAATCTTGGCCTTTGTAGTGAAATGAATGGAGCGAAGATATTTATGTTAAGATAAATAAGGCAAATGTAGGAACAAAAGCCTGTACGTTCGTTTTTGAATATGGAAGCTGAGAAAAAGTCCACTCAAAGGGAAGGGTGTGGGGAGAATAGAAAAGAAGTGGGTAGAGAACCAGCAAGATGGCTCAGAGGTGTTTGACAGCAAGGTGATGATCTGAACCCAATCCCAGAATGTACATGGTAGAAGGAGAGAGCACACACACATACACACACACGTTAATGTAAACTTTTTTAAAAATAAGAAGTGGGTAGATTTGATGAACCCTTAGGAGTTTCATTGAAGAAAAAATTAACTAATGAAGTGGAGCTATATAAAAGAGTAAGTGGGGCTGGAGAGATGGCTCTGCAGTTGAGTGCTTGGTGCTCCTTTAGAAGACGCCAGTTTAGTTCCTAGTATGCACATGGGGTGACTCACAACTACCTATAATGCCAGGGGGTCAAACACCCTCTCCTGGCCTCTGTAAGCACACACACACACACACACACACACACACACACAGACACACACACAAAATTTTAAAATAAAAATAAATTGTTTTAAATGAAAGGAAGGAAGGAAGGAAGGAAGGAAGGAAGGAAGGAAGGAAGGAAGGAAGGAAGGAAGGAAGGAAAATAATAAGTAGACACAAATTCACCAGGTCTGGTGAAAGCAGCCTAGATTTGGAGCAGCCTAGATTCGGACCTATGACTTTAATCCAGAAGGGCACTCACTTCACATGAATTCACAGTATTCACAAGAATTCTAGGCACAGAGGCAGTTATTCAGAAATAGCCTATTAACTGACGATGACAAATTCATCAACTAAGGGGACCTTGACATTTGACAGGAAGAGATCAGAGAATATCAACATACTTTTGTGGTTTTGATTCTTCTGTTTGTTTCTTTTCCTTTCTTTGTTTTTTATCTAAAGACTTTTAAATTAAATTTTTGCAATTTCATACAATATATTTTGATCATATTTTGATGTCCTTCTCTATCACACCTCCCCTTCCTATCCCCTGCCCACATTAATGTACTATACTGTCTGTGGGGGGGGGCACACACATGCGTGCACACGCACACATATATATGGCCAATAGAGCCTAATTTGTGAGCTCAAATGTCCTTCCTTGTGGGTGATCCACTGGAGCCTGGTTAATCTATCAAGAGTTAATCCCACCATCTGCCGCATTAGGAAGCCTCGCCAGTGAGAGCTGAGTGGTGCATTAATCTTGATAAGCATCTCTTTCTTTTCTCTTCGTTTTGAGACAAGGTCTCTATCCTAGTTTCCTTCTCGTTTGCTGTGATAAAGCACTGACCAAAATGAACTTGGGGATGAAAGCGTGTATCTCATCTTTCATCTTATTACTCCCAGATCACACTCCGTTACTGAAGGAAGTCAGGCAGGAACCTGGAAGCAGAAACTGAAGCAAAGACCACAGAGGAACACCATTTACTGGCTTGCTTCCTCTGGCCTGCTCAGCCACCCCTCCTACACAACCCAGGCCTACCAGTCCAGGGATGGTACTGCCCACAATGAGCTGGGCCCTACTACATCAACTAGCAATCCAGAAAACGCCCCATAGACATGCCCACGGGCCACTCAGATGGGGAAAATTTGTCAACGGAGGTTCCCTCTTCCTAGATGTTTGTGTAGGAGTCACAAAAATTAATTAGCACAGTTTTATTCTGCTGCCCTCGAACTGTCTATGTAGACCAAGAGATCCAGCCGCCTGCCTCAGCCTCTCAAGTGCTGGGATTAAAGGCGTGCACCACCATGTCCTGTGTGTCTTTGTTTTTTAATGTGAGTCTGGGAATCCAACTCAGAGCCTCATCCTAGTGTGGCAAGCACTTTACTGACTAAAGTACTCCCTGATCTCTAGGACTGTTCTTAAAGAAATGCTTCTCTTGGAAATCAAGGTGTAGGTAAACCTTAGGAAAAAAGTCCATGCATCTGGGTGCTCGGGATGCTCATTGTCCGAGGGTGGCAGGTGTGCTGGGTAGCTTTAGTTGTCAAATGACACGCCTGGGCAGAGGGACCCTCAACTGAGGAATTGTCTCTGTTGGTTTGGCCTGTGACTGTGTCTGTGGGGCATTTTCTTGATTGTTAGATGTGGGAGGGCCCGGGTCACTGAAGGTGGTACTACCCTCAGACAGGTGAACTTGTGTTGTAGAAGAAAGCAGACCAAGCACAGGCCAGGGTGCAAGCCAGTAAGCACTGTTCCTCCATGGTCTGTGCTGCAGTTCCTGCCTCCAGGTTCCTGCCTTGGCTTCCCTTGATGGACTGTGCTATAAGCCACGTAAGCCCTTTCTCCCAAGCTGGTTTTGGTCAGTGTTTATATCACAGAAATAGAAAGCTAACTAAGACAGCAGGTTAAGGACAGCCACTAATTCCAATATAGATATGATACGTAACTGAGGAAGCAATTCAGGATTGTTCAACATTCTGGTCATACTGTATATTCTTGAGAAAGCTGTGCCTATGTATACAAAAGGAAAATACAAAGTGTTCAATTGTGACACTCTTCATAATGATTAGAACACAGCACCTCACACACATATACATAATATCCACATAGTCAAAAGATTTTTGTATTACCGCAGGAATAATGACGGGAGTCTCTATCAACACAGATGAATAATAATAGTAAGTGAAAAGGCACAAAAGAATCACAGGGGAAAAAATGTTTAAAAGTCACATATGAAAACAGGTATACAAAGTATATAATAATAATAACAACAACAATAACAATAATTAAAGCTGGACACGGAGTGCTTCAATGCCACCACTTGGGGCAGATGGCAGAGGCAGGCAGATCTCTATGAGATCAAAGCCAGCCATGTCTACTTAGACAGTTCCAGAGAGACCCTGTCTCAAAATAAAATAAAATAAAATAAAAAAGCATGCAGTAAATTCCAAGAGGATGAAGATACCCAGGGAATAAAGACGTTTCCTACTCTGTGCCTTTGAGGTACAAAAAAAAAAAAAATACTTAATTCTGCATAGTGTATAATATGCATTTTTTGGCAATTTTGAGGTAAAGAAGGAAAAAAGCAAATTCATTAAAAATATCCAGGGCTACATGACTCTAAACAGGTCAGTTGAAGGGTCACTGTTGTAGTTAAAAATAAGGCGTTGCCAGAGATCAAGGAGACAGAAGTGTGGCATCTTTATTCCTTCTGAGTGGCCTTGTTCACTTATTAGGGATAGTCCCTTACAATTCCCCAAAACAATTTACTTTAAGAAGACATCGAGCTGGGTATAGTGCTGCATGCCTGTGTCCTCACACTGTAGAATAAGTCCTTTCTGGGTTACATAGTGAGACCCTGCAGAGAGAGCAAGGGGGGGCAAAGTATGTGTCTCTGGGAATTTGAAGAATTTGAAAAGGAAATCATTGGGTCTATGCTATGTAGAGGAACTTGCTTTTCATAACAAAATTTCAGCATTCTTCATCAAAAACAGATACTTTGGTTGGCTTGGCTCCTGGAGCTTAACCAATAAACCAGTGTGGGTTCAAAATACACTGAATTTATTTTTCCCTTTTTCTCTTCTGGTTTTAGTTATAGATAGAGAAGAAAACTGTGGCTTTGTGAGAAATATCCTAAATCTGTCTAACCTCGAATAAGTGAGGGCAGGTATTTATCAGAGCCTCACGTTTGTTTTTATGTGTTTATTTTGAATGTTTGTGTCCCTGCCTGTCTGTATGTGTACTACATGCATGCAGTGCCCTCAGAGGCCAGAAGGGAGTGTCAGATCCTCCAGAAATGGACCCGTCTCTCTAGAACTGTATCCAGTGTCTCAGCTGGTGAAATGAGTAAGTGAACAGAGATGATGTCCCCTTGGAGATGCACCAGAGGGAAATCTGCTCCCAGCAGGAAACACTGTCTCAAGAGCATCAAAGCACTGGGAGGCAGGTTGTCCGGGGTCTGCACTGCGGGATGCTTCCTCTTCTGCACTTCTGTGCCCAGCTGCACGCACGGTACAGGCCTCCTCTCTCGTTAGCAGCCTTGACCTCCAGATCATCTTCACTTTCTAAGGGTATCACATCCTGGTCACCACGCCACCTCCCCAGGCCAGATCCTGTCCCCTCTCCCAGTCACTTCTCCATTCCTCTCTTTCTGACCCATCAACCCTTGAGCATCCACTTTGTCTTAAAGACTGGCTCTTAGCCCACACTTTCATTCCCTCATTTCTGCATTTCCACGTTCGAGACACCATAACCAAAAGCAACTTGTGGGGAAAAGGATTTATTTCATCGTCATATAATTTATAGTCTATCACTGAGGAAAGTCAGGGTAGGAACTCAAGCAGGGCAGGAGTTCCTGTGGGGCAGGAATCTGAAGCAGACCATAGAGGAATGCTCCTTACTGGCTTGCTGCTAGGTTCAGGTCCAGCTACCCTTCCTCTATAGACCAGGCCACCTGAGTAGGGATGGTACGACCCATGGTGGGCTGGATCCTACATCAATCAGCAATCAGGAAAATACCCTTCAGACATGTCTAGTAGCAAATTTGATGGAGAAAATTCCTCAGTTGAGGTTTCCTCTTCATAGACGTGTCAAATTAGCAACCAGGATTAGTCACAATTTCCCAGAGTATCCATCAGTTTCTGTCCTGGTTTGGATACCACCATCCCTTTTTCAGACCTGGAGTGTGGTGACTACTTTTCCTTCTTCGTTGTACTTGCCCTCAGCCTTTCCTCAGGCCTCGCTTGGACAGACTTTCCGGAACACTGTGTCTCACCATTTACATAGCCCTGTGGTCACACATGCCTTTTTGTATCTCTTCCTGCATCAGCTTCTGAAAACTCTCAGTCATCCTTGTCCGTAAACTCCATCCTTCAGGCTATCTAACATCTTACTGCTAGGCTAGCGTCCTTAAAGCACTGTTGTGATTTTGATACTCTCTTCTGGGAAAATTTTTCATGTCTCCTGTACCCTACACACACACAGACTCATACACCCCTACACACACACACACACACACACACACACACACACACACACACAGTCTATCGAGAGAATAAGAGAATTAACTCCTTAGACTGTCATTGAAAGTCATCAATCACACCTTGCCACATTTCCAGTGCAACTTCTGCTCTTCCATAATTAGCCTAGATAGTGACTTTCCTCCTCTCCCTTCAGAAAGCTCTGCAGTTAAGGGCTGCAGTTTTCCACAAGAGTCTCAGATAGAGGCCACACACCCAGCATGAAGCCCAGCTCTTTACAAACCCCTTTCTAGCAAATGATGATGGATGTAATCTCTCCCACCACCCAAAGGCTAGGACACACAGGATACATACTGTCTGCATCACTTCAGAGGTTAGTTTCTGGTTGTTTGCCTGTTGTTTTTTTTTTTTTATAGAATGTCTACCATTTTGCCTGGAATGCACTCCTTTGACTAGGCTGGCTGACCAGTGAGCCCCAAGAACCTTCCTGCCTCCAGCTCTCCAGCACTGGTAGTATAATCTATACTGTCACACCTGGCTTTTTTACATGGGTGCTGAGTGTCAAACACAGGGCCTTCCACTTTCCCTACTGAGCTCTCCCCCTAGTCCCTTGTCTTATGTCTTGATTCATGACTTTAAAACCTGACTATTCAAAAGAAAAATAATACAAAAAAATGATTTAAGTACTTAACTTATGCCTTTGACATACATTAATTTTACTAATTCTTCCCCAAAGCAACCCTTATGAATGCTTGAGATTGTTCTTTTATTTAATACCTTGTGTTAATTATTCAGTATAACGGGTGGGCCTTATTACATCATTTTCATACATGAATGTGATGTACTTTGGTAATATTCACCCATGTGAACCTCCTTTATTCCCCATTCATCCACTTCCGTTTCTCTAACAGATTCTTTTCCACGTCCATGAACGTTCCCACACCCCCTGATTCACATTCACATATGAGAGAAAATACATATTGGTCTTTCTGAGTCTGGCTTATTTCACTTATCACTATCTCCAACACCATCTATTCTCTTACAAATGATATGATTTTGTTTTTGTATCTGACTGAATGATTTCTCTGTAATACTGAAAAAAAAAAGAAAAAAGATTGGCTGGAGTTCCAATCACTTTCAGTGCGGAAAATCATCAGACCCCCTGCTCTTCCTATCCCTCTGTGATTTTCCCAAGAGCAGGCATGGGAAGTTGCATTCTCCAGGGCCATTCTCAATGGGACCCCACTGAATAACTCACCACCCAGTCGTAGTTCTAATCCCACAGTCTCCCTTACGCCAAAGCCCGGCGAGCATAAGACTTTTGAGTAGGATAGATTTCTATTGAAAGTGAGAGAAAAGTTAAAAGTAAGTTAAGTCACAACCCAGAAAGCCTCTTAAGAGGCTCTCTGGATGCCCTGTGCCAACGTCCCTCTGACTTTTGCTCCATGGGGAATGTTGTGTCCAGTGCACTCCTTGAGCCTCTGTCTATGGATGTTGCTGGATTCTTCTCCTTTTCCCACATTTCCTGGCATCTCCTGCTAGATCCCTCTCTTCTGGATCCCATTTGACAACTACTATGTAAACTGCCAAGTTCCCTCACACATAGCCCACAGCAGTTCAGCCTCTTGCTTTGCAACCTCCATTGTGAATGCTCAGGGAGGGCCAGCTTTGACACCCACATGGCACAATTAAGATATCTTCTAAAATAAACGTCCATCTTTATGCTACCTCAAAACTGTTATCACTTAAATAACATCTTATTTTCCTTCCTAAACTGTGTGTATCTCAACTCCCCAGTGAATGTCTCATCATTCATATTCAATTTTAAGCATCTTTGCTCCTTCTTAACCAGCCTACTTTCCCTCTGTCCCACATGCTTGTTGAATATGTTTATTGACTAGAGAGGACGATAAATTGCAGGAGGCCATTGGATAGGTGCGATGAGAAAGGAGAAAAGAGACTGCTTTGAATCTGTGATGGAAAAAAAATCTAGAAGGCTGTGTTTGCATAAGTACAGGTAACCCCAAACTGGAAGACAGAAAGTGCCCAAGTGCCCAAAAGTAACAGTTTTCAAGGTCTTAAAGTTCCATACTTTTTTTCAGATTGCATAGTTTCTTTATTGGGGTCTAGGTTACTAAATGTTTTCTATAAATACTGAACATCTTAGGAAACAATTTTCCCCGAATCCATTTTGTTCTGGAATGAGAAGTGTTTTGGAATGATCTCTCTGCGGGCTGAGCACTCATGCCAGAGTGTGGGTCCTCCTTGGATGGAAACCATTTCCTGTGGGTTATCCTTGTTGAACCGGTGCTGATACTTCAGTTTATTCTCAGGGGACAACTCCCACACTCTCAGCCTCAATGATCTTTTGTTTCTTCTCGTGGGATTAGTACTTTCTCCCAGTTTCTTATCTTTCCCATCAGCAGAAATGCTTTTTTCTAGAAATTGTTTTTTATTCTTGTCTGTGCTGGTTAGTTTTTAAATGTCAACTTGCCACAACTTAGGATCAGCTAAGAAACTCTGTTGAAGAAGTATCTGGATCAGGTTGGTCTATAGGCATGTCTGTGGAGAACTGTCTTGATTCTATGATATAGAAAGACTCAGCCCATTGTGGTCAGCCCCATCCTTAAGCAGAGGTTCCTGAGCTGAATGCTACAGAAGAAAGGTGGATGAGAGACGAACAGGCAGCCTGGTGCATTTGATCCTCCCTCTCTTGACTGTGGATGTGATGTCACTAGCTGTTCGAGTGCCTTCCCGCCTTGACTTCCCCTCAGTGATGACCTGGAATTTTTAGCTGAATAAATCCTTTCCTCTCCTCTAATGCTTTTTGTCAGGGTATTTTATCAGAGAAACAGAAATGAAGCCAATGATACACTCTCGAAATTACTCTGACTCTTCTTTTAATGTGGCTTGCTCCTAATCAACCCCTGGCAAATCTGATACCAAGGATTCAACAGTCCTAGTCCATACTTTGTCCTGGGTTTGACATCAGCATAAGAAACAAACGACACATTCTGAGCCCAAGGAGTTCATGGTCTAAGTGTTTAAATATGTTTATAGCTATGTAAATTTAAAAACACTGTAATTTAGAGAAACAGCACTGAGGTACTGACCTCATTGAGATTTTCCATACAACTTTAATATTATTTGAAAATAATTACTCTCTCCTGTTATTAACTCAGGCCTCTTCCCCACAATCCATATCTCATAGAAACTGGAGGGCTGGGGATGTAGGTCTGTTGTAGAGCAGTTGTTTCACATGCTGGGGCCCTAAATTCAATCCCCAGAAGTAAAAAGGGAAAGAAGATTAAAGAAAGAAAATAAAAGAAGGAAAGAATTGGGGATGAGACAGCTTAGAAGTCACACAAAAATTTAATCCAGGGGTTAGTGTCATAGCTCAGGGTGTAGCCTCGTCCTCTGCAAGAGCTCCCAGTGCTCTTAATCGCCGAACCATCTCTCTAGTCCTAGATAGCGTATCTTAATCTATTATGACCAGAAAATAATCCTGACAGAAGTTTCTTTCAGGATTATTTGTAGTAAATCTTTATATTATATTGGAATGTCATTTTGCTTCTTACATAATACTTTCTTTGAAAATTAGAAGTCAAAAGGATACATGGTGTGCATGACTATGATCCTAGAACTAGAGCAGTAGAAGCAAAAGGACTTCAGTGTCATCCTTACCTATGTGGTGAGTTTGAGGTCAGCCTGGGCTTCCTGAGACCATGGCGCCAAACAAAAACAGAAAAACAAAAAACATACAAACCTTTTATATGTAAAATAGGAAAAAGGATTTTCATTTGTAAGATTCTGACTAACAATGCATAGGAACTCAGTAAAACAGTTCATCAGTCCAGTTAAAGAAGCATAGCCATGGGCGATTCCCTTGATTATTTGAAGGTATTTTGTCGGGTAGGTGACTTTCTTGAACATCTGGTATCTTGTCTAAATTAAATCTAAACTAGGCATGGTGGCTTATACCTGTGATTCCTACACTCAGGAGGATGAGGCAGGATTGCCATGATTCTAGGATAGCTTAGGCTGTCGAGTGAAACCCTACGTCAAAAATAAAATAAAATAAATAAATAAATAAATAAAATTGTTTCGTCAGTATTCAACCACCATTGCTATGGTGTATGTAATAGTGGTTATATGAACAAATTAAACACTAGTTTCTTTTTCAATTTGTTTATTTTCTTAAGATAGAGGCTTGCTATGTAGCCCAGTCTAGCCATAAACTCTTCATCCTCCTGCCTCAGCCATTCTAAGACTACAGGAGTCTGCTGCCAGCACGTGGCCAGTTTTGTTTCTTAGTCCATTTTGTAGATATAAGCAATATCCTCTGTTGAATTTTAATTGTTCTATAGCATGGCAACATTATGCACAAGTTTGAGATTCCTCTCCTGGTAAAAGGTTCAAAGTGTGCTGAGGGCTGGGGACATAGGTCATCGGTGGAATGCTTGCCTACCAGGCATGAGGCAGAAGGTTCAAGCTCCACTCCCACAGAAAAGTGAACCACACGCACTATGCTGGTCTGTCTGTTTTAGATTCAGCAGGCACCTCAGCACAATTCTCAACAAACATTAAATCAGCGCTTAAAATGGAAAGTTGTGTTTTGAACTTTTCATCAAATTTAAAACTTACTTTTGAACAGAAGATGTAAAGCCCAGGAAACATTTGCAGTTTTTGACTTCCTTGTTTATTCTTCTAGTAATTTTTAATAGTTTGAAGGCATACAGTGTGACCGATATTGATAGCAGAATTTAGTTGGCCATTATATATTTATGTAGTCAATATTTTTATTTTATTACCTATGATCAAAAATCCTTGTAAAAGTTTTCCATTCTAAGCATTGATGATCTCTGTTTTTTTCACCCATCCTATGTGTTTGGTCATGTTAACATCAAATTTCAGAAGTGTTTCTAGTTAACCTGTAAATTTTCCATTGTTTTCTGTAAATTCCTTTATTGTCACAAAAACATGATTATGTTTGGGTAAATATTGAACTCAGTACTGTTCTCTTAAGACTATCACCCAAGGTCTAATGGTTTGTTTCAGCATTTACACTCAGTTGCTCTCCATTAACCCAGCCTTTATTTTTCTCTTCTATTAATTTCCCTTTCCTTTTGTGAACACACTCTTCTTGTTCTTCTTCCTGGGAGCCTAAGAGTTTCCAGTCACAGATATCTTCTCTCTTTGGAAGCCAATCTTGAAAACAGGTTTTAAAGCACACACTCAGAGTAACATATTCTGTCTTGGAACCATAATATAAAAACCAATCAGTTACACGGAAAATTTCTTCTGAGATAAGGAATTTTTTGTTTTCAAATTGTTTTTAATTATTGTGTGTGTGTGTGTGTGTGTGCGCGCGCGCGCCCGCTCGCGCTATGCGCACAGTGGTTCAGTGTGATTTTTCCAAGCCACATAGCAGTAATACCCGAATAAAAAAAATCAGCCTGACTCTGTGTTAAGGGCAAGAGTAGACTTGACTCTGAGAACCATACCTTCCTTCTGGTGTACCCTGAAACTGGGCTCTCCAGCCAGGCCTTGCCCATGCTTTGTGTTGGGACACTACAAGCTGGGATCCACGCTTATCTTATTGGAGAATTTTGCACTTTGATCCCTAGGCCTAAAAGATCCCAGGACATACAAGGTCAAGCAGCATTTCTCAATGATCCCCATTGCTTCTAGTGAGGATATGAATATCAATACACTGTTTTGAGCAGTTTGATTTGTCAATTCAAGCACAACCACATTACTTCACTGTCTACAGTAGAGGGCAAAGTGGGGGTCCGAGGGATTAAAGTCAGGTGTCCAGGTCACAAGACCACTGGGCTCAGTGAACTTGTTTGCATTATAAACAGTAGCTTTTTGGTACAAAGTTAAGTAAAAGCCAGATTCTGTTCCTGTTGTAAGTCATTCCTGCAGTCAAGGACAATGCTTCAGAAGTAGTTCTCTCCTTTTCCCTTGTTTTGAGCAGGATTTCTCTGGTTGTTTCTGATACTACAGATTAACTGGCCCACAAGCTTCTGACTGATTCTCCCATCTTTAACTCTTATCTCCCCTCAGGATTATAAATAATCTCGTATCCAGCTTTAGATGTGAGTTCCAGGGGTTGAAATCAAGTCCTTAGTCTTGGCAGCCGACAGTTTTACCCACTGAGTACTGCAGATCACAAAGCAAAGGCTTCATTCGTTATATTAAGTCACCCAAAAATGTTCATGCAGAGCTAACTGAGAGTTAATTTTTTTATGGATATCTTTAATTAGGTGTCTTAGAATCTAGTTCAGCATGTACATTTGTAGAAAAATGTTTCAGGTATGAAAGCCATGTTATAGGATTTAGATTATCAGGAAAGGCAAATCTGTAAGCTTGTTCAGTGCTGTGTTTATTGATTTACAGAATGGAACAGCCCCTGTCTGATCTACTTCCCCGAGATGCCTTTGTCCGTGTGTTAAGGAAGCCATGTTCTTTGCTTTCGCTCACTCTGCCAATACGGCCATTTCTCTGGTCTCTTGGTCGGGGCGCTTAGTGCAACTTGACTTGCTCCTCTGTGACAGACATCAGTTATCATGCCCTGAAGGATGTTTATACTCGGTGCTGTCCTTCTTGTCTTTCTCCACTCTTTGGTGTCCATGAACTCTTCCCTAGTCTGGGCTAGGAGAACTTCACGGGAAACTTCTGTGTGGACTTCCCATCAGACTCCATTCTCCTTTCTTTAAGGTGGAATGCTGACTGGTCTACACTCATTCTTTAACATTTCAGCTTGTTTCTACACTTGAGCCATCTACGTTCTTTTCAAAGTCGGGGGCTGTAGTTCCCTCTTCCATGAAGTTTTGCCTGTTCCTCCTATCAGAAAATCTCTCACTTTATTTTAGACAGAGTCTCATGTAGCCAAGGCTGCCCTCAAATTCCCTACTCAAATTCTAATCCTACTGCCACTCTCCCAAGTGCTGGGATTGTAAGTGTACACCACCATTCCCCAGTTTATGCAGTGCTGTGACTGGAACCCAGGGTTTTATGAATTTCTGACAAGCATTCTATCAGCTGAGCTATATTCCCAGTCCAAAGAGAGTCCCAGACTCTCTTTGAGTCTCCAGATCAACTTCCTCAGAGGGAGCCTTCTTTTTGCCTTGCTGTGTTCCAATGAGCTCTCTTCTTCCCCTTACAAAGACTGTGAGCCTCTTGAGATCAAAGTCTTGGCAGTGTTCTTCCTCCCCCTCGAAACCTTAGCATGATGTAACACACACAAGGCAGTATCACTGAAAGTTTGCTGAATTAAAGTAAGTGGATCTACAGAGCCATCCCTTTATACACGAGCCATTTTAACACATAAACTGAGTTTTTCATTAAGCAAATACAGAACTTGCTCTAAAGTAGCTTACTTGATAGCTCCTCATTGTATAAGGACTTACATTCTAGGCATCATTAATCCTCATGATGTCACAATGATACTTTTATAGTGTTTCTGAGATGTCATACTGCTCCATTGTGAAGTCATTAATCCTCATGATGTGACAATGATACTTTTGTAGTAACATTAGCCTCTTCTTAGCCTGATGAGTGTGGCTAATTATCAAGTTAGAAAGCATTGGACAGAAGAAATGACTTGTCACTGTCTTTCCTTCAGCCTTACAAAAAGGGGAAACTAAAGGAGATAAATCTTTGCAGTTCATTGTCAACATTCCCTCTCTTTCCAGATCAGAGGACTTTGGCAATCAAACAGGGATGTCTTTTAGTTACTAGGGTGGTTTGAAAGTGAAATGTCCCCCGTGGACTGTCCCCACCTCCTATTAGCACACTTTGTCCCCAGTTGGTAGCACTGAGGGGGGGTGTCGTGGGATCTTTAGGGCATGTGGCCTTGCTGTGGGAACTGTGTCAGTGGGCGTGGGCTTTGAGAGTTCATAGCTTTGCCCCACCTCCAATTTGCATCCTCTGCTTCTTGTTTGTGATGGAGGACGTGAGCTCCCTGCCTCCTGCCACTATGCCTGTCACTTGCTGCCATTCTTCCCCTCCATGAGGACTCCCATTCCCCCTGGAACCATAAGCCCAAAGAAGCTCTTCCTCCTATAAATTGCCTTGGTCATGGTTCATTATCACAGTAATAGAAAAGTAACCAAAACAGTTAACATCTCATTTAAAAGTTCCCAAAGCATCTCTACATAAGAAGACTCCAAAGAACTGGGGAGTTATTCCAGCCAAGTATTTCTTAGGCTAATTTTGAGAGAGTAAAGTAGATCAATGAATGAGAAAGTGAGAATTCTGTCCAAATCATTGAACTAGCATGTCTTGATTGTCTGGGTTTTGGGTGCTAATCTTTGCATTAGCCTATAAAATACAGTTCGTTTTTTCAGAACATTTGTTCTGTTAACACACACACACACACACACTCACACATACACATTCCCACATGAAAAGGGCCTGTAGATTTTATCTACCCATGGAGTCATACACAGGTAACAACTGGAGACACCCAATGTCTACTCAACTGGTAGCATCCGCAGTAGTATTCAACTGAGAAGTGAGGCTCTGGGTCTCAGTTATGCGGAAACACTCAGTGGTATGTTAGCTGTGACCACCAGGCACGTGGGAGAGGAAGGGAAAACATATGTTCCAATACACATTTCGTTCTCTTGTTTTGTAGGTGTGGAACTGGACCTTAGAAAGTTTCCAGCATAGGTTGTCAGGCCCTTGGCTCAGTAAGAGTGAAGCCTGTCTAGAATCCAGAATTGGGAGGAAGTCACTCTTCTACTTTACAGATCTCATCTTCACAGGCACAGTTACACATGAGGCCATGACTGAATCTCCAGCTCCTAAAGAATATTCACATTTAACTGTGGATTCTGGAAAGAATCTTTTCATTACTTGTACATAGGAAAACACCTATAGAAACAGTAACAGCTATTGCTTTATAGAGGCGAGTTACTGCAAAGCATACTTATTTATAAAGCTTCTGTTTGAAAAATCTCAGCCAGAACCACAGCACCAAACAGGGGTCCTCCCAAGCATGTTTATTCCTGTTTGTTTAAATAAGACTGTCTAAAGACATTTTGGCTTCCCAGCTGCCTGTGTCTGTGCTGTGAGACATTGTGTCCTCTGGAAAGAGAAAGAGACATGCAAAGCTTGAGCCTGGGAAAAGTGGAAGTCAACTCTTTCCCTCAAGCTAATCTTCCTGCAAAGCCATAAATATGACATATTTTTAATAGAGATACTTAATTCACCCTTCATAAATTATTATATTAGCCACAAAGGAGGTTTTCTTTCATGGTCTTATGCTCCCACTTCTAAAGATCCAGATACCTCCAAAGGGGCTGTAGATTGAGGAAATTGAGATCCTCTTACCTCGAGAAGACATTTTGATATTTCCCAGGAAATTAACATTGAAAGAAAATGATCAATTTATTCCAACCTTTGGCTCTTGTGCTTTGAACCAGTAGGGTAAACATTGACCCATTCCATCAGGACATATGACTGTGACCAACACAAATTTGATTTTTTTACATACCAGTCTGGGGTGTACTTTGTAAAAGTATAGACAGGCATACCAGTGACTTGATAAATATCAGGAATGGAAAGATATTTTTACACACCATTCTTAGTTTGAAAGAAGGGAGATTTGGAATAACATGGTATAGAATTTGAAACATTAAGTGAAACCATTTAAATGTCTACAGTGAATTATGATTGTGTGTGATTTACACATGACTCTGCCCCACTAAGTTCTGACATAATACCAAATATTTGCAGAAACAACATTAAACCACGACTGTAAAGGGCAGTGGAGAAAGTAGGTCATGCCCTTGAACCATCCCTCACCCTTGACTGACTATCTTGATGACCACCGGGAACCAGTCGGTCTCTTTTGAAGACCTCTGGTTCTAACTCTGCTGGGCTTTGTATCATCAGCTGGGGTCCTCCTCTGATTGGGTGATCACAGCAGGAAAGACAAGGAGGGGTAACTCTAGAGACACTTGCATCATGTTCGTTGCTGCTCCATTCTCAATAGCTAGGAAGTGAATAGCCTAGGTGTCCATCAACCGATGAATGCATAATGAAAATGTGATACATTTGCACAATGGAGTTACTGTAAAGAAAAAAATGGAAAGTTGGAATTTGCAGGTAAATAGATAAAACTGGAAAAAAAAATTCAGTGATATAACATAGACACCCCCAAAGACAAACATCATATGTTCTTCCTCGTATGTAGACCCTAGACCCAAATCTTTAATTCTGTGTGTTCAACTTGGAGCACCTGTTGAAGTCGGAAAGCTAGAAGGAATCTTTGGGAAGGGGTGAATTTAGCGAGAGGGGAGTAGAATGCAGGTAATATGAAAGTGGAGAGGCGGAACTCTGGAGGGGGAAAGGTTTAATTAGGGAGGGACAGGGGATATGGAGATGAACGGGGAGTGGGGAGAGTTAACCCAAATGAAAGGCATATTAAAAAGTGCATGTAAACTTACTAATATAACCAAATTTAAAAGTACAATTTATAATAAATAAATAAAGAGTTTGAAGGGAGATACCCTCCAAGGTTTTAAAATGCTATTCCCAGGAACTGTGGGTTATTGTATAAAATCCCAGTGCCAGGCATGGGTACCTCCTCATGAGCTATTAAGCAAAGAGGCCCCAGAGGCCTGCAAAACATTCAGAAGATAAACAGGATTTGCCTCTAAACTAGATGGAAGAGAGTGTGGTGAAGAACAGGGAACTGAGGATAGCATGCAGCAAGCAAGTGGGACAGGGGATATCTGGAGCAGGGACAACTCCTGAGGCAGGGAATTTTGTGGGTGGGTGGGCGTGAGGGGGCTGTGTACGTGTGTGGCTATGCGTGTGTATGGAGTCCAGAGGAAAACCTTGGGTGTCATTCCTCAGCAGCAATCCACCTTGTTTATTAAGATAATGTCTCTGTCGCTTACTAGCCTGGAATTTGCCAAGTAAGCTAGGCTGGCTGGCCAGTGAGCCTTGGAATCTGCCTGTTTCTGCCTCCCCAGGGCTGGGCTTATACGCCCCCATGCTCAGTAGTTTATACTTGGGTTCTAGGGATTGAACTCAGGGCTTTATGCTTGCAGGGCAAACACTTTACCAACCAACACTGAAAGGCTTATTTGCTAGCTCGCCACCTCACAGGTTTTCAACTATTGTCCCACCAAGCTTTGTAAGAAGCTGCCTCTCAATAGGAGCTGGAGCTGGAGTCTGGTATACAACCTACAGAGCCCCCTGCAGAATGAAAACTAGGGCCCTTGTTAGAAAATTAAGATTCCTAGACCAGGACAATACAGAATTAAACTAAGCATGAGCTGCTCGAAATGTGGGGCCCTGTCTGACCTGGAGGTCCCATACCCATGAAGATGACCTATTGGGAGAATTATTCCCAGGCCTACCATGGCAGTGACAAGCGCCCTATATCCTTGTTTCTGGACCAAATTGTTGAAAATTCACACGTCTGTTTTCCATTCCTTTCCTGACCCACTGAGCATTTCCTCTGAAAATAAAGCAACTTGCATTTGAACACTTCATACTTTTGGAGGGTGCTTATTCCTTCTAATAACAGGTCTTGAATTTGGCTATATTGGTAATAGACTACTAACAGCTTTTATCCATCCATCCATCCATCCATCCATCCATCATTTATTCTTTGACATTTATTCTTTATCATTTATTTACCCAGTATCCACTATGCAGATGAGCCTCTGATGGCAACTGAGGAGTTAACTGGAAGCTTCCATTAGATGTGTTAAGATACTTTGGGGAAAAATATTAGGGCTATTTTCTTATTGTTTTTCGTAGCAAGGTTCAGCATTGTTTCAAATTCTGTGCAAGACCTTTAAAAATAATGACTTGTGGGGAGATGGGGAGCCACAGTGTTTCTGGAGTCACTTCTACCATGTGGGTTTCAGGGATCAAACTCAGGATATAAGGTTTAGTGGCAAGCCTGCTGAGCCATGTCACTGACATTTTCCCTTTTTGAAACAGAGTCTCAAGTGATCCAGACTGAGCTTGAACTCTGTACCCAGGTATGATCTTGAACTTCTGATCCTCTCCTAAATGTTGGGATTACAGGCATGTGCCACCATTCCTGCTTGAGGCAGTGCTGGGATTGAACCCAGGGCCTTGTGCATGTAAGGCAAGCATACTACCAAGTCAGCTACATCCCCACCCCTGTGTAAGAACCTTCATGTTTTTGAAAGTCTTAGTAAGTATCCTTGTAACCAGAGTCCTGTAAGCTTTGACTCTTGCCCATACGACCTACATACTGTCTCCTACATGGCTCCTCTAGATGTTTAGGAATGGTTAATTTTCAAAGTTAGAATTTTTACATCTTATTTATATTGTGTGCATTTGTGGGCATAGGAGTTTCATGGCACATGTGTTGTCAGAGGACAGCCAGTAGGACTTGGTTCTCTCCTTCCATTGTGTGGTTTCTGGGATTTTTGTCAGGCCATCTCATAGACATGATGGTTATCATTTTGCATAGCTCGGCTCCCTCAGGTTCTTGGTGGAACGAACATTAACAGTTAGCCCCTTAGGAGATCTGAGAATCTCGGTATTTCCTATCTTGGAAAGTTCTAAGCATCCTGGATGATTTAACTCTCAAGTGAGATTTACTTTCTAATGTCATTTCCCTCAGCACGCCTGTCTGTGCTTTCATTTGTTCATTCCAGAGCATTCTTTCACAGATCCAGGAGATATTCATGCTTTTCTCTATCTGTGCCTTTCCCTGGCCTCTCTTACCCAATGCTACACACCTTAGTGTTCCATGTCCTTCAAGCCTAGTGATCATGCCCGTTACCTATTCATCCCACTTTTACATATCTAATTAAATGAAGCAATGCATGTATCATAATACATTATCGACATTTAAAAAGTGAAACAAGCTAGGTATAGTGGTACGTGCCTGTAATTACAGCACTCAGGAGGCCGAGGAAGGAGGATCTTGAGTTAGAAGACAGCCTGAGCTATATGAAGAGACCTTCTCTTACAAAACAAAACCATCTGCAAAATGGATGAATGAATGGACATATCTTAATTCACTTAATCTTTCTAATGATTTTTTAAAAATAAATGCTTAATTTAATTTTATGGCTCTAAAATTGCTGTTACAAAAATCAATGTGTCACTTTGACTCGAATTAATAACTTAGAATAAAGAAACTATTAATAGTGGTCTCTCTGAAGTTGAGCGCAGTCCACATGATCACCCCTGCTTTGATTCTGACTATAAAAACTGTAGGGTCTCAAGACTACTCTCAATTCTAGTAATTCACTAGAAAGAGTTACAGAATTTACTGAAGGCTCTAATACTATTGGATATAGTTTATTACAATAAAAGAATGTAAATATTAATGCTGGGTGTGGTGGCATAGGCTGTAATCCCAGCACTAGGTGGAGAAACACAGGCAAGATGAGGAGTACAGGCCAGTCTAGGCTATTTGAAACCCCATCTCACTATGAATATATACATACATATATATATAGTCATACATATGTATAATTAACACCTTAGCTGATTTTAATTTATATATAGTATATAGATTAACTTTATAGGTATTAATATATAGCTGCTAAGGTATTAATAATATGCACATAAGCAGAATCTAAGGAAGTTCTAAACATGTCCTCTTGTAGGAGACTAGGGAGTGTGAGCCCCCCAGACAAGTACATATGAAAAACTCTGAGGACTGGCAACCAGAGGATTCCTGTGTGTCCACAGTTTTTATTGGGGCTCAATCACGAAGCCATAAACTGAGGACCCACGAGACTGACCTTTACTCTCCAGTTCCTCTACACATCGTGCTGATAAATTTGCTTTCCCACCCTATGAGGGCAGAGCGGATACCACATGGCCTGGCAGCCTGTCGTAAATCATGTTGTTGGGCTGTTCAGCATGGCCCAAGAGCTCATATAAACAAAGATGTTCCTAGGCAGGACATTCCAGAAAACTGGATCATCTCCCAGCAGCCAAAGACAACAGCCAGACAAATAACACTTCAGGTCAGTCAAGTTAATTAGCAATTTGACTCAGGTATAAGTCACCTGATTGATTTGCAGTCCCAATTATCTTTTTGTCCTTCTGTCTATTTTGGAATTTGATTGCTTGCTCCCTTTTCAACCCTTGGATTTAAAGATATATCTCATTGCTATTCAGGATATTAGAATGGCAGAACAGCCATGTTATAGGGACACTCAGGGATGTTTTATGGGACAGTGACACAGTACCCATCTCTTCCAAGTTCCTATAATGTTGGGCTTTTCTGAGCATGCTTTCTTGGCTGAATGAAGTTCAGGTGGACTAAAGGCTACCTGTCCTTCTCCTGTTACAGCCCTTCTTATGTTAATCTCTGGAATTTTCTCTTTCATTGTTTCCCTGTCTCAAAATCCTATTGATAGGGGACAGATAGGGCACTATATATTATAAGAACACATTTGGGGAACTGTTAAGACAACTCAGTGGATAAGGACTTCCGCCACCAAGCCTGATGACCAGAGATAAATCCCGCAAGTTTCATCCCAGAAAACCCATGGTAGAAGGAGAAAACCAAATCCTACAAGTTGCCTTCTGGTCTACACACACACACACACACACACACACACACACACACACACTTTGGCAAGTGTAATCCCGCATACATACACTAAAAGTTAAAGAGAACACATCTATAATTCATACTGTACAAAGAAACAGGTATATATCATCCCTATAGAAGAGCACATTTGTACTTGGTATTGTAGAAAGGAATCCGCCACCAGACCCTTGAAAGGCAATGACATTTGCATAGAAGAGAATGAGTAGGTTTTCAAACTGACTGAGGCAACTTCTATTGTAAAGAAGAGGTTATTCTTTTGAAAACAAAGGCATAAAAGCATAAGCACACTGAGCTGTTATTGGCAGGGCCCATATACACCAAATCAAATTTTTAAGGAAGAAATAATACCTTGTAAGATAGTAGAGGTTAAGAGAGTCTAAGAAAACAGAGACAAGGTTAAAGGTTGTGCTGGGCTTAGGATCTCGTAGATATGTGATGAGTGACAGACACATAGGTTTCATGATGATGGGCCTTCGTCTCCCTTGTTTATCCTGTTACCACTGGATCCCAAGGCCTCACTCACATGAAGCAACCAGTCAACTTTGTCAAATAAATGAGTAAGTGATGGAATATTATTTTAAGGCCATTTCAGTACCTGGTCCACACATGCCCAAGCAGAACTGTTTCTAGAAAAAAGCAGTTTGTGCTGTTTATTTTGCTGAGTGGATTGAACTTCTGTGGTATTTACTAAAAACATAAGTCCATTTTGTCATCAGAGTCAAGGTGAAAGAACTCAAGGAATGTTCTGATCCCTTCGGAAGTACATGAGTTTAAGTGGCCCTTTCTTAGCTGATTTGCTCCCTGTTCAAGTCTAGAATGTAAAAGTTGATTGCTGATCCCAACAGTTGCATGGTATCAACATTAGTAAAATTCATAAAAGGCCCCAGCCTTTTACAAAGCACACAGTTTCTTATTTTGCCTGTCTCGTCTGTGCAGTCTGACAACTGAGTCTGTGCAGCAAGTACATGATGAATTCAAATGGAATCAAATCCATCAACATGGCCTCAACCAAATGTAGAGAAAGGATCTGTCCCAAGATTTAGAGGATAGACTCAAAAGAAGGAAATGTTCCAACTAAGAACACAGTGGTTTGAGACATCATCTCATAAAATAAATATTTTTTAAAGGGCTGGGGCTGTAGCTCGGTGGTAGACGTTAACTTCGCATATGAGAAATCCAAGCTTTGATCCCCAGTAACCCAAGACGTGCAGACCATTTCTATTTTCTTACTCTGGCACCAAGCAATGTCTCATGTATCTGCTACACTGTACCGTGGAGATGGCTCAGCAGTTAAGAGTGCTTACTACTTACTGTTCTTCAACAGGACCTGAGTTTGGCTCCTAATGCACATATTGGGTAGCTCATAATCACCTGTAACTCCAGTTCCAGGGGATCTGGCATCCTCTTCTGGCCTCTGCAGACACCTGCATTCAAACACACACACACACACACACACACACACACACACACACACACACACACTAATGTAAAGTAAAATAACTCTTTAAATTGTAATATTTCAGTGCTTCGCTCTCATTCCTCAGACCCTCACATCTCCTCCCCGACCTCTTCCTTCTGACAACTAGAAGCAGCAATTGATGGACTCAGTGGCAAAAGAGTCAGAGTCCCCTTTGATCTGGGTCCTGGGCTAATGGGAAGGTTGGGGTTTGGGGACTAGCACTGAAGCAGAAGGAAACGTGCAGGAGACCAGAGCAGATGTTCTCTTGGAGTTGACCTCACCATCAACATCACAATCGTCTTAATATCTGCAGTACCCACAGTATCAGTATCTTTGAGACAGATGTGATTTTTTTGAGCAAAAGATTTTATCCAAATCTGTATTGTATGGATGTGAGTAACCATGTAGGATAAACAAGCTTTTATTTTGGAAATGAAGTATAACTTGAGGTTGGAGAGATGGCTCAGTGATTAAGAAAACATACTTCTCTTACACAGGACCTGAGTTCAGTTCCCAGCACCCATGTCAAGCAGCTGACCATCTACAACTTCAGCTCTGGGAACTCCAACATCTTCTGTCCTTCATGGGACCTACACAGAGAAAGAGAGAGAGAGAGAGAAAGAGGAAGAGAGAGAGAGAGAGATTTACTTTTAAGAATAAAGAAATTAAATATAACTTAAAACATCCCAAATACAACTTTAACAATAGACCTAAAATTAAGACAACTATTTCATCAATTTTCTTCTGTTTTTCAGTCCTGGCAAGGGTCTCACAGAGGATGTCCAAATTTATTCTGCAAATTTTTGGAAACAGATCACAAGTATAAGTTTACAAGGGAGAGTGACTACTTGTATAAAGTATCATTTTGTGTGAAAGATAAAGTCTTGAAAGGTGTTCTAAACCTCTAGTGATGACTATGTCTTAGTGGAATGAGCAAGACAGGCGGGGCTAGGAAGGCAAGTCTAATAATGAAAGGAATTTATATTAATAAAACAAATGAGAGCTAATGATGATAATTGCTGACATACACTGAGCACCCGCTGTGTTCTGGGAATTTTGCAGAATGCACTACTGTTTTAATACTCCTAGCATTCCTGTAGGCAGGACCCTCAGGCTTTGGAGAGATGAATTACTGTCATAGCTGTAAGGAAATGTGGAGTTCAGAGTCTACTTCTGGCCACTCGCCTGAACTTCCTCAAATGAATAAACAAAAGTAAAATTCCTTAGGGGAAGGAGGAGTTGAGTCTCACTACCTCCTAGTGACACCTCACAGGCTTCTGACTCTTACACTCAGGATGTAAACTTTGATTCATGTCAACACTCAATCAAATGTATATATGACTGGTATGCACGATCACTCCCTGCACCTGCAAGACCGGGACAAACAAAATGCATTCCCATATGGCCTGGGGAGGGGAAGGCAGGAAAGGCGGTTGATGCTCCTGGCTGAGTTCCTTAGAGCAGAAAACAAAGGCAGGGGAAGGTGGGCCAGAAAAAGGATTACAATTCAAGAACCTGAGGGTCCTCCTCAAAGTGAAATTAATGGGATATTTCAAAAGTCTATTCTATATTAACAAGAAAAAGATAATTAGAAACCTTTTTCAGTTTGTAACTCCTTAGCTTTATTTGATTTTTAAAAATAATTTCTTACTTTTATTTTATGTGTATGAGTATATCACCTGCATGTATGTAAGTATAGCTATGTCATGCAGTGCTCAAGGAAGCCAGGAGAAGGAATTGGATTCCCCTAGAACTGAAGTTATAGATGGTTGTTAGCCACCATGTGGGTGCTGGGGATCGAACTCAGGACCTCTGCAAGAGCAACCAGTGCTCCTAACCACTGAGCCATCTTTCTAGCCCCAAGTTTTATTTCTTTTGAAAGACTTTTTTATTTCTTTTTAGGCTTTGAAAAGACTTTAACTTGGGTTATTTTTCTTCCTACCAGAAACAACTTTTCTATAGGATCATGAACAAGAAAAGGAAATAAAAATTTCTTTCTTTTTCTCAGCCTTCCCCTGTCTAGTCTTTTCCTCTAGCCTTTATTTCAGGATTTTTTTTTTTTTTTTTTGGCCTTTTTGAGACAGGGTCTCCTTATAACCCCAAGCTGGCCTGAAATTCCCCATGTAGACCAGGCTGGTCTCAATCTCACAGAGATCCACCTGTCTCTACTTCCTGAGTACTGGGATTAAAGGTGTATGCCACCATGCCCAGCCCAAGACTTATTTTATTATGTTATTTTTTATGTGTATGTCGTATGAACCTGAGAGTATGTGTATGCTCCACGTGCATGGAGGAGCCTGAAGATGCCAGGGAAAGCATTGCATCCTCTGGAACTGGAGTTACAGGTAGTTGTGAGCCACCCTGTGGGTGCTGGTGTACTAAAGAGCTTCAGCTGTCAATTCGACACAGCTGGGAAGAGGAAACCTCAACTGGAAAATTTCACTGTGGGACAGACCTGTGGGCATGTCTGTGAGGCATTTTCTTGATTGTTGAGTGCTCAATGGGAGGGCTCAGCCCACTGTGGGTGGTGCCACTCCTGGGCAGGTGGTCTTGGGTTGTGTAAGAAAGCAAGGTGAGCCTGGGGGAGGGAGGGAAGAGTTTAAGCACAGGTCTTTAATCTCAGCGCTCCAGAGGCAAAGACAGGTGAAACTCTGTAGGATGGAGGCCATCCTGGTCTACATAGTGAGTTCCAGACCAGCTAGGGCTACACAGTAAGAGCCTGTCTCCTACAAACCAAGAAAACAGAAAACAAGAAGGCAGACTGGGCACAGGCCGGGAAGCAAAGCAGTAAGTAGCTCCTCTGTGGTCTCTGCTTCAGTTCCTGTCTCCGGGTTCCTGTGTGAGCTCCTACCCTGGCTCCCCCCATGAAGGACTGAAATAAACCCTCTCCTCTCCAAGTGGCTTTTACCATGGTGTTTATCACAGCAATAGAGAAGCAAAGTAAAACAGTTGAGAACCAAACCCAAACCCTCTGCAAGAGCAGCAAGTGCTATGTACTAAGTCAACTGTGCATCTTCCAAGTCCCATTGATAGATTGCCCCCGTCGAAGTGTGTAGGGTGTGCGTCAGTTTGTCTATGTGTGCAACAGAGAGAGATTTATTGGATGTGGCCACATTGGGAAGAGAAACAGTGAAAGAGATCTGGTGTTCAATGACCCCAGTCCACCTTTGGGGTGCTGACATGAGCTTTAGTTTGAAGCGGGGTGTGTGTGCATAATTTAGCAGGCGTGGCTCAGGTGAGTTACCCATAGCAGTGTTTTTCTGATTAAATCCATAACACATTGATCTTCAAGCTCTTAAGTATCTGACTTTGTTTCCTGGCTGAAGAAGAGAAAGGAAAGGGGAAGGTGTTGATCAAACATCCTCATTATTTCAAGTAACAAACAGTTGCTTTCTCAACCTCTCCGCCTAAGTCTCCCAAAGACTTGGCAAGATGATTGTCATCTTTCCCATTTTACCAATAGAGGTGCAGTAGGCTGTGCAAGGACGTCAGTGACAGAAAGGTTTGAACTCCGTGTATTGTCCTCTCAAATGATGTCTTTCCTTTGAGCGCAGCTTTACGATGACAGACTTGCTGTGTAGAAATCTTCCCCCATAGCTAACGTCAGTGGTATTAACCTTAGCAAGCCCTGCCATTTATTGGATGCCTATCAAATTTCAGGCAATATATTAAGAATGTAAGAACGAACGTAATGTTAGAATTCAGCTGCTGTTAAGGCCCCAACATCTACCTGCGGCAACCCTTCCCCTCTCACAGGCACTTCCGGCCAAACGCCCCCTACTGTGCACCTCTCACCAATAGGCTTCCAGATGCCAGGGTTTCCCATCCCGGAAGTGAGTTTATATCAAAGCGGGTATCAGAGGCTGCACATCCTGCTCCATCCCCTTCTCCTTTCCGGTTGCAGGATTATGCTGTGAAAATGCCCCCATCCTCAGGAAGGTATAAGAACGGGCTCACTCTTCTGCCATAGAGGCCTTCCTGTGCTACCGTCTGTCTGTCTGCCTGTCTATCTGTGGCAATACTGACTCTTCTGATAGACATTTTAATCCCAACAATCCATCTCAGTGTCCCCGTTGAACCCTCATCTGAGACCTTTCAAAGAACTTTCAGGCTGCTGTTATGTAACCCCAACCACAACTTTATGAGGAACTCTTACGGTTTCCTCATAGACCAAGCACCCGAGGTCAAGCGACATAACCAAGTTCATACAGTTAACTGCATGTAGGAGCCAGACCTCAAACTCATTTCATTCTTTCGGTTCTTTTACATTGCCTGGAAAATTGCCATCCAACATTAAACGCATCTCAAATCACATCTTACCCAACATTTTCTTGATTGGTGAGGCTCAGAGAAGAAAATGGGATGGAGAGAAGAGTTCGTCTTCCACTCTCCCACGCAACCTGGCTGTATCCTGATTCCCAGGCCTCAGTCTCTAATAACCCCCTCTCAGTTTTCAAATTTGGTGCTGGAAGGTTTTTGGATAAGTAGGTGGTGATTCAGGAGGACACTGAGACAGATTACTGGGGATTAAAGGAGTTTATGAGAAGAATTACCAATGCCATGGCTAGACACACAGAGGACAATATCATGGCAGGTGCTCGGAGGAGAGTTCAGGCCCCAGCACCAGAGACAGACAACAAGAGAAGAGCTGACATAGCAAAGGAGGAAGCCTCTTGCTATACTTGAGAAAAGTGTTTAATTTGTATTTCATGTGTAGGAGTGTTGGCTGGATGTGTGTAGGGCACCACATGCATGCAATGCCCATGGAGGCCAGAAGAGGGCGATGGATTCCTTAGAACTGAAGTTAATGATGATTGCTGGTATGTGGGTGTTGGGAAGTGAACCGGGGTCCTCTGCAAAAGCAGCCAGTGTTCTTAACCACTGAACCATCACTCCAGCCCCCTTCTTCTACCTTTTTAGGATGGGGACAGTTTAGAGCAAGAGCCTGCAGCCAGAATCTCTGATTCCTAGGCAGGAGGCAGGGAAGGGTGGAGGGAACATCCTTTGTGGTGCCTGCCTCAGGTGAGTGTGGCTCCAGGCCAGTCTACTAACTCGGGATTGACAGGCAGTTTTCTTGTAGGGTACCTGTCCGTGTCTGTGAGAGGAGGAAAGCTGCTTCAAAACAGCCGCTAGATGCTAACGTCAGTGAGTCGGAGAGCTTGGGGATGCAGATGTGTGGGTTGTCACAGATGCCCGTGTATGCAGAGACTGCAGGCCAACATCAGGGGTACCCCCCCCCAATTGCGTTCTGCCTTTTTAAAATGGAGCAGAGCCTTTAAGATTACCACACCTTCAATTATTTTTGGATTCATTTATTTTTATGCGTATGAGAGTTCTGCCTGCATGTATGTAAGTGCACCTGTGCTGTGCAGAGCCTGTAAGGCCAGAAGAGGGCGTCAGTCTCCAGGCCTC
This sequence comes from Eospalax fontanierii, assembly GCA_035773235.1. NCBI lineage: Eukaryota > Metazoa > Chordata > Mammalia > Rodentia > Spalacidae > Eospalax > Eospalax fontanierii. Next base: position 13,501,699 of record CM069549.1, read on the forward strand.
CATCTTTATTTTTCTTTAAAGAAATGATCTCACCGTGTAACTCTGGCTGGCCTAGAACTCTCCGGGTAAACCAAGCTGACTTTGAACTCACAGATCTCTGCCCGCCTCTGTCTCCCAAGTGCCGCAATGCCTGGCTCCACTGTGATTTTTGAGACAGATGTCTCACTGACCCTGAAGCTCGCTGATTAAGCTAGACTGGCAGGCCCCAGGGTTCCTCCTGTCTCCACTCACCAGTGCTGAGATTACAAGCTTAATCAGCTCCCCAGGCGGTGAAGCGGCGTAGGAATGCAGGTGCTGCGGTACAGTGGACACTCTGAGATTATTCTCTGTCATAGAGAAAGCAGGTCAGGAGCAATTCCTGTCTTTGAAGACTTTAATATGTAGCAATGGTCAAGATAAATTCTGAGGGACTGGAGAGATGGCTCAGTGGTTAAAAGCACTGACTGCTCTTGCAGAGGACACGTCTTCAATTCCCAGCAGCCACATGGCAATGGACAATTGTCGGTAACTCCAGTTCCAGGGGAATTCAACCCCCCTCTTCTGACCTCCCTGGGCTTAGCACAACCTGGGCGCACTTACATCCATGCAGGCAATGCACTCATGCACATAAACTAATAAAAAAAATAAATATTTAAAAAGACAAATTCTGAATGTGACTCTGTGAAGGTGATTTCTTATTTATTTCTTTCAACATCAGTGACAGGGAGGGGGTGCTGTGTCACATTTCCCTCACTTATGAGAAACATGACAGATGGGTCTGATTCTTTTGCTCAGCCCACTTCAGGAAAACAAAGTCTCATTATCACCAGCACCAGGCGAAGCACTTGGGCTGCACAGTTATCCTTGGCAGTGCCTGGCAGTTGTTATGGAATTCACAGCTGCCTTCCCAGGCCCAGTGGAGGGATATGTCTGAAATCTAGGCACCAGGAAGCCTTATCCACAAGACCAATATGTACCCTGGCAGTACATCACAGCAAGGAGCCCCTGTGCTCATTGGGTCTGAATTCCAATAGGGTGCCACCTCCCAGGAGGTTGGCATAAGGCAGATGTTGGCAACGCTTTATCAATGATTCCTACCTAGCTAGATAAGGTCTTGCCAAACCCAGTTGGGCTGGTATCTTTCGTGATAAATGTCTCTTCTCTCGGGGTGTTACCTGGGATGAGACGGAAAACCGTAGTCAAGGTTAGAAGGGACCTTTGAGGTTATCTAATGGATGCAAATCTGCAGCTGCACAGATGGGAAATTCGACTGTTGAGACAGTATTTGGATGTGTGCCTCCCTGACCCTGAGAGAAACCTCCACCTCACCTCGCAGGAGCCAGCTGGTGAAATAGAACCCAGGCTCACACAGCTAGGGTCAAGCGGATGAAACAGAGACCTAGTGTATAGGATCTGTGGGAGAGAATGAGCCAGGAGACTCCACATATTTTCTCCCTGTTCAGCTCTCCCCTGAACCTCCGCCCCAGTTTTCAGGAGATCTGCAGTAAAGAATCTGAAAAGAGCTAAGGATATGGCTTGGTTGGTAGACTATTTGCCTAGCATGCACCAAGTCCTGGAGTTCGATCCTCAGTACCCCATAAACCAGGTGGGGTGGTGTATGCCTGCCATCTTAGTACTTGGAAGGCAGAGACTGGAAGATCATGAGTTCAAGGCCCTCCTCAGTCACTTAATGAGTTGAATGTCAGCCTGAGGCACATGAGACCCTGTGGAGGGATATAGCTAAAGTCTAAGAACCAGTCTCAACAAAAGAACCTGGAGGACCTGTTACCCAGTCTTTTGGTGTTAGAATCAATGTCCTCTTGTTGTGTGAGTCAGTCTTCCTATGCAGGCTAGACTTGCCTCAAACTCAGAATCCTTCTGCTTCAGCGTCCCAAAGGGCTGAAATTACAGGTATGTATCACCACACCAATTTTAGGAATATCTTTGTTTGTTTTGTTTTGAGACAGGGTCTCCCTATATCCCAGATGGCCTGGAACTCCATTATAGACTAGGCTGATCTTAATCTCAGAGAGATCCTCCTGCCTCTGCTTCCTGGATGTTAGGATTAAAGAAGCGTGCCACGACGCTCACTAGCCTGAGCCTGAGCATCTGGAGAGAGAGCTGGGGCATTAACCCCAAATCATCTCTGATCTCTCCAGGGCAGCCTTTGAGTATCTATAAATCTCTGTTCTGGGTGCCAATAACTCATTTGTACTTGTTGGCTTGATTTCTTCCACACTTAAGAACTTAGGAGCAAACTCAAATCTGTAAAAATTTTAAGTCACAGCAATGAGCCACAAACTTGACAAAAGTGCACACAATTTCCAAATTAATTCCTCCCAAGGAGTTGAACCTGAAAAGCACAGGTTATTCTCAGTTTGGCATAAAGCGCTTGAATTAGCTGTACGGCCCAAACGCTGGCACTCTAGCGGGTGGACAGGGCTCGCAGAACACGACTAACCCCTCCTTTGCTTAGAAACAGCCCTCTCTGTTTGCCAGCACCCTGGGACACAAACCCAGGAAATGGAGACATTGTTTGCCACTAGGAAACTGAGCCATTGTGTGCTCTGGGCTCCCTAATCTCTGCTGTTACACAGGACAAAGCAGTAACAAACCAACAATGCAAACTGCTCCTAATTAGAATGGCAGTGCTGACCAACCCCGCCCCTCTCATGCGCATGCATATGCCTAGGATGCCTCTCCAGTGCTGTTAAGGTTTGATCAAGTGGCCCAGGATGCCTTTTCTGGTCAGAGCCTGCCCCCTGAAGTTTGACAATGGTAAGTGCAGTTCAGCCCAGTTGCCTTGTTCCAAAAGGCAGCTATCTTTTCCTTTCAAGAACCGCTTAGAAGGAAATAGGTCTGGGTCTTTTAATGAAGCTTGCTTTGGTTTGAGAGATTTTCTAGGGGATAAAGTGGCCATCTTTCGTCTTCTTTTGCTCTGGAAGCAGCAGAGAAACAACAAAGATTCTTTTTCATATCATTTTGCAGATCTAGAGGAGTTTACATAGGGTCATGCGAAGTCAAAACAACTAAGTTTTTAAAGGTGAACTTTCATTCATTAAAATAGTCATTAAATTTTATTAGCCTATACAACAATGGATTTCATTATGACATTTATACAGATATATCACTGTATCTACTCCGTTCTCTGTCCTTCCATCCCCCTTTCCTCCCACCAGTCCCCTTCCTCCCCCAAATAGTCTTCTGTCTGCTTTTATGTCACCTGTGTGTGTGTGTGTTGTTGTTGTTAGATTTTAGGGAGGGAGAGGAAGTCTCTCTCACTCTCTCTCTCTCTCTTTCTCCATCATCATCATCATCATCATCATCATCATCATCATCGTCATCATCTTTTTCAGGAAGAGGCCACAGTAACATTCTAAAGGCAGAGTAACAGTCCCATCAGACAAAGGAAGTCTCTACTCTTAAAAGTTTCCAAGGAAAAGTGAGGTGAGCGGGCCCTGCGTCATGAGGAAGCAGACTTAGTTAATATGTGACCCGTGCTACAGGGCATAGTGAATGATGAGTCATTGAGATGCCAGGCTAGTTAATGTGTGACCACAGTCAAGCTGCTTCAGACTCTGCTGGTAGGACTTTGGGATTGTTTCTGTCCTGTTTGTGGTGGGAGGGGCCTGGCCCCTGCCAGTGGCCTTCTCTACTTAGGGTATGAAGGGCTTGGGTATACATCCATAACGTGTGTATATAGTTAAATCTAGATTCCACACGTGAGAGAGAGCGTTTTATTCTCCCTCATTACCTTCCTCTTTGTTCTCCCCAATCCCTTTAGATCCTCCCCATGGTCTCTCTCTACTTTGACACACATGCATGCATAAATATATTTACATTTAAGTCTAGATTCTATATGGGAGAGAGAACGTGTAACACTTGCTAATCAGTTGATGTTTACTCAACCACTTGTTTCCAGATGCTCAAACCACCTCAGCTACTTCCGGTGTCTTTTGGTCTCCGAAGCCCATTTCCCCTCACATATCCACATAATCTACTTCCAATGTGAAGGAAGAGACACACACAATACATAGAAAAGAAATGATTTTTTAAAGCACTGCTTGGAAATCTAGTGACACACCCATCCAAGCTGGAGGGTCCCATGTGGTAACGAAATCCCAGTGATCTGGGGTCTGCGGGCTGTCTCTAGTCAACCTTTGGCACAAAGCCACAGTTCTCATCTTGAAAGTTGTATGGATGTGAGTGCTGCCCACAACTTGATGATTTGGAGGTGGATTCCTTCCCATCTGAGCCTCCTGATGAAAGCACAAGCCCAGGCCTCACCCAAATGACAGCGTTTAGAATGAGTCTATGAGTGAAGGAAGGACCCTGCTAATTTGGGCCTAGATGCTTCACCCATGGAATTTGAAATAATAAATGTGTGTTGTATTGAGCTGCAAGACTTGAGGCAATATTGTCCACAACAGGAAACTATTCTAATAGAATCAAACTCAGCAATAAAAACCAATATGATGCCATTTTTCTTTCTTTGATTCTTTTATTGTTGTTTTGGTTGAATTTTTAGGTAAATGTATGTCATCAGTGATGTAGACAAGCTCACATGGTATATGATTCAACACATTTTATATTTTGTTTCTGATTTTCCTTATGAAATGTTGGATAAGCTCTCCTTCCCAGTTATACTACAATACTCCTAGATACAAGCGGCATTTTGATCAATTTTTTAGTCATATCTTATGTGTATGAGTGTTTTGCTTGCACGTATGTAAATGTACCACATGAATGCAATGCCCACAGAGGCCAGAAGAGGGTGTCAGATCTCGTGGAACTGGAGATATGGGTGGCTGTGAGCCACTGTGTAGGTTCTGGGATTAGCTGTGTATCAGTGTTGGGAAATCAACTCTAGTCCTCTGCAAGAGTGGTTAAGAGCACTCCCTCTAGTCCTTGAGTCATCTGAATGTTGCTAATAACCATTCCCAGAAAGATGCAATAATAAGAGACGATGAACAATTTAGCACTAACCGTTTTTATCTTCACTGGGTCCTACTGGGACCTAGCCTCGTGTTCTTTTTCTGTTTGACATTTTTGCTTAATTTTCCTCTCTTTTTCCACTCCATTTTGGGTCCAAGGAAGAGATATTTAGCTTATGATATAGGGTCACCTTCATACAGTGCCAGGGTTTTCTGCATAACTGGATATGATGAAAAAGAAGGTACTGGAGAGCCCTGTCACAACTCCCATAGCCCCAGCCTATGTGATTTCTTTGGCCCATGAAAAATATATTCTTTAATTTTTTTATTTTATGTGCATTGCCTGCATGTTTGTAGGTGCACCTGTATTGTGCAATGCCTGCAGAGTCAGAAGAGGGCATTGAATTCCCCTGGAGCTGGAGTTAGGGGTGGTTGTGAGCCACTGCGTAGGTTCTGGGACTCTAATCTGGGTCCTCTTCCAGAGCACCCAGTGCTATTAACTGCTGTGCCATCTCTCCAGCCCTGTAAAATTGTTTTATTCTAGATGATCTCTTGTGACTCCTTCCCTCATCTGGAGCTGTGATTTCACCTCCAAATTATTCATGCTGGGACCCCCTTATGTCTTTGCAAAGCCCTAGTAGAAAGGGCCCAATCTAGCCCTGTGTTAGTTCTTTCTCTGCAGGTGTCCATGGTCCTTGAGAAGCACACACACACACACACACACACACACACACACACACACACGCTTGGTCCTCACAAACACTAAGCATGCAAAGAAGTCTCAACACAGAGCCCTGCCTGGCCTCTCCCACCAGAGCCATGGCCACAGTTACAGACAAGATGCAGATCCCAGTCAGTCAAATATCCTAATAGTCATGATCTTATCAAAGCTAGCTGAAAAACCCATTCATTGGATTTGAGGTGAAAGAAGAGGCATCCCTCTTTTTCTCCCCTTTTGAGATTGAGTGTGAAGCCTCATGAAGCAGACTTCTCTAGGAAAACCCTCCTCCTAAGACCCTTATCATTCATTTTTATCTTTGTGGGATATGTAGCTCCTAACTAGTCCTCAGTCATATGCTTTGAACATGCAACTTTAGTTTCTCTCTTTGCCTACCAGGAATTCTTTTTTTGAACGTCAGACTCAGTACAGAGATGAGGAGAACAGAAGAGGCTGATAAATATATTAAATAAGCCAGCACGGAGGAAAAGGTACTGCCTTGGCTTTTGCTATTGATTCAGTTCTACAGCAACATAATACCCTTGAAATTTATATGCAAATCAAAGAAATCTTTATAATGTTAGCTGCATGGTCCATCACCCCCAGAAGCCAAGTAAGTTTAGAGGATGTTTTAGTTTTATATTTGTTGTTAAGACATTGAAAATAATGTCACTTTTTATAGTCAGATGTGGTAGCACACATCTTTCATCCCAGCACTGAAGAGGTAGAGGCAGGTGGATCACTGTGAGATTCAGCCCAGCTGGGGATGGTTTACATAGTGAGATTCAGGCCAAGCCAACCAGAGTGAGTTTCAGACTCAATCGAAAGAAAGAAAGAAAGAAAGAAAGAAAGAAAGAAAGAAAGAAAGAAAGAAAGAAAGAAAGAAAGAAAGAAAGAAAGAGAGAGAGAGAGAGAGAGAGAGAGAGAGAGAGAGAAAGAAAGAAAGAAAGAAAGAAGAAAGAAGCAAAAAGAAAATAATGGCATTTTTTATAAAAGATTTATTTATTTTATGCGTATGGGTGTTTGTCTACATTTATACATGTGCACCACATACATGCAGTGCCCATGGAGGCCAGAAGAGGGCACTGGATCCCTTGGAACTGAAGCTGTAGTTGGTTGTGCGCTGGGAATCAGGGTCCTGTGCAACAGCAGCAAAGTGCTCTTAACTGCTGAGCCATCACTCCAGCCCCATAACATGCTTTTCATGAAAAGGAAAACCACATTTTGTGGTCATGAGAGGTCCAACTGACACACTTTTTACAAAGCCCACTCTTCCGTATTTGCAGAGCGATTTCTTTGAATCAAACCACTGGAAACTAATCTCTCCTATTAAATTTAAGATACAGGAAGCCAGGTTGAAGGCACTGAGGTCACTTGTTTCATTCCCAGATTCTAAGTCACACAATCCCAGCTGATTCTGAGCACAATGTCTTCACTGAATGTCATTTTGAATGTCACATTGCCAAAAGCATTTGTCCTTGACTTTATGGCTCCCGGTTTTATTCCATGGATAAATACTGAGTTAATGTTATGTCATTTGAAGAATCTCGAGATTGAGAAAATGTATAACTGCCTGAAGGGAGAAAAGAAGATGAGATAAATCATTGTGTTATCTGGAATCAAGCATGAAACCAAAGTGGTAACAAGCTGTGGGACGTCTTAGAATGGGGGTTAGTTTTAGGACAATGCCAGGGAAGGATGTAGAGCGTACTTGATTGGTTTAGAGAGCTGACACTTCACCAACACACCCGAGCTTACATTTGTTGGCTGTCTCCCCTTGGAAAGGAAAAATACTATGTTTTTCAGCTACCACTGGGAAATGAGCTAACACAGGCTTAAAACTCAACACGTGCTTTTGCAAGGAACTGTCCTGGAGATCTTCTACCTCTTTGCTTTACTAGTGAGGAACAAAAGGCCAGAAAGAGCCAAGCACAATGGCACACACCTTAACCCCAGCACTCAGGAGGCAGAGGAAGAGGCAGGGGGATCTCTGTGAGATCCAGGCCAGCTTGGAGTACATAGTGAGTTCCAGGCCAGTTGTGGCTACAGGGAGACCCTGTCTCAAAAAAAGAAGACGGAAATCTTTTAAAAGCCTAGATAAGTAGAGTTTAAAGCATTCAGGCTGGCTGCTGTTTTAAAAGGACCAAGGGGCAGGATAGGCTCATTTTTCAGACACTTAAATTGTATCTGAAATTTAAATACCTTTTTCTTTTTTTAAACTTCTTTTGTTTGAAAATTTCATACATGCATAAAATAAGTATTAAGCACAGCTACCTCCCAGCTCCACCCCCTAATTCATCCCCTACCCCCACCCCCATCCCCAACTTCATGTGCTCTGTTTTTAAACTCACTGAGACCATTTAGTGCTGTCTGTATGTACATTGGCATAGGACCATCTGCTGGAGGATGGGTGGCCTCTCAGGGGCTGTATCTCTGAAGAAAACTGATTCTCCCTCCCCTAGTCACTAGCTAATAACTCCTCAGCTAAGGGTGGAACTTCATGAGTCCTTCACTCATCCATGTTGGGATTTGGGGCTGGTAAGATCTCCTGTAGGTCTTGTGAATACAATCACAGCTGTTGTGAGTTCATGTGTACAATGGCCCAGTCAGATCCAGCAAGTGCTGTTTTGCTGTAGATAAGACATCCACTATGTCTGGTTCTTGGAATCTTTCCACCCCATCTACCATGTTGATCCCTGAGTTCCGGGGAAAGAAGGTATGCTGTAAATCTCCTGTAGAGATGAGCACTCCACAGTTGGAATTTAAGTAATTTTAAAGAGGATTTAGTAGTTGCCCATTTCCCTGTCTTAATAATGATACTATAATTAATGTGAAATGGGGCTAGGGCTTTGGATGTGACTGCGACTTAACTTGTAAAGCAGCGTCTCCTCTTCTCCCATGTACTGTGACTCTTCGCAGTGTTTAAATATTGGGCTTCCAGTTGTCACCGGTATATGGATGCAGTACCAATAGGTGTGACCTTTCCCTCCCCTAGGACAGTTTAGTAAGGAATCAGTATCTATCACTAAGTGCATTACAGTATCCTCCCTGCTCAGCATCTGGTACAGGAGGGGTGACTTTCCAGCAAGCGTTGGTCTAACCATACCCCTCAACCTCAGGACCTTGATGAACAGTACCCATAGATTATATACACACATGAGGTCTCTATGAGCCTCAGATTCTTGGCATTGTTCTGTCATCCCTGAGCACAATCCAGATGAACTCAGATGCATGGCCAGCTGGCACTCTCATTTTTCAATAGTTGCTATTGAATTTTCTTCAGATCATACATTCATAATCTCCCTTCCCACCTTTCACAACCCTTAGCTGGATTGTAACTCACCTTTGTTTCGCAGTATGCTGAATGGCTTTACGCATTTAGGTTTGGTAAGTATGTCTGAGGAGTTTTGCTGCACAAAAGGAAAACAAAATCACCTAAGATAGTTAGTAGTTAGCTAGTTAGAGCTTAGTAGACTTGAAGGCCACTGAGATTAGACCCCTTCCTCAGAACCAGTTTTGAACATACTTCCTATGTCCCTGTTAAAAAACATTTTATTTATTATTTTTATTTTATGTGTATGAGTATATTGCCTGCATGTATGTAAGTACACTCATGTCCTACAATGCCCATGGAGATCAGAAGAGGGCATCAGATCCCACAGAACTGGAGTTACAAATGGTTGTTAGCCACGACGTGGGTGCTGGAATTGAACCCAGGTCCTCTGCAAGAGTATTCCTTGTTCCTAACTGCTGAGTCATCCCTCCAGCCTCTAAACTCACCAATTTTAAGGAATGGGGAAATATCACAATTAAGGAAAAAGAAAGCATTACAATTACCAGCTCTTAAAACTTAAACTACGTGAACAGATAACTACAGACTAGATACAGGAAAGGAAGTGGAGAGACAGTAAGTGGGGCTTTGTTGAAGCATGTTAAGGGAAGCTAGTTCCTCTTGGCTAAACACAGGTACTTTTATAGACATGTTAATTTTATTTCTTGAATTCCTTTTAATGTCGTCTGTTGCATGATCTTGGTCAAAAGAGTGAATCTGAGTGGTATGTCTGATCTTGTGTAAAGGTATTACTTTACAAACTACAAACTTTTACAAAAGATTGTAAGATTACTATCAAGCAGGAGGTCTTCTGATAAAGAACAATGGCATTTCATCGTCCTTCCTGTAAGAGTTCATTCAAATGGGTTTGTCAGTCACAGGGACACGAAGTTCCCAGGAGGAAACCTATGTTTCCTAGACTTACTCTAGCAACAGTATAAAGCCTGCCTAAGCATTTACGTTGTCACCATGGTCCCTCTGGCTGTTGCTCACTCTCACCCCATGGTAGAATGCTCTACAGAATGGTCTCTATGTCCACTGTCCACCCTTACCCCACAAGACTGCCCCCCCAATGACTCAGTGCCCACTGTCCACTCACACTTCCGAGTCCCTCGTATTATTTAATAAACTCTGCCTGTACTTTACATTTCACTCTATAGCCCACTGAATCCACTGAATGGTGATCACAAAGAGCCAAAGGAAAGCCAGGGTGAGATCCCACAATAGTTTGGACATAAGCAGCATTCTTTTTGTGAGGGTCTACATTTCCTGACTTCTTGATGCCATTAACAATCTTTTATTCCATCTACATAGTGTGTGATTCTCTTTTTTAGAATCTTCCAGATGAATTTTGTGTTTCTGCATATCTTTACAACTTCTAGCAGCACACTAGAAAGAGGCTTTGAAGAAAACATAACCCCTTTTCATAAAATTCATAAATTTTGAAATCCTTGATTTATATGTGTCACTAAAAGAACCAGAAAAATGAATATTCGTAGTAAAAATAGCCTCTGGTAGATTTTTGTCTTATTATTGTACAATTTAACAGTTGTCTGAATAATCCTTTAGTATTAATGTAGAGATTATAAAGAATATAAAATTGAAACACTGAATCATTAAACTGGAACATAATGTTTAAAACAAAGAACATGCGCTTATTGGGGAAAATAATAGCTCTTAGATGCAGTACTTCCTTTTCTGCTCACTAATGTGCTGTTCATTTATTAATTAAGCCTATCGCACTGACAGCCTTTGTAAGATGCTGTTTTAGGCACTAGGAACTGTGAATGACTTTCTTAAACAGATCTTTACCTTCCTCTGAACCATCCACAAAGTTGGTTAACTGATTAGAACTTCAGTCGTGCTGGAATGTTGGAAATCCAGAGCTAGGTGATCTTTGACATCCTTAGCCACCATGAGAGCCATGTATGGCCCTCTGTACCTGACCTAATTTCTTTGTGACCATTAGGTAAATCTTCTGGAATATATAAACAGAGCTCTAGTTTCCAACTAACCAAACGGCTAACAATTCTGTCAGATGGCATTGGGGCCTATAGCAGAGACTTTCTAATTTGTTATAACCTGCTTACCTAATGCTTCTACCAATGGATTTATGACTTTCTTTGTTCTGGATACTATATTACTTTACCAGTTACCATGTTAACTCAACCATCTTTATCCTGCTACTGACTCTGTCTCCCTGGCATCTTCTGTCTTTGTTGGCTCACCCCTCCCACACATGGACTTGTCCCACATTCTGAATTCCAACAAGCCAATCACTCTTGATCCTTTGTTTCTACCCGATTCCCTCCCTTCCTCATGTTCTTTTCCCTCATAAGCTCATAGACAATAATAACGGTCTTACCTCTTCTTAATTGTCTCATAATCCACCATCTGAATTTTCATTAAAACTCCCATAGAAAATTACAGATACTCGTGTTTTCACTACAAAATGAATATCTATTTTAAAGCAAATGACACCAGGCATGGTGGTTGACACCTGTAATCCTAGCACTCAGGGAGCTGAGGTAGGAGGTCATCACAAGTTTGAGGCTAGTCAGGGCTATACAGGGAGACTCTATCTCAAGCAGTCTAGAAACTCCTGGGAAGAGACTCTCAATAAGGGATTATCTAGGTCAGGTTGGCCTGAGAGCCTATCTTTGGGGAATTGTCCTGATCATGTTTATTGAGGTTCAAAGACCTGCCCATTGTGGGTGGCGTCAACCTCTGGACAGGGGATCCTTAAGAATGGAGAAGGCAAGCTGAGCTCATGTATGTATACGTTCACTTTTTTTGCGCTTGTCTGGATGTGACCAGTTCCTGCCACTTTGGCTTCCTTGCAATGATGGACTGCAACCTAGAACTCTGAGCCAAATAAACCCTTTCTTCCCTAAATTCCTTCTGTCAGGGTATTTTATTACAGCAACAGGGATGAAATTAGGGCAATCACTTAGCCAGATAAGAGCAACAAAAACTCATTTTTATAACCCAGCTTGAAAACAAAATGGGGAGCAGCCATGGTTACAGAAGAAACACATCCTCAGTGACCATCAGCATCTACCTGCTGTCTGAGGAGGGCTGACACTACTTAAGGTTAGAAACAGGGAGACATGATGCAGGAATAGTCATTATGCAGGCCTTGTTTAGACATCCATGCTGTGGAGATTTCCTGGATGCAGCCTTCCTGTCGTGTCTAGACACACCATCTAACAGCCGGCATTCTGGTCCTCTGGCTCTTAAATTTCCAGCTCCTCTTCAGGGATGTTTCCGGAACCTTTTTGTAAGGGTTACGTTGTAGGCCTATCAATTGGGGCTAGGGTCCCTTAACCACTGCATTTTGATAAGTTAGTCCCCGCTCCTTTTTTAAGACAGGGTCTTCCTGTATCTCCAGCTAGCCTGGATCACACAGTGTACACCAGGCTGGCCTTGGTTTCACAGAGATCTGCCTGCCTCTGCCTCCTGAGTGCTGGGATTAAAAGTGTTTGCTGCCGTGCTAGGGACTCTCTTGTATTTCATGCCCAGTATAGATTTGAACCAGTTTTTTTTGTCAAGGCTGCCCTTGAACTCCTGCTCTTCCTGCTCACACCTCCTAAACATTGAGATTCTAATCGTGTACCACCACACTAAGCTTTGAGTTTTATTTAAAAGATTTTACTGTCCCTGTAAACAATCTACGAACACCCACGTGAATTTGGATGCAGCCAAGTGAATTTTTCTCAAATACAGAAATCTCTGCTTTAGAATTCTTTCTGAAAAGTCTTTATCTTGCTGAAAAGCAAAAGTCTAAATTAACATTGAAAATAGGAACTATGGACTGGAAAGACGGCTCAGCAGTTAAGAGCACTGGCTGCTCTTGCTGAGGACCCAGGTTCTGTTCCTAGCACCCACATGGTGGCTAACAACCATCTTGTAATTCTAGTTCCAGGGGATCCAACACCCTCCTCAAGGCTCTATGGGCACTGTAGGACATGAGTATACTTACATACATGCAGGCAAAACACTCATACACCCAAAAATAAAAAATAAAGAAATGTTAAAAATAAGAGATATGCATGCATGTGCTGTGCAGTGTGCCACATGCATTGTGCTTTTCTGAAAAGAATGAACCAGAAAGCCTACATTTGTATGCTAACTTGTCAGGTTGTAGTGCATAGATCTGGGAATTAAGGCTGTCAGAGATTAAAACAAACAATATTGTCCCAAGTCATCCACTCACAGCAAAAGAGGCAGGACAGAAAGAAACATGGGAAGAGAAGGGAGTCCTTCACCCTGCTGGCGGGAAGCGAAGAATCTTTCGAACAAGACTATGGACCACGTTTATATAAAGCATGCTGGCACCTCACTGTGACCTATGTGTACTAAAGATCCCTTTGACTGTTTTGACCTCTGTTTTTATCTCACCTGTACAGTGCACCCCAAACACCAACATGCAACCTTATTTACTTTACAAAAGTTCTTTAGATAAAAATAAGTACACCAAAGACTTTCATTCAATTTTTTAAAATCCAATGTAATTCTAAGCCACCCAAATTTTATGATAAGACACTTCAATATGACTCTGTTGAGAAGTCTCCCCTTAAGGTGTACACTACTGTTCTCTTACAGCTCTCTCTTAGTGCCCTGCTCTAAATCTACATTAAAATCTTTTCTTAGTAACCAACTTTGCTTCAACTTGCAATCTTAGTCATCAATATCACTCTCACTCTAAGTGAAATATCACTGCATCTCTAAATCTCAGGCTGCTGCTGGTGGCTGGTGGCATTGTAGCTCTGTCTCCAGCTTCCCCTGACACAAGTACCCTAGATCTGGATGCCTGAGCATCCCTATAGGTTCACATGCACTTGTTCAGGCTCTCCCTTGCTCAGCAGCTCCTTAGAGTATCAACCTTCTGCCAGGCATCACCCCAGAGACTGGGACTGACGATGATGGCAGAAACACAGGGCTTTACACGGAAGTGAGCCTGCTGCAGGATAAAGAGTAAAATGCAAAACTGGTACTTCATGCATTGGAACTAAGATCCTTACCTTCGATGTTTGTTTCCAAGAACTTAACAGGGACAACTTGTTGGACAGAAGTTGTCGCAGCTGTCGGGACAACAAACAGGGAGAGGAAAAAAAAACCCACATGTAAACATACTAAGATAAAAACTGTGCATTGAAACTGCTATTTAAAAATATCACTTCTTAACATCAGTTCTAGACCATGGAAATGAATGCTTAAAAAATTGCTTTCTTAGCCTCTCTACCTAGAACCAAAGCTAGAATTGAATCAAAGCTAGAATTAAGCAAAACACAGCAGTCGGTATCAAACGCCACAGTAACTCCCAGGCTAGATCTGAGCAAGTGGCAGTAATTGCTGGAGTGGAGTTTATCAGCGAACGGAAGGGTTTCCTAAGCCTGTGTCTGGTACAAAGAACACAGTTATTTAGTATAATTAGAAGAGCAAATCGCCTGCCTGCAATAGGGGGATGGTGATACAGGACAACTGAGTTAATGATGAAATCGCTTTATCATCTTATTAAAGCATCAGTTACTGCCTTTACCTTTCAACACAATTGCTCACTGCTTGTTAACAGAAAATTTTTAACAGAACAATTTTCTTTACATTTTTTTCCTATTCACCGAAACTAGCAGTTCTATTTAATTTATTTAATGTAAGAAGCTACTCAACATTAACACTAGGATACTCTGAAAATATAAGAGGTGTATGTTTTCAGCATGCTTTCCATAACAGACTTGCGGAAGCTGGGCTTTATTTTGAATTACACTGACCATTAGCACAATAGGAGTTTGACCTGACTAGTCACTGAATACATTTGTTGCATCGAGCCACTTAGACAAAGTGATTGTGCTAAAAACTTTTTTTTAAGGGAGGGCTTTTCTGTTCCGAGGGTTTTCTGTATCAGCAGGAGATGGTGGTACATGCCTTTGATCCTGGCACTCAGGAAGCAGAGGCAGGTGGACCTCTGTGACTTCAAAGCTAACCTGGTCTACATAGCAAGTTCTAGGCCAGCCATAGTTATACAGTGAGATACTGTCTCAATATAAATAAATAACAAACAAACAAATTAACTAGTTGAAGGAACAAACTGAAATTTACCTCCTGGGAAGACAATTTTGCTCTTAAATCATTGCCAAACCATAATTGAAATTAGAAAGAAATCTTTGGTCATTTGTTTGTTTTTAAGAGAATCTCAGAGCTCCAGCTGGGCTATAACTTCATGTACCACAAGTTGGTCTTGAATTTTCAATCCTCCTGCTTCAGTTTCCTGAGTCCTGGGAATATAGATAAGTGCCACTCTGCCCAGTTTAGAAAGATTAAAGGTAAAAAGAGTTTCTCTTTTTTGCCATGATATTTACTTTACTTGTGATTGAATCTATATGGCTTTATCAGAAGGGATTCCTTAGTTCCTTTCTCCACGGGATGAGTCTGCCTTTTGTGAAATTTCAGAATTTTATTAGCAAAGTACCCATCAAGTTTTTTTAATAAAGCCCTCAGAACTGAAGAGAACCTTTAAAGATGTCTGTATTCAGAAAAGAAGGAAGAAATGAACATACACATACCTTATTATCAAAGAGAATTCCAAAACAGAAGATGAAAAGTCCCTTTAACAACCAAAAAAAAAAAAAAAAAAAAACCACAAGTAAATCTTATGCATTTGTATTTTCTTTCTCAGATAAGAAATCATCTATATAATATATTATACAATTCTTTTATGCTTTTATGTCCCCTAATGTTCCGATGTTGAACTTGTTTTCTTTTGGGGTGATAAGATCTTGTCCTATAACCCAGGCTAACCTGATGGTTATTATGAAGACCAGATTGCCCTCAAATTTTCAATTCTCCTGTCTCTGCCTCCTGAGTGCCGGGATTATACACGCCCAGCTTGAATCTGCCTTCCTGCCTGCCTCCCTTCTAGACTACAGGCTCCTAGAAGACAAGAACACTGTGTGTGAGCTCCACAGTGCCTGGCACAGCATAACATACTCTGAGGCGAGTGGTATCAATGTGCCAATGAAGTTGTGAATGCATGCAGAACTTTATTCTCTGCTAGAGTGTCATTCAAAGCCCAAAACACTGAGTTCCTCCCTTAGTCTTTCTTTAGACAAAGCAGTTAATAAGCATCCACCACACACCTGTAACAGCATCAGGCACTGAGGTCCAGCCAGCCCGATGGGCAGGAGGAGGGATGTGGCCTCTGTTAGCAACCCTCCAAGTACGACTCACGGAAAACCTCAGTGGACTTGCTTCCACCTTGAAATCGTCTTCCTAGTCAGAGAATCTTTCACTGGTGCTTGTTCAAACAGTCCACTGCTCATGAGCCTGCCCTTCCTGGGGTTCCCCAGACTTGTCACCATCGGTATATGCCTCCGTTATTGTCGTCTATACCATCACCTATGCATCTACTGCTATGTTAAATGCTGGAGGAACAAGTCAGATTAGGAGAACTTTCTAAGCACCATGCTAAGTGCTAAATTATCTTAGCTAATCCTTACAATTGCTCTACACATGCTATTGTGGTCTCCATTTATCAGCGGAGAGAACTGAGGGACAGAGAGATCAAGTAATTTGTTGGATGCAGTATAGCTGGTGAAGTGATATATTTAAGAGAAAACGTACTTTACACCAGAGCCCAAATGCATGACTACCACTTCCCCAAGTCATGGGTCATATCTACAATAAACCAGGATTGAAGGCTTCCTTCTAGATACATCACAACCTAAGGATTATTTTCCCCATTTGCTCTGAATACTCTCTGACTATGGGGTGTACGAACCATCCTTCATAGTAAGGATCAGCAAACTCTTTTTGTGAGCAAAGACCAGATTATAAGTCTTTCAGACTTTGCAAGATTATTTAGTTTCTGTCACAACTCCTCTGCCATTAGAGAGAAAAGATCCATAGACCCTATATACATTAATGGACATGACTGTGTTCTAATAAAACTTTATTTTCAAAACCTGGCTGTAGGTATTAGGTAGCTGGCCTCTGCTTATTGCATTCTGGGGACTTGCTTTGCACTCGTCAAGGTCAACAAGTACGTTTGATTTATTTTCCTTTCTCTGGGCTTCATTGGGAATTTGCACAAGAGAAAGAAAACTGGGAGACTTGCAGGAGGGATTCATGTGGTGAAGTCTGGTAGATTTAAGCCCTGCCGTGGATTACTGGAGAAGTCTATCATTCTACTTCAGCATGACATGAAGCGTTAGGGAAAATGGGTGGTTTGCTCTTCTCTCTGTCTCTATGCCCATTGTGTTGGACTTGCTGGTGCCCAGGAGATGAGGTCATCTCCATCTATCAACCTGGTCTCTATGCTTATTCTAATCACATAAGAATACAGCATATCATTCTTATGGTTCCTACCTGAAA
This sequence comes from Eospalax fontanierii, assembly GCA_035773235.1. Taxonomy (NCBI): domain Eukaryota; kingdom Metazoa; phylum Chordata; class Mammalia; order Rodentia; family Spalacidae; genus Eospalax; species Eospalax fontanierii. The sequence continues at coordinate 13,519,031 of CM069549.1, forward strand.
AGCGTTGAGTAAAGCGAAAAGAACATGCCAAGCCAGACGCTGACTGTCCACCATTGTTCCTATGCCAAAGCCCCAGGTGAGCCCTAGCAGTGGGGTCAGAGTGAGGAGGCTTTTTCCCATGCGGCTGACAGTGGCTTTATCATCCTGACTCAGTTTTTCTCCAATCGCTGGCCTCCAGAGCTTCCTGAGGACTAGCAGTGCCACAGCCAAGTTCACAGCCACAATGGTCAATGCAGGGACAACGAAAGCCAAGAGAGGCTTGCTCTGGTCGGACCAGTTAAGCCAGCACACATCGCTCCTTTTGTAGCTATTGCTAGGTTGGGTGACCACAATGGTGATGACGGATATAACGAAGGGGCACCCGTAGCCCAGGCTAAACCCAATAGCCATCATGGTAGGCACAGTCATGTGACTGAACACAAGGATGACTCGATAAGCCAGGTGAATGCCAAGCACGAGCATCCAGAAGAACAAGGCAAGGTAGAAAAAGTGGGTAAAGAACACCGTAGCTGTGCAAACTCCAGAAGAGTTCACGGTGGTGTCCACAGTGGTAGCAACAATAAACCAGATGTCAGCGATCAAGAGCGACAGGATGATGTTCAGCAGGCAAACGTGGCGCAGGTAGGAGATTTGGCTTCTCTTGGTTTGCTTCCACAACAGAGACTCGATGATCAGGCAGAAGACAAGGCTTGCAATGGAGATGCTCAGTCCCACATAAGTGATCCACTTCACTATGGGGACAAATTCAGGGGGGACAAAGCGGGACATGAGCATGGAGAAGGAGGTCAGGTGACTGCATCGGCAGAGCACCGTGTCTGCAGTCTCACCTACTACGTGGCATCCAGCACTGCTCCATTGTAAGTGACTGAAATCCCAAAACACACAAAGAGGCTGGCTCAGGTTCGCCTCTATCTTGGAGAAGTTCAGGAAAATTTCGTCGATGGAATGGTTTTGGATAAGCATGGCTATCACAGGCCCATTGGCCTGTGCAGTCCCATTGTGGGTAATGGGTAGGATGTTCCTGAAAGTCAAGGAAGCCATACTGACAATACTTTCTGGAGAGGATTTCTGGAATTGATCTGGTTCAATACGTATATGTCCTCTGATGGAGGCATTTCGTTGAGTCAGTTCAACCTGATAATTATAACCCTGCTTGTGTTCCGTCTGGGTCACTGGAATCCCTTTCCAGTCGATAAATTCTAGAGAAAGATTAAGAGGAAGAGCAGCCAACGGCACAAGCGTGCTGATGTTTTCCAAAGTCTCCAGTAACCGCGAGCTGGCATCCTTTTCTTCTTGCAATAAAATTGTCCAATTAGTTATGGAGGTTGAATTCAGAATATGGTCAGCTATGCTGATGACATCCTGAGACACAAGGACCAAAGTCAGTCTGAGTTTTCAGAATTGTTAGTGACTCATAGTAAGCACAGGGAAAATGGTCATAGAGCTGCTGAATTGAGGACCACAGTAAAACCCATGAACTACATTCTGCTCTGTTATTCTATATGGTAAGTGTTCAGATAAAGAAATTTGGGTTAGCTTGAAGAGATGGTTCAGTGGGGAAAGGCACCTGCTGCCGAGCCTGATGACCTGAGTCTGATTCCCAGGACCCAGATGGTAAGGAGAACTGATGAGCCGGGGCCCACAAGTTGTCTTTTCACATACACACACACACACAGAGAGAAAGAGAGAGAGAGAGAGAGAGAGAGAGAGAGAGAGAGAGAGAGAGAGAGAAAGAGAATAAATTAAATAAAATTTTAAAAGAATCAAACTTGGTCCCAGAGTGGTCATCCCAAGTCTTTTGCAGTCATGGTGGAGTTCACCACACCATGGAAGAATGAGAACCCCACAATGACAGAAGCATGACTTTGAACAATACTCCCATTTTGTTTATTTCACTAACATCAGAACCTGTAAATTCAGGTCCTAGATGTTCAAGTTTTAATTTGTGAGGTCCTGTTATTGTCTACTGCATTAAGAATATGAAATAATCCTTAAAAACAAGGCCCAGGCAACAATTTAGAACTGAATCGTTGTGGCCTTTAAAAATGAGGGCTGGAGGGGGCTGGAGAGATGGCTCCGAGGTTAAGCGCACTGGCTGCTCTTGCAGAAGACTCGGGTTCGATTCCCAGCACCCACATAGAAGCTATCAACCATCTATAACTCACGTTTCAGGGAACTCTAATGCCTTCTTCTGACCTCCTCAGGCATTGCAGTAACACAGGTGCATGAACATACATGCAGGTAATACACTCATACACATGAAATAATAAATAATTTTTTTAATGAGGGCTGGATAGATGACTCTGGTCAAAAGCATGTACTGCTCCTGCAAAGGGCCTGAGATCAGTTCCCAGCACCCATGTTGGACAGCTCACAACTGCCTGTAACTCCAGTTCCAGTTACAGTTCCTATAACTTCCAGCCTATGCTCTCTTCTGGTTTCTGGGAATACCTGCACTCATGTGTGCACATATCCACACACATGCATGTCATTAAAAATAAAAATAAATCTTTTAAAAATATGAGACAGTTTGAAAGATTCCTTTTCCCAGAAGTCCCTTAAAACTTGCTGTTTTCTCCCACAGGACTGTCTTGCTTGTGACTCTGGTTCCCAGGCTTTCTGCTGCAGGCATTCATCATACTTTACACTAACCCAGCCCCCTCTGTCCTCTAGCCCAGAACTCCAGTGTGCTTTTCTACCCCTCTCAGTATTTTTTGTTTACTTATTAGTTGTTTTATGAGACAGGGTCTCACACTCGCTATGGAGCCCAGACTGGCTTTGAACTTATGTTCCTCCTGTCTCAGCTCCCAAGTGCTTTGATCACAGCCTTCTCCCCGCATGCCTGGCCCAGTGTGCTGTCTCTACTGCCCCAAGAAACTTCTAGTTTCTCCTAAATGTTTTGTTTCTACTATTCATTTTATATTTATATTTTTTGTGTTTTTCATTTTAGTCTTCTGTAAGCAAAATGGGAAAAGTGAATCTGAGCATCTTTTCTCTAATTCAGGGAGTTGACTTTATTCTTGGTCAATGCCATAGTTGATATCATGTTTGCTGTATATAGTTAAGTATGCATTACTATTATGTACTATATAGTATATGAAAATGCATACATGCTGAACAAGTATTCATTGAGCACTTGCTATGTGCCACTGGTTACTCTCTCAAACACTCTGGGCAGTACCCTAAATATAAGCAGTGTCCCTTCCCAAATAGTGGGATTACAATAATTTATTTTTCCTTTTGCTTATTTATTTTTCTCCTTCCTTCAAGTCCTTCCTTCCAGTCCTTCCTTCCTTCCCTTCTTTCTTTCTCTTTTCTTCTTTTATTGAGATGGTCTTGCCATGTCTCCCAGGATAACTTGGAACTTGCCATATGGCCTGAGCTGACTTCAAATTCACAATTCTCCTGTCTCAGCTTCTCAAGGGGGCTGGATTTACAGGCCCATGCCACCATACCTGGCACTGACTTTCTTATAGTGAGCAAATATCATTGTGTTATTTTAATTTCTATTTTGAAATATCTAAATTAAGCCAAGAGAAAGGAGTTCGTAAAATACACACACACCGCTAAGATCATAGTTCACAGCCATCGTTCACAGGAAGGAATGATTGTAGATTATAAACATGAGACTGGGAATGTAGCTTTGTAGTAGAGTGTTGAGCAGGCCTTAGGCCCTGGGTTTGATCCCCAACATAGAAAAAAAAAAAAAAAAACAGTTGAAATTGGTGCTTATGTATAACAGCACAAAAGCTTTACTCTCCCTCTAAACCTGAAGTTGCATAGGCAGCCCGCTCTTTCCTTTTGAAACTAATCTGTTGATCCCGAGTTCCTTGTATTCCTTGGAGAAAGCAATGAAGCTCTCATGAAGATGGCTACACGGCGCCTCTGTCTTCTCTAAGAGTCTCCCCATCATTCAGGCTCATATTACTCCTCCTACAAAGTATTCTATCTAAAGTGAGCCCTTAAGTACATGCAAGTGGTCCATGTCTATAATCCCAGTACTCAGAAGGCTACACCAAAATGATAACCAGGATTCTGAGGTCATCCTGGGCTACATAGCGAGTGCCAGGTCAGTCAGAGAGCTACACTGAGACCTTATCTCAAAAAGTCAGAATAAAATAAAATCTAAATAGAGTTAGTCCCTCAAGACCAGGAAAATCATACCTTCAGTGTTGAATTAGACACCGTAAAAGACTTTGCCAGCGACAGGGATGAAATATTGCTCAGAATCGACACCACTGAAGCCAGATTCCCAACTGTAGTAGAGGGGTTTTGCTGAATGATGATGGAAAGATTTTGCACCAAGGATGACATGCCTGCCTCCGTGATATTGCTCGCAATCACACTGAAGTTCTAAAAATAAAGATGGTTAAATGCTAGGGAGGAAAAACAGACCATAAATGCTTCTGCATCATCAAACTTGAATCAGATGTCTTGGCCATAGAACTAACGTTTGCATAGTGTGGTATAGCAAAAATTACATAGTGCTGATCATAAGTATGACTAGAGGGGTAAGGATAAGTGTTTTCAGATAAATTTCTGGATCTCCCTGTAGCCCCAGCTGGCCTGGAACTCACTATGTAGACCAAGCTGACCTAGATCTCCCAGAGATCTGCCTGCTTCTGCCTCCTAAGTGCTGGGATTAAAGGTGTGCACCCCTGTGTCTGGTATTATGGTTACTTTAGAGCTAAGGAAAACTAAAACTTGAAAAAATTCTCTGAAAGATATTTTCACAGAAGTCATTATCTCAGTTATATGGGAAATTATGCTAGATGAGATGTGATAACCTTTCAGGAAGTCCTTATCTATCAAAGTGGTGCTCCCAAGACTAAGGTCTGCCAGTACTAACCCCATGCTGTATACACACAGAGGTGGACACGAGTATAGATTCGATTGCTGGGCTGTCTCAGCTCTAGCTTCAGTTTCACTTCCTGCTTTCAGGCCCCTAATCCGCAGGGATGGTAGAAAGCTGCAGAGTGTTCGCTTCCATCAACACACATCGACCCAGGATCCCAGATCCCGCATGACCTCCTTGCTCTTCTCAGATGACTGTGCTGTTCTCTCCCAAGGGTACTGGGATCCCTGCCCTCGCCTCCTGGGATCCTCCTTGACCCAACTACTACCGGTGTTCAGAACTTAGGCAAGGACAGACAGAAAAAACACAGACTCCAGAGGCTACCTGGTCTTTCACCCTCCCCAGTTTGCAGATGAGATACTGAAAGTAGAAAGAGAAAAGTAACATTCCAACTGTTTCGATAGGTAGCATTCTTCGGGTTCCCTATTGCAAGTTGGGATGGAGGTTCTGCGGGATATGGAGGTCTACCAGCAGAGCAGTGAGTCAGTCTCGAAGACCTTCTTTCCATGACTTGAGCTCTTTTATTCCTCACCATTTACTTCCTTCTTTCCCTTTCCTCAAGAGATCTGGAGTGGAGACCCCAACACTGAACTGTTTCTAGATCAATAGTGTTGTAACCAGATAGACCAGTGGCTGCTCAATCTTTTGTTTTTCTACTCTATAGGAAGTTGGTAGACCAGATATCCTTTAAGATCATCACAAATGTGCCATTCTGCCTTGGTCACCTCTGTCAAACCCACTCATTACTGCAACAGAAGGTGTCTGAGCATCCTTAATTGTATTACCTGTATCGCCCTGACCTGTGCCTGTCCTTTAATCTTCAACTCCTAGGCCTCCTTTCTTTTTAAAAAAAAAAAAAAAAAGAATTGTTTATTTATTTTATGTGCATGAGTGTATTGACTGCGTGTATGTAAGTACATTCATCGTCCAGTGCCCATGGAGGACAGAAGAGGGATGAATCCCCTGGAAATTGAGTTACAAACAGTTGTTAACCACCATGTGGGTGCTAGGATTCGAACCTGGGTCTTCTGCATGAATAGCCAGTGATCTTAACCACTAGGTCATCTCTTCAGCCCCTCCTAAGTCTTCTTGACTTCCAAGGCCAGCCTGGTTGCTGTGCTAGCATCTACCATAGCCTTCATCACTGATTCACGCTACCCCTCGGTGACAAACCCATCAACTCTAACGTTTTCTGACTCTGCCAGTCATGCCTGCAATCCCCAGTTACCCAGGATCTGACGCCACCCTCATCTTCTGCAGCCTGTTCCTTGGTACAACTAGTCCTAGTTTACCTTTCACCTAACCACGCTCACCGGGAGATGCCCACGGTGAAACTCAACATGCCAAGTATACAAAGTGAAATGTGTCACCTTCTTCAGTTCTTCCAGCTGAGTGAGCACACAGGACTCCTGAGTGATCTGCCACTCAGAGGACTGGCACCTGACCGTGATGCTTCCGGCGAAGCCGCTACTACAGGGCAAGGTATATTCATCATTCTCGGACCCAAATCCAAAGTAAATGCTGTTACACTGGACTGGAAAATGACAGAAACAAGAAAATGACTCCTGACATTCGAGCACCCTGGACAAAACATGCATATTCCATTTCTAGATATAAAACCCTGGGAAAATTAAGAAGTAGAAGAATCACGTTGGTCATCCTCATGTTCGTTTCTTCTTCCTGATGCCTCCTGCTCGAGACTGGCTTCTCCTTCCAGGTATCTGACCTGCATCAGTAATATCACTCTTATGGAATGCCAACTGATAAGTACTAGATTAAAACAAGAGATTATGCAATGCTTAGGCTTAAATAAGACATCTATATCCCCTCTGCCCCAAAGAGGGGCTGGAAAGACTGTAAGAGCCAGAGGCAGTGGGTGACCACAGTGAAACAGTGTTTTCCATATACAGCTGGGACTGGGCACTTGCAAGTCCCAGCATGGAAAGGTGGGCACAATGTCCTGCCTGTGACTGAGGAGCTATTACCACTTGGAAGTGGTAATTCTTTCTTCTTAAAACAGTATTTAAATGGGGGTCTCACACTGTAGTCCTAGCTGGTCTAGAACTTACTATGTAGGCCAAGCTGGCCTCAAACTCACAGAGATCCACCTGCCTTTCCTAAGGACTGGGAGCTACCATGCCAGGGCCCTAGAGTTAGTTTTCTTTAAGGGTGTGGCCCTGGTGGGTTGACCATGCTCCAGAGGATGGCCACCTGGCCAAGTGTACATAAGTAGCACAAACTGGACTCAATGGGTCAAAAAAAAGAGAAAGGACACAAAGCTGAATGTACAGGCAAGCGGGGTGGGATCTGGAGACAGTTGTGGGAAGGGTGAATTATGAGCTAAATCCCTTTCTCGGCTAAGTTGCTTCTGTCAGGGAATAATACAGCAACAGGAAATAAAACTAAGACAATATTTAAGAGAAAGGTGATGTGTCTGTATGTGAGTCCTGGAGGTGTATTGTTCTTTGTGTCTCTGGACAGTAACTTAGAACTACTGTCAATACCGCGGCTCTGCTGATGAGAATGCCATAAAGCACTGCCGAGTCGCGTCCATCCTAGCCCCCAGTGAGGTCAGTCTTCCGTGATGTTTACACTGAGCCATCAGATCTCCAATGAGTAAGGATCGGAATCAGTCAGCTGAGCTTGAGTTGTAGCCTGGGAGGAAACAGCTGCTTCTACTGAAAGTGGGTTTTAGAACAATTCTCTCAGGAAACAGGCCTGTGATCTGCTTTCTGAAGACACACACACTACTAAGGAAAAACCGAAGCAAAGGCTCGGGAGCAGCATTACCTGTCCCAAACACTCGGAAAGAGCCATCTTTTAGTGGAAACAGCCGGCACAGTGCTGCCTTGGCCTCCTCAGCCACCTGCTGAATGGCAGACAGGAGCTCAGCTGTGGTGCTGGAGCCGGTGACTTCATAGCTGGTAACGATGCTCCCTTCTCTGCCATGGCAACATAGGAAGAAGACGGAAATTCATTGTCTATAAATTCAGTTACTCAGAGACAAATGTGTGCATGCACGGCGTGCAGTCCACGGGAGAAAACTAAGCAAAATTGATACCTGCCTTCATAGAGCAAAGAAGTAACACCCAAATACACACACGCACACGCACACACACATACACAGGCACACGCATGTGTACATGCACATACATACACACATGCTAGAATTGCAAGCAAGTACCACCACACCTGTTCAATATTTGAATGCAAAACTTGCTGGAATTGGGTCTCAGTTTGGTCTAGTAATTCACAGACAGTGAAGTCAAAAAAGAGAAAATATAATCCATGATATAGATTCAATATAAAAAGAGAATCGTGGAACTGGAGAGATGGCTTAGGGGTTAAGAGCATTGGTTGTTCTTGCAGAAGACCCAGATTCAAATCCCAGCACCCACACGGCAGGTAACAACCGTCCCTAACTCCAGTTCCAGGGAATCCAATGCCCTCTTCTGTCCTCCACAGGTACTGCGCGTCATGGGTGTACTTATATACATGCAGAAGATACACTAATATACATAAAATAAATAAAAATAAAGCAAATTTTTTTAAAAGGATGGAAAAGTAGTACTTTTCCTGGTATCCAATTTCACAGAAAAATTTTTCCTGTGGGACTTTATAAAAGATTTTAAGGGATAACTTAAAAGCCAGTGACCAGAAAAATATATTTATAGAAAGTATTGGTGAAATTTTCCCATGGCTGCTTTTAAATAATGGGAAAATAATGAGTCAAGTTATTTGACCTCCAAGCCACTTCCTCTAGCAAGCAGACTATAAATAGTTAGCAACCAATGCACTCATACTCATCTCTCCAAATAACTTTTAAATTGAAGCATAAACAGAAGGATAATTTACTAAACATCTCTTTATTTGCTGTAGACAATGACTACAAAGTTTTGAGCCATAATATATACATAATACCCGAACAAAAAGATAATATTTCATCTGAGACTCTTATTCTGATTCCAAATTATACATCATGACCTCTGTAGCTGTGAAAGGGAAATGCCTCTCTACAGCCTACCCTTCACTGCACCCAGACACGCACACATGACCTACTGCTTCCTCTGAAGGTTCAGTCTTACTACTGTGCTTTTGCAATTCTTTTGTGTATGTGTGTGTACATGTCTGTGTGTGTGCATGCATGTTGAGGCCAGAACACAACCTCAGGTGGCCTAAGGAAGGTTATTCACTTCTTTTTTAAAATTAAAAACTTTAAAAAATATTTTATGGGTATGTGTGTATTGCGTGCATGTATGTAGGTGCAACTGCACCATGAAAAGCCAGAGCAGGCCAGAAGAGGGCATCAGATCCATTGGAACTGGAGTTACCAACAGTTGTTACTCACCATGTGGGTGGTGGGAAACAAATCCTGATCCTTTGCGAGAGCAGCCAGTGCTCTTAACTGCTGAACCATTTCTCCAGCGCCCTATTCACGTCTTTAGAGACAAGCTCTCTCATGGTCTGGAAATTAGACAGGACTAGCTAGCCAGTGAGCCCAGGGATCCTCCCGTCTCTGTCTCCCAATGTTGAGACTACAAGGACACACTGCCACACTTGGCACTATTACATGAGTACTGGGAATCGGGAACTCATGCTTGTGAAGGAAGCATTTTACTGAACTAGCTCTCCAGCACTATTTTTGCAATTCAATTCTTTTAACTCTACTTTTAAGGTTGTTTAGTATTTAAGTTCCTAAACTAGTTCAAATAACAATTGAGGCTTTCCTTTCCAGACATTTAGAAGACACCTCATTGGTAAGTATCCTATTAGAAAGACATGTAAAGCTGAGCATCTTGGAGAACAGGGTGGCGGGATTCAAATGCTAACCTTGGCTACATTCCAAGTTCAAGGCCAGAAGGAATTCACTGGGCAGTCTCAGGACTAGTGCACAGTTTTAGAAGAGGCCCTTCTAAGCCATGTTACTTACCGAAATTGGGTGACCTGAACTGACTCAAAACCTTGGATTCCTCTGTATGCTTCTTTAAGCTTAGAAAGAAAGCAAAGGGCAATGTTTCAGTCTTTGTCCTCAAACATCAAAAGACATTTGAGCAAAAGATGGAGGCCAACAATAAATAAACCAGTAACAGCAAAGGATCAAAGGAAGGAGTCATCATGGGAAGATGTTGCATGTTGTAACAAATACAGCTAAAATGACAATTGAAAATGTATACACACGTGTGGGCACACACATGAAATTTGTGTTTCAAGGTGGCTGATTAAAGGTGAATAATCAAAGACGGGCATAGTGGCATGAACTGCTGATTCCAGCCCTCCGAGGCAGAAGCAGGAAGATCTCTGTGAGATCAAAGGCAGTCTGGTCCACATAGCGACTTCCAGGCTGGCTTGAACTCGGGGGACAGAGATAGGCTGATTCTTGTAGCCTATTGGTCAGTCAGTCTGAGTGCTGAGTTCAATGAAAGACTCTGCCTCTAAAGAAGACTAATAATAAGATTGAGAGCAATAGTGGAGGCACATGCTGTCTATCTACCTCGGCCCTCTACACACGTGCACAGATGTGCGTGTGTACCCAATTGCACACAAAAACGAAAACACAAAAAAATTGAATAGTCAAGTTCTTAGACTAGGAGACTATGATGCTAACTAATATAATAAATTTATACCAGATCTATGCACTCCTGATCAAAATCAACGATTAACTTTTCAGATATTTAAACTATATCCATCTGTTTACATCTCCAGTGAACACTACACCAGCCATCATCCCACACAGAGATACACTGACTGGTCTAGCTCTTACTTGACGTCCCCATGAAGTCCAAAGTTCTTCTCGGCAACTGTCTTAAGCCTCTAAGAGATGCTTCTTTGTGAAACAAATTAAAATGCTGACAATTGAGCTTAGGTCACGATAATTTTCTTTATGCAAAAATAAAATCTAGAAAATAGTCAAGAATCATTAGTATGGTATTCAAATAAGTAAGCAAAGCCAAACACAAAGTAATTGATAAGTTAATTGACAGAACTTTCCCAGGAAAATGCTCAAGGAATGTCTTTGTGGGCAGAGCAAATAATAACTGTAATAATTCATCAAAAATGAGTGATTAAGGGATTGAAGAGATGGCTCAGGAGTTAGGAGCACATACTGCTCTTGTGCAGAACCCAAGTTCAGTTCCCAGCATGGATGTCGGGTGACTCACAGCTGCCGGTAATTCCAGGATCACACATGCATATTTCCACATACAAAAACACACATACATACACATAATTTAAAATTAAATAAATTACTGTAACACATGGCTAGAGAGGTCATTGACCCTAGAGAAGAACCCACTTCTGTCACTTCCCTAGACCAACAAAATTTCTTAGTATATTATAAATATCACAAGTTTTTCTCTCACCACTCATCAAAGAAGCTTCTTTTTGCAGCAAATGGAGACTATGACAAAGTCCCATAACTGGTCACATGCAGAGAATAAGTGTCTATGAGGTGCCCAGCCCTACATGACACATCATTAATACAACCTTTATACCCAAGACCCAGGGAATATTGTGGAAGAAGGGGTGGACAGATTATAAGAGCCAAAGGGACAAGTCACCTGCTAGTTATGCATTCTAGACATGCTAGAGAAGCTGCACTCGTGAAATCTCCACAGTATGGTAGCCTAACAAGATCTGCATAACGACAAAACTAGTTGACATGCCAAGGTAAAATAGGGAAATTTCACAGGATCCCACCTCTAGGTGAAGAGCTACAGGTAATCAGTGGATGCTTGGGGAGAATCAGTTTTCCCTCGGGACTATCCTCCTGAGAGATTATGTAATCCCAAGTGGGCAGGCTTCAATACATATACATATACCACTAAATGTACTCAATGTAATATATATATATATATATGCACACGTATGTGTGTGTGTGTGTGTGTGTGTATGTGTTTGACAATCGTAAAGATGAGGACAACAGACTGAGAGGGAGTTGGGAGGAGTTATAGGCAGACTGGGAGGGCTGGAAATAATGCAAATACAATACGTAAGAATGAAATTCTCAAAATATGAAATATCTAAAAAATTAAATAAATCTTTAAAAAATAACTGTATTAAGAGACTGGAGAGCTCAGTCAGTAAAGTGTTCGTCTTGCAAGCATGAAGACCTAACTTAGATCCCCAGGACCTACATTTTTAAAAAGTCCAAAGTGTTGGTGCACACGGTTTCGGCACTGGGGAGGTGGATGCAGGGAGGACTCACTAAACAGCCAGCCTAGTTAACTCATTGAACCCTAAGCCAATGAGAAACCCTGTCTCAAAAATGAAAAGTTACCTGGTGCCTGAAGACGAACACTTGCTGTTCTCTGGCCTCCACATGCACACACATGCATGTGCACACACAGAGGCACTCCCACGCATACAACTATGCACATAGAGGCACACACAGAGTGTGCATCAAATATCCATTCTGAATCGAAAAACATCTGAACTTGTGGTTGCAAACAAATCCTTATATAATAAATAGACAGTGCTTACTTGATTTTCAATTTCAGTTGTATATTTGGAGTATACGGCAGAAGATGAATTCCAAAGGTCTCTGGTAAAATTTTTATTAATTTCAAAAGTGCCCCAAATCTCTAAGGGAGATAGAAACACAGTTTTTAGATACAATAAATTCCCAACTTGATTTTATGAGCAGCCTAAAATTATGGAAGTACAATTCAGAACCTATCTGTTCAATGACAACATTTCTATTTCTTTTCCAACTATATAGTCACCTAAGAGAATAAAGGAAGCATACACAAAATCAAGGTTTTCAGGTTGGACTTTGCAAAAATAATGGAAAAGCACTGGTAATCAAGACAAGCTTCCAACAGGTAAATATACAGAAGAAAGAGGATGCAAGAGTCAGTTGATAAACACTGAGATATGTCTCTATCCAAGGCACTGAGCTTCAGCATTATTCCAATTAAAGATAGGCAAGACAGAGAGAGAGAGAGAGAGAAAGAGAGAGAGAGAGAGAGAGAGATGTTCTGGGTTGTATGTGTGTGCACATAGTGAATGCACACACAGAGGTCAGAGATTGATATCTGATATCTTCCTCAATAGCTCTCCACTCTGTTTGTGAGACAGGGTCTCTCACTGCACCAGGAACTCACCAATTCAACTAGACTGGCTGGCCAGCAAGTGCTGGGACCCTTATTTCCATCTCTCTACTTTTGATATTACAGGCATGGGTCTCTGTGCTCATCCTTTCTGTGTGGGTGCCACAGATGCAAACTTGGGCCTTCGTGCTTGCATATCAAGCACTTTACTGAGTGAGCCAGCTCTCTAGTCCCTAAGTAATTTAAAGCACTGTTTGCTAACTCTAACATTCCTCCTTGCTTGCTAGTATTTCTCTGCACTGAGGGTCTCTCTGTGGACAACTCCTCTCTATCCTGCATTCAGGACCTAATCACCACTTCCTCTGAAAGCCCTTTTCTGTTCCCCATATGCGAAGTCTTTTCCACCTCTGGTTTCTAATAGTACTTTATCCATCTGTCTCTACCTGTCCCTACAGGACTATGGGAAAGTCATTAAGAGTGCAATGCCTGTCTAATTCATTTTCCTTTTATTTGTAGATGGACTAGACACGGACCTTCTTTTAAAAAGATAGGCTTTAATTGTCATGTGTTAAACAAATTACGTTCTTTTCTTTCTTATATTATACCTGGCTTCCTAAATTAACCTGGTAATTAATTCACAAATAGCAAGAAAAATGCTTGGTCGTGACCTCTCCTAGAACTTTCCCAAGAACTGGTCATAAAAGATGATGACTGATAAATACACATTGCCATAGCATGAATTGCCATGGTCCTGGAAAAAGAAGCCAAAGATGCCCAGTTAATCAGGACTGACCTTCTTTGACTCCTCTCTCAGTCTCTCTCAGCTCTAAATTCTAGATCTTCATGATGACTAGGATAATCTTTGGAGAAGCAGCACCTCCTCTTCCTCTTTTTTGGAGATTGTGTCTCACACTGTAGTCAAGAATATCTTGGAATACACTATGTGGCCCAAGCTCACCTCAAACTCATGGCAGTTCTCTTGTCTCAGCCTCCAGAGTGCTAGGACTACAGTCATCAGCCACTGTGCTTGGTTCGTGAGACAGTTCTTAAAAGTCTATTACAACCTGGAGTCTCGGTCACTAGGCTCACCTCATCTTCATCAAACAGAAACCTCAGTCAACAGCAGTCATTCTAAGATGAGGACGTCCCCTCAGCTTCCACAGGTTTCTAAGGTTAGACTGAATATTGTGGGGTCGGGGAGGCTTGGCATATATTTGTTGAAATTCCCTAACAGTCCTTTCAATGTAGTCACCATGCATGGGTAACTTCATTTATGTATCTAGAGTTGATGTTGGCAAAGAAGAGAGATTAGATAGAAAAAAGTTGCCTATTCAAGCACTGGGATTTTAGTGATCCTCCCTGAATCTCAATAGAAACATACAAATGCAGGACTGAGCTGCGATTACCTAGAGGTTGAAATGACTCTTCTGCACTTAGGAAGTGTTCACCGGTTCTAGACAAGTCTAAGGAGTGCCTCATCATTACGCTTCAGCATCAGCTCTGAGCAGTCAGGCAAAGGGCTACAGGACTGCCTCTGCTGCATACTGGGATGGCCTAGTGGTGCTTACTTGTTCTCTCACAGAAGCTGGCACTCTGGCTGAGGTCCGGGTGATGGCATGTGCAGCTTGGGAGGGCTCCAGCTGTGTGAAGGTAGCAGTCCTGGGGATCCAGGCATGAGGGAGGAAACCAGGTATAGCTGTCTTCACAGGCACACTGCAGGACCCCATTTAGGCTGCTGCAGTCTGCACACACACACAAACAGAACATGCTTTCATGAAGGCTGCTTTCTAAACTGACTAATGCTCAGTCCTTGGCTC